>CM035846.1:27372999-28652740 GCA_020510985.1 Pholidichthys leucotaenia | reverse complement strand
CATGTTTGCATCACAAATACATGAATGGCACATTGCTTCTCAGTAATGCAGCAGAAAAACAGAGAAAAGAGGGCTGAGTGTCCTTAGCCTGTTGTGGGGTTAAAACGAACCGCCACACTTCTGAGACCACATACAGTGTCTCACAAAAGTGAGTACACCCCTCACATTTTTGTAAATATTTTATTATATCTTTTTCATGGGACAACACTGAAGATATGACACTTTGATACAATGTAAAGTAGTCAGTGTACAGCTTGTAAAACAGTGTAAATTTGCTGTCTCCTCAAAATAACTCAACACACAGCTATTAATGTCTAAACCACTGGCAACAAAAGTGAGTACACCCCTAAGTGAAAATGTCCAAATTGTGCCCAATTATCCATTTTCCCTCCCTGGTCTCATGTGACTCGTTAGTGTTACAAGGTCTCAGGTGTGAATGGAGAGCAGGTGTGTTAACCGGAGTTAGCAGAGTGGTGGCTCAGTTGGTAGAGCATCTGGGAGGCCGGGGTTCAAATCTCAGCCGGGTCATGCCGAAGACCATGTAAAAAAAAAAAGCGGAACTTCCTGCCATCCAGCTTGGTGCTCAGCAATAATGGAACGGAGGAGGGAAATTTGATGCAGCGTCTTGCATGGCAGCAACCCCTCTGATTCTATATATTTGTGTGATTAACACTGTAGATAAAATAAACATCATTTCGTTATACTGTACATGATTGGCTGTATGGATTTGAATGACAATAAAGATGGCTTATCCTTAAATTTGGTGTTATCGCTCTCATACTCTCTCATACTGGTCACTGGAAGTTGAACATGGAACCTCATGGCAAAGAACTCTCTGAGGATCTGAAAAAAAGAATTGTTGCTCTACATAAAGATGGCCTAGGCTATAAGAAAATTGCCAACGCCCTAAAACTGAGCTGCAGCACGGTGGCCAAGACCACACAGCAGTTTAACAGGACAGGTTCCACTCAGAACAGGCCTCGCCATGGTCGACCAAAGAAGTTGAGTGCACGTACTCAGTGTCATATCCAGAGGTTGTCTTTTGAAAATACATGTATGAGTGCTACCAGCATTGCTGCAGAGGTTGAAGGGGTGGGGGGTCAGCCTGTCAGTGCTCAGACCATACACTGGACACTGCATCAAATTGGTCTGCATGGTTGTCATCCCAGAAGGAAGCCCCTTTTAAAGATGATGCACAAGAAAGCCCGCAAACAGTTTGCTGAAGACAAGCAGACTAAGGACATGGATTACTGGAACCATGTCCTGTGGTCTGATGAGACCAAGATAAACTTATTTGGTTCAGACGGTGTCAAGCATGTGTGGCGGCAACCAAGTGAGGAATACAAAGACAAGTGTGTCTTACCTAGAGTCAAGCATGGTGGTGGGAATGTCATGGTTTGGGGCTGCATGAGTGCTGCCAGCAGTGGGGAGCTACAGTTCATTGAGGGAACCATGAATGCCAACATGTACTGTGACATACTGAAGCAGAGCATGATCCCTTCGGAAACTGGGCCGCAGGGCAGTATTCCAACATGATAATGACCCCAAACACACCTCCAAGACAACCACTGCCTTGCTAAAGAAACTGAGGGTAAAGATGATGGACTGGTCAAGCATGTCTCCAGACCTAATCACTACTGAGCATCTGTGGAGCATCCTCAAATGGAAGGTGGAGGAGTGCAAGGTCTCTGACATCCACCAGCTCCGTGATGTTGTCATGGAGGAGTGGAAGAGGATTCCAGTGGCAACCTGTGAAGCTCTAGTGAACTCCATGCCCATGAGAGTTAAGGCAGTGCTGGAAAATAATGATGGCCACATACAATATTGACACTTTGGGCACAATTTGGACTTTTTCCACTTAGGGGTGTACTCACTTTTGTTGCCAGCAGTTTAGACATTAATGGCTGTGTGTTGAGTTATTTTGAGGGGACAGCAAATTTACACTGTTTTACAAGCTGTACACTGACTACTTTACATTGTATCAAAGTGTCATATCTTCAATGTCGTCCCATGAAAACATATAATAAAATATTTACAAAAATGTGAGGGGTGTACTCACTTTTGTGAGTTAAAATCTTGCCATTTTGTGAAATGCTCCTTATTAGAATACTTTAAAGGATCATTTACAAACTTGCTTTATGGCTATAAGCAGCCGCATTCCCATGGCCAGTCCTCCCCTGGTCATGAAAATTCTATAAAACTTCTGAAATAAGAGATTTCCATTCCTGGTAAAAGTGTGAAAATAATATTTTGGATTGTTTTTATTTCTAAACTGGTTTTGTATGTTTCTCAAACTCCTCCTCCTTCTGTTCCTCTTGTCAAGCGGTGACCCTCGCGGGCCACCATAAGACGCCAAAAGTCGCCAGTGAGTTTTGCATTTGATGTTTTATTAACAAGACAAGACGAGACACAAAGCTGTGAGCCGCTGAGGGCAAAACACACACTACAGAATACAAGGGATCGTAGGGCTAACCCCAGCCACTACGACCTTAACTATGACATGAACGAGAATATAACATGAACCTGACATGAACGAGGTCCAGGAATGTTTGACGATACTCCAGCATCAACCAGCTGTCAGCGCCTGCTAATAAAGCCGGCAGCTAACGAGCGGTGATGCCAAACAGGTGATCGACCTTGACAGCCGGAAACCCCACAGAGCGCTGTCACAATAAGAGCCCGGTGGAGCCAGAATGTAATCCTCAGCTGTCAAGGCCGGCAGAGATGATACATGGCCCGAGCGCGGACGAGAACGGCGCTCGGGTCATAACAGTACCCTCCCTCTGCGGGCGGGCTCCTGAACGCCCGTAGACATCCAATCCCACCCCCCACCCCCTCCAGGGTGGGCGGATGGGGCAGGAGAGGATCAAACCACAGATCAAGAACCAGAGCACAGACAGGGGAAAAAAAAAAACGACTCAAAAAAATACATGGAACAGTCACACAGGCATGAAATAACAGATAAAGAAAAAAAAAAACTCCCTACAGTACAAAACATGATGACAGGACAAATGAGGCAACTGCAGAACACAAATCAAACTCCCAAAAAAACACAACTGACAACTACAAGAAACAAAACACAGGACAGCGAGAAGAACAGAACAATTACAGAACCAGACTACATTCCAAAATACGTGAAACACAATTACCCAGGCACAAAAACAAAAATACCACACTCTCAGGTCAAAAAGCAAATACAACACAGGACAGAAAAAAAAAACAAAAAACAAAACACAGAACAATTACAGGGCTAGACCACCACCAGGAATGACCTCTACCCCCAACAGTTCATGCTGACCGGCGGAGACCAAACGCCACGGGAACAGTTCAGGCGGTCTCCCCACATCCAATGGCCGGCGGATGGTCATGGGGGGCGGAACATGACCGGGCGGCTTGCTGTAGTCCCAGGCCCGGAAAGTCCACTCCTCCAGTGGCCGAACCAGATCGCCCAGTGAAACACATAACATGTCGGGTGGCCGACCCGAGGCGACGAACAGGCGAAACAGTTCCTCAGGCGGCCGACCCGCGTCCCTCAGCCACCAGTACCGGGGAAAAACAGCCCGCAGCGGCCTCCCTGGCGAGGACAAAACACGGGAGAGCCAGGGCGAGCGAAAAGGGACCCCCACGGCCCCCGGCGATGATGCACAGGGGCGATGACTCTGAAGAGGGGACAGAAGGCAAGGATGAGCCCGAACTGGGTCAGGCGGCGAAGGGTCTGCATCTCCTCCGCCGTCCGTGGACCACATCGGCACTGCACCTCCGCTGGACCCCGATTGGATCCCAGCTGCACCCACGTCGGACCCTGATTGGGCCAGAACAGCCTCTGCGGTGGACCCTGATTGGGCCTCGAGCGTACCCACGTCAGACCCGACTGGGCCACAGCAGCCTCCACAACGGACCCCGACTGGGTCGGTGCAGCTCTGCTGATGACCTCCACCCCCGAACCTGGAACCTCCAACTCAGCGACCCCGACTGGCTCTGTGCCAGTGACACTGCAAGAAGGCTCAGAACAAACAGAAAGACCGGGATCAGTATCACCGGCAGCAACAGAACCCAGCGAGACGAGTTCCGGCGCAGCAGGCGGCTGCCCCTCACTCACCTCCCCGAGAGGCAGGCAAAAATGCTCCAACACAGGGGACAGAGACACAAGAGGGAGCACTTGCCTGCACTCGGGTTCTGTTGCCGTCCAGGACTCCGTCGATCCAAGCTCAGGGCGAAGAAGTTTGTGCGCAGGCTCCAATTCAATTCAATTCAACTTTATTTATATAGCGCCATTTCACAACAACAGTCATCTCATAGCACTATCAACTGTAGGGGGGACCCCCACAGTTGCAGAAAGACCCCTGCAATCAGGCGATCCCCTGTGAGCAAGCACTTGGCGACGGTGGAGAGGAAAAACTCCCTTTTAACAGGAAGAAACCTCCAGCAAACAGGAAGAAACCTCCGCAGCTCCAACTCAGCTGCATCGGGCTCTGCAGCTGGCAAGATGGATTCCGCAGCCTGAGGTTCCTCTCGCGCTGATGCCCACGCCAATGACCCTTATGGCGTGGAGGTAGGGGACCCTCAACCCACTGGTTCGGACCCCTGCTGTGAGGAGACCCGGGGATGCTTCATCATCGGCACAGGTTCCGGGCCGCAGTCCGTTCTTCTCCTCCGTCCACGACGTGGCTGCAGGGCCGGATCCAGGCTTTCCAGCACCGCAGGCCCCCTCCTCACCCCGCGACGTAGACCTGGCATCGTGGACCACTCAGCAGAGGGAGACACAGAGGCAGCAGGTTTGGTTACGACAGTTACAGCAGGTGGCGGGAGCTCGGGGGGCTGCGAACCCCGAACTCTGCCCCCAGAAGTCAGACAAGGCAGATCATAACTATGGTGGAATGAATGAACTTGCACTTGCCTGCCTCCTGGGGAGAAGATAGTGCCTGCTGCAGCGGGTGGAGACCTCCTTCTATCCCTCCGGGAGGTAACGGCGGGACCCTCGGGGCAACTAGGAGGAGCCGCTCGGGATGGATTGCTGACGGGCCTCGCCGAAGCACGACTCACAGCACTCCCAGCCGCTGGGGATGACGTCGAAGAGGAGGACATGACCGCCGGGGTGATATGGGCACGAGGAGCTGACAGCGCAGCTGGAACAGATGACCCGGGGGCGGCGACTGCGGGGGTTTCCTCCTGTTGTGATGTGAGAGATGCAGCCAACTGGGAGGTTGGGTTTCTCCGACGACCCGGAGTTGGACGGGATTCTCGTTGGGACTTGGTAGGAGCATGGCGATGAGGCCTACTGGCCAACGGTGCGGTGCGGGATTCAGGAACACATGGCGCTGGGACTGGACGGGCGACAGGATTCCGATCCGCAGGTCTCCTGCCGGGTTTTCCCTCCAGCCTAAAGATCCCTACTCTTTCCAGGGACGCTGTCTTTGCGGGAGGTGGAGGAGTTTCCTGGAGTGCTTTTGCCATCCATTCGCGCTGCGCCACAATCCATGATAACCTCTCGCTCCCCTCCGGAGTAGAGGTAAGGTGGTAACAGCGCAGGGCCCACTGGGCGAGACATAAGTCGTAATCGTCCGCTTCGGTGGGCGTGAGACGGGCGGCTTCAGCTAGATAGCCGTCAATCTCCTCCAGCCACTCGGGGCAAAAACCACACTCGCGGGTAGGCATCTCCCTACCAAGTTCAACTAACGGGGAAAACTCCACCCTACGGCAAAAACTTACGGTGAAAGGCGTCTCAGTGTGGCGTCTCCGTTTAGACATCCTGGCTGGAATATACTGTCAAGCGGTGATCCTCGCGGGCCACCATAAGATGCCAAAAGTCACCAGTGAGTTTTGCATTTGATGTTTTATTAACAAGACAAGACGAGACACAAAGCTGTGAGCCGCTGAGGGCAAAACACACACTACAGAATACAAGGGATCGTAGGGCTAACCCCAGCCACTACGACCTTAACTATGACATGAACGAGAATATAACACGAACCTGACATGAACGAGGACCAGGAATGTTTGATGATACTCCAGCATCAACCAGCTGTCAGCGCCTGCTAATAAAGCCGGCAGCTAACGAGCGGTGATGCCGAACAGCTGATCGACCTTGACAGCCGGAAACCCCACAGAGCGCTGTCACAATAAGAGCCCGGTGGAGCCAGAATGTAATCCTCAGCTGTCAAGGCCGGCAGAGATGATACATGGCCTGAGCGCGGACGAGAACGGCGCTCGGGTCATAACACCTCTCCACTTCTTCTGCTCCTCTTCCTCTCCCCTTGCTCTTCTCCTCCACCTCTCTTTGTCTTCTCAACATCCTTTTCCTCTTCTCCCCCACTCCTGCTTTTATCTTCCATTTCTTCTCCTCATAGGCATACAAGCTCTTCTCCCCATTTTTCCTGCTTACTTATTTTCTTGTCCTTTCCTCATCCTCCTGACATCGTCTTCCTGTCCCCTTCTTCCTCCCTCTTCTTTTCTTGTCCTCCTCCTCCTCCTCCTGCTCCTTTTGGTTTTGAAAATTCATTGATCAAAATGTGTGGGGACCAACACATAATTGAATACTATATGCATAAAGTGAGTTTTAAAGTGAACTTTTCCTTAAGACAATAATTTTAGCATTTTCAGGTTGAATATCACTTGTCCTAATCTCATAGTGACTCTGAGATTAATGAGTGTTGTTTCTTTGCTCTGGCAGATACACCAAGATGTGGTGAGGATGATAGATGAGGAGACCCTGTCAAAGTATCTTCCTCATCTTGGAGACCGCTTGTTTGCCAAAAACTGGAGAGGCTCATCCTCAGCAGAAGCTGGGAGCAATGCAGAGAAGAAAAAGAAACTTGTAGAACGCTTACGAGCAAAAATGAGACTTCCAAGCTTTGGTGAAGTGACAACAAGCTCATCAAATCATACTTCCTCAGGACTCGGCTTGGGAAACAGGAATGCTGCACAAAAAACAAGAAAAATAGAACTGGGCTGGATGAATTATCAAGATGTTTATTTCAGGCAGGTCAGACGATGAACTGGTGGGGGCACAAGAGAGGTCATCACCAAGAAAGATGACACTGTGAAAAAAATTCTTGGGGATGGGAAGAAAATATTCTTTCTCAGTGGGGGATCTTCAAAAGGAAGAGTTGGGGACTTTGATTTCACCAGCTCTTTCTTCCAAAACTTCCTCCCATAGCATGTCTCCTCAGCGCTCATGGAGCCCTCTTCCTCTCCGTCCTCAGAAAGATCTTTCTGTAGCTCTAGCCCTATCATGCATGAAAATTCTAATTCTACCCTAACTTCTCAGATGTCTAAAGCATCTGCAGTACAGACATTGAGTCAATCCCCTGATGAAGAAGTCATTTTCTTTGGTGATGATGGAAACAGTTCTTTGGATCTTCTCTGTGACACACTAATTTACAACGTTTCCATGCTGAACAGCAGGCATCAGATGTGATTGAAGTTCAAGTGAGTTCCAATCCCAATTCCAGTACCAGAGATTGTGTAATAATCCAGCAACTGACAGATATCGATAATGCTGAATCTGCAACTGAAGTACCAAGTTTCAACCCTATGCCCACAAACTGTGACTCATATGCTTCCCTTGAAAGTTGACATGGTTACGTGGCCCAGTGACAAGACACGGACTCAGAATTGATACAATTTAGTTTATTAACAACAAGTATGGTGTTGGTGCGTGTGAATGTCAACTGGAACTGCCGGAAACAGAGTGGGATACCGTATGGCCTGGCAACCCTAGGAAGACACAGAGAAAGGCGGATTACTAGAAGTCACGGCTGGAGGTAAACAGTTACACTGTACTTACTGTGGGAGCAGATGGTAGCGGCTCAGGTTCAGCATGGTGACTGCAGCCAGGGAGACAGTGCCCTTCCGTGGGTGGTGCGACTCTGGCAGGTGAGTGTCCAAGAGGAGTTGGTGAGGAGGGAGTGCGGGGGAAATCTGCCGCCGGGAGGATAGGAGGGAGACTCTGCCGCCACGGACTCCGCCTGTGCAAAGGGGATCTGAAGACAAAGGTGAGTAGGAATTGGTGAGCTTATGTGGCCAGCTGGAGGGATTCTCCAGTGACGATGAAGCAGGCTTTGGCTGGAACTTGGGTAGACAGGAGGAATTGGCGATGAGCTCGTCAGGAGCGCTGAGAGACATCTCCGCACCACCGTGACGGGCAGCGCGGAAGATATAGGCCAGGCGTAATGAGGACCAGGTGTGTGCACTGCTGGGAATGACAAGCAGACCAGACCATGACAGTACTCCCCCCCCAATGAGCGCCTCTTGGCGATCGTCCCAGCCTACCTGAATGCATCCGATGGAACTCCCTGATGAAGTCTTTATCATGCACGAGGGCAGGACGCACCCAGGACCTGGACTCCGGCCCATAGCCCTCCCAGTCCACCAAGTATTGCAGACCATAGCCCCCGCGGCGGACGCCCAGGATAGCAGTCACTCCCCACGCCGGGCTGCCGTTGATCATCCTCGGAGGGGGTGGAGACCTGGGAGGAGGACACAGGGGGCTGGAAAATATAGGCTTAATTTGAGAGACATGAAACATGGGACATATGCGGAGGGAGGGGGGGAGATCGAGCCACACAGACACAGGGTTGATGATGCAGGAGATAGAAAAAGGCCCAATAAAACACTGTGTTGTCTTCCTGCGCTCACCCTTCACATTGATGTTCTTAGTAGAAAGCCAAACCTGCTGGCCCACCTGGTTTGACGGGGCTGGGGTCCGGTGGCGGTTGGCCACTGAAGCGTTGCGTTCAGCCGTGCGAAGCAGCGTAGTCTGGGTTGCCCTCCACAGACGTTGACAGCGTCTCAGATGCACCCAGACTGATGGTATGGCGATGTCACCCTCTTCTTCGGGAAATAAAGAAGGCGAATACCCAAGTGAAGCCTGAAAAGGGGACATACCTATGCCAGAGGACACAGTCGAGTTATGGGCATATTCAATCCAGGGCAGGTATGAGCTCCAGGAGGCCGAGTTGGTCGAAACCACGCACCGCAGTGCCGCCTCCAACTCCTGGTTGGCCCATTCACACTGACCATTAGACTGCGGGTGGTACCCGGAGGACAGGCTGACAGTGGCCCCAAGGGCATAACAAAAAGACCTCCAGACCTGAGAGATAAATTGAGGACCCCGATTGGAGACGATGTCCACGGGGATCCCGTGTAGCCTCACCATGTGTTGGACCAATAGGTCAGCTGTCTCCTCAGCAGTAGGCAGCCCCAGAAGGGAAACAAAACGGGTCATCTTAAAGAACCTGTCCACCAAGGTGAGCACTACCATGTGGTTGTTGGAAGAAGGGAGGCCGGTGACGAAGTCCAAGGCCACATGAGACCAGGGACTGTCAGGAACCGGGAGAGGATGGAGCAGCCCAGCTGGCAGGGATGATGGGGACTTACTGGTGACACACTGGGGACAAGCATGGACATATTCCCCGATGTCCTTCTGCAGAGAGGTCACCAGAAAGAATGTTGCAACAGCTCCTCCATGCATCGCCTCCCTGGGTGGCAGGCGAACTTGGAGGAGTGAGCCCAGTGAATGACGTCACCCCGGACAGCTGATGGAACGAACATCTTACCCGCTGGCCCCCCACCTGGGTCCACCTCCATTTCTTGAGCCCTCATAACCTTTTCCTTAATCCCCCACCAGAGGGCGCCCACAACACAGGAGGCAGGGAGGACGGGATGATCTTCAGGCTCTACAGGATCCGTGGCGAATTGCCTGGAGAGGGCGTCCGGCTTGGTATTTTTGGACCCAGGACGGTACGTGATGGTGAAGTCAAATCAACCAAAAAACAAGGACCAGCAGGCCTGGCGGGCATTCAAGTGCTTGGCTGTCCGGAGGTACTCCAAGTTCCTATGATCCGTCCAAACCACGAACGGCTGTGAGGACCCCTCCAGCCAATGGCACCACCTCTCCAGGGCCAGTTTAACCACCAGAAGCTCCCTGTCACCGATGCTATAATTCCACTCCGCAGGGGACAGCCGCCGAGAGAAGAAAGCACACGGTCGGACCTTGCCATCCGCCGGGGAACGCTGAGACAGGACGGCCCCCTCACCAGAATCCGAAGCGTCCACCTCCACCAGACATTGCAGATTAGGATCCACCTGCACCAAGATGGGGGACTCGGAGAACTGCTTCTTAAGATCCACAAAGGCTGCAGCCGCCTCCTCAGTCCACCGGAAAGGGACCTTCGTGGATGTGAGATGCGTCAAGGTGAGAGCCAAACTGCTGTAGTTCCTGATAAACCAGTGGTAGAAATTAACAAACCCCAGGAACTGCTGGAGCTGTTTCCTGGAGGACGTAACCGGCCATTCCACCACCGCCTTGATCTTGCCAGGGTCCGGGATAATTTCCTTATGCGAGATAATGAAACCCAAAAAAGATGTTTTGGAAGCGTGAAACTCGCATTTCTCCGCCTTGACAAACAGCTGGTTCTCCAATAGCCACTGCAACTCACGTCTGACATGCACCCGGTGTTCCTCTCGAGATTGGGAAAAAATCAAGATGTCATCCAGGTACACAAACACGAATACCCCCAGAAAGTCTCTCAGAACATCATTGATCAATCGTTGGAACACAGTGGGTGCATTGGTTAATCCGAAAGGCATTACCAGGTACTCGAAATGATCACTGGGAGTGCGAAAACCTGTCTTTCATTCATCCCCCTCGTGGATCCGCACCAGATGATAGACGTTGCGCAGATCCAGCTTCGTGAACCATGATGCCCCCTGGAGAGAGTCAAATGCAGAATTAAGCAAGGGGAGCGAGTATTTATCCTTGATGGTGATATTGTTTAATTCCCTGAAATCAATGCATGGTCTTAGCGAACCATCCTTCTTGCCCACAAAAAAAACCCCAGCCCCCACCGCCGAGGAGGACGGGTGGATGATGCCCGAACTAAGAGACTCCTTGATGTAGGACTCCATAGCTGCCCGCTCTGGCGGCGACAGGCTATATAGCCAGTTAGATGGAAGTGGAGTCCCCGGGCGGAGATTTATGACGCAGTCATACGGACAGTGGGGGGGAAGAGATAGGGCCTCGGCCTTACTAAAAACGGCTCCAATGTCATGATATTCAGGGGGAACTTTAACCAGGTCGAGGGGCGGGGCAGAGGGAACCCCCAGGGGCAAGGATGGCGAGCATGTGGCTGACTGGAGACAGGCACTGAAGCAAAACGAACTCCATGATCTGATACCCCCTGAGCGCCAGTCAATGGTCAGATTATGGAGGCGTAACCAGGGGAACCCAAGGATGACAGGAGAGGAAGCAATTGGCAGCACAAAAAACTGAAGCTCCTCCCGATGGTTACCAGACACAATGACGGACACTGGGGCGGTGTGCTGGGACACAATGGCCATAGGGCCTTGGACAGTGCTATCAGCTGTAGTGGAGTCTTAAGGGGAATGCAAGGAAGCCCCAAACAGGTTGCCAGGTCCTGAGAGATAAAACTCTACTCTTCCCCAGAGTCGATTAATGCCTGTGTGGGAATTTCAGTGTGTTTATGTATGAACCGGCTAAGGAGAAGAAGTCTGCATAGGGGATTAGGCTGAGGTGAGTCCGTGAGTCCCCTTACTGTGACGCACGGACTCCCCCTTTTGGCCGAAGCTGACAACACGAGACCTCATGCTCTTAGCTCTCGCAATAAAGGCACAATCCCAATTCGCAGCGGCGCTGTTTCTCTGCCGCAGACAACCTGGACTGCCCTACACTCATGGGTTCTGAGTTAACAGAGGTGTCAGAAGATGGTAGAGCCAATAGGGAGGCTTGAGGAGTGGGGCGAAGTTGATTCCCTGAGTAACCATAGGTCTTACATTCGGTCGCCCGCTCTCTCAGTCTATTATCTAGGCTAATGGCAAGCGAAATTAACTCAGAGAGCCTAGACGGCTTCGCTAGAGGGGCTAGCTCATCCTGAAGGCTAGGGCTAAGGCTCCAAATGAAAATGCTACAGAGGGCAGCGTCTTCCCACCCCACTTCAGTAGCCGCTACCCAGAAATCCACAGCATAATCTGCCACAGCCTTAGTCCCCTGTCTCAAGTTCAATAACCGAGTGGTGAGAACACTATCTCAGTCTGAGTGATCAAACACTTTGTTAAATTCCTGGATAAACTGGCAAAAGGTCAGACTAGCATACTTAGCTCTTGCCATAACTGCATATGCCCATGCTAGCGCTCTTCCCTCCAACAGGTTGATAACATACCCGATCTTACTGTGGTCTGAGGAAAAGTCCTCAGGTACCCATTGGAACACTACCTCGCACTGCATGATGAGCCCCTGGGCCTCTCCAAGTTTTCCGCTAAAACAGTTTGGGGTAGGAACAGGAGTAAGGCGAGCCGGAGGTCCGAGCCTGGGCTGGTTAGCTGGAGAGCTAGCGGGAGCTGAGGAGCTGCTGAGAGAAGGTAAAGCCTGGGAGCTAGTTAGCCGGTCTAACCGGTCTGTGACTCGGGCTAATTGGGTGAGAATGGACTGCTGCTGATAAGCTAATTGATCAATTCTGATCTCCATGTTGTTGGCACGGCGCACCAAAGCGCTGTCAGCTGGGTCGTTCTGGAGGAGATGTACTGACATGGTTACGTAACCCAGTGACAAGACATGGACTCAGAATTGATACAATTTAGTTTATTAACAACAAGTATGGTGTTGGTGCGTGTGAGTGTAGGCTGGAACTGCCGGAGACAGAACGGGACACCATACGGCCTGGCAACCCTAGGAACACACAGAGAAAGGCGGATTACTGGAAGTCACGGCTGGAGGTAAACAGTTACACTGTGCTTACTGTGGGAGCAGATGGTAGCGGCTCAGGTTCAACATGGTGACTGCAGCCAGGGAGACAGTGGCCTTCCATGGGTGGTGCGACTCCGGCAGGTGAGTGTCCAAGAGGAGTTGGTGAGGAGGGAGTGCGGGGGAAATCCACCGCCGGGAGGATAGGAGAGAGACTCTGCCGCCACAGACTCTGCCTGTGCACAGGGGATCTGAAGACAAAGGTGAGTAGGAATTAGTGAGCTTATGTGGCCAGCTGGAGGGATTCTCCGGCGACGATGAAGCAGGCTTTGGCTGGAACTTGGGTAGACAGGAGGAATTGGCGATGAGCTCGTCAGGAGCGCTGAGAGACATCTCCGCACCGCCGTGACGGGCAGCGCGGAAGATATAGGCGAGGCGTAATGTGGCGTAATGTGGACCAGGTGTGCGCGCTGCTGGGAATGACAAGCAGACCAGACCATGACAAAAGTAGGTCAACAGCAAGTGAAGTCTGAAATGAAGAAACAATGTCAGACCTCACCTCAACAACCAGCTCATCAGAAAATTTCTATGACATTCCAGAGAACATAGTAGAAAAGCAGACCATTATTATTCACAAAGTACAGTGTGTTTCAGGCATGACTGAGGCATTTTTGGATGCAAATATACTCAATGCCAATATTGGATTTAAAGGTGTGCTGGAAAGTGGTGACCTGGAAAATGGAGTTGGAAGTGGTCTTGTTATGGACTGTATTACTGATTTCTGGGGTAAATTCTATGCATCCAGAACATCTGGAACCACATTCAAGATTTGCACCATGCCTTCCGAGAAAGGGAATGGAAAGCTGTTGCCCATATTTTGGCCTTTGGATGGCAGAGATTCAAATACTTACCTGTACAACTGGCTCCACCATTTCTAAATGAAGCCCTTTCTATATCATCACCAAACTGTAGTCTCATGGAGGCATTTTTTAATTATATTAGCTCCACTGAAAAGGATGTACTCACAGAGGCTTTGAATGATTTCAGAGGCTCTGATATGGAAGAGCTTCTCACCATTCTGAGCAGTCACAACTGCACCACTCTACCAACAGAGCAAAACTTAAAAAGATTGCTGGAAGAAATCGCACACAAGGAGCTGGTGCAACAACCATCTTTTATAGTAAAGTGCTGGAAGCCAATTCTTAGATCTGTTGGAGAATCTTTGAGTGTTGGACAAGATCCTCACTAATCTTCAACCAAGGGCAAGAAGTATCACGAAACACATTGTGTTTCCAAACACAATGTCACCCGCAGAGAAGACCACCTCACTTCATCTGTTGAGGTTTATTAGAGAAATCGATCACAGGGAACTTGGACAGTTCCTTCGGTTCTGCACTGGGTCTGACCCTTTTCTGTCAAAAATCATCAACATAACATTTACTGAAATGTCTGAGTTCTCCAGACACCCCATGGCTCACACCTGCTCTTGTGTACTTGAACTTGCATGCAGCTATACCACTTATTCGGAATTCAAGTCAGAGTTTCTGTCTGTGTTGCAAAGTGGAGTATGGGTGATGGATATAGACTAAATATGGCATTTAAAAAAGTGGAGACCTCAGAATAGTGACACTTATGATGTTCTAAAGATACTGCACTGATGTTTAAGAATGCACATCCATCAGGGAAATCATCCATCACGCCACTTACCTACAACTTGCCACTAGGTGTCAGTATTTGCATATAAAATGTCATGAGGACCACATGCTGTGTTCTGTTCAGACATAACCATGGTAATTTGAAACAAAGGTCTAAGTATTTGAAAGAATATATACAATATATGGTTTATAGTGGACTGATGTTGTGGGATGAGTGTGACGTTCTGGAGTATTTTGTTTCACTTAAACACACAAGATCACTTGATTTGTGTGTTTTTTTTCCACAACAAAACTACAAGAATGGGCTCACTTGAAGCTAACAATGTTCTAAGAACTTAAAACTGCTACGCTAAAAAATACCTTCAAAGAGAGTGCATTTTGATGCATTCTACATTTTTGCAGAAAAAAACAACCCCCCCCCAAAAAAAACAAACAAAAAAAAAAAAATTCAAGTTGTTTGCTGAACAGATCAGACAATCTGAAACAAATGGGAGTTCAGTTGTTATGTTAATTACTCAAGTACATGTAAGAGTAGTCGCCAAAAGATACTTGAGTAAAAGTAAGAAACTACAAGTTACTTACTTTGAGGAAACGGTCGCCAATGTGTGAGATTTTTCAAATAAATGTACACCGGTCCGCCGGTCCGGCCACACGAGTCGGCTGCCTGTTGCAACAGCCTTTTTTTTATCTTCCTTCTTCTTTCTACACCTTTCACTCTGTATATATATCACGGACGCACGGATCGCCCCGGGGGTCTCCCGGGTCGGCGGACGGAGCCACGGTTTGCAGCGGGAGACGTTACAGCGGGGAGGAGCTAGTGCTAGCTAGCACTTGGCCGCCGCCCGGTGCTAATGGGAAACTGGACATACCGGGAGCTGTAGCGAAAACGAAGCGGGTGCCGGGCTGGAGTTTAGGCGGCGTGAAAGAAATATAAGACAGAATAATAAAGAGCGATGGCAAGAACCAAGCAGACCGCCCGTAAAATCTACTGGAGGAAGAAGTCCCCCAGGAGACAGCTAGCCACCAGGGCTGCTCGGAGAGGCGCTCTGGCCACCGGCAGAGTGAAGAGGCCTCGCCGTCACAGGTCCGTGGCTCTGAGAGAGATCCGTCGCTACCAGAAATCCACGGAGCTGCTCATCCGTAAGCTGCCCGTCCAGCGCCTGGTGAGGGAGATCGCTCAGGACTTCAAGACCGTCCTGCGTTTCCTGAGTTTCGCCATCATGGCTCTGCAGGAGACCAGCGAGACCCACCTGGTGGTCTCTTCTTCGCTAAGGGGGTCACCATCATGCCCAAAGACTTCCAGCTGACCCGCTGCATCCGCGGAGAGAGAGCTTAGACTTTCTGCTGCACATTCACCAGCCATAATGCTCTGCACTGTGTGTCTATATATATACATTTATAGTAATATGGACATATGTTTGCTAGATGTTGTTTTTTCTTGCCTTCTGATTGTTGCTCTGAGTGTTGCTATCCCTATGCTGTTGCAATCCTGGAATTTCCCCATTGTGGGACTAATAAAGGCTTATCTTATCTTAATACTTTTTCAGAAATTTTTCATATTTTTTTCCAGATAAATTTGTTAATTCACCACCCAAATGTGCAACTTAAATACCTTTTTCTTCTACATTTGAGACTTTGTCATAAAATTGTGAGGGTTTTTTTGATATACAATTCAGACGTTTTATATTTTACTTTTATCATAAATTTATTACTTTTTCATTACTTCATTTTTTTTTTTTTTACTGGGGCCCAAATAGAAGAAGGATATCAGTACTGATGTCAATAATATAGACTTATAAATTTATTTATAAGTGATCAAAGATGTAGTTATTTCTGCTGAGAAAAAGTACAGTATAAACAATAACATTTATTAGCAGTTTTAAAATTTGTAAAACCAAAAATCACTGTTAGAGTACGACCAAATTTGAGTAAAAGTGCAGCTTCTTCCATCAAAAATTTACTCAAGTGAGAGTATCTTGTAATAAGTCTTGTCATACAAGTACAATTTTGTGAAAAGTTACTTGAGTGAATGTAACTAGTTGCTGGACACGAAGTAATGCATTCATGTTTTAATCCACATGCTGGTGTGTTTTTGTTGTTTTCAGTGGTCCAGTTTATCCAGAGACACTGTTGCAGAATTACAGTTTCATGACTGTTACCTGAGTTTATTAAATGTATTTCCATGCTTTGCAAACAACAGGTTTTGTGCTGTTTTTCTGATACATTTTACTTTTTGCACAAAAGATTTAAGATTATACATGGTAATGCATTCCTGTTTTAATCCACATGCTGGTGTGTTTTTGATGTTCTCAGTGTAGTTTACCCAGAAGCGAATTACAGTTTGATGACTTGCATGATTTTATTTAATGCATTGCCATGCTTCCCATACTTGTTTTATGTAATGAGATGGAATGGAATGAAATGGAAAAAAAAGTCAAACTGTTGTGTTCACATTTTATTAAAGTGTTTTTCAAACTTAAATAAGTTGTTTATCTTTTTTACAGCCGCTTCATATTGGTGTGAGAATACTGATTTTCGGGACATGTAAAATCAAGTGTTTGGAGAGACTTGTGAGATTCTACTTACAGTGCACATCTCCCATGTGTTGGTAAATTACTCGCTCTTATTTTGTCTCTATACTCAAAGTCAAAATGTTTCTGTAGGTTACCTGACTTTTATACAGATTAGTTTGATTTTAAAATAGTTTTTACAGGAACAATCTTATTATTTAAAAAATCATATACAGTGTCTGCCTCTAAAGGACACTCTTTTCCATGAAGTGATTCCCTGTCAACATCATCAGACTTAATGTTATTCCAAATATTGATCCAAAACAAGATTCCAAACAATTTTAACCAAGCCAATACTTATACTGCAATACTATATGAAATGTACAATACTAACTTACTTTTACTGAAGCTGTAAAAGTGTTTTACATGGACGGGAAATGTCTCTGCCCTTCCATCTGTGGTTCTGACTAATCATCCGACTGACAGGAGTTCTCTTATCAAGGGCCTCAGCTGTCTGGACAGCCTGATGGCTTCAACAGCATTACCACCTATTTCAAGACGATGTTCCTCCATGATCATAACACAGAGCTCATAACGGTCTGAATCACATGGAATGCCAGTTTTCCAAAGACAAATGTCCTCTTCTAGAATAATGTCAAGTTTGTCATAGTCCACTGGCTGGAGATCGTCTCATGTCTGGTGCAGCTCTGGTGCAAAGTACATGAGGAAAGGCTTTCCATGATACAAGTCACGACCATTGCCACCTGGCCGGATCCGATGGCTGTCCCACATTCTCACCACAGTGTCCAGTGCTTCCTGTAAAAAAATGACACATTGAAAGTTTCAAAAATGAAGACATTATAATATTACCATCATTCACATCACAGCTCAACAAATGCAAATTTTGTTAATAATTCAATAACAATAATTACTTGGAATATTCTTGTTTTGCGTATTAATATTTATTCTATCTAGCCTCTCTGTGTGTGTGAGTGTGTGTGTGTGTGTAGTAACTAGTTACATGTAATAAGTAACTTCAGAAATGTGTTCTTTTGTCAATAGCTTTATTGGAGGAAACTCTTTACACTTACTTGAGTACATTTTTCAGAAAAACACCTGCTATGTACGGTAAAATAGCTGGGTGAAGGATGAGGCCAGATGACAGGGTGAACACAGCTTTACTGTTGGAACGTAGAATGCGGTAACACAGCAGGCACCTGGCAGAGGGCACCGGTCAAAGAGGCCACAATATGGATGCCCTCTGCCTTATACAGGGCAGTGTGATGACTTGATGTGAAGTGCACGTCCCCACACCACACTTCACAATAATGTGCCATTTTCATAAATAATAATACCTACTTTTACTAAAGTGCATTTGGTCACTCTGATTCAAACCGCTGCCATAACAGGGAACATTCGTGGTATGTACGATGGCATCAAGAAAGCACTTGGTCTGGCTCAGAGCAAGACAGCACCCCTCAAATCCTCCACTGGGGAGATGATCACAGAAAAGAACAAGCAGATGGAGAGCTGGGTGGAACACTACTCTGACCTCTACTCCAGACAGAACACCGTGACACCGTCAGCCCATGATGCCATCGACTGCCTGCCATCCATGGACGAACTTGACGCCAAGCCAACCATCGACGAACTCAGCAAGGCCATTGATAGCTTGGCCACTGGCAAGGCACCCTGCAACGACGGCATACCCTCTGACCTGATCAAGCACTGCAAGACTGCCCTACTGCTGCCATTGCATGACGTCCTCTGCCAGTGTTGGAAGGAAGGTGCCGTACCACAGGACATGAGGGACGCCAAGATCATCACCCTCTACAAAAACAAAGGGGAGAGAAGCGACTGCAGCTTCTACACAACAACTACTTCTACTGCAACAACTACAGGGGCATCTCCCTCCTCAGCATTGTTGGCAAAGTCTATGCACGAGTTGTTCTCGTTCGTCTACAGAAGCTTGCCGAACGTGTCTACCCCGAGTCTCAGTGTGGCTTCCGCGCTGAGCGATCGACGGTAGACATGATATTTTCCATCCGCCAACTCCAGGAGAAATGCAGAGAACAGAACATGCCCCTGTACGTTGCCTTCATCGACCTCACCAAAGCGTTCGATCTGGTCAGCAGAGAGGGCCTTTTCAAGATCCTGCCAAAGATAGGATGCCCACCAAAGTTGCAAAGCCTCATCGAATCGTTTCACACCAACATGCAGGGGATAGTGCAGCACGATGGCAACGTCTCAGAGCCATTCAACATACGCAGCGGAGTGAAACAGGGCTGTGTACTTGTGCCAACCCTCTTTGGGATTTTCTTTGCTATGCTCCCGAGGCATGCCTTCAGCACAGCAACAGAGGGAATCTACCTGCACACAAGATCTGATGGCAGGCTTTTCAACCTCGCCCACCTGAAAGCCAGAACCAAAGTACGCGAGGCTCTAATCAGAGACATGTTGTTCGCAGACGACGCTGCAGTTGCAACCCACACACAGCAGGAGCTTCAGACCCTGATGGACCGCTTCTCCCAGGCATGCAAGGACTTTGGGCTTACCATCAGCCTGAAGAAGTCTAACGTCTTGGCGCAAGGCACGGAAGCACCACCAACCATCACCATCGACGACTACGAGCTGGAGGTCGTGAATCAGTTCACGTACCTGGGGTCCACGGTCAGCAACAACCTCTCCCTTGATACAGAGATCAACAAGAGGATTGGAAAATCAGCCTTCACACTCGCTCACCTCACCACACGAGTGTGGAAGAATCCCAAACTCTCTGTCAAGACAAAGATGGCAGTGTACAACGCCTGCGTCATCAGCACACTGCTCTATGGGAATGAGATGTGGACAACATACGCCCGGCAGGAAAAGAGACTGAACTCCTTCCACTTGCGCTGCATTCGCCACATCCTGGACATATCCTGGCAGGACAAAGTGCCCAACACAGAAGTTCTGTCCCATGCCGGCCTTCCCTCCATGTTCACCCTACTCAGGCAGCGCAGGCTCCGCTGGCTAGGCCACGTTCACCGTATGGAGGATGGCAGAATCCCCAAAGACGTCCTCTACGGAGAACTGGCAACTGGCAGGAGAGACGTTGGGCGCCCACAGCTGCGCTTTAGAGACGTCTGCAAGAGAGACATGAAGGCCCTGGAGATCAACACAGAGTGCTGGGTGGACCTTGCAACGGACCGCTCCAAATGGAGAGGCACCCTGACCAGACAGCTCAAGGCGGGTGAAGAGAGACTGACTGCTGCAGCAGATGAAAAAAGGACCCGCAGGAAGAACCGCCACAGACCCAGCAGCACGGAGACCACCCACAAGTGCGACCTGTGTGACAGGGACTGCCATTCGCGCATCGGCCTGTTCAGCCACAGGCGGTGCTGTTCCAGCAGAGTAGACGTTTAGGATTCGCGTCCATGGTCATCATAGACCGACGGAGGCCGACGACGAATGTAAAAAGTGTAATGATTACATCTTTAGGTCATTTTAGTGAATTCTGTTTCATTAAATAAAATTTCACTTGTAAGTTTATTGCCTTCAGCTTAGCACTGAAATCACTGTTCTATTATGGCTTTGACAATTTATGAGTAAAAGTTGCAAGTATATCTTTAAAAAAAAAAAAGTCACAATTTTATCACAAACTGTTTTGAATTTATTAGATAAAAAACATTACATTTTTTATTAAATACACACAAATTTAGGAATAAAACAACAAAGATTAATGAAACAAGTAATAAATTTACATGAAAAATGTCTGAAATTATTGAGGAAAAAAACTCAGTAGTTTATAAGAATAAAGTTTCAAATGCACAACAAAAATTCATACAAATTGTGAAAAGGAAAACAACTGTAGGATTAAATAAAAGTCTAATTAGTTTGAAAAATATTTCAAATTTACAAGGAAAAGGTAGTAAATCTACAGGAAGAGATACATAAATTTAAGAGACAAACCTCTCAAACTGGCAAGTGTAAAGTTGTAGTCACTTATGTAACTTTTTAAACAGGAAGCTATTTCTTACTTAGGTGATTTTTTTTCGGGGGGGGGCAGGGGTGCTTTCACTTGTATTTGAGTAATTAATATAAGGTAAGGCTACTTTTACTTGTAATTTAATGCATTTTTTCTTACTAATCTCTGGCTCCTCTACCCACCTCTAGTCGTGTGTGTGCGTAAATGTGAGGGAGGGCAGTCACTGAGGATAAGATGAAGGAAGCAGAACTGAATGAGACCCTTGTCCACCAGATCTCCATTGAAGTCGCCCACTGACTGGAACTCCATGAACAAGTCTCTCCAGTAGTCTGCGTTCTGTCTTCCATAGATTCCCCACCAGCTTTCAATCCTTTGATTAGCAGTACTTCTTCCTTGAAGGACACAAGGCCCATGAACTAAGCCATTTTCATCCTCACGCAGAAAACGTTGGACTCTATTGACGTGCACAGTCTCGGTGCCAAGATCCAATCTGAGTATTTTTGGGCAGCCTCCCAGCTCACTAACAGCACCAATGAAATAGGCTGCAATAACCTCAGGTTTATTGTTTGTGATGTTTGCTTGCATCCAGATGATATGGCATGAAAAACCATCAATGCACCCATTAACTCCGATACCAAACGGTGTGAGTTTATCATATGAGTCCATGTGCCAAATGTAATTTGGTCCCGGGACACTGTAGTGCCTTCTTGTGAGTCTCCTAGTCCTTCTCTGCTGTATACCTTCTGGGTCCAGAAATGACTGCACTGCATACATCATGTTCCTACTGACCCGCAGTCCTGCCAATCTGCATCTCAGTCATCATCCGGTATCCATGGAGACGCCCTGGGGTGCGAAGCTGGTCAGTGATGTAGTTAATGATGACATCAGGCTCATTTAGATTGTGCCGCCGATAAAGCTGAAGTCTCGCTAAGACTCTTCTTAAATGACGCACACTGATGTATATATTGTCTGTAACAGCAAGGCATAGTGCTATTTCATCTTGCGTCAGACCTTGATTGAATAAATATGTGATGCGTTGATCCATATTCCTGCTCATTTCACACTGTAACATTCATTCATTCATTCATTCTTCATTCATTCATTCATTCATTCTTCTTGACGATTCAAGAAGATCGTCACTTCCTTGTGGTAACGTATCGTCACTTCCTGTTTTGCTGTCTGCCTGTGTGGTTTGCTTTGTGGTTTGCTCTCTAGCCACTAGCTATGGCTACTAGCTCTCTTTCCTCTCCTCCTCTGGTGTGCTCTCTCTGTCAGATGTTTAGCTACACCTCTGCCTCTTTTAGTGATAACGGTAAATGTAATAAATGTTGTCTTTTTGAGGCGCTCGAGGCGAGGTTGTCTGATTTGGAATCCCGGCTCTGCTATATTGAAACACCGTCTGCGCCAGTTAATCTTGACGGACGCCCATTAGCTGCAGCGGAGCTAGCTAGCTTAGGTCCCACTGTCAGCGGTCCCTCGGCTCTCCTCAGTAGCGAGGAGACTGGGTGGGTGACGGTGAGAAGGAAGCCTAGTCGCAAAGCCCCGGTACACCACCAACCTGTTCACGTTTCTAATCGTTTTTCCCCGCTCAGCGACACACCCGCTGAGGAAAAAACTCTGATCATTGGCGACTCTGTAGTCAGAAACGTGAACCTAGAGACTCCAGCAGCCAAAGTCCAATGCATTCCTGGGGCCAGAGCAGGCGACATCGAGTCAAATTTGAAAATGCTGGCTAAAAGTAACTGTAAATATTCCACAATTGTTATTCACGCCGGCATTAATGACATCCGTCTCCGGCAGTCGGAAGTCACGAAACTTAATATAGAATCGGTGTGTGACTTTGCAAAAACGATGTCAGCCACTGTAGTATTCTCTGGGCCCCTCCTCAATCTGACCAGTGATGACATGTTTAGCCGCTTGTCATCCCTGAACTGCTGGCTGTCTGTGTGGTGTCCTAAAAATGACGTGGGCTACATTGACAATTGGAGCTCTTTTGGGGGAAAACCTGGTCTTATGAGACGAGACAGCATTCATCCCACTTTGGATGGTGCTTCTCATTTATCTAACAATCTGGCATCTTTTTTATCCAAATTTCCAAAACCTTGACTACTCAGAGTTGGGACCAGGAAGCAGAGTCGCAGTCTTACACGCCTCTCTGCAGCTCCTCTTCATCCGCCACCCCTCAACTTAGCCCCTGTCTTCCCCATCAGAGAATCGTTGTCTGCTCCCTCCAAAGTGAATAAAAATATAATGTATAAGCATCCCAAAGTGATAAAGCAAAATATTGGTAAAACTCAAATTAAACATAAAGCCTCTAAATTGAATGATTTGGCTTCTGTTCCTCCTCATAATTTAAAAATTAAATGTGGTTTATTAAATATTAGGTCTCTAACTCCCAAGTCTCTGTTAGTCCATGATTTGTTAATTGATCATCAGATTGATTTAATTTCCCTTACAGAGACTTGGTTAGGGCAAGAGGATTATGTTGGTTTAAATGAATCAACTCCCTCTGGTTATTTAAACTGTCAAAATCCCAGAAGTTCTGGTCGTGGAGGAGGAGTAGCAACAATTTACCATTCCAAATTACTAGTTAATGTAAAGCAAAAAACATGTTATAATTCCTTTGAGGGCCTGGTCCTCAGTATTGGGCACTTTAGCAATTTTAGGTTAAACCCAATTTTATTTGCCATAGTTTATCGTCCCCCATCAACCTACTCAGAATTTTTATCCGAATTTGCTGATTTCTTAGCTGATTTAGTGCTGAAATCTGATAGAATAATTATAGTAGGGGACTTTAATATACATGTGGATGTAGATAGTGACTGCCTTAATGTGGCATTCAATTCAATATTAGATTCGATTGGGTTTTCTCAGAAAGTAGGAAATTCTACTCATTACCTCCACCATACATTGGACCTTGTTTTGACATATGGCATAGAAATAGAAAATCTTGTAGTGTTTCCTCATAACCCTGTACTGTCAGACCATTGTCTATTAACCTTTGATTTTACTATTTCTGACTATTTGGCTCCTAAAGAAAAATATTATTACAGTAGATGCCTCTCAGATGATGCTGTTTCCAAATTTATGCAGATTGTTTCCTCTATGCCATGTGTCAACACAACGGAAATAAGCTATAGACAGCTTGCTCCTTCTTTAATTGATAACATGGTGGATAGTGTTTCAGCTTCTCTGCATCAGACTCTAGACTTGGTGGCCCCCTTAAAAAAGAAAAAGTCTAATCAGAGATTTCTAACTCCTTGGTTCAACACAGAAACTCGTACCTTAAAAAAGAAGGCTCGTCAATTAGAAAGAAAATGGCGCTCTACTAATTTAGATGAAATCTATTTAGCTTGGAGAAATCATCTTTTAATTTATAAAAAATCTCTTAGAAAAGCTAGAACGAGTTATTACTCTGCATTAATAGAAGAGAACAAGAATAATCCCAGGTTTCTTTTCAGTACTGTAGCCAGGTTGACAAAGAGTCAGGACTCTGTCAATCCTAGCATTCCCTTAGAGCTTACTAGTCAGGACTTTATGAACTTTTTCAATAATAAAATTTCATCCATCAGAGATAAAATCAATCAGGTTCTTCCCACAGTTAACTTAAATACTGTAACTACTACAACTCCTTCTATTGATCTCTGTCTTGATGAGTTTACTCCAATCGACCTTTGTGAGTTAGACAAAATAGTTTCCTCATCCAAACCTTCAACTTGTCTTTTAGACCCTATTCCTACCAGGTTATTTAAAGAAGTCTTCCCACTTATTGGTAGCTTTATTCTTCATATAATCAATTCTTCATTAACTTTAGGCCATGTACCGCAGGCTTTTAAAACGGCTGTAATTAAACCCTTACTCAAAAAGCCAACGCTAGATCCAGGAGCTTTAGCTAACTATAGACCAATCTCTAATCTCCCTTTCATTTCAAAAATCTTAGAAAGAGTTGTTGCTACGCAATTATTTGACCACCTGCAGGGAAATGGTTTACTTGAAGAGTTTCAATCTGGGTTTAGAATCCATCATAGTACTGAAACAGCCTTAGCGAAGGTCACTAACGACCTCCTCATTCCATCTGATAATGGACTAGTTTCTGTACTTGTCCTTTTAGACCTTAGTGCAGCTTTTGATACTATCGATCATAATATTCTACTTGATAGATTAGAACACTATGTTGGACTTAATGGAACTTCGTTGCAATGGTTTAGATCTTATTTATCTGATAGGTTCCAGTTTGTTCATGTAAATAATGAGTTTTCTTTCAACTCAAAGCTTAGTCATGGAGTTCCACAGGGATCTGTGCTAGGCCCTACTCTTTTTAGTTTATATATGCTTCCGTTAGGCAACATTATTAGAAAGCACTGTATACATTTTCATTGTTATGCTGATGACACACAATTATACCTGTCAATGAAGCCAGATGATAGTAATCAATTAGCCAAGTTAGAAGCCTGTCTTAAGGAAATCAAAGCTTGGATGACTTGTAATTTCCTGCTATTAAATTCTGATAAGACTGAAGTCATTCTTGTTGGTCCAAAAAACCTTAGAAATTCCTTTCCAAATCAAACTTTCAGTTTGGATGCGGTTACTCTTTCTCTTAATAGCTCTGTGAGGAACCTTGGAGTTATTTTTGATCAGGATTTGTCCTTCAATTCACATATTAAATTTGTTTCTAAGACTGCCTTCTATCATTTGCGTAATATTGTCAAGATTAGGAGCATCTTGTCTCAGAGTGATGCTGAGAAACTGATCCACGCTTTTGTTAGCTCGAGATTAGATTATTGTAATTCTTTATTATCAGGCTGTCCTAAAACATGTTTAAAAAGTCTTCAGCTGATCCAAAATGCTGCAGCAAGAGTTTTAACAGGTACTAGAAAGAGAGATCATATCTCTCCGGTTCTGGCCTCCCTTCATTGGCTTCCCATAGAGTTTAGAATTAAGTTTAAAATCCTTCTTCTTACTTACAAAGCTCTAAACAATCAGGCCCCTTTTTATTTAAAAGATCTGATACTACCGTATTATCCTAACAGAGCACTATGCTCCCAAAATGCAGGATTACTTGTAATACCTAGAATCTCCAAAAGTACAATGGGAGGCAGAGCCTTTAGTTATCAAGCTCCTCTCCTGTGGAATCAGCTGTCAATCTGGATTCGGGAGTCAGACTCGATCTCTGTTTTTAAGAATAGGGCTAAAACCTACCTTTTTGATATAGCCTACAATTAGGGAGGGATCATGTGTTTCTGA
Source organism: Pholidichthys leucotaenia (assembly GCA_020510985.1). Lineage (NCBI taxonomy): Eukaryota > Metazoa > Chordata > Actinopteri > Cichliformes > Pholidichthyidae > Pholidichthys > Pholidichthys leucotaenia. Next base: position 28,626,664 of record CM035846.1, on the reverse strand, counting down.
ACCCTCCCTTAGTTATGCTGCTAATAGGTTTAGTCAGCCGGGGGACCTCCAGTAATGCACTGGGCCTCACTCCTTTCCTCACTCTCTATGAAATATTTTTTTTTTTGCTGGTCATTAACATCTGTTTGTTCTCTCCCATAGATTGAGTCCCCATCGTGCTGTTTGCTCTCTACATGTCTGTTCTTTTCTTCTTCTCTATCCCCTCACCCCCCAGCCAGTTGCAGCAGATGACTGCCCCTCCCTGAGCCTGGTTCTGCTGGAGGTTTCTTCCTGTTAAAAGGGAGTTTTTCCTCTCCACCGTCGCCAAGTGCTTGCTCACAGGGGATCGCCTGATTGCTGGGGTCTTTCTGCAACTGTGGGGGTTCCCCCCTACAGTTGATAGTGCTATGAGATGACTGTTGTTGTGAAATGGCGCTATATAAATAAAGTTGAATTGAATTGAATTGAATTCATTCATCTTCTTCCACTTAATCCTTTTTTGGGTCGCGGGGGGGCTGGAGCCTATCCCAGCATCTTTGGGCGAGAGGCAGGGTCCACCCTGGACAGATCGCCAGTCCATCGCAGGGCCAACACAGAGAGACAGACAACTATTCACTCTCACAGTCATACCTAAGGACAATTTAGAATCCCCAGTTTGATGCCAATTAACCTAACTTGCATGTTTTTGGCATGTGGGAGGAAACCGGAGAAATCCCGGAGTAAACCCACGCAGACACGGGGAGAACATGCAAACTCCCTCACACTGTAACAGCTACTCTGAACTGACGTGTCCTGTTAATGAACAGCCCACGAGCGTGTTCTATTGTTTTCTCGAGATCTCGGGAAAATTATCTGGAGATCTCGGGAAAACAACAATTGTTATGTCGAGATAACGCATAAATAATGCGAGATCTCGAGAAAACAATTGAAATTAATGTGTGATCTCGGGAAAACAATAAAAATAAAGAGTATGTATGTATGACCTAAACGGGCTTCCGTACCTCTCTGCTCAGACACTTCCTCGTTTCCTCCCTCCTAGAAGCTGATGTCTTCATTAGATGATGAAAACCTCTCCAAACCAAAGGACTGCTTCAGTGGGATCTCCTCCAGCCTGGTTCAGAACTCCTCCATCACCTGCTGCTGAGCCTCCATTTTCTCCCAGGCTAGATCCAGAGCTGAAGGTTCTGGTTTAGCATCAGAATCGTGGCACTTGAGCAACAATTCAGCATCAATCACCTCTTCATCGGTGGATTCCTTCTCTGGACGTTGTGTTCTCTCCCAGACACTGGGTCTGGCTGCAGGCAGTCAGTAGTGGTTCCAGGCCAACAACACAGGAACAGCCCCTTCTTTCAACTGTCGTCAGCCACCTTGAATGATGTCCGTCGGGACCAAATGTCTACTACAGACTGTTGTCGTCCTCTTAATAAATAAATTCTCCCGCCTCACATCACGTATCCAGAGGTTTCTTAAGGCTTCATCTTTTGGGAAGTGATGGAAACTTACAGTGGAGTTGAACTTTCCCGACATGGAGCAGTGAGGAACACAGCAGAAATCACTATTAGGATGATCCTGCTGCTGATCCTTCACTGGTCTTGACAAAGACATTTAAGTTAAGGAGTTACACTCATCCATGAACTGGTAACAACATACTAAGACTAAAATTCACTGTGGGATCAGTGTAAGTTTGCGTGGGTGATAGTTGAAGGTTAGTCCTTCTGCCACAAGAACAAAACCATTTGAGCTCTTCCCATAACTTTAATATCCAGCCATAGCTGCACCCAACGTTCTATTTACAAAAACATCCCCCCACTTCACTTCCGTCACTCCTCCTTCATAATAAAAGCCTTTTCCATTCTGTGTACTTTCTCTTGCCAGACTAACACCACAAAAGAGCAAAAACAGGATAAACAAACTAAATTATTCATTAAAATGTTGAAGTATAACATTTAAACTAATCAGTTTGAATAATCAAGAAAATTACTTCTCAAATAAAGAACTGCCTGTTTTCCAAAATTACCTCTTACATTAGTTTAGCATTAATATCTCCATCAATTCGTCTGATTGCTGCGGCTATTTCAACCGGATGTCATGCACTCTGTTTTCCAGTTTGGTCACGTGACGTTCGGCATAACCCCGATCCAGCAGCTCCTCTCTGCTCAGACACTTCCTCGTTTCCTCCCTTCACAGCTGCTCCTTGATAAAGGGTGGAAACGCCACGTCACTGCAGACCCACGTGATTGTGAGGAAGTGAAACTCAGAGGAGAAATGGCGCAGAAAGGAGTTCAGCTGGACACAGAAAGGTTCTCCTGTTCCATCTGTCTGGATCTACTGAAGGATCCGGTGACGATTGCCTGTGGACACAACTACTGTATGAACTGTATTAATAAATACTGGGATGATGAGGAGGAGGAGGAAACTCACAGCTGTCCTCAGTGTCAGCAGACCTTCAGACCGAGGCCTGTCCTGGGGAAAAACACCATGTTAGCTGAGTTAGTGGAGGAGCTGAAGAAGACTGGACTCCTGGCTGCTCCTGGTGTCCACTGCTATGCTGGAGCAGAAGATGTGGCCTGTGATTTCTGCGCGGGGAGAAAACTGAAAGCCATCAAGTCCTGTTTGGTCTGTCAGGTTTCTTACTGTGAGACACACCTTCAGCCTCACTATGACGTGGCTCCGTTAAAGAAACACAAGCTGGTGGAGCCCTCCAAGAACGTCCAGGAGAACATCTGCTCTCATCATGATGAGATGATGAAGATCTTGTTCCATACTGATCAGCAGATTATCTGTTATCTCTGCTCCATGGACCATCCCAAAGGCCACGACACGGTCTCAGCTGCAGCACAAAGGACTGAGAGGCAGAGAGAGGTGGAGGGGAGTCAACGAAACATCCATCAGAGGATCCAGGACAGAGAGGAAGATGTGAAGCTGCTTCAGCAGCCGGTGGAGGCCATCAATCGGTCTGCTGATAAAACGGTGGAGGACAGTGAGAAGATATTCACTGAGCTGATCCGTCTAATCCAGAAAAGAAGCTCTGATGTGAAGCAGCAGGTCAGATCCCAGCAGGAAACAGAGGTGAGTCGAGTCAAAGATCTTCAGGAGAAGGTGGAGCAGGAGATCTCTGAGCTGAGGAGGAGAGACACCGAGCTGGAGCAGCTCTCACGCACAGAAGATGACACCCAGTTTCTGCACAGCTACCCCTCCCTGTCAGCAGTCTGTGAGTCCACACACTCACCCAGCATCCATGTTCTTCCTCTGAGATACTTTGAGGACGTGACAGCAGCTGTGAAGGAGCTCAGAGACAAACTACAGGAACTTCTGACAGACACGTGGACAAACATCTCACTGATAGTCAATGTAGTGGATGATCTACAGCCACAACCAGAGCCCAAGACCAGAGCAGAATTCTTAAAATATTCACAGGAAATCACTCTGGATCCAAACACAGTAAATAGAGATCTTTTATTGTCAGAGGAGGACAGAAAAGTAACAGTAACCTCTCAACCACAGTCTTATCCTCCTCATCCAGAAAGATTCACTGATCACTGGCAGGTCCTGAGCAAAGAGAGTCTGAATGGACGCTGTTACTGGGAGGTGGAGTGGAGCGGGGACAGACTTGATGTAGCAGTCACATATAAGAACATCAGCAGAGGAGGGAATGGAAGTAGATTTGGTCATAATGACAAATCCTGGGCATTATGGTGTGAACAAAACAGTTTTATATTTATACACAACACAACCCCAACTCCCATCTCAGATCCTCGGTCCTCCAGGATAGGAGTGTTCCTGGACCACAGCGCAGGTCTTCTGTCCTTCTACAGCGTCTCTGAAACCATGACTCTCCTCCACAGAGTCCAGACCACCTTCACTCAGCCCCTCTATGCTGGATTTTGGGTTTGGAATTATGGAACCACTGCTGAGTTAGTTAAAGTCAACTAGACTGAAGTCAGTCCAGTGGTGGTGGGTTTAAATCTCTGTTTTTAATTTTTATTTTCTCTCCATCGGTATTTCTGCAGAGATCAGCTGTCAGTCAAACACTGTGGGCGGGACCTGGACACCATCTAGTCCTTCTTTTAATCTTTTAGTTTTTTAATGTCAGACGTCTCATAACTGACAGTTTGTTTTTATTTCTTGTCAACTTTTTCTCATGACGTTAAAATAACAAAGTGGCCTGTCAACATGGGTGTGTGGATAGTTTTGGTTTATTATTATCTGTGTAACTTTGTGACCTTTACATCTGTGAGCTGTTTTATCTGCAGCTCTATCAGTGTCTACTTCACCATGGAGGCCGTCACTGCTCATGAGGATTTTTACTGACTGTGTTTCTCCACATGAAAACGTAAACCGCTGTGTGCTCTAAATGACTGATTATGTGTGTTGTTGTGTTTGTGCACACCTTCATTTATCACACGTTTTGTTCTCCTCCCTTTGTTTAAACTGCTGTATATATAATCTGCTGTGGGCTGTTATAACTGTGATTATGACGGTTATGATCCACGATTTTCTTCATTTATTGGGATTCTGAACTGAACAGACTGTTGATAAAATGAAATCACTGGACAGAAGTCATGGAAGACAGCTGATGGGTTCAGTCACGAATAAACTTTTTCTTTAAGACAAACCAAATATTTTCTTCTGTCTTCATCCCACGATCTCACCAAAACTTAATACACATTAATTTAAATCAGTTTTCTGTTTGCTCACCATTAGTTTTCATCTGAGTTTCCCAGGATTTATCTGGATTTCCTTTTAATCCTGTTAATATACGAGTCAACTGTGGCTCTAATACCACGGATCTATAAGTTATGATGATGAATGACACATTTTTATTTAACTACTTCAGTCATGGTTCTATACTGAATCATTTGTTTAACTTCCAGCCTTATAATTATGTAGATAATATTGTAATATGTATAAACACTAAGGATGTGCTTTGGTTAAAAAATGGAACAAATCAGTTGCACATTTTTTTTATACTTACTTGTGATTAATGGCTAAACTTGTGTAAAAGAATCAATGAAAAAGTATTCTTAAAATTACATTTTCATTCTTACTTGTTCAGGTTACTTTATTTGTACCCGTAGGTAGATTTGTTTTGCAGTCAGGTGACATCTGTGGTCTATATTTATCATATATTCCATAACCTACATATGTTGAAGCATGTGAGAATGTTTGGTGATTACATATGTAAGGCGACTTCACACCTCAGAACAGGACAAAGAGTCTCAACCGCCAGTGAGGATCAAAGAGTTTCCCAGGCACTGCGGTGGAGACCGGAGGAGCTGCCCTGACCCCCCCAGGGCCATGAGGAGGAGTACGAAGACAATGGGGGGATTAAGATAATGAGGGATGTCAGCTTTGGATATGCATGTCTTTTGTTATGTGCAAGTATAAGTTCTGAGAGCCGGAGGTGTTCGGTCTCTTTTTCCTTCTTCTGCTGCTGCACTAGGATGAGAGTTGTTAGAGGAGCTGATAATAAACTTTGGTTTATATATCACATCGCCTCGTTCTTCCAAGCTCTTCTACACTGGTGACCCTGACGCGAGGATGGACCAGAGGCGTTCCCCCGCAATCGACTCATCTGTGGCGACCCAGGCAGACGCCGGCGCCCACGCAGACAGGGGAACAGATGGACGACGTTCCCCCACGGCAGAAGTGATAGAGAGGGCTCAACCGAGCACCAACGCCGCTGTGAGAGCCGAAGCAAGGCACTCTCACCCTGCGGACACAGCAGTGATGGTCTACACAAACGCCGTCACCGTCAACCTGCCGGACTTCTGGCAGGAAGACCCCGTCTCGTGGTTTCTGCAAGCTGAAGCCCAGTTTGCACTTGCGGGCATCACGGCTGACGATACAAAGTTCTATCACATCGTCGCCAAACTCAACGCCGCCACTTCGAGATGTGCGCGGAGCATAATCCAACGGCCGCCGGCCCAGGACAAATATGAAGAACTGAAAGCGACTATCGTGGCAAATTACGTCCCCTCAGCCAAGGAGAGAGCCGAGAGGATCCTGGCGGTTTACGGCCACAGAGGAGGCAGACCCAAGGCCCTCATGGAGGACTTGCTGCAACTTAAAGAAGAGGACAATGACAACTTCCTCTTCCATTTCATATTCCTCAGTACGCTGCCACCACACATGAGAGGGACGCTGGCCAACATGCGATGCAGCACCCAGCAAGACTTCCGCACGCTAGCTCACGAAGCTCAACGGCTCGTCAACGCCTGCAAGGAGCAGACACCCACAGCAGCATCCGCAGACCTCAACGCTGATGTCCGGAGCCACGAGGAGCCACAAATCACCGAGCAGAATCAGCCCGCGGTGACAGCGACACGGCCAGGACGCAACAGACGGAGCGATGTTTGTTATTACCACCACCGCTTCGCCGAGAAGGCTTACAAATGCGTTCCCCCCTGCAAATTCACAATTTCTGGAAAACGCCGAAGCCGAGAGCCGTTAACAGCGGCGGTTCTCGGCGAAAAAAGCAAGCTTTTATATGTGACGGACGGACACACCGGCAAGCGGTTCCTTATCGACACGGGAGCTCAACTAAGTTTTGTCATGCCCTTCCAAGCAGACCGGGCCATGGGCACCCGGGGCAATGGAGCGGTGGCAGCCAACGGCTCCACCATCGACACTTTTGGCGAAAAGAGCCTGCACCTCTGCATCCACAGCCGCAACTACAGATGGACATTTGTTGCAGCGGCGGTGAGTTTTAACTTGTTGGGCGCTGATTTTTTGTGTGCACATGGGTTATTAGTTGATCTAGCGAACAGGCGCTTGGTTAATGCACTGTCCTTTGCTTCTATTCCCTGCTCAGCTCGACTTTCTCCACCACCCGTGCAGGCTAGCGTCACCACAGCAGGAGGTAAGTTTGATCAACTCCTCACCCAATTTCCAGCACTCACAATTCCCAAATTCTCAGCCACAGTGGCTAAACACGGGGTTGAACATTTTATTCCCACAACGGGCCCACCCGTATTTGCCAAAGCTCGGTGCTTAGACGCGGCCAAGCTCACCATAGCTCGGGACGAGTTTACCACCCTTGAAAAATTAGGCATTATTAGACGCTCGAAAAGCCCCTGGGCCTCACCACTTCACATGGTTCCGAAATCCGACAGTTCTTGGAGACCGTGCGGCGATTACCGCAGATTAAACAATGCGACAGCGCATGACCACTACCCAATTCCTCACATTCAGGATTTTTCACTGCATCTGGCGGGTGCGCGCATTTTTTCAAAAATAGACCTGGTCCGCGGTTAGCATCAAGTCCCAGATCGAGCAGAGGACATTCCCAAAACAGCTGTAATAACCCTTTTCGGCCTTTTTGAATTTTTGCGAATGCCTTTCGGCCTCAAAGGCGCGGCTCAAACCTTTCAGCGGATGATGGATGCAGTATTACGCGACCTCCCTTTTGTTTTCGTCTACCTCGACGATATGCTGTGGTAGCCAGCCCATCTGAGGAAGAACACGAGCGGCATCTCACTATGGTTTTTCAGAGGCTAGAAGAGCATGGGTTAATAATCAATCCAGCCAAATGCAAATTCGACGTGTCACAAATTGATTTTTTAGGACACAGAGTTTCTCCGAAGGGGGCAGTCCCACTTCTAGACAAAGTTCACGCGATAAAAAGTTTCCCACGGCCACAAACGGTCAAATCGCTGCAGGAATTTTTGGGAATGGTTAATTTTTACAACCGTTTCCTCCCCCACGCAGCTCAGCTCATGCAGCCCCTATATGACGCGCTCAGAAAACAAAAAGCTTCCAACGCGGTCGAATGGACCCCGGAGCGCGAACGTGCCTTCGCGGAAGTAAAAAGCGCCCTAGCTAATGCTACATTGTTGGTTCACCCCGATCCCTCGGCCCGCATTGCGCTAATCACAGACGCTTCGGACCTAGCTATAGGGGCAGTTGTAGAACAACATGTCAGCGGAATCTGGCAACCTTTGGCATTCTTCAGCAAATCGCTAAACCAAACCGAGCGTAAATACAGCACTTTTGACAGGGAGCTGCTAGCGCTTCATTTATCCATCCGCCACTTCCAGTTCTGGTTAGAAGGGCGGGGTTTCACGGCTTTTGTAGACCACAAACCGCTCACCTTTGCTATGGCTAAAATTTCCGAACCGTGGTCAGGCAGGCAACAAAGACAGCTGGCTGCGATTTCAGAGTTCACCACAGACATTCGACATGTGGCAGGCAAACTTAACGTGGTAGCAGACTGCCTCTCTCGCGCTGTGACATCGTCAGAGCGCGAGGAGACAGATTATACTACCTCAGCCGCGGAACTCTTCACCAACGCGGACACATACGCAGTACCAATCCACGCAGGGATAGATTATGCAGCCATGGCAGAGGAACAAAGTAGTGACACGGACGTGCGTGCACTCTTGTCTGGACCAACAGGGTTAAGGCTGGAGGAAAGGGGTTTACGCGACGGCGTGCCCCCCCTAATATGCGATATCTCAACCGGCCGACCTCGCCCGGTAGTCCCAGCTGCATGGCGCCGCCGTATTTTCGACTCAATTCACTCCCTCGTGCACCCAGGTGTGCGCGCCTCGGTTAAAATGGTCACTGAAAAGTTTGTGTGGCCTGGCCTGCGCAAAAACGTAAAAGAATGGGCAAAAACTTGCATTTCTTGTCAGCGTGCCAAAATACACAAACACACAAAAGCCCCTCTGGAGCCTTTTCCAATCCCTGCTAGAAGGTTCGACCATGTTCATGTCGACCTCGTGGGACCACTACCTTCCTTCCAAGGTTTCACACACCTGTCAACAATGATAGACCGCACCACGCGCTGGCCAGAGGCGGTCCCTCTGGCGTCAACCACAGCGGAGGAAGTCGCTCGCGTTTTTTTGACAAACTGGGTGGCACGTTTCGGCGTCCCATCGGACATCACGTCCGATAGGGGGCCTCAATTTGTCTCGGAGCTTTGATCAGCCATGGCCAGCAGCTTAAGGGCAACAATTCACCGCACCACCACTTATCACCCTCAGGCTAATGGGTTATGCGAGCGTTTTCACAGATCTTTAAAGGCCGCCCTCAGAGCCTCACTAACGGATACAAATTGGGTAAATAAACTTCCCTGGGTTTTATTGGGGTTGTGTGCTGCACCCAAAGAGGATCTAGACGCCTCTCCAGCAGAATTAGTTTTTGCACAACCTCTCAGGCTCCCAGGTGAATTTTTACCAGAGAACCCAGAGCCAGGGCATCTCCCTGCCCCGAGGTTTTTAGGCAGCAACGGACCGGACTCTCTCCCCGGTCCGGTTCATCACTCTTTTCCACGGGTTTTTGTCCCACAAGCTTTAAAGAACGCTGAATTCGTTTTTGTTAGGCATGAAGCTTTAAAACCAACTTTCCGCCCACCATACGATGGACCATTCAGAGTGCTGGAACCTGGTGATAAACACTTTGTGCTTGATTTTGGGGATAGAAAAGAAACAGTCAGCATTGACAGACTTAAACCTGCCTTCTTGTTGAAAGACGAGCCTGCACGGTTGGCGAGAGCACCTCGGAGGGGTAGACCCCCCAAGAGAAAAGACTCAGCCCCCCTGCAGGGAACAAATAATCACTCTCCTCCCCAAGCTGCAGATTCCTTACAGGAAGGTCCCAGCAGGACGCCCAAGCGGACCCACAGCAGTTTCGGGAGAAGATTAAAACCCAGACGGCACAGAGACTGATACAAACTACTCAGCAGTTGTTCACTAATTGTGCTGTAACAGTTAAGGACTGACTTGTGATTTTACTATGCTGTTATGATTACCACTGAACTCTCTTAGGAGCATGGCTGCTGGAAAATTTCTTCTGTGGCAAGAGGTGTAGCAGTTAGTATGTCATAATAATTATCTTAAACTGTGAATTTTTCTATTGTCCTTTTCTTAGTCGTTTGGGGGGGGGGGGGCTGTGGTCTATATTTATCATATATTCCATAACCTACATATGTTGAAGCCTGTGAGAATGTTTGGTGATTACATATGTAAGGCGACTTCACACCTCAGAACAGGACAAAGAGATCTCAACCGCCAGTGAGGATCAAAGAGTTTCCCAGGCACTGCGGTGGAGACCGGAGGAGCTGCCCTGACCCCCCAGGGCCATGAGGAGGAGTACGAAGACAATGGGGGGATTAAGATAATGAGGGATGTCAGCTTTGGATATGCATGTCTTTTGTTATGTGCAAGTATAAGTTCTGAGAGCTGGAGGTGTTCGCTCTCTTTTTCCTTCTTCTGCTGCTGCACTAGGATGAGATTTGTTAGAGGAGCTGATAATAAACTTTGGTTTATATATCACATCGCCTCGTTCTTCCAAGCTCTTCTACAACATCCATATTTACAAACCACAATTACATTCAACATGAACACAAACACAGGCACACATGAAGCTGACTATAAAGGTGATAAAAGTGCTCAAGGCTCCACCAATCAGGACATAAGACAAAGAGGTGAGAAAAAACAAAAACATAAGAGAGAAGGGTCATATTAAAAAGTTAAAGACTAGTCAAAGAGGTTAAAAACTCAAAAGTCTAAAACCCAATAAAAGATTTAGAACCCAAATAAAAAACCTACAAAAATAAGTAAATATAAAATAAAATTAATAAATAGGTAACTAAATTGTGTGCAATATATTGTTACATCTTGTTCAACTCTTTAACAGCAGCAGGAACAAAGCTGCTTTTGTAGCGCTGGGTTGTACTTTTTGGGACAGCAAACCTCCGTGTGGAGGAAGCTGAAAGCTGCAGTGCAAAGGGTGGGAGTCATCATTTAAAATGGAGGTAGCCATCCTCTGTACCTGTCTGGTGTACAGGGATGTCAGGCTCAGCTGTGACTCACCAAGCAAACAACTGGACCATCTAACTACCTGATCCAAGGATTTCCTCTGTTTCAGTTTTATCTGACCAAACCATGACACTAAAGAAAAGGATAAAACAGATTCAATAAAAGCCCGATAAAACATTGTCATTATGGGTCGGTCAATTTGGAAGCGTGCAAGTTTCCTTAAACAATGCAAATGTTGTGACTCTCTCATGCAACAAAAATGCTGCTAGAGCAACATAAATCACTTGATAATCATGAATGTAAATGTAATTAAAATGTTACAATTTATGGCAGCAATTTTTATTTTTCTACAAAACTTTTTAAAATATTGTCACATTTCCTGTTTTATTTTTTACATGGTCAAAGTGGAAGTGCTTCTAGTTAAGGTAACTTTCCTAATCATCGCAACCTTTAAAAGTCCAAACTGAGCAATTTTAATTGATTTTCAGAGCTCCTGACCTTAATGGAGAGTTTCTGACAGAATCTCTCCCTCTTTTCATACTTTTGAGTGAACAGCCCTAATCAACGTCACTATAGCCCCATTTCCACCAGTATCACCTTGGCTTTACTTTTTTTTACTTGTTTCTGTTTTTCGCCATTTCCACCTCAGTCCTCACGGTTTAACCGTTACGATTTTCGTGCCTGTTCAGAGGCAGGGTACAGCCGAGTGAAAAGCGAGGTGTGATTTGACGTCAATCGACTGCTAACCGCTGATTGGTCAGGGCGTAACGTCACAAAACGCGTCCGTTTTGTTTTCTGTTGAAGCTACACGACCGCCATTTGTAATTTCAGCGAGTAACCGTGGTGACTGGATTCACAATTGTGTTCTTATATAACGATGTCCACGCGCAAGTTTATTCCATGAACAAACGAGGAGGTGCGGACTTTTCTGTCCCTCGTAGCCGATGACTACATCCAGAGCGAGTTGGTGGGGCAACTCGCAATGAAAAAATATACCAGGAAGTGTCCGGCCTGCTACCAATGGCAGGGAATTTTGACTCGACACGGCCACGGAATTGGAAAACGGTGACGGTGAGTGTTGTTTTGTTATTGTCCGTCTTCTTGCCTTTCGGTCAAAAGCGCACTTTATTTAAGCAATAAAGAAAGTTGTTTGATTGTGGGCAATTGTGGTGATGGCTAGCCCGCTAATAGCTAGCTACCTCTGTACCTTGCTGCTACCTCGCATCAAGCTGCTGAATCGCGCTTTTATTTCAGTATTCACGTGAACAAAACGCTGACGTAAGCTTATTGTATCCTGGTTAAAAAGTTTTGTGTTTGCGGTACATGTTGCACTTTGTTTGTGAGCTTTATTGTGTGTTTTTTCCTTCTATACACAGTTTTCAAATCCCAGGGGTCCGCCTCACTGGACCGCATGGTCCATCACCATCCGGCATCTCCCGGTCAAGTGCTGGTAAGGCACAACAAACTGAAAATTACCACCCGGTTGTTTTTATATGTGATTGTTATTTTCTATAGATGCATAATAAGGAATTTAAAATGTCTTTCTACGTTTATAAAAATACTAGATTCAGGGGTGTTCATAGCCACAGTGGCCCAGTGTTATAGGTGTGTTGGTGGTGGAAATACTGTTGTATTTTCACAAAAAAAAAAAGGAGCACATGTACCGACTTCAAATCAACATGCTTGATTGAAATTCTTCAAGTCAGCTAACACTATTAACCCATTCTGATTTATGAGGCCACAGTACAAAGAAATTCTTTTAAAAATAACCTATTAAATCAAAATACTTTTTACAATTAATCCTTTTTGAAATGAAGGGGGGCCTAACCACATCACCACAGAAGTTGCATATAGTCCACTCTACTGAGGGGCAGCAACATGACAGTTGAGCTTAAATACAGCAACGAAGCATCCCACCACAGGCTTTCAACAGTTTAATTCCATAATATTTGTTCTGACATGTTTTGATCCAGTGTTATCTAAATACAGTGACTTCTGTCTTTCATATAGGCAAGCTGAAAAGGTCCAACAACATTGCAGACCTTGCATCACTGATGGCCCAGAATCATGCTGAGGAGATGCGGATCCATGAAAGGATGCTCAAACAGCATCAACGGCAGCACGAACAGCGCGAAAGACACCTGCAGTTAGCCGCATTAAGAAGGGATGAGCTGACAGAGACGACTTCCTTCCACGGAGCCTTCCTCAACCATTTTGGCAGTCTGGTCGAAGTACTGAAAGCTCCCCATTTGTAAACATGTTTTGGGAATATTTGTAATGTAATAAAATGTTAGTCTTTTGGATAAAAGTGTGGTTTGTATATTATAACACTGGATGATAAAGGCGAATAATTACATACACATTCCATTGCCTCATTTGACCCTAATGCCGCTGTTCAGTCATAAAGGTGTCAAGATTTTTAATGGTAATGTAATTGTTAATGTTAAATTTAATAAATATTACCACTGCTGTATCCATTGCTCTACATTGGGTACAGTTTAAGTAAAATTGTAAGCAGTTGCACAGGTGTAATTTACATTCAGCAGTAGACACTGATAAAGGTGAAAGTCGAATTGGGTAAAAGGTAAGTACATGTGAATTGAATGTTCTATCGGCATTCCAAATTCTCAGAATTCCAATAAATTATAAGCAGTCTAGTATAATATAAAGCGAAAATACCCATACATGTAAAACCAAATAACATTTTCGATGTTGTAAACGTTGACATGAATATGATAAACCTATGCTATTGTGATTCAATAGATCCATAGTGATCTTTGGTTTGAAAAAGAAAATTATAATTTGGTGTTGGGCAGTGTGACAATGTCACAGTATTTAGTAGGATTAAAAAAAGTTTTATAAAATTTCTAGGTTCATTGGCAATTCCATCAAACCAAAAGTGAGTTGTCTAGCTGCAGCATTTTTTTAGTCATTTCTACGTTGTTTTAGTGTGTAATTAGCCACCACTGAACAGATAACCCTTATAAATAACAATAGATGGGAAAAATGATACTCAAATGATACACAATGGGCCTAGATTTGGATTGGCTTTTTTATAATATTATAAATTATTTGGTAAGTTAAAGTTAACTGGAAGTATAACAAGTTTCCACATATAATTCCAAGGTCAATTGGCGATTCCATCAAACCAAAAGTGAGTTGTCTAGCTGCAGCATTTTCTTTGCAGTCATTTTCTACGTTGTTTTAGTGTGTAATTAGCCACCACTGAACAGATAACCCTTATAAAGAACAATAGATTGTACAATGATACTCAAATGATACACAATACAAAAAATGGGCCTAGAGTTGGATTGGCTTTTTTATAATATTTTTAATTATTTTGTAAGTTAAAGTTAACTGGAAGTATAACAAGTTTCCACGTATAATTCCAAGGTCAATTGGCAATTCCATCAAGCCAAAAGTGCGTTCAGTCTAGCTGCTGCTTTTTTTGGGAAGTCAGTTTATCATCAGTGTATCATTATTACACAATACACAAAATGGGTCTAGATTTGGATTGGCTTTTTTATAATATTATAAATTATTTGGTAAGTTAAAGGGGTTTAGGATTAAACTTCTGCATTATTTTAAATTACTCTGGTGTTTCAGCATTTAATTAACCGTCTGTTAACATTTAACCGTTTTGAACAACAGAGGCGATGTAGATGAAAAGTGCACAACATTTTATTTAAAAAACACGTTTGACATATGTATGCACATGAACACTGAACAAATGAAATGATCTCTGCTTCATATGCAGCTGCTTCAGATTCCTCCTGGGCAACCGCTATTCTCCTCTCCTGCTCCAACGTGTGTTGTCTCAATCCACGTCGTCTTCTCCTGTAAAATTCTCTTGTCTCGTTAAAGACATTCATTGTGTTAAAAACCCACAGAAGAATAGTGACCACCATGGAAATCCTCCGCTCGTAATCCGCTATTTTTTTCTTTGTTGTGGAGGAGTCGGTCGCGTCTTTTACTACGTCAGCAGAGTTTAGCGCCACCTCAATCCCGCCCACCCCCAGCAATACTCGGCTTTCCGCGGTTGTGATGGAGGCGCAGCCACGGGAGAAACAAGTAAAAAAGAAAAGAAAAGAGTAGAGCAGAACTATATAGTGGAAATGTGGCATAAGTCTCCCAGCTGGTCTGGGAACGCCTTGGTATCCTCTCTGAAGAGCTGGAGCAGGGAGCTGGGGAGAGGGAAGTCTGGGCTTCTCTGCTTGAACTGCTGCCTCTGTGACCTGGACCTCTGGAAAAGTGGTAGAAGATGGATGGATGGATGGTGATTCCACTTTGTGCTGTGTGCTCACTTCATCCTGCCTGTGGAAGTCTGAAGTCTGGAGCTGAGAGAAAAATCAGCTGAATAATTCTACACTCTTTTTGCTTTCTTCTTTTTTTCTCTGCCCAAGGTCCTGGTCTAGTTAAAAGATCCTTTCAGCTTCCTGATGGCAGCAGCAGCATAAACGGTCTCATCCTGCAGCAGGACAAACATATATGTGGTGGATGAAGCTGCTGTGAAGTGTGCAGCTCATGGCTCTGCTGTTAGAGTGATATCGTTCATTGGTGAGGAGGGAGAATGATTTTTAAAACTATAATTTTATAGTTACCATTATTGTGTTTGGTGTGGAGAGCCCTTTACCTTCTAAATATGTATTTATAATGGGCTGGTCCAGGGGTGGTAAACATGTGGCTGCGGGCCAAAATCTGTCCACCAGGGTGTCAGAATTTTTCTCAGTGAATTGACAGCTTTCTTTCTAAATTTCTGACTTTTTTAATGATTAAAATTGTTCATGTAAATTTGAGACATTTTTCTCCTTGAGATGAAACTTTTTTCCTCCTCAGTTTTCCATTCTTTCTCTTCTTTTTTCTGGAGAAATCAGGTAGTGTCCATTTCAGTTCAATCCATCAGCAACTACTCATGACAAAGTGCAGCCTGAAGGGATGTCCCAGATATGGGTCATTTTCAGCCCTGAAGGGCCACTGGGTAGGAGGAAGGCTACAAATGAGAATTGGGACGGACCCCAAATCTACCTGGACTTCACTCTCACATTGCAAATATTTTTCTCCACTGTTTTACAGGATTTACTGCTGTTCATAAATAATAAGACTGTAGAGGAAGGATCAGACGAGACACGAGCTGACGACACACAACTTTATTTCCTCCAGCAAGCAGAACAGACTGACTCGGGTACCAGAGCGAATCTCTTTATTACAGCTTTATTCCCGCCCTTGGCACCTGGAGTACACACATTAACATACACGACAACAGAGCATGACTCAACACAATACTTTCGCGCCCATCATACCCAAGGTGTGAACAGCGTCTTCCTCCCCACACAACAGGTTCACGCCTGGCATACCGGAAGTGAAGCTGCATCTTCATTTGGTTTATTACCCCTTAGCGCTCTGGCGCCCGTCCTTGGTTCCTCTCCCTTCTTCTCCTCATTTCCATCTCTCACCTTCTTCCTCCAATTCTCTAAAGTCCTGGGTAGAGTGTGAACTCCTGTTGTGTCACCACAAGACAGTGTTTCTGTTTTTATGTATGAAGTATAAGGGTCATTTACATTTAAAAAGGTTGTAAATTTAGTTCAAGTAAATTTTAGCATGCAATAGTCAAATTCAATTATATGAAACATAATTTTCCAACCACAAAATTGCAGCTGGTGGAAAGGCTGAGTGGCTAGTATCTTTGGAAAATCACTAGCCACAGTGGCTGGTGAGCAAAAGTGTTAATTTTTTTTCAAACTTTATTGAACAAAACAATTTACAAACTCTTGTAGGGCAAACAATACTGCACAAACAACTGAACTTAGAACAACAAAACAATGAGGGTGTTAAAATTCTTCTCCAATGAGGCTAGAATATAAAATCAGAACAAAAGACAGTTAGTGAATGTATCAAAGAATTCTGAGATTGACTGATCTTTCTGTGCCAAAGTCTTTCAGGAAAGAATGTAGTTTTCATTTCATTTTTAAACCCAGCTAAGGATGGTAATGTGTTCTTCCATTTATTGACATGAATATGATATTTACCCAAAATGACAATAATGTTTAGCATTTTCTTATTTGGAATGTTATCCAAGTACAAAAAGTACAAAATGATCTGAGACGCCTCAAGAGGAATATCGATGCCAAGATTAATCCATCTAAAAACATCGCTCCAAAACTGAGCAGATCTAGGACAGGAAAAGAACAAATGTTCAATGGTCTCAGGTTCCTCTGCACAGAAAACACATGGCTCCACCTCAAATTTAAATCTTCTCCATAGAGTCTCTGCAACTGGATAAAAACTATTTATAATCTTAAAATGTGTTTCTTTTACCTTAGGTGGAACAGGCCACTTCAGAAAGTTATCATTTTGGTTCTTTGGCAAGCAGTTTTTCAGCAGTTTCACAAAAAGTTTCTGTTTAGATACATTGCCAATTACTTTATTATAGCACTCTTTTTTTCCCAAATCTTAACTCCCCCTATTTTTTAACTCTGGTATTTGAGTGGACACCTTGGAATAAGTTAAAATATTCCTGATTAATGGAACCAAGGGAAGTGGAATTGCTTTAAAGACTGAGTTATATTCTCTTACTAAAAAATCCAATTTAAATTTATCAACAAATGATTTACGATCTAAAAAAGTTCCATTTTCATCCATCAAATCAATTACATATTTGTATGGACCCACGCCTTCTTAGTTTCCCTATTGATTGTAATAACTCGATTATTCCACAAGGTGGAGCCATGTAATGTAAAGATCAATGTCGAAGTGCCTTTATTGCCATTCCGTTGCTAATAAACAATGCAACGAAATTGAGATACTGCTCCCTAAAAACAAACTATCACACTCACAGTTCACTCATGCATTTAACATTCTCATAATTACAACAATAAATAATGCTTGAAACAATATTACCTAAAAGTTGAATACAATATGTACATAGCAATAATCAAAACATACTGAGCGATAAATATATAAGACCAGCTTATGCACACAGGGTTATTGCCACAAAATAACATAAGATAATATCAGCAGTCTGTACGTGTTACATAAATCCGTTCAAAATACGAACTGCTGCTGTGAAAAACTATGATTAAACCTGGTAGTCTGGGTTTTATGGGATCTGTACTGCTTTCCTGAGGGGAGCAAGTGAAAGAAATCATGGCCTGGATGAGTGCAGTCTTTAATGATGGCAGTAGCTCTGCTGAGGTACCGAGACCTGGAAATCTCTTCCAGAGAAGGGAAAGAACAGCCAGTGATTTTTTGAGCAGTCTCAATCACTCTCTGTAAGGCTTTGCGGTCTGCGGCTGAACAGCCCTCATACCAGACCGTGATGCCATATGACAAAATGCTCTCAATAGCAGAGCGATAAAATAAAACCAGCAACTGTGTATTCAGGCCATTCTTCTTGAGGAGCCTCAGAAAGTGTAGACATTGTTGAGCCTTTTTTATCGTAGCTATGGTGTTAACTGCCCAGGTAAGGTTGTGAGAAATATGAACACCCAGAAACTTAAAAGCCTCCACCCTCTCCACACACTCCTTGCCTATATAGAGAGTAGGCGGCTCACTGCTATGCTTCCTAAAATCAATAATGAGTTCTTTTGGGGGTTTTTTTGTATTCAGTAGCAGATTATTATCTGAGCACCATCTCACCAGTTTCTGGACCTCATCTCTGTATGCAGACTCATCTCCTCCTGATATGAGCCCCACTACTGTTGTGTCATCTGCAAACCTCACTATAATGTTTGTGGGATGAACAGGTATGCAGTCATATGTGTACAATAAATACAAAGTGGGGCTCAACACACAGCCCTGTGGCGAGCCTGTGTTAAGCATGACTGTAGAGGAGGAATGGGGTCCGAGTCTAACAGTCTGTGTTCGGTTTGTTAGGAAGTCCTTAATCCAGCTGCAAGTGTGAGTAGGCAGACCAAGCTGAAGCAATTTGGTGATTAGAATGTTGAGAATAATTGTATTGAATGCCGAGCTATAGTCCACAAACAACATTCTTACATAGCTCCCCTTGTCTTCTAAATGGCTGAATGCCAAGTGGAGAGCTATAGCAATAGCATCTTCAGTGGATCTGCTCCGCCTGTAGGCAAACTGGTACCGATCAAAGTCTGGGGGGAGACTGGACAAAAGATGTTTCAATACCATTTTCTCAAAGCACTTCATAATAATGGGTGTTAATGCTACTGGTCGATAGTCATTCAGACTGCTAATATGTTTTTTAGGCACAGGAATAATGACTGCAGATTTCAAACACTGTGGAACAACGGCTGCCTTGAGAGACAAATTAAAAATGTCAGTCAAAACAGAACATAGCTGATCTGCACATGCTCTGAGCACCTTTCCTGGCACTCCATCGGGACCAGTAGCTTTTCTCAGGTGAACTGCTCTCAGTGTCTGTCTCACCTCATGATCCTGCAGGGTAAGCACATCAGAGCTGGCATTCAATAATGTCAGTGGGTCCGGGCAAGGTGTGTTTGCCTCAAACCATGCGAAAAAGCAGTTCAACTCTTCTGCTAGTGAGGCGCTGATGTCACTGGAAATGATGCTGCTGCCCTTATAGTTTGTGATATGGTGAAAGCCTTGCCATACTCGTCTTGAATCATTATCAGAAAAATGGTCCTCAACTTTCTTCTTATAGGCCTGTTTAGCCTCCTTAATGCCTTTCTCCAAATTAGCCCGGGCGGTGCTATACAGATCTGTATCCCCTGACCTGAAGGCTGTATCACGAGCTCTGAGGAGTACCTGGACTTCTTTTGTCATCCAAGGCTTCTGGTTAGGAAAAACCCTGATGCATTTTTCCACAGTCACCTGGTTGATACAGTAGGTGATGTAGCATAATACAGTCTGTGTGTACATTTCTAGATCCTCATTCTTCAATAAATCCCATAGAGTGTTTGAAAAACAGTCCTGCAGCTGAGAAAGAGCTCCCTCAGGCCATGTTGTGATGTTCTTTATAGTAGGTCTAGCAGTTCTCCTGAGGGGGGTGTATGCTGGGATGAGGAGCAATGATAGATGGTCTGACAGGCCAAGATGTGGACACGGCACAGCTCTGTAGGCATGCTTCAGGTTCGAATACACCTGATCAAGGCAATTCTTTCCCCTGGTGGCACATTTCACATACTGTGTGAAATTAGGCAGCACAGTTTTCAAGCATGCTTGATTAAAATCACCAGCTATGATGTGAACACCCTCGGGATAGGCCTGCTGCTGTTTATTTATTACACTGAACAAATGACTAAGGGCCACTTTAGTATTTGCATCAGGAGAAATATAGACCGCTGTTATAATAACCACTGTCAGCTCTCTTGGAAGATAAAAAGGCCGACATAAAACTGACATTGTTTCTAGATCAGGAGAACAGTAAGTGTTAACAACAAAAATGTGGTTAGTCCAAGTGTTGTGAAGAAAAATACAGAGACCACCCCCTTTCTGTTGACCGGATTCCGCTGTTCGGTCCATTCGGTGAAGTGTGCGCTCTGGTAGTTGCACTGCAGCATTGGTGATCAGCGGGTGGAGCCAGCTTTCTGTTAACAACAGCACACAGCAGTCTCTCACAGTTTTACTAGTTGCCAGCTGTAGCTCTAGATCATCCATCTTGTGGACGATGCTTCTGGCGTTGGAGAGAAAAATGCTGGGTAGTGGAGGTCTACGCGGCTGTCTCTTTAGCCTCGCTAGCAGGCCTGACCGGCATCCCCGCTTTTTCTTTCTCTCCCTCCTCCATCTGCGTCGTTTCCCAGGACCGACAACAATCCATGGTGATCCTGCTGGTCTACAGATAGCCTCCGGTATGTTTTTTTTGTTCTCAAAACCTGCTGTAACAGCAGACTTTTGTTGAAGTCCAATGTTTATCAGCTCAGTACGACTGTACACAAATCCAGCTTCACACGGTCCAATATCCAAAAACAGCATACATACAAACAAAAATAGGGAGCAAAGAGCCGCTGTGCAGATGCGCGCCGCCATCTTGATTGAAAGTTGTGAGTAAATACCATTTTCCAATAATACAGAACTTGTTGATAGAACTCTGACAACTTCAGGGGTATTTTTCACATTTCAAAATCACATTTCAACAAAAATTCCAAACTTCCAACTTTTTCAGGTTTTTTTTTTTTTTTTTTTGTATGTGGAACCAAAGGAAATCAGGATGAGACAGAATTTGTTTCATCCACTTCAGTCTGAGCATGCCAATGACAGATTTAATTCAGCTGCTTTTAGCCCACCATTTTGCTAGTGTCATGGGTGGCTCTCGCGAGCCACCATAAGACGCCACACAGTCACCAGTGAGTTCAGTGAGTTTTATTTACGGTGGGAAAAGTGACAACACAAGCTGCGGAGACAATGACTCTTGAGTCTACTCACAACAGGAGGCATAGGCTAAACAGCTCTACAGGTCCATAGCAGGAGACAGTCATACACTAGGCAGGCAAGGTTGGTGAAAATAATGATTACACCAGCTGCTAAGGCAGAGACACACAGAGATCGATACACACTGGGAGGGGTAAGGCTGAACAGCACACTTACTAGTCTAGGGGCTCGACGGTCTAACCAAGCAGACGTGGTAGGAATAAATCCTAAGCATCCGTAGCGTGACGGAGAGTTAACAGACACTGCTGCAAGGATGTGATCGCTAGGGAGGTTAGAAATAGTCCTGGCACTAACGACCACAAATGCAGCACAGCTGTTCAGAGTTTGACAGCTGAGCGGAAGCCTCCCCGAGCACTATCACAATAAGAGATCGGAGAGCTAGAATCATAACGCCGCTGTCAAACCCTGACAAGATTAACCCGAGCACCAAGGAATAGTGCTCGGGTCATGACAGTAGGCCCCCCTCACTTGATGGGCTCTGAATGTCTAGTAACACCTGCCCCCCCTCCCCCAACCACAGGGCGAGTGGATTGAGGAACAGGCAAGGAAGGAGCCAAACAAAACCTAACACCCTAAACAGGAAAAGAAATGAATACATCCCTTGAAAATATCCATCCTATTTCCCCCAGAACAATGACGAAAGAACAAAACAAGACATGACTACAAAACAAGGAGAACAATCATACAAAGCAAAAAACACTTGACCCTGAAAATTTTCCCACCGAGGCCACAGACAACCCGTCTAACCCCAGTGTACATAACCTGACCCAAAAAATATAAACCAACACACAGTAACTATAGGAACAAAACAGGAAATAAATGCAAACACATAACCATGGCAAAAAAAAGGAAAAAATTACATGACGGTAACTATGGAAACAAAACAAGAAGTAAATACAAACATGACTAAGAGCAAAAAATGCATACTAACACATGATAACTATGAGAAAAAAAAAACTACAAGAAATACGTGCTAACACATCATGACTATGGAAAAAAACAAAACAAACACACACGAAACCAGAAATACATGTAAACACCTGAATACTATGAACGAGAAAACGATACTATGGCCCCTCAAGAAGAAGAGGGGAACAAAACAAAAAGCAAAACATGGCCATAGCCCCTCAAAGGAAGAGGGGGAAACAAAACACACAAAAAAACACAAGACCCAGACTATGGATTACAAAAACTCATGAGGCAATCTAAAATTGCTTAGCATAACTTGACTATGGCTTGACTATGGATTTCAAAACACATGAGGCAATCAAAAATTGCTTAACATAACTTGACTATGGCTTTCAAATACTCATGAGGCAATCTAAATTGCTTAACACAACTTGACTATGACTTGACTATGGCTTACAAAACACATGAGGCAATCTAAAATTGCTTTACATAACTTGAAAAGACTAGACACCGTATGGGCCAAAGCAAAAAGATGATCGGCGGAGATCCAACGCCCCCCCCAGGCAGGGCCCCGGCGACCTCCCTGCCTCTGATGGCCCACGGATAGTCCCACAAAACAGTACATGGTCAGGCGGCCTGCCCCAGTCCCAGGCCCCCAGAAACAAGTCCTCTGGTGGCCGAACCAGGTCACCCCGTAGCAAACACAGTTTATTGGGCGACCAACCCAAGACGCTGAACGCACAAAGCAGTTCCTCGGGTGGCCGACCCGCATCCCATAACCGCCAGGACTGTGGAGGAATAGCATGCAGCCCGCCTAATGACGACAATGCATAAGAGCGCAAGACTGCCAGACAAAACCCTCCAACGGCCCCCAGCTGGTGGCTCCTGAGAGGGGAACAATCAAAAAATTGGACCTCCTCGAATCCTGATTGGGTCGCAGCCGCACCTGCGCTGGACCCCCACTGGACCTCGTCGGACCCCGATTGGGTCAGGACGGACCCCGATTGGGTCACCGCTGCACCCACGTTGGACCCCGATTGGGTCACCGCTGCACCCACGTCGGACCCCGACTGGGTCACAGCCACACCTGAGCTGGACCCCCACTGGACCTTGTCGGACCCCGATTGGGTCGCAGCCACACCTGAGTCGGACCCCGACTGGGTCACCTCGGTCCACGTGTCGGACACCGACTGAGTCACCGCTGCACCCACGTCGGACCCCGACTGGGTCACCTCAGCGATGACCTCCATCCCCGAACCTGGAACCTCCAGTCCCGTGACCTTGACAGATTCCAGACTAGTGACGCTGTGGAGAGGCTCAGAGAACAAGAGAGGACCGGGATCAGTTCCACCAGCAGCGCCAGAGCCCAGCGAGACGAGCTCGGGTGCAGCAGACGGCTGCCCCTCGCTCGCCTCCCCATGAGGCAGGCAAAAATGCTCTAACACACCATAAAGGAAAACAAGGAAGAGCACTTGCCTGCACTCGGGCTCTGGAGCCGTCCAGGACTTCGTCGATCCAGGTTTAGACAGACGCTCGTCGTCGGGCTCCCACTCGGCTGCGTCGGGTTCCACAGCCGGCCTGATGGTCTCTGCAGCTGGATCCTCTCGCGCTGTCGTCCACGCCAATAACCCGTATGGCGTGGGGGCAGAGGACCCTCGACCTGCTGACTCGGGCTGCATCTCTGAGGAACCCTGGGGACGCTCTCTCGTCAGCTCTGGCTCCTCACCGCAGTCCGTTCTCCTCCTCTGTCCAACACTAGGCTGCAGGGCCGGGATATCTCCCAGAGCCGCAGGCCTCCCCCTCGTTCGACGGCGTGGGACTGACGCTGAGGACCGCTCCGCAGGAGGAAACACAGAGGCAGCAGGTTCAGTATAACTGGCTTCAGCTGGAGAAGGAAAGTCAGGGAGCTGCGAACCCCGAGCTTCACCCCCAGGAGTCAGACAAGACAAATCACTATAATGACTAGAAAAGTGAAATTGAACTTGCCTGCCTCCCGAAGGTAAGATGGAGCCAGCTGAAGAGGACGTTGCTCCTTCCCTTGCTCACTGGATGGTAATATAGGACCCATGGACGGAGCTCACCGGCACAGGACTCAGCTCACTCACAGCAGCTGGCTGATTGAGGGGGTCATCCCGGCGGCCCGGAACAGGAGCTTGCTGAAGACGTGCTTGGCCGCGGCGCCGACGCCTCCGCCGGCCCCCAGTGGTGCGAACTCCAGGACTGGATCGAGGACGGGATCAGGATCCGTAGGCCACGAGCAGGAGTGCCTCTTCTCCTGCTTCACGCCGCGTTCCTCCTCCAGCATCAGGAAAATCTCGCGTTGTGCGGGGATATCTTCCCTCCTCGCGTCGACTTCAGGGTGGTCGGCCCAGCGGGAAGGGAGATGACGAAGGACGTCTTCAGCAGCGTCTAGGTACCAGTGTATACCGTGATGGTAGTCCAGCAGGGAAGCGGAGATGAGCATCTCATCCACGACTTCCAGGAAGCCTGTCAGCTCGAGGCTTGGGCTCCCAGCGCGGCCCCTCCGCGACGGCATTCTCCCCACACTCTCAGTACCCAGACGGGAACAGCAACTGTCCAAAAACTCAAAACTCACAGGCGAATTGCGTCTCGGGTTGGCGCCACCGTAAATGCCGTTTTGGCAGCAGTGTACTGTCATGGATAAGACGCCACACAGTCACCAGTGAGTTCAGTGAGTTTTATTTACGGTGGGAAAAGTGACAACACAAGCTGCGGAGACAATGACTCTTGAGTCTACTCACAACAGGAGGCATAGGCTAAACAGCTCTACAGGTCCATAGCAGGAGACAGTCATACACTAGGCAGGCAAGGTTGGTGAAAATAATGATTACACCAGCTGCTAAGGCAGAGACACACAGAGATCGATACACACTGGGAGGGGTAAGGCTGAACAGCACACTTACTAGTCCAGGGGCTCGACGGTCTAACCAAGCAGACGTGGTAGGAATAAATCCTAAGCATCCGTAGCGTGACGGAGAGTTAACAGACACTGCTGCAAGGATGTGATCGCTAGGGAGGTTAGAAATAGTCCTGGCACTAACGACCACAAATGCAGCACAGCTGTTCAGAGTTTGACAGCTGAGCGGAAGCCTCCCCGAGCACTATCACAATAAGAGCTCGGAGAGCTAGAGTCATAACGCCGCTGTCAAACCCTGACAAGATTAACCCGAGCACCAAGGCATAGTGCTCGGGTCATGACAGCTAGTCCTTAATTATATATGATTCCTTTAAATAATGGGTCTTGTTTTTCCAAACAGAGTTAAAACTTATTGAATTTATTTTTTAATCAATTGAGGAGGACATACAAGGTTAATGCAGTGGTTCAACAAAAATAAATTATCTCTTAATGAAAAAAAAACAACAACAAAGATTATGTTGTTTGGAAATTATAAAATAAATCATGAAATAATGGTAAAGATAGATGACGCCAGAATTGAAAAAGTACAGGAAAATAAGTTTCTGAGGGTGACACTAGACAATAAAACCTGCTGGAAACCTCACATCAGTCACATCCGGGCCAAGTTGGCAAAATGTATAGAGATACTGGGGAAGACAAGACACATTTTGGACTATGACTCATTATACTTACTGTACAATTCACTGTTTTTACCATATCTTAACTACCATGTTGAGATCTGGGGAAACACCAACAAAACCAACCTACAGCCAATATGCACATTACAAAAACAGCTATAAGGATAATAAATAATGTAGGATATAGAGACCATACACAGCAAAAAGTCCAGTGTTAAATTGACTCCGTCAGAGTCAATTTTAGCACTTTTCCAAACACTATATAACTCCACACTCACCAGAGTCAAAGTGACCCTTTTAAAAGGGTTAAAAAATTGAACACTGTGCCAGGGTTACTTTTTTGACTGGCTAAGGAGAGTTAAAGCAACACTTAAAGGTCTGATGACACGATTTTGACATTTTTTAGCATGTTGTGTAAACCCAAAAATCATTGTCGATGATCAATATAATATTTACAGCCACACCTGCATAAACTAGTTATCATCAAAAAACTGCAGCCGCTGACTGGACTGTGGTGCCGCCCACCGAATTAAGGGCGGCACCACCATGACATAAGTGACAGAACAGACTCCAGTGTTGTTGACTGGAATGACAGCAGCTTTATGGCTCACAGTTTCTCTGGTTTCTTGTTTTAATTTTACGGCTCGGCCTTCGTGTTGTGTCGCAGGCTTAGATAAACAGCAGGCCGTGAAAGTCCACATCACACGCTTCAGCTACAACTGTCATAAGCCTCCTCGTGTGCTTTTACGCAGGAGGAGCGCACGAGGAGGGGAAGGATTAATGGATTAATGCACAGCTTTGACCTACTTTCTGTGATTGCATGCTGACATCTCAACGGACTGGCCACGTCCCGTCTATCATTATCACCAGCTGATTCAAACTCCCGCTGATCATCTTTCCCGGTCCTTGCCCAGGTGCTTCTCATCACACCATCACCAGCAGTGTGTGTACTTAGTGGCAGTTTGCCAGTCATGCACTGCTGGTCCATAGTATTGTCATCTGGGCTGTTAGTCTGCCAGTATTTTCAGCACTCTCACGACGTGTTAGTCACTCCATGTTCACCGTGGTTCTCGTGCGTCCTTGAAGCAATGTCAGCTCTGGGGTGCACCTGTGGCTTTGTCTCCTCTCATTCGTTCTCTGGGCGATGCTGGCCCCCAACGCCATCAGTAAGTATGTTTGTGTTTTTGTCCATCTTCACCTTTTTTGGAATTGTCTTTCTGTATTAAATGTGCTGTGGTGAACCCTGCACGTAAATCCTCGTCATTTCATCCTCCCTCTCCATGCCCTGCGTAAGAGCGCACGAGGAAGGGAAGGAAGAATGGATTTATGCACATGATTCACCACAGCACATGTATTGAACATAAAGACTGACCCCAAAAGGTGAAGACTTACAAAAATACACAGAAACACAAACAGCAGGCGTTCGGGGCTGACATCGCCCAGCGAACGTATGGAGAGGAAACGTGTTAACCACGGTTGCACCCCAGAGCCGACAAGGCTACAAGGGTGCAACAGAACCACGGTTGTGTGGAGTGGCTAACACGTCGTGATAGTGTTGGCAATATTGGCTGGCTGACAACACAGCAGATGATGCACACAAAACATGAACAGCTGACTGTCACTCTGAGTCTGACTCTCTAGGCACGATGCCCGCTTGGCATGGCTCAAACCTATACGGTCTGATGCCCTCAGATTCTTCATTGCCATCCCATTCTTTGGAACTATAATTGTCTGAAGATTGGACAACACAAACCAATTCCAGACTACGTGTGCTGGAACCATCGTCCATGTTTTCTACCGCTTCCATCCTGTGTGTACAATGGGCAGCAAAGTGCTGTGTTCTGTCGATGACGTGACAACATGGCCGGGGTTTTTTCCAGCCACTGATGCAATTGGTGACGTGGCGCTCATGAAAACATTGGATATTCGCGTGAAAAAAAGCCTGTTTGACTTAGAACTGCACAGACCAACCTATTTCGTCATATTGTATTATGTGTTGAAAAATTAGAGGAAGTCAAAAACGTGTCATCAGCCTTAAGCGAGTTGACAAGTAACCCTGCTGAGAGTCATTTTTACATCCCAGTAAATGTTAGTTTGACTAAATTGACTGTTAGGTATTCACACTTGGAAAGGGTTAAAGTTAATCCGTAACACTGGTGAGAGTCACCTTTTACATCCTGGCTAGTGTTAATTTGACTAAATTAAGTATAAGATATTCACACCAACAAAGGGTTGAAATTAATTCCAGATTAAATAATTATTGATTATTGTAAAAATAAATTCCAAAAAAAACTATTTGCATGACTCATTTATTTTTTCACAAATTAAAACATTGTGAATGCTGGTATAATATACAAACCTTCATCAGAAACACGGTATGAACTTTGAATGTCGTATGGTTTCTGAAACTTCAATTCAGACTCTTAAAATACACTTTGTCTGTGTTTACAATTCTGAATGCATGATAATGTGCATCAAAATTTTTTGTAAATAACTTGTTTGCCAACAAATAAACATTGTTTTCCACCAAAAGAATATCACATATTTGACAAAAAACTGCCATGTCTTCTATCACTGTACTGCAAACAACAAGTCCAGCCCTGTATTCTATACCATTAACCTTAATCCAACTAGCTGAGAAAACTTCTTTTGACGAGATCATTTCAAACAAGTCATTGTTGACCACATTCTCATCTCTGAATACAAAGGACCTAATTGGCCCATATTCATGATGATTGAATGAGAGTGTCTCCCAGTGATAAGCAATAGCCACCTGGTGCTTTTTAGCAAGTGATTTGGTTGTTTTTGAAATTTTTGAAAGAATCTTTGAACAACTTGTGTTTGGCTTCAAACCTCATTGACCACATAAATAACAAGGGGCCAATTTTCCTTATAGAAGATGGATAATGGATCATAAAATGATGCTTAGGAATTAAGTTTTTATGTGGACACAAGTGCTTAAATAATGGGTGGTGGTCAACAATCAAATGCTTTAAATAAACTGTCATACCTCGAGTGAGAGAAGGTGAGAAAATTATGTTCATTATTTGAAGTAACATGAGTAACAAGTTCCAGTTTTGGTTGCCTGGAGGAATAATGTCACCAAACAATAGTGGGATATTTTTGATAAGACACAGTGTTTGAATAGAATTCAAGTCAATGCCATTCCCACCACCCTCCAAAATAATCTATGTTGGACCATTTTTTCGTTCTAAAAACCCATAATCAAAACCATAAATCCTGGAAAGCAACCCTTGTACTGAGATAAAGTGTTGTGTAAGACAGCCAAACAATCTCATACTGAGCTACACCCTCAAGAAGGTCATGCATGATATCAAATGAGTAGTTATTACAAACATGAAAATACGGCAATGAATTCATTGCTGAATGTTTTTTCAAACCGTACACTGACTTCAGTTGTGGATTTTCCAGGAGGGACTGGCTATGCATTTCAAACAGATCTTCACCAGGAATCACCTTAGGATCATCCTCACTGAACACTGAGAATCGTTCTTATCAATCAAATGTAGTCAGCAGAAATAACGACTGCTAAATGACTCATTAAAACCCAGAATTGTGTGCATCCCTAGATTAACTCCGCTTATCTGTGAGATTGTACCATAGACTGTTTCAGTAGAAAATGGAAGACTAAGTCCTTGTGTTTCAAGAGCTTTAATATCATTTATTAGTGGTTCCAGTATAGCATCAAAACCACACTTCTGCACATCTTGTGTGTGGAAAAAGTGCTACCAAATGTATGTTCATTAACAGTGAATTAAATTTAGGGGGCAGGTTTCGTATAATAAACTACAGACATCCAATTTTGTGAATTCCACGTTTGGAGCCTAATGGGTTGACTGTTTCAAAATCATCAAAATAAATTTGAATTTGTAATGTGTGACCCTTGCCTTATGTTAATTAGGTAAGGGAAATTATTAAGTGTAGACCAGTTGCTAGGTTCGTAAGGGTTACAATAGGGAATTAAAATGAGTGTGGAATGAAATAGCTGGAGGCAGGAAATGAGCAATAGTGGTTGTTATTTGTAGAGATAAAGAGAACAATATATACAAACAATTTACAACTATACAAATATAACAACGGCCGGTATAAAATAAAACCCCAAAAATGTCCTACTGAGCTCAGTGTTTGTTTGTCCTTTTGGTTTAGTCGTTTGACCAGTCAAGATATCTTGTATCTCCAGACTCAGGTTTCTTTTCCTCTTTTAAAGTGGCGGCTTGAGTTGTTACCACTTTGAATTCTGGGCACTGGAGAGAGGAAGGATGTTCTTCAATCGAGATCTTGGTCAGATCTCGGTTCAGTCTCGGTTCAGGTCTCGGGTCAGGCTCGCCATCTCCATTCGGAGAGAATCCAGGATCTAGAAGGTTCTTAATCAGCAACCAAAAAAAACCTAACCTGCACAACAATAATGATATTATTGTTTACAGCTAGAGTAATTCGTTTTCCAATCTCTTCTTATATAACACTATAGCTTAGTGTTTAAATTCTTCTCTCATATTACTATTATTACAATCCAGTAATATAGTAAGATCTTACAATTCACATTTCACACCTTACATGCATGTTTTCTTTTCTCAAAATCTCTCTGGTAGTACATGAAATACTTTTTTTCTCATGTAACCAATTAAATGAATTTCTCTTTTTATCTCTACATCATTTAACCATGAAATTACGATTAATCCCTTTTAACCTTGTCTTTGTAAATCATGAAATGAAATACAATTAATCTATCACATAACCAGGGAATATACTGTCCCATTACTTCCAATATTCCCTTTTAAAATCAGTAAAACCCTGTCTGAGCTACTGGGTTTAGCATAACCTATGAATTTGCATAGGAGACCAACACCATGTGCTTTTAGCATCAAACTACACATTACATTCAACAGAAATAGTGCATAAGAACTAAAAGTACTTCAGCATACTGTTGGAAACTGAAATCACATTTAGGGAAACCATACAGACACAAAAATAGCCTTTTCCATTGCTTTTAAACAGAAAAAAATCCACTCGCGATTAGCATTAGCATGTATTGTTTAGTACACACTCGGTTCTCACTCACCAAGATGAGGTATCAGTGTGAATACAGCAAAAGTCACAGCCTCACGGCCTCTCAAGCTCATGCTCCCATCAACTTAGGATAATAAAGGTTCCTAATTAGTGTTTGGACAGTGTTTAGATTCATTTACAGCATCTTTCTAAATTAAACTCACCAAGAAGAGGTATCAGTGTGAACCAGACCGTCCACAGCCTCTCTCGTCTGCTCTCAGATCGTAAAAGACCGAAACCCGAGTGCGCGCCTGCTGCCTCTGCTCGGAAGGCAGGGCTAATATCGCTCTCAACGAATGAAAAGACCACAATCGCTCAACGTGACCATGAAACGGAAATTTAAAAGTTGGATAACGAGGATCACACTTCCTCTTCCCAAAATAATCGTTTTTCAAAATAAAATCACACAATTGTATTAATACAATTGACATCTGAGAAAAAAAGGGGTAATTTTCTCAGCTGGGTTACACCCTCCCGCGCTAAATATCATGCACGTCCCGTTGCATGTGTAACCAAGACTGTCCATCGTCAGTAGTGGTTGAGTTGTAATGTGATCACTTTCAGTATTGTCTCCATCCGGTATCATTTATGGTCGGAACTACGACGGTATCTGGTCATCTTCGAACCACCGACTTTCGTTTCTCTTCTGGTTTTGTACTGGGTGTACTTTTTGAGTTTTTGGTTTTGCAGTTTGGTCTTCTTCAGTGCGTAGCAAGAGAAGCAAATCAGGAAAAGTTGGGGGACTTGCTCGTTTTTGTTTTAACTGGAGTGCAGTTAAAAGGGAATCATCCCAACAACCTCGACAAAACTGTGTGACAAGCAGCCTGTCAAAATCCTCGCTTGAAGCGCCACCACGCTTCACAGTGTGAGTCAAAGCTATGTGAAGACATTGTAGATATGACGAGGGTTTCTCACCTGTGTTTTGGAAGGTGTCAATAAACTTGGCGTAAAGCTCTCTGCCATCTTGAACTGTACCATAAGCAGAATCTAACAGCTGAAGGTATTCTGATGGTGAGCTGTTGGGGTTCAAGTACTTGACTACATCAGCTGCTGGGGGTAAAAGAGACTCAATGATCTTTCGGGATTGTTGCAATTTGGACATAGCAGGATCAGTCAAGATTAATTCTACACTGGAGCACCAAGAATCATAATCTAGCTCATAAGTTGGTCGGAGGTCTTTGCCAGAAAAAGCTCCAAGCTTTTGTGAAAATGGCTGCACGGAAAAATCCTCCCTTTTTACAATGTGCTCAACTACCACACGTTGCACTTCTTGGGGATTTAAATCATGCGCAGAAATGGTGGGCATACTTCGAGCTGGGGCGCTCGCAGTGTGATTTGACTGCTTAGTTGGTTGTGCACCTTGAATAACCGGAGTGGTGGCTCAGTTGGTAGAGCATCCGCCCCACACCCGGGAGGCAGGGGTTCAAATCCCGGCCGGGTCATGACGAAGACCATATAAAAGTGGAACTTCCTGCCGTCCAGCTTGGTGCTCAGCAATAAATGGAATGGAGGAGGGAAATCTGTGGCGGCGCCTTGCATGGCAGCGGCCCTCTGATTCTGCACTTGGGGTGTGTGTGATTTACACTGTAGATAGGTAAAGCACAATCTCGTTCTGCTGTACATGATTGGTTGTACGGTTGAATGACAATAAGGGTGATAAAAAAAATACTGGACTCAGCTGCAGAAGGCTGAGGTTGAGGTTCATCCAAGCAAGCTTCAGGTAAGTTATCAGGTAAGTTATCAACTTAACTTGCTCTGATTGATCATTTTCAGATTCTTTGATTGCCTCAGAAATCTGTGACATCATGTCTTTCAGGACATCTGCAAAATCTCTGCCACTCATCTTCGCTAGGTTTTTAATGTCAGTGAGATATAACTTGGTTATATCGTTCCCTACACAGTGCGTATAAACACTGGTAAGAGATTGTATCATATAGCTGGCTCCACTATCAGATGCATGAGTATATGGCAATAGGTCAAGAGCTTCAAAAGCAATACCCGAGTGATACTCAAAAACAGCACTCTGGGAAAACTCAGACTTACTATCTGCTACTTTTATGACTCTTGAAATCGATCCATACCGTTTCAAAAACTCAGTCACTTCATCAAGTTGCTCATCTCCAGCGATTTCACTCACTATCACTGCATTTGGAATTTTCACAGATTCACGTTCAACAATATCCATTTTGGGTACGTTATAGGCTTGAAATAACGTAAGGGAGAGAAGAAAAAGGCTCCTGGCAGGGCTTGCCACTTCTTATTGTAACCCTTGCCTTATGTTAATTAGGTAAGGGAAATTATTAAATGTAGACCAGTTGCTAGGTTTGTAAGGGTTACAACAGGTAGCTGGAGGCAGGAAATGAGCAATAGTGGTTATTTGTAGAGATAAAGAGAACAATATATACAAACAATTTACAACTATACAAATATAACAATGGCCGGTATAAAATAAAACCCCAAAAATGTCCTACTGAGCTCAGTGTTTGTTTGTCCTTTTGGTTTAGTCGTTTGACCAGTCAAGATATCTTGTATCTCCAGACTCAGGTTTCTTTTCCTCTTTTAAAGTGGCGGCTTGAGTTGTTACCACTTTGAATTCTGGGCACTGGAGAGAGGAAGGATGTTCTTCAATCGAGATCTTGGTCAGATCTCGGTTCAGTCTCGGTTCAGGTCTCGGGTCAGGCTCGCCATCTCCATTCGGAGAGAATCCAGGATCCAGAAGGTTCTTAATCAGCAACCAAAAAAAACCTAGCCTGCACAACAATAATGATATTATTGTTTACAGCTAGAGTAATTCGTTTTCCAATCTCTTCTTATATAACACTATAGCTTAGTGTTTAAATTCTTCTCTCATATTACTATTATTACAATCCAGTAATATAGTAAGATCTTACAATTCACATTTCACACCTTACATGCATGTTTTCTTTTCTCAAAATCTCTCTGGTAGCACATGAAATACTTTTTTTCTCATGTCAGAATCAGAATCAGAATCAGAATCAGGTTTATTGCCATTGTTCATGTAGTACACAAACTAGGAATTTGTCTCGGTACAATGCTGCAACATTAAACATGATAAGATAAGAGAAATAAACTATACATGTAATAAAGTGTAGGATAAGATTAAGTGATACCGGTCAACAGTTAAAATATATATTAGCCAGCAGCAGATACTGTGGAGAACTATATAGTGCAGTCGGTAATGCAGGAAGAAAACAGTGATGTAACCAATTAAATGAATCTTGGTGAGTTCTCACTCACCAAGATGAGGTATCAGTGTGAACACAGCAAAAGTCACAGCCTCATGGCCTTTCAAGCTCGTGCTCCCATCAACTTAGGATAATAAAGGTTCCTAATTAGTGTTTGGACAGTGTTTAGATTCATTTACAGCATCTTTCTAAATTAAACTCACCAAGAAGAGGTATCAGTGTGAACCAGACCGTCCACAGCCTCTCTCGTCCGCTCTCAGATCGTAAAAGACCGAAACCCGAGTGCGCGCCTGCTGCCTCTGCTCGGAAGGCGGGGCTAATATCGCTCTCAACGAATGAAAAGACCACAGTCGGCCAACGTGACCATGAAACGGAAATTTAAAAGTTGGATAACGAGGATCACACTTCTTCTTCCCAAAATAATCGTTTTTCAGAATAAAATCACACAATTGTATTAATACAACTGACATCTGAAAAAAAGGGGGTAATTTTCTCAGCTGGGTTACAAATGCATATCTTTCTGCTGAAAACAAAGGATGGTTCTTAAAGTAACTTCCATCAAAAAAATCATTCTATGTGTCAGAATCTGATCTACATTCTGTCTTTAATAAATCACAAATTTTAGGATTTCTACACATGAATTTCAAAGTCTCTAAAATTGGCAAATACACAACAGTATCCTTCACAGGAACTTGTTCATGCATTCCAGATATTTTACTTCTCCTACTGTCATATGTCATTCCCAGTGGTATTTCTACTGGATCAACAACTCCCCATTTTAAGTTAAAATATTTATTTTGATTCCATTCTGTGTTCAGATTTGTAAAAGGGTTTTCAAATTTTTAAAAACATTTATTTATAACAGAAATGTTGGGGTCACTTTGCGGTAAAGCAGAAACAACAGCACACTTTGCTTGCCAATGAAGCTCACTAGTTAGTTCCTCCAAGTCTCCTAAAACTGAAGATACTAAACTGTTGCTAATCCCACTTCCCTGTAATTTGGCCACAAAGGATGCACACATTTCTTTGGTTGGATCTTTACATTGTACTGAAACACTGCTCTCAGCACAAACACTGGAAGAACTGCATTCATTCAGAGGATTAAACTGGTCCTCACATGCATGTGCTTGTGATGAACTTGCAACTGGCTCACTAGTGGAACACTGAACAGTAGACGTTTGAGCAATTTGCTGATCATTGCTATGCACCCAATTAAGGTGCTTCCTTAAGCACCTTAAAAGGGCGGCTGTGGCGCAGGTGTAGTCTGACCGACTACTGATCGGAGGGTCATGGGTTCGATTCCCACTCTGTCTGCACTCTGCATGTCGAAGTGTCCTTGAGCAAGACACTGAACCCCCAGTTCCTCCTGGTGGCCAGGCTAGCGCCTGTGTGTGTATGGCAGCTCTGCCGCCATCAGTGTGTGAATGTGTGCGTGAATGGGTGGATAGCAGGATCTGTAAAGCGCTTTGGTCATCCAGAGATGAGAAAAAGTGCCATATAAGTGAGTGTCATTTACTTCCGGAAGCCTGCATAGGTTAAAAACTGATGCCTACAGCCTTGCTGACAACAAAACTACTTAAATGTGGGTCCAGGATAATAACTATACTCAGCTCTTAAATGTGAAATCAACTTTAGACTTCTGGCAAACAGTTTTTTACAGATGAAACACCTCAGCATAGTTTTAACCCCTTACTCACAGAATGAGAGTTTCAACAGTCTGGCACACAAGTCTCTCACTCTGGGTGACTCCTTCATTTTCCCTACATCAATGCTATGAACTGTTGTCTGCAAGAATGTGTAGAAATTCACTAATGCAGCCTCACAACACAAATTAAGCACAAAATGTGCTTTAAAAAGTCCATCAAATGCCCCAAGGAAGCGCTTTGCCTGGCATGGGATGAGATGCTTATCAATGCTGATGTAGAAGCTGTCGATCTCGCTCTTCTGTCGCCCCACAGCAAGAAGGTACGGGTGCCCACCCGGATGGTCGTGGAGAAGCTCCTCCAAACTGCAGCATGACTGGAATTAAGATAAGAAAACTAAAGTTTATGCATGAGAATGAAAGGAAAAATGCAATTTCTCATTGGCAGTGCAAAATAAGAATGCTTATCTTCACCATTTACTTTCCACGTTATTCTCTTTAAACAACTCATATTTTCACATGTAGTTAAGGTGAAGGGAAAATTATTACAACCACCTTAAAAAGGTAATTACCTTATGAAAGACTACAAGTCTTTCCATCCCATCACATGCGCTGATTTTTGGAGACTTGGGTCCGCCTGATGTTGGTGGAAGGAGATGAACCAACAGCAACAGAGAGGCCATTTCTTCATGATAGGCTGAGGACAAGACGAACAAAAATTAACCCAGGTTTCACAATTTGCAGTTTGAATAAACACAGAAAGACCTCATGAGATTTTTAACCATTTACACTCTCCTGTTTGCAGTTATTACAAAAAGCAGATAATCTTTAAAAAACAAATTCAAACAAACAAATGGATGGATGGGAGCAACTGTCACACAAGTGTACCAAATGCATAAAAAAGAAAAAGAAAACAAAACTCACTTGTTGCCTGGGGATCACTTCCTGGGGGGCTTTCTGCTGACTGCAACAAGTAACACACCTCTGGTGTTGAAGAAAGACATTTAGCTTCTTTTACGACATTTGGCTTGAAGAACACATCCCATTTCTGAAGCAGCCTGGAGGACGTCTCATCATCAAATAGGAGGGCCAAGTCTTGGTCCACCTTTAAGAAAGAAAATGAGAAACTAACAGGACATGTTTCAAAATTTTAAACTACTCAAAACAATTCATTGAAAACTCACCAGTCCTTTAGCGTCCAGGAATCTTGGGAAGGTGGAGAAGATGTCAACACTTTTGCCAGGATCATTAATAAGCTTCTGTCGATGCTGAAAGGTCTGTCTCATCTTCTGGAAAATCACACACCTATCTGTGGTATGATGGAGCAAAGACATGGCCTCTTGGCAAGCATCCCCATCAAGCTGATTCTCAGCCTGAATAGAGCGCTGGGAATTTGGGCTTCTTGGAGAAACATCTATGGGACTATTTGAATGCAGTGGAGATCCTCCACGAATCTTCCTTTGGACAGTTTTTAGACGCCAAGAAATGGATCCGGTGCTGCTTGCAGCATCATAGAAGTGTTCCTAATATAAGATAATACTTGTGCTGTCATACTCAACATAAACATTACAGAGAATTTAAAGTTGCCATCATGTGCATTTAAAGTTGTCAGGATATCTGAAAGTATTTGAACTCACAAAGACAAAAACATTCTATTATAAATATTTGTCAATCAGATACGAGACATTTATTGCTCATTCAAGTCTTTACTTGTGCACAAGGAGCGTCACTGACCTTCTGTTACAGAATTGGAAGTGAGCGCTGCTGCTCACAGGCAGCATTTCCTTTGTATACACAAAGTAAACGCTGGAAATAATTACACAACACTTGTCGCCCTCTTGTGAGTGGCGCACAGAAATCAGACTTCTCATCACAAGATTCATCACCAGATTCTTTAGACAACAAGTCAGCAGTTTCCAAACTTAAGTACAGACAAGACAAATTATTTTTAACTTTCTTAGTAAGTTCCAGACATCATCAGACATGTTCATTAAAGGGCAATAGTGAAACGGTACAATCAGCAAGTATAGTTCAAAACCCATTATGGAATGATAACATGTACATACATATGCATAATTTTCTGACATTCCCTCCTGTTTATCGTTTCATAATATTCTCACCACATGCAAACATCAGTACAATGTAACTTCAGAGCAGATTTTCTACATTGACTTCACAAAGCATCATTTCCAAATTTATACAGGAGTACAGTCATCATTGCCCTCAGGTTTGGGGTTATGGCCATCATCAGTCCCATAGCCATCATCAGTCTCTCGGGGCAGTGGGGTATATTGTCTGTATTGCCCTTCAGTGGAAATGGCCAGAAGAGTTTGTTGGAACATGAACGCATGCTGTGAAAGAGCGCGAGATATCATGGATCTGATACATGGAATGATGCAACAACAGAAAAATGACACACAAATCAGAATCACACCAAGTGGTATAAGACTCTTTAAAAATACCTGCCACCAGGCACCTGAAAGGAACCATTGCAACCAACCTTGATCTGTCACATAATCTGCAGACATGGCTTTTTGAATATTACGTAAAGCAGTAAGAGCATTAGCCATGTTGTTATTATGTACATTATCTGGGACATAAGTACAGCAGGTAAGATTAAATTTAACACATATTCCTCCATCTGCAGCTGTAAGCAAATCTAAGGCCATTTGATGCATCATTATCATTTCCCTAAGGGAATCACTTTCAGTATTTTGTAATTTCACAATATCATAGGAAGTATTGACATAAAGACCAAGTCTATAGTCTAGTGTTTCTATACGGAGCATTAACTTCGCAACCCCTTCCCATGGAAATAATGAGAGGGCAATCTTTTGACCAGTAGTCCATAGTTTAAATTCCTCAGGGACATCTGCTCCCCAAATACGATCATGTGTTTTTACCTCTGGTACCTGTCGCTTCTGTCGTGAGGGCTGTTGCATTTCCTTATCAATTATAAATGTGTGATCACTCACAAATATTGGAGCACACACTCCAGTCCAACCAGGTGAAAGTACAGGATAAGCCTTGTGTCCACACAGCCACCATCCCCCTTGAACCCAATAAGTGCCGTTGCTTGCTTGTCCCAATACTACTGGGGCTCCTTCACCTTGAACTGCAGTTTGTTTGCAGTTTTTAGTAATACCATATGACTCTGTACCTATTGTCTGTTTGTAACACATGGGGTGGTCATAACCAGAATACTTCATAACAACTCTTTGTGGTTTAAATCTATGCTTAGTGGTGAACTTCCAATTTACCCAGAATGTTTTATCACATGCGCCATTTTTCAGGCCACGAGAATAAGGATCTTTATCATCTATTTTAATATAATAATGCTGATAACCAATTCCAGCCATACTGGCATAACATTTGGCCTGGGATTTATTCATGGGCATTCCATAGATAGTTACCTGTTTAGCTGATTTAGGCATATAAGAGCATACATAACAATTTGACCTGTTAACAGACTTGACAACATTTGAAACATACTGATACCATGAATGAGAATATATTGGGTCAGGTTCATGATCTCCCTCTGTGAGCCACCAATGCTGGGTGTGATAGGTCCATCTCCGCTGTCGCTGTAGAGCCGGGAAGGTGGTGAAAACGAAGGCCAGGACCAGAAGTGTAACAAAACTACAGGCCAGAATGCTTCCGTGGGCCGCCATGGTGCCTGTTACCCCTGGGAGTGCACCTGTGATCTCAGGTCACTATCTTCACCGGGGTTGAGACGGGTCTTATCCTTAAAGGACTGGACCCCCCTTTGTAGCCGGACTTACCCTAGGGGTGGCTGGAGGTCACCTATGGGAACCTGAAGTCTCTTAATGTGGGAGAGGTGGATCCAGGATGGTCGTTCAGCAATTCTTACTGCAGTAGGGGTAGTCAGCAGTACTTCATACGGTCCTAGCCACCTAATCGAATTCCAGGCCTGGCGGTGATGATTTTTGATGAAGATGTAATCACCTGGTTGCAGGGGGTTTTCCAAATCCACCTGTGGATCACAGAAAATCCTAACAGAATCAATATAATCTTTATTCTGTTTATAAACCCGCAAATGCTCTCCCAAAGTTTTGTATGGGTTGGTAGGCTGCAGTGGAAGTAATTCTGGTAATACATAGGGTCTGTGGAACGCACACTCAAAAGGAGACAGGCCACTTTTCTTGTCTGGAATGGTGTTAATTATCAGCTTAACTACAGTTAATGCTTTAGGCCATGTAAGTCCTTGATCATGCATCACCTTGTTTAGCATTTGTTTAATTGTCCCATTTTTCCTTTCCACTAGGCCTGCACTTTGTGGATGATAGGCTGTGTGGAATTTCAGCTGTGTACCAACAGAGCGAGTCAAGTCTTTGACCATCTGTGCGGTAAAATGTGTACCATTGTCTGCATAGAGGATTTCAGGAATGCCAAATGTTGGAAAAATGTTGTTTTGTAAAACCTTACAAACAAACTTGGCATCTGCTTTAGCAGTGGGATGTAT
Organism: Pholidichthys leucotaenia; assembly: GCA_020510985.1. Taxonomy (NCBI): domain Eukaryota; kingdom Metazoa; phylum Chordata; class Actinopteri; order Cichliformes; family Pholidichthyidae; genus Pholidichthys; species Pholidichthys leucotaenia. The sequence continues at coordinate 28,586,704 of CM035846.1, read as the reverse complement.
TTCAGTCCATTTGGTGAATGTGTCAATGAGAACCAGACAATATTGTAATTGTCCAACCTTAGACAGCTCAATAAAATCCATACACCACTGTGAAAAGGGTGTTTTAGGTGGTGGAAAACTACCTTGTCTCGTTCTCATGGCACCTTGAGCATTATTTTGTATGCAAACCAAACATTGTTGGCATACTTTTTTCAGTTCCTTCAGGATGCCTGGGCAATAAAAATGTTTTTCAGCTATTATCTTCATACCCCCTGCTGACACGTGGCCTCGGCCACGTGTCAGGAGCGCCACCCAGCGGTACAAGGAGGGAGGAAGAATTATTTTGTCATCATCTGTACAATAAACCCCATTGGAGGCTTTGACTGAGTGTGGAGGCATAGTCATCTGCTGTTGCTCGTCCAGTAGGACTGTAAGATCTACTGTTGAGGACACAAAACTAGTGGCCAGATGGCCTCTAGCAGCACATTGAGCAGCATGGTCAGCTAAAGCATTCCCTTTGGATATCAGGTCAATGCCTTTAGTATGAGCAGGGCAATGGACAATAGACAGTGTTTTAGGAAGCTTAAGAGCATCAGTAAGTTCCTTAAGGAGATCACTGTGTTGTGTGGGTTTACCAGAGGAGGTCGTAAACCCTCGAAATTTCCACAATGCAGTGTGAGAGTGTGCCGCATTAAAGGCATATCTGCTGTCTGTGCAGATGGTGACATCAATGTTAGCAGCCCAGTGTAAAGCAGCAATTAGGGCCAGCAGTTCTGCTTTTTGAGCAGAGGCTGGTTGAGGCAGGTTTTTAACAATTAAGATCTCTGTCAAGGTGGTTACGGCAAAAGCAGTTGATGTGGACCCGTCAGGCAGTTTAGTAGATGATCCATCTGTAAAGAGCCAGAGGGAGTCCTGATTCACCTGTTGTGAGAGATCTGGACGAGGTAGGAAATCTGTTAATGACTGGTGAATGCAGTCATGATCTGGTGGATCTGTGTTATCACCTGCAGAGGGTAGCAGTGTAGCTGGGTTCAATGAGGCACATCTCACAAAAGTAAGGTGTGGTTGTGTGAGTAGTGTCGTGGTGTAACGGAGACATCGTGCATTTGACAACATGGTGTGGCCATGCTCTGAAAGGAGGATGTCCACAGCATGTGGCACATGAACGACCAGTGAATGGTACAGGACAATGTCCAGCACCGCATTTACAGCGTCAACAGTGGCAGCAACTGTTTTCATGCACGGTGGAAGGCCCATAGCAACCAAATCCAGTCTTTTGGAATAATAAGACAGAGGTTTATATTGCCCAGCATGCAATTGCGTTAGTACAGCTGACATGTGTCCCTCAACAGCATCACAAAACAAATGAAATGTCTCTTCATAATTAGGGATGTGTAGAGCACAAACATCAGATAGCATGGATTTAAGATGGTTAATAGCTTCTTCATGTTCAGGAGTAAGGACAACCGGGGAATGCAGGTTGCCCTGAGGGCCCTGAAGTAATGCATACAGTGGTGCAGTGTGTTGTGAGAAGTTGGGTAACCACTGCCTGCAATAATTCAGGGTGCCTAAGAGTGACATGAGCTCTTTCTTTGTTTTTGGGAGTGGTAGGTTCTGTATCGTACTGATTCTTGATTTTTCTAACATTTTCCCCCCAGCTGACAATGTATGCCCCAGAAATTTGACACTGCTTTTGCAAAATTGCAGTTTTTTCTTGCTGCATTTTAAGCCACTGTCAAAGAGGAAGTGAAGCAAAGCCAGAGTATCTTGTTTACACTGTTCCTCAGTAATTGACGCCACTAGTATGTCATCCACATACAGGAGGATTTTAGATCCTGCAGGTGGTGAAAACTTAGCTATTAAAGCTGACATTTCTTGTGAAAAAATGGTTGGGCTCTCACAGTAACCCTGTGTCAGTCTGATGTAAGTGTATCTGTTACCCTTGAAGGTAAATGCAAACCAAAACTGACTATCTTCATGTATTGGAATTGTAAAAAATGCATTACTGAGGTCAACCACTGAGAAAACAGATGAATCATGACCCACAGTGTTTAACAATGTATGAGGGTCGGGAACGGAAGGAGCTCTGGCCACAACTGCAGCGTTTACAGCTTGTAAGTCCTGGACTAATCTCCATCCAACACTAGGTGGAGCCTTTTTTACAGGGAAAAGAGGAGTGTTTACAGGAGAATTAAGACATGGTATGATCACTCCACTTTTCAACAGATCAGAAATGATTGGTTGGATGCCTTCTATTGCTTCTGGTTTTAAAGGATACTGTTTTTTGTAAGGGAATCCTCTCCCATTAGAATGAATTTGGACGGGAGTAGCATTTTTTAATTTCCCAACGTCCGCATCTCCTGCAGACCACAAAGTTTTTGGTAGAGTCTGTAACTCTCATTCACTAACAAATACAGGAGCAGGCGGTACTGTGATTCCTAGAGCATCAGGTGGATGCTCTGTGCCACACAAATAGGTAATGTCAAAATGTAGAAGAATGGACATGTGCATAGGAACACGATACAGCATTGTTGTGGGGGAAAATTTAACATTGAGAATGTCGGTGTTCCTCCAGTCTGTTACCTGCTGTCCCTGTTGGACTAATTTGCCTGCATCTGCCCAAAAATAATTTTTAGGTCCCCACATAGACATGTGTGGGGGTGTGCCTGTATTATGTAAGGGCAGAAGCTTCTGGGGCAGCACTACGTCCAGTGCTGCTTCACCCTCAGCTGTAAAGTAAAGATGATTTGTCATTACTGTGATGGTAGGCTCACAGTACAGCGCTTCAGCCAATGCACAATCACATGGCTCATTACAGCGTGTGTATTTCATGGTAACATGCAGTGGCCTTGGCCCATGGAGATCTCTCACAAGGAACCATGTAAGAATACTTGTCATGTGTCTAGCGCTTTCTAAACTGAGCGCAATTTCTGGTTTGCTGTCAATTTGGAGGTTGTAAGAATATAGGGTACCACATCCGTGGTCGTCACAATCCTCATCATTTATAAAAAATGCATGCTGGTTTCTGAGAATAGTGTAATCATCCTTAATTTTGTCAGGACCCAGAATGATGTTTAGCTTGAAAAGCACATCTCTACCCAGTAAGTTCACCGGGCAGGAGGGTGCTACTGCTACTGTGGTGACGCAGGTGAGTCCAGTATTTGGGTCAACTATGGTTGCTGGGCCACAAACACTTTCAGTTGTGGTAGTTCCACCAGCATTTTGGACTCTTATAGTTTCACCTGTAGGGAAACACTGTGGTGGAATTTCACGCATTGTTGTTTTTGTGGCTCCTGTGTCACACAGGAATTTTACTTCTTTTCCATTAACCAGTAAGACAATGGTGGGGGCTGAAGTAGTGCTGCAGTACATGTTTAAACTAGTCAAGTCTAAAGTCTCAGTTGGTCTATTTACAGCTGCAGCTAATTGTCGGTTTTGGTCATCAACAATTGATTGGTCCTCTGGGGAGAGCGGGTCTTTGTCGGTTAGTCATGCTCTCCACTCCTGCTGTCCTTGACCCCCTGAGGGTCCTGGGTTTGTGCTCTGTCCTTGTCCTTGAAAAGGCCCTCTGCCTCTCTGTCCTTGTTCGTGAAAAGGCCCTCTGCCTCTTCCTCTCATCCATCCATCAAACCTTCCTCTCCCTCTACTTCCTCGTCCCCGCTCAAAGAGTTCCTGTCTCCTGGACATGGGGCAATCTCGCCACCAGTGTCCAGGTTGACCACAATTAAAACACACGTCCTGACTTCCTTCATCCCTCTCCCTGGTCTGGTACCTGTTCCTCGGTCTAGCTCCTCCTCGTGTCATTTGGGCCACATATACAGTGTCTGTATCATTGGCTGAGGAGGCAAAAAGCGAAACTGGTTTGGCTGGGGTTCTCTTTTTTAGTTTTGCCTCTGCTACATGAAAAACATGATCTTTAAACTCCTCCTGAGTGCATGTTTTAAGTGTCACACATGATACTTTGATTGCCTCTTTAAGTTCTGTGGATAGAGTGTCTAAAAATGTGTATTTAAACAAGAGGAGCTCTTTTGCAGTGTCTATTTCTCCCACTACATCCGTAAATATCTTATTGAAGCGGCACCAGTATTCCTGTATGTCTTCACCTGGTTTCATCCTGGTCATTGCCACATCAGAGAGGGTTTTAATGGGTTTACAATGGCCTGACATTCTTTCAAGTATTTCTGCTATTAGATAACCAAGAGCAGCTTTGTCTCTATCTGGTTGATATGCCCCATCTTCCCACGCATGATTCTCCAAATCTTGGCAAAATAAATCAAATTTAGCTCCTAGGATCACTCTGAGGATTTTAATCATTTCCTCAGCACTTGGATTATACATCAGCCTAATCTCATCTATTTCTTCAGTGCACCTTTTTATATCACTCTCTGGTTTGGGTACAGCCTTTGCAATGTTATGCATTTCTGCTAAGGTCCAAGGCTTGTAGGTAGTGGCAGTTCTAATTATACTGGTTTTAATTTTGCCGCCGGCCGTTTCGTGAGTAATTGGCACACAAATAGGTTTTTCAATAAATGGAAAATTGGCGCTTGTTTCTTCTTTTTGTTTAATAACATTTTCTATTTTGTATATTTCCGCCACTAATTTAGCATATGGACCCTCCTTAGGATCTGCACAGTCCGTGTTAGCGTAAGGGGGCGGAGTCTCGGCGCCGCTCTGAACCAGGGGCAAGGGCGGCGCTGAGCTGGAGCAGCCAGCGCTGGCTTGGACATTTATTTTTGCGTTCACCGCTCCTTTTTCTGCATTTTTCTTTTTCCCTTCCTCTGCTTTTGTTTTAGCTTCTGCCGCGGCATTTGCCCAAAGTGTAGCGCATTGTAATTCTGGGCTTGGTTTGTTGGTTCTTTTATTTTTTCCCCTATTTCTTGACGTCATTTCTATTGTACTCATTAACACTTGACATTCATCCACGCTCAACGTGGGTTTGAATGAGAAATCCTTTTCCCATTTATTTAGATACTTATTAGGATCCTTCACTTTTTCCTTATCCTTTAATCTATCATTATAGTTCCTTATTGTCCTGCGCACAATTTCTTCTCTCTTCTTCTGCTTATTCTTCACTTGTCTGTCCGGTTTTCCTGTACAATTGCCCATTTTTATGTAGCTGTGAAACGCCGTCACACTACCTTCTGAAACTATTGTGCTCACTTTTTGGATGGAAATAGATTCTCACACAATAATTATCTGTACCACCAGGAAAATTGTGGGTCGTCGCCTCACAATACCATTACTTAGCGTCAGCTTGACCTGTGGTTACACTGATAGCAATTGCATTTCCGCGATTTAGACAATAAACTTCACTCACTTTAAACTCTGCTAGTGCGGGACACGCCGGCACCAGACAGAGGTAGGACGTCGCAGGCTCGCAGAGTTCTCTGAAGGCGAGTTTCCAAAACTGACTGTCAAGTCAGACCATGCATGGGTTTCAACCTGGAGCCCGGTCCATTCCTCCCTCTGGCTGGATTATTGGCGAACCATCCTCTGCTACCAAGTATGTCAGGATATCTGAAAGTATTTGAACTCACAAAGACAAAAACATTCTATTATAAATATTTGTCAATCAGATACGAGACATTTATTGCTCATTCAAGTCTTTACTTGTGCACAAGGAGCGTCACTGACCTTCTGTTACAGAATTGGAAGTGAGCGCTGCTGCTCACAGGCAGCATTTCCTTTATATACACAAAGTAAACGCTGGAAATAATTACACAACACTTGTCACCCTCTTGTGAGTGGCGCACAGAAATCAGACTTCTCATCACAAGATTCATCACCAGATTCTTTAGACAACAAGTCAGCAGTTTCCAAACTTAAGTACAGACAAGACAAATTATTTTTAACTTTCTTAGTAAGTTCCAGACATCATCAGACATGTTCATTAAAGGGCAATAGTGAAACGGTACAATCAGCAAGTATAGTTCAAAACCCATTATGAAATGATAACATGTACATACATATGCATAATTTTCTGACAAAAGTAATCTATAAATGTGTCTGAAAATAAGAATGAACATTCCATACATAGCCTTTGTCAGCATATGGATCCTTGAGGGAAGGGAAGAGTGTCACGATCCCCAGAGCAAACTCCTCTCTTACTGCTTTGGTGGGAAGGTGCCTGATGAGAAAAACGATAAAGAAATATTAATTTATGTAAGCACTAGGGGTGGGTTCAAAAGATTGATTCAACGATCTGGATCGATATACAAAATCCACGGATCAATCTTTTAATATAATGCTTTTACATCCGTGAATGTCTGCTGAGTCTGATTGGGTCGAAACTGGGTCAGTGACCCAGGAACAGCGGCGAAGAACCAGAAACACTCTGAGCGCTAACGGAGCTAAAAGCTAACAAGCTAACGGAGATGCTGGTTCTTGTTCTGTGGTGTTAAAACACTTCTCATCTGGCAAGAGTTCCCTGTGGCACGTCCGCATGTCTTTACTTCCGTGTTTACATGAGAAGAGTTGCTGACGTGTGTCTCTTAATTTATCAATAAAAATCATCATAAAGACTGTCCTCAACATTTTCTGAATATTTTTCATAAAGCGGGGATAAATGATTTTGTACTATGTGCAGCGCTGAGTTGGAACAAAGTCGACGATTGAGAAACACTTCAAAGGGAGAGCGCACAGAGACTGGTTGAAACCCGTGAACAGAGAGGGAGACACGGAGCTGCTGAGATTGGAAGTAAAATATCATTTGTTTGTTTTAACATTTTTCTCGTAAATTAATAACTTATCTGGCATGATGGTGTTTTCTTTTATGGATACAGTAGTTAACTGTTGGTTAAGCGCACTGAATAAATGCAGAATAAAGGTAAATTTTATGAGTTTATGGACTTCTAGCACTTAAGTGAGAGATGTGAAGATAATAAATCACAATAAAATGAAAATGGCAGAATTAATAAAGGCTGTCGTACAATGAGCCATTCCAGTCTTTATGCTTCAGAAGAGAGCTATTAGAATAATAAACAAAGCTGCTTACAGGGAACCAACAAATCCACTTTTTCTTAAATTAAAAGCTCTCAAGTTGAAAGATCTGGTTGACTTTAAAACTGCAGTAATAATGTTTAAAGTGAAGAATCTATCACTGCCCGCAAATATCCAAAAGTTGTTCCAAATAAGGGAGAAACAATATCATTTCAGAGGAACATGTATATTTCAAAAACCTTCAGTCAGAACTACCACCAAGCAACACTGTGTTTCAGTGCAAGGAGTCAGATTGTGGAACGGTTTTGGACCTGAATTAAAATCATGTACAACGCTTGGACAATTTAAACAAAAACTAAAGGAAGAAATACTCCAAACATATATACAAGATGACATGTAAAATCACATAAGGATTATCATATTCAGTCTGTGTTGTGTTGTTGCTTAGTTTTTTTTTTTTGTCACATTTTGTCTTAGCTTTGTTCTGAATTGTAATCGCTCGTTTTGTTTTTCTTTTGAATTCTTGGATGGAATATGGGTGGGCAATATAAGCTGCGGCTTCAGCCATCACCCATTTCAGATAACTTGTGTTGAACTGTATAATCAGAGGAGTTATTGTTAATTTGACCTTGTTGGATTTTTTCCCCTTTGTTATATTATTCTGTTTCTTTTTTAATCTTTACTTTTAATCTATCAGAAATAAAAATTCATTCATTCATTCATTCATTCATTCATTCATTCAGAAATGAACAAATCTTCCCAGGAAATTAATTGAAACCCTTTTCAATAATTGAAAGTTAATTTGTAGTTAAAATACAAACAACAAAAAAATTAAAAAAAACTTAATTATTAAACCCTATTGTGGTGTGGGGATTTAAAAATCTGATTAATTTCACTTTGAAATATCTTCTCCTGTTCATCTCCCCTTCAGATGTGTGAAGACTGGGTTTCCACTCCAAAGTCCATCCTGCACTGAGACCTTCTGAAGGGAAGAGGCTGTCAGTGGAGGACCATCCCTGCTTCCTGGTGGATTTCAGCACAGAAGAAGACCTCAAATTTTTCAGGGGTCTTAGTTTTCAAATTCAAGATTAGAGAAGGTGCTGCTATAATTTCCCCCATACTCTAACATGCATTCAATGCAATTTAGTTGTAATGACTAATTCTTTTATTTCTTTGTTTAATTTAAGTTCTCAGTAAGAGTACAATGTTGGTCATTTTTTAAAACTTTACTGAGCATTTAATTCTACATAAATGACTGTTTAACAGGAAATTCTGGGCAATCCTGTGCTTTTCTTGTGGTGTTACATACAGTGCATTCAGAAAGTCTTCACACTGCTTCACTTTTAACACATTTTATGTTACAGCCTTATTCCAAAATGGATTAAATTCAAATTTTTCCTCAAAATTTACACAGAATTACCCCATAATGACAACATTAAAAAAGTTTTGAGATTTTTGCAAATTTATTAAAAATAAAAAACTAAGAAATCACACGTTCATAAGTATTCACAGCCTTTGCCATGAAGCTCAAACTTGAGCTTAGGTCCATCCTGTTTCCACTGATCATCCTTGAGATGTTTCTCCAGCTTAACTGGAGTCAACCTGTGGTGAATTCAGTTGATTGGACATGATTTGGAAAGGCACACACCTGTCTACATAAGGTCCCACAGTTGACAGTGCATGTCAGAGCACAAACCAAGCATGAAGTCAAAGGAATTGTCTGTTGACCTCTGAGACAGGATCATCTCGAAGCACAAATCTGGGGAAGGGTACAGAAAAATTTCTGCTGCTTTGAAGGTCCCAATGAGCACAGTGGCCTCTATTATCCATAAATGGAAGAAGTTCGGAACCACCAGGACTCTTCCTAGAGCTGGCCGGCCGTCTAAACTGAGTGATCGGGGGAGAAGGGCCTTAGTCACGGAGGTGACCAAGAACCTGATGGTCACTCTGTCAGAGCTCCAGTGTTCCTCTGTGGAGAGAGGAGAACCTTCCACAAGGACAATCATCTCTGCAGCAATCCACCAATCAGGCCTGTATGATACAGTGCCTAGACCCAAGTCACTCCTGAATAAAAGGAACATGGCCGCCCACCTGGAGTTTGCCAAAAGGCACCTGAAGGACTCTCAGTCCATGAGAAACAAAATTCTCTGGTCTGATGAGACAAAGATTGAACTCTTTGGCGTGAATGCCAGGCGTCATGTTTGGAGGAAACCAGGCACCGATCATCACCAGACCAATACCATCCCTACAGTGAGGAATGGTGGTGGCAGCATCATGCTGTGGGGATGTTTTTCAGCGGCAGGAACTGGGAGACTAGTTAGGATAGAGGGAAAGATGAATGCAGCAATGTACACAGACATCCTGGATGAAAACTTGCTCCAGAGCGCTACTGACCTCAGATTAGGGCAATGGTTCATCTTTCAGCAGGACAACGACCCTAAGCACACAGCCAAGACATCAAAGGAGTGGCTTCAGGACAACTCTGTGAATGTCCATGAGTGGCCCAACCAGAGCCCACACTTGAATCCAATTGAACATCTTTGGAGAGATCTGAAAATGGCTGTGCACCGACGCTTCCCATTCAACCTGATGGAGCTTGAGAGGTGCTGCAAAGAGGAATGGGCAAAACTGCCCAAAGATAGGTGAGCCAAGCTTGTGGCATCACATTCAAAAAGACCTGAGGCTGTAATTTCTGCCAAAGGTGCATCAACAAAGTACTGAGAAAAGGCTGTGAATACTTATGTACATGTGATTTCTTAGCTTTTTTATTTTTAATATATTTGCAAAAATCTCAAAACTTCTTTCATGTTGTCATTATGGGGTGTTGTGTGTGGAATTTGGAAGAAAAAAAATCAATTTCATCCATTTTGGAATAAGGTTGTAACATAACAAAATGTAGAAAAAGTGAAGCGCTGTGAATACTTTTCGGATGCACTGTAGAACAGCATCACTGTAAACATGGAAAAAGCAGCTACTTTAAAATCCATACTTTCTCACACAACTTTCAGTGCAAAAAACCTCTAAAAATGTCAACTTTTTGGAAAATCTGACACAAATTCAGGCTTTTTGGGCAGCAACAATCACAAAAACAGCCGGAATCCTGGAGGGACTGAAATACAGTGAGATCGTGTCTACATGCTTCATGCATTGATTTTGTTTACTTACTCTGGATTGTTAACTTGACATTACACACTCTTTGCACTGAAGAAGGCACTTGTCAGCACTTTGTGAAATCCTAAGTTAAAGAATAAAAAGTGCATTATTGTAACTGATTTTGGGTCAGTTCTTTAGGTGATAATTTATGTATTAACAAAGGTAGAGAATTCTTGGTACAATTTGCAGAATTAGGTCTTGAAGATGTTTTTCCTGTCAAGTAAAATGGTTATTAAAATGGTAATTTCCCAGATCAAATTGGGGTCAGAATTGAATCGATCGATTCTGGAAATTAGGGATCGTTCCCAGCACTAGTAAGCACCACTTTGTTGTTTTATTGTTAGTGTTATTATTTATGTCACTTTTATTTGTATATTACTTAAGTCTGCCTGCATTTTGTCACAAGTCTGCTACTGAAGCCAATACAATGACATTTTGTTTAAGAATGACATCATCATCATCATAGCAGTCTGTCGTGGGCGACAATGACTGTTTCATTTAGGTCTGATCAGACTCCTCCACACAGCTCTGTCCTTAGCCTTCCGCTGCCAGGAACTCCTGTCTATGTCCAACTTCTTCAAGTTTCTTTTTACAGTGTCTTTAAATCTGAGCCTTGGTCTACCCTGATTGATTTTGCCCTTGCATAACTGTGAGTAGAGTAACTGCTGAGGGAGACGCTGGTGGTCCATCCTCTCAACATGTCCAAGCCATCTCAGGTTCATCTGTATTAGCATGTCCTCCATTGATGGTAGACCAGCTCGTTTCAACACTTCTATGTTGGTTATCTTGTCTTTCCATGAGATGTTCATTATGGCTTGAAGGTGTCTCATCATGTACACATGGTTTCTTCACCTGCACTCTGTAGACCAGGGGTCAGCAACCTTTACCACTCAAAGAGCCATTTGGACCTGTTTCCCACAGAAAACACTGGGAGCCACAAAAACCCTTTTGACACTTAAAATGAAATAACACTGCATATAACTTTTTTTCCCTTTATGCTATGTAAAAACACACTATAATGTGTTGCATTTATGAAATCAGGGAACTCCTGCAGAGAAAACAAAATTACATTTCTGCATGCAACAAAAACATTTTGAACTCCGAAAAAAAAAAGACATTGGGTTGAAGGTTGACACTGGGTTGAAAGGAGAGTGCTATTTCTAGCACTGATGACTCCTGATCCTTCGATAAAAATCTCATAATTCCGCTGAAAACAATACCGAAAGCTCAGAATTCCAACATGAACCAGCGATGTGATTTGGGATTGGGTAAATTATCTGAAAAGTCAGCAGGGGGTCTGGGGGACGTAGTCCCCCAGCGGGGTCCGGGGCAGAACCCAGGTGGGGTGGGGGGGGGGCAAGGGGGGCAAAGCCCCCCCGAAGCTCCTGGGTTTTTATGATTTTTAAGTACCAGAACTGTGCTTAAATGACATAAAACAAACAGCCGAATGCCACTTATTAATGTATAATATTGACTTATGTTCCAAGAAGATAGCATTCCTAAAATATTCCAACAAGCATTATCCATCACATGCTTTAACACTTGATCAAATCAAAATCAGTTAATTTTATCTGTTCCATAATAGAAATAAAATTCCAACATACCATTACTTTTTATAATTTCAGCATTCATTTCAGATCACCAGTTTCAATCTCCATTGAGACTTGAGCAGTTCATTTTGCACAATCACTGATGTAGCCAAGTCTTAGAAATATTCAAAAGTTATGAGTCAATGCCCACTGTGCACTGTCAATTTCAAACTGTTTGGAATCATAAAAGGGGGTGGTTAACTTTTAGTACCGTTTCCTCCCTCGCGCCAGCCCAGCTCATACAGCCGTTGTACGCCGCCAGTAACAGAGAGTTAATGACTCTCCACCTGGCCATACCGATTACCGGAAGTGGCCATACGCCACTTCCAGTCCTGCCTGAAAGGGCGCAGCTTCACTGCGTTCGTGGACCACAAGCCGCTAACGTACTTAACGTACTTTATCTTCCTGGAAGATAAAATAAAGCGGAATTCGGCGAATTAGCAGAAAATCACATCCCTGAGAACACGCCGCCATGAATCTTTGAAAAAGCATACAACGAACCATTTGATTGGTCCAATCGTTTGCAACTATCCAATCGCAGGGCTGTCAAGCTACTGCAATACAGCAGTAGCTTGAACACAACACATCCGGGTTATCGCGGGAGACGACTTCCGGGGAAGCGCCGAGCGCTTATGTAATCGTGTTGATTTTCACTGATGGTGATTAAACTTTAACACGTTTTTTTTTTTTAGATTTTACAAGATCACCATAATCTTCAAATTTAGAATTACATTTTAAAAACTAATGAACTAAAATAAAATACATTTTAATTAAATACTCATTATTTATTTTCCAAAGCCACAGGGAGCTGCAGCAGAGGGATGAAAGAGCCGCATGCGGCTCAGGAGCCGCGGGTTGCTGACCCCTGCTGTAGACAGTCCAAGTTTCAGCACCATACAATAGAGTAGCCAGTACTGTCGCTCTGTACACTTTGCATTTCACACAGATAGACACATGTCGATTGTTCCACAGTCTCTCCCTCAAGTTTCCAAACACAGCGCTCACTCTTCCCATTCTGAGAGATAGTTCATCCTCCAGCCTAGCATTCTCTGAAACAGTACTCCCTAGGTACTTGAAAGTTTTGCACTTGACTAGTGGCTCTGTACCAATGCTGATCTCTTCTGGTAGTGATTATGATAATTGGAACGTTGGTGGTTGATAAAGGCACTCTGTCTTCTTGATGTTGATTTGGAGGCTGAATTGGCTAGCTGCTCTTGCAAATTTCTCCACTAAAGATTGCATATCTTCCACACTGTGTGCAACTAGAGCACTGTCATCAGCAAAGAGCATTTCTCTTACTACCTTTATTGATGTCTTACTCTTGGCTTTAAACTGTGCCACACTGAACAAGTCTGCTTCTTTCTTTGTTTGAATGTATACTCCTTCTGAAGTGTCTTTGAACGCCACCTCAAGCATGGCTGCCAGATATAGCGAGAAGAGTGTAGGTGCCAGCACACACCCTTGTTTTACCCCGTTGCTTACTGAAAAGTCTTTAGATACTGAACCACTCATTGCCACGTTTGCTTGCATACCTGTATGGAGTGCCTCGATCAGGCTGACAAACTTCTCTATACAACCATAATTCTTGAGTACCTGCTAAAGTCCTTGTCGCAAAACAGTATCGAAGGCTTTACTGAAGTCTATGAAGACTACGTAAAGCGGCATGTTCTGTTCGATACACTTCTCTTGAACCTGTTTCCAGCAGAAAATCATGTCCATTGTGCTTCTTCCACTTCTAAAGTCACACTGGGTTTCCGGTAGTACATTCTGCAAGATGTGTTCACTGAGTCTGTTAAGTAGTACACGTGAGAGAATCTTACCAACAGTGGCTAGCAGTGATATACCTCGGTAATTTCCACAATCTTTCCTGTCACCTTTCTTGAACAAAGGCACAATACTTGCATCCTTCCAGTCTTGAGGTACTTTCTGGGCATCCCATATCTCTTGGATGAGCTTGTGCAGGCAGTTGGTCAGCTGAACACCACCCAATTTCCACACTTCTGCTGGAATTCCATTCCTTCCTGGGGCTTTACCATCCTGTGTTGTCCTGATAGCTGCCATTAGTTCATCAAAATCTGGTGGTTCATCCAGACTTGATACAGCTGGTCACTGCACTAGAGCTTCTTTAGCCTCTTCAGTGAGATCTCCAGGGTTGTTTAGTAGTTGGTCAAAGTGGTCTGCAAATCTGTCCAGGATCTTGTCTTTCTCCTGCAAAACCGTTTCACCATCCATAGCCTTTAGTTGGATCAATCCTCTTGGTTTAGGGCCATAGATTTCTCTCAAACCTGTGAAGAATGTTTTCATGTCCTTCCTGTCTGCTGCATTCTGAAGTTTCTCCGCATTTTCATCCCACCAGTTGGACTTCATCTCTCTGGTGTACTTCTGTAGCTCACTCTGAGCCTTTGGGTATTTCTTCTTCTTCGACCTTGTGTTACACTGTAGGTTTTCCTGCCTAGGTGTATTCCTCGCTTCTAGTAGTTTCTTCAGGTGTTCATCATGCTCATCAAACCAATCTTGATGTTTCCTCTCAGGGTAGCCTAATACATCACTTGCAGTCTGATACACTGTATCCTTCAGTGTTGCCCATTTCTCTTCTATGTCATTCTCTGAGTTGTTGCTGTCCCAGTCTTTCAAGTTTTCATCCATTTCCTGTGTAAGTTCTTCCTGCTTCTTTTGGCCTTTCAGTGCACTAGTGTTTAGCTTCCGTGGTGGCTTTGCACCTGTCCAGCAGTGCTGTTTTTGTCTGCAAATCCTTAACATAGATCTCAGCATAACATGATCAGTACCACAGTCCGCGCCTCTCATTGCTCTGGTGTCCAATACATCCCTTATGTCTCTCTACCTGACTATGATGTAGTCTAATAAGTGCCAGCGCTTGGATCTTGGGTGCATCCATGTCTTCTTGTGTGTGTCCTTGTGCTTAAATACAGTGTTGGTTATCACAAGGTTGTACTCTGAACATAGTGCAAGTAGAAGTTCTCCATTAGCATTGCACTTGCCTACTCCATGACTGCCTAGCACTTCTTTCCATTTCTCAGTGTCCGAACCAACTCTGGCATTAAAATCTCCAACGAGTATCAGCCTGTCATCAGTTAGTACATGCTTGATAGTCTCACGTAAATCACTGTAGAACTCTTCCTTCACCTCCTCTGTGTTGGTTGTTGTTGGGGCATATACACTGATGAGTGTGGCATACATCTTCCGCTGTAGTGGGAGTCTCATAGTCATTATCCTGTCGTTGATTGGCACCGGTTCCTCATCAAGCATTGCTGCTATCTCCTTTCTAACTGCAAATCCCACTCCTGCTTCTCTCCTTTCTTGAGTTGATCTCCCCACTCCAAAAGAAGATGTACCCATGGTCTTCCAAGCTGTCATATCCAGGCAATCTTGTTTCACTAAGTGAAGCTATGTCTACATTGTACCTGTTCATTTCCAGGGCCACAAGCGCGGTCTGTCTTTCTGGGTGCTGTGATGTTGTTCTGTCCAACAGAGTGCGTACATTCCATTCTGCTACACACAAGGTTGCTGTTTTCCTCTTCTTTTGTCTTCCTGCTCCTAGCTTACTTTTCACTGCCTGTCGGAGTGTGAACAGATCAGCGCAGACCTTGTAAGCCCGGGCGACGTCCGAGCCGGTATGAGTTGCTTTCTGATTGACCATTTCATGAAACTGCTTGCAAAGTATTTGAGTACTGCTAGCTTTTGCTGGACTAGCAGCACATTCTTGGCAGATAAAGGTATTATCAGTGGCAAGGACAAGCCAAGACAAACTGACTCCAGTATCTGTTGCAGTGACTGACGAGATGATAGGTTTGTTTATCTCTGCTCTTTGTGTAGTGCATGTCACAATGCACCGACTGGCACAGTCCACCACAGACCTTGCGACAGATGTGTTTATCTGCCAGGATGTCCAGTATCACCCTGTGTAACTGGGAGTGGTCCACCACAGACCTGTGGCAGACATTGTTTTTAGTTCTGCCAGGATGCCCTGTTTCACCCTCCACGCCCTCGGAAGGGCGGGGATGCCGGTTGAGTCGCCGACAGCCCGACCCATGAGACAGGTAGTACCGGTTTTCATGGTTTTCCGGTAGCAAGCAAGCCAATGCCTGACCTGACACAAAAAAAAGGATGTAAGTCTCAGTTAAAAGCTGCAAATTTCTGACCAAAGAAAGTGGAATTTTAGGGGTAAGAAGCTGCAACTTTAGCAAAAAGACAAAAGAAGGTGTAAATTTCCAGTTGTTTACAACCTAAAATGCCGCAGATATAAGATTTGAGTAAAATGCTGCAAGTTGAAGCTTTTTTCTTTTTTTTTTTAAACTGCAAATTCAAGAGTAAGAAAAGTTCTAAATTCATGAGGAAAAAGCTGCAAAATTATGAATAATAAAAAAGCTGCAAATTTTTAAGTAAGAAGCTGCACATTTCTCAGTAGAATGGCTCTAACTCTGCAGGAAAATCCTGCAAATTTATGAAAAAAATCCTCACATTTACAAAAGAATGTTTCTAATTTACATGGAAAAAGGATGTGATAAATTGGCGTGTGTTGGCCATTTTTTTTAAAAGACAGCCGTGCGGAGGAACTAAGCGGTGATGTTCGGAGGTATTAACCCTTTGAGTGTGTATGGCGCACTTCTGCACCTGTCAGCTGATCAGTCTAAACAAAGCCTGTACAGCTGAATAGAGTGTGAAATGTACAAACCTTTTAACACCGCTTGGTGGCCAAGAAGTGTGGCTTTTCATTTACCATGAGAACTGGAAATGGTCCAATGCAATAAGTAGGTCAAATCAGCGTCTGAAGCCCGCCCCCTTTCATGCTGCTGTTTGACAGGAGGAAACAAGATGGCGAAAAAAAATGCTCTCAGCTGAAGAGGTATTAGGACTGGTATTCACCGCTCCTAGGTTAGAGGAAGAGCTTAGCCCTAGTTCGTCATCTGAGTTAGAGTCCAGCTCTGATTATGTGCCTTTGGACAATGGTGCAAGCAGTTCTTGCAAAAGTGGAGACGGACATCTTGTGCACGATGCTGCAGCTGCGTTTTCTGTGTCCAGTCGTGCCCAAAATGGCACAGGAGCCTCGTCTGCAGATTGTTCTGCTTTGCCAAACCGTGGTCGTGGAGTGAAAAAGGTCCAGAGCAGCCCGTGGGCGATGCTTGGCTGGGCAAGAGCGCATTGCCAGTGTGCATCGACATGTGCTGCCGGTGCGCATCGACATGTGCTATGTGTGCGCGGTGGCAGGACAATCGGTAGTGGCGATGCGGCGGGAGGTTTGGACATTGACGGCTGGGAGCTTCTTAGAGATGAAAAAGTTTATCAGCCGTGGCTGAAAGCATTTGAACAGCCAGTTGGAAATCATGGAGAGAAGGACCTGTCATCTGTGCCCACCACTGATTTTGTGTCGCCTTTTTTTTTTTGGACTCCGGAATTCTGGATGCTTGTGACCAACGAAACAAACAGGCACATACTGTATTTGTTGCATAAACTGTGTTTCATTTGCTTCATTTTAGTTGAGTGTGAAACAAATGTGCCATGAGATTTGTATTTTTTTTAATGACTTTTAGTAATTTTGTCAGTGATGGGACAAAAGGCCATGTGGTGAGTGTGTGGAACAAAAATTGTCCATCCATCCATCTTCTACCGCTTTTTCAGAGCGGTAGAAGATGAAGGAACAAATGAAGGGACAAAAGTGCCATATATTGACAAAGTGTGAAACAAAAAAATGTCCATCCATCCATCTTCTACTGCTTTTCTGGAGTGGTAGAAGATGAAGCAGCAAATGAAGGGACAAAAGGCCATGTGGCACCAAAATTGTTTTTGTTTTGAATGATTTTTAGTAATTTTGTCAATGATGGGACAAAAGGACCAGGTGGTAACAGTGTGTGAAACAAAAATTGTCCATCCATCCATCTTCTACCGCTTTTCCGGAGCGGTAATTAGGTCCAATTATGCACAATGCATGGATGCAAGTTCACCTGGCAGACACTTGGGTACCGCTGCAACACTTTTATAATTGAGACTTTGCATCTAACTGTAATTCTGAAGCTATTGTGTTATAATAAAATTTGGATTGTTGCAATATGCAAATTAGGTCCAATTATGCACAATGCATGGATGCAAGTTCACTTGGCAGACAATTGGGTTCCTCTGCAACATTTTTGTAATTGTAATTGGGACTTTGCCTCTAACTATTACTGTTCTGAAGCTATAGTGTTATAATAAAATTTGGATTGTTGCAATATGCAAATTAGGTCCAATTATGCACTATGCAAGGATGCAAGTTCACTTGGCAGACACTTGGGTTTATCTGCAACATTTTTGTAATTGGGACTTTGTCTCTAACTATTACTGTTCTGAAGCTATCGTCATTTGAAAATTTGAGGTCAAACTCTGCGTTTTCTTGACAAAAATTCTTCATGGTCAAAGGGTTAAATCCTACAGATCTGCATTAATCAGCAGGGAAAAGGAGAAGAAGAGGAATAGGTGATCCCCAGCAGCAGAAATAATCCAGTTAACTCAGGAAGAGTAAACACATGACACCTCATGACACCCAACAGATCACCCCCCATGACAATAATGACAAAGTATATGAATTACAATCAGTTGTTGTGCAATCACTATTTGACAAAAATAAAAAAGGATGAAGCACACATACCCATGATTGTCAGTCATGTCAGCCACTAATATGTTGACCATCTGTCTTCATCTGGCATCCGTTAGGGTCCCTGTTGTGTGGTACTCCTGCAGCATGGTTTCATCCAAAGATTTGCTTCTTTGCACAGTTTCAATTAACTAATAAAGAAAAAAAAACATGATAAGCACCTTTTCTAGAGGGTTAGCATATCTAGAGAAATGTAAAGAAACCCAAGATTTTACAGCCTGTTCAGCAGCCACTGCCTCTATCCTCCATCTGTATTCTAACTCAATTCGTTGTCTCTAGCTTGGGACCTCATTGACAACTATAGCTGATGTGCTTGCACTGGAGCTTGTGTCAGATGCTTCAGAAGCAGAAGACCAGTCAGAGAACTCTAAAAGATGAAAAGTGTGTCAGCTTTATTTTGCAGTGTGCCGTTATTTTGCAGTCTCACCATCATCAGTGAAGGCTGTCAGCACCACATCATGTTGTCTAATAAGGTCATTGACGATTTCTGCATCAACTTCTGTCCCTGTTGCATCCTTGTATATAACTTTTGCATCGGGGGTAAGCAAAATTTCTCAATCACTGGAAAAGATTGACATAATGCACGGCTCAGGAGACGCGCACGCAGGCTCAGAGTAGATCCAATAGCTTTATTAACAACAAGTGTGTATGAATGTGTGTCTGCGAGATGTGCATGTATTGGTGGTGGCGTCTGCGTCGGGCACGGAGGCAGGAGACCGTACAGCCGGACAACCCTATGGGAGAAGCAAAGGAGAAGGGTGATGGGCACACACCAACACAGGAGATGTTGAAATGATGATGAGCTTATTTGGAGTTAACAGGTGGCTGGCACAGCAAGGACGAGGTCCGGTAGACAGCGACCTGGAGAGCCCGGTGCAGCAGCGAGGGGATGGAGACGGAGAGGAATGGTCCGCCGCCGGGAAATCCACCTGTGCACAGGGGAGCAGACTTGGAGAAGAAAAAGGTAAGGGCTTCTTACCGAAATGTTTGCTGAAGAGGTTGAGGTGACTCACAGCAATCGTGATGAGTGAAGTCTGACGGCTTGAGGCCGAAGCCCAGGGCGAGGCGGCTTAAATCCCTCGCCGCTGATGATGTGCAGGTGTGCGTGCAGCTGGCGCCGCAGATGAGCGGCGAGGCGTGACAGTACTCCCCCCTCTAGCAGCGCCTCCTGGTGATGGTTTCTCCGGGTGCGCTCGGTGGAACTCAGTAATGAGGGATGGGTCCAACACAAACGACGAGGGTACCCACAGCCGATGTTCAGGCCCATAACCCTCCCAGTCCACCAAGTACTGCAACCCACGACCCCGGCGCTGGGAGTCCAGGATGGAGGAGACAGGCCAGGCCGGATGGCCATCAATCATCCGGGGCGCGGGTTGCGCAGCAGGAGGAGGGCAAAGGGGGTCGGAGACTGCCAGCTTCACCTTGGATACGTGGAAGGTGGGATGGATGCGGAGGGAGGGGGGGAATAGCTACACGCACAGCCACCGGGTTGATAATCCTGGTGATGGGGTATGGGCCCATAAAACGCTGTGCCAGCTTCCTCCTCTCGCCCTTTAAAATTACGTCCTGGGTTGACACATAGACATGCTGACCCACCTGGTACGCTGGGGCAGGTCTTCTGTGCCGGTCCGCCGTGGTTCTGTTGCGCTCCGCCGTGCGTAAAAGCGCACTGCGCGCTGACGCCCAGATGGAGCGGAACTGTCTGAGGTGCGCCCGAACTGAGGGGACCGTTACCTCACTCTCCTGCGCTGGAAAAAGAGGGGGGTCGTAACCCAGGGACGCCTTAAAGGGGGACATCCCTGTAGCAGAAGAGCGGGCGGTGTTGTGGGCGTACTCAACCCAGGCGAGATGGTTACTCCAGGACGTAGGTTTGGACGCAGTGACGCAGCGGAGCGCAGCCTCTAGCTCCTGGTTGGTCCGCTCGCACTGCCCATTGGTTTGGGGGGTGATGGCCGGAGGAGAGGCTCACCTTGGCTCCCAGGGCGTTGCAGAATGACCTCCAAACCTCAGAGGAAAATTGGGGCCCCCGGTCCGAGACCACGTCCACTGGAATCCCGTGCAGCCTGACCACATGTTGGACTAGGAGGTTCGCCGTCTCCAGGGCGGATGGAAGACCCCGTAGCGGGATGAAGTGTGCCGCCTTGGAGAAGCGGTCCATGATGGTCAGGACGGTGTCGAAGGTGTTTGAGACTGGGAGTCCGGTGACAAAATCCAGGGCGATATGCGACCAGGGACTGCCAGGGACGGGCAGAGGCTGGAGCAAACCCGCTGGAGGGGCATTACCTGATTTGTCGGTGGCACATACTGGGCAGGCCTGGGCGTAGCGGGCAGCGTCCCTCCGCAGGCCCGGCCACCAGAAGGACCGTTGAAGGAGGTCGATCATCCGGGAGGAACCAGGGTGGCAGGTGAGCTTGGACGTATGCAACCAGTGGATGACCTCCCTCCGAACCGTGGATGGCACGAACAGCCTCCCCTCCGGTCCGCCGCCAGGGTCAGGTTCCACTTCCTGCGCCTTCCGGATCTTGCTTTCAATGTCCCAGGTGACGGCTCCCAAGACGCACGACCTGGGTAGGATGGTGTGGACCGTGTCCTCAGACTCCTCAGGGGCAAATTGCCTAGAGAGGTCGTCGGGCAGGCCGTTCTTGGAGCCAGGCCTGAAGGTGATGTTAAAGCGGAACCTGGCAAAGAACAAGGACCAGCGCGCCTGGCGGGCATTCAGACGCTTGGCAGATCTCAGGTACTCCAAGTTCTTGTGGTCCGTCAGGACCACGAACGGCAGGTCCACCCCCTCTAGCCAGTGACGCCACTCCTGCAGCGCGAGCTTGATGGCGAGGAGCTCTCTGTCCCCCACGTCGTAATTCCATTCCGCCGGGGACAAGCGCCGAGAGAAGAAGGCGCAGGGCCGTTTGACTCCATCACCTGGCGACCGCTGGGATAGAACCGCCCCCACTCCTGTGTCCGAAGCGTCCACCTCCACGATGCACTGCAGCGCCGGGTTGACTTGGCTAAGGACCCGGGAGGAGGAGAACTCCGCCTTCAGCGCCTGAAAAGCAGCCGCGGCCTCTTCGGTCCACCGGAACGGGACCTTAGGAGACGTGAGGCGGGTCAGCGGGCCGACGATGGTGCCAAAATTAGGGACGAAGTGGCGGTAGAAATTTGCAAACCCGATGAATTGTTGCACCTGTTTTCTCGATGCAGGTGTAGGCCATTCCACCACCGCCTTCACCTTCACTGGGTCCGGGAGCACCTGGTCGTGGGAGATGATGAACCCGAGGAAGGATGTTGTCTTAGCGTAGAATTCGCATTTTTCGGCCTTCACATACAACCGGTTGTCCAGCAGTCTTTGGAGGACCCGCCTCACATGGACCCGGTGCTCGTCCCTGGACTTGGAGAAGATGAGGATGTCGTCCAGGTAGACGAACACAAAAAGGCCAATGAAATCCCGGAGGACGTCATTAATTAGGCGCTGAAAGACGGCTGGAGCGTTGGTCAACCCGAACGGCATCACCAGGTACTTGAAGTGGCCGTTCGGGGTACGGAAGGCTGTCTTCCACTCATCTCCCTCCCGGATCCGGACGAGGTGGTATGCGCTGTGTAGATCCAGCTTGGTGAACCAAGTCGCCCCCTGGAGGGAGTGGAAGGCGGTGTCCATGAGGGGCAAGGTGTAGCGATCCTTCTCCGTGATATCATTTAGGGCGCGATAGTCAATGCAAGGACGGAGGGAACCGTCCTTCTTGCCCACGAAGAAGAATCCTGCCCCCAATGGTGATGACGAGGGACGGATAATTCCGGCACTCAGCGATTCCTTGAGATAGGCATTCATGGTCTCCTTCTCCGGCGCCGACAGGCTGTAGAGTCGCCCAGAGGGTAAGGGTGCCCCCTGGCGGATGTTTATTGCACAGTCGTAGGGTCTGTGTGGAGGAAGAGACATCGCCTTGGACTTGCTGAATACCATACCCAGGTCGTGAAACTCCGATGGCACTAGGGTGAGGTCCGGGGGCGCAGCGTCCGTAGGTGTTGAGGAAGAGGACGGAGAGCAGGCAGCGGACTGTAAACAGGTGCTCATACAGAATGTGCTCCATGCCGGCACCCTGGCAGACTTCCAATCCAAGACAGGGTTGTGGAGGCGTAGCCAGGGGTATCCCAGGATGACGGGTGACACAGAGTTGGGGAGGACGTAGAAGGTTATTTCCTCCCGGTGGTTCCCAGAAATGATCACAGGAACAGGGAGGTTCTGATGTGTTACTCTCCCCAGGGAGACATGGGAGAGGTTGACTAGGGCGAGAGGAGATTTGAGAACTTGGCAACGGATGCCCAATCGGGTTGCCAGGCTTTGTGAAATAAAACTGCCCTCCGCGCCCGAATCCACCAGTGCGTGGGTGAGATGCCCAGTGGAGTTGTGACAAAATCGGACGGGCAGCTTCAATTGGGAGAGTGGATTTAACCGATTGATGTCCGCGAGGCCCCCTACAGTGACTCGCGGACCCCGCCGTTTGGCTTTCCGTGGGCAAAGCTCCACCGTGTGTTGACTATCTCCGCAATACATGCAGAGATCCAACTCACGGCGGTGTTGTCTCTCCTTAGGGGGGAGCTTTGTCCAGCCCGTCACCATCGGCTCCGACTCCTCGGGGCATGATGGTGGCGGCGTCGCCAGGGGGCGAGCTTGGAACAGGCGCGACGAGGCACCAAGAGAGCGAGAAGAAGACGACCACCGCCCCGAGGAGCGCTCGCGCAGCCTGTTATCCAAACTGATGGCTAGGGACGTTAGCTCCGCTAGAGTCTCCGGGATGTCCCGCCCAGCCAGTTCATCCTTCAGATCATCATTGAGACTGCGGAAGAAGAAGCCGCAGAATGAACGTTCATCCCAGCCCAATTCCTCCGCCGCTACCCGGAAGTCGAGAGCATAGTCCGCTGCCGACTGGCTTCCCTGCTGGAGACTGAGAAGCTGATCGACCTGGACAGTCTCGGTACGAGAATGATCAAAGACCTCCAGGAACTGTCTCACGAATTGGTCATAGGTGAGGGTGGCGTAACTGGGCCTCGCCATTACGGCGTAAGCCCAAGTTAGAGCTCGCCCCTCTAGGAGATTCCCAATGTAGCCAATTCGGCTATGATCTGAAGGAAAATCTCCGGGCACACGGTGGAACACGGACTCACACTGCATTACGAACCCCTGCGCACCGCCGAGCTTACCGCTAAAGCGGGCGGGGGTTGGAATGGGCGTGAGCCGAGCCGGTGCTACCAGAGCTGGCTGGACGGCCGCTGGAGCAGCAGGAGCCGCGCCACCCTGACGAGCCGGGGGGGACGGCTGTTGGGGGTCCAAGTGTCCCAATCGGTTACCGATAATGGTTAACTGGTTTAAAATCACCTGTTGCTGGTAAGCTATTAGGTCCACTCGAGCCTCGAGAGTGGTAAGTCGGCGTGTGAGCCCGCCGTCTGCCGAGCCGCTCTGCTGAAGCCGTACTGACATAATGCACGGCTCAGGAGACGCACACGCAGGCTCAGAGTAGATCCAATAGCTTTATTAACAACAAGTGTGTATGAATGTGTGTCTGTGAGATGTGTATGTATTGGTGGTGGCGTCTGCGTCAGGCACGGAGGCAGGAGACCGTACAGCCGGACAACCCTATGGGAGAAGCAAAGGAGAAGGGTGACGGGCACACACCAACACAGGAGATGTTGAAATGATGATGAGCTTACTTGGAGTTAACAGGTGGCTGGCACAGCAAGGACGAGGTCCGGTAGACAGCGACCTGGAGAGCCCAGTGCAGCAGCGAGGGGATGGAGACGGAGAGGAATGGTCCGCCGCCGGGAAATCCACCTGTGCACAGGGGAGCAGACTTGGAGAAGAAAAAGGTAAGGGCTTCTTATCGAAATGTTTGCTGAAGAGGTTGAGGTGACTCACAGCAATCGTGATGAGTGAAGTCTGACGGCTTCAGGCCGAAGCCCAGGGCGAGGCGGCTTAAATCCCTCGCCGCTGATGATGTGCAGGTGTGCGTGCAGCTGGCGCCGCAGATGAGCGGCGAGGCGTGACAAAGATATGATGAGAACACACTCCCCTTTTGTGCCAAACCAAAGGCTGTTTCAACAAGGGGCTTCTCATCACTGATGACCACAGTTGCAGCTAAAGGTTTCTCCATTATATCAAAGTCTTTGTATATGTCTGCAGTCTGTAGCAGGGAAAGGTCAAGTGGGTCCCCAACTATGCCCTTGTAGAGTGTACGTCTGTGAAAGACAGTAGTAATGTTAGACATTACACTCATATTTAGGGAAACAACACTGTCTGCATCACTTAATTACATATGTACCACCTATACCATGAAAATGTATATCGATCGGCTTCTCGCCCTCCGGCAGGGAAGCCGGTTGGCAGCGGACTACGCGGTCGACTTCCGGGTAGCGGCGGAGGAATTAGGCTGGGAGGAACGCTCCCTCTGCGGCCTTTTTCTCCGCAGCCTCAATGATGATCTGAGGGATGAACTGGCTGGGCGGGATATTCCTGAGACGCTAGCGGAGCTGACGTCCTTAGCGATTAGTTTGGACAACAGGCTGCGCGAGCGCTCCTCGGGGCGGAAGTCGTCTTCTTCTCGCCCTCGTGGAGTCTCGCCGCACCTGTTCCAAGCTCGCCCCCTGGCGGCGCCGCCACCATCGTGCCCCGAGGAGTCGGAGCCGATGGTGACGGGCTGGACAAAGCTTTCCCCTGCAGAGAGACAATGCCGCCGTGAGTTGGATCTCTGCATGTATTGCGGAGATGACCAACACACGGTGAAGCTTTGCCCACGGAAGGCCAGTCGGCGGGGTCCGCGAGTCACTGTAGGGGGCCTTGCGGATGTCAACCGGTTAAATACTCTCACTCAATTAAAGCTGCCCATCCGTTTCTGCCACAACCCCATTGGGCACCTCACCCACGCACTGGTGGATTCGGGCGCAGAAGGCAGCTTTATTTCACAAAGCCTGGCAACCCGATTGGGCATCCGCTGCCAGGCGCTCAAGAACCCCATCTCCCTGGTCAACCTCTCCCGTGCTTCCCTTGGGAGAGTCACGCGCCAGACCATCCCGGTCCCGGAGATCATCTCTGGTAACCACTGGGAGGAGATAACCTTTCTCATCCTGCCCAACTCTGTGTCGCCCGTCATCCTGGGGTATCCCTGGCTATGCCTCCACAACCCTGTCCTGGATTGGAAGTCAGTTGGGGTGTCGGCATGGAGCACGTTTTGCATGGGCACCTGTCTTCAGTCCGCTGCCTGCTCTCCGTCCGCTTTTTCCCCCCGAGGAGTCGGAGGAGACGCTCCACACCATCCTGCCCAGGTCGTGCGTCGTGGGAGCCATCTCCTGGGACATTGAGGGCAAGATCCGGAAGGCGCAGGAAGTGGAACCTGACCCTGGCGGCGGACCGGAGGGGAGGCTGTTCGTGCCATCTGCGGTTCGCGGAGAGGTCATCCACTGGCTACACACCTCCAAGCTCACCTGTCACCCTGGCTCCTCCCGGACGATAAACCTCCTCCAGCGGTCCTTTTGGTGGCCGGGCCTGCGGAGGGATGCGGCCCGCTACGCCCGGGCTTGTCCAGTTTGTGCCACCAATAAGTCGGGAAACGCCCCTCCAGCGGGTCTGCTCCAGCCCCTGCCCGTCCCTGGCAGGCCCTGGTCGCACATCGCTTTGGATTTCGTCACCGGACTCCCAGTCTCTAATTCCTACGACACCATCCTGACCATCGTGGACCGCTTCTCCAAGGCTGTGCACTTCATTCCCCTACGAGGTCTTCCAACTGCCCTGGAGACGGCGGACCTCCTCATCCAACACGTGGTCAGGCTGCACGGGATTCCGGTGGACGTGGTCTCGGACCGGGGGCCCCAATTTTCCTCTGAGGTTTGGAGATCGTTTTGTAACGCCATCGGAGCCAAGGTGAGCCTCTCCTCCGGCCATCACCCCCAATCCAACGGGCAGTGTGAGCGGACCAACCAGGAGCTGGAGGCTGCGCTCCGCTGTGTAACAGCATCCAAACCCACGTCCTGGAGTAACCATCTTGCCTAGGTTGAATACGCCCACAACACCGCTCGCTCTTCTGCTACAGGGATGTCCCCCTTCAAGGCGTCCCTGGGTTACGACCCCCCGCTGTTCCCGGCGCAGGAGAGTGAGGTAACTGTCCCCTCAGTTAGGGCGCATCTCAGGCAGTTCCGCTCCATCTGGGCATCTGCGCGTAATGCGCTTTTACGCACGGCGGAGCGCAACAGAACTGTGGCGGACCGGCACAGAAGACCTGCCCCGGCGTACAGAGTTGGGCAACGAGTCTAAGTGTCGACCCAGGACGTAACATTGAAAGGCGAGAGGAGGAAGCTGGCACAGCGCTTTATGGGACCCTACCCCATCACCCGGATCATCAACCCGGTAGCTGTGCGTGTGGCTATTCCCCCCTCCCTCCGCATCCATCCCACCTTCCACGTGTCCAAGGTGAAGTTGGCAGTCTCCGACCCCCTTTGCCCTTCTCCTGCTGCGCAACCCGCGCCCCGGATGATTGATGGCCATCCGGCCTGGTCCGTCGCCTCCATCCTGGACTCCCGGCGCTGGGGTGGTGGGTTGCAGTACTTGGTGGACTGGGAGGGCTATGGGCCCGAGCATCGACAGTGGGTACCCTCGTCGTTCGTGTTGGACCCATCGCTCATCGCTGACTTCCACCGAGCGCACCCAGAGAAGCCATCGCCAGGAGGCGCTGCTAGAGGGGGGAGTACTGTCGCGCCGCTCATCAGCGGCGCCACCTGCTCGCACACCTGCTCGTCATCAGCGGCGAGGGATATAAGCCGCCTCGCCCTGAGCTTCGGCCTGAAGCCGTCAGACTTCGTCACTCATCATCGTGAGTCAAACCTTTTCTTCAGCACAACGTTTTTGGTAAGAAGCCCTTACCTCCTTTCTTTCCAGTCTGCTCCCCTGTGCACAGGTGGATTCCTCGGCGGCGGACAACGCCTCTCCCTCGCCATTCCTCGCTGCTGCACCGAGCCCTGCAGGTGGCTGTCTTCCGGGTCCCGTCCTTGTGGTGCCAGTCATCTGTCTCTTACAAGTAAGCTCCTCTCTCGCTCATTCTCCTCCTGTGTTGGTGTGTGCCCGTCACCCTGTGTCCTTGTGCTCTTTCCCATAGGGTTGCCGGCTGTACGGTCTCCTGCCTCTGTGCCCGAAGCAGACGCCGCCACCAATACATTTACATCCCCGCAGACACACATCCATTCACCCCTAATAAACTATTTGAACTTCTCTGAGTCTGTGTGTGTACGTCTCCTGAGCCGTGCGTTATGTCAGCCCAAGCCTTGACCAGTGACTTGTTCTGATAGTTTGTGAGAAGGCAGGCTACTGCAAAAAGCTGGTTGATACCGCCAGCAATGGTCAGAGGGATAATGGAGTAAATCAGTTTATTCTCTTTCATGCGCCTGATTGTTGTCTCCACATGGATCCTTAACCGTGCGATGTCCTGAGTCTGAGCTGGGACCTTTTACTGAGAAAAGGCCTGTAAACTTTGCAGGGAACCAAGTCATTGATCCGGAATCCCTTGTCCACCATTACAGCCATGTCTTTATCCAAAGAGGCATAATGCCAGATTGCCTGAACAATTCTTTGTCACTTACAGAGCCAGAATACAACGGGGACACAAAAGAAACAGCACCATGTGGTGACACACCTATCAGTCCTTTCATGGTTGTGTGGGATTCGTATGTACCCAAGTATGACTTGGGTGTCGGAGTACTTGGCATTGCGGCTCTGATTGTCTCAGGAGACATCCATATTCCAACAGCACCCAATATGGTGTACAGAAAATTTACCCAAGTATTGATAGTAGGGGGATCAACCTAAGCAGGGCTGCTCGCAGAGATAGCAAAAAGACGTAACAAACTAATAGTTTTTTGAATGCAAAAGATGCAATAGACTTACACAATGGTCCTCTCCGGCATACAACTAGGAACATACCGGTCGCTATGGAGGGTGAGAATATGTATGGGCACATAATCATACCATGTAGGATAACTAAGTAGACGGTTATGCTGTTTCATTCCATCTAGCAACAATGCTCTGCACTGTGTGTGTTTATATATTTGCATATTTATTCCATCTAGCTACAATGCTCCGTACTGTGGGTGTTTATATATTTATATATCTACATATTATTCCATCTAGCTACATTGCTCCGCACTGTGTGTGTTTATATACTTGCATATTTATTCCACCTAGCTGCAATGCTCCGTACTGTGGGTGTTTATATATTTACATATTTATTCCATCTAGCTACAATGCTCTGCACTGTGTGTTCATATATTCATATATTTATTCCATCCAGCTACAATGCTCTGCACTGTGTGTCTGTGTGTGTGTGTATATATATATATTTTATAGTAATACGTACATATGTTTATTAGCTGCTCTTGCTTGCTTGTTTTTTTTTTTTTTTTTTTTTTTTTTTTTTTTTTTTTTTTTTTTCTTGCCTTCTGATTGTTGCTCTGAGTGTTGCTATCCCTGTGCTGTTGCAATCCTGGAATTTCCCCGTTGTGGGACTAATAAAGGCTTATCTTATCTTATCTTATCTCTTATAATCCTGCTGACTGTGGACTGATGAAGGCTGAAACGATCACCCAGATCTTTCTCCTTCAGACCCAGGGACAGGTACACCAAGAAGAGCAACAGTTCATCAATAAGAGGGAGGCAGCAGCTCTGGTACAGGGAGATTCAGGGAAAACAAGTCTGAATGATAAATTCATTGCCTGGTCATATATGCAAGTACAGGGCCTTGAAATTTTTAGACCTCTGTTTTTCCATTTTGGAGTACCAATGTCTCATTTTAAAACATGTGTTTTATTTTTCCATTAATCACCTAATAATGTGCAACAGTATATTGGCTCCCAGTTGGCTACAAATAATCAGTACGGACATATCTCCCACAGATTTAAAAGTAATGGGGTGTACATAAGAAATTGAAGGTGTTATATTAAAAAGTCTTAATATTAATGTAAATATAACATTTTTTTCTTAGTTAACAACAGGATATACAATTTTACTCTTAATTATTAATTAATTAATTAATTTAACTGCACAAGTGCTTAACAGTATGTTTTTCATTTAGATAGAAAAAGAAAAGGAGTCAATATATTTCAATAAAACTGAAAAGATTAAAAGTCTAAAAATTCTGGAGGTACTGCATGTCTTTTAATTAGACAAGTGTATTTTTGCAGTGTGTTGATTAATCAAACACAAAAAAGGATGTAAACCAAATGACACGTACCCGTCTACGAGGAGGATCAGTGCCCTTGTCAGGAGCTGCTGTTGTGCTGCAAGTGGAGGAACGTGAGCCAGACTGTACACGTCTCCTTGTTGCAGGGTCAGTCTGTCTCCAAAATGACAGTAGATGGAAAATCGAGGAGTTAAAGAAAATAATTATCCTTTATTAAGATTAAATTAATCCTTTTATCAAATCATGATCTGGTATTGATCTTTACCATTATCTTGCTAATACACCACTATGGCAATAGCAGCCAAGTTGATGTGGTGTTACCAAATCAACTTGGCTGATTAAATTGTGATTACATATCATTATTTGATACGTAAATAGAGTGCACTATGACCTAGAGCTGCACACCAGAAATGACTGAGATTTTGATATTTGAACAAAACCATAAAACAGTAGAGAGATAAAACAATCAGAGTGCCCACATAAAAGTGTCTGTCTACTCACCCAATGTAAATAAAGGTTTAATAATTAATCAATGAAAATCAAAAGCACATGGGAATGCAAGTTTAGCACTAATGTACCTGGTATAGAAGCTGATGTCTTCATCAGATGATGAAAACCTCTCCAAACCAAAGGACTGCTTCAGTGGGATCTCCTCCAGCCTGGTTCAGAACTCCTCCATCACCTGCTGCTGAGCCTCCATTTTCTCCCAGGCTAGATCCAGAGCTGAAGGTTCTGCTTTAGCATCACAATCGTGGCACTTGAGCAACAATTCAGCATCAATCACCTCTTCATCAGTGGATTCCTTCTCTGGACGTTGTGTTCTCTCCCAGACACTGGGTCTGGCTGCAGGCAGTCAGTAGTGGTTCCAGGCCAACAACACAGGAACAGCCCCTTCTTTCAACCGTTGTCGGCCACCTTGAATGATGTCCGTCGGGACCAAATGTCTACTACAGACTGTTGTCGTCCTCTTAATAAATAAATCCTCCCGCCTCACATTACGTATCCAGATTTTTTTTAAGGCTTCATCTTTTGGGAAGTGATGGAAACTTACAGCGGAGTTGAACTTTCCCAACATGGAGCAGTGAGGAACACAGCAGAAATCACTATTAGGATGATCCCGCTGCTGATCCTTCACTGGTCTTGACAAAGACATTTAAGTTAAGGAGTTACACTCATCCATGAACTGGTAACAACATACTAAGACTAAAATTCACTGTGGGATCAGTGTAAGTTTGCGTGGGTGATAGTTGAAGGTTAGTCCTTCTGCCACAAGAACGACACCATTTGAGCTCTTCCCATAACTTTAATATCCAGCCATAGCTGCACCCAACGTTCTATTTACAAAAACATCCCCCCACTTCACTTCCGTCACTCCTCCTTCATAATAAAAGCCTTTTCCATTCTGTGTACTTTCTCTTGCCAGACTAACACCACAAAAGAGCAAAAACAGGATAAACAAACTAAATTATTCATTAAAATGTTGAAGTATAACATTTAAACTAATCAGTTTGAATAATCATGAAAATTACTTCTCAAATAAAGAACTGCCTGTTTTCCAAAATTACCTCTTACATTAGTTTAGCATTAATTTCTCCATCAATTCATCTGATTGCTGCGGCTGTTTAACATAACCGGATGTCATGCACGCTGTTTTCCGGTTTGGTCACGTGACGTTCGGCATAACCCCGATCCAGCAGCTCCTCTCTGCGGTCACAGGTCACGACTACCTGCGGAAGATGGCGATCCGGACCAGTTCGCTCTTCTAAACCCGCATTCTCCAGCCCCGAAACTTGGACAATAACTCATATTCAGACTGAAAACATTTTCAGAGCTGACAGCTTTAAAGCAAGTAAGTTCAATTGGTGATTTTGAACGCAAGTTTCTGTCACAGGAAACTAATCAAATCCGACTAATATGTCCGGCGGGAAAACGAACGCTAAGCTAACAACAACTACTACTGACCACGACTACACCCCGATGGAAACCTCTGTTAGTAGCGGTCCTGGTAAGAGAAAAAGTTCTCCCGTCACTCCAACAAAGTCCTCTGCTCCGCCACTTTCCAAGATGAAAACCGCCCAAGAGCAATCTTACGACAACTTGGTAGATGCTATCACAAAACTAACCACCAAAGTTGATGATTTTGGAGCGCAGTTAAGGGAGACCGCCACAATGGTAGCCAGCATCACCCGTCTTGTTGAAATTAATACTGCTGACATCAAAAATTGCCAGACCAAACTACAGAGCTTTGAGAGAGACATCCCCAAGCTTATACAAGAAAACGAAGAGCTAAAGGAAAGGATTACTGAGCTGGAGAGGTACAAGAGGTGCTGGAACCTTAAAATACACGGGATCAAAGAAAAGGATAACGAAATGATCCGTGAGGAGGTAATCCACATTCTGTCAGAAATTGCACCGCAGTGGGCAACGACCATGGGCACTATTGTTGATAATGTCCACCGCCTGGGAAAACGTGAAAATGGGAGAAACCGCCAGGTTATTCTTCAGTTTGTCATGAGATACCACTGTGAAGAAATTTGGAGGCTGACCAAAAACTCCAAATTCTGCAGAATAGCCGGGATCCGATTCAAGCAAGATTTCTGTTAAGCCGACAGGGATGCCCGCGCAGCAGCATGGCCACAGATGGAGCAAGCCCGTGCAGCTGGGAAAAACGTCTGGTATAAAGGCCATGTGGGATACATCGACGGTAGAAGAGTCAGCATCTAAGGGTCTGGTTCACAACTATGGCTGAACAAGCACTTTGACTCTTTTATGTTCTGTACATGTTGCTAAGCTACTTCAATGTTTACTTTATAGGGAGTCATTTCATAGTCCCCTTTTGAAGTACGCTGTGTTCCTGGCAGCTGTCATTTGGAAATGTTTACATGCTACTTTTACTCAGGTTCCTGAATCTTTTTTTTTTGAAGGGTAGATTTATAAGGCAGCTCCTTTTCAATGCCATTTTGATAATTTGCATTACATATTTTCGATAATTTTATAGATTAGGTTTTTGGATTCTGTCATAACAAGCGTGCAGCTTGGGGGAAAAGGAGGAAGGGAAAGGGGAAAGAAAAGGGGGAAAAAAGGAAAAGAAGAAGGAAAAAAGAGGAAGAAAAAGGAAAAAAGGGAAGGAAAAAAAAAGGGGAAAAAAGTTATGAGTTAAAACGTATATTTAGCAATTTAATCAGGGGCTTTCTTCAAGTGTACTTGGTCCAAAGTAACAACCTAAACCGTTTACCTACTTGTTATTTTTATTTTATTATTATTTTAATTTTTTCCTTATTCTTTTTCATCCTTTATGTCTTTTATTACAACCTTTTCTTTTGCATCACTTAATGCTAGGGGTTTACGAGACTCTATAAAAAGAAAGGCTACATTTCTATTCCTTAAAAATGAAAAAGCACATTGTTATCTTATTCAGGAGACTCACAGCAACAATACAGATGAAAAAATGTGGACAAACCAATGGGGAGAAAAAATATACTATAGTCATGGCACAAATAGATCAGCAGGGGTCGCCATACTCCTAAATAACTTTCCTGGGAAAGTAGTTGCAACCAAAAGAGATGACACAGGAGACTGGATTATTTGCGTTTTTGAAATACACAAACAATTCTTGATTCTTGTTAACATTTATGGATTTATTAACCCCAGTCAGAACAAACAATTAATTACAGACGTGACTAACATATTGAAGGAATTATCCCAAATATATATCAATCCTGTTTTTGTGTTGGGTGGCGACTACAATATGGTTATGGATGAATGGCTTGATAGGCAACCTTCAATATTTCCTAATCATCAGTATAATACCACTTTACTAGACTTCTGTAACACATTTCAGCTTAGTGACATATGGCGTGCGTTAAATCCAGATACTCAAACCTTTACTTGGTTTAAACCTGATGGCACCATTAAATCGCGATTAGACTACTGGCTTATTTCTGAATTCCAACCTAATATAGACATAAATACCTCAATTTCTGCAGCTCCGCTTACAGATCATTGTATGATCAAGTTAACCATAACTCCCACTAGTGCAGTCAGAAGAAATAAAGGCTACTGGAAATTTAACTCAAATCTTCTAAAACATGACCCTTTCTGTCAGGATGTTAAAAGGACAATCGACAGTATAACTAAAGATACATTATTGTCAACTTACAGGGAGAAATGGTAATTTCTTAAATTTAAAATCCATCAGATTTCCATTTCATACAGCAAAGTCATAAGCCGAGCCAATAAACAAAAAGAAATGGATATTGTAGAAGAGATCCATTTAATATGCAACAAACACTCCTTATGTGAAGAGGACAAACAAAAACTGATTTTATTGCACTCTTCCCTAGATAACATCTATATTAATAAAGCCAAAGGAGCATATATTAGGTCAAGAGCGAAATGGATAGAGGAGGGAGAGAGAAGCTCAGCATACTTCTGTAGGCTTGAGAAAAGAAGACAAGAACGAAATGCCATTAAGTCTCTTATAATTGATGGTAAAGAATGTACTGATTCTGTGAGGATCTCTAAAGAAATATTTAAATTTTACAGTGAATTATACTCCTCCTCTTACTCGCATACTAATGCAGAGGGTTTCTTTGAATCCATTTCAGGACGGATACCGAAAATTGATGAATATTTTAGAAAATCATGTGACGCAGAGATCCAAATGGAGGAAGTTGAGAAAGCTTTAAAATCCTTAGCTCTAGACAAATCACCTGGCTCAGACGGCTTGACAGCCAATTTTTACAGGCACTTCTGGATTAACCTAAAAGACTTATTTTTTAATATGTTAAAGGAAATCCGTGCTACATCAGTTTTACCAAATACTATGAAACAAGGAGTCATCACATTAATTCCCAAACCTGGCAAGGACCCAAAATTGATTGATAATCTCAGACCAATTACTTTACTTAATAATGATTACAAAATTTTAACACATATTTATGCCAACAGACTCAAAACTGTCATCACTGATCTTATCTCAGAGACACAATCAGGTTTTATTAAAGGGCGCTCAATACACAACAATATACGCCTTGTATTGGACTTACTTGACTATAGGGACCTAATTGACGAGGGGTTTATTTTATTTTTGGATTTTTTTAAAGCTTTTGATATGATTGAACACAAATTTATGTTTAGGACCTTAGAGCTTTTTGGTTTTGGGGAGCACTTTTTAGACTTTATAAAACTAATTTACACGGATACCAACAGCTCAGTTCTATCACCACATGGTTCCTCCCCTAGATTTTCAATAGGCAAAGGAATAAAACAAGGCTGCCCGGTTTCGCCTCTGTTGTTCATTGCAGCAGCTGAAATGCTCTCAATTTTTATAAAAAACTCTGACTTTGATAAATTAACAGTATTTGGAAAACAACTAACAATCAGCCAACTGGCTGACGACACAGCCATATTCATGCACAACTCTGATCAAGTCCCTAAAATTCTTAATTATATAGATGTTTTCTCTAAAGCCTCTGGGCTTAAACTGAATCTAGGTAAATGTGAATTATTACCTATTCATGATTGCAGTCTATCAGCCATTCATACCATTCCCGTCAAACAAACAGTGAAATATTTGGGCATGCATATCACTAAAGATGTTGATCAATTAGTCAAGCTCAATATATGGAATTGCTTGGAGAAATCAAAAACTTATCTCAACTCCTGGTCTCAAAGAGATATTTCCATCATAGGAAGAACATTTCTGACGAAAATGGAATGCATCTCCCGATTTATTTATCCAGCCCATTCATTACCAATGCCCAAAGATGCCGTTAAAGCCATCAATCAAACCATTTTCAATTATATCTGGAAAGGGAAAACACATTATATTAAAAAAGGTACCATGATTCAAGAATATGAGGAAGGTGGTGTTAAAGCAATAGACTTTGAATGCATTAATGGCACCATCAAAATTAACTGGCTGAGACAATTTATTAAACAACCCAAACATTTCTGGTTTCATATTCCCAATGAAATTTTTGCTAAATTTGGGGGCATTGAATTCCTGCTCAGATGTGACTATGACCTAAAAAAGCTCCCCTATAAACTCTCCTCATTTCATCAACAGGTCTTACTATATTGGAGATTGATTTATAAACATAATTTTAGCCCTCATATGACCCCTCTGTGGAATTGTAGATATGTACTATATAAACACAAATCAATATTCCTACAAAACTGGCAAAATAAGGGCATTTGGTCTGTACTACACTTATTAGACGGCACAGGGAATATTTTAACTTTTGAGAATTTCTGTGCTAAATATAACATAAATGATAAACGAGAATATAACCAAGTAATGGAGGCAATACCTCAGACAGTTATACTAATGGCCTCAACTTTAAATAGATTTGGCTCTTGCCCAAACCTCCCTTTGCTTTTGGTGAATGGTTTCCGCCTAGATGACTCAAAATTAAACAATTTAACGATTAGGAAAATATTTAATAAAGAAATCTTCCCAGCAACAGTTTCTAGAGCTGCTATTCTTAATTTTTTCTCCAAAAAAGAAGCTCAAATTCTAAGATCTAAATTCTTTAAATTTCCTATTTCACCAAAAGCAAAAGAGATCCACTATAAAGTTTTAAATGGAATTTATCCTTCTGCTGAGTTTCTAAGTAAACGCTTTGGCTTTGAGAACAATAACTGTTCCTTTTGTAATGAACATATAGAAAGTACAGATCACATTTTCTTTTCCTGTATGTACACTAATGCGTTTTGGTATGATTTTCATCACTGGTTATCTAAACATGTACCAACCCCTGTTTTTAACTGTCAGAATATTTTGTATGGCTTTATTATTAAGAACTCATTGCATGATATGTCTATTAACACCCTCGTAATCTTGGGAAAATTTTATGTACACAAAAATAGATTTTTAAAATGCAAGCCAAATTTTAATGTATTTCATAAAGAACTCTGCCTTTTTTTCTCATCACTGAAACACATGAAGAAGCGGAATGCTGGGAAACTCCACTGTTTGGTTGATGATCGGAAACTCATGGAAAACCCCGAGAACTCTGGACACTCTGGACTGAAAAGAACCCCCCGTTTCTCTTTTTGTCTACTTTTATTATGCTTTTAGTTACTTTATCTTATTATTATTTACTATTCTTACTACTTTATCTTATCCTTCTTACCTCTTGTAAGACTGTTGACTGAACTACACAATTTAGATAAAAAATTGTTAATTGCCATGTTTATCACATCTACGTCAAAACTTTGTACTTTCACCTTGTTCTTAATAAAGTTTTGGGAAAAAAAAGCTCCTCTCTGCTCAGACACTTCCTCGTTTCCTCCCTTCAAAGCTTTTTTTTTTTTTCCAAAACTTTATTAAGAACAAGGTGAAAGTACAGAGTTTTGACGTAGATGGTGATAAACATGGCAATTAACATTTTTTTTATCTAAATTGTGTAGTTCAGTCAACAGTCTTACAAGAGGTAAGAAGGATAAAATAAAGTAGTAAGAATAGTAAACAATAATAAGATAAAGTAACTAAAAGCATAATAAAAGTAGACAAAAAGAGAAACGGGGGGTTCTTTTCAGTCCAGAGTGTCCAGAGTTCTCGGGGTTTTCCATGAGTTTCCGATCATCAACCAAACAGTGGAGTTTCACAGCATTCCGCTTCTTCATGTGTTTCAGTGATGAGAAAAAAAGGCAGAGTTCTTTATGAAATACATTAAAATTTGGCTTGCATTTTAAAAATCTATTTTTGTGTACATAAAATTTTCCCAAGATTACGAGGGTGTTAATAGACATATCATGCAATGAGTTCTTAATAATAAAGCCATACAAAATATTCTGACAGTTAAAAACAGGGGTTGGTACATGTTTAGATAACCAGTGATGAAAATCATACCAAAACGCATTAGTGTACATACAGGAAAAGAAAATGTGATCTGTACTTTCTATATGTTCATTACAAAAGGAACAGTTATTGTTCTCAAAGCCAAAGCGTTTACTTAGAAACTCAGCAGAAGGATAAATTCCATTTAAAACTTTATAGTGGATCTCTTTTGCTTTTGGTGAAATAGGAAATTTAAAGAATTTAGATCTTAGAATTTGAGCTTCTTTTTTGGAGAAAAAATTAAGAATAGCAGCTCTAGAAACTGTTGCTGGGAAGATTTCTTTATTAAATATTTTCCTAATCGTTAAATTGTTTAATTTTGAGTCATCTAGGTGGAAACCATTCACCAAAAGCAAAGGGAGGTTTGGGCAAGAGCCAAATCTATTTAAAGTTGAGGCCATTAGTATAATTGTCTGAGGTATTGCCTCAATTACTTGGTTATATTCTCGTTTATCATTTGTTATATTTAGCACAGAAATTCTCAAAAGTTAAAATGCTCCCTGT
Source organism: Pholidichthys leucotaenia (assembly GCA_020510985.1). Lineage (NCBI taxonomy): Eukaryota > Metazoa > Chordata > Actinopteri > Cichliformes > Pholidichthyidae > Pholidichthys > Pholidichthys leucotaenia. The sequence continues at coordinate 28,548,841 of CM035846.1, read as the reverse complement.
GCTGTCTAATAAGTGTAGTACAGACCAAATGCCCTTATTTTGCCAGTTTTGTAGGAATATTGATTTGTGTTTATATAGTACATATCTACAATTCCACAGAGGGGTCACATGAGGGCTAAAATTATGTTTATAAATCAATCTCCAATATAGTAAGACCTGTTGATGAAATGAGAGTTTATAGGGGAGCTTTTTTAGGTCATAGTCACATCTGAGCAGGAATTCAATGCCCCCAAATTTAGCAAAAATTTCATTGGGAATATGAAACCAGAAATGTTTGGGTTGTTTAATAAATTGTCTCAGCCAGTTAATTTTGATGGTGCCATTAATGCATTCAAAGTCTATTGCTTTAACACCACCTTCCTCATATTCTTGAATCATGGTACCTTTTTTAATATAATGTGTTTTCCCTTTCCAGATATAATTGAAAATGGTTTGGTTGATGGCTTTAACTGCATCTTTGGGCATTGGTAATGAACAGGCTGGATAAATAAATCGGGACATGCATTCCATTTTTGTCAGAAATGTTCTTCCTATGATGGAAATATCTCTTTGAGACCAGGAGTTGAGATAAGTTTTTGATTTCTCCAAGCAATTCCATATATTGAGCTTGACTAATTGATCAGCATCTTTAGTGATACGCATGCCCAAATATTTCACTGTTTGTTTGACGGGAATGGTATGAATGGCTGATAGACTGCAATCATGAATAGGTAATAATTCACATTTACCTAGATTCAGTTTAAGCCCAGAGGCTTTAAGAGAAAACATCTATATAATTAAGAATTTTAGGGACTTGATCAGAGTTGTGCATGAATATGGCTGTGTCGTCAGCCAGTTGGCTGATTGTTAGTTGTTTTCCAAATACTGTTAATTTATCAAAGTCAGAGTTTTTTATAAAAATTGAGAGCATTTCAGCTGCTGCAATGAACAACAGAGGCGAAACCGGGCAGCCTTGTTTAATTCCTTTGCCTATTGAAAATCTAGGGGAGGAACCATGTGGTGATAGAACTGAGCTGTTGGTATCCGTGTAAATTAGTTTTATAAAGTCTAAAAAGTGCTCCCCAAAACCAAAAAGCTCTAAGGTCCTAAACATAAATTTGTGTTCAATCATATCAAAAGCTTTAAAAAAATCCAAAAATAAAATAAACCCCTCGTCAATTAGGTCCCTATAGTCAAGTAAGTCCAATACAAGGCGTATATTGTTGTGTATTGAACGCCCTTTAATAAAACCTGATTGTGTCTCTGAGATAAGATCAGTGATGACAGTTTTGAGTCTGTTGGCATAAATATGTGTTAAAATTTTGTAATCATTATTAAGTAAAGTAATTGGTCTGAGATTATCAATCAATTTTGGGTCCTTGCCAGGTTTGGGAATTAATGTGATGACTCCTTGTTTCATAGTATTTGGTAAAACTGATGTAGCACGGATTTCCTTTAACATATTAAAAAATAAATCTTTTAGGTTAATCCAGAAGTGCCTGTAAAAATTGGCTGTCAAGCCGTCTGAGCCAGGTGATTTGTCTAGAGCTAAGGATTTTAAAGCTTTCTCAACTTCCTCCATTTGGATCTCTGCGTCACATGATTTTCTAAAATATTCATCAATTTTCGGTATCCGTCCTGAAATGGATTCAAAGAAACCCTCTGCATTAGTATGTGAGTAAGAGGAGGAGTATAATTCACTGTAAAATTTAAATATTTCTTTAGAGATCCTCACAGAATCAGTACATTCTTTACCATCAATTATAAAAGACTTAATGGCATTTCGTTCTTGTCTTCTTTTCTCCAGCCTACAGAAGTATGCTGAGCTTCTCTCTCCCTCCTCTATCCATTTCGCTCTTGACCTAATATATGCTCCTTTGGCTTTATTAATATAGATGTTATCTAGGGAAGAGTGCAATAAAATCAGTTTTTGTTTGTCCTCTTCACATAAGGAGTGTTTGTTGCATATTAAATGGATCTCTTTTACAATATCCATTTCTTTTTGTTTATTGGCTCGGCTTATGACTTTGCTGTATGAAATGGAAATCTGACGGATTTTAAATTTAAGAAATTACCATTTCTCCCTGTAAGTTGACAATAATGTATCTTTAGTTATACTGTCGATTGTCCTTTTAACATCCTGACAGAAAGGGTCATGTTTTAGAAGATTTGAATTAAATTTCCAGTAGCCTTTATTTCTTCTGACTGCACTAGTGGGAGTTATGGTTAACTTGATCATACAATGATCTGTAAGCGGAGCTGCAGAAATTGAGGTATTTATATCTATATTAGGTTGGAATTCAGAAATAAGCCAGTAGTCTAATCGTGATTTAATGGTGCCATCAGGTTTAAACCAAGTAAAGGTTTGACTATCTGGATTTAACGCACGCCATATGTCACTAAGCTGAAACGTGTTACAGAAGTCTAGTAAAGTGGTATTATACTGATGATTAGGAAATCTTGAAGGTTGCCTATCAAGCCATTCATCCATAACCATATTGTAGTCGCCACCCAACACAAAAACAGGATTGATATATATTTGGGATAATTCCTTCAATATGTTAGTCACGTCTGTAATTAATTGTTTGTTCTGACTGCGGTTAATAAATCCATAAATGTTAACAAGAATCAAGAATTGTTTGTGTATTTCAAAAACGAAAATAATCCAGTGTCCTGTGTCATCTCTTTTGGTTGCAACTACTTTCCCAGGAAAGTTATTTAGGAGTATGGCGACCCCTGCTGATCCATTTGTGCCATGACTATAGTATATTTTTTCTCCCCATTGGTTTGTCCACATTTTTTCATCTGTATTGTTGCTGTGAGTCTCCTGAATAAGATAACAATGTGCTTTTTCATTTTTAAGGAATAGAAATGTAGCCTTTCTTTTTATAGAGTCTCGTAAACCCCTAGCATTAATGCAAAAGAAAAGGTTGTAATAAAAGACATAAAGGATGAAAAAGAATAAGGAAAAAATTAAAATAATAATAAAATAAAAATAACAAGTAGATAAACGGTTTAGGTTGTTACTTTGGACCAAGTACACTTGAAGAAAGCCCCTGATTAAATTGCTAAATATATGTTTTAACTCATAACTTTTTTCCCCTTTTTTTTCCTTCCCTTTTTTCCTTTTTCTTCCTCTTTTTTCCTTCTTCTTTTCCTTTTTCCCCCTTTTCTTTCCCCTTTCCCTTCCTCCTTTTCCCCCAAGCTGCACGCTTGTTATGACAGAATCCAAAAACCTAATCTATAAAATTATCGAAAATATGTAATGCAAATTATCAAAATGGCATTGAAAAGGAGCTGCCTTATAAATCTACCCTTTAAAAAAAAGGATTCAGGAACCTGAGTAAAAGTAGCATGTAAACATTTCCAAATGACAGCTGCCAGGAACACAGCATACTTCAAAAGGGGACTATGAAATGACTCCCTATAAAGTAAACATTGAAGTAGCTTAGCAACATGTACAGAACATTAAAGAGTCAAAGTGCTTGTTCAGCCATAGTTGTGAACCAGACCCTTAGATGCTGACTCTTCTACCGTCGATGTATCCCACATGGCCTTTATACCAGACGTTTTTCCCAGCTGCACGGGCTTGCTCCATCTGTGGCCATGCTGCTGCGCGGGCATCCCTGTCGGCTTTACAGAAATCTTGCTTGAATTGGATCCCGGCTATTCTGCAGAATTTGGAGTTTTTGGTCAGCCTCCAAATTTCTTCACAGTGGTATCTCATGACAAACTGGAGAATAACCTGGCGGTTTCTCCCATTTTCACGTTTTCCCAGGCGGTGGACATTATCAACAATAGTGCCCATGGTCGTTGCCCACTGCGGTGCAATTTCTGACAGAATGTGGATTACCTCCTCACGGATCATTTCGTTATCCTTTTCTTTGATCCCGTGTATTTTAAGGTTCCAGCACCTCTTGTACCTCTCCAGCTCAGTAATCCTTTCCTTTAGCTCTTCGTTTTCTTGTATAAGCTTGGGGATGTCTCTCTCAAAGCTCTGTAGTTTGGTCTGGCAATTTTTGATGTCAGCAGTATTAATTTCAACAAGACGGGTGATGCTGGCTACCATTGTGGCGGTCTCCCTTAACTGCGCTCCAAAATCATCAACTTTGGTGGTTAGTTTTGTGATAGCATCTACCAAGTTGTTGTAAGATTGCTCTTGGGCGGTTTTCATCTTGGAAAGTGGCGGAGCAGAGGACTTTGTTGGAGTGACGGGAGAACTTTTTCTCTTACCAGGACCGCTACTAACAGAGGTTTCCATCGGGGTGTAGTCGTGGTCAGTAGTAGTTGTTGTTAGCTTAGCGTTCGTTTTCCCGCCGGACATATTAGTCGGATTTGATTAGTTTCCTGTGACAGAAACTTGCGTTCAAAATCACCAATTGAACTTACTTGCTTTAAAGCTGTCAGCTCTGAAAATGTTTTCAGTCTGAATATGAGTTATTGTCCAAGTTTCGGGGCTGGAGAAAGCGGGTTTAGAAGAGCGAACTGGTCCAGATCGCCATCTTCCGGAAGTCCTTAAAAAACGAGCAGAGAGGAGCTGCTGGATCGAGGTTATCCTCCCTTCAGAGCTGCTCCTTGATAAAGGGTGGAAACGCCACGTCACTGCAGACCCACGTGATTGTGAGGAAGTGAAACTCAGAGGAGAAATTGTGGTGTAAATGGACTTCCGGAAGATGGCGATCCTGACCAGTTCGCTCTTCTAAACCCGCATTCTCCAGCCCCGAAACTTGGACAATAACTCATATTCAGACTGATAACATTTTCAGAGCTGACAGCTTTAAAGCAAGTAAGTTCAATTGGTGATTTTGAACGCAAGTTTCTGTCACGGGAAACTAATCAAATCCGACTAACATGTCCGGCGGGAAAACGAACGTTAAGCTAACAACAGCTACTACTGATCACGACTACACCCCGATGGAAACCTCTGTTAGTAGCGGTCCTGGTAAGAGATAAAGTTCTCCCGTCACTCCAACAAAGTCCTCTGCTCCGCCACTTTCCAAGATGAAAACCGCCCAAGAGCAATCTTACGACAACTTGGTAGATGCTATCACAAAACTAACCACCAAAGTTGATGATTTTGGAGCGCAGTTAAGGGAGACCGCCACAATGGTAGCCAGCATCACCCGTCTTGTTGAAATTAATACTGCTGACATCAAAAATTGCCAGACCAAACTACAGAGCTTTGAGAGAGACATCCCCAAGCTTATACAAGAAAACGAAGAGCTAAAGGAAAGGATTACTGAGCTGGAGAGGTACAAGAGGCGCTGGAACCTTAAAATACACGGGATTGTGGTCTAAATTAACCATATATTCCATAACCTACATATGTTGAAGCATGTGGAAATGTTTGGTAATTACATATGTAAAGGACTTCACACCTCTGAAAGGACAAAAGGGCTCTCAACCGCCGAGTGAAGAACAAAGACGTTCCCGGACGCGGTGGAGGAGACCGGAGGAGCCACCCTCACCCCCCAAGGCAAGGAGAGGAAATACCAAGACAATGGGGGGATTAAGATAATGAGGGATGTCAGCCTTTGTTATGCATGTCTTTTATTGTGTGCCAGTATAAAGTCAGTGAGCTGGAGACATTCTGTCTCTTTTTCCCTTCTACCACTCTCTGCACCAGATGAGACTTGTTAGAAGAGCTGATTATGCTGATTATTAAACTTGGTTTATAAATCAAATCGCCTCTTCATTTCCGAGCTCTTCTACACTGGTGACCCTGACGCGAGTATGGTCCTGAGGCATACCCCCGCAATCGACTCATCCGTGGTGACCCACGCAGATGAGGGAACAGATGGACAACTGTTTCCCCCGGCAGAAGAGATTGAGAGGGCTCAACCGAGCACCAGCACCGCCGTGAGAGCCAAGGCAAGGCACTCTCACCCGGCGGGCACAGCAGTGATGGTATGCACGAATGCCGTCGCTGTCCAGCTGCCAGACTTCTGGCAAGAAGACCCCGCCTCTTGGTTTCAGCAGGTTGAAGCCCAGTTTACTCTGGCGGGCATCACGGCTGACGATACCAAATTTTACCATATCGTCTCCAAACTCGACGCCGCCACTTCAAAGTGTGTGCGGAGCATGATCCGGCAGCCACCGGCCCGGGACAAATATGAGACGCTCAAAGCAACCATCGTGGCGAACTACGTCCCATCAGCAGAAGAGAGAGCCGAGAAGATCCTGGCGGTCTACGGCCACAGAGGGTGCAAACCGAAGGCCCTCATGGAGGATTTGCTACAGCTCAAAGAAGAGGAAAATGACAACTTCCTCTTCCAGTTATATATTCCTCAGCATGCTGCCGCCACACATGAGAGGGACACTCGCCAGCATGAAATGCAACAACCACCAAGACTTCCGCACACTGGCCAACGAAGCTCATCGGCTCGTCAACGCCTGCAAGGAGCTGACACCCACAGCAGCATCCGCAGACCTCAACGCTGACGCCCCGAGCCACGGGGAGCCACAACCCACTGAGCAGACCCAGCCCACGGTGACAGCGACACGGCCCAAACTTAGCAGACAGAGCGACGCCTGTTATTATCACCACCGCTTCGCCGAGAAGGCCCACAAATGCGTTCCCCCCTGCAAATTTGCGATTTCGGGAAAACGCCAAAGCCGAGAGCCGTTAACGGCAGCGGTTCTCGGCGAGAAGAATAAGCTGTTGTACGTGACGGATGGACACACAGGCAAGCAGTTCCTCATCGACACAGGAGCCCAGCTGAGTTTCGTCATGCCCTCCCACGAAGATCGAGCCACGGGCACCCGGGGCAACGGAGCCGTGGCAGCCAACGGCTCTAACATCGACACGTTCGGCGAAAAGAGCCTGCACCTCCTCATCCACGGCCGCAGCTACAGATGGACATTTGTTGTAGCGGCGGTGAGTTTTAACTTATTAGGCGCAGATTTTTTGTGTGCACATGGGTTATTAGTGGATCTAGCAAATAGGCGCCTGGTTAATGCACTGTCCTTTGCTTCTATTCCCTGCTCAGCCCGAGTTTCTCCACCACCTGTGCAGGCCAACGTCACCACGGCGGGAGGTAAGTTTGAGCAACTCCTCACCCAATTTCCAGCACTCACAATTCCCAAATTCTCAGCCACTGTGGCTAAACACGGGGTTGAACACTTCATTCCCACAACGGGACCTCCCGTTTTTGCCAAAGCTCGCTGCTTAGACGCGGCCAAGCTCAACATAGCACGGGACGAGTTTACAACTCTTGAAAAATTGGGCATTGTTAGACGCTCGAAGAGCCCCTGGGCCTCACCACTTCACATGGTTCCGAAATCCGACGGTTCTTGGAGACCGTGCGGAGATTACCGCAGATTAAACAACGCTACAGCGCATGACCATTACCCAATCCCTCACATTCAAGATTTTTCACTACATCTGGCGGGTGCGCGCATTTTTTCAAAAATAGACTTAGTCCGCGGTTATCACCAAGTCCCAGTCCGAGCAGAAGACATTCCTAAAACAGCGGTAATAACCCCTTTCGGCCTTTTTGAATTCCTGCGAATGCCTTTCGGCCTCAAAGGCGCTGCTCAAACTTTTCAACGAATGATGGACGCGGTCCTACGCGACCTTCCTTTTGTCTTCGTCTACCTCGACGACATGCTGGTAGCCAGCTCGTCTGAGGTAGAACACGAGCAGCACCTCACTACGGTTTTTCAGAGGCTAGAAGAGCACGGGCTAATAATCAATCCAGCCAAATGCAAATTCGGCGTGTCACAAATTGATTTTTTAGGACACAAAGTCTCTCCGAAGGGGGCAGTTCCACTTCCAGACAAAGTTCACGCGATAGAAAGTTTCCCACGGCCACAGACGGTCAAATCGCTACAGGAATTTTTAGGGATAGTTAATTTTTACAACCGCTTCCTCCCCCACGCAGCTCAGCTCATGCAGCCCCTATATGACGCGCTCAAAAAAAAGAAAGCTTCCAACGCGGTCGAATGGACCCCGGAGCGCGAACGCGCTTTCGCGGAAGTAAAAAGCGCCCTAGCTAACGCCACATTGTTAGTTCACCCAGATCCCTTGGCCCGCATCGCACTAACCACAGATGCTTCAGACCTAGCTGTAGGGGCAGTTGTAGAACAGCTTGTCAGCGGGGTCTGGCAACCTTTAGCATTCTATAGCAAATCGCTAAACCAAACTGAACGTAAATACAGCACTTTTGACAGAGAGCTGCTGGCGCTTCATTTATCCATCCGCCACTTCCAGTTCTGGTTAGAAGGGCGGAGTTTCACGGCTTTTGTAGACCATAAACCGCTCACCTTTGCCATGACTAAAATTTCAGAACCATGGTCAGGCAGGCAACAAAGACAGCTAGCTGCGGTTCACCACAGACATTCGACACGTGGCAGGCAAACTTAACGTAGTAGCGGACTGTCTCTCTCGCGCTGTGACACCACCAGAGCGTGGGGAGACAGATTATACTGCCTCAGCAGCAGAACTTTTCACTAACGCAGACACATACGCAGCACCTATCCATGCAGGGATAGATTATGCAGCCATGGCAGAGGAACAAAGCAGTGACGCGGACGTGCGCACACTCCTGTCTGGACCAACAGGGTTAAGGCTGGAGAAAAAGGGTTTACGCGACGGCGTGCCCCCCCTAATATACGATGTCTCAACCGGCCGACCTCGCCCGTTAGTACCAGCTACATGGTGCCGCCGTATTTTTGACGCAATTCACTCCCTCGCGCACCCAGGTGTGCGTGCCTCGGTTAAAATGGTCGCCGAAAAGTTTGTGTGGCCAGGCCTGCGCAAAAACGTAAAAGAATGGGCAAAAACTTGTATTTCTTGTCAGCGCGCCAAAATACACAGACACACTAAAGCCCCTCTGGAGCCTTTTCCAATCCCTGCTAGAAGGTTCAACCACGTTCATGTCGACCTCGTGGGGCCACTACCTTCCTCCCAAGGTTTCACACACCTGTTAACAATGATAGACCGCACCACACGCTGGCCAGAGGCAGTCCCTCTAGCGGCAACCACAGCGGAGGAAGTCGCTCGCGTTTTTCTGACAAACTGGGTGGCACGTTTCGGCGTCCCATCGGACATCACGTCCGATAGGGGGCCTCAATTTGTCTCAGAGCTCTGGTCAGCCATGTCCAACAGCTTAGGGGCAACAATTCATCGCACCACCGCTTATCACCCTCAGGCTAATGGGTTATGCGAGCGTTTTCACAGGTCTTTAAAGGCTGCCCTCAGAGCCTCACTAACGGACACAAATTGGGTAAATAAACTTCCCTGGGTTTTATTGGGGTTGCGTGCTGCACCTAAAGAGGATCTAGACGCCTCTCCCGCAGAATTAGTCTTTGCACAACCTCTCAGGCTCCCAGGTGAATTTTTACCAGAGAACCCAGAGCCAGGGCGCCTTCCAGTCCCAAGGTTTTTAGGCAACAACGGACCGAACTCTCTCCCCGGTCCAGCTCATCACTCCTTCCCACGGGTTTTTGTCCCTCAGGCTTTAAAAAACGCTGAGTTCGTTTTCGTTAAGCATGAAGCTTTAAAACCTACCTTTCGCCCAGCATACGATGGGCCATTCAGAGTGCTGGAACCTGGTGATAAACACTTTGTGCTTGATTTTGGGGATAGAAAAGAAACAGTCAGCATTGACAGACTTAAACCTGCCTTCTTGTTGAAAGACGAGCCTGCACAGTTGGCGAGAGCACCTCGGCGGGGTAGACCCCCCAAGAGAAAAGACTCAGCCCCCCAGCAGGGAACAGTTAACCTCTCTCCTTCCCACACTGCAGATTCCTCACAAGAAGGTCCCAGCAGGACGCCTAAACCAACCTACAGCAGCTTTGGGAGAAGATTAAAACCCAGACAGCACAGGGACTGATACAAACCACTCCACAATTATTCACTAATTGTGCTGCAACAGTTTAGGACTGACTTATGATTTTACTATGCTGTTATGATTACCACTGAACTCTCTTAGGAGCATGGCTGCTGGAAAGTTTCTTCTGTGGCAACAGATGTAACACTTAGTATGTCATAATAACTATCTTAGACTGTGAACCTTTCTGTTGTCCTTTCTTAGTTGTTTGGGGGGCCTGTGGTCTATATTAACCATATATTCCATAACCTACATATGTTGAAGCATGTGGAAATGTTTGGTAATTACATATGTAAAGGACTTCACACCTCTGAAAGGACAAAAGGGCTCTCAACCGCCGAGTGAAGAACAAAGACGTTCCCGGACGCGGCGGAGGAGACCGGAGGAGCCACCCTCACCCCCCAAGGCGAGGAGAGGAAAATACCAAGACAATGGGGGGATTAAGATAATGAGGGATGTCAGCCTTTGTTATGCATGTCTTTTATTGTGTGCCAGTATAAAGTCAGTGAGCTGGAGACATTCTGTCTCTTTTTCCCTTCTGCCACTCTCTGCACCAGATGAGACTTGTTAGAAGAGCTGATTATGCTGATTATTAAACTTGGTTTATAAATCAAATCGCCTCTTCATTTCCGAGCTCTTCTACAGGGATCAAAGAAAAGGATCACGAAATGATCCGTAACGAGGTAATCCACATTCTGTCAGAAATTGCACCGCAGTGGGCAACGACCATGGGCACTATTGTTGATAATGTCCACCGCCTGGGAAAACGTGAAAATGGGAGAAACCGCCAGGTTATTCTTCAGTTTGTTATGAGATACCACTGTGAAGAAATTTGGAGGCTGACCAAAAACTCCAAATTGTGCAGAGTAGCTGGGATCCAATCCAAGCGAGATTTCTGTAAAGCCGACAGGGATGCCCGCGCAGCAGCATGGCCACAGATGGAGCAAGCCCGTGCAGCTGGGAAAAACATCTGGTACAAAGGCCATGTGGGATACATCGACGGTAGAAGAGTCAGCATCTAAGGGTCTGGTTCACAACTATGGCTGAACAAGCATTTTGACTCTTTAATGTTCTGTACATGTTGCTAAGCTACTTCAATGTTTACTTTATAGGGAGTCATTTCATAGTCCCCTTTTGAAGTACGCTGTGTTCCTGGCAGCTGTCATTTGGATATGTTTACATGCTACTTTTACTCAGGTTCCTGAATCTTTTTTTTGAAGGGTAGATTTATAAGGCAGCTCCTTTTCAATGCCATTTTGATAATTTGCATTACATATTTTTGATAATTTTATAGATTAGGTTTCTGGATTCTGTCATAACAAGCGTGCAGCTTGGAGAAAAAGGAGGAAGGGAAAGGGGAAAGAAAAGGGGGAAAAGGAAAAGAAGGAAGGAAAAAAGAGGAAGAAAGGAAAAAGGGAAGGAAAAAAAGGGGGAAAAAAAGTTATGAGTTAAAACATATATTTAGCAATTTAATCAGGGGCTTTCTTCAAGTGTACTTGGTCCAAAGTAACAACCTAAACCGTTTATCTACTTGTTATTTTTATTTTATCATTATTTTAATTTTTTCCTTATTCTCTTTCATCCTTTGTCTTTTATTACAACCTTTTCTTTTGCATCACTTAATGCTAGGGGTTTACGAGACTCTATAAAAAGAAAGGCTACGTTTCTATTCCTTAAAAATGAAAAAGCACATTGTTATCTTATTCAGGAGACTCACAGCAACGATACAGATGAAAAAATGTGGACAAACCAATGGGGAGAAAAAATATACTATAGTCATGGCACAAATAGGTCAGCAGGGGTCGCCATACTCCTAAATAACTTTCCTGGGAAAGTAGTTGCAACCAAAAGAGATGTCACAGGACACTGGATTATTTGCGTTTTTGAAATACACAACCAATTCTTGATTCTTGTTAACATTTATGGATTTATTAACCGCAACCAGAACAAACAATTAATTACAGACGTGACTAACATATTGAAGGAATTATCCCAAATATATATCAATCCTGTTTTTGTGTTGGGTGGCGACTACAATATGGTTATGGATGAATGGCTTGATAGGCAACCTTCAAGATTTCCTAATCATCAGTATAATACCACTTTACTAGATTTCTGTAACACGTTTCAGTTTAGTGACATATGGCGTGCGTTAAATCCAGATACTCAAACCTTTACTTGGTTTAAACCTGATGGCACCATTAAATCACGATTAGACTACTGGCTTATTTCTGAATTCCAACCTGATATAGATATAAATACCTCAATTTCTGCAGCTCCGCTTACAGATCATTGTATGATCAAGTTAACCATAACTCCCACTAGTGCAGTCAGAAGAAATAAAGGCTACTGGAAATTTAACTCAAATCTTCTAAAACATGACCCTTTCTGTCAGGATGTTAAAAGGACAATCGACAGTATAACCAAAGATACATTATTGTCAACTTACAGGGAGAAATGGGAATTTCTTAAATTTAAAATCCGTCAGATTTCTATTTCATACAGCAAAGTCATAAGCCGAGCCAATAAACAAAAAGAAATGGATATTGTAAATGAGATCCATTTAATATGCAACAAACACTCCTTATGTGAAGAGGACAAACAAAAACTGATTTTATTGCACTCTTCCCTAGATAACATCTATATTAATAAAGCCAAAGGAGCATACATTAAGTCGAGAGCGAAATGGATAGAGGAGGGAGAGAGAAGCTCAGCATACTTCTGTAGGCTTGAGAAAAGAAGACAAGAACGAAATGCCATTAAGTCTCTTATAATTGATGGTAAAGAATGTACTGATTCTGTGAGGATCTCTAAAGAAATATTTAAATTTTACAGTGAATTATACTCCTCCTCTTACTCACACACTAATGCAGAGGGTTTCTTTGAGTCCATTTCAGGACAGATACCGAAAATTGATGAATATTTTAGAAAATCATGTGACGCAGAGATCCAAATGGAGGAAGTTGAAAAAGCTTTAAAATCCTTAGCTCTAGACAAATCACTTGGCTCAGACGGCTTGACAGCCAATTTTTACAGGCACTTCTGGATTAACCTAAAAGATTTATTTTTTAATATGTTAAAGGAAATCCGTGCTACATCAGTTTTACCAAATACTATGAAACAAGGAGTCATCACATTAATTCCCAAACCTGGCAAGGACCCAAAATTGATTGATAATCTCAGACCAATTACTTTACTTAATAATGATTACAAAATTTTAACACATATTTATGCCAACAGACTCAAAACTGTCATCACTGATCTTATCTCAGCGACACAATCAGGTTTTATTAAAGGGCGCTCAATACACAACAATATACGCCTTGTATTGGACTTACTTGACTATAGGGACCTAATTGACGAGGGGTTTATTTATTTTTGGATTTTTTTAAAGCTTTTGATATGATTGAACACAAATTTATGTTTAGGACCTTAGAGCTTTTTGGTTTTGGGGAGTACTTTTTAAACTTTATAAAACTAATTTACACGGATACCAACAGCTCAGTTCTATCACCACATGGTACCTCCCCTAGATTTTCAATAGGCAAAGGAATAAAACAAGGCTGCCCGGTTTCGCCTCTGTTGTTCATTGCAGCAGCTGAAATGCTCTCAATTTTTATAAAAAACTCTGACTTTGATAAATTAACAGTATTTGGAAAACAACTAACAATCAGCCAACTGGCTGACGACACAGCCACAGACATTTGGTGCAATAAAAAGTGACGTTAAAAACTACAGTTGGACTCACGCAGTGTTTTAATAACATGACATGGTGTCAGAAGTCCTGTAGTTAACGTAGAGAGGTAAGCCCGGAAAGAAAAGGATCGTTTGTACACCGCGGAGGAAGAGAGGGGAGTTTGCGGACACGATGAGTGAAGACTGAGATGCAAATGGAGGTATAGCAACCGCTCTGGGAGCCGCTGTGGCAGCGGGTCCGTGCGCTACGTTCAACATCCAGCCGCCAGAGCCCTTCGACTTTTCTAAGCCGCAGGAGTGGGCCAAATGGATCCGGAGATTCGACAGATTTCGCCTGGCAAGTAATCTGAATGCAAGCTCTGAAGGGAATCAAGTTAATACTCTGATATATTGCATGGGAGACGAGGCGGATGATGGTTTACGTGGGCTGGCTCTGACTGATGCTCAACGCAGCTCGTATGAAGCGGTGCGTGACGGCTTTCAAAGCTTCTTTGTGGTAAAAAAAAAAAGTAATTTATGAACGTGCCAAATTCAACCTGCGAAAACAGAGAGAAAGTGAGACAGTAGATTCTTTTGTCACTGCACTATATGCGCTGGCTGAACACTGCAATTACGGTGTGCTGCATGATGAGCTACTTCGGGACAGACTCGTCGTCGGTCTGTTAGACAAGAGGCTGTCTGAACGCATGCAGCTAGATGCAGAGCTGACTTTGGAGAAAGCAGTCAGGATGGCACGACAGAGTGAGGAGGTGAAAAAGCAGCAAGCTTCTCTGAGAGGAGACACCAGAACTCAGGCAAGTGAGGCAATGTCTGTTGATAGAGTGTTCAAGGGAAGTAGGAAGCCTGCTAAAAACAAACCTCAGCGTGCTCACAAACCACACAGTACTCAGAACAGCAAGGAAAAGGGGACACAGTCAAAATGTCATAAATTTGGCAGCTCTCCATCACATTCAAAACGGGAGTGCCCTGCAAATGAAGTGAACTGTCATGCTTGTGGGAGAAAGGGTCACTATAAACGTGTGTGCAAGACCGTAAAATCTGTACTTGAGGTGGAAGAGGATGAGGATGCCATCTTCCTCGGCAGTATTACAACAGACGGTGATCCTTGGATGGTCAACATTGACATTCATGACAGCAGTGTGACGTTCAAAATTGACACGGGTGCTGATGTCACAGTTTTGCCACATGCTGTGTTCCAGAAAATATTCAGAGAAAACCCACCTGCGCTCCACAAAGCACCTAAGCCGCTCCTGGGACCGGGGAGGAGGCCACTTGATGTTGTGGGCGTTGCCAAGCTGTTGTTGAGAATTGGTGGGAAAGAGGAGATGGAGGAGGTGTATGTTGTCCGTTATGTGCACACTGCCCTGCTAGGGAGGTCCGTGAGCTGCAGACTAGGGCTTGTTGCACGCCTTGACAGTGTCACTATAGAGACTTTAAAGGAGAACTATTCAAAACTATTCAGCGGACTAGGTGAGGTGCGCCAGGCATATGCCATCAAGCTCAAACCAGGTGCCAAACCATTTTCACTCAAGACACCAAGGAGGATCCCATTGCCACTAATGGACAAAGTCAAGCAAGAGCTGTGCCGCATGGAAAGCCTCGGGGTGATATGCAGAATTGAGGAGCCTACAGACTGGTGTGCTGGCATCGTGGTAGTGCCCAGAAAGAACAAGATGGATCCTTTGCGAATATGTGTCGACCTCACTAACCTCAATGAGTCCGTGTGTAGAGAGAAGTTCATTCTACCATCAGTAGAGGAAACACTTGGGAGGCTGGCTGGAGCCAAAATATTTAGTAAGCTGGATGCAAATATGGGGTTTTGGCAAATCCCGCTGACAGAAGATTCAGCGAAACTGACAGCGTTCATCACGCCCTTTGGACGCTATTATTTCAAACGGCTACCTTTTGGCATTGCGTCTGCCCCTGAACACTTTCAGAACAGAATGGTGACGGAGGTCACAGAAGGGCTCGAAGGCGGGGTTTGTCACATTGACGACGTGCTGGTGTGGGGTCGCACGCAAGAGGAGCATGATGCTCGCCTGCATACCGTGCTAAGAAAGATTCAGAAGGCAGGTATCACACTTAACACTGGCAAGTGTGATCTGTCAAAGTCTGAGGTGACCTTTCTAGGCCACGTGATCTCCGCCAGCGGCATCAGTCCAGACCCGAGCAAGACGGAGGCTGTGAGGGAAATGCCTGAGCCAAAAACAGTGAGTGAACTAAGATCTTTCCTTGGAATGGTAAACCAGCTAGGCAAGTTTATCCCACAGCTAGCTGAGAGGGATAAAGCCCTCAAAGATCTCCTTTCAAAGAAGAACTGCTGGGTGTGGGGCACTGACCAGGATGCCCTGACATCGCCACCGGTGCTAGCCGTATATGATCCTAACAGAGAATGCAAAGTTACGGCAGACGCGTCGTCTTACGGACTTGGAGGAGTCCTGCTACAAAACTGGGGTGAGGAGTGGAGACCAGTAGCCTTCATGTCGCGGTCTCTCACGCCCACCGAGCAGAGATATGCACAAGTGGAAAAGGAGGCTTTGAGCCTGACCTGGGCTTGCGAGAGGCTCAGCAACTTCCTCAATGGAAAACACTTCCAGTTGGAGACAGATCACAAGCCTCTCCTGAGTCTCCTGGGGTCTCAAGCACTGGACGTTCTACCCCCTCGGATACAACGCTTTCGAATGCGTCTTATGCGCTATTCCTACTCCATATCTGATGTGCCAGGGAAGTGCCTGTGGACAGCTGATACATTGTCGCGAGCGCCTGTCACAAGAAAAGGGACACCAGCTGACAAAGAGCTGTTTGAGGACACAAATATCTACGTGAATATGGTGATGGAGAACCTACCTGCAAGCACTGCTTATCTGGAGGAGCTGAGAGAGCAGCTGCAGAGGGACAGTGTGTGTGCTCGAGTGATGCAGCTGTGTGCAGAAGGCTGGCCAGCTCATGGCATAAATGAACCTGCACTCAAGCTATACTGGACTGACATGGCATTCCTTACTGTCCAGGATGGTCTACTGCTAAAGGGAGAAAGGCTTGTCATACCCTCAACCATGAGAAATGATGTTCTCGCTAAGCTGCACGAAGGACACCAGGGTGTGGTTAAGTGTAGAGAACGGGCACGTGAGTCAGTATGGTGGCCGGGGTTGAGTCAGCAGCTGAATGAGTTGGTTCTCAACTGCAGAGCATGCTGTCAGGAGAGACAGAACCACAGGGAGCCACTGATGCCGACACCATACCCCGACAGACCATGGCAGAAGTTGGAGGCAGACTTGTTCATGTTAGGGAGCAAGACCTACCTGCTAGTAGTGGACTACATGTCAAGATATGTGGAGATTGCCCTGCTAACTCCCACAAGATCTAATGATGTGATCTACCACCTTAAGTCAATCTTTGCACGTCATGGAATCTGGGAAACCCTGGTGACTGACAATGGGCCACAATTCTCTGGAGCAGCTTTTGCAGCATTTGCAAAGTTGTACGGGTTCCAGCATGTGACCAGCAGCCCAAAATATCCCCAGGGCAATGCTGAAGCGGAACGTGCAGTGCAGACAGTGAAGGGGCTTTTGAAGAAGTCAGATGACCCCATCCTGCTTTACTGGCCTACCGGGCTACCCCTCTCCAAAATGGGTATAGCCCAGCTCAACTGCTCATGGGAAGGCGGCTTCGTACAACTGTGCCTATTCTTCCTGCGTTGTTAAGTCCTGCTCTTCCGGCTAGAAATGCTGTTATGCTGAACGAAGGGAAGAGGAAAACAAAGGATGCACAACGCTACAACCTGAGACACCGTGCAAAGCATCTCAATAGACTTACTCCAGGACAGGACGTGTGGGTCACCAATCAAGGAGCAGCAGGTGCTGTCATCGGAAATCACACCACACCGCACTCTTATCTGGTGGAGGGACCCCATGGGCCCATCAGGCGAAACCGTCGTCATCTCATCCCCTGGAACTCCTCATCGGAGCAGAGCAACAGTGCTGCAGCTGAGCAGTTCCCGGAAGGTGTTCCAGAACAACCTTCAGCAGAACAACCTGCAGCAACATCATCACAGCAGAACGTTCCTGAACCACCATCTACTCCTACTCCTAGAACCAGGTCTGGGAGAGCGGTTGTAAAACCAACCCGGTTGGACTTATAAACAATTATGAAGATTGAACTTTTGAAAATAATAGTGAAAAAAAAGGCTGCAAATGTATTGCACTATTTTTCTGATTTTGCACTCTTTTCTATGTAAATGTTCAAGTTCAGAGTTTAGAGTGAGGACAGAACAGTACATGGTTTAGGATGGAAGTATTGTACTTGATTTTGCACATATTGTTCAGTGCTAAGGGTAAACTGCAGTGTGTCTGTTGTGTGTGTGAATGGTATAAGGTAGGACCAGATCTTCCAGCCACAGAGGCAGAATACTCCTCTAAGGTCTGTTGAATCAATGGCAGTCTACCCATTGATACTAGAAAGGGGAGATGTGGTGTAATTGAGTTATTTGGAAAAGAACTACAAAGTCGCGCGGTAATGACGTCAGGGAGGCGACTGGCGGGAGAGTGATAGACTAGCAGCGAGGTTGACATTTGGTGCAATAAAAAGTGACGTTAAAAACTACAGTTGGACTCACGCAGTGTTTTAATAACACGACAGAAATGGCGCAGAAAGGAGTTCAGCTGGACGCAGAAAGGTTCTCCTGTTCCATCTGTCTGGATCTACTGAAGGATCCGGTGACGATTGCCTGTGGACACAACTACTGTATGAACTGTATTAATAAATACTGGGATGATGAGGAGGAGGAGGAGGAAACTCACAGCTGTCCTCAGTGTCAGCAGACCTTCAGACCGAGGCCTGTCCTGGTGAAAAACACCATGTTAGCTGAGTTAGTGGAGGAGCTGAAGAAGACTGGACTCCTGGCTGCTCCTGGTGTCCACTGCTATGCTGGAGCAGAAGATGTGGCCTGTGATTTCTGCACGAGGAGAAAACTGAAAGCCATCAAGTCCTGTTTGGTCTGTCAGGTTTCTTACTGTGAGACACACCTTCAGCCTCACTATGATGTGGCTCCGTTAAAGAAACACAAGCTGGTGGAGCCCTCCAAGAACCTCCAGGAGAACATCTGCTCTCGTCATGATGAGATGATGAAGATCTTGTTCCATACTGATCAGCAGATTATCTGTTATCTCTGCTCCATGGACCATCTCAAAGACCACGACACGGTCTCAGCTGCAGCACAAAGGACTGAGAGGCAGAGAGAGGTGGAGGGGAGTCAACGAAACATCCATCAGAGGATCCAGGACAGAGAGGAAGATGTGAAGCTGCTTCAGCAGCCGATGGAGGCCATCAATCAGTCTGCTGATAAAACGGTGGAGGACAGTGAAAAGATGTTCACTGAGCTGATCCATCTAATCCAGAAAAGAAGCTCTGATGTGAAGCAGCAGGTCAGATCCCAGCAGGAAACAGAGGTGAATCGAGTCAAAGATCTTCAGGAGAAGGTGGAGCAGGAGATCTGTGAGCTGAAGAGGAGAGACACTGAGCTGGAGCAGCTCTCACACACAGAAGATGACACCCAGTTTCTGCACAGCTACCCCTCCCTGTCAGCAGTCTGTGAGTCCACACACTCACCCAGCATCCATGTTCTTCCTCTGAGATACTTTGAGGACGTGACAGCAGCTGTGAAGGAGCTCAGAGACAAACTACAGGAACTTCTGACAGACATGTGGACAAACATCTCACTGATAGTCAATGTAGTGGATGGTCTACAGCCACAACCAGAGCCCAAGACCAGAGCAGAATTCTTAAAATATTCACAGGAAATCACTCTGGATCCAAACACAGTAAATGAATTTCTGTTATTGTCAGAGGAGAACAGAAAAGTAACAGTAGCATCTGAACCACAGTCTTATCCTCCTCATCCAGAAAGATTCACTTTATTCTTCCAGGTCCTGAGCAAAGAGAGTCTGAGTGGACGCTGTTACTGGGAGGTGGAGTGGAGCGGGGACACACTTGATGTAGCAGTCACATATAAGAACATCAGCAGAAGAGGGAATGAAAGTCTATTTGGTTATAATGACAAATCCTGGGCATTAGAGTGTAAACAAAACAGTTTAACATTTTGGCACAACAGACTCAAAACTCCCGTCTCAGATCCTCGGTCCTCCAGGATAGGAGTGTTCCTGGACCACAGCGCAGGTCTTCTGTCCTTCTACAGCGTCTCTGAAACCATGACTCTCCTCTACAGAGTCCAGACCACCTTCACTCAGCCCCTCTATGCTGGACTTTGGGTTTGGAATTATGGAACCACTGCTGAGTTAGTTAAAGTCAACTAGACTGAAGTCAGTCCAGTGGTGGTGGGTTTAAATCTCTGTTTTTTATTTTTATTTTCTCTCCATCGTTGTTGTGGCATTTCTGCAGAGATCAGCTGTCAGTCAAACACTGTGGGCGGGACCTGACCATCATCTAGTCCTTCTTTTAATCTTTTAGTTTTTTAATGTCAGACATGTCATAACTGACAGTTTTATTTTTTTTATTTCTTGTCAACTTTTTCTCATGACGTTA
This sequence comes from Pholidichthys leucotaenia, assembly GCA_020510985.1. NCBI lineage: Eukaryota > Metazoa > Chordata > Actinopteri > Cichliformes > Pholidichthyidae > Pholidichthys > Pholidichthys leucotaenia. The sequence continues at coordinate 28,528,796 of CM035846.1, read as the reverse complement.
AAATAACAAAGTGGTCTGTCAACATGGGTGTGTGGATAGTTTTGGTTTATTATTATTATCTGTGTAACTTTGTGACCTTTACATCTGTGAGCTGTTTTATCTGCAGCTCTGTCAGTGTCTACTTCACCATGGAGGCCGTCACTGCTCATGAGGATTTTTACTGACTAATGTGTTTCTCCACATGAAAACGTAAACCGCTGTGTGCTCTAAATGACTGATGATGTGTGTTGTTGTGTTTGTGCACACCTTCATTTATCACACGTTTTGTTCTCCTCCCTTTGTTTAAACTGCTGCATATATAATCTGCTGTGGGCTGTTATAACTCTGTGATTATGACGGTTATGATCCACGATTTTCTTCATTTATTGGGATTCTGAACTGAACAGACTGTTGATGAAATGAAATCACTGGACAGAAGTCATGGAAGACAGCTGATGGGTTCAGTCACGAATAAACTTTTTCTTTAAGACAAACCAAATATTTTCTTCTGTCTTCATCCCACGATCTCACCAAAACTTAATACACATTAATTTAAATCAGTTTTCTGTTTGTTCATCATTAGTTTTCATCTGAGTTTCCCAGGATTTATCTGGATTTCCTTTTAATCCTGTTAATATACGAGTCAACTGTGGCTCTAATACCACGGATCTATAAGTTATGATGATGAATGACACATTTTAATTTAACTACTTCAGTCATGGTTCTATACTGAATCATTTGTTTCACTTCCAGCCTTATAATTATGTAGATAATATTGTAATATGTATAAACACTAAGATGTGCTTTGGTAAAAAATGGAACAAATCAGTTGCACATTTTTTTATACTTGTGATTAATGGCTAAACTTGTGTAAAAGAATCAATGAAAAAGTATTCTTTAAATGACATTTTCATTCCTACTTGTGACTCTCATGCAACAAAAATGCTGTTAGAGCAACATAAATCACTTGATAATCATGAATGTAAATGCAATTAAAATGTGACAATTTATGGCAGCAATTTATTTTCCTACAAAACTATTTTTTAAACATTGCCACATTTCCTGTTTTATTTTGAAATAGTCAAAGCGGAAGTGCTTCTAGTTAAGGTAACTTTCCTAATCATCTCAACCTTTAAAAGTCCAAACTGAGCAATTTTAATTGATTTTCAGAGCTCCTGACCTTAATGGAGAGTTTCTGACAGAATCTCTCCCTCTTTTCATACTTTTGAGTGAACAGCCCGAATCAACGTCACTATGTCTCCCAGCTGGTCTGGGAACGCCTTGGTATCCTCTCTGAAGAGCTGGAGCAGGGAGCTGGGGAGAGGGAAGTCTGGGCTTCTCTGCCTGAACTGCTGCCTCCGCGACCCGGACCTCCGGAAAAGCAGTAGAAGATGGATGGATGGATGTTTTTTGATGCATAAAAGGGCCCTCTGAAACAGTTCTATGTATCCAAGCTGAAATTATAATTATTATTATTTATTATTATTTTCAATGTGATTCCACTTTGTGCTGTGTGCTCACTTCATCCTGCCTGTGGAAGTCTGAAGTCTGGAGCTGAGAGAAAAATCAGCTGAATAATTCTACACTCTTTTTGCTTTTCTTTTTCTTCTTTTTTTTTCTCTGTCCAAGGTCCTGGTCTAGTTAAAAGATCCTTTCAGCTTCCTGATGGCAGCAGCAGCATAAACGGTCTCATCCTGCAGCAGGACAAACATATATGTGGTGGATGAAGCTGCTGTGAAGTGTGCAGCTCATGGCTCTGCTGTTAGAGTGATATCGTTCATTGGTGAGGAGGGAGAATGATTTTTAAAACTATTATTTTATAGTTATCATATTTTTTTTGTGGAGAGCCCTTTACCTTCTAAATATGTATTTATAATGGGCTGGTCCAGGGGTGGTAAACATGTGGCTGCGGGCCAAAATCTGTCCACCAGGGTGTCCAAATTTTTCTCAGTAAATTGACAGCTTTCTTTCTAAATTTCTGACTTTTTTTAATGATTAAAATTGTTCATGTAAATTTGAGACATTTTACTCCTTAAGATGAAACTTTTTCCTCCTCAGATTTCCATTCTTTCTCTTCTTTTTTCTGGAGAAATCAGGTAGTGTCCATTTCAGTTCAATCCATCAGCAACTACTAATGTCAAAGTGCAGCCTGAAGGGATGTCCCAGATATGGGTCATTTTCAGCCCTGAAGGGCCACTGGGTAGGAGGAAGGCTACAAATGAGAATTGGGACGGACCCCAAATCTACCTGGACTTCACTCTCTCATTGCAAATATTTTTCTCCACTGTTTTACAGGATTTACTGCTGTTCATAAATAATAAGACTGTAGAGGAAGGATCAGACGAGACACGAGCTGACGACACACAACTTTATTTCCTCCAGCAAGCAGAACAGACTGACTCGGGTACCAGAGCAAATCTCTTCATAACAGCTTTATTCCCGCCCTTGGCACCTGGAGTACACACATTAACATACACGACAACAGAGCATGACTCAACACAATACTTTTGCGCCCAGCATAGCCAAGGTGTGAACAGCATCTTCCTCCCCACACAACAGGTTCACGCCTGGCATACCGGAAGCGAAGGCGCATCTTCATTTGGTTTATTACCCCCTAGCGCTCTGGCACCCATCCTTGGTTCCTCTCCCTTCTTCTCATTTCCATCTCTCACCTCCTTCCCCCAATTCCCCAAAGTCCTGGGTGGAGTGTGATCTCCTGTTGTGTCACCACAAGACAGTGTTTCTGTTTTTATGGATGAAGTATAAGGGTCATTTACATTTTAAAAGGTTGTAAATTTAGTTCAAGTAAATTTTAGCATGCAATAGTCAAATTCAATTATATTAAACATAATTTTCCAACCACAAAATTGCAGCTGGTGGAAAGGCTGAGTGGCTAGTATCTTTGGAAAATCACTAGCCACAGTGGCTGGTGAGCAAAAGTGTTAATTTTTTTTCAAACTTAATTGAACAAAACAATTTACAAACTCTTGTAGGGCAAACAATACTGCACAAACAACTGAACTTAGAACAACAAAACAATGAGGGTGTTAAAATTCTTCTCCAGTGAGGCTATAATATAAAATCAGAACAAAAGACAGTTAGTGAATGTATCAAAGAATTCTGAGATTGACTGATCTTTCTGTGCCAAAGTCTTTCAGGAAAGAATGTAGTTTTTCATTTCATTTTTAAACCCAGCTAAGGATGGTAATGTGTTCTTCCATTTATTGACATGAATATGGTATTTACCCAGAATGACAATGTTTTGCATTTTCTTATTTGGAATTTTATCCAAGTACAAAAGGATCTGAGACGCCTCAAGAGGAATATCGATGCCAAGATTAATCCATCTAAAAACATCGCTCCAAAACTGAGCAGATCTAGGACAGGAAAAGAACAAATGTTCAATGGTCTCAGGTTCCTCTGCACAGAAAACACATGGCTCCACCTCAAATTTAAATCTTCTCCGTTGCGTCTCTGCAACTGGATAAAAACTATTTATAATCTTAAAATGTGTTTCCTTTATCTTAGGTGGAACATGACATAACGCACGGCTCAGGAGACACACACGCAGGTTCAGAGTGAATTTAACAGCTTTATTTAACAACAAGGATGTGTGGATGCGTGTCTGTGATATGTGGATGTACTGATGGCGGACGTCAGCATCAGGCACGGAGGCAGGAAACCGTACAGCCAGACAACCCTGGGGAGAGAGCACAGGGAGAAGGTGACGGGCACCAAACCAGTACAACAGGTAACAAGGGATTTGTTGGCTTACTTGGCAGGGCAGGTGGCAGGCGTGCACAAGGGCGAGTCCAGGAGACAGCAACCTGACGATGCACCTGACAGCAGCAACGAGATGGTGATGCAGAGGCGGAGTCCGCCGCCGGGGAAGATCCACCTGTGCACAGGGGAGAAACTGGAACACAAGAGGAGGGATGCTTACGCGGGTAATCTTGCTGGTAGGCGAGGGGGTTCCTCTGAAGCAAGTAGCCGAAGGGAACAGACAGCTTCAGGCCGAGGCCCAGGGCAGAGTGGCTTATATGCCACGCTGCTGACGAGGTGCAGGTGTGCGCTCAGCTGGCGCCGCTAATGAGCGGCGAGTTGTAACAGTACTCCCCCCTCTAGCAGCGCCTCCTGGCGATGGTTTATCGGGGTGCTTCTGGTGAAACTCGGTGATGAGAGAGCAATCCAACACGAACGAGGAGCAAACCCACTGCCTCCATTCTGGACCATAGCCCTCCCAGTCCACCAAATACTGTAGCCCGCAACCCCGGCGTCGGGAGTCCAAGATGGTAGAGACAGTCCAAGCCGGATGGCCATCAATCATCCGAGGCGCGGGCGGCGCAGCAGGAGGAGGGCAGATGGGATCAGACACCACCGGTTTCACCTTGGAGACGTGGAAGGTGGGATGGATGCGGAGGGAGGGGGGAGTAGCAACACGCACAGCCATCGGGTTGATAATCTTGGTGACGGGGTATGGACCCATAAAACGTTTAGCCAACTTCCTCCTCTCACCCTTCAGGTTCACATCTTGCGTGGATACCCAGACCGGTTGGCCTACCTGGTAGGCAGGAGCAGGTCTTCTACGCCGATCCGCCGTGGCCTTATTGCGCTCTGCCGTGCGTAAAAGCGCATTGCGCACAGCTGTCCAGATGGAGCGGCACCGCCTGAGGTGAGCATGAACTGTGGGGACTGCCGACTCGTTCTCCAGCGAGGGGAACAGAGGGGGGTCGTAACCCAGGGACACCTTGAAGGGGGACATCCCTGTGGCTGAGGAGCGAGCGGTGTTGTGGGCGTATTCCACCCAGGCAAGATGTTTGCTCCATGACGCAGGCTTCGAGGCGGTGACACAGCGGAGAGCAGCCTCCAGCTCCTGGTTGGTCCGTTCACACTGCCCGTTAGATTGGGGGTGATGGCCGGAGGAGAGGCTTACCTGGGCTCCTAATGCCTTGCAAAAACCCCGCCAGACGTCCGAGGTGAACTGGGGACCCCGGTCGGAGACCACGTCAACTGGTATTCCGTGCAGCCTGACCACGTGTTGGATGAGAAGATCTGCCATCTCCAAGGCAGAGGGGAGCCCCCGCAATGGCACGAAGTGGGCGGCCTTGGAGAAGCGGCCGACGATGGTCAGGACAGTGTCGAAGTTGTTAGAGACGGGGAGACCGGTGACGAAGTCCAATGCGATGTGCGACCAGGGCCTACCAGGAACGGGCAGGGGCTGGAGCAAACCCGCAGGGGGGGAGTTGCTGGCTTTACTGGTGGCACAGATGGGGCAGGCCCGGGCGTAGCGGGCAGCGTCCTTGCGCAGTCCCGGCCACCAGAAGGAGCGTTGGAGCAGGTCAATCATTCGGGAGGTCCCAGGATGGCAGGCTAGCTTGGACGTGTGAAGCCAGTGGATGACCTCCCCCCGAACGGAGGATGGAACGAAGAGCCTCCCCTCCGGTCCGCCGCCCGGGTCTGGCTCCGATTCCTGCGCCTTCCGGACCTTATCCTCGATTTAGGTAGTGTCTCGGCGCCACACCAGTCGGCTGCCTTTTGCAACAGCGGCTCGATTCCGAGTTTTTTTTCCCTTCCTCTCTCTTTTGATCACTTTTTTTTTTTTTTTTTTTCACCCCACTTATATCACGGACACACAGATCATCCCAAATGTCTCCTGAGTCGGTGGACGGAGCCACTGTTTATAGCAGGATACGATATAACAGGGAAGAGCTGCTAGCATTTAACCGCCACCCGGTCCCACTGGAAAATCTCGACATACCGAGAGAACTGAGGCGAAAACGCCGCGGCTGCCGGGCTGGAGTAAGGCGGAGGACAAAAAATATAAGGTACAGACCCTCCCTTCCATCTGTTGTCATGGGAAATGTACGGTCGATACTGGGAAAGTTAGATGAGCTAGCGGCTATCTCCCGTTATGATAGCACTTACCGGGAGTGCTCTCTCCTTTTGTTTACTGAGACGTGGCTAACTGAACTAGCAGCAGATGCTAACATTGAGCTGGAGGGTTTTCACACGATACGAGCTGACCGAACACCAGAGAGTGGCAAAACTAGGGGCGGTGGAGTGATCATGTATGTTAACAACAACTGGTGCAGACCGGGACATATCACTGTTAAACAACGACACTGCAGCAAAGACATTGAGTTGCTAGCTGTTAGCATGAGGCCTACATATCTCCCGAGAGAACACTCACACGTGATCTGCATTGTTGTTTATGCAAATCCGACGGCGAACGCTGGGACAGCGCGTGACGTCATCCATTCAGTAACCAGCAGGCTGCAGACAGAACACCCAGATGCTCTTCTCCTCATCTCAGGCGATTTCAACCACGTTTCACTGTCTCCCATTCTGCCCACTTTCACCCAGTATGTCACATGCCACACTAGAGACAATAAAACACTGGATTTGTTCTACGCAAACACTAAGGAGGCGTACACCTCATCACAACTCCCCCCACTTGGGAGATCGGATCACAACTTGGTTCATCTCCGACCGGTGTACAAACCCCTAGTGCACAGACAACCTCCGGCCATGCACACAGTGCAGTTATGGTCTGAGGAGACAATGGACACTCTAAAGGACTGTTTTGAAGCCACTGCCTGGAAGCAGCTCTGCGATCCACATGGTGAGGACATCGATGGCCTCATTCACACCTTCACGGGCTACCTCAGCTTCTGTGTGGACAAATCCGTTCCCACCAAGACCATACGGCGTCACTCAAACAACAAACCCTGGATCAACCCTGAGATAAAAACACTTCTGAGAGAGAAGAAGAGGATCTTCAGGTCGGGGAACAGGGAGATGCTGAAGTCCGTACAGAGGGAGCTGAGGAGAAAGATCAGAGAAGGCAAGGACAGCTTCAGGAAGAAGATGGAGGACAAGCTGCAACAGAGCGACATCAGCGGGGTCTGGAGAAACCTCAAAACCATCTCGGGGCTCCAGAATACCTCCTCCCAGGCCACGGGGGGCAGGGAGTGGGCGAACAACCTGAATCTGTTTTTCAATAGATTTGACCAACCGCCCTCCCCCCTGTCTGCACAACAACCACTGCTGCCTCTAAGAAATCAAGTCCTGCTACCCACTCCCCACTCCACCGACACCCCCCCCACTCCCAACACACAGCCCCCCATCCTGACCCTGACCAAGACCCAGGTGAGGACGGAGCTGAGGAAGATCAAGGCGAGGAAGGCGTCGGGACCGGACGGCATCAGCGCAAAGCTCCTCAAGTCCTGTGCAGACCAGCTGTGTGGGATTGTGACGTATATCTTCAACATGAGCCTGAAACTGGGGAGGGTACCACAGCTGTGGAAAACATCTTGTGTGGTACCTGTACCAAAAACTTCCCACCCCAAAGACCTGAACAGCTTCAGACCGGTGGCCTTGACGTCCCACTTGATGAAGACCCTGGAGAGACTGCTCCTTGCTCATCTCCGCCCCCTGGTGGAACCAGCGATGGATCCACTCCAGTTCGCCTACCAGCATGGCATTGGGGTGGAGGATGCGGTGATCTTCCTCCTTCATCGTTCTCTGTCCCACCTGGAGAAGCCCGGGAATATGGTGAGGATCATGTTCTTTGACTTCTCCAGTGCTTTCAACACCATCCAACCGATGATCCTGAAGGACAAGCTGCTGCGCGCAGGGGTGGACCAGCACCTGTCATCATGGATCCTGGACTACCTCACGAACCGGCCTCAGTTTGTGAGAACCCGGGACTGTGTTTCCGACACGATCATCAGTAGCACGGGGGCCCCCCAGGGAACGGTGCTGGCTCCCTTCTTGTTCACTCTTTATACTGCGGACTTCTCACACAACACAACACATTGCCATCTACAGAAGTTCTCTGATGACTCTGCGATCGTTGGTCTCATCTCCAGCGGAGATGAAGCTGAGTACAGAGGGCTTATCCAGGACTTTGTGGACTGGTGCCATCGGAACTGCCTCCAGATCAACGCGAGGAAAACTAAGGAGCTGGTGGTGGACTGCCGCAGGCATGGGCAGCCCCTCACAGCACCAGTAAATATACAGGGAACAGACATCGAGATGGTGACATCCTACAAGTACCTGGGTATTCATCTGAACAATAAACTAGACTGGTCACACAATACTGACGCACTCTACAAGAAGGGACAGCGCAGGCTGTTCCTGCTGAGGAGACTCAGGTCTTTTGGTGTACAAGGGGCGCTGCTGAAGTCATTCTATGACACGGTGGTGGCATCAGCCATCACTTTTGGAGTGGTCTGCTGGGGCAGTGGCATTACTGCAGCCGATAGGAAGAGACTGAACAAACTGGTTAAGAAAGCTAGCTCTGTCCTGGGGCAACGCCTTGATCCGATGGAGGAGATAGGAGAGAGAAGGACGGTGGCTAAACTGTCATCTCTGCTGGAGTCTGAGTTCCACCCTATGCAGGACATACTGGATGCACTGAGGAGCTCATTTAGCAGCAGACTACATCATCCCAGGTGCACAACCGAGAGGTTTCGTAGGTCCTTCCTACCAACAGCTGTCAGACTGTACAACCTAAGCAGGGCTGCTCGCAGAGATAGCAAAAAGACGTAACAAACTAATAGTTTTTGAATGCAAAAGATGCAATAGACTTACACAATGGTCCTCTCCGGCATACAACTAGGAACATACCGGTCGCTATGGAGGGTGAGAATATGTATGGGCACATAATCATACCATGTAGGATAACTAAATAGACGGTTATGCTGTTTCATCCCACCTAGCAACAATGCTCTGCACTGTGGGTGTTTATATATTTACATACTTATTCCATCTAGCTACAATGCTCTGCACTGGGTGTGTTTATATTTATATATCTATATATTTATTCCATCTAGCTACAATGCTCCGCACTGTGTTTTTATATATCTACATATTATTCCATCTAGCTACATTGCTCCGCACTGTGTGTGTTTATATACTTGCATATTTATTCCACCTAGCTGCAATGCTCCATACTGTGGGTGTTTATATATTTACATATTTATTCCATCTAGCTACAATGCTCTGCACTGTGTGTTCATATATTCATATATTTATTCCATCCAGCTACAATGCTCTGCACTGTGTGTCTGTGTGTGTGTGTGTATATATATATATTTTATAGTAATATGTACATATGTATATTAGCTGCTCTTGCTTGCTTTTTTTTGCCTTCTGATTGTTGCTCTGAGTGTTGCTATCCCTGTGCTGTTGCAATCCTGGAATTTCCCCGTTGTGGGACTAATAAAGGCTTATCTTATCTTATCTTATCTTATCTCCCAGGTAACGGCCCCCACGATGCACGACCTGGGCAGGATGGTGTGTACAGCGCCCCCCAAGTCTTCAGGGGTGAATTGCCTGGAGAGGGCGTCAGGGAGTCCCTTCTTGGAGCCCGGCCTGAATGTGATGGTGAAACGGAATCTCGTAAAAAACAGGGACCAACGGGCCTGGCGGGCATTCAGACGCTTGGCAGTTCTTAAATATTCCAGGTTTTTGTGATCTGTTAGCACCACGAAGGGCAGGACGGCCCCCTCCAGCCAGTGACGTCACTCCTGGAGCGCGAGCTTTATGGCGAGAAGCTCCCTGTCCCCCACGTCGTAGTTGCATTCCGCCGGGGACAAGCGCCGGGAGAAGAAGGCGCAAGGCCGTTTGACCCCATCAGCAGGTGACCGCTGAGACAACACCGCCCCCACCCCCGTATCCGAGGCATCGACCTCCACGATGCACTGCAGAGAGGGATCGACCTGGCTGAGGACCCGGGAGGATGAAAACTCCGCCTTCAGCGTCTGGAAGGCCGCCGCGGTCTCTTCAGTCCACTGGAACCGAGTTTTAGGGGAGGTGAGATGGGTCAGAGGGCCGACGATGGCTCCAAAGTTGGGCACAAAGCGGCGGAAGAAGTTGGCAAAGCCGATGAATTGTTGCACCTGCTTTCTAGATGTGGGAGTCGGCCAATCTACTACCACTTTAATTTTAGCTGGGTCTGGGAGCACCTGGTCATGGGAGATGACAAACCTGAGAAATGACGTCTTCTTGGCATAGAACTCGCACTTCTCCGCCTTCACATACAACCGATTCTCCAGTAACCTCTGAAGGACCCCTCTCACATGCACCTGGTGCTCATCCCTAGACTTGGAGAAGATGAGAATATCATCCAGGTAAACAAACACAAACAGACCGATGAAGTCCCGGAGAACGTCATTAATCAGGCGCTGAAAGACGGCTGGAGCGTTGGTTAACCCGAACGGCATGACCAGGTATTCAAAGTGGCCGTTCGGGGTACGGAAGGCTGTCTTCCATTCATCTCCCTCCCGGATCCGGACGAGGTGGTACGCGCTGCGGAGATCCAGCTTGGTAAACCAGGTCGCCTCCTGGAGGGAGTGGAAGGCAGTGTCCATCAGGGGCAGGGTGTTTCGGTCCTTCTCCATGATGTCATTGAGGGCATGGAAGTCAATGCATGGACGAAGAGAGCCATCCTTCTTGCCCACGAAGAAGAACCCTGCACCTAATGGAGATGATGATGGGCGAATAATACCTGCACTGAGAGATTCCTTAAGGTATGTGTTCATAGCCTCCTTCTCCGGCGCTGACAGGCTGTAGAGATGTCCCGAGGGAAGAGGCGCCCCCTGGCAGAGATTTATGGCGTAGTCGTAAGGCCTGTGTGGAGGAAGAGACATCACCTTGGACTTACTAAAGACCGCGCCCAGGTCGTGAAACTCCGCGGGCACCAAGGAGAGGTCCAGGGGCGCGGCCTCCTTGACCACGGGAGGAGAAGATGGAGAGCAGGCAGCGGATTGGAGGCAGGTGCTCATACAAAAGGTACTCCAGGCTGTCACCCTTCCGGTCTTCCAATCCAGGACGGGGTTATGGAGACGGAGCCACGGATAACCCAGGATCACCGGAGACACAGAGGATGGCAAGATGTAAAAGGAGATTTCCTCCCGGTGATTTCCAGAGACGATGACAGAGACGGGGTTTGTCCGGTGGGTCACCCTCCCCAGAGATGCACGGGAGAGATTGATGAGGGTGAGAGGAGTTTTAAGGGTCTGGCAACGGATGCCCAATCGGCTTGCCAGGCTTTGTGAAATGAAGCTGCCTTCCGCGCCTGAGTCCACCAGTGCATGAGTGAGATGCCCTGTGATGTTGTGGCAGAAACGAATGGGCAGCGACAAATGAGTGAGGGGAGTTGACTGGTTAGCGTCCGCGAGGCCCCCTACAGTGACTAGCGGACCTCCCCGTTTGGCTTCTCCGGGCATCGCTCCACCGTGTGCTGGTTGTCTCCGCAATACATGCAGAGACCCAGCTCATGTCTGCGTTGTCTCTCCGCTAGAGGGAGCTTTGCCCGGCCTGTCACCATTGGCTCCGACTCCTCGGAAACCTCTGGTGGCGGTAACGCCAGGGGGCGAGCTTGAGACCAGCGTGACGAGGCCCCCCGCGAGCGAGAAGGCAACTTCCGCTCTGAGGCGTGCTCGCGCAGCCGGTTGTCCAAGCTGATAGTAAGGGAAATTAGCTCCGCCAACGTTTCAGGGATGTCCCGACCAGCCAGTTCATCCCTCAGACCAGAGTTTAAACTGCGGAGGAAGATGCCGCAGAGGGCACGTTCCTCCCAGCCAACCTCCTCCGCTATAACCCGGAAGTCAATGGCGTAGTCCGCGGCCGATCGGCTCCCCTGCTGAAGGCTGAGGAGGCGATCGGTCAGGACGCTCTCCATACGGGAGTGATCAAAGACTTCCAGAAAATGCTTAACGAACTGGCCATAGGTGAGGGTGGCATAACCGGGCCTCGCCATTACAGCATAAGCCCAGGTGAGTGCACGACCCTCCAGGAGGTTTCCTATATAGCCAATTCGACTACGGTCTGAGGGGAAATCCCCGGGGACACGCAGAAACACCAACTCACATTGCATAATGAATCCCTGCGCTCCACCGAGCTTACCGCTAAAGCGGGAGGGGGTAGGAATGGGTGTGAGTCGGGCTGGGACACCCGGAGCTGGCTGGATGGCCGCTGAAGCAGCGGGAGCTGCACCTACCTGACGAGCCGGGGGGAACGGCTGTCGGGGGTCCAGGCGGTCTAACCGGTCAGTTATTAGGGTTAATTGGTTGAGAATCACTTGTTGCCGATGAGCTATTAAATCCACCCGAGCCTCGAGGGTGGAAAATCGGCGTGCGAGCCTGCTGTCCGCCGAGCCGCTCTGCTGAAGCCGTACTGACATAACGCACGGCTCAGGAGACACACACGCAGGCTCAGAGTGAATTTAACAGCTTTATTTAACAACAAGGATGTGTGGATGCGTGTCTGTGGTATGTGGATGTACTGATGGCGGACGTCAGTGTCAGGCACGGAGGCAGGAAACTGTACAGCCAGACAACCCTGGGGAGAGAGCACAGGGAGAAGGTGACGGGCACCAAACCAGTACAACAGGTAACAAGGGATTTGTTGGCTTACTTGGCAGGGCAGGTGGCAGGCGTGCACAAGGGCGAGTCCAGGAGACAGCAACCTGACGATGCACCTGACAACAGCAACGAGATGGTGATGCAGAGGCGGAGTCCGCCGCCGGGGAAGATCCACCTGTGCACAGGGGAGAAACTGGAACACAAGAGGAGGTATGCTTACGCGGGTAATCTTGCTGGTAGGCGAGGGGGTTCCTCTGAAGCAAGTAGCCGAAGGGAGCAGACGGCTTCAGGCCGAGGCCCAGGGCAGAGTGGCTTATATGCCACGCTGCTGACGAGGTGCAGGTGTGCGCTCAGCTGGCACCGCTAATGAGCGGCGAGTTGTACCAGAACAGGCCACTTCAGAAAGTTATCATTTTGGTTCTTTGGCAACCAGTTTTCCAGCAGTTCCAATCTCCTTGGTCCAAAATCTACAAAAAATTTATTTTTAAATGCATTGCCAGTTACTTTATTATAGCACTCTTTTTTCCAAATCTTAACTCCCCCTATTTTTAACTCTGGTAATTGAGTGGACACCTTGGAATAAGTTACAAGGGAAGTGGATTGCTTTAAAGACTGAGTTATATTCTCTTACTAAACAACCCAATTTAAATTTATCAACAAATGATTTACGATCTAAAAAAGTTCCATTTTCATCCATCAAATCAATTACATATAATGTGGAGAGTGTGGGAAATGATGAGGCCAGTTTACGAACAGACGAAGCTTTATTAACACTCTCACATCATCCATACACAGAAAAGCAATGAATCAGTCAAGCCAGGTTCTTCTTATAAACTCCACAGATCATCTCACATATGCATGACATTTCACATCCCACTGCATGACATCTAACCCCACAATACATCTCCCTTAAACCCCCAGCTCCCTCTTCCTGCCAACTCCCCATGACGTTCCTGCCTATTATTCTCTTATGTTTAATCACTGCCTCCTGACTGAGACGCTGTCTGCTGACTCCTCTACAATATGCATTGCCACCCCACCCCCCCAGACAGAGTTTCAGTCACCACGTCTTTTGGGCTTCAGTCTCCTCCCATATCTGCTGTAACGGGGGTCTCTGTGCCGGCGGGGGGCTGCTGGACGTGTGTCTGACTGCGGGTGGACCAAGGCGAGGGGAGGGGGGGACTTCGCTCTGCCCGTGTGGCTGTCCTGGTGAATCGTTTGCCTGGGGAGTTCTTCGTGGGGGTCTTCCATGCCGGGGGGCCCAGGCCAGCAGCACTTGCTCGTCCGCCACTACAAAGGCGGGCTTAAGTCTGTCTATGCATATTTTCTCCCGACGCCCCCCCAAGTCTAGCAAAAAATGCTTATCCCCTGTTTCCAGCACTCTGAACGGGCCATCATAGGGTGGGCGCAATGGTGGGCGGTGGGCATTGTGTCTGACGAACACGAATGCCGTGTTCTTCAAAGTTTTTGGCACAAAAGCGCGTGGAAAACAGTGGTGGGCCGGGCCGGGCAGCGTGCCTGTGTCTGCACTACGCTGCAAACGCTGAGACGGGCAGCTGTCCGGCGCGGGATTATCTGGCAAAAATTCCCCGGGCAGCCGCAGTGGCTGAGAAAAAAACAGCTCAGCCGGGGAAGCCTCCAAATCCTCTTTTGGTGCAGAACGCAACCCCAATAAAACCGACTGCAACCGGGCTACCCAATTTGCATCCGTCAACGAAGCCCTGAGCGCTGCTTTCAGTGACCTGTGAAAACGCTCGCATAACCCATTGGCCTGTGGGTTGTACACGGTTGTGCGATGAATTGCAACACCCAGGCCATCGCGGACCAAAGTTTGGAAACAAACTCAGGGCCCCTATCGGACGTGATGTCTGACGGGATTCCAAAACGTGCCACCACATGTTGTCAAAAAAGCACACGCCACATCCGCGGACATGGTTGCCGCCAGCGGGACTGCTTCTGGCCAGCGTGTGGTGCGGTCCACCACTGTCAGAAGGTGTGTGCACCCCTGTGACGGCGGGAGGGGGCCCACGAGGTCCACGTGAACATGGTCGAATCTTTTAGCCGGTATACGAAATGGCTCCAGAGGGGCCTTCGTGTGTCTGTGCACTTTGGCTCGTTGGCACGCTAAGCAGGCTGCAGCCCACTCTTTCACTTGTTTGCGCAGGCCTGGCCACATGAATTTCACTCCCACCATTTTGACTGACATGTGCACTCCTGGGTGCGCCAAAGCGTGAACTGACTCAAACACGTGGCGGCGCCACACGACCGGGACCACCGGGCGTGGGCGTCCCGTGGAGACGTCGCAGATTGGGGGGGGGGGGGCTGCCGTCTTGCAGTACTCTGCTCTCCAGCCTTAACCCTGTTGGTCCAGACTGGAGTGCGCACACGTCCGTATCGCTAATCTGCTCTGCGGCCATGGCTGTATAATCTATCCCTACGCAGACCGGGGCCACGACCGCGCGCGAGAGGCAGTCCACCACCACATTCAGTTTACCCGACACATGCTGAATATCGGTAGTAAACTCCGAGATCATGGCCAGCTGTCTCTGCTGCCGGTCCGACCATGGTTCCAAAACCTTGGCCATCGCGAACATCAGCGGCTTGTGGTCCACGAACGCGGTGAAGCTGCGCCCTTCCAGCCAGAACTGGAAGTGGCGTATGGCCAGATGGAGAGCCAGCAACTCTCTGTCAAATGCGTTGTATTTACGCTCACTGTCGTGCAAAGCCCTGCTGAAAAAAGCGAGCGGCTGCCAAGAACCGGTGACACGTTGCTCCACGACGGCCCCTATGGCCATGTCCGAGGCGTCGGTAGTGAGCGCTATCCGAGCCACCGGGTCTGGGTGTGCCAACAGTGCGGTGTTTGCCAGGGCTGTTTTAACCTCAGAGAACGCCTGCTCTCGCTCCGGAGTCCATTCGACTCCATCCGCGGGTTTCCGTCTCTTGAGTGCGGCGTACAGTGGCTGCATGAGCTGAGCTGCGCGGGGGAGGAAACGGTTATAAAAGTTCACCATCCCCAAAAATTCCTGCAGCGCCCTGATCGTCTGAGGCCAGGGAAAGTTCGCCACAGCGCGCACTTTATCGGGCAAGGGTATCGCTCCCTCCGGTGAGACACGGTGCCCCAAAAAATCAATCCCTGTCACGCCGAACTGGCACTTCGCTGGGTTGATTATTAACCCGTGCTCCTCCAACCTCTGGAAAACCGTCCTGAGGTGGGTTACGTGTTCGTCTTCGGACGCACTGGCTACCAGGATATAATCCAGGTAGACGAATACAAATGGGAGATCGCGCAGCACCACGTCCATCATGCGCTGGAACGTCTGTGTCGCTCCTTTTAATCCGAATGGCATGCGCAGAAACTCGAACAAGCCGAACGGAGTTATTACCGCTGTTTTGGGTATGTCTTCCGCGCGCACTGGGACCTGGTGGTAACCGCAGACCAGGTCTATTTTAGAAAAAATATGTGCTCCGGCGAGGTGAACGGAAAAATCCTGAATGTGGGGAATCGGGTAGCGGTCGCGTGCTGTGGCGTTATTCAACCTGCGGAAATCGCCGCACGGTCGCCACGACCCCTCAGCCTTAGGGACCATGTGTAGCGGGGATGCCCATGGGCTGTTCGATCGCCTGATGATGCCCAACTTTTCCAGGTTGGTAAACTCCTCGCGCGCTATGACCAGTTTAGCTGCGTCCAAGCGCCGAGGTCGTGCGAAAACGGGCGGCCCGGTGGCGGTGATAAAGTGCTCCACCCCGTGTTTAGCGATGGCCGCTGAAAACGTCAGGACCGTGAGTGCTGGGAACTGAGTGAGCAGTGTGTAGAACTTACCGCCTGGAGCTGTGACGTTGGCTTGTGTTACTGGCCCGGCCCCTCGACCTGTACAGGGGAGAGAGTCAAAGGACAGTGCATTAACCAGGCGCCTGTTAGCAACATCAACTAATAAACCATGCGCATACAGAAAATCAGCTCCCAGGATTGGGAAACTCAGTGCTGCGATGACAAAAGTCCATTCGTATGTACGGCCGTGTAGAGATAAAGTCAGTGTTCTCTCACCAAAGGTCTTAATGTCCGAGCTGTTTACTGCTACCAGCCCGGGGCCGCTAGGTCCTGCCAGCCGGTCGGCGTAGGTCGGCAGGATGATGCTCTTCTGGGCTCCGGTGCCTACGAGGAAACGCCTCCCTGAGCGAGAGTCCGTCACGTAGAGCAGCTTGTTCTCTTTGCCGGCGGTCGCAGCTGCTACCGACTGCCGGCTCTGGCGTTTCCCGAGCGCTTGAATTGGCACGGTGGCGCACATCTGCGTGCATTCCCTCCAAAACGGCGGTGGTAGAAGCAGAGCGTGTCTCTCTGGCGCTCCTTGGCTCCCGCTGCCGCTACCGTCGGTGGCTCCTCGCTTCCTCTGGTCGTCTCGCTGGGTTCCGACGCAGCTGCGTTCACCGTGGGCGCTCTGGTGGTGAGGATGATCCGGTCTGCCTCCTGGGCTAGCGCACGGTAGTCACGCACGGCCAGCAACGGCGAATTGGCCAGGACCGCTCTCGCCTCTGTTGGAAGGGTCTGGAGGAAAAGGTGGGCAAACAGAAAATGCCCGTCATCCGTGCCCATTAACGCCAACATCTTCTCCATCAGATCGACGGCCGAACCATCTCCTAACTCGGAACGCCTCAGGAGCCTCTCTGCTCTCTCACAGTCCGAGAGCGTGTAGCGCCGAATCAGCGCAGCTTTGAGAGCCTCGTATTTGTTGTGGGCTGGGGGCTGGTTGAGCAGGCTCGCTACCTGCTGAGCTGTGCGAGCGTCCAGCGCTGCAACCACATGGTAAAACTTGGTGTCGTCTGCCGTTATTCCCCGGCGGGCGAACTGGGCCTCGGTGTGGTGGAACCAAGAGCGCGGGTTGTGCTGCCAAAAGTCCAGTAGCTTGACTGCAACAGTGCACGCGTTGCTGGGGCTTCCCGTCCGGGCCGACTCCAGGGTTCTTGCCTCGTGTTCCATAATACGTCTAGGGTCACCAGTGTGGGGAGTGTGGGAAATGAGGAGGCAGGTTTACGAACAGACGAAGCTTTATTAACACTCTCACATCATCCATACACAGAAAAGCAATGAATCAGTCAAGCCAGGTTCTTCTTATAAACTCAACAGATCATCTCACATCTGCATGACATTTCACATCCCACTGCATGACATCTAACCCCACAATACATCTCCCTTAAACCCCCAGCTCCCTCTTCCTGCCAACTCCCCATGACGTTCCTGCCTATTATTCTCTTATGTTTAATCACTGCCTCCTGACTGAGACGCTGTCTGCTGACTCCTCTACAATATGCATTGCCACACCAACATATTTTTATGGACCCACTCCTTCTTCAATAAAGTTCCCTATTGATTGTAATAAGTAGATTATTCCACAAGGTGGCGCCATGCAGTGTAAAGTTGTGAATAAATACCATTTTCCAATAATACAGAACTTGTTTATGGAACTCTGACAACTTCATCCACTTCAGTCTGAGCATCACAATGACAGATTCAGTTCAGCTGCTTTTAGCCCACCATGTTGGTAGTCCTTAATTACAAATGATTCCTTTCAATAATGGGTCTTATTTTTCCAAACAAAGTTAAAAATTATTGAATTTATTTTTTAATCAGTTGAGGAGGACATACAAGGTTAATGCAGTGGTTCAACAAAAATCAATTATCTCTAAAACAGAAAAAAAAACAAAAAAAAAAAACAAAGATTATGTTGTCTGGAAATTATAAAATAAATCATGAAATAATGGTAATGATAGATAAGATAAGAGATAAGAGATAAGATAAGCCTTTATTAGTCCCACAATGGGGAAATTCCAGGATTGCAACAGCACAGGGATAGCAACACTCAGAGCAACAATCAGAAGGCAAGAAAAAACAACATCTAGTAAACATATGTCCATATTACTATAAATGTATATATATATAGACACACAGTGCAGAGCATTATGGTTGGTTGGTGAATGTGCAGCACAAAGTCTAAGCTCTCTCTCCGCGGATGCGGCGGGCCAGCTGGAAGTCTTAGGGCATGATGGTGACCCCCTTAGCGAAGAAGAGACCACCAGGTGGGCCTCGCTGGTCTCCTGCAGAGCCATGACGGCGAAGCTCAGGAAACGCAGGACGGTCTTGAAGTCCTGAGCGATCTCCCTCACCAGGCGCTGGACGGGCAGCTTACGGATGAGCAGCTCCGTGGATTTCTGGTAGCGACGGATCTCTCTCAGAGCCACGGGCCTGTGACGGCGAGGCCTCTTCACTCTGCCGGTGGCCGGAGCGCCTCTCCGAGCAGCCCTGGTGGCTAGCTGTCTCCTGGGGGGCTTCTTCCTCCAGTAGATTTTACGGGCGGTCTGCTTGGTTCTTGCCATACAGATGATACCAGAACTGAAATAGAACAGGAAAATAAGTTTCTGGGGGTGACGCTAGACAATAAAACCTGCTGGAAACCTCACATCAGTCACATCCAGGCCAAGTTGGCAAAATGTATAGAAATACTGGGGAAGATAAGACACATTTTCGCCAAGAGGGTCACCATCATGCCCAAAGACATCCAGCTGGCCCGCCGCATCCGCGGAGAGAGAGCTTAGACTTTCTGCTGCACATCCACCAACCACAATGCTCCGCACTGTGTGTCTATATATATATATATATATATATATATATATATATATATATATATATATATATGCAGCAGCAGCAGAGCGAGCAGGACTACAGATCTGGTCATTTCCCGGGTTCGGCAGGGGCTGGATGCCTGGACACGGGCCAGCGGCCACCTGGGAGGCCCTGGCAGCAGTGGGAGTCGGCCAGAGCAGGCATATGACTCCCGCTGCCAGGGGAGGGACTGTGCGTGGTCCTACTGAGGCTGTTGGATGTGCTGGTCGTCGGCATCGAAAGCTGCCCTGACACCTGGACTGATTCGCGTTGGACCTCTGGGTTTGACTTTGATTTTTCTGGGGACAGAAACCAGTCCGGGGGGGGGGGGGGGGTACTGTAACGTCGGGGCTGTGTTAAGGGGAGCAGGGATTTCCCCAGCATGCTTTGCCAGCAGAAAACGTTACTTTGTGAGTGTATTTAATGTGATTACTGAGTTATTATACTGCTGTGTCATTATAACTGCGTTATAATGACCCAGCAGTGTTTATAGGCAGGATTAGGGCAAGATGTATCGTGTGTGTGTAACCATGATTGAAACGGCGGTCTGGGAGGATGACCTCCCCTCCTGTCTCTGCTCAGTGTTGTGTTTTAATAAAGCCTGTTGTGTCGCAACCATCTGCTCCTCTTCTTTGTGTGAACTTCGCCTATGTCACACTGGTGTCAGAAGTGGGATGGAGCAGATGGAAGCCAGGATCTGAGCGGAGATCCAGTAGCTGGAGCGATTCATCGCTCAGCTGGGAACGGACGACAGAGCTGAGACACCGACCCCCGGAGTGGCTCGCCGGGATGAATGGAGCAGCGGATCCGATGGGACCAGCGTACCCCGCCTTCTGCCTTTTTCTTTGTGGGCATACTGGACGGCAGCTCAGGAATCTACCCGGTGCACCCCTGCAGCGCTCATGTTTGGATGCGAGCTGCGCACACCGGTGGATTTGGTATTCGCGCCCCCCTCCCCCCCGAGCCGGAGGTGGAGGGAAAACCCGGGTTGGATTATTTGTTTTGTTTAAAGGAACGTCTCCACACAGTGCATGAACTGGCTCGGGAGGCCCTGACAGCAGCGGGGGGGTCGGCAGAAGCAAGCGTATGACTCCCGCTGCCAGGGGAGGGACTTTGCATCAGGAGATTGAGTCTGGGTTTTCTGCCCTGAGAGAAAAAGAGGACAATCACCAAAGTTGGCAAGCCATTGGTCTGGACCATGCGTGGTCCTGAAGAGACTGTCGGATGTGGTGTACAGGGTGAGGCTAAAGAAAAGGGACCGGGTCGTGATGCTCCACCGTGACCGTCTCGCCCCGTATCAGCCATCTGCCCCGCTGGTGGTCGAGCCGGAGCTTTCATCCCGACCAGATACTCTGACCGAGACTCAGATGGACACTAGAGGGCCTTTATGTGCTGGTCGTCGGCATCGAAGGCCTCCCCGACACCTGGACGGGTTCGTATTGGACTTCTGAGTTGGACTTTGATTTTTCTGGGGACAGAAACCAGTTCGGTGGGGGGGGGGGCAGTGTAACGTCGGGGCTGTGTTAAGGGGGGCAGGGATTTCCCCAGCATGCTTTGCCAGCAGAAAATGTTGCTTTGTGTGTGTATTTAATGTGATTACTGAGTTATTATACTGCTGTGTCATTATAACTGCGTTATAATGACCCAGCAGTGTTTATAGGCAGGATTAGGGCAAGATGTATCGTGTGTGTGTAACCATGATTGAAACGGCGGTCTGGGAGGATGACCTCCCCTCCTGTCTGTGCTCAGTGGTGTGTTTTAATAAAGCCTGTTGTGTCGCAACCATCTGTTCCTCTTCTTTGTGTGAACTTCGCCTACGTCACAATAATGTTCCAGCAGGCCAAGACATATCTCTCCATTCCAGCCACATCAGTCCCTTGCCAGAGAATATTCTCAAAAGCAGGAGAGATTTTAAACAAGGGGAGAAACCGTCTAAGTCCGAGCACTGTTGAACAGATTGTTTTTCTGAATAAAAATGCTTGAATGTACACAAGCACCCTCTACAAATACTAATTAATTCATACAAATAAAGCTATAAACCCAAACAAAACACGAAATGTTAAGAGATAAAAACACACACAAAAACACTCGACTGTTTGAGTGTAGTATTATAACATTTGGTCACCAGATGTCGCTGTGGGGAGATGCTTCAAATGTTCCGAAGGATCGATTCTTTTTCTGAATCAGTTGTTTCAAATGATTCGATCTCTCCAATGTTCCATTTCTGCCATCACTACCTTAAGCACCTTAATGATGAACATGCAGCCAACTTGTCTCACTCTCTGCTCGTCTAACAGTCACATGTGCCACGCCTGGGCGGAGCTTTGTTTAAAATCAACTCACTCAAATCGAACTCTGTCAAATAACTCCAACACTGGACATCATTTAAATGAGGAGCGAGTGAAAAGTACACTTTGAGAGTCACTATCAACTCTGAAATGTTTGACCCCCAAATTTTAACTCTTCAATTTTTGCTGTGTACAGTCATTGATGGCAAAATCTGAATGGAGCTACGACACGTGGAAAGGTAAAACAGCTGAGTCATGACTACAAACACTTTTCTGCAGTTTGTGACTTTTCTGAAAATTGAAAATCTTTTTAGAATTGTGAATTTGTGATCATTTTCTTATAATTTTTCTGAAGTTGTCACATAATTGTCAGCTGCTTCTCCTCCAAATTTGCCACTTTCTTCTCATTAATGTGTGTTCAGCTTTTCCATATAATTACTGTGGCAGAACCAAATTATGATCAGCCCATCATGCACGAATATACAACAAAGTTTACAACCCATAGTTGTAGGTCAGGATCCTGAGGTGAAGTTTGGTGGCCCGAGCTTTCTTTGTTGTTGAAATATAGCTGAGAAGCCATTTGGATGTTGACCTTTGACCTTGTGATCCCAAAACCATGAGGTGCGTTCTGATGGCCCAGCAGTGTACTCTGAAGTGGACTGTCCAGGATATTCCACCATATTAAGTGAGGTTCCAAACCGAAGGGAGCCAAGGGTCTTCACTTTAAAGGGAACTGAGAAGTGAGCAGGGAAGAAGTCAACAACCGTACGTCACTTCACCGGGAGTTGACAAGATTACCCACAAGTCCCTGCAGCTCAGACATGAGTAAAACAAACTGTTGTTGCTAACGTTGTTAACAAGCTAAACTGATGGTGGTTATTGTTTCTATCAGCTGATAGTGATAACAATACTGGATATTTGGATTTTATTTAAGCTGTATAAAATGTCCACAGTAGTATCAGTACGTGTCCATGGTTACCGTGGTAACGTACAGAGGAGGGAGGTGACGCTGCAGGGTGTTTCAAAGGGAGAAATTTAGTGAAGGGGAGTTCACTTGACTGACATTCCCTGAGAAGGGAGCAGGGAGTAGGGAGCAGAGTTGAAGTAGACTGTGGAGCAGAATGGAGCTGCAGTCACACTTCAGGCTGACTGTAGCTCTGTTAGATTATTTTACTGGATATGAAGGAACAATTATGAGACTGATTTCATTTTCCTGATGTGTTGATTTTCTTTGTCATGGAACAGGGGGAGGTGTTTTGATCACCGTCTGCTTCAGCCTACACCCTTTCACTTTATCATGCTTTTGAAGAGGATGATAAAATAATAATAAGCAGTGATGCTGTAGGTTTTAAGGAGAGTTTAATCATATCATCCAGCCGTCACGAGCTCCGCTCCCGGCGCCGTGCATGCGCGCCGGGAGCGAGCCCAGCGGCTCTCAGAGAAGGAGGACACAATGTCTGTGTCCAGCAGCAGCAGTTGCAGAAGTGGGAATGAGAGGATGTGTTACAGAACCTGTGCAGTATTTATACCAAACTCAAACAATACATCAAAGCAGATTCACAGCAGTTGGTCTGATCAAAGGGACTGCAGAACAGGCATGAGACATTTGCATTTGTAAGACCTACATAACAATAGGCAGATGCAGTCCTCTGCTCCGGCTTGCAGGACAAAGAGGTTACAAGGCACATCTACATATTGAACTGTCTCTAGGTCACAGTAAGGACAGGACGCATGAACACTATACATGAATGGCACATTACATCACAATACATGCGTGGCACATTGCATCATAATACATGAATGGCACATTACATCTCAGTAGTGCAGCGGAAAAAAACAAGGAGTGCAAGCTGACTGTCTCTGTGTTCTGTCTCTGTGTTGTGGGGGTTGAATTCAACCCGCTACACTTTTCCTTTTCTTTACCTCATCTTGTTTTGGATTTTAATGAACCACATTGAATGAAGAAATAAAGAAATAAACCTGTGAACCAGGTTTGGTGACCCTAGCTTTAATGCTTTTATAGTAATAGTAAATGTAGCATTTACCATAGGGCAACTGCAATGTTAACTTTGACCTTTGACCCCTTGACCCCAAACCCAGAGTCAGGTCAGGGTGCAAAAGGTCCAAGATGTGTCTTAGATACAACTACTGTATCGATTTGAAAAGCCTCCATCATTTCTTTCAGTAGTTACTGTGTTTAGAAGATTGAGGCAAAATCTGACCTCTGACCTCTGACCTCAAGCTCATCTGATGAGAGTCAAATTACAATATGCACATCATCAGTCTATCAAAGCATGGTACCAAGTTTCAAAACAATCAGAACCAAACTGTAGGAGGAGTTGATTTCACCAAAGTGGGACAGACAGACGGACTGATCCAGAACAGAATCCTCCTTCGGTCTTCACCCTACGGGCTCTTCAACACTTTTAGGCTTCATAAAGCAGGGATGGAAAATCACTAATTTATGAGGGAAAAAGTGGGAAATTCAGAAGAAAAAACTGCAAATTTATGAGAAAAATTTTAAAGTTATGTGAAAAGTTAGGATTTGACAGGAAAAAAAAAATCCAAATTTATGAGAAAATAACTTGCAAATTTTTAGAAAAAAGTGTTAAATTTATAAGAAAAAATTAAAAAAATTATGAGAAAAAAATTGCAAACTTTGAGAAAAAAATGTACATTTATGTGTGAAGTTTTGGAAATTCATAAAAATATGACAAATTTATAAGAAAAAAGTTACACATTTATGATAAAAAAGCTGCACATTTCCAAGAAAATAGTTGCAAATTTATGAAAAAAAAATCAGCAAATTTATGAGAAAAAAAAACTGCAAATGAGAGAACAGTTGCAACTTTATGAGGCAAAAGTGTCAAATTAATGAGACAAAAGTTCCAAATTTATGCAAAAAAAGATGCACATTCATGTGAAAAAAGTTGTAAAGTTATGATATAAAAAAATCAGCAAATTTCTGAGGGAAGTGTTTCAAACTGATGAGAAAAATGTGAGAAATGTCCCCGCTGTGCTGCTGGGACGAGGTGATGATGGATGAGGAAGAGTTCAGGTCTTAGATGCTGCTGAAGAAGATGGAGCAAGAGAAGGTGAAAAGTCAAACCTGCATCAGTGAGGCGTCACCTCCAGAGCTGCATTATACCACCAGTTTGTTCAAGGCAGAAGAAAGGAAAACTAAATGTTTTAAACTAAATGCAACCGTGTGCGACAACGCGCATCTCAGGGAGTGAGGGAGTGAGGCTTCGGGCTCATCCTCTGGGTACAGTCTGCAGTATTTGTGCAGTGCACTGTCGAAACATGTTAAGAAGGTAAAGACATCTCCTTTCTATTTTTGTCTTTAATAACAACAAAAGATAAATAAAACTTTCACTTCTGGTTTTCCAGAATTGTCTTGGTGTCTGTATTCCAAAGTGCAGGTGTAGCTTTAAATAGGCTTGTGTGTTTTATGTCCTCTTTCTCCCTTCATATCCAACACTACCCTTTGTCATTGTCATGTGTCTTTGTTATGCACTTTCCCACAGAATTTCAGATATTAATACAAAAATAAATCCATATCAATTCTTCTGTCACACTCACAATTCTTTCTACATTAATTCAAGTGGTTAGGCCACACTAAACATGTAGTAGTAAAGCTATAAAGTCTCCTAGGGGCCCAAAGACCAAGAGCATGCCTGCCTATATTTGCCATAAAATGTGATTAAAATCACTTCCATAATGCTAGAGACCAAAGCCTTCAGAGTTTTTGTTTAAGGGTTCTGTATTGTAGCCTGCTGACAACCATGTGCTTTGCAATTGACTTGACCTCCTATTATTATTGTAATGCTTAAAAGACAGCTGTCAGGCACTTTTTATTCCATTTAGCCATATTTATTTTTGCAGAAATAAAACACAAAAAGTAAAAAATAGTCAATGTACATAATTAATTTATCAAAAAAGGTTAATTTTATAATAAATATATAATTTATTACAAATATAATATGCCTTTCTATATGTTTAATGACTTTCTTCTGATGACAAAATAGGAAAATTTAAGTATAGCCTATTTATGAACTGACTTTCCTTCTACTGAAATGCTACATTATTTGACAGGATTAATTTGCAGTTGCCAGAAATGGTACCCACTGCTATCCTCACAGTGGAAAGACTGAGATGCATGAAATTTGCTACAGTTAACAGTTTTCTTGCCCCGACTCTTCTGCAAAAAATATTTTATGCTTGGACCAACAGAAGGTGAACTTTGGGATGGAGGCATTTTCCGGCAGGATTAATTTGCAGTTGCCAGAAATGGTACCCACTGCTATCTTCACAATGGAAAGACTGAAATGCACGAAATTTGCTACAGTTAACAGTATTCTTGCTCTGACTGTCCTGCAAAAAATATTTTATGTTTGGACCAGCAGAAGGTGAACTTTGGGATGGAGGTATTTTCCGGCAGGAGTAGTTGCCAGGAAATGCACAGAGTATGATTGAAGAAATTTACTACATTTATTTCCCTCATGGATCATCAGCTTATTGTGGTGGGGGTTTTCATGCCCTAGTGATCCCAGGAGCTATGTTGTCCGTGGCAGTTTGCCTCTGGTAGGGTCACCCAAGACAAACTGGTCTTGAGTGAAGGGCCAGACTAAGAACGATCCAACAGACTCTCATGATAAATATTAGAACAAGGATTCAGTGTACCCCACCCGGTATGGGGTTATCGGGGCCCCACCCTGGAGCCAGGCCTGGGGGAGGGGCTCGATGGCTAGTGTCTGGTGGCCAGGTTTCCACCCATGGGACCCGGTCGGGCCCAGTCCGAAGGAGTTACATGAGTCCGCCCTCCAGTGGGCTCACCATCTGCAGTAGGGATTATGGGGGTCCGGTGCTATGTGGATCAGGTGGCGGTTAAAGGTGGAGACCTTGGCGGTCTGATCCCAGACTTCTTAAACTGGTTTTTGGGACTTGGAATGTCACCTAATTGGTGAGGAAGGAGCCTAAGCTGGTGCATGAGGTTGAGAGATACCGGCTAGATATAGTCGGCCTCACCTCAACACACAACTCTGGTTCCAGAACAAATCTCCTGGAGAGGGACTGGAGCTTGGCCTACTCTGGAGTTACCCTGAGCGAGAGGCGATGAGCAGGGGTGGGTATTCTTGTATTCCCCCACCTTGTTGCATCTATATTGGCATTTTCCATGGTGGATGAAAGGGTTGTTTCCCTGTGCCATCAGGTTGGGAAACGGGTCCTGACCATCATTTGTGCCTATGCACCAAATGATGGTTCAGAGTACTTACCCATTTTGGAGTCTCTGACTGGGGTGCTGGAGAGTGCTCCTCTTGGAGACTCCATTGTCCTACTGGGGGACCTCAATGCGCACGTGGATAACGACAGTGAAACCTGGAGGGGTGTGATTTGGAGGAACGGCCTGCCTAATCTGAACCCGAGTGGTGTTCAGTTATTGGACTTCTGTGCTAACCACAGTTTGTCCATAATGAACACTGTTGAGCTGAGCTGCAGGCCACACCCTCTCTGCCTGTGTGCTTTAGATCTGGGTGTGCTTCCCAGCCTGAGGGCAGTTGGTTAATTGCACCAGGTGGGAATGATCTGGTGGAGTTTGGAGGTAGTTACTCACAGGGTAGTGGAGAGTAAGCAGTGTGTGAGAGAAATGGTTGGAGAATTTGGACTTTGGAAAAGACTGCAGGACTAAAGCTTGTTTCAAGGAAGGAAGAAGGAGCTGGTGAGCATCCATCTGTGATATGTGTCTTTGTAGCTGCATTTGGAAAGTCATTTGATCAAGTTTAGGTTAAATGTGATGTTTATAAAATCATGTGGGTTTAAAAATATAGTTAAAATGGAGTGTATTTTAAGAGTTAAAAATTAAAAGCTGCTAAAGTTGTAAGGTTAAAAATCATTATTGAACAGTGTTTTAAGATGTATTTAGTATTTGGGGTGCTTTAGATGTGAGTATTTTCTGCTTATTTCAAGATTGGGTTTTAGTAACTTAAAAAATGAGTATTTGATTTTGGGTTATGTTGATTTACTATGGGTCCTTGGATTACATTTTCCTTGACCCTCTATTTGTGTTGTATTTAAAGGTTTTCCGCCTGTGCTTGGCCTGTGCTTGGCTGTGCTTGGCCTTGATGACTTTTCAAAAATAAAAGGAAAAAGTTGAGTCTTGGTCACTGAGTGACTTCCAGTTCTATCTTCCGAAGCAAGCTTCCCGTTCAAGTGGGGGAAACTGCTGGTCAAACCTCACAAGAGTGAGGGCCACTTGACAGTGAAAAACTGCTGTAGAGACTGGAACAGAGAACCCTGAACAGCAACCGGCCAGGCCTGGAAGTCCAGAGGCCTGGTAACACATTGAATAGCACCTTACTCAATCCTGTCGGGAAAGCAGATGGCTAAAAGTCACTGGAGCAGCTTAAAGCCAATAGGACATCTGCGAAGCGGCAATTCTCCCGGCTGGCCAACAACATTGTCTGGATGCATGCCATAATGCCCGAAGAGGAGCTCAGAGACAGTTTCAAAAAGCTCACAGTTGAGGCCAACAAAGTCATGGAAGCCAGTGATGATGTGGAGGCCCAGTACCTTGCAGAGGCGGAGTTGGATGCAGATCCTGAAGAAATTCCCGGGTTGAGCGAGCAGCAAAAGGCTGATATTGGGAAAACTGCAAGTGAGTGTGAGATGAAACTGAAAGAGCTGAAGGACCTCATCCAAAAGACACTTTGGGCCAACTTTGGAGAGGAGGAACTGATGATGGCAGTAAAAGCTGCAGAGGAGAAGGTAAAGAGTGTGATTTCTTTTGAACCCGGCGGAAATAAGGAGGCCTTTGACTTCATGTTTGATTACATGGAAAGTCTGGTTAAGAGGGCAAAAGAGCTATACACACAGTGGAAGTGTTGGGCCCCTCCTGTTGAGCAGAAAGACTTCCAGCTGCGTGTATGAGAGCTTGAGCAGTCCATTCTTCAGTTGGTGTCAAGAAAAGCAGAGTTTATTCAAGCAAAAGCTAAAGAAGACACCGGAAGAGTTGTGAGTGCAGCTTCTATCTGCTACCCAACATCAGCCATTAGACTGAAGCCAACCTCCCTCCCCAAGTTTACTGGCATCAGGCGAGACTTTCATCGCTGGAAAAGAGACTGGGAGGTCCTTCAGAGGCAAGGAGAACCCACTGGGTCAAAGGAAGTCAAAAAGTTCCAGCTTCTTGACAGTTTGGATGAGAAACTAATGAGAGATCTTCGGCTGATGACCTATAGTACAACAGATGACATCTTTCGTGTCCTGGAGAACCAGTTTGGAAGCCAAACTGCAATTGCAATTGAAATAGTTGAGGAGCTCCAGAGACTTTCCAGCTATCAAAAGTCACCAGACCAGGAAAATTGTTGAGTTCATCCAAGCTGTTGAGAAAGCCCTTGAAGACCTAAGTGACCTTGGTGACACTGGTGCTTTAAAAAACCCTCTGGTGACAAAAGTCAGTTGAAAGCAAGCTTCCTGATGCATTGAAGAAAGAGTGGCTTCTCTATGCAGCTGAGAGGATCAGTGCCAAACCAGAGATTTGCTTTAACAGTCTTCTGGCCTTCCTCAAGAGTCAAGAGAGCATCTATGAACAGCTGGATCAATTGAGGGATGAAGAGCCGCCAAGGAAAGAGGCCCGATCTGAGCAAAGGCAAGCCAGAACCAGAGCCTCAAACCAGTCAAGTAGCCATCTCTCAGGATGCGTTGTCTGTGAGGACATCAAGCATAACAAAAAGCTGTACTTCTGCAAAAAGTTCTGTGTGCTCAAGTTCACAGAGAAGAAGGATGCAGTGCAAAAGCCGGGAGCCTGCTCGAAATGTCTGGAGGCCCATGATGATGACAATCACTGCATTACTTCATTCCTGTGCAAAAATCCTGAATGTGACAGCAAGAGAGCCACAGACCATCACTACTATCTGTGTCCCAATGCTGGAGCTGATATGATGTCGGGCCCAGGGAACACGCACACAGGCTCGAGTGAGATTCAAAAGCTTTATTCAACAACAACAGGTGTTTGGATGCGTGAGTGTGAGGTGTGAATGGACTGCTGGAGGACAGGGAGCGCCGAGGGCAGAACAGTGCGCCATGCAGCAAGGCAACCCTAAGTGCAGAGCAAAAACAGGAGTGAGTAATGAGCTTCACCACGCAGGGTTAACACATAAAGTGCTGCTTACTTGCAGATGTCGAGGTGGCTGGCGTTGGCAAGTTGCAGACTCCTGCCTGGAGGACAGCGCCCAGGTGTGCGCTCTGCGAAGCAAGGATGGGACGGACGAGGATGAGACGAAGGAGGGAGTAGTCCGCCGCCTGGAGGATCCACCTGTGCACAGGGGAGAATACTGGAGAGCAGGTAAGGGAATAACAGCTTACGTGCATGAGGAACGAAGGCGCAGGCCGGGAAGGAACAGTCGTGCGCTGGAATTGGGAGCGTAGACGAGCAGACGGCTCCAGGCCGAGGCGCCAGGCAGAGCGGGTTAAATAGTTGAAGGCTGATGAGGCGCAGGTGTGCACGCGGCTGAAACAGATGACGGGCAAGAGCAAGTTGTGACAGTACTCCCCCCCCGAGCAGTGCCTCCCGGTGCTGGCTTACCTGGGTGCACCTGGTGGAACTCTGCGATAAGTTGTTTATCCAGCACAAAGGAAGGGTGCACCCAGGACCTCCACTCCAGGCCATACCCCTCCCAGTCCACCAGATATTGTAGCCCGTGACCCCGGTGGCAGGAGTCCAGGATGGAGGTGACCCTCCACGCCGGGTCGCCGTCAATTATCATGGGAGGGGGAGGCACCCTAGGAGGAGGACAGAGTGGGTCAGAGATCACAGGTTTGACTTGGGAGACGTGGAATGTTGGACAGACACGGAGGGAGGGAGGGAGAGCCAAACGCACAGCCACCGGGTTAATTACCTTAGTCACCGGGAAGGGACCGATAAAGCGTTGAGCCAGCTTCTTCTTCTCCGCCTTCAGGTTGATGTCACGGGTCGATAACCACACCTGCTGGCCCACCTGGTAACGAGGAGCGGCTCTCCTGTGGCGATTTGCTGCGTTGGAGTTGCACGCCGCCGTGCGTAATAGCGCTTGGCGCGTCTTGGTCCACAGGCGGCGGCAGCGTCTGAGATGCACCTGGATGGAAGGAACTGCCACCTCACCCTCTTCTTCGGGGAACAATGGGGGGTCATACACCAGGGACGCCCGAAAAGGGGACATCCCGATGGCCGATGATAAGGTGGAGTTATGGGCGTACTCCACCCAGGGAAGATGGGTACCCCAAGAAGAGGGACTTGAGGAGGTGACGCAGCGCAAAGCAGCCTTCAGCTCCTGGTTGGTGTGCTTGCACTGCCCATTGGACTGTGGGTGGTGACCGGAGAAAAGACTCACCGTGGCCCCCAGGGCATTGCAAAAGCACCTCCAGACCTTGGACACGAACTGAGGGCCCCGGTCGGAGACGATGTTAGATGGGATCCCATGTAGCCTGACCACATGCTGGACCAATAGATTGGCTGTTTCCCGTGCCGTAGGGAGGCCGTGGAGCAGCACGAAATGGGCAGCCTTAGAAAACTGGTCCACGATGGTCAGGATGGTGTTGTAGGTGTTGGACATGGGAAGACCGGTGATGAAGTCTAGGGCTACATGGGACCAGGGCCTACCAGGAACCGGCAGGGGGTGGAGAAGCCCCGCTGGGGGGGAGGTTGAGGTCTTGTTCGTAGTGCACTGTGGACAGGCACGGACGTAATTGGTGACATCACTCCGAAGTCTGGGCCACCAGAAGGATCGTTGGAGGAGCTCCACCAGCCGGGAAATTCCAGGATGACAGGCGAGTTTAGAAGTGTGTGCCCAGTAGATAACGTCACCCCGGACAGATGATGGCACAAACAGCTTCCCAGCTGGGCCACCGCCAGGATCAGGTTTGGCCTCCTGAGGTCTCCGGACCTTGTCCCTGATGGACCATGAAACGGCCCCCACAACGCACGAGGCCGGCAGGATGGTGTGGCCTTGCTCCTCCAGGACCTCTGGAGCGAACTGTTTGGATAGTGTGTCCGGATTGCCGTTCTTGGAGTCAGGCCAATAGGTGATCGTGAATCTAAAGCGGCCGAAGAACAGAGACCAACGCGCCTGGCGGGCATTCAGACGCTTGGCCGTCCTTAGGTACTCCAAATTTTTGTGGTCCGTCCAGACCACAAAAGGCTGCGCTGCCCCCTCCAGCCAATGACGCCAATCCTGCAGCGCGAGCTTCACTGCCAGGAGTTCCCTGTCACCGACGTCATAGTTCCGCTCTGCTGCAGACAGGCGCCGGGAGAAGAAGGCGCAGGGGTGCACCACCCTGTCCACCGGAGAGCGCTGAGACAAAACTGCCCCCACCCCCGTGTCGGATGCGTCCACCTCGACCAGGCACTGAAGTGTGGGATCAACCTGGGTCAGGACCCGGGAGGAGGAGAACTCCATCTTCAGCGTCTCAAAGGCCGACGCCGCTTCCTCTGTCCACCGGAACGGCACCTTGGGGGAGGTGAGGCGGGTCAGGGGAGAGGCGATGGAGCTGTACTTTGGTACAAAACGGCAGTAGAAGTTGGTGAATCCTAGGAATTGTTGCACCTGTTTCCTGGATGAGGGAGTGGGCCACTCAACTACCGCTTTGACCTTGGCAGGGTCAGGGAGAAGCTGGTTGTGGGACACGACGAAGCCCAGGAAGGAGGTCTTGTTGGTGTAGAATTCGCACTTACCGCCTTAACGTACAACCTGTTCTCAAGGAGCCGCTGGAGGACCCGCCTCACGTGGGCCTGATGCTCCTCCCGAGATCGGGAGAAGATCAGGATGTCGTCCAGGTAGACGAATACAAAGACCCCCAGGAAGTCACAAAGGACGTCGTTTATGAGTCGTTGGAGGACGGCCGGAGCATTGGTGAGTCCAAACGGCATGACCAAATACTCGAAATGGCCGCTGGGCATCCGGAACCCCGTCTTCCACTCGTCGCCCTCCCGGATCCGAACGAGGTGGTATGCGCTGCGGAGGTCCAACTTGGTAAACCAGGAGGCCCCCTGGAGGGAGTTGAAAGTGGAGTCCATGAGGGGCAACGTGTATTTATCTTTCACTGTGATGTCATTTAGGGCCCGAAAGTCAATACACGGCCGCAGGGACCCATCCTTCTTGGAAACAAAGAAGAATCCGGCTCCGAGTGGGGATGAGGAGGGGCGGATGATGCCTGCGCTGAGGGACTCCCTGATGTATGCGTCCATGGATTCCCACTCTGGGGCAGACAGGCTGTAGAGACGACCAGAAGGCAAGGGCGCCCCCGGGCAGAGATTTATGGCGCAATCAAACGGGCAGTGGGGGGGAAAAGACAGTGCTTTGGACTTACTGAAGACGAGCCCCAGGTCGTGGAACTCCGGAGGCACCAAGGAGAGATCTGGCGGGGTGAGTCGGAGGAGGGGAGAGGCACAGACGGGGCGCAGGCAGCGGACTGGAGGCAGGTTCCCATGCAGAAGGTGCTCCAGGAGAGGATGCTGCCGGACTGCCAATCGAAAACCGGGTTGTGAAGATGCAGCCATGGGTAGCCCAGGATGACGGGAGCAGCCGAGGTGGGCAGGACGAACAGGCTTAAGTCCTCCCTGTGATTGCCAGAGATGATGACAGAGAAGGGTTTAGTACGATGAGTGACCCTTTCCAGAGGTGTGCGGGAGAGAGTGACAAGGTTAAGGGGGGCTGGCAATGCTTGGCACGGAATGCCCAGGCGGGTTACCAGGCTCTTGGAAACAAAGTTCTGTTCCGCCCCCGAGTCCACCAGTGCGTGAGTGACATGCCCGATGGAGTTATGACAGAACCTGATTGGAAGGAGGCATTTGGAGAGGGGATTAGACTGGGTTGCGTCCGCGAGGCCCCCTACAGTGACTCGCGGACTCCCCCTTTTGGCTTAACCGGGCAGACCTCCACGGAGTGCTGGTCGTCTCCGCAATACATGCAGAGACCCAGCTCCCTGCGGCGCTGTTTCTCCGCCAGTGGAAGCTTGGTCCGCCCGATTAGCATAGCCTCAGATTCGTCGGCGGACTCCGGAGTGGGTAGCGCCAGGGGGTGAGACTGAGAGGCGCAGGTGGAAGCTCCGCTCGAGTGGCTATAGGACTTCCGCTCGGCGGCCCGCTCTCTCAGCCTGTTGTCTAAGCTAATTGCAAGTGAAATTAATTCAGACAGCCGTTCCGGCTGGTCCCGGCAGGCCAGCTCGTCCCGCAGACTAGAATTCAGACTGTGGAGAAAGATGCTGCAGAGGGTAGCATTGCCCCAGCCAACTTCCTCCGCTGCCACCCGGAAGTCGACAGCGTAATCGGCTGGCAATCAACTACCCTGGCGAAGGTTGAGTAGCCGATTGGTTAGCACGCTGTCACGATCCCAAGTGATCAAAGACTTCATTGAAGTCATGCACGAACTGGGCAAAGGTCAGGCTCGTGTAGCTGGGCCTCGCCATAACAGCGTAAGCCCAAGCTAATGCTTGCCCTTCCAGGAGGTTGGCAACATACCCAATCCGGCTATGGTCAGACGGAAAGTCCCCGGGGATGTGCTGGAACACCAACTCACACTGAAGAAGAAACCCGCGCGCTTCGCCGAGTTTTCCGCTGAAGCGTGAGGGTGTTGGAATGGGGGTGAGCCGGGTTGGCGGCCCCGCACTAGCCTGGCTAGCTAGGGAAGGGACGAGAGCTGGCCCGCTATGCTGAGCCAGAGGGAACGCCTGCTGGGGATCCAGACGGTCCAACCGGTGAGTGATGTTAGTGAGCTGACTGAGAATAACCTGCTGCTGATGAGCAATTAAATCCACTCGAGCCTCAAGGGTGGATAATCGGTGTGCGAGCCCGCTGTCCGCTGGGCGACTTTGCTGAAGCCGTACTGATATGATGTCAGGCCCAGGGAACACGCACACAGGCTCGAGTGAGATTCAAAAGCTTTATTCAACAACAACAGGTGTTTGGATGCGTGAGTGTGAGGTGTGAATGGACTGCTGGAGGACAGGGAGTGCCGAGGGTGGAACAGTGCGCCGTGCAGCCAGGCAACCCTAAGGGCAGAGCAAAAACAGGAGTGAGTAATGGTCTTCACCACGTAGGGTTACCACATAAAGTGCTGCTTACTTGCAGATGTCGAGGTGGCTGGCGTTGGCAAGTTGCAGACTCCTGCCTGGAGGACAGCACCCAGGTGCGCGCTCGGTGAAGCGAGGATGGGACGGATGAGGATGAGATGAAGGAGGGAGTAGTCCGCCTCCTGGAGGATCCACCTGTGCACAGGGGAGAATACTGGAGAGCAGGTAAGGGAATAACAGCTTACGTGCATGAGGAACGAAGGCGCAGGCCGGAAAGGAACGGTTGTGCGCTGGAATTGGGAGCGTAGACGAGCAGATGGCTCCAGGCCGAGGCTCCAGGCAGAGCGGGTTAAATAGTTGAAGGCTGATGAGGCGCAGGTGTGCACGCGGCTGAAACAGATGACGGGCGAGAGCGAGTTGTGACAGGAGCATGCAGAGGTAGCACGACCCAGAGGAGGAGCAAAGGCAGTACAGTGGGAGGTGGCAATAAGAGGAATTACACCGAGGTCCAGGAAGAATTCTTCAGAAAGCTCTCACTTGAATTAGCCCAACAATGCCGGGATGCATTCTGCAACACAGCAGCAAACACCTCCCATGTCACAAAGAGTCACTCAAGTCTTCTGGCAGAGAGCGGCCTAGCGGAGTGGCCTGTCATCATGATGCTGTTGGAGGTAACAGCTAATGCTGGGCAAAAAATTGGGACCCTAATCGACCTAGCTTCTGACACCAATTATATCACCCATGAGGCAGCAGGTCGGCTTAATCTTAGAAGTGAAGACATCACACTTGTGGTCCATGGTGTAGGAGGCATGAAAATTTATGTCAAAACAAAGCGGTACCTCCTGAAAATTCATATTAACACCTCAAGAGGTACTCTCAAGTCCCACCAGCTGATTTACTACAGCTTAGACAGCATTGCAGATATCCACAGACATGTGTCAGCCAAAAAATTGCAAGAGTTCTTCCCAGATGTCCCACTCAGTGACCTGGTAAGACCAAGGGAGATCCAGCAACTTGTAAGTCACAAGGAGGGTCAACTGGCTCCACAGAAGATTTGCACAGTGGGGGACCTCGTGCTGTGGGATGGACCAATGGGAAAGACAGTTGCAGGCACTCATCCTGAGCTGTTTGAAGAGGTCACTGTATCAGCCCACACATCAAGAAGGCACTTTGCAAGGTCTATGAGAACTGCTGCTGTAAAGTATGAAGAACATACCTGCGCAGTCCCCATTTATCCTCCACAAAGCCAGCAAGCCTCAATTGCCGTCCAACCTCATCAATCTAGTTGTGCAGCTACTACTTCCAACTTCCTCGAGTGGTGGAAATGGGATAGTATTGGCGCTGGTTGCATCCCGAGATGTGAGGGCTGTCGCTGTGGGAACTGCCAGCCAGGTGGCAAGGAAATGACCCTTGCTGAAGAAAGGGAGCTGGAAGTGGTAAAGAGTGGCCTCACATATGTACTGTAGCTGCTGATGATCACAGTGAGAGGCCTCACTGGCATGCCAAGTACCCCTGGGTATCAAATCCAGCCTCATTACCAAGCAACAGGAGTGCAGTTGAGGTCACATTCTTCAGGACTGAGAGGCAGCTGGCTAGGGAGCCAGAGTGGAAGGCTGCCTGTGCTGCAAAAATTCATGAGATGGTCGAGTGCCAGGCCGCAATGAAGTTGCCTAAAGATGTCCTTTATGCATGGACTGGTCCAGTATGGTACATCAGCCACCTCATCACACCCAACCCACACTCCGTTACAACTCCGGTGAGACTGGTCTGGAATAGTAGTCAAAAGTGCAGAGGGCTGAGTCTCAATGATCTCCTGCTAAAAGGCCCAGATGTCCTCAATTCCATCCATGCTGTGCTTCTCAAATTCCGGAGGGGAGCTTTTGCTGCGTTGGGAGACATAAAGAAAATGTACAATTCAGTGTGGCTTGAAGACCAAGAGGTGCATTTGCATAGGTTCCTGTGGTGTGGCTCTGAAGAGGAGGAGCTGGGTGAATATGCAGTCATGAGAGTTAACATTGGAGATAAGCCAGCGGGTTGTATTGCTCAACTCACCATGAGAGAGACGGCTAATCTCCTTCAGTTCAGCCATCTTGAGGAAGAGCGTTGAGTGCTGCAGGAGGACAGCTATGTTGATGACTTGTTAACCTCTCATGACAACTTAGACCAGCTCAAAGCCATTACAGAAAATGTAGAGCAGATCCTGAAAACAGGAAGGTTCGAGTTGAAGCCGTGGGTCTTCTCTGTCCAAAGTAGGAGGGAGTCTGCTGGAAAACAGGAACAGGTGGCTATTCCAAAGACTGTGATCCTGCTGAATCAGCTCAAAGAGGAGGACAATAAAGCTCTTGGCCTTGGCTTCTCCCTGGAGGATGATTAGCTTTATGTCATGGTTAGGATAAATTTCTCAAAGAGGAAGAGGAAAATGAGACTCGGCCAGGACCTTCAGTTGGAGCAGGTGAGAGCCCAGATGCCAGACCCACTGACACGACGAGAGTTACTCAGCCAAGTTTCTGGACTGTATGACCCGATTGGTCTGACAATGCCTGTAAAGCAGAAAGGGACCATTTTGATTCGGCGAGCATTTCAGGAGGCCAAACCCAAGTGCAGCACCATCAAAGATACTTGGGACCTTGCGCTATCAGGAAAGCTCAGAGAAGATGCCATCAGCCTCTTTGAAGAATATGCCCAGCTGAGTAAGGTCAAGTTTCACAGAGCTCTGACGCCAGTGGGCACATCGGCTGAACCTAACGCAATCACCTTCTCTGATGGCAGCAAGCATGCTTATGGTGCCGTCCTGTATCTGCGGTGGGGCTGTGACCAAGGTTGTACGGTGAGGCTGGTGGAGTCTAAAGCTAAACTAACTCCCTTAGACCACAAGGGGGAAGCAGTCAAGGCAGAGCTTTGTGGAGCAGTATTTGTCGCCCGGTTGAAGAAGTACTTTGAGCAACATAGCCGAATTCAAGTCAAGCAATGGTATCACTTTGTTGACAGCCAAACAG
Source organism: Pholidichthys leucotaenia (assembly GCA_020510985.1). Lineage (NCBI taxonomy): Eukaryota > Metazoa > Chordata > Actinopteri > Cichliformes > Pholidichthyidae > Pholidichthys > Pholidichthys leucotaenia. The sequence continues at coordinate 28,491,466 of CM035846.1, read as the reverse complement.
TCCTTGGTGCAATTCAACGTGAGAGCTATGGCTTTCAGACCTTTTTCGCCAACAGGATTGGAGAAATTCAAAGCAGCACGCAACTTCAGGATTGGTGATGGATCCCTGGACCACTGAACATTGCTAATATCATCACACGCGGGGCTGGTCCAAAAGATTTGGATGAAAATTCACCATGGTAGCAAGGACCAGAGTTCCTGAGTCTACCAGCTGATGAGTGGTCAATTAAGTCTGCAAAGGATGTATCAGCCACTACCAGAGAGAGTGTTGGAAAAATGCAGAAGAAATAATTTGTTGCCGCACTCACAAGAGCTCAGGTGTAGAAAGAGCCACCAGATCCGGAGCATCGGAGGCCACCTGCTGGTGCTGCTGTCCGAAACCTGATGGATGAAGGACGGTTCAGCATTTTGGCTCGCCTGGTTAAGACAGTCGCTCGGGTCTGGAGGGCAACAAAATGCTTTGCAGTTAAAAATAAGATCTTGGGAACCCCAAAGTGGGAGACAGTTTCATCAGCCAGGGTCATCACTGCAACGGAGCACCAAGATGCTTTAAGAGACCTTTTCCTTGCTGCACAAGAGGGTGTGATCTTTCCAACTACCACAATAGACCGGCTGGTAGTCTTCAAAGAGGAAGAAACTGAGCTACTGGTTTGTGGTGGGAGAGTCCAGGCTTTTAATGAAGACAAAATTGGTGTCCCCCCCATACCTTACAGTGTCTGGGTCGCAACTCTGTTGGTTCGTGAAACTCACAGCAAGGGTCATGAGGGAGTGGCTGCAACTCTATTGAAGGTGAGAAAGACAGCATGGGTCATCAATGGACGAAGAATTGCTCAAAAAGTCATTGAAAACTGTGTGAATTGCAAGAAAGCCAGAGCTAGAAGATGCCAGCAAGTGATGGGTGATCTGCCTCAAGAGAGAACTGGGCCAGCATCCCCATTTCAGTTCACAGCAGTTGACCTGTTTGGACCTTATCTGGTCAAAGATGATGTGAGGAGGAGAGTCACAATGAAGGTTTGAGGAGTTGTATTTTGCTGTATGGCCAGTAGAGCAATCCACACAGAGCTGGCCAACACCATGTCGACTGAAAGCTTTCTGATGGCTTATCAGAGATTTACAGCAATTCGAGGGCATCCTAAGAAGATTTGGTCCGATCCAGGGACCAATTTTGTCGGTGCCAAGCTTGTTCTGAAGGAGTTGTATCAGTTTTTGGATGGCCTCAACAGGTCTGCTGTGGAGGAGACTTCAGCTCAAAATGGAACCGACTGGCATTGGAAAATAAAAGCTGCTAAAGTTGTAAGGTTAAAACTCATTATTGAACAGTGTCTTAAGATGTATTTAGTATTTGGGGTGCTTTAGATGTGAGTATTTTCTGCTTATTTCAAGATTGGGCTTTAGTAACTTAAAAACTGAGTATTTGATTTTGGGTTATGTTGATTTATTATGGGTCCTTGGGTTACATTTTCCTTGACCCTCTATTTGTGTTGTATTTAAAGGTTTTTCACCTGTGCTTGGCCTGTGCTTGGCTGTGCTTGGTTGTGCTTGGCTGTGCTTGGCTGTGCTTGGCTGTGCTTGGCCTTGATGACTTTTCAAAAATAAAAGGAAAAAGTTGAGTCTTGGTCACTGAGTGACTTCCAGTTCTATCTTCCGAAGCAAGCTTCCCATTCAAGTGGGGGAAACTGCTGGTCAAACCTCACAAGAGTGAAGGCCCCTTGACAAACACCATGTTCAAGCATAAAGGTGTCTATATGTGCACCTGGCACCAAGAAACCCTAGGTCGCAGATCGATGATCAATTTTGTTATTGTGTCATCAGACCTGCGACCGTATGTCTTGGACACTTGGGTAAAGAGAGGAGCAGAGCTGTCAACTGATCACCACCTGGTGGTGACTTGGATCCGATGGCAGGGGAGGATGCCATTCAGACCTGGTAGACCCAAACGTATAGTGAGGGTGTGCTGGGAATGTCTGGCTGAGGCCCCTGTCCGGGAGATCTTCAACTCCCACCTCCGGAAAAACCTCAACCACATTCCGAGGGAGTCTGGAGACATGGATTCTGAATGGGCCATGTTCTCCACGTCCATTGTTGAAGCAGTGGCCCGAGCTGTGGCCGCAAGGTCGTCGGGGCATATTGTGGAAACCCCCGAAGCAAGTGTTAGACACCAGTGGCGAGGGGAGCCATGAAGCTGAAGAAGAAGTCCTATTATGCTTGGTTGGTTTGTGGGACTCCCGGAGCAGATGAGGCATACCGGCAGGCGAAGCAACCCGGGTGGTTGCTGAAGCACAAACTCGGGTATGGGAGGAGTTTGGTGAGGCCATGGACAATGTCTTTCGGTCAGCCTCGAAGAGATTCTGGCAAACTGTCCGGCGGCTCAGATGGGGGAAGCAGCTCCCTGTCCACACTGTGTATGGTGCGGATGGGGCGCTATTGACTTCGACTAGGGATATCGTCGGGCGGTGGAAGGAGTACTTTGAAGATCTCCTCAATCACACTGATACGCCTTCCATAGATGAAGTAGGGCTTGTGGACGAGGGGGATGACTCGCCTATTACAGGGGCTGAGGTCACCAAGGTGGTTAAAAATCTCTTTGGTGGCCGGGCCCCAGGGGTAGACTAGATTTGCCCTGAGTACATCAAGGCCCTGGATGTTGTAGGGCTGTCATGGTTGACATGCCTCTGCAACATTGCATTAAGGTCGGGGGCAGTGCCTCTGGCATGGCAAACCGGGGTGGTGCTTCCTCTCTTCAAAAAAGGGGACCGGAGGGTGTGCTCCAACTTTAGAGGGATCACACTCCTCAGCCTCCCTGGGAAGGTCTATGCCAAAGCACTGGAGAGGAGAGTCTGGTCGTTGGTCAAGCCTCGGATTCAGGAGGAGCAATGTGGTTTTCGTCCTGGCCGTGGCACATCGGACAAGCTCTTTACCCTCTTGAGCATCCTTGAGGGTTCATGGGAGTTTGCCCAACCAGTTTTCATGTGTTTTGTGGACTTGGAGAAGGCATTTGACTGCATCCCTCGTGGATTTTTTGTGGGGGGTACTTCAGGAGTATGGGGTATCAGGCTTGTTGTTACGAGCTATTCCGTCTCTGTACAACCATTGTGAGAGTTTGGTTCGTATTGCCAACACTCGATCGGACCCATTCCCAGTGACAGCTGGACTCTGCCAGGGTTGCCCTTTGTCACCGATCCGGTTTATAATTTTTATGGACAGGATTTCTAGGCGCAGCCAGGGAATGGAGGATGTCATGCTTGGTGACCACAGGATCTCATCTCTGTTGTTTACAGATGATGTTGTCCTGCTGGCTTCATCCAGCAATGACCTACAGTTCTTACTGGGATGGTTTGCCGCTAAGTGTGAAGTAGCTGGGTTTAGAATCAGTACCTCCAACTCCAGGGTGGGGCCCCGGAAACCCCATACCGGGCGGGGTACACTGAATCCTTGTTCTAATATTTATCATGAGAGTCTGTTGGATCGTTCTTAGTCTGGCCCTTCACTCAGGACCAGTTTGTCTTGGGTGACCCTACCAGAGGAAAATTGCCACAGACAACATAGCTCCTGGGATCACTAGGGCATGAAAAATCCCCACCACAATAAGCTGACGATCCATGAGGGAAATAAATGTATTAAATTTCTTCAATCATACTCTGTGCATTTCCTGGCAACTACTCCTGCCGGAAAATGCCTCCATCCCAAAGGTCTCCTTCTGCTGGTCCAAACATAAAATATTTTTTTTGCAGGAGACTCAGAGCAAGAATACTGTTAACTGTAGCAAATTTCGTGCATTTCAGTCTTTCCATTGTGAAGATAGCAGTGGGTACCATTTCTGGCAACTGCAAATTAATCCTGCCGGAAAATGTCTCCATCCCAGAGGTCACCTTCTCTTGTTCCAAACATAAAACATTTTTTGCAGAAGAGTCGGGGCAAGAAAACTGTTAACTGTAGCAAATTTCATGCATTTCAGTCTTTCCACTGTGAAGATAGCAGTGGGTACCATTTCTGGCAACTGCAAATTAATCCTGTCAAATGATGTAGCATTTCAATTAAGGGAAAGTCAGTTTATAAATAGGCCATACATTTTCCTATTTTGTCATCAGAAGAAAGTCATTAAACATATAGAAAGGCATATTATATTTGTAATAAATTACATATTTATTATAAATTAACCTTTTTGATAAATTAATTATGTACATTGACTATTTTTTACTTTTTGTATTTTATTTCTGCAAAAATAGGTATGGCTAAATGGAATAAGAAGTGTCTGACTGCTGTCTTTTAGGCATTACAATAATAATAGGAGGTCAAGTCAACTGCAAAGCAAATGGTTGTCAGCAGGCTACAATACAGAACCTTTAAACAAAAACTCTGAAGGCTTTGGTCTCTAGCATTATGGAAGTGATTTTAATCACATTTTATGGCAAATACAGGCAGGCATGGTCTTGGTCTTTGGGCCCCTAGGAGACTTTATAGCTATAATACTACATGTTTAATGTGGCCTAACCACTTGAATTAATGTAGAAAGAATTGTGAGTGTGACAGAAGAATTGATATGGATTTATTTTTGTATTAATATCTGAAATTCTGAAGGAAAGTGCATAACAAAGACACATGACGTTGACAAAGGGTAGTGTTGGATATGAAGAGAGAAAGAGGACATAAAACACACAAGCCTATTTAAAGCTACACCTGCACTTTGGAATACCATCCATCCATCCATCCATCCATCTTCTACCGCTTTTCCGGAGGTCCGGGTCGCGGAGGCAGCAGTTCAAGCAGAGAAGCCCAGACTTCCCTCTCCCCAGCCACCTGCTCCAGCTCTTCAGAGGGGATACCAAGGCGTTCCCAGACTAGCTGGGAGACATAGTCTCTCCACCGAGTCCTGGGTCTGCCCCGGGGTCTCCTCCCAGTGGGACGTGCCTGAAACACCTCAAGTGGGAGACGTCCAGGAGGCATCCTAATCAGATGCCCATACCACCTCAACTGACTCCTTTCAATGTGGAGGAGCAGCGGTTCTACTCTGAGCCTCTCCCGGATGACTGAGCTCCTCACCCTACTTTGGAATACTGACACCATAAAAATTATGGAAAACCAGAAGTGAAAGGGTTTTACAAGTTTGTTACATTTTAGCAGCACATTGTGAAGATAACACATGTAGCGCTATCAGTCCAACACAGAAATAAGCCAGCTACAATGCCACTTCTTGTGTAGGTGGTTGGGCCTGCCTCGCAGCCTCAGCAGCATTGCCTTATATGGGAGAAACAACAAGCTTCAACTCCCATTCAGTAGTCTGTCAGAGGAATTCATAGTTTCCCTGGCAAGAGAAGTGATGCTGTACAGAGACTCTAGTGACATCAAAGTCTCATTGGCTGGTATTCAGGTGAAGACGGGAAGGAAATTTAAAGCCCATGAAGTTGTTGAACAGGCTGAGGCATGGCTGCAGTTCAAAGAGTTGGTGGGGACAGTTGCAGCAGGGCGGGCAGGCCTTGGAAGCAACCCAAGACCTCAGCTCAGCAAGGTCCAGGGAAAGGAAAGACATCAGTTGGTTCAGGATGAAATCAGAGTTCGAGTGGAGTAAACACGAACCAGCAGGATAGTTGGAATGCGCCAGCAGGGGGCATGGACCAGGTGGGAGGAAGCAATGGAACGTAAAGTCTCCTGGTCAGAGCTCTGGAGAGTGGAGCCACACCGGATCAAATTCTTGATCCACTCGGTGTACGATATTCTTCCAAGCCCAGCCAACCTCCTCTTCTTGGGGCCTGATAGAAGCCCCTTCATGCTCTCTATGTCATCAAAGAGGTTCCCTAGAACACATCCTAAGTAGCTGCCCGAGAACCCTCAGTGAGGAGCGCTATCGGTGGAGGCATGACCAGGTACTGAAGGCTGTAGCAGAGTCAATCAGTGCAGGGATCTCTTTCAGCAGACAGCAACACCCAGCAAAGCATGCCATCTCTTCATCAAAGCTGGTGAGAAGCCACAGCATTGCACAAACCCATTGGGGGGGCTTCTGGCAACTGCACAAGACTAGCAAATGAAAGTTGACCTGAGAAGACAGTTGAGATTCCCTGACAACATCATAATGACCACACTTAGACCAGACATGGTTCTTGTGTCAGAATCTTCCAAGCAGGTGATCTTGTTGGAACTGACTGTGCCCTGGGAAGACCGGATGGAAGAGGCCTTTGAAAGGAAGAGGGCCAAGTATGGGGAGCTTGTCAGTGATTGCTGTAGTAGGGGATGGAAGACCTGGCTCTACCCCATAGAAGTTGGCTGTCGAGGTTTTGCCGGTCAGTCACTCTGCAGGGCCCTCATGCAGTTGGGGCTCAGAGGGAGACTCAACAAGAAAGCCATCAAGAACATCACTGATGCTGCTGAAAGAGCATCACGATGGCTGTGGATCAGAAGGAGTGATCCGTGGACGTCTCGAGCCACCTGGACACAAGTCGGGGTTTTATCAGCTCTGGCTGGGTCGCCTGTGAGAAGGTGTATGATGTATAATGACCCGAAACACCCGATGACCGCAGGTTACATCACTGATGATGTGTCTAGGCAGCATCATAAGGTGTGTGTTAGAATCAATGCAAATCTTGTTCGAGCATAAAATATTTCTTACAGTTAGAGGAATGATACTAATAAATGGAGAAATTAAATGCATTTCAGTCTTTACACTGTGGAGACAAAAATATATACAATTTCTGGGGGAAAATAATGCAGGAAAATGCATCTGCCCCAAAGGTCGGTCATCTCCACAGTCCTGCCCTGACTCTCCTGCAAAAAATGTTTGATGATTGGACCAGCAGAAGGTGACTTTTAGGATGGAGGCATTTTCCAGCAGGAGTAGTTGTCAGGAAATGCACAGAGTATGATTGAAGACATTTACTACATTTATTAGTTCAATCATCATAATTTCATTCTGATTGCAACAGAATTTTACACCAGGGCAAAATCAGTTGTTTTTTTGTGTGTGTGTGTGTTTGTGTGGGAGGGGGGGGGTCTTTCCTTGGCATGTTTGACTTTACTTCCTCTAAAAGTACACGTCTAAAAGTACTATACTGAATACTGTCTCAGATTTTTTTTTTAGCAGTGATCTGAAGGCTGACTTTTATTTTGACAGATCACACTGTGGTTGAGCTACTGTAAGTTTTGATTATAATTCCAACCTTTTTACTTTATAGTTCTTATTAAATATATCAGTTGTCTCATGTTTCTGTGTTAAGTCTTTATAAAAGTTATCCTGTGTACAGCTGCACACAGTCTCTGTTCTGCTACATCTGCAAAATGTCATCAGTTCAATTAACACATAAATAAATGCATGCATGCATACTGTATCTTGTAGGTTAATGATTAAAAGTGAAGCTATTGGGCATCTTACATGAAAATTATACTGACAGGTAATAATAATATGCCAGAATTTTTACAAACCTAAGTGGCTGATAATGAGAAAAATATGATAATAAATTTCAAGTCTCATCCAACACACACACACACACACACACACACACACACACACACACACACACACATCAAGACGAATCCCCCTTATAAAGAAGTTCATCTAGTTGAATAAATCCACACTCAGACACCAGCTGGAATTAACACATTTTACTGGAAAGCTGACTCAGCAATGAACAATACATGAAAAACAATTTCCGTCATCATCAAAATTGTAACTAGAACATCATTACAACATTAACTGAAAATAAATGATCAAAAATAATGCATATGTAATAATAATATGTAAATAAATTATGCTCAAAAACAAGTTTGCACCAGCTTGACACATTCAAGATAAACTGACCCTCAAATGAAACATGTGGATGTACTAAAGAATCCAAGTCTCAAAGAATCTGGAAAAAAAAAATTACAATAGTTATTTTATTCCGTTATTATGTAGACTTGGATCACTGTGATTTCTAACCCCCTTTGAAACACTAAAATGTCTGGCGAATAAACATAATTTAAAGCCCATTTACCAGCCTGGCTGTTGGGTTATATCTTAGAGTTGGTGGTATTACAGCGTCACTCCCTTAGATGCACGTTGTCGCACACGGTTGCGCGCCAGTCCCGCCCATTTCCGCGTGTCTGCGACGATGGGATGCAATTCTCGGCAAGAGAGCAGAACTCGGCACGACAGAGCCCAGGGCCTTTGACTCCTGAGACAACAGTGGTTTGAGCGTGCTGATGGACGGAGGAGGCTCCGGGAAGCCGGAGGGGGAGGTGGTCAAGCTGGGGACGGTGTCCGCCTCCGGTCCTCCGGTGTCCGATGAAATTTCAACCAGAGGCGGCGACGTCTCTGATACATCGTCTCTGGGTGCAGCTGCAAGAAAAAAAAGAATAAACAGAAATATTGAATTTTTACTATAATTTACCATGAAAATAAAAAAGCTTCATGTTTACAAGAAGACTGAAACTTATGGAGGAGAAAAACTAATACTGCCTTTACACAGGAGTGGAGATCGTTGAGAGATCACTTCCCTTTGGAGATTGATGAGAGATTGTTTTCAAAGTTAAAGTCAAAACAATCTCTCAAGTGTGGAGACTGTGGAGGTCACTGGGAGATCATTGACAGATCTTGGCGATCACTGAGAGATCATTTAAAGTTTGTTGAGAGATATGGCCATTTTTTAAAAATCTTTCAACAATCTCTCAGTGATCTCCACACCTGTGTGAAGCGGGTAGAAGAGCACTAGAAACCTCTCAGATACACAAACACCTCTTTGATCCCCAACAAACTCTCAATGATCCTTCAGCGACCTCTCCTTTCTCCTAGTGATCTCTCAAGGATCTTTCAAAGATCTCAATAATCACCATGATAATCTTACAACAATCTCCCAAACATGTACAGAGAAACTGCTTTTTTGAGGCTTTAGGAGATAGTTGAGAGATCAGGTCAATTTGTGATCTCTGAATGATCACCCAACAATCTCCATCTGTGTGAAGGGGTCCAAACATGAGCGGTTAAAGTGATCAGAAACGGCTGTTTACACTGAATCTCCTTATTGATGTGGTTTAATATTCCTGAATTTGTGAACAGTCGCCATTTTAACCGTGAGGTGCTGTCAGTCATGAAATCAGCCTCACCTGGCACACAGCCTCTCATATCTGGCCCCAGGTCCTGTCCGTCTGGGCAGGCGCAGGTGTATTTGGGCGAGTGTTTGGTGACCTGCAGGGCCTTCAGACACAAGTACTGGCAGCCGCCGTTGGCTATGCTGCCCAGGTTACAGCTGTTGGGGCCTGCAGGAAATGAGACAGAGGTGGAGAATCAGAATCAGCGCAGTGATGGTGGCATGAATGAGATCAGCATTAGATGGCAGAATCAGAGGGACACAGTCGTCTGCTGAATCCCTTTAAACAAAGATGGTTCATCTGTGTGCACAAAGTAATGTGATTTAATCTGTAACATGAACAGTTTGATGTTGGTTTACAAGGTGCATCGACTCCACCGGGGTCTGTCCTGGATTTAATTTGCGTTAATAAATGTCTCTTGCTGATTTGGTGAATGAATAAAGGTGCAGAGTCAAAGACACCTTTTACAACTTGGTCAAGTAGGGAAAATATCGTGTCCCACACACAGGCGAGCTCCATGAGAAGATTCAAAGTCTCAGAACAGAGCAGAGAGATTTAATACAACAGACCAAACAGATAAGCTTTGTTTGGAGAACGCTGAGTCAGCAGTGTTCAACTTGGGCTGGAGCCTCGCTGTCTCATGGGAACAGTACTGGGTGTGATGTCACTTATGATTACAGGAGACAGAATGAATGGACAATAACAAAAATTGTCCTGACAGGTTCTTTGGACAAAATGAGGACGAGGACGTATGAAGAACTAACTGGGAAAATGAATAAAAAAGAAAAGGATAGAATGATCTTGTACGATGTCAGAAAACACAACACAGTAGAAATAAAGCACTTGGACACTATCACCTTTCATCTGAAAACTGAGATTAATGGTTCTTGGTCTGTGTCCCCCAACAGGTCTGATGCTGCTTTATCTTTTATTACCATATAAATGAAGTGTTTCTACAGACAGTAAATGAACTAATTCCTGACAATGATTTTCCTTGAGAATCCATATCAGGATCTCGTTTATTCGTCCCTCTGGGAAGGTCACCAGACAAATGCTGCAGCTAAGTGTTAGAAAACCTGCTGCTCCTCGCCCTGGAATGAGCAAAGTCTGGTTTGTAATAGGGGTTCTGTGACGTAATATTGGGCTCAGGGAACATGCACACAGGCTTGAGTTAGATTCAAAGCTTTATTCAACAACAGAGAGTGTTTGGATGCATGAGTGAGAGGTGTGGATGGATTGATGGTGGACGGGGAGCGCCGAGAGCGGAACAGTTCGCCGTGCAGCCAGGCAACCCTAACGGCAGAGCAGAGATGCAGGTTAATGTCAGTTTTACACAACGTGGGGGTTAACACTCAGTGTGCTGCTTATGTGCAGGTGTTGTGGTGGCTGGCGTTGGCTGACGCAGGACTTCTGCCTGGGGGACAGCGCTCCGGTGCGCACTCGGCGAGGAGAGGAGAGAGCTGCGGAGGTCGAGGTGAGGATGAGGAAATCCGCCGCCTGGAGGATCCACCTGTGCACAGGGGACAGACTGAAGAGCAGGTAAGAGAACGTACAGCTTACGTGCTGGGTGAAGGATGGCACAGGCTGGGAAGAGACGGTCATGCGCTGAAGTTGGGAGCGTAGACGAGCAGACGGCTCCAGACTGAGGCTGTAGGCAGAGCGGGTTAAATAGTCCGCGGCTGATGAGGCGCAGGTGTGCATGCCACTGGAACTGATGATGGGTGAGAGCGAGTTGTAACAGTACTCCCCACCCCCCGAGCAATGCCTCCCGGCGCTGGCTTGTCTGGTTGCACCCGGTGGAACTCCGTGATGAGATGTTTATCCAGCACCCAGGAAGGGTGCATCCAGGACCTCCACTCAGGGCCATACCCCTCCCAGTCCACCAGGTACTGGAGTCCGCGGTCCCGGCAGCGGGAGTCCAGGATGGAAGTGACCCCCCACGCCGGGTCGCCACCGATCATCATGGGAGGAGGAAGAGCTCTAGGAGGAGGACAGAGAGGATCAGAGACAACGGGCTTGATACGGGAGACATGGAATGTTGGACAGACACGGAGGGAGGGAGGGAGAGCCAAATGCACAGCCACCAGATTGATTACCTTGGTCACAGCGAAGGGTCCAATGAAGCGCTGAGCCAGCTTCTTCTTCTCTGCCTTTAAGTTGATGTCCCGGGTCGACAACCAAACCTGCTGGCCCACCTGGTAGCAAGGAGCGGCTTTCCTGTGGCGATTAGCGACTCTGGAGTTGCGCGCCACCGTGCTTAAAAGCGCCTGGCGCGTCTTGGTCCAAATTCACCGGCAGCATCTAAGGTGTGCCTGGATAGAGGGAACTGCCACCTCACCTTCTTCTTTGGGAAACAATGGTGGGTCGTACCCCAGGGACGCCCGGAAAGTAGACATTCCCGTGGCCGATGATAAGGTGGAATTGTGGGCGTAATCCACCCAGGGTAGAGAGGTGCTCCAGGAAGAAGGACTTGAAGAGGTGACGCAGCGCAACGCTGCTTCCAGCTCCTGGTTGGTGCGCTCGCACTGCCCGTTAGACTGTGGGTGGTGGCCGGAGGACAAACTCACCATGGCACCCAGTGCGTTGCAAAAGCATTTCCAGACCCTGGACACGAACTGAGGCCCTCGGTCAGAGACGACGTCTACCGGGATCCCATGCAGCCTGACCACATGTTGAACTAACAAGTCGGCCGTTTCTCGCGCTGTAGGGAGGCCGCAGAGCGGCACGAAGTGGGCCACCTTGGAAAACCGGTCCACGATGGTCAGGATGGTGTCGTAGGAGTTGGACGTGGGGAGACCGGTGACAAAATCCAGGGCGACATGAGACCAGGGCCTCCCGGGGACCGGCAGTGGATGGAGGAGACCAGCTGGGGGGAGGTCGAGGTCTTACCCGTTGTGCACTGGAGACAGGCACGGACGTAGTTGGTGACGTCACTCCGGAGTCCGGACCACCAGAAGGATCGCTGGAGGAGCTCCACCAGCCGGGAGATACCAGGGTGACAGGCAAACTTCGAAGTGTGTGCCCAGTGGATGACGTCACCCCGGACAGATGATGGCACGAACAGTTTCCCAGCTGGACCGCCGCCAGGATCGGGTTCGGCCTCTTGTGCCTTCCGGACCTTGTCCCTCATCGCCCATGAAACGGCCCCCACGACGCACGAGGCTGGCAGGATGGTGTGGTCCCGGTCCTCTGGGTCCTCTGGGGCGAACTGCCTGGACAGCGCGTCAGGTTTGCCGTTCTTGGAGCCGGGGCGATAGGTGATGGTAAAACTGAAGCGGCCGAAGAAGAGCGACCAACGCACCTGGTGGGCATTCAGACGCTTGGCCAACCTCAGGTACTCCAGATTCTTGTGGTCGGTCCAGACCACAAAGGGCTGTGCTGCTTCCTCCAACCAATGACGCCACCCCTGCAGTGCAAGCTTCACTACCAGGAGGTCCCTGTCACCGACGTCGTAGTTTCGCTCCGCTGCGGACAAGCACCGAGAGAAGAAGGCGCAGGGGCACACCACCCCGTCCACCAGAGATTGCTGGGATAACACTGCCCCCACCCCCGTGTCAGATGCGTCCACCTTGACCAGGCACTGGAGTGTCGGGTCTACCTGGGTCAGGATCCGGGAGGAGGAGAACTCCGTCTTCAGTTTCTCAAAGGCGGATGCTGCTTCCTCCGTCCACCGGAACGGCACCTTGAGAGAGGTGAGGCGGGTCAGGGGAGAGGCGATGGCACTGTACTTTGGCACAAAACGGAGGTAGAAGTTGGCGAATCCTAAAAATTGTTGCACCTGTTTCCTAGATGAAGGGACAGGCCACTCCACCACCGCTTTGACCTTGGCAGGGTCGGGGAGAATCTGGTTATGAGAGACGACGAAACCCAAGAAGGAGGTCTTGTTGGTACAGAATTCACATTTCTCTGCTTTTACGTACAACCTGTTTTCGAGGAGTCGCTGAAGGACCCGCCTCACATGAGCCTGATGCTCCTCCCAAGACCGGGAGAAGATCAGGATGTCGTCCAGGTAGACGAAGACAAAGACCCCAGGAAGTCGCGAAGAGCATCATTAATGAGTCGCTGGAAGACGGCCGGAGCGTTAGTGAGCCCAAACGGCATGACCAGGTACTCAAAACGGCTGCTGGGCGTCCGGAACCCCATCTTCCACTCATCGCCCTCCCGGATCCGAACGAGGTGGTATGCACTGCGAAGGTCCAACTTGGTAAACCAGGAGGCCCCCTGGAGGGAACTGAAGGCTGAGTCCATAAGGGGCAGCGTGTATTTGTCTTTTATAGTGATGTCGTTTAGGCCCCGAACGTCAATACACGGCCGCAGAGACCCATCCTTCTTTGCCACGAAGAAAAACCCGGCTCCGACTGGGGATGAGGAGGGCCGGATGATGCCTGCATTGAGCGACTCCTTGATGTAGGTGTCCATAGATTCGCGCTCTGGGGCTGACAGGCTGTAGAGACGACCAGATGGCAAGGGCACCCCCGGGCAGAGATTTATAGCACAGTCATACGGGTGGTGGGGGGGAAGGGATAGTGCCTTGGACTTGCTGAAAATGAGCCCCAGATCGTGGAACTCCGGGGCCACAAGGGAGAGGTCCGGCGGAAGCAAGTTGGGAGCGGGGAGCGGCACCGATGGGGCACAAGCAGCAGACTGGAGGCAGGCGCTCATACAGAAAGTACTCCAGGACAGGACTCTGCCGGACTGCCAATCAAACGTTGGGTTGTGAGACGCAGCCTGGGGTAGCCCAGGATGACGGGAGAAGCCAAGGTAGGCAGGACAAAGAGGCTTAGGTCTTCCCTGTGATTGCCAGATATAATGACAGAGATTGGCTTGGTCCTGTGGGTGACCCTCTCGAGCGGGGTACGGGCGAGAGCGACCAGATTAAGGAGGGCTGGCAGTGCTTGGCACGGGATGCCCAGGCGGGTTGCCAGGCTCTGAGAAATAAAGTTCTGTTCCGCCCCCGAGTCCACCAGTGCATGAGTAACGTGGCCAATGGGGTTATGACAGAACTTAACCGGGAGGAGGCATTTGGTGAGGGGATTGGAAAGGGTTGCATCCGCGAGGCCCCCTACAGCGACTCACGGACTCCCCCTTTTGGCCTAATTGGACAGTCCTCCACGGAGTGCTGGTCACCCCCGCAATACATGCAGAGGCCCAGCTCCCTGCGGCGCTGTTTCTCCACCAGTGGAAGCTTGGTCCGCCCGATTAGCATTGCCTCGGATTCATCGGCGGACTCCGGAGCAGGTAACGCCAGGGGGCGAGACTGAGGAGTGCGGGGAGAAGTCCTGCTCGAGCGGCTGTAAGTTTTTGCTGCCCGCTCCCTCAGTCTGTTATCTAAACTAATTGCAAGGAATATTAACTCGGGTAGTCGTTCCGGCAAATCCCGGCTGGCCAGCTCGTCCTGTAGACTGGAACTCAGACTACGGGTGAAGATGCTGCAGAGTGCAGCATCGCCCCATCCGACTTTTGCCACAACCACCCGGAAGTCAACAGCGTAGTTGGCGGCTGACCGGCTACCCTGACAAAGATTAAGTAGCCAGGTGGTTAGAACACTGTCACGATCTGAGTGATCGAAAACTTTGTTGAAGTCGCGCACGAACTGGGCGTAGGTCAGGTTCGCGTAGCTGGGCCTCGCCATGACGGCGTAGGCCCAAGCTAACGCTCACCCTTCCAAGAGATTAGCCACATACCCAATTTGGCTATGATCAGACGGGAAGTCCCCGGGGACGCGCTGAAACACCGACTCACACTGGAGGAGGAACCCGCGCGCTTCGCCGAGTTTCCCGCTGAAGCGCGTGGGTGTCGGGATGGGGGTGAGCTGAGTTGGCGGTCCCGGGCTAGCTTGGCTAGCTGGGGAGGCGGCGGGAGCTGGCCCACTATGCAGAGCCAGAGGGAACGCCAGTTGAGGATCCAGGCGATCCAACCGGTGGGAAATTTGGGTGAGCTGATTTAGAATCACCTGTTGTTGATGAGCAATTAAATCCACTCGAGCCTTGAGAGTGGAAAGTCGGCATGCGAGCCCGCTGCGCGCTGAGCCACCTTGCTGGAGCCGTACTGACATGATATTGGGCTCAGGGAACACGCACACAGGCTCGAGTTAGATTCAAAGCTTTATTCAACAACAGAGAGTGTTTGGATGCGTGAGTGAGAGGATGGATGGATTGATGGTGAGCAGGGAGCGCCGAGATTGGAACAGTTCGCCGTGCAGCCAGGCAACCCTAAGGGCAGAGCAGAGATGCAGGTTAATGATAGTCTTACACCCCGTGGGGGTTAACACTCAGTGTGCTGCTTACGTGCAGGTGTTGTGGTGGCTGGCGTTGGCTGACGCAGGACTTCTGCCTGGGGGACAGTGCTCCGGTGCGCACTCGGCGAGGAGAGGAGAGAGCTGCGGAGGTCGAGGTGAGGATGAGGAAATCCACCGCCTGGAGGATCCACCTGTGCACAGGGGAGAGACTGAAGAGCAGGTAAGAGAACATACAGCTTACGTGCTGGGTGAAGGATGGCGCAGGCTGGGAAGAGACGGTCATGCGCTGAAGTTGGGAGCGTAGATGAGCAGACGGCTCCAGACTGAGGCTGTAGGCAGAGCGGGTTAAATAGTCCGCGGCTGATGAGGCGCAGGTGTGCGCGCCGCTGGAACTGATGATGGGCGAGAGCGAGTTGTGACATTCTGTGCAACACACTTCTGCATTTTGTGAAACAAGATACTTCATTTCTGGTTCAGGTTCCCTGCCATGTATTTCTGTTAAATGGCACTATTCTAGAAAGCTTGGGATCAGTCCGCCAAGGTCTCCGCCTTTGACCACCACCTAATCCACATAGCACCAGACCCCCATGATCCCTCCTGCAGGTGGTGAGCCCACTGGAGGGTGGACCCATGTAACTCCTTCGGGCTGAGCCCGGCTGGGTCCCATGGGTGGAAACCCGGCCACCAGACACTAGCCATCGGGCCCCTCCCCCAGGCCTGGCTCCAGGGTGGGGCCCTGGTAACCCCATACCAGGCGGGGTACACTGAATCCTTGATCTAGAATTTATCATGAGAGTCTGTTGAATCGTTCTTAGTCTGGCCCTTCCCCCCCAGGACTAGTTTGTCTTGGGTGACCCTATCAGAGGCCCCGGACAACATAGCTCCTGGGATCACTGGGGCATGCAAACCTCCCACCACGATAAGGTGACGATCTATGAGGAGATCGCGGATACAAGCGGCTGAAATGAACTTTCTTCGTAGGATTGCTGGACTCACCCTCAGAGATAGGGTGAGGAGCTCAGTCATCCGGGAGAGGCTCAGAGTAGAACCGCTGCTCCTCCACATTGAAAGGAGTCAGTTGAGGTGGTATGGGCATATGATTAGGATGCCTCCTGGACGCCTCCCACTTGAGGTGTTTCGGGCACGTCCCACTGGGAGGAGACCCCGGGGCAGACCCAGGACTCGCAGGAGAGACTATGTCTCCCAGCTGGTCTGAGAACGCCTTGGTATCCTCTCTGAAGAGCTGGAGCAGGGGGCTGGGGAGAGGGAAGTCTGGGCTTCTCTGCTTGATCTGCGACCCGGACCTCCGGAAAAGTGGTAGAAGATGGATGGATGGATGGCACTATTCTACTCAAGATGCCTTCAAGAGCTACCAAAGTTGAGCTTAACTGATGTTCATCACATTTTTATATGCAGGTTGACATCTAAAGCACTTGCTACTAAAATGGACAAGGGATTTAAACTGTATGTTTCCTCCTATATATACGACTGCGAGGGTACGTATGTATTGTCACAAACCTCCTTGTGCGCTTTTACGCAGCGCATGGAGGAGAAGAAAGAATGGATTTACGAGCAGGTATTCACCACAACGCAATCAATCAAATCAGATTGATTTAATTTCCCTTACAGAGACTTGGTTAGGACAAGAGGAATATGTTGGTTTAAATGAATCAACTCCCTCTGGTTATTTAAACTGTCAAAATCCCAGAAGTTCTGGTCGTGGAGGAGGAGTAGCATCAATTTACCATTCCAAATTACTAGTTAATGTAAAGCAAAAAACATGTTATAATTCCTTTGAGGGCCTGGTCCTCAGTGTTGGGCACTTTAGCAATTCCAGGTTAAACCCAATTTTATTTGCCATAGTTTATTGTCCCCCATCAACCTATTCAGAATTTTTATCCGAATTTCCTGATTTCTTAGCTGATTTAGTGCTGAAATCTGATAGAATAATTATAGTAGGGGACTTTAATATACATGTGGATGTAGATAGTGACTGCCTTAATGTGGCTTTTAATTCAATATTAGACTCGATTGGGTTTTCTCAGAAAGTAGGAAATTCTACTCATTACCTCCACCATACATTTGACCTTGTTCTGACATATGGCATAGAAATAGAAAATCTTGTAGTGTCTCCTCATAACCCTGTACTGTCAGACCATTGTCTGTTAACCTTTGATTTTACTATTTCTGACTATTTGGCTCCTAAAGAAAAATATTATCACAGTAGATGCCTCTCAGATGATGCTGTTTCCAAATTTATGCAGATTGTTTCCTCTATGCCATGTGTCAACACAACGGAAATAAGCTATAGACAGCTTGCTCCTTCTGTAATTGATAACATGGTGGATAGTGTTTCAGCTTCTCTGCATCAGGCTCTAGACTTGGTGGCCCCCTTAAAAAAGAAAAAGTCTAATCAGAGATTTTTAACTCCTTGGTTCAACACAGAAACTCGTAGCTTAAAACAGAAGACTCGTCAATTAGAAAGAAAATGGCGCTCTACTAATTTAGATGAAATCTATTTAGCTTGGAGAAATCATCTTTTAATTTATAAAAAATCTCTTAGAAAAGCTAGAATGAGTTATTACTCTGCATTAATAGAAGAGAACAAGAATAATCCCAGGTTTCTTTTCAGTACTGTAGCCAGGTTGACAAAGAGTCAGGACTCTGTCAATCCTAGCATCCCCTTAGAGCTTACTAGTCAGGACTTTATGAACTTTTTCAATAATAAAATTTCATCCATCAGAGATAAAATCAATCAGATTCTTCCCACAGTTAACTTAAATACTGTAACTACTACAACTCCTTCTATTGATGTCTGTCTTGATGAGTTTACTCCAATCGACCTTTGTGAGTTAGACAAAATAGTTTCCTCATCCAAACCTTCAACTTGTCTTTTAGACCCTATTCCTACCAGGTTATTTAAAGAAGTCTTCCCACTTATTGGTAGCTTTATTCTTCATATAATCAATTCTTCATTAACTTTAGGCCATGTACCGCGGGCTTTTAAAACGGCTGTAATTAAACCCTTACTCAAAAAGCCAACGCTAGATCCAGGAGCTTTAGCTAACTATAGACCAATCTCTAATCTCCCTTTCATTTCAAAAATCTTAGAAAGAGTTGTTGCTACGCAATTATTTGACCACCTGCAGGGAAATGGTTTATTTGAGGAGTTTCAATCTGGGTTTAGAATCCATCATAGCACTGAAACAGCCTTAGCGAAGGTCACTAACGACCTCCTCATTGCATCTGATAATGGACTAGTTTCTGTACTTGTCCTTTTAGATCTTAGTGCAGCTTTTGATACTATTGATCATAATATTCTACTTGATAGATTAGAACACTATGTTGGACTTAATGGATCTTCGTTGCAGTGGTTTAGATCTTATTTATCTGATAGGTTCCAGTTTGTTCATGTAAATGATGAGTTTTCTCTCAGCTCAAAGCTTAGTCATGGAGTTCCACAGGGATCTGTGCTTGGCCCTACTCTTTTTAGTTTATATATGCTTCCGTTAGGCAACATTATTAGAAAGCACTGTATACATTTTCACTGTTATGCAGATGACACACAATTATACCTGTCAATGAAGCCAGATGATACTAATCAATTAGCCAAGTTAGAAGCCTGTCTTAAGGAAATCAAAGTTTGGATGACTTGTAATTTCCTGCTATTAAATTCAGATAAGACTGAAGTCATTCTTGTTGGTCCAAAAAACCTTAGAAATTCCTTTCCAAATCAAACTTTCAGTTTGGATGCAGTTACTCTTTCTCTTAATAGCTCTGTGAGGAACCTTGGAGTTATTTTTGATCAGGATTTGTCCTTCAATTCACATATTAAATTTGTTTCTAAGACTGCCTTCTATCATTTGCGTAATATTGCCAAGATTAGGAGCATCTTGTCTCAGAGTGATGCTGAGAAGCTGATCCACGCTTTTGTTAGCTCGAGATTAGATTATTGTAATTCTTTATTATCAGGCTGTCCTAAAACATCTTTAAAAAGTCTTCAGCTGATCCAAAATGCTGCAGCAAGAGTTTTAACAGGTACTAGAAAGAGAGATCATATCTCTCCGGTTCTGGCCTCCCTTCATTGGCTTCCCATAGAGTTTAGAATTAAGTTTAAAATCCTTCTTCTTACTTACAAAGCTCTAAACAATCAGGCTCCTTTTTATTTAAAAGATCTGATACTACCGTATCATCCTAACAGAGCACTACGCTCCCAAAATGCAGGTTTACTTGTAATACCTAGAATCTCCAAAAGTACAATGGGAGGCAGAGCCTTCAGTTATCAAGCTCCTCTCCTGTGGAATCAGCTGCCAATCTGGATTCGGGAGTCAGACTCGATCTCTGTTTTTAAGAATAGGGCTAAAACCTACCTTTTTGATATAGCCTACAATTAGGGAGGGCTCATGTGTTTCTGAACCCTCCCTTAGTTATGCTGCTAATAGGTTTAGTCAGCCGGGGGACCTCCAGTAATGCACTGGGCCTCACTCCTTTCCTCACTCTCTATGAAATATTTTTTTTTTGCTGGTCATTAACATTTGTTTGTTCTCTCCCATAGATTGAGTCCCCATCGTGCTGTTTGCTCTCTACATGTCTGTTCTTTTCTTCTTCTCTGTCCCCTCACCCCCCAGCCAGTCGCAGCAGATGACTGCCCCTCCCTGAGCCTGGTTCTGCTGGAGGTTTCTTCCTGTTAAAAGGGAGTTTTTCCTCTCCACCATCGCCAAGTGCTTGCTCACAGGGGATCGCCTGATTGCTGGGGTCTTTCTGCAACTGTGGGGGTCCTCCCTACAGTTGATAGTGCTATGAGATGACTGTTGTTGTGAAATGGCGCTATATAAATAAAGTTGAATTGAATTGAATTGAATTTATTTCACACAAAGGCTGACAGTTTCAAAAGAAAGACTGACAAAAAGGTAACAGGGTACACAACATGGCATATACGACAAGCGTGCAGCGGGCAGACCACTGTGTACTGTGGCCACAAGACAAATATGCACAAAACAATATAACGACCCGGGTTAACTTGGAGTCCTCTAGGAGGATCAACTGGATGGAGAAAAAAACTGGGCAGAAAGCCAAAGCATAGCAGCAGTAATGCATGAAGAAACGCTAACAGTTTTTTTTACTCACAAAGCAGGAGCTGTCCAAGATGTCCAAGTAATACAACGAGTCCACACAACCCCTCATAGACAGTACATCCAAGTGACTAAGTACACATAAGATGATGCACAATGGTCCAGCAGTGTTTGACTGGCAAAGGCCGCCTAACTACAAACACTGCTGGCACCACAAATTTGGCAAACCTGGGCGAGGTGCGGGAAAGACAATCACCAGGGGGGGGGGGGGGAATCAGCTGGCTGTCAAGATAGAGGGGGCATGGTCAAACTGGCAAATGTTAGACAACGGCCACACGAATGTGGGTCAAAGAAGCTGCCGAACAGCTGCCAGCCAGAATGGTGGCTACGGGCACGGAAAACAAAAAGAACAAAGAGGGAAACACCACAAAATTTCAAAAGATAACAATACATAAATCACCCGATACCCGAGCCATAGAGAACAGTCAGAACCGAGCCTACAGGAACACCGGCTCGGTTCATGACATGTATGTGCTAATCCTAGCTAACTGTTCTGAACAGGAATGTCCCCAGCAAGCTAGCGCTAATTAATCTTACCATATATTAAGCATGCCATTTTGTATACTATATATATTTTTGTTTCGAGCTGCATAATCACATTGTCACACGTTTTTCACCGTTTCAAGGAAAGATGGGCTAACAGGTACCGTCAGTATCAGGGCAGCCTGTCACAGGTCAATGAGGAACAATGAGAAGCCTCACAGCTTGACAGTAATGTTAGGGATGGTTTGGGTGTTCTGTTCAAGTTCAGAAGAATGTTTCAGTTCAGGAACAATTATCAAGTCTCTCAAAGTCTGAGTAAGTTTAGATTAATTAATCACGATCAGATCCCATTGACCCATAATCAGCAATGAGCCATCACATTCTGAGAGGCTTGGTAAATGCATGAACTGTTCCACATTCATTTTTGTATTGTTCAAAGTCAAGGATATAAAGGTCACTGGGGTATAAATGGCACAAGCTGTAAAATGTTTAATTTTAAATGTTGTTCATCATACCATATTATTCATAATAAGGTCTTCTTGTATTAAAAAAAATGTCTAAGTATAAACAAATCCTGGCTTTGTAATTTCATTGCTAAACTTGCCCCAGAAACCTGCAGAAACTGCATGTTGTAACTACTTTTTATGTAGAACAAATAAAACTATGTTCTCTCCATGTACCTTTGAACACATCTTTTGCCTAGTCTCCCCCCAGACTTTGATCGGTACCAGTTTGCCTACAGGCAGAGCAGATCCACTGAAGATGCTATTGCTATAGCTCTCCACTCGGCATTCAGCCGTTTAGAAGACAAGGGGAGCTATGTAAGAATGTTGCTTGTGGACTATAGCTCGGCATTTAATAAAATTATTCCCAACATTCTCATCACCAAATTACTTCAGCTTGGTCTGCCTACTCACACTTGCAGCTGGATTAAGGACTTCCTAACAAACCGAACACAGACTGTTAGACTCGGACCCCATCCCTCCTCTACAGTCATGCTTAACGTAGGCTCGCCACAGGGCTGTGTACTGAGCCCCACTTTGTATTCACTGTACACATATGACTGCATACCTGTTCATCCCACAAACATTATAGTGAAGTTTGCAGATGACACAACAGTAGTGGGGCTCATATCAGGAGGAGATGAGTCCGCATACAGAGATGAGGTCCAGAAACTGGTGAGATGGTGCTCAGACAATAATCTGCTATTGAATACAAAAAACCCCAAAAGAACTCATTATTGATTTTAGGAAGCATAGCAGTGAGCCGCCTCCTCTATATATAGGCAAGGAGTGTGTGGAGAGGGTGGAGGTTTTTAAGTTTCTAGGTGTTCATATTTCTCACAACCTTACCTGGGCAGTTAATACCATAGCTACGATAAAAAAGGCTCAACAATGTCTACACTTTCTGAGGCTCCTCAAGAAGAATGTCCCGAATGCACAGTTGCTGGTTTTATTTTATCGCTCTGCTATTGAGAGCATTTTGTCATATGGCATCACGGTCTGGTATGAGGGCTGTTCAGCCGCAGACCGCAAAGCCTTCCAGAGAGTGATCAAGACTGCGCAAAAAATCACTGGCTGTTCTCTCCCTTCTCTGGAAGAGATTTCCAGGTCTCGGTACCTCGACAGAGCTACTGCCATCATTAAAGACTGCACTCATCCAGGCCATGATTTCTTTCACTTGCTCCCCTCGGGAAAGCGGTACAGATCCCATAAAACCCCGACTACCAGGTTTAATCATAGTTTTTTCCCAGCAGCAGTACGTATTTTGAACAGATTTATGTAACACGTACAGACTGCTGATATTATTTTATGTTATTTTGTGGCAATAACTCTGTGTGCATAAGCTGGTCTTATATATTTATCGCTCAGTATGTTTTGATTATTGCTATGTACATATTGTATTCAACTTTTAGGTAATATTGTTTCAAGCATTATTTATTGTTGTAATTATGAGAATGTTAAATGCATGAGTGAACTGTGAGTGTGATAGATTGTTTTTAGGGAGCAGTATCTGTCCTGACCCAAATGCCAGTCTCGTCCGTGCTCGGGTCATACATTATCTTTTCCAGGCTTTGGCAGCAGTGGGTCCCTTCTAGCTCCCCGGGCTCTTATTGTGACAGCGCCCGGTGGAGCTTCCTGCTGTCAAAGTCAACAGCTGTGCTGCATTCGGGGTCATTAGTGACCGGTGTTACAAGCGGACGCTGAATGCACCCCAATGCAGCAGTCTCTGTTATGCTACGGTTAATCTCCCGACAGAACGTCACATTGTCTGATGCATCGGGCGTTCCCCGGCTCAGACGCTGTTCATTCGTCATCTGCCTTGTAAGTTACCCTGTGATTATCCTACCCTCATTGTCGTGTGTATTATCCTCTGTTCCTTTACCCCTCAATAAAACATCACTGCAAGTCACCGGTGACTTGTGGCGTCTTATGGTGGCTCGCGAGGGCCACCGTGACAGTAGACTGCTGCCAGGGTCGTCCAATAGAGGCGCCACACCGAGACGCCGTTCCCAGTGAGTTTTGCATTATTGGACTGTTGTTCTTCCCTGTCTGGGTGACTGCGTGCTGGGGGAATGTCATATGTCATGTCATGTAATGTCATGGTGTGTTTATATTTATATATCTATATATTTATTCCATCTAGCTACAATGCTCCGCACTGTGTTTTTATATATCTACATATTATTCCATCTAGCTACATTGCTCTGCACTGTGTGTGTTTATATACTTACATATTTATTCCACCTAGCTGCAATGCTCCGTACTGTGGGTGTTTATATATTTACATATTTATTCCATCTAGCTACAATGTTCCACACTGTGTGTTTATATATTCATATATTTATTCCATCCAGCTACAATGCTCTGCACTGTGTGTCTGTGTGTGTGTATATATATATTTTATAGTAATATGTACATATGTATATTAGCTGCTCTTGCTTGCTTGTTTTTTTCTTGCCTTCTGATTGTTGCTCTGAGTGTTGCTATCCCTGTGCTGTTGCAATCCTGGAATTTCCCCGTTGTGGGACTAATAAAGGCTTATCTTATCTTATCTTATCTTATCCTTCCGGCGCAGTGTTCGGCGCCTGGGCTACGAGCTAGCGGAAGCTCTGGACTACGTGGATGGAACGCTCTTCTCCGCTACGCTCTACGACACCCCCAGCGATATACGCCGACACTTGGACCTCACTGAGGACATCATAAGGCGCCTTCCCCGCTATTCCAATCATCCGGAGATTACGGCAAGGAGGGCTGACATCTCAGCGCAGCAGGAGAGACTCCGTGGGCTGGAGGGAAACCCCGGCAGAACGCTGAAGAGGAGGAATCGTCACCCCTCGCTTCGGGATCCCGCTCCTGCCTCCGTTCCGGCCCGGGAGTTCACACCATCCAGGGGTCTTTCCCCAACGACGTCACTCGGGATTTCCCCAGAGAAGTTGCAGCTGACAGCAATAGACATCTGGGACCGAGTGGTTGCTGCTTGCGCCGCTGCTCATCCTACACAAATCATTAAGCATGTGACAGCGGCAGTTAGACTGGTGGAGAGGAATCCAGAGTTGCGTGATTTCCTTGAGTTCGCCAACCTGTTTGCCTCTGTTTCTGCACAGGAGCGGTGATTCCCGGACCTCACCTTCGCCTCGCCTCCTGCAAGAAACCGTTGTCACACTGGCTGTCAACCTCAGCGTGAATCTCGTCCGGATCCAGTTACGGGTCGCCGTAAAGGCTCAACTTCCCACACAGCTGTCACTCCCACGCCACGTCAGAAGGGAATCCCTGCAGCCTCTCCCCCCAGGCCATCTCCCCCCAGGCATCTTCTCCCGCTGTCCCGTCAGCATTCCGTGCCCGGCTCGTTTCGGCTGTCGCCCCCGTCTCCTCAACGTATTCCCCGGCCGCTGTATGTACTCAGAGCTCTTTCTCAGCGAGCCCCGTCTCAGATCCATCACGAGCGGCTGCCCGTCGTCCTCCCAGGGGGCCCTCTGTCACCATCCGGCAGGGAAAGGGAGGAGCAATGTCCGCCGCAGCAGGCACCATCCAGCCTCCAGGAGACAGGCAAGTCCAAACTCATCCATATTCTCATTATTGTGATTTGCCTTGTCAGACTCCTGGGGGTGGAGTTCGGGGTTCGCGGCCCCCGAGCTCCCACCATCTGCTGTGGCTTTAATTATTAATCCCGCATCCTCTGTGTCTCCCTCCGCTGAGCGGTCCTTGACGCCAGGCCAACGTCGCCGGATGAGGAGGGGGCCTGCGGTTCTGGAGAGCCTGGTTCTGGTTCCGCAGCCACGCCGTGGGCAGAGGAGGAGAGTGGACTGCAGCGTGGAACTTGCGCCGACGAGGAAGCGTCCCCGGGTCTCCACGGAGGAGCGGTCCGGTCCAGCGGGTCGAGGGTCTCCTGCAACCACGCCGTGTGGGTCGTCGGCGTGGACATCGGTGCCGGAGGATTCTCAAGCTGCGCACACCATCACGCCAGCTGCGGAGCCCGACGCAGCTGAGTGGGAGCCTGATGACGACCTCCTACCGTCTGAGCCCGGATCATCAGAGTCCTGGACGGAGTCGGAACCCGAGATCAGGCAAGTGCTCTGTTTTGTCTTACTCTGTTCCATTCTAGAGCATTTTTGCCTGTCTCTTGAGGAGACAAGCCGGGTGCTGATCCTGATCCCGGTTCTTCTTTCTCTCCCGAGCCTTCTCCCAGGGTCGCTGGCGCGGAGCTGATTTCGCCCGTTGTGCCAGAGGTTCCGAGTTCGGGGTTGGAGGTTGGTGCTGGTGGGGCGCCGACCCAGTCGGGGTCCGACACGGGTGCAGCCGTGACCCAATCGGGGTCCATCGCGGGTGCAACCGTAACCCAATCGGGGTCCGACGAGGGTGCAGCACCAGCAGAATTAAAGGTCAGTGAGGGAGCTGCAGATCCCCTGCCGCCGGACACTGGACGGGCTCATCTCCTTCTTCATCTTCATCATCACTGTCATCCTCCTCGTCCTCCTGAGGAGCACAACCCATCTCCACCTGGGGCCATTTGGGTTCCGAATGCTCCGCCCGGTTCTCCCTTGTCTTCCCCTTTCCCAGGGAGGCCACCTTCTACTTCCCCCCTACGGTCCTGGTGGTCAAGCGATGTGGGTCGGCCGCCCGAAGGACTGCCGCGCCCATTTGGCCCTCTGGGCCGGCCACCCGACCCACTGGACTACCTGTCCGGTAACCTGGTCCGGCCGCCTGAAATTCATTGTTTCCGGGCATGGGACTGGGGTCGGCCGCCCGAACTATCAGCCTCCATGCCTCAGAGCCAGGACTGCCGTCATCCCGGGTTTTTTCCATCATTATCATGTCTGTAAACTTTTGGGATGTGTGGGGGGACCTGGTATCTGTAATTTTGTATCTCACCTTTTTCCCTTAGCCGGTGATTTGTGTTTTACTGTTTGAAACTGATATATGCATTGCCTGTTGGGTTCTGTCCTTGTGTTACCCACACGTTATGGAGTATTGTGCTTTTTTTTTCCCTCTCCACCATACTCTGTAATTGCTTTGTTGGTCCCCTGTCATCATTTTGCTTGTTGCTTCTCCTTTTTTTTTTCTCTCTCTCTCTCTCCCTCCTGCCGGCGCCCCATCCGCCCACCCTAGGAGTGTGTGTGTGTGTGTGTGTGGGGGGGCGCTTGAGTGTTATTTGGCCGTTTAGGAGCCCGGTCTCGAGCGGGAGGTATTGTCATGACCCGAGTGCCGGTCTCGTCCGCGCTCGGGTCATACATTATCTTTTCCAGGCTTTGGCAGCAGTGGGTCCCTTCTAGCTCCCCAGGCTCTTATTGTGACAGCGCTCGGTGGAGCTTCCTGCTGTCAGAGTCAACAGCTGTGCTGCATTCGGGGTCATTAGTGACCGGTGTTATAAAGGTTTTATAAAGGTTATAAGCGGACGCTGAATGCACCCCAATGCAGCAGTCTCTGTTATACTACGGTTAATCTCCCGACAGAACATCACATCGTTTGATACATCGGGCGTTCCCCGGCTCAGACGCTGTTCATTCGTCATCTGCTTTGTAAGTTACCCTGTGATTATCCTACCCTCATTGTCGTGTGTATTATCCTCTGTTCCTTTGCCCCTCAATAAAACATCACTGCAACTCACCGGTGACTTGTGGCATCTTATGGTGGTTCGCGAGGGCCACCATGACAGTATCTCAATTTCGTTGCATTGTTTATTAGCAATGGAATGACAATAAAGGCACTTTGACTTTTGACTATTAATGAATGCAAACAGAACAATCAGAACAAAGTAACTAAATATATGGACTCAACTGCTGTTATTTTGACAACGTTTTGATTATGTTACCTTTTGTTTATACTTAACCATATTTTAGAAGCATGTGGGACAATTTGTGTATTTGTACAAGCACTGTTACAGATTAAAACACTTGGCACATTATATTAAAAAGCAAAACATGGTCAGATTTTCTGAGGTCCAGAACAATATTCAAATACTAAGAAAAGAACAGTAGGCTCAAATGCCTGAAATGTTAGCTTTTTCATCACTAGTAGCCCTGCGCAATACTAATACTTATTAATAATACTTTTATTCCAACAATCATCAGATATACAGGTTCATGGTATAGGTGGTACATATGTAATTAAGTGATGCAGACAGTGTTTTTTTCTAACTAACTAACTAACCTGCACTTATATAGCGCTTTTCAAGTCACAAAGACCACTCAAAGCGCTTTCATTAATACTAACCCTCTATTCTAAGGGCCTGTAGGAAACAGATATCTAGGGACAATTTAGAACAGCCAATTAACCTAACATGCATGTCTTTGGCATGTGGGAGGAAACCGGAGAAATCCCGGAGTAAACCCACGCAACACGGGGAGAACATGCAAACTCCACACAGATCACTGTTGGTCGGGGGCTGGGATCGAACCCACGATCCCACGATCCCCACAATCCCCCGGCCAAGGGTAAACTGTGCTGCCGCAGTGCTAACCACTGCGCCACCGTGCAGCCCTAAATATTAGTGTAATGTCTAACATTACTACTGTCTTTCACAGAAGTACACTCTACAAGGGCATAGTCTGGGACCCACTTGACCTTTCCCTGCTACTGACTGCAGACATATACAAAGACTTTGATATAACGGAGAAACCTTTAGCTGCAACTGTGGTCATCAGTGATGAGAAGCCCCTTGTTGAAACAGCCTTTGGTTTGGTACAAAAGGGGAGTGTGCTCTCATACCAGCAGCCCATTTTGGGCAAAGGAAGAGCACTTTCTTCTTCAAAGCATCATTGTCTCACTGGACATGGCTCACAGGATTGAGGTGGCAACAAGGGACCACCTCACTCACATGCAGTGGTGTGACTGTGATTTGTGCTCAGGAAGATATGCTAGTGCAGCATATCCATGTCAACTCAAAGGTCACCACAATGATCAGAGAGAGGGCGGACCTGTTCTACTTTCATGTGGACATTCAGAAGCATCTTTCAGTTTCCAACAGATGTAACTGATTGATGCCAGAGACTTGCCATGGAAGTGTGACTGTGAAGAGAAATTAAATGACACATTATTAAATTGGATTTCAAAAAGTAGGAGGAAAACACATTTGATGCCTTATATCAGAATTCTGAAGTTTTCTGTCAACTTGTGCTGTTTTTACATATTTTTCCCTTATCTTCTACTGTAATCATTTCAGAATTTCTAGTTTAGCTTCAAGTTTTTAGCGTGCTCATAAGATACAGAAAACTTTATACAAAGTAGAACAAATGAACATGACACACACCATTTACTCACTATTGCCTGTTACTCCATTGTAGAACATTGCTGAGATTCTTCAAACAAGGGAACCATTTACATGTTCAATGTTTATGTTCTAAAATGAGGCCAGAGCCCTGATGTGAGCTCTGATAAGCACTTACTGTATGGATTACTGTAATAAACATGTTTTCTGCAGTCCACCAATATATTTGAGATTAAGATGCATGTTAATCTAATGGTTCTATAATTATCCTTTAAGTAGGTAATATACTGTACAATTTGCAATGAACAGTTTTTCCCCACAAAGGTTTATTGGTGAAATCATTTCATTTACAGTTCTTCTCATGTTGAGTTTTTAAATAGTTTTGCTTGTCTTATTTAACTTTAGATAATAATATAACAGAAAATAACAGCTGTCATTTTGATTTTTTAAGCAATTCAAAGTCAAAATTATGTGAGATGTAATGCTATATTTCATACTATTTGCATTACTAAAGAAATGATCTCAGGGCACTTTACATAGAAACAAAGTAATACAAGAAAACGGAACACTGTTTGAATATGTACAATAAATCTAGTCTCATTTGGCCAACAGATTTCAAGACATACAAAGGTTTACACTAAGCATCGACTTTGTCTTGAAGAAGCCACTTCTTTAACTATATACAACTTTGGAAAGATGTTCCCTCTGTTTTCTCACTGGATTATAGTGAAGGGAACTATATGTAGATGGTCAATGAAAATTTTTTAAAACTGCAAATCTGATGGTGGCTTAAAACTGTTGTACAGTAATAGGTCTTTCAATGTGAACATATCCAGATTAACACGGATGTTCTTTGGCCCAAGCCTTGACCAGTGACTTGTTCTGATAGTTTGTGAGGAGGCAGTCTACTGCAAAAAGCTGGTTGATACTGCCAGCAATGGTCAGAGGGATAATGGAGTCCTACAGTTTATTCTCTTTCATGCATCCGATTGTTCTCTCCACATGGATCCTTAACCGTGCGATGTCCGGAGTAATCAGCACTTCATCTTGAGACAGCTGGGACCTTTTACTGAGAAAAGGCCTGTAAACTTTGCAGGGCACCAAGTCATTGATCCTGAATCCCTTGTCCACCATTACAGCCATGTCTTTATCCAAAAGAGGCATAATGCCAGATTGCCTGAACAATTCTTTGTCACTTACAGAGCCAGAATACAACGGGGACACAAAAGAAACAGCACCATGTGGTGACACACCCATCAGTCCTTTCATGGTTGTGTGGGATTTATAATGTGAGAACATCTCACTCTGTAAGAGTAAAGAGGAGGGGGTTTGGCATCTCAACTCTGTACAGTCAAGTATGACTTGGGTGTCGGAGTACTTGGCATTGCGGCTCTGATTGTCTCAGGAGACATCCATATTCCAACAGCACCCAATATGGTGTACAGAAAATTTACCCAAGTATTGATAATCCTGCTGACTGTGGACTGATGAAGGCTGAAACGATCACCCAGATCTTTCTCCTTCAGACCCAGGGACAGATACACCAAGAAGAGCAACAGTTCATCAGTAAGAGGGAAGCAGCGGCTCTGGTACAGGGAGATTCAGGGAAAACAAGTCTGAATGATAAATTTATTGCCTGGTCATATATGCAAGTACAGTGCCTTGAAAATTTTTAGACCTCTGTTTTACCATTTTTGGAGTACCAATGTCTCATTTTAAAACATGTGTTTTATTTTTCCATTAATGAACTAATAATGTTCAACAGTATATTGGCTCCCAGTTGGCTACAAATAATCAGTACGGACATATCTCCCACAGATTTAAAAGTAATGGGGTGTACATAAGAAATTGAAGGTGTTATATTTAAAAGTCTTAATATTTATGTAAATATAACATTTTTTTCTTAGTTAACAACAGGATATACAATTTTACTTTAACTGCACAAGTGCTTAACAGTATGTTTTTCATTTAGATAGAAAAACCACCGGCTGAGCCACCACCAGAGTGGTGGCTCAGTTGGTAGAGCACCCGCCCCACACCCGGGAGGCAGGGGTTCAAATCCCGGCCGGGTCATGCCGAAGACCATATAAAAGTGGAACTTCCTGCCATCCAGCTTGGTGCTCAGCAATAATGGATGGAGGAGGGAAATCTGTGGCGGCGCCTTGCATGGCAGCAGCCCTCTGATTCTACACTTGGGGTGTGTGTGATTGACACAGTAGATAGGTAAAGCACAATCTCGTTCTACTGTACATGTTTGGTTGTACGGTTGAATGACAATAAGGGTGATTTAATTTAAAAGAAAAGGAGTCAATATATTTCAATAAAACACGCCACTGCAAACTGAAAAGATTAAAAGTCTAAAAATTCTTGAGGGACTGCATGTGTTTTAATTAGACAAGTGTATTTTTGCAGTGTGTTGATTAATCAAACACAAAAAAAGGATGTAAACCAAATGGCACGTACCCGTCTACGAGGAGGATCAGTGCCCTTGTCAGGAGCTGCTGTTGTGCTGCAAGTGGAGGAACGTGAGCCAGACCGCACACGTCTCCTTGTTGCAGGGTCAGTCTGTCTCCAAAATGACAGTAGATGGCAAATCTACGAGTTAAAGAAAACCAATTATCCTTTATTAAGATTAAATTAATCCTTTTATCAAATCATGATCTGTTATTGATCTTTACCATTATCTTGCTAATACACCACTATGGCAATAGCAGCCAAGTTGATGTGGTGTTACCAAATCAGCTTGGCTGATTAAATTATGATTACATATCATTATTTGATACGTGAATAGAGTGCACTATGACCTAGAGCTGCACACCAGAAATGACTGAGATTTTGATATTTGAACAAAACCATAAAACAGTAGAGAGATAAAACAATCAGAGTGCCCACATAAAAGTGTCTGTCTACTCACCCAATATAAATAAAGGTTTAATAATTAATAAATGAAAATCAAAAGGACATGAGAATGCAAGCTTAGCACTAATGTACCTGGTATAAAAGCTGATGTCTTCATCAGATGATGAAAACTCTCCAAACCAAAGGACTGCTTGAGTGGGATCTCCTCCAGCCTGGTTCAGAACTCCTCCATCACTTGCTGCTGAGCCTCCATTTTCTCCCAGGCTAGATCCAGAGATGAAGGTTCTGCTTTAGCATCAGAATCGTGGCACTTGAGCAACAATTCAGCATCAATCACCTCTTCATCGGTGGACTCCTTCTCTGGACGTTGTGCTCTCTCCCAGACACTGGGTCTGGCTGCAGGCAGTCAGTAGTGGTTCCAGGCCAACAACACAGGCACAGCCCCTTCTTTCAACTGTTGTCGGCCACCTTGAATGATGTCCGTCGGGACCAAATGTCTACTACAGACTGTTGTTGTCCTCTTAATAAATAAATTCTCCCGCCTCACATCACGTATCCAGATTTTTCTTAAGGCTTCATCTTTTGGGAAGTGATGGAAACTTACAGTGGAGTTGAACTTTCCCGACATGAAGCAGTGAGGAACACAGCAGGAATCACTATTAGGATGATCCCGCTGCTGATCCTTCACTGGTCTTGACAAAGACATTTAAGTTAAGGAGTTACACTCATCCATAAACTGGTAACAACATACTAAGACTAAAATTCACTGTGAGATCAGTGTAAGCTTGCATGGGTGATAGTTGAAGGTTAGTCCTTCTGCCACAAGAACGACACCATTTGAGCTCTTCCCATAACTTTAATATCCAGCCATAGCTGCACCCAACGTTCTATTTACAAAAACATCCCACCACTTCACTTCTGTCACTCCTCCTTCATTATAAAAGCCTTTCCCATCCTGTGTACTTTCTCTTGCCAGACTAACACCACAAAAGAGCAAAAACAGGATAAACAAACTAAATTATTCATTAAAATGTTTAAGTATAACATTTAAACTAATCAGTTTGAATAATCATGAAAATTACTTCTCAAATAAAGAACTGCCTGTTTTCCAAAATTACCTCTTACACTACTTCCCCCTTCACCAAAGAAGCGTCCTCGCTTCACAACAACAACAACAACAACAACAGCAACAGCAAAAAAGACAATCTAGTACTACAGATCTGTCAGGGAAAACTTCCAAACTATTAGAGAAGAACTGGGGTGTACAGTTTTGTTTTTTTTTTTTTTTAAGTCCAGTCTGCTTATGTTTGCATATTAAATTAAATCACCCTTTATTGTCATTCAACTGTACAACCAATCATGTACAGCAGAACAAGATTGTGTTTTACCTATCTACTGTGTTAAACACACACACCCCAAGTGTAGAATCAGAGGGCCGCTACCATGCAAGGCGCCGCCACAAATTTCCCTCCTCCATTCCATTTTTGCTGAGCACCAAGCCGGACGGCAGGAAGTTCCACTTTTATATGGTCTTCGGCATGACCCAGCTGGGATTTGAACCCCTGCCTCCCGGGTGTGGGGCGGATGCTCTACCAGCTGAGCCACCACTCCGGTCAATGGTGAACGCTAAACAGTGAAAGTGTCAGTTCTGTAACGCTGTGGCCGTCGAACACAACGTCCTGACTTGGTCTTCCTTTGAGAGGGAGGTTGAACAACAACAGGTGGCTGTTGTGGAGGCACAGCTGGTGAATCGTTTCTCACTGGAACATGTCCATATGGGGGTTGCTGCACATGGGGAACATCAGGTACTGGAGGTGAAGCAGGGCTTGGGTGTTGATACACATGAGGCCTCGAGCCTGAGAGTGCAGTGAGTGGTGGTGTAAATAGACTAGAGGAAGAAGGTGGTGCTGGTTCCGAGCATTGGGGCGGTGACTGTGCTGCAGACTGTGGGGATCGATAAGGCTTGAGAAGGTTGTAGTGAATGACTTTTGGTTTTCCTCTGGGGTTTAACACATCCAACAGCTCATAGACCACACCACTGTCATCTGTACCAAAGTCCAGCCTCCGTAAG
This sequence comes from Pholidichthys leucotaenia, assembly GCA_020510985.1. NCBI lineage: Eukaryota > Metazoa > Chordata > Actinopteri > Cichliformes > Pholidichthyidae > Pholidichthys > Pholidichthys leucotaenia. The sequence goes on along the minus strand of CM035846.1, from coordinate 28,457,923 downwards.
ACTTTGAAAGGGCCTGTCCATCTGGGAGACAGTTTGTGCCTAGTGAGAGAGGGGAGATCAACCCAAATCAGGTCCCCTGCTTCATAAGCCATATGTCTCTTGCGACCATCATAGTAATGCTTCTGCTGAGCACCTGCAGCACCAATATTATGTGCAGCAGAGTGGAACAAATCACAGAGTTTTTTCACAATAGAGTACGCATAATCATGTGGTGCATTTTGTGTTTCCTGAAGCTCCAGGGGTTTCCCCAAGGAGGAGGTTGGTGGGCAGACAAGCATCTCGTCCATGAACTAAGATGAAGGGCATGTGTTTGGTGGAGGAGTGGACAGTGGTGTTATAAGCAAACTCAACTTGATTAAGATGCTCATCCCATTCTCCACCTTTGGGGAAAAGATACTTCGCTAATGGCCCTTTTCCACTAGTACCCAGTCGGCCTTACTCTACATTACTAGGTTCGGCTTGGTTGTGTTTCCATTGCAGCTGGGTACGCCTGGGGTGGGTGGGATTTTTTTTACAGCAAGGCGGCGCCACACTCCCGTGACGTAAAACATGCAACCCAAGCAAAACATAACATTGCGGCTGTATAAGGCGACTCCTCGGTCTCTGGCTTTTTGTCACAGTAAAGGCCAAAAAGGACCACCGGACAAGGGTACAGGCAGTGAGACGAAACACTCTGAAAAAGTACTGGAGTGTCTTGGAAGCCATAGAACCGAAGACGTGAAGATATGAAATAGATCACATATGACGGTAAGCTAATGATTGCTAATGCTAGTTTGCTTTAAGTACGTCGTACTACACTGTAATGTCTGCAAGTTATTGCTATTAGGTACTAAAAAATGTATGCTGTGTGTGTGTGTTTCAGATGGCTCTGTTGTGGGAAAATTACTGCTTCAAACCGTGGGTCTGGGTGTTCAACACAGCCTGTCACTGATGTCACCCCAGCTTCACAAACGATCAGTAGTTATAGAGCTTAAGCATGTCTGTAGGAACGTTTAGCTTCCTGTACAACAAATTGCTCTGATCTGTGTGAAAATCATGGAGAGACTGCTGAGACATCATGTCATGTACCTGCTCCAGCTGCACTGAGTCTGGTGGTGTGGCAAAAAGTGATCAGCTGACACAACTTGATCGCCAGGTTGTAGTTATGGGGTATATTAGCCACTAAATATACACTCACCGGCCACTTTATTAGGTACACCATGCTAGTAACGGGTTGGACCCCCTTTTGCCTTCAGAACTGCCTCAATTCTTCGTGGCATAGATTCAACAAGGTGCTGGAAGCATTCCTCAGAGAGTTTGGTCCATATTGATATGATGGCATCACACAGTTGGCGCAGATTTGTCGGCTGCACATCCATGATGCGAATCTCCCATTCCACCACATCCCAAAGATGCTCTATTGGATTGAGATCTGGTGACTGTGGAGGCCATTTGAGTACAGTGAACTCATTGTCATGTTCAAGAAACCAGTCTGAGATGATTCCAGCTTTATGACATGGCGCATTATCCTGCTGACAGTAGCCATCAGAAGTTGGGTACATTGTGGTCATAAAGGGATGGACATGGTCAGCAACAATACTCAGGTAGGCTGTAGCGTTGCAACGATGCTCAATTGGTACCAAGGGGCCCAAAGAGTGCCAAGAAAATATTCCCCACACCATTACACCACCACCACCAGCCTGAACCATTGATACAAGGCAGGATGGATCCATGCTTTCATGTTGTTGACGCCAAATTCTGACCCTACCATCTGAATGTCGCAGCAGAAATCGAGACTCATCAGACCAGGCAACGTTTTTCCAATCTTCTATTGTCCAATTTCGATGAGCTTGTGCAAATTGTAGCCTCAGTTTCCTGTTCTTAGCTGAAAGGAGTGGCACCCGGCGTGGTCTTCTGCTGCTGTAGCCCATCTGCCTCAAAGTTCGACGTACTGTGCGTTCAGAGATGCTCTTCTGCCTACCTTGGTTGTAACGGGTGGTTATTTGAGTCACTGTTGCCTTTCTATCAGCTCGAACCAGTCTGGCCATTCTCCTCTGACCTCTGGCATCAACAAGGCATTTCCGCCCACAGAACTGCCGCTCACTGGATATTTTTTCTTTTTCGGACCATTCTCTGTAAACCCTAGAGATGGTTGTGCGTGAAAATCCCAGTAGATCAGCAGTTTCTGAAATACTCAGACCAGCCCTTCTGGCACCAACAACCATGCCACGTTCAAAGTCACTCAAATCACCTTTCTTCCCCATACTGATGCTCGGTTTGAACTGCAGGAGATTGTCTTGACCATGTCTACATGCCTAAATGCACTGAGTTGCCGCCATGTGATTGGCTGATTAGAAATTAAGTGTTAACGAGCAGTTGGACAGGTGTACCTAATAAAGTGGCCGGTGAGTGTATATTCAACAGGTAAACAGTACTGAGTTAGGTATAATAAGATATATTTGAAAATTATGATGCATTTTAGGCCAAAACAAACTTGATCTAGGATTAAAAGCAATTAAAATAATGCAGTCACAAGGTTACACGGAAAATACTTGATTTACTAGATACATGTAGATACTGTAGAAATATATATTCTCTGCATCAACAATGTACTATACATGTATTCATGTAGTATTGCACTGACAATAAACCTTTGAAATTTTTGCAGATGTGTCTCTTTTGTTTTATATCTGAAGGTTACCACCAAGTGACATAAATTAAATACTAAAAGATTGGAAAAGGTGTCTAAGAACCATCCAGCAGTTTGAGAAATCACTTTTGGTTTGGTGTAAGTCTGCAAACAGAATTATGAACCATAAAGACATTTGTGTTAAAATGTTAAATCCTAACTCAGGGGTGTCCAATCATGTGCCATGGAGGGCCAAGACCCTGCAGGTTCTCTCTTCTACCCAGTCTCTTCAGCAGGTGTTTTCACTGATCAGCAATCAGTGGAAGAAATTCAGTGGGATCTGCTGTTGAAGACTCTGTTTGGAGGTAAAGCCTGCAGGGTCTTGGGCCTCCATGGCACATGATTGGACACCCCCGCCCAAACCCATTATGGTAAAGTACAGATGCTAATATGGCCCAGAATTCCTCCATATACTGGTACTGTCACTAAAGTGTGCAGGGTCTTCTGCGGTGGCACATCCAACAGTACAGTCTTCAGTAAATAAAATAATTGTTTTTGGTTACTTTTTCTTAAAAATAAGCCATTATTTTCAAAGTCACTGATAAATGTTTTGTTTTGTTTTTTTATTACTTATTTTGTACCTGTAGGTAGATTTGTTTTGCAGTCTGGTGACAAACCACCAGCTGCCGGTCGCTGCGTGCACAAGCGCCCCTTAACTCCCTAACCTGCATGTTTTTTGGCATGTGGGAGGAAACCGGAGAAATCCCGGAGTAAACCCACGCAACCACGGGGAGAGCATGCAAACTCCACACAGATCACTGTTGGCCGGGGGCTGGGATCGAAACCCACGATCTCACGGTCCCCGCGATCCCCCGGCCGAGGGTAAAACTGTGCTACCACAGTGCTAACCACTGTGCCATCGTGCAGCCCAACTGTTGACTCTTTTCCCACCGGTGTCTTAACAGACAAAATAGAAAATCATGACGCAAACACATAAGTCACTAAATTGTTTATTATAATCAGCAGCAAATTCCAGATTATTCAGAATGTGCAAAATTCAAACTGTAAAAAAAAAAAAAAACTTAGAATGGGTCACATACGCCGGCCACGCTGCCTCACTGAGAAGCAGCTGGGATGTGCCGCTCAAGCTGGTCCCAGTTCAGCAGATCTTCAGCCTGCATCTCTGTAAATAGTGAGGCAAGGTCCAGTTTGGGGTGGATCTTTTCCCTCTTGCCTAGACAAAAGACAGAAATGGATGGTGGTTAATTAAAGCAAGTTTAAAACATATTTGGGAAATACACTTGTTGCTAAAAGCCAGTGGTGGAATGTGACAATAAAGTACTTTGTTGTTGTATTTAACCACAATTTTCATGCAGCTGCGCTTCAGTAAATTAGATTTTACAAGGGCTGGGTTATGTTTAAAATAATTTGTTTTTACTGTGGCCTCAGCAACCAGAATGAATTAATACATTCACTTGAATGGAATCTAGTACTTTAACTGAGGGTGCGCATCACCGAGTATAGAGTTGCTCAGTCAAAATATGGAATTTTTATCAATAAAAGTTTAGCTACCGCTCTGTCACCGCTGTGTCTCTTCTTGCCCTGGCTTCAAGTGTGGGCGGTGATTTGTACTTGCATTGCTAAAATATCAAATACAATGGGTTTCAAATATTTGTAATTTATCCTGCTATTATAATACTGCATTAGTTTATTGATGATAGACTATAAACTAAATTATATTGATGACTGAACTCCCATTCCCCAAAGTGCAACAACAGTTATGAACATAACTCACAAAGGATCACACAAGTGATCTGACAAAAAAATAAATACATTAACAAGTGGTTTATTTTACAGTTGATGTGCCATTCATTTTCGATTATTCTGTAATTAATATTCACACAATCAAATAAATCTCAGTTCAGTCCTGCCAAAAACATTCAAGTTAGGTTAACTGGTTTTCTGTCTCTGTGTTGGCCCTGCGATGGACTGGTGATCTGTCCAGGGTGTACCCTGCCTCTCACCCAAAGATGCTGGGATGGGCTCCAGCACCCCCCCTCCCCACACGAAAGGATTAAGCGGAAGAAGATGGATGGATGGAAATTGTGCTACTTTGGCTTTAGCACTTTACCTATAAAAGCAAAGGATTTCAGTACTTTCCACAGTGGCAAGGTCTGTTGCGGGGTGGCTGCTTTTCCTTTCCTCTTGCCTAGACCAAAGACAGAAATAGATGGTGGTTAGTTAATGCAAGTTTAAAACATATTTGGGAAATGCACTTGTTGCTAAAAGCCAGTGGTGGAATGTGACAAAAAAGTGTTTCATTGTTGTATTTAACCACAATTTTCATGTAGCTGCGCTTCAGTAGATTTTACAAGGGCTGGGTTACATTTAAAATCATTTGTTTTTACTGTGGCCTCAGCAATCAGAATGAATTAATACATTCACTTGAATGGAATCTAGTACGTTAACTGAGGGTGTGCATCACCGAGAATGGAGTTGCTCAGTTATCAATAAAAGTTTAGCCACCGCTCTGTCACCGCTGTGTCTCTTCTTGCCCTGGCTTCAAGTGTGGGTGGTGATTTGTACTTGTACTGCTAAAATATAAAAGGAAGCACTACAATGGGTCTCAAATATTTGTAATTTGTCCTGCTATTATAATACTGCATTAGTTGATTGATGATAGACTATAAACTAAACATATAAACTAAATTATATTGCTGACTGAACAACTGCCATTCCCCAAAGTGCAACATACAGTTATGAATATAACTCACAAAGGATCACAGGTGATCTGACAAAAAAAAAAAAAAATACATTAACAAGCGTTTTTTGTTGTTGTTTTTTTTTACAGCTGATGTGCCATTCATTTTCAATTATTCTGTAATTAATATTCACACAATCAAATAAATCTCAGTGCAGTCCCTTTTATATTAAGTGGAAATTGTGCTACTTTGGTTTTGGCACTTTAGCTATAAAAACAAAGGATTTCAGTACTTTCTACAGTGGCAAGGTCCGTTGTGGGGTGGCTGCTTTTCCTTTCCTCTTGCCTAGACCAAAGACAGAAATGGATGGTGGTGAATTCTGTGAATTCTGTGGGCGGGCACGTCTCTGCATCTTAGTGCATCTCAGTGCGCACTGAAAAAAAAAAAAAAAGCTGTATTAGGGCCGAGTGGGGACTACTGGAAAAGGGCCATAACTGATCCTTTATAGATCTGTTAGCCCGTTCCACCATACCATCTGACATAGCATGATATGGAGAAGTTCTTGTTTTGTGAATGCCCAAAAGTGAACATAGACATTTTACCAAATCTGAGTCAAACTGGCGTCCTTGGTCAGTGTACAGGCTTTGTGGCACACCATGGTGGCTGATATAATCTTCCAACAAACATTTTGCCACAGTAACTGCTAGTTGATCAGGGAGGGCATACAGGTTAAGATATTTTGTCAAATAGTCCATTATGACAAGGATGTACCCATTACCTCGATGGGTGAGAGGCAGCTCTGTCAGGTCCATGGCTATTTTCTCAAAAGGCATTGAAGTAACCATATTTTGCATAGGAGCTTGTTGCTGTGGAGTCTGTGGCCTCCGTGCTTCACAGGCAACACACTGAAGGCACCATTCATTTACGTCACGTGCCATATATGACCAATAACATCTACCCTGGGCACTTTGCAATGTCTTTTCAGCACTAAAATGGCCAGTGAGTGAATGTCCATGTAGTGTTTGAAACACTTCTCTTTGTAAGCTGCTAGGGATCACAATCTATAAGATTGGGTCACCTGGAGGGTGTCTTACTTTTCTACACAGAATAGAGTCAGCAACAGTAAGCTTTGGGAACTCTCTCCAAAAATGTCTGTGCTCAGACAAAGTGTGTTTGACTTTAGCAAATGGTGGCCTGGAATTTGTCAGCACCCACTCAATGACAGTTTTTAATACCAGGTAATCTCACTGAGCGTGGATGAGATGGCTACGGCCCCTGTTTAGGAAGGAATAATTGGTGGTCATTTCAGGCTCCACATTTACCACCTGCTCAGATTGTGATGTTTTCGGGAATGTGGGTGTTTGATCAGTCTGTGTAGCAGCAGAAACAGTGCTTAAAGGGCTTGCTGAAGGGTTAGCTGTCAGGGGACTGGGCACCTGCTCAGGTGCTTTCTCCTGTGGGACTGCTTGAGCTGGACAGAGCTGTGCTTTTACAGATTCAATGGCCCTCGTGGATGATGGTCGACGTGACATAGAATCAGCATTAGCATGTTTACTGCCTTCCCTGTGTTCAACCGTCCAATCATAGGGGTCTATCTTGAGAGCCCACCTTGCTCTACGTCCTGTTGGGTCACAATCTAGGGTCATTTTTCCCAAACCAAGAACAGGTTTGTGATCTGTGATGATGCGAAAATGGTGTCCAGTCAAATATTGGCAAAAGTGACGACAAGACCACACAATAGCCCACAGCTCCCTGTCATAGGTGGACCAGCGTCTCTCAGTCCATGTCAGGACGTGCTACCATAGGCAATGACTTTTTCCATATTACAGTCATTAACCTGTGATAACACACACCCAATGGCTGTGTTGGATGCATCCGTAAAGAGCAGCAATTCTCCTGAGAAATCTGGGTAGGAGGGGATGGGTGTGTGAGTTAGGGCATGGCCAAGGCAGTCATAAGGAGACTGTTCAATTTCAGTCCAGACAAATTGTTTCCCTTTCTGAGTGAGGCTATGCAGAGGTTCAGACAGCTTAGCATATTGATAGATGAAACGGCAGTAATATGAGCATAAGCCGAGAAACGCTCTGACTTCAGTGGGCTTCTCAGGAGTGGGCCACTCCTGTACTTTCCGAATGTTTTTGGGGTCAGGTTTCAGACCAGCTGCAGAGACTACATGCCCTAGAAATATCACTTCATCTTGAGCAAAGTGACACTTTGATGGTTTGAGTTTTAAATTGGCTGCTCTTAGCCGATCAAACACCTCTCTAAGATGCTGCAAATGTGTGGAAAAACTGAGGCTGTACACGATAATGTCATCTAAATAAACGAGACATATTTTCCATGAGAGGCCTTGTAATACCAGCTGCATCAAATGCTGAAATGTGGGTGGAGCATTCACAAGATCCACGGGCATAACACAGAACTGGTAAAGACCCCTACCAGTAGTAAAAGCTGTTTTGGCTTTGTCTTGCTCATCCAACTGCACCTGCCAATACCCTGATGAAAGGCCCATGGTACTGAACACTGATGAGCCCCTTAATGCATCCAAGGTATCATCTGTTCTGGGCAAAGGATGAGTATCTTTCGTGGTGACAGCATTCAAACCCCTATAATCTACACAAAAACGCCATGAGCCATCCTTTTTTCGCACCATTACAACAGGGGCTGCCCAGGGACTATGGCTGATTTCAATAAGTCCTTTGTCTAACATGTCGTTCACCTGTGACTGAATCACCTCGTACATCTGGGGTGAGGTGCGATAGGCACGTTTTCTAATGGGGGGTGAAGCATTTGTGTGGATTTTGTGTTTGACAATGTCAGTTCTGCCAAAATCTGTAGGGCTTTTACTGAACACATCGTGATAACACAGGAGAAGTTCGGTCAGTTGAGACCTCTCAGAGGCAGTCAGAGCACCACACTGAACATCAAACGGCAATTTGTCAGAGATTTGGGCTGTGTTTGTTGCCTTGTGTGATTGTAAAGGGCAGTTGGATACATTGCATACAGGGGCAGACTCTGACACTATGTCGTCTTGTGACACAGGGATGAACTGTCCTATGTGCATACCTGGCTGCAGGGTGATGGGACTATCCGTCAGATTCACAAGGCGTACTGTAGTCACACCATTTATTGCCGTTGTCAAGGTCCGCACCACTGCTATGCCCTCAATGTCCATCTGGCGTGGCTCTAGGCAGCCAGCATAGTTGTCTGGGATGCCAGCAGTGATTGTGGGAGGGTTTAATGCGATCTTACAGTTCATTTCACAATGTGGGGGAATGGTTGTGCATTCCATAACCTTTGCCATACAGTTATCAGGGGCCAGCTGTGTAGTTTTTAACAGTGGCAGTTCCTCCCCATAAAGACTACATACACCCTTGCCCATATCCAATGCGACCTTATGGAGCTGAAAGAAGTCTAGGCCCAACAGTGTGCTTTGAGTAACATTTCTTATCACCTGCATGTTATGATGGAACGTATGGGAGCCTAATTTCACAGCCACATCAATGGTACCCAAAGTATCTAAACTGTGCCCAGTTACTGCTTTAGACAGAATGTAGTGCTTCATAAGAGGCTTTTTGGCTAGTACTGAAACGGACATTCTGGTTGCATCACTGATAAATGAGATATGGGAGCCTGAATCTAACAGAATGTGTACATCTGTACCCTCAACAAGTCCATTTACATATGAAGAAAAGGGGATCTAATTTACCACTGCAACAGTGTTTTGATTTTCAGTCAGGGAAAATGTAGTACCTCTGTTGTCACTAGAGGGCAGCAAAGCAGTACTGATGTGTGGTGCAGATTTATCAATTTCATTTGGGGCTCCTAAGGGCCCAGCTGAAGAGTGCCCCACGTCTTCAGCTAGCGCCCATTTCCCTGATGAGAGGTTTATGGGCCCAGGTAGTCATAGTTTGAGTGCTGCTGATGGCCACGAACCAGGTGGTGGAATCCATGGCTGCCCCTCTGATGGTCCTGGAATGAAACATGTTTACGCCGGGGACTTGGGCTCCTCTGACACAAACTCAAAGGGGGTTCTGAAGGAGAGCGGTGAGCTCCACTTCTGTTATACTGTTCGGGAGAATAATAGGATTCTTAGCTCCGTGACTTGTCTGCTGAATATGTTGCTGCATTTGGGCTATACGAGTGCTGGTATTTTTCAGCTCTGTAATTGTGGATTGGTGAATGCCGATAAGTTAAATTCAGGTGAGGAGGAGAGAGAGCATCTTGAGGAGGGACGTGCATTGCAAGTCTCAGTGTATCTAGCTGGATTACACCCATAACGTAAAGGAGACCTGTGAGAGTGTCTGTAGCCATGCGTTTCTGGCTGGTACATTCTGCTTTGCTCTTCCAGTTTTATCTTCAGTGCAAAAAGATCTTTGCTCAAATTTTGGACGGTGGCTGTGAGGTCCTGGACAGCCATTCTCACATACGTGTCATTATCAGTCACAGAATTAACTGACTGGATTGTGTTGCCAACATCTCTGGTAGTGACATCATGTGGGCAGACTGGTGTCACTAACCTTGCAGCCTGGCGAGCACGCTCAGCTAGAGTGGCTACTTCCACAGCCTCTTGAAAACTTTTCACTCCTCTCTCATGACAATGAATTTGGAGCTCCTGATCCAACCCAGCAATGAAGCCTGACATTTTAATGAACTCGGATGCATTGTGTTCAAAATGAGGGAAAGCCTCCTTCACAAGTCTGCACACATCCGCAGCATAAACCTCCATGGCCTCATTCGGTTTTCTACTGCGGGCATTTGGGAATGTCTGAAAAGAAGCGATAACGTCCTTTTGACCAAAAGCAGCCTGAAGATCTTTCTTTGTATCTGCATAGGAACGCTGTGTGGTGGAAGGCAGGTTGTCCCATACAATAAACAGTTCAGGCAGCAGTCTTGTGGGTAGCTCCAGTGCCAATACCGCATCCAAATCAACACTGCAATCCCTATACCGGGCGGCCTGAATTACCTCATAGCGGAGACCCCATAATTGGAAGGACTCCCAACCGTCATTGCAGAATGGCGGGGGCAGCGAAATTCCTCCGGGTGGATCCTGCACTGCTGCAGGTGAAACCGGGGCAGACTGCCTGCTGCGTTGTCTGATACTGGTGTCTGGTGACTCCCCGTCAGACATAGTGGCGTGGTGTCCACTCCAGAAGGAGAAAGCAATAGGTACGTGATGCCTAATAACACTGAGCTACAAAACAATGAAACAGAATTGGCGGCAACTAGCTCACTGTACGTAGCCGTTAGCTTAGCTTGTAGTTAGCCTCCAACTGTCTGATTGCTAAATAGGCTCACCAAGTTGAGAAGAGTCCTCAAAAACCAACACCGCTGCCACCAGTGTAAGCTTGCGTGGGTGATAGTTGAAGGTTAGTCCTTCTGCCACAAGAACGAGACCATTTGAGCTCTTCCCATAACTTTAATATCCAGCCATTAGTGATGGCAAAATCGAAACAGTGTTTTGGAACGTTCCGGAACCTAGGCGGAACTTGTGATTCGAAACGCTGTTCCGAGGTCTGTATCAGAAGGAAGGCGTCACGTGACTGTTCCATATCCGCGTTCCATTCCGCCCCCAGTTGTTTTGAAACGTCACAGTCGTTTTTGTTTCAACAAGTGAATACAAATCCCTGTATGGTTCCTTCATTTGTAATTCCACTTCAAAATAAAATCAGAAAAAAACAAATTTTTGGTCTCATTTTTGTTTTGTCCTTTTCTAAACTTAGATAGAAAAAAAGTATATTATCAAATTTTGGGACATACCTGTGTTTAATTTTGCTCTTATTGTTTTATAGTCAAAACAAAAATATTAAGTTATTATTTTGGTTTAGCCTCCTCCTCATGGATCGTCACCTTATTGTGGTGGGGGGGTTTGCGTGCCCCAGTGATCCCAGGAGCTATGTTGCCCGGGGGCAATTTGCCTCTGATAGGGTCTCCCAAGACAAACTGGTCCTGGGTGAAGGGCCAGACTAAGAATGATCCAACAGACTCTCATGATAAATTGTATATCAAGGATTCAGTGTACCCCGCCCGGTATGGGGTTACCGGGGCCCCACCCTGGAGCCAGGCCTGGGGGAGGGGCTCGAAGGCTAGCGTCTGGTGGCCGGGTTTCCACCCATGGGACCCGGCCGGGCTCAGCCCGAAGGAGTTACATGGGTCCGCCCTCCAGTGGGTTCACCACCTGCAGAAGGGATCATGGGGGTCCGGTGCTATGTGGATTAGGTGGCGGTCAAAGGCGGAGACCTTGGTGGACTGATCCCAAGCTTTCTAAACTGGCTTTTGGTACGTGGAATGTCACCTCTCTGGTGGGGAAGGAGCCTGAGCTGGTGTACGAGGTTGAGCGATACCGGCTAGATATAGTCGGCCTCACCTCAACACACAGCTCCGGTTCCGGAACCAGTCTCCTGGAGAGGGGCTGGAGCTTGGCCTTTTCTGGAGTTGCCCCGGGCGAGAGGCGACGAGCAGGGGTGGGTATTCTTGTATCACCCCACCTTGCTGCCTCTATATTGGAGTTTTCCCCGGTGGACGAAAGGGTTGCTTCCCTGCGCCTTCGGGTTGGGAAACGGGTCCTGACCATCATTTGTGCCTATGCACCAAATGATGTTTCAGAGTACCCACCCTTTTTGGAGTCTGTGACTGGGGTGCTGGAGGGTGCTCCTCCTGGAGACTCCATTGTCCTACTGGGGGACTTCAATGCACACGTGGGCAACGACAGTGAAACCTGGAGGGGGGTGATTGGGAGGAACGGCCTGCCCGATCTGAACCCGAGTGGTGTTCAGTTATTGGACTTCTGTGCTAACCACAGTCTGTCCATAACGAACACCATGTTCAAGCATAAGGGTGTCCATATGTGCACCTGGCACCAGGACACCCTAGGTCGCAGGTCGATGATCGATTTTGTTATCGTATCATCAGACCTGCGACCGTATGTCTTGGACACCCGAGTAAAGAGAGGTGCAGAGCTGTCAACTGATCACCACCTGGTGGTGAGTTGGATCCGATGGCAGGGGAGGAAGCCATTCAGACCTGGTAGACCCAAACGTATAGTGAGGGTGTGCTGGGAGCGTCTGGCTGAGGCCCCTATCCGGGAGGTCTTCAACTCCCACCTCCGGAAGAACTTCAACCACATTCCGAGGGAGTCTGGAGACATGGAGTCTGAATGGGCCATGTTCTCCACCTCTGTTATTGAAGCGGCCGCTCAGAGCTGCGGCCGCAAGGTGGTCGGTGCATCTCGTGGTGGCAACCCCCGAACCAAGTGGTGGACACCAGTGGTGAGGGGGGCCATTAAGCTGAAGAAGGAGTCCTATCAAGCTTGGTTGGCTTGTGGGACTCCAGAAGCAGCTGAGGTGTACCGGCAGGCCAAGCGGAGTGCAGCTCGGGTGGTTGCTGAAGCAAAAACCCGGGTATGGGAGGAGTTCAGTGAGGCCATGGAACAAGACTTTCGGTCGGCTTCAAAGAGATTCTGGCAAACTGTTCGGCGGCTCAGGAGGGGAAAGCAGCTCCCCGTCCACACTGTGTATGGTGGGGATGGGACACTGTTGACTTCAACTGGGGATATCGTCGGGCGGTGGAAGGAATACTTCGAGGATCTCCTCAATCCCACTGATACGCCTTCCACAGAGGAAGCAGGGTTTGGGGACAAGGGGGATGACTCGCCTATCAAAGGGGCTGAGGTCGCCAAGGTGGTTAAAAATCTCCTTGGTGGCCGGGCCCCAGGGGTGGACGAGATTCGCCCTGAGTACCTCAAGGCCCTGGATGTTGTTGGGTTGTCATGGTTGACACGCCTCTGCAACATTGCGTGGAGGTCGGGGGCAGTGCCTTTGGCATGGCAAACCGGGGTGGCGGTTCCTCTCTTCAAAAAAGGGGACCGGAGGGTGTGCTCCAACTTTAGAGGGATCACACTCCTCAGCCTCCCTGGAAAGGTCTATGCCAAGGTACTGGAGAGGAGAGTCCGGCCGTTGGTCGAACCTCGGATTCAGGAGGAGCAATGTGGTTTTCGTCCTGGCCGTGGCACATCGGACCAGCTCTTTACCCTCTCAAGAATTCTTGAGGGTTCGTGGGAGTTTGCCCAACCAGTTTACATGTGTTTTGTGGACTTGGAGAAGGCATTTGACCGCGTCCCTCGTGGATTTTTGTGGGGGGTGCTTCGGGAGTATGGGGTATTGGGCTTGTTGTTACGAGCTATTCGGTCTCTGTACGACCGTTGTGAGAGTTTGGTTCATATTGCCAACACTCGGTCGGAGTCATTCCCAGTGAGAGTTGGACTCCGCCAGGGCTGCCCTTTGTCACCGATCCTGTTCATAATTTTTATGGACAGGATTTCTAGGCGCAGCCAGGGAATGGAGGGTGTCATGCTTGGTGACCACAGGATCTCATCTCTGTTGTTTGCAGATGATGTTATCCTGTTGGCTTCATCCAGCAATGACCTACAGCTCTTGCTGGGACGGTTTGCCGCTGAGTGTGAAGCGGCTGGGATGAGAATCAGCACCTCCAAGTCCGAGTCCATGGTCCTCAGCCTGAAAAAAGGTGGATTGTCCTCTCCGGGTTGGGGACAGGCTCCTGCCCCAAGTGGAGGAGTTTAAGTATCTTGGGGTCTTGTTCACGAGTGAGGGGAAAATGGAGCGAGAGATCGACAGACGGATTGGAGCAGCATCTGCAGTGATGCGGACGTTGTACTGGTCTGTTGTGGTGAAGAGGGAGCTTAGTTCTAAGGCAAAGCTGTCGATTTACCAGTCAATCTACGTTCCTACTCTCACCTATGGTCACGAGCTTTGGGTAATGACCGAAAGAACGAGATCGCGGATACAAGCGGCTGAAATGAGCTTTCTCCGTAGGATTGCTGGACTCACCCTCAGAGATAGGGTGAGGAGCTCAGTCATCCTGGAGAGGCGCAGAGTAGAACCGCTGCTTCTCAAGATGGCGACCGGGATGGTCACACTTTTTCAGTGCTGAGACAAAGTCACTGATTTTGCCATTAAAAGTGGCTGGCCTGCAGCGATCGGCGCTCGTGGCGAACACGCACGGGCTGAATTGCCACCTCCGTTGGATTGCCCTTTAATCGCCTTTCTCCAGCGACTTCCTGCGCCTTCCTGAAGCGATTGCTCAGCTAACACTAGTTAGCTTAATGCTACCTGAAGCGATTGCTAAGCTAACACTAGTTAGCTTAATGCTGGCGCCAGTCTCTAAATAACTACCTACAGCGATCGGATATACCTCCGGTGGATTACCCCTTTGATCGCTTTTATCTGGCCACTGTGAGTAAACTGACCAGCGATTCCAGCGCTTCCTTGTGATTCAGTGATGTGCCCTACCTGAAGCGATTGCTAAGCTAACGCTAGTTAGCTTAATGCTGGCGCCAGCCATTCCACCTAACACCAGCCTGAATCAAAGCCCAGCTGCGAGGCCCAGCGGAGATACTACCAGGCAGGCGGCTATTTGTTTGACGGGGCTCAGCAGAGGTTTCACCCAGGCAGACGGCGGTAGGCGGCGGTGCCCAGCGGAGGACTTACCGTGACTGCAGCGGCGGTGTGCGACGAGACTACCCGAAGCGATTGCTAAGCTAACGCTAGTTAGCTTAATGCTGGCGCCAGTCATTCCACCTTACACCAGCCTGAATCGAAGCCCAGCTGCGAGGCCCAGCGGAGATACTACCAGGCAAGCGGCTATTTGTTGACGGGGCTCAGCAGAGATTTCACCCAGGCAGACGACGGTAGGTGGCGGTGCCTAGCGGAGGATTTACCGTGACCTCAGCGGAGCTCGGTGGCAGCGGCGGTGTGTGACGAGACTCGGTTGGAGGAGCGGGACGGGAGACCAGTTACGGCGACTATGAGCAACGAGACCAGCAACGGAAGGGGCTAGTTGGCTAGCTGAGGCCCAGCTGGATTCGAGGACGATCGGATCAGATTCTGGCGATATAAGCAGAATTTATTTTACTATCCACAGATTTTCCTTTTCCTTCTTTCCAAGAAAGACTGAAGATGGCTGCCACCGGATTAAAAAGTGGGCTGATGGGCACCACCAATAAGCCTTCTCTACTTCTCTACTTCCTCTTCGTTTTGTCTTTGTGTGTCTGGACCTGCAACAAGAAGGATTTTCCGACAAACTCAACCAAAGGTGAAGTTAAAAAGTTTTATCTGTATGGATTTAGGCTTGGACATCTCACCCTACACTCTATGTGGTCTTTAAAAGCCCTGAGCAAAAACTTCCAAATTAAGGCAAACATGGCTGTTAAGCAAAAATCACAATATGGCAGAGGATATACAGTTAAAGTTCTGTTAGTTCTGCTACTTCTGGCAGGAGATATTCACCTTAACCCTGGACCTGCCACTATTAAACAGCAGACCACTGGGTTAGCACAAAACCGAGCTGTACAAAAGCAAAAACAACATTTATTTTTCCAAACTGTTAATCATGCACGAGTTCTTTGGGACACCAAGGCTAAACCAAAGGGGATCCTCGGCGGTCATTTAAACATACGGAGCATAATCCCCAAAAGAGATGAGATTTCGGTGTTGCTGTTGGACTCAAATCTGGACTACCTTTGTCTCTCAGAAAGCTGGCTACACAGTAACATAGACACTAATATGATCGATATTGTGGGCTACCAGTGTTTTAGAAAAGACAGGCAGGTAGGGAGGGGAGGAGGTGTTTTAATTTACATCAAAGAGAAATATAAATGTCAACTGGTTGATTTGAATACTTCACTTGAATGTTTAGCTGTTAATGTATGTCTCTCTCCGGTAATGAATTTCAACATTGCAGTAGTGTACAACCCACCGTCACACAACTCTTCCTTTTATAATGAATTAAGTGATCTGGTTAAACAACTTGAGAAGAACAGAGAAACAATAATTCATGGTGACTTTAATATCAACTGGTCTGATAAAAAAGACAAACAAAAACTGAAAAGCCTCATGACTAAATTTAATTACCAGCAAATCATCAAAGGACCCACCAGGATAACCAAACAATCCAGAACACTTATTGACATGGTATTTACTAATAAACCAGAACGAATAACCAGAACCTATAATCTTGTAACTGGTCTCTCAGATCATAACATGGTTCTTGCTGTCAGGAAACTTACTAAAAAGCGACTACAGTATTTTGGGGGAGTCGATATTGACAAATCAAATTTTATTATCCCCAAATCAAAAAATGAGGAGTTTGAACATTACTTAGAGAATCAAAATTGGGAGCAGCTCATGGCAACATGTGAAGTAGATGATTGTTGTAATTTTATAACTGCAACAATCACAAAGTCTATAGAAAAATTTTCAAAGCAAATTAAAAGTAGACAACAGAAGATTAGCCTACCATGGTTAAATAATGAAATAAGAAAACTTATGAAGAGGCGAGACTATGCACTGAAAACATCACTAACCTCCAAACTACAAAATGATCACCTTGTGTACAAAAGTTTAAGAAATAAAGTGGTACATGAGCTGCGAAAATCAAAAATATCTTATTACAATAAACTGATAGATCATGCAAAGGGTAACAACAGTTCCCTATGGAGGCATTTAAATAACTTAACTAATAAAAAAAACGATCAGAAGGGGGTAAAGGAACTTAGAATCAATGGCAAGACCGTCAGTGACAAGGCTACTTTGGCAAATGAATTTAATTCACACTTTGTGGGCTCTGTGGAAGACCTAACAAAAAATTTTGTGCTGCCAAATGTGCTCAACAACACAAATTCCATACTTCCAACAGATACTTTTCACATCGATGAGGTAAATGAGAAGTTAATTGCTGGTATTGTTAAAACACTGTCAAACTCAAAAACTAATGATATCTACAATATGAGCACCTCCTTTCTCAAAATGCACAGCAAAATATTAATCAAACCACTGACTCATCTCATTAATCTCTCCATTAGGTCTAGTACATTTCCATCTGGCTGGAAAAAAGCTGTCGTCATACCAGTTCATAAATCAGGCAGTAAAGACGATATATGCAATTACTGCCCAATCTCTATCTTACCAGTCCTATCTAAGGTTCTTGAAAAAGTTGTAGCTACACAGCTGATAGACTACTTACAAGACAGTCAACTTCTTCATCCACATCAATTTGGTTTTAGACCAGGATACTCAACAGAAACAGCAAATTGTTGCCTTATTGAAAACGTCAAACAGTCCTTGGACAGGGGTAATGTGGTAGGAGCTGTTTTTCTAGATCTCAAAAAGGCTTTTGATACTGTAAACCACAGTTTGCTTTTATCCAAAATGGTATCTTTTAACTTCTCCCCAAATACATTAGAATGGTTTGCATCTTATCTCCAGAATAGAGAACAGTGTGTAAAAGTTCACCAGGTTAAATCCTCATTTTTAAACAACCGCATGGGTATCCCACAAGGGTCCATTCTTGGTCCTTTACTTTTCAGCATTTTTATTAATGACTTGCCGTTACACTGCTCAGCTGCAACATGCCAACTTTATGCAGATGATGCAGTTATTTACACAGCTGCCAAGACTCCAGCACAGGCTGCAGATGTACTGTCTACAAGTATGGTTGATGTCCAAGAGTGGCTCCTCAAGAACCATCTATTGCTGAACCTTCAGAAAACAGTCTCAATGTGCTTTTCAATCAAAAAATGTAACCTGCAACATTTTAAAGTTAATATACATGATCATGACATCAGTTTAGCTACAGAATTCAAATACCTTGGCATTGTACTAGATCCTCAACTCAAATTTAATCTTCATATAAAGAAAATTTCAAAAACAGTAAAAAAAAATCTGAACTGCTTTAAATTAATTAGATATTACATACCTTACGAAGCAGCTGCACTGTATATGCATTCTATGGTTTTTTCTCATATATCATACTGTTTGACAGTCTGGGCTCAAGCAGCCCCTTCCACAATAAGACATATAGGTTCATTATATAATCAAACCCTAAAAATCTTGGACAAAAAGCCCATTAGGTGGCATCACTGTAATGTTTTAAAAAAATACAACCTATTGAGTTTTGAGAGCTTCATTGACCTCTGTCTTCTGAAATTAACGTTCAAATGTTTCCATAAATCAGCACCCGAGCCACTTGCTGGTTTCGTCCTAAGACAGGACAGCAGCAGAGCCACCAGGAGTTCTGTTAACAATAACTGTAAAATATTCCACCGCAGAACCACATTTGGACAAACAGCTTTCTCTATAAAGGGCAGTCACATCTGGAACACAATGCCAAATGAAATTAAAATAATAACGGACTTTAAAACATTCACTAAAAATGTTAAAAACTGGCTGAAAAATAAACAAGAATGTACTCATGTATGAATTATTTGTCTGCAAAGTGAGAGTGAATGAAGGGAAGGAATAAATGTGTTTGTTTATAGTGAGTGACGGAGGGAGGAAGGCCTGAAATAGGCAAATGTGAGTTATGTTATATGTGTTAAAGGTGAGTCAGGCTGTTATATTTGTGTATTTATAATATTTATAATATTTATGTTAAATGTGAGTCAGGCTGTTATATTTGTGTATTTATAATATTTATAATATTTATAATTGTGTATTTATAATTTTTCTGCATTGATGTATGTGGTTATTGTGTATATTTTTTATCTTGATTCTTTTTTCTAAAGCCCATCCAGGGACAAGAGTTGCAAATTAGCTAATTAGCTATACACTCTATGTGCAACACATCAGATTGATTGTCTTTGATTAATTGTCTATGTTTATTGCACTGTCCCTGTCAAATAAACTAATCTACTACTACTACTGCTCCTCCACATTGAAAGGAGTCAGTTGAGGTGGTATGGGCATCTGATTAGGATGCCTCCTGGACGCCTCCCACTTGAGGTGTTTCAAGCACGTCCCACTGGGAGGAGACCCCGGGGCAGACCCAGGACTCGGTGGAGAGACTATGTCTCCCAGCTGGTCTGGGAACGCCTTGGTATCCTCTCTGAAGAACTGGAGCAGGTGGCTGGGGAGAGGGAATTCTGGGCTTCTCTGCTTGAACTGCTGCCTCCGCGACCCGGACCTCCGGAAAAGTGGTAGAAGATGGATGAAGATGGATATTTTGGTTTATTATTTTGCGACACCGGAAGTGTTAGTGTTAGTGTAGGTGATGAGTTTAATCAGTTATTTAAAGTGTCTCTAGTTTTATCTATGATGTCTGACCTCCATTACACAAAATTAAAATGCCTATTATATGAAAACTAGTGATGGCAAAGTCAAAACAGTGTTTTAGTGCCTTACCGAAACCTAGGTGGAACTTCTGAATTGAATCAATATAAGCAATTGAATCGCAATATAAGCTGCGGCTTCAGCCATCACCCATTTCAGATAACTTATGTTGAACTGTATAATCAGAGGAGTTCTTGTTTAATTTGACCTTGTTGGATTTTTTTCCCCTTTGTTATATTATTCTGTTTCTTTTTAATCTTTACTTTTAATCTATCCAAAATAAATAAATAAAAATCATTGTTCCGAGGTCTGTATCAGAAAGAGGATGTCACGTGACTGTTCCATTTCGCGTTCCATTACGTCACCAACTGTTTTCAAACTTCACCGCTGTTTTATGCAGTGATTGTGTTATCCCGTTTCTCAGATGAATAAAATGCTGCTGTGGCGCATATATATTGAACTCTTACTCCCCACATATGCATGACTCTATATGCATTGGGGGCTTCACGTCTCGACGGACAAGGGGACATCTGGACCTGCAGGGACCTGCAGGAGGTGACAAGGAGGTGTGAGTTCAGACCTTTGTCTAGGAGAAGATGCCCCAGTGGGAGTCCCGGAACATCGAAGGATTATGGACGATGGGTGGAGATCAAAGGGGCATTGTGATTGAGATTATGTACCGGCAATTGTATGTTTGCATAAGTATCATGTGACCTAGGTTGTGTGACTTCTGCAGAGTATAAGAACTGTGATGCATACTTGTCCTGCCTCTTCTGTTTGAGAGATTGATAGAGGATGTGTGTTCTCAATAAAACTGACCCTGAGAAATAAACTCAGTCTCGTCTTTGAACGCACCCTCTACACTGGTGACCCACGACAAAACATGGCCGGTGACGACCTTCACGCACCGGACCCCTCAGGAGCCAGCAGCGCTAACGCAGCTACCGCAGTCCAGCTGCCCAATTTCTGGCAGCACAACCCGCGCTCCTGGTTTACCACTGTGGAGGCGCAGTTCCATCTTCGGGGAATTTCAGCAGATTCGACGAAATTCTACCACGTTGTTGCCAAACTGGACAGCCTCACAGTGCAGCGGGTGGAGAGCCTGACGAACCACCCACCACAAGACAAGTACGGCGCACTGAAAGCTGCCCTCATCCGCGCTTTCACGCCCTCGCTGGGAGAACGAGCAGAGAAACTCCTGGCGTTGACGGAGGGCAAAGCAGACAGGCCGGCAGACCTGATGGCGAAGATGATAAATCTGAGAGGCGACAACAATGATGGTTTCATCTTCGCCCACCTTTTTCTCAGAACGCTACCGTCAGCAGTGAGAGTCACCCTGGCCAGCTCACAGCTACTGATCAATCGAGAGTACCATGAGCTGGGGCAGGAGGCACAGCGACTCGTTGACGCCCTTAGACGGCACTCGGCCACGACGGCAGCAGCAGAGCTAAGCGCATCACCGAGAGACAGCGGGAGACCAGAGGCTGCAGCATCGGATCCGATGATGTCAGCAGCGGCGGAGACCAGGAGAAGCGGAGCGGACGGCCCTCTCTGCTTCTATCATCGACGTTTCGCCGAGAGGGCGCACAAGTGCATTCCACCGTGCCGGTTCAAACGCTCGGGAAACGCCAAGACCGAGGGTCGGTAGCAGCTGCGGCTCTCGGCGCGAAGAACAGGCTGCTCTTCATCACCGATGCAAAGTCAGGGAGGCAGTTCCTGGTGGACACAGGCTCCCAACTGATTTTTATCACACCTTCCTACGCCGACCGGCTGGCACCTTCCAGTGGACCACTGGTGTTAGCGGCGAATGGTTCAACGATCAAGACGTTCGGGGAGAAGACCCTCACCCTGTCTTTTCATGGTCGGACATTTGAGTGGACCTTCATCGTAGCTGCAGTCAGCAATAACATGCTAGGTGCTGATTTTTTATGCTCTAATGGTTTATTGGTTGATCTTGCTAATAGACGTATGATTAATGCGCTGTCTTTTCATTCCTTTGCCTGCACAGCTCGGGTGGCCCCACCGACTGCACATCCCACTGTCACAGCTGCGGGTGGTAAGTTTCAAGCACTACTCACTCAGTTCCCAGCACTCACGGTCCCAACGTTTTCGGCGTCAGTAACTAAGCACGGGGTGGAACATTTCATAACCACTACTGGCCCCCCCGTTTTTGCAAAAGCTCGGCGCTTGGACCCAGCTAAACTGGCCATTGTGTGTGAGGAGTTTTCCAACCTGGAAAAACTGGGCATCATCAGGCGCTCTAACAGCCCCTGGTCCTCACCACTGCATATGGTCCCCAAGTCTGATGGTTCGTGGCGGCCTTGCGGTGATTTCCGCAGGTTAAATAACACTTCAGCACACGACCGCTACCCGATTCCGCACATCCAAGATTTTTCGGCACATTTAGCGGGGGCGCACCTTTTCTAAAATAGACTTGGTGCGCGGTTACCACCAAGTCCCAGTCCGCGCTCAAGACATACCCAAAACAGCAGTAATAACTCCTTTTGGGCTTTTCGAGTTTTTGCGCATGCCTTTTGGACTCAAGGGTGCCACGCAGACGTTCCAACGCATGATGGATGCAGTTTTACGTGGCCTTCCTTTCGTGTTTGTCTATTTGGATGATATTTTGGTAGCCAGCACATCCGAAGATGAACACGAAAGCCACCTCACAGCCGTTTTTCAGAGGCTAACAGAGCACGGGTTAATAATTAATCCAGCGAACTGCCAATTCGGGGTGGCGCAAATAGATTTTTTGGGGCACCGGGTTTCGCCAGAAGGAGCGGTCCCGCTGCCCGAGAAAGTGCGCACAATAACGGAGTTTCCCCAACCTCAAACGGTTAAAGCACTGCAGGAATTTCTGGGAATGGTTAATTTTTATAATCACTTCCTTCCCAGCGCGGCGCGGCTCATGCAACCACTGTACGCGGCTCTTAAAAAACAAAAACCTGCAAATAAGATCGAGTAGCCCCCGGAGTGGGAACGCGCTTTCTCCCAGGTCAAAGTGGCCCTAGCGAACGCCGTTTTGCTGGCACACCCAGTGCCAACAGCTCGTATGGCGCTTACCACGGACGCTTCCGATTTAGCGATAGGGACGGTCGTTGAGCAGTTCGTGGCAGGAAGCTGGCAGCCTCTTGCATTTTTTAGCAAAACCTTGCGCGATAATGAGCGGAAATACAGCGCGTTCAATAGGGAGCTGTTAGCCTTGCATTTGGCCATCCGCCACTTCCAGTTCTGGCTGGAAGGGCGCCGTTTCACTGCGTTCGTAGACCATAAGCCGTTAACGTTTGCGATGGCCAAGATTTCGGAGCCCTGGTCAGCCCGGCAACAAAGACAGCTGGCCGCGATTTTGGAATTCACCACCGATATTCAGCATGTCGCGGGCAAACATAATGTAGTGGCAGATTGTCTCTCATGTGCAGTGGCAATGCCAAGCCCCCAGGGGGCAGACTCGGCGGCGGTGGACGCAGGCCAGGTTTGTGGCGCGGAAGCGCTCGCAGCCCCGGTCTGCGTAGGTTTAGATTATGCAGCCATGGCCGCGGAGCAGGCTGATGACGCGGATGTGCGCGCGCTCCAGTCTGGACCAACAGGGTTAAGGCTGGAGCACAGGGTGCAGCAAATAGGTATGCACCCGCTAATCTGTGATGTCTCCACGGGGCGCCCTCGCCCCGTAGTTCCAGCTGCATGGCGACACCGCGTTTTTGACGCAATCCATTCGCTGGCGCATCCGGGAGTGCGCGCATCGATTAAAATGGTGGGGGAAAAGTTTGTTTGGCCAGGGTTGCGTAAACAGGTCAAGGAGTGGGCTGCAGCCTGCGTAGCGTGTCAACGGGCCAAAATTCACAAACACACCAGAGCCCCTTTAGAGCCGTTTCACATTCCGGCTAAACGGTTTGATCATGTACACGTCGACCTGGTCGGCCCCCTCCCGTTGTCGCAGGGGTTCACACACCTCTTGACGATGGTGGACCGCACCACGCGCTGGCCAGAGGTGGTCCCTCTGGCGTCAACTACAGCAGCAGACGTGGCGCGCGTTTTTTTAACGGCTTGGGTTGCGCGTTTTGGAGTCCCGTCGGACATAACGTCTGATAGGGGCCCCCAGTTCGTCTCCGAGCTCTGGTCATCCATGGCCCACAGCCTAGGGGTGAAAATTCACCACACTACCGCGTATAACCCCCAAGCTAACGGTTTGTGCGAACGCTTCCACAGGTCATTGAAAGCAGCCCTCAGGGCGTCGCTCACGGATACAAATTGGGCAGATAAACTTCCATGGGTTTTATTGGGGTTGCGTTCTGCACCTAAGGAGGATTTGCAAGCCTCCCCGGCCGAATTAGTTTTTGCTCAGCCCCTCCAGCTACCGGGAGAATTTCTTCCAGACAACCCCGCACCGAATTGCCCCCCCGCTCAGCTGTTGCAGAGCGACACCGGATCAAACACCCTCCCTGGCCCAGTTCATCACAGTTTTCCGTGCGTTTTTGTGCCCAGAGCCTTAAAAAACGCAGAATTTGTTTTTGTTAGACACGATGCTCAGAGGCCAGGTTTCCGACTGCCTTACGACGGACCGTTCAGAGTGTTAGAAACAGGTGAAAAGCATTTTTTGCTTGATTTGGGAGACAGGAAGGACTTGGTCTGCATTAACAGACTCAAACCCGCCTTTGTTTTGGCTGACGAGCACGTGCAGCCGGCCAGGGCACCCCGCCGTGGCGGGCCGCCAGGAAGGCATTGTTCCAAGCCATCGCAGGGATGCACTAATGACTCTGATTCACAGATATGAGGAGCTGCTGCAGATGGAGCAAAACCTACTCACAGAAGATATGACAGGAGATTTAAGCCCAAGCAGTTGGGGATGGTGTTGTGATCTGTTTCCTTTTTCATATGTTGTGATATGTTCTGCTATGCATCTTGGAGTATACTTTGTCCCTAAAACAGACGTTTGTGGGGGGGGGGGGGGTCATGTGGTGCATATATATTGAACTCTTATTCCCCACATATGCATGACTCTATATGCATTGGGGGCTTCACGTCTCGACGGACAAAAGGACATCTGGACCTGCAGGGACCTGCAGGAGGTGACAAGGAGGTGTGAGTTCAGACCTTTGTCTAGGAGAAGATGCCCCAGTGGGAGTCCCGGAACATCGAGGGATTATGGACGATGGGTGGAGATCAAAGGGGCATTGTGATTGAGATTATGTACCGGCGATTGTATGTTTGCATAAGTATCATGTGACCTAGGTTGTGTGACTTCTGCAGAGTATAAGAACTGTGATGCATACTTGTCCTGCCTCTTCTGTTTGAGAGATTGATAGAGGATGTGTGTTCTCAATAAAACTGACCCTGAGAAATAAACTCAGTCTCATCTTTGAACGCACCCTCTACACTGCCATTACACAATATTAAATTCTCTATTCTATGCACAATTTATGTATTACATAAATACTTCCTATGTAAAATACTAATTTCTCGTGTCCTTGCCTGACTGGCTGCTGGTTCATCAGCCCACATGCCTGAAACATTTCAAAGCTCCTCTGAAGTGCAGTTTTTTTGTGAAGTCTTGCCTCTCTGAGTGTCTTGGACTGAGCTGCTTTTGGATTTACATTATTTGGAAATGGATGGGGGTACAAAGCGTCCCAGGTCAGCTGTTTGGGATCACTATGACCTTCTTGAGGGAAAAAAGTTAAATGTATGCACTGTATTCAACATCTTGCATTTTGTAACAATACGACAAGTAGGTGGAGACACCTACGGACAAATCATCCTGACGCCTGCATTCCTAGTACAACACAACCGAGTGCTGAATCAAGCCACAGCCAGCGTAATGTTTATGGCATGTATTCATGTTCTTTTAATACACATACGAGTATACATTTATTATTTATACACCTTTATTATTATTTACAATTGTGGTTTATATTAATCATAAATCCCATAACCTACATATGTATAAGCATGTGAGAATGTTTGGTGATTACATATGTACAACGACTTCACACCTCAGAACAGGACAAGAGGTCTCAACCGCCAGCAAAGATCAAAGAGCATCCGAGGCGCTGCGGTGGAGACCAGATCGATCGCCCTGACCACCCAGGGTCAGGTGGAGGAGTAGGAAGACAAAGGAGGGGGATTAAGCTAATGCGGGATGTCAGCTTTGATGTGCAATGTCTTTTGTTATGTGTAGGTATAAGTATGTAGAGCTGAATGTGTTCGGCCTCTTATTCTACTTCTGCTTCTGCACTGAGATGAGACTTGTTAGAGGAGCGAAGCTGATAATAAACTTTGGTTTATAAGTCACATCGCCTCATTATTCAAAGCTCTTCTACACTGGTGACCAGACGTGAGGATGGAACAGAGACGTTCTCCCATGATTGACTCATCAGAGGCGACCCAGGCAAGCGCCGGCGCCCATGCAGACAGGGGAACGGATGGAAGACGTTCCCCCACGGCAGAAGAGAGGGCTCAATCGAGCACCAGCCCCGCCGTGAGAGCAGAAGAAAGGCGCTCTCACCCGGCGGACACATCAAGGACGGCCCACACAAGCGGCGTCACCGTCAAGCTGCCAGAATTCTGGCAAGAAGACCCGAGCTCGTGGTTCCAGCAAGCTGAGGCTCAGTTTGCACTGGCGGGCATAACGGCGGACGAGACGAAGTTTTATCACATCGTCGCCAAACTCGACGCTGCCACGTCAAGATGCGCGCGGAGCATAATCCGACAGCTGCCCGCCCATGACAAATACAAAGAGCTGAAGGCGACCATCGTCGAGAACTTCGTCCCCTCAGCCGAGGAGAGAGCAGAGAAGATCCTGGCGAACTACGGCCACAGAGGATGCAGACCCAAGGACCTCATGGAGGACATGCTGCAGCTCAAGGAGGAGGACAACGACAACTTCCTCTTCCACCACATCTTCCTCAGCACTCTGCCGCCACACATGAGAGGGACGCTGATCAACATGCGGTGCAGCACCCAGCAGGACTTCCGCGCGCTGGCCCGAGAAGCGCAGCGACTCACCAACGCCTGCGGAGAACAGGTGGCCACAGCAGCATCCGCAGATGCCCAGAGCAGCGGAGAACCACAGACAACCGAGCAGAGCCCACCCACCATGGCGGCAACACGACCAAGACGCAGCAGGCAGAACAACATCTGCTATTACCACCACCGTTTCGCCGAGGGGGCATACAAATGCGTTCCCCCCTGCAAGTTCAGAAGTTTGGGAAAACGCCAAAACCGAGAACCGTTAACGGCTGCTGTTCTCGGCGAAAAAAATAAACTTCTTTATGTGACTGACGGACACACCGGGAGACAGTTTCTGATCGACACCGGAGCTCAACTGAGTTTTATCACCCCTTCCCACGCAGATCGGGCCATGGGTCCCCGGGGAAATGGGGCGATGGCAGCCAACGGCTCCATCATCGACACTTAGGGTGAAAGGAGCCTGCCTCTTTGCATCCATGGCCGCAACTATAGATGGACATTTATTGTAGCGGCGGTGAGTTTTAACTTGTTGGGCGCTGATTTTTTGTGTGCACATGGGTTGTTAGTCGATCTAGCAAATAGACGCTTGGTTAATGCACTGTCATTTTATTCTATTCCCTGCTCAGCTCGAGTCTCTCCACCACCCGTGCAGGCCGGCGTCACAATAGCAGGAGGTAAGTTTGACCAACTCCTCACCCAATTTCCAGCACTCACAGTTCCCAAATTTTCAGCAACAGTAGCGAAACACGGGGTTGAACACTTCATTCCCACAACGGGCCCACCCGTGTTCGCCAAAGCTCGGTGCTTAGACGCAACCAAGCTCGCCATAGCACGGGACGAGTTTGCCACCATGGAAAAATTAGGCATTATTAGACGCTCGAAAAGCCCCTGGGCATCGCCACTCCACATGGTCCCGAAAACCGACGGTTTTTGGAGACCTTGCGGCGATTACCACAGATTAAACAATGCGACAGCGCATGACCGCTACCCAATTCCTCACATCCAAGATTTCTCATTACATCTGGCTGCGCGCATTTTTTCTAAAATAGACCTGGTCTGCGGCTATCACCAAGTCCCCGTTCGAGCGGAAGACATTCCTAAAACGGCTGTAATAACCCCTTTCGGTCTTTTTGAATTTTTGCGGATGCCGTTTGGCCTCAAAGGCGCTGCTCAAACCTTTCAGCGGATGATGGACACGGTATTACGCGACCTCCCCTTCGTGTTCGTCTACCTCGACGATATGCTGGTAGCCAGCTCGTTGGAGGAAGAACACGAACAACACCTCACTACGGTTTTTCAGAGACTAGAAGAGCACGGGTTAATAATCAATCCAGCCAAATGCAAATTCGGCGTGTCACAAATTGATTTTTTGGGACACAGAGTTTCACCAGAGGGAGCAGTCCCACTGCCAGACAAAGTTCGCGCAGTAAAAAATTTTCCATGACCACAAACGGTCAAATCGCTGCAAGAATTTTTGGGAATGGTTAATTTTTACAACCGTTTCCTCCCCCGCGCAGCTCAACTCATGCAGCCCCTGTATACCGCACTCAGAAAACAAAAGCCTTCCAACGCGGTCGAATGGACCCCGGAGCGCGAACGCGCCTTCGCGGAAGTAAAAAGTGCTCTAGCGAACGCCACATTGTTGGTTCACCCTGATCCCTCGGCCCGCATAGCGCTAACCACAGACGCTTCAGACCTGGCCATAGGGGCAGTTGTGGAACAACACGCTGGCGGAACCTGGCAACCTTTGGCATTTTTCAGCAAATCGTTTGTCACGCCGCGCCGCTCATCAGCGGCGCCAGCTGCACGCACACCTGCACATCATCAGCGGCGAGGGATTTAAGCCGCCTCGCCCTGGGCTTCGGCCTGAAGCCGTCAGACTTCGCTCAACGGATTGCTGTGAGTTCCCTCTCATACTTCAGCAAGCATTGTGGTAAGAAGCCCTTACCTTTCCCTCTCCAAGTCTGCTCCCCTGTGCACAGGTGGATTTCCCGGCGGCGGACCATTCCTCTCCATCGCCTGTTCCTCGCTGCTGCACCGGGCTCTCCAGGTTGCTGTCTACCGGACCTCGTTCCTTGCTGTGCCAGCCACCTGCCCTTTCCAAGTAAGCTCTTCTCCAACTTGTATATCTCCTGTGTTGGTGTGTACCCGTCACCCTTCTCCCTGTGCTTTTCCCATAGGGTTGTCCAGCTGTACGGTCTCCTGCCTCTGTGCCCGAAGCAGACGCCACCACCAACACATTTACACCTCGCAGACACACATTCATACACCCTTGTTGTCATTAAAGCTATTTGAGCTACTCTGAGCCTGTGTGTGTGTCTCCTGAGCCGTGCATTATGTCAGTACGGCTTCAGCAGAGCGGCTCGGCAGACGGCGGGCTTGCACACCGGCTTACCACTCTCGAGGCTCGAGTGGACCAAATAGCTTATCAGCAACAGGTGATACTCAACCAATTGATCAACATAACTAACCGATTGGACCGCTTGGACCCCCAACAGCCGTTCCCCCCGGCTCGTCAGGGTGGCGCAGCTCCTGCTGCTCCAGCGGCCGTCCAGCAGGCTCCGGGAGCACCGACTCGGCTCACGCCCATTCCAACCCCCGCCCGCTTTAGCGGTAAGCTCGGCGGAGCGCGGGGGTTTATAATGCAGTGTGAGTCCATGTTCCACCGTGTGCCCGGAGACTTTCCTTCAGATCATAGCTGAATTGGTTATATTGGGAATCTCCTAGAGGGGCGAGCACTAACCTGGACTTATGCCGTAATGGCGAGGCCCAGTTATGCCACCCTCACTTATGACCAATTCGTGAGACGCTTCCTGGAGGTCTTTGATCACTCTCGTACCGAGACAGTCCAGGTCGATCGGCTTCTCAGCCTCCAGCAGGGAAGCCGGTCGGCAGCGGACTATGCAATCAACTTCCGGGTAGCGGCGGAGGAACTGGGCTGGGATGAACGCTCATTCTGCGGCCTTTTCCTCCGCAGTCTCAACGATGATCTGAAGGATGAACTGGCTGGGCGGGATATCCCGGAGACTCTAGCGGAGCTAACATCTCTAGCTATCAGTTTGGATAACAGGCTGCGCGAGCGCTCCTCGGAGCGGAAGTCGTCTTCTTCTCGCCCTCGTGGAGCCTCGTCGCGCCAGTTCCAAGCTCGCCCCCTGGCGACGCCGCCACCATCGCGCCCCGAGGAGTCGGAGCCGATGTCGACGGGCTGGACAAAGCTCTCCCCGGCGGAGAGACAACACCGCCGTGAGTTGAATCTCTGCATGTATTGTGGGGACAGTCAACACACGGTAGAGCTTTGTCCACAGAAGCCAAACGGCGGGGTCCGCGAGTCACTGTAGGGGGCCTCGCGGACATCAATCGGTTAAGTCCCCTCACCCAATTGAAGCTGCCCGTCCGATTTTGACACAACTCTACTGGGCATCTCACTCACGCACTGGTGGATTCGGGCGCGGATGGCAGTTTTATTTCACAAAGCCTGGCAACCCGATTGGGCATCCGCTGCCAGGCACTAAAAACCCCTATCTCCCTGGTCAACCTCTCCCATGTCTCCCTGGGGAGAGTAACACATCAGAACCTCCCCGTTCCAGTTATCATCTCTGGAAATCACCGGGAGGAGATAACCTTCTACGTCCTGCCCAACTCTGTGTCGCCCGTCATCCTGGGGTACCCCTGGCTACGCCTCCACAACCCCGTTTTGGATTGGAAGTCCGCCGGGGTGTCGGCATGGAGCACATTCCGCATGAGCACCTGTTTACAGTCCGCTGCCTGCTCTCCGTCCTCTTCCCCATCACCTACGGACGCTGCGCCCCCGGACCTATCCCTGGTGCCATCGGAATTTCACGACCTGGGTATGGTATTCAGCAAGTCCAAGGCGATGTCTCTTCCTCCACATAGACCCTATGACTGTGCTATAAACATCCGCCAGGGGGCATCCTTACCCTCGGGGCGACTCTACAGCCTGTCGGCGCCGGAGAAGGAGACCATGAACGCTTATCTCAAGGAGTCGCTGAGTGCTGGGATTGTCCGTCCCTCATCATCACCTGTGGGGGCAGGATTCTTCTTCGTGGGCAAGAAGGACGGTTCCCTCCGTCCTTGCATCGACTATCGCGCCCTAAACGACATCACGGAGAAGGATCGCTATACCCTGCCCCTCATGGACACCGCCTTCCACTCCCTCCAGGGGGCGACTTGGTTCACCAAGCTGGATCTACGCAGCGCATACCACCTCGTCCGGATCCGGGAGGGAGATGAGTGGAAGACAGCCTTCCGTACCCCGAACGGCCACTTTGAGTACCTTGTGATGCCGTTCGGGTTGACCAACGCTCCAGCCGTCTTTCAGTGCCTCATAAATGACGTCCTCCGGGATTTCATTGGCCTTTTTGTGTTCGTCTACCTGGATGACATTCTCATCTTCTCCAAATCCAGGGACAAGCACCGGGTCCATGTGAGGCGGGTCCTCCAAAGCCTGCTGGAGAATCGGTTGTATGTGAAGGCCGAGAAATGCGAGTTCTACGCTAAGACAACATCCTTCCTCGGGTTCATCATCTCCCACGACCAGGTGCTTCCGGACCCAGTGAAGGTGAAGGCGGTGGTGGAATGGCCCACACCTGCATCAAGAAAACAGGTGCAGCAATTTATCGGGTTTGCAAATTTCTACCGCCACTTTGTCCCTAACTTTGGCACCATCGTCGGCCCGTTGACCTGCCTCACGTCCCCTAAGGTCCCGTTCCGGTGGACCGAAGAGGCCGCGGCTGCTTTTCAGGCGCTGAAGGCGGAGTTCTCCTCCTCCCGGGTCCTTAGCCAAGTCAACCCTGCGCTGCAATGCATCGTGGAAGTGGACGCTTCGGACACAGGAGTGGGGGCTGTTCTATCCCAGCGGTCGCCAGAAGATGGAGTCAAACGGCCCTGCGCTTTCTTCTCCCGGCGCTTGTCCCCGGCGGAACGGAATTACGATGTGGGGGACAGAGAGCTCCTCGCCATCAAGCTCGCGCTGCAGGAGTGGCGTCACTGGCTAGAGGGGGCGGACCTGCCGTTCGTGGTCCTGACGGACCACAAGAACTTGGAGTACCTGAGATCTGCCAAGCGTCTGAACGCCCGCCAGGCGCGCTGGTCCTTGTTCTTTGCCCGGTTCCGATTCAACATCACCTTCAGGTCTGGCTCCAAGAACGGCCTGCCCAACGCCCTCTCTAGGCAATTCGCCCCTGAGGAGTCGGAGGACACGGTCCACACCATCCTACCCAGGTCATGCGTCGTGGGAGCCGTCACCTGGGACATTGAAAGCAAGATCCGGAAGGCGCAGGAAGTGGAACCTGACCCTGGCGGCGGACCGGAGGGGAGGCTGTTCGTGCCATCCACGGTTCGGGGGGAGGTCATCCACTGGTTGCACACATCCAAGCTCACCTGCCACCCTGGCTCCTCCCGGATGATTGACCTCCTCCAGCGGTCCTTCTGGTGGCTGGGCCTGCGGAGGGACGCTGCCCGCTACGCCCGGGCCTGCCCAGTGTGTGCCACCAGCAAATCAGGTAATGCCCCTCCAGCGGGTTTGCTCCAGCCTCTGCCTGTCCCTGGCAGGCCCTGGTCGCATATCGCCCTGGATTCCGTCACCGGACTCCCAGTCTCAAACACCTTCGACACCGTCCTGACCATCGTGGACCGCTTCTCCAAGGCAGCACACTTCGTCCCCCTACGAGGTCTCTCAACTGCCCTGGAGACGGCGGATCTCCTAATCCAGCACGTGGTCAGGCTACACGGGATTCCGGTGGACGTGGTCTCGGACCGGGGGCCCCAATTTTCTTCAGAGGTTTGGAGGTCGTTCTGCAACGCCCTGGGAGCCAAGGTGAGCCTCTCCTCCGGCCATCACCCCCAAACCAACGGGCAGTGTGAGCCGACCAACCAGGAGCTGGAGGCTGCGCTCCGCTGCGTCACGGCGTCCAAACCAACGTCCTGGAGTAACCACCTCGCCTGGGTTGAATACGCCCACAACACCGCTCGCTCTTCTGCTACAGGGATGTCCCCCTTTAAGGCGTCCCTGGGTTACGACCCCCCGCTGTTCCCGGCACAGGAGAATGAGGTAACTGTCCCCTCAGTTCGGGCGCATCTCAGGCAGTTCCGCTCCATCTGGGCGTCAGCGCGCAATGCGCTTTTACGCATGGCGGAGCGCAACAGAGCCGTGGCGGACCGGCACAGAAGACCTGCCCCGGCGTACAGAGTTGGTCAGCAAGTCTATGTGTCGACCCAGGACGTGATTTTAAAGGGCGAGAGGAGGAAGCTGGCACAGTGCTTTATGGGCCCATACCCCATCACCAGGATCATCAACCCGGTGGCTGTGCGTGTAGCTATTCCCCCCTCCCTCCGCATCCACCCCACCTTCCACGTATCCAAGGTGAAGCTGGCAGTCTCCGACCCCCTTTGCCCTCCTCCTGCTGCGCAACCCGCGCCCCGGATGATTGATGGCCATCCGGCCTGGCCCGTCTCCTCCATCCTGGACTCTCGGCGCCGGGGCCGTGGGTTGCAGTACTTGGTGGACTGGGAGGGCTATGGGCCTGAACATCGGCAGTGGGTACCCTCGTTGTTTGTGTTGGACCCATCTCTCATTACTGAGTTCCACCGAGCGCACCCAGAGAGACCATCGCCAGGAGGCGCTGCTAGAGGGGGGAGTACTGTCACGCCGCGCCGCTCATCAGCGGCGCCAGCTGCACGCACACCTGCACATCGTCAGCGGCGAGGGATTTAAGCCGCCTCGCCCTGGGCTTCGGCCTGAAGCCGTCAGACTTCGCTCAACGGATTGCTGTGAGTTCCCTCTCATACTTCAGCAAGCATTGTGGTAAGAAGCCCTTACCTTTCCCTCTCCAAGTCTGCTCCCCTGTGCACAGGTGGATTTCCCGGCGGCGGACCATTCCTCTCCATCGCCTGTTCCTCGCTGCTGCACCGGGCTCTCCAGGTTGCTGTCTACCGGACCTCGTTCCTTGCTGTGCCAGCCACCTGTCCTTTCCAAGTAAGCTCTTCTCCAACTTGTATATCTCCTGTGTTGGTGTGTGCCCGTCACCCTTCTCCCTGTGCTTTTCCCATAGGGTTGTCCGGCTGTACGGTCTCCTGCCTCTGTGCCCGAAGCAGACGCCACCACCAACACATTTACACCTCGCAGACACACATTCATACACCCTTGTTGTCAATAAAGCTATTTGAGCTACTCTGAGCCTGTGTGTGTGTCTCCTGAGCCGTGCATTATGTCATCGTTAAACCAAATGGAGCGTAAATACAGCACTTTTGACAGGGACCTGCTAGCGCTTCATTTATCCATCCGCCACTTCCAGTTCTGGTTAGAAGGGCGGCGTTTCACGGCTTTTGTAGACCACAAACCGCTCACCTTTGCGATGGCTAAAATTTCAGAACCATGGTCAGGCAGGCAACAAAGACAGCTAGCTGCAATTTCAGAGTTCACCACAGACATTCGACATGTGGCAGGCAAACTTAACGTGGTAGCAGACTGCCTCTCTCGCGCTGTGACATCGCCAGAGCACGAGGAGACAGATTATACTACCTCAGCCGCAGAACTCTTCGCCAACGCGGACACGTACGCGGCCCCAATTCACGTAGGGATAGATTACGCAGCCATGGCAGAGGAGCAAAGCAGTGACGCGGACATGCGCGCACTCCTGTCTGGACCAACAGGGTTAAGGCTGGAGGAAAGGGGTTTACGCGACGGCGTACCCCCCCTAATCTGCGACGTTTCAACCAGCCGACCTCGCCCGGTAGTCCCAGCTGCATGGCGCCGCCGTATTTTCGACTCATTTCACTCCCTCGCGCACCCAGGTGTGCGCGCCTTGGTTAAAATGGTCGCCGAAAAGTTTGTTTGGCCGGGCCTGCGCAAAAATGTAAAGGAATGGGCAAAAACTTGCATGTCTTGTCAGCGCGCCAAAATACACAAACACACAAAAGCCCCTCTAGAGCCTTTTCGAATCCCAGCTAGAAGGTTCGACCACGTTCATGTTGACCTCGTGGGACCACTACCTTCGTCTCAGGGTTTCACACACCTGCTAACAATGATAGACCGTACTACGCGCTGGCCTGAGGCGGTCCCTCTGGCGTCAACCACAGCGGCGGAAGTCGCTCGCGTTTTTTTGACAAACTGGGTGGCACGTTTCGGCGTCCCATCGGACATCACGTCCGATAGGGGGCCTCAATTTGTCTCAGAGCTTTGGTCAGCCATGGCCAGCAGCTTAGGGGCGACAATTCATCGCACCACCGCTTATTACCCTCAGGCTAATGGGTTATGCGAGCGCTTTCACAGATCTTTAAAGGCCGCCCTCAGAGCCTCACTAACGGGTACAAATTGGGTAAATAAACTTCCCTGGGTTTTACTGGGGTTGCGTGCTGCGCCTAAAGAGGATCTAGACGCCTCCCCAGCAGAATTAGTTTTTGCACAACCTCTCAGACTCCCAGGTGAATTTTTACCAGAGAACCCAGAGCCGGGGCATCTTCCAGCCCTGAGGCTTTTAGGCAGCAACGGACCGGACACTCTCCCTGGACCGGCACATCACTCTTTTCCACTGGTTTTTGTCCCCCAAGCTTTAAAAAACGCCGAATTCGTTTTTGTTAGGCATGAAGCTTTAAAACCAACCTTCCGCCCACCATACGATGGACCATTCAGAGTGCTGGAACCTGGTGATAAGCATTTTGTGCTTGATTTAGGGGACAGAAAATAAACAGTCAGCATTGACAGACTTAAACCTGCCTTCTTGTTGAGAGACGAACCTGCACGGTTGGCGAGAGCACCTCGGCGGGGTAGACCCCCCAAGAAAAAAGACTCAGCCCCCCTGCAGGGAACAAATAACCACTCTCCTCCCCAAGCTGCAGATTCCTTACAGGAGGGTCCCGCCAGGACGCCCAAGCGGACCCATAGCAGATTTGGGAGAAGACTAAAACCCAGACGGCACAGGGACTGATGCAAATTAACCAAAAGTTGTTAACTATTTTATCAGATTGTGCTGTGACAGTTTTAAGACTGATTTGTGATATTACTACGTTGTTATGATTACCACTGAATTCTCTACAGGAGCATAGCTGCTGGAAAGTTGTTTTTTTTTTTCCTTGTCAAGAGGTTTAACAGTTAGTATGTCATAGAAATTATCTTAAACTGTGGACTTTCTTTTATTGTCCTTTTCTTAGTCGTTTGGGGGGGCTGTGGTTTATATTAATCATATATCCCATAACCTACATATGTATAAGCATGTGAGAATGTTTGGTGATTACATATGTACAACGACTTCACACCTCAGAACAGGACAAGAGGTCTCAACCGCCAGCAAAGATCAAAGAGCATCCGAGGCGCTGCGGTGGAGACCAGATCGATCGCCCTGACCACCCAGGGTCAGGTGGAGGAGTAGGAAGACAAAGGAGGGGGGATTAAGCTAATGCGGGATGTCAGCTTTGATGTGCAATGTCTTTTGTTATGTGTAGGTATCAGTATGTAGAGCTGAATGTGTTCGGCCTCTTATTCTACTTCTGCTTCTGCACTGAGATGAGACTTGTTAGAGGAGCGAAGCTGATAATAAACTTTGGTTTATAAGTCACATCGCCTCGTTATTCAAAGCTCTTCTACACAATAAATATAATTATGCATTTGATCACTAAAAGAAGCCATATTGTTGTACATTTACATACAGTCACATATTTTACATATTGTGACGTAAGCAGGGTTCACACAAAGAAAATGGAGAAGATGGTTGTGATCAACCGGATTTATTTTTCACACACACTGAGCACAGGCAGGAGGGGAGGTCATTCTCCCAGACCTCCGTTTAAATCACGGTTACACACACATAACGTTTTCAACTGGCAAAGCATGCTGGGAAATCCCTGCCCCCCTTAACATGGCCCCAACGTTACACTGCCCCCCCCCCCGGACTGGTTTCTGTCCCCAGAAAAATTAAAGTCCAATTTAAAAGTCCAATACAAACTCATCCAGGTGTCGGGGCGGTCTTCGGCGCCGGCGGCCAACACGTACAGGCCCCCTAGTGTCCATCTGGGTCTCGGTCGGGGTATCGGGCCGGGATGGAAGCTCCGGTTCGTCCACCAGCGGTGCAGATGGCCGATACGTGGCGAGACGGTCACGATGAAGGACCACAACCCGGTCCCTTTTTCTAAGCCTCACCCTGTACACCACATCTGACAGTCTCTCCAGGACCATGCATGGCCCCGACCACTGGCTCGCCAGCTTCGGTGATCGTCCTCTCTTCCTCTCAGGGCAGAAAACCCAAACTCGATCTCCCGGTGCAAAGTCCCTCCCCTGGCAGCAGGAGTTGTACGCTCGCTTCTGCCGACACCCCGCCGCTGCCAGGGCCTCTCGAGCCAGCTCGTGCTCCGTGTGGAGACGTTCTTTCAAACAAAAAAAATAATCCAATCTGGGTTTTCCCTCCACCTCCGGCTCAGGGGGGGAACCGAATACCAAATCCACCGGTGTGCGCAGCTCGTGTCCAAACATGAGCGCCGCAGGGGTGCACCGGGTAGATTCCTGAGCTGCCGTCCGGTACGCCCACAAAACAAAAGGCAGGTGCAGGTCCCAGTTTTGCTGTCGCTGGTCCACTAGGATAGCGAGCTGGGTGGTGAGGGTCCGGTTGAATCGTTCGACCAGGCCGTCGCTCTGTGGATGCAGTGGGGTGGTCCGGGTCTTCCGGATGCCCAGCCGTTTGCAGAACTCTCCGAAGACCTCCGCCTCGAAGTTCCGACCCTGATTGCTGTGCAGCTCCTCCGGTGCGCCAAAACGACAGAACATTTCATCCACCAGCTTTGATGCCGTCGTAGTGGCGCTCTGATCAGGGACCGCGTACGCCTCTGGCCACTTAGTGAAATAATCCATCGCAACCAGCACGTAGCGGTTCCCCCGGTCCGTGGTCGGGAAAGGGCCCAGGATGTCCACTCCCACTCGCTCCATCAGTGCTCCCACCCAGTACTGCTGCAGGGGAGCGTGGGATCGCTGAGTTGGTCCCTTCTGAGCTGTGCATGTGTCGCAGCGATGAACGTGGAGCTCCACGTCCTGATGACAACCGGGCCAGTAGAACCGGGCCCGAAGGCGCTGCAGCGTCTTTGTCACTCCGAAGTGGCCCGCTCCTACCGCCCCATGAACCAGCTGGAGTACTTTGGGCCGGAGTCGACGAGGAACCAGCAGCTGCCAGACGTGCCGCTGCCCAGCTGGAGTCTGCCACTGTCGATACACCACGCCCTCGTAGCAGCGGAGGTTGGCCCACTGGGAGTGCAGGGCCTTAGTCTCTGGGTCCAGTGGTGACACAACCTCCCAGGCGGGCCGCTGTCCTGCGTCCAGCCACTGCCGAACCCGCGAAATGACCGGGTCTCTGTCCTGCTCGCTCTGCAGCTGCTGCGTGCCAAGAACCTCTGTGACGTCATCGCTGGGGAGAACTGCCTGATCATCTGAGGGGCTGTGCGTCGCTGCGTGATTCCTGCTCGCAGCGGCTCGGAGAGCGGCAGCCCGTGGGGCGGTTTGGTCCCGATTTTCAGCCCGTTGGCAGTGACGACACTCCTCTGTCGCACAGGGGCGCCGAGACAGCGCGTCAGCGTTGGCATGGAGGCGGCCCGCCCGATGCACAATCTGGAAATTATAATCCTGCAGTGCCTCCAGCCATCTCGCCAACTGTCCATCCGGTTCTTTGAAGTTTAACAACCAGGTCAGGGAAGCGTGGTCCGTCCTGAACTGGAACCTGCCCCCGTACACATACGGGCGGAAATGACGCAGTCCTTGAATGACAGCCAGCAGCTCTCTGCGAGTCACACAGTAATTTCTCTCGGCTCTGCTGAGAGTGCGGCTGAAAAAAGCGACTGCCTGCTCTCCCTGCTCTCCCTCCTGGGATAGCACCGCCCCGATGCCCTGGTTGCTGGCGTCCGTGTCCACGATGAAAGGGCGGTTCGGGTCGGGATACCGCAGGACGGGGGCTCTGATGAGCGCTGCGCGAAGCTGGGAGAAAGCAGCAGCACAGCTGTCACTTCACTGGAACGTGCGTCCTTTCTGCGTCAGCTGATGCAGCGGGCTGGCGATGGTGGCGAAGTCTTTCACAAACCTCCTATAATAGGAGGCCAGTCCAAGAAAACTCCTCAGTTCTCTGACGTTCCGCGGCACTGGCCAGTCTCTCACTGTTGCCACTTTTTCCGGGTCGGTGGCGACCCCCGCTGCGCTGACGACGTGGCCCAAAAAGGTGGTCTCCCGCCGAAACAGGTGGCATTTCTTAGGGTGTAACCGTAGCCCCACCTGCTGGATGGCTCCCAGCACCTCTCGGAGATTTGACAGGGCGCTGTCAAAATCAGCTGCATGCACCAGTAGGTCATCCAGGTAAACAACACAGCGACTCCGGGGCACGTGAGCCAGCACTCGCTCCATCAAGCGTTCAAAGGTGGCCGGAGCGTTGCAGAGTCCAAACGGCATCACTTTAAACTGGTACAGTCCCTGCCCGATGGAGAAGGCTGTTTTTTGGCGGGCCTCAGGTGACAGCTCTACCTGCCAATAGCCGCTGCGTAGATCCAGCGAGCTGAACCAGCTGGAGCCGGCGATGTGGTCCAGTGCGTCATCGATGCGGGGCAGGGGGTAGGAATCTTTCCTGGTGGCGTCGTTCAGGCGTCGGTAATCCACACAGAACCGCCACAACCCGTCCTTCTTCTTGACCAGCACCACCGGCGCCGCCCAGGGGCTACTGGAGGGCTCAATAACATCTGCCTCCAGCATTTCTCGCACTTTTTGTTCTGCTGCTGCCCGCCTTGAAAAGGGCAGCCGGCGTGGGTGGAATCGAATCGGCCTGGCCTCACCGGTGTCGATCTCGTGCTGCACCAACCCGGTCCGGCCGCATTCCTCATCCTTCGCGGCGAAAACACCCATAAAACAGTCCAATAGCTCCCGCAGCTGGCGTCTCTGTTCCGGGTCCAGCCCGCTGCAGCTCCGCTGAAATAATTCCTCCACCGCCTGCTGTGTCTCTGCTGACACGTTGACCCCTCCCCTTGCTGTCCTTGTGTGCGTTCGTGCTCCCTCTGTCCGCGCTGGTGACGTCATTGTGTCCAGTCCTCGCGGTGGCCTGCCTGGTCCGGTCTGTCTTGGTGATCCCTCGATCGCGCAGGCCCCTGTGTTCCTTCCCTGGGTTCTGCTGTGGAGCGTGATGGTCCGGTTTCCCAGCTGGAGGGACGGTCCCGCGGTGTCGATCTTGGCGTTCCAGGCTGTGAGCAGGTCTAGTCCAATAATACAGGGGTCTTGGATGTCAGCCAGCCAGAACGGGTGTCTTATGTTCTGACCGGCCACCCTCACCACCAAAACTCTCCGCCCCCCCAGTCTGGCGCGCTCACCGGTAGCCGTGGTGACGCAGCGCTTGGTGGGTTCCCACCCCCGTGGGGCCGTCTTGTTCGTGCCCGGCAGCACACCGGGTCGAACAAGGGAGATTGTAGAGCCGGTGTCAATCAGGGCCCGGATCGACGTCTTCCCCAAGCTGCACTGTAGATACATCCCTGGAGAGTGTCCAATTCGGCCCATGCGTGGTGCCGGCTCCTCGGGGGAAACATCTGCGGGAGGCGGCCTGTCCCTGTTCACGCCACCTCGCTCTAGTTTAACGCCGGCGAGGGGTGTTCTTCTCCGGGGACGCGCCGCCGTGGTCTGCCGTAATTCCTCCTCTTCCTCCTCGCTCTCCATCGTGGCCTGGAAGGTTCTCTGTCTGTGCGTTGGCGCTTCAACTGTGCGATTCATCAGCGGCTCCACCCGCTCTGCTTCTGCCACTGCAGTCTCCCAGTCACTCGCGGCGTGGATCCGTACGTGGCTCTGGAGCTGGGCCGGGCGGAGACCTTGGATGAAGCTCCGGAGGGCGAGCTTCTCTACCGCCTCCGGTGCGAAATCCGGGTAGCTGCGCCGGGTTAGCAGCCATATGTCTGCAGCATAGGTTCCTAGGCTTTCCTGGTTGCTTCTACGGCGGCGGGTCAGCTGTTCCTGGGCGTGCTCAGCGTCCGCCGTTCTCCCAAATCGTCTCTGGAGCGTCCCTTGTAGCGCTGGCCAGCTGTAGCGCTCCTCAGGCAGGAGATCAGAGAGCGTGCAGAGAGCTCTCCCTTCCAAGGCCAGCGCGACTTGCACGGCGGTTTCCTCTGGTGACCAGCCGTTCAGCGCAGCGGCCAGCTCGACCTGGGTCAGGTAGTCATCCAACGTGGCCTCGCCGTTGAAGCAGGGAATCTCGGCCCGCTGCCTAACAGATGGGATGGCCGCCTCCTGATCGATTGTCACTCTTGATCGCCGTGGGATCGCCAGCCCGTCCTGTCCTGAAAAGGGCGGAATGCGGTGCTGGTTTGCTCTGCTCTGCCCGTTCTGTCTTGAAAAAGACAGAAGGCGGGGTGCGCTGGCCCCGTCAGGTCTGCCGCCGCTTCGTTCGTCCCGGCTCCCGGGGGTGGTGTCTCGGTCCCATCGTCCATCATCAGCTGAGCAATGAACTGCTCCAGCTGCTGGATCTCCATTCTGATCCTGGCTTCCATCTGCTCCATCCCACTTCTGACACCAGTGTGACGTGCTGCTCAACATGGCGACGTCCCACCGGGAGATTCGAACTCACGCCTCCCGCTCCGGAGTCCCGCACTCTACCTGTGTCGCCAATAGGGTCAACCCACTTGGCAAGCCAAGTAGGGTGCTCATATTGAGTTCGCTACACTACTCCCCTCTGGTTCTCGACATCGTCCCGATGTCAGCGCCCCATTACTGCTTTGGACAGGAGATCCCACTTCTGACACCAATGTAACGTGCTGCTTGACATGGCAACGTCCCACCGGGAGATTCGAACTCACGCCTCCCGCTCCGGAGTCCCGCACTCTACCTGTGTCGCCAATAGGGTCAACCCACTTGGCAAGCCAAGTAGGGTGCTCATATTGAGTTCGCTACAATATAGTTACATATATTTACAATATATGAAGTTGCATGGCAGCATTCCTCCTAACTCAGTCTTTTTGTTGTTCCTTGACAGGAAGGCAAAAAGAACTGAATGTACACAAGCACCCCCTAAAAACAGGGACTGATGTCTATTTTGTAAACAAGCACCCCCTACAAATACTAACTGAAAAAATATATATTTTCAGACAAATAATACTAGAAACCCAAACAAAACACGAAACGTTGAGATAAAGACCCGAAAACACTCAGCTGGTTCAGTGTAGTATTATAACATTTGGCCACCAGATGTCGCTGTGGGGAGATGTTTCGAACGTTCCAAAAGATCGATTCTTTTTTGAATCAATTGTTCCAAATGATTCGATCTCTCGATCGTTCCATTTCTGCCATCACTACCTGCCATAGCTGCACCCAACGTTCTATTTACAAAAACATCCCCCCACTTCATTTCCGTCACTCCTCCTTCATAATAAAAGCCTTTTCCATTCTGTGTACTTTCTTTTGCCAGACTAACACCACAAAAGAGCAAAAACAGGATAAACAAACTAAAATATTCATTAAAATGTTTAAGTATAACATTTAAACTAATCAGTTTGAGTAATCATGAAAATTACTTCTCAAATAAAGAACTGCCTGTTTTCCAAAATTACCTCTTACATTAGTTTAGCATTAATATCTCCATCAATTCATCTGATTGCTGCGGCTGTTTCAACCGGATGTCATGCACGCTGTTTCCGGTTTGGTCACGTGACGTTTGGCATAACCCCGATCCAGCAACTCCTCTCTGCTCAGACACTTCCTCGTTTCCTCCCTTCAGAGCTGCTCCTTGATAAAGGGTGGAAACGCCACGTCACTGCAGACCCACGTGATTGTGAGGAAGTGAAACTCAGAGGAGAAATGGCGCAGAAAGGAGTTCAGCTGGACGCAGAAAGGTTCTCCTGTTCCATCTGTCTGGATCTACTGAAGGATCCGGTGACGATTGCCTGTGGACACAACTACTGTATGAACTGTATTAATAAATACTGGGATGATGAGGAGGAGGAGGAAACTCACAGCTGTCCTCAGTGTCAGCAGACCTTCAGACCGAGGCCTGTCCTGGTGAAAAACACCATGTTAGCTGAGTTAGTGGAGGAGCTGAAGAAGACTGGACTCCTGGCTGCTCCTGGTGTCCACTGCTATGCTGGAGCAGAAGATGTGGCCTGTGATTTCTGCACGGGGAGAAAACTGAAAGCCATCAAGTCCTGTTTGGTCTGTCAGGTTTCTTACTGTGAGACACACCTTCAGCCTCACTATGGCGTGGCTCCGTTAAAGAAACACAAGCTGGTGGAGCCCTCCAAGAACGTCCAGGAGAACATCTGCTCTCGTCATGATGAGATGATGAAGATCTTGTTCCATACTGATCAGCAGATTATCTGTTATCTCTGCTCCATGGACCATCTCAAAGGCCACGACACGTTCTCAGCTGCAGCAGAAAGGACTGAGAGGCAGAGAGAGGTGGAGGGGAGTCAACGAAACATCCATCAGAGGATCCAGGACAGAGAGGAAGATGTGAAGCTGCTTCAGCAGCCGGTGGAGGCCATCAATCGGTCTGCTGATAAAACGGTGGAGGACAGTGAGAAGATATTCACTGAGCTGATCCATCTAATCCAGAAAAGAAGCTCTGATGTGAAGCAGCAGGTCAGATGCCAGCAGGAAACAGAGGTGAGTCGAGTCAAAGATCTTCAGGAGAAGGTGGAGCAGGAGATCTCTGAGCTGAAGAGGAGAGACACCGAGCTGGAGCAGCTCTCACGCACAGAAGATGACACCCAGTTTCTGCACAGCTACCCCTCCCTGTCAGCAGTCTGTGAGTCCACACACTCACCCAGCATCCATGTTCTTCCTCTGAGATACTTTGAGGACGTGACAGCAGCTGTGAAGGAGCTCAGAGACAAACTTCAGCAACTTCTGACAGACACGTGGACAAACATCTCACTGATAGCCAATGTAGTGGATGATCTACAGCCCCAACCAGAGCCCAAGACCAGAGCAGAATTCTTAAAATATTCACAGGAAATCACTCTGGATCCAAACACAGTAAATAGATATCTGTTATTGTCAGAGGAGAACAGAAAAGTAACAGCAACATCTCAAGCACAGTCTTATCCTCCTCATCCAGAAAGATTCACTCATTACTGTCAGGTCCTGAGCAAAGAGCGTCTGAATGGACGCTGTTACTGGGAGGTGGAGTGGAGCGGGGACAGACTTGATGTAGCAGTCACATGTAAGAACATCAGCAGAGGAGGGAATGGAAGTAGATTTGGTTATAATGACAAATCCTGGGTATTAGAGTGTGAACAAAACAGTTTTACATTTATGCACAACAGACTCAAAACTCCCGTCTCAGATCCTTGGTCCTCCAGGATAGGAGTGTTCCTGGACCACAGCGCAGGTCTTCTGTCCTTCTACAGCGTCTCTGAAACCATGACTCTCCTCCACAGAGTCCAGACCACCTTCACTCAGCCCCTCTATGCTGGACTTAGGCTTTGGGTTTGGGATGATGAAGCCACTGCTGAGTTAGTTAAAGTCAACTAGACTGAAGTCAGTCCAGTGGTGGTGGGTTTAAATCTCTGTTTTTAATTTTTATTTTCTCTCCATCGTTGTTGTGGCATTTCTGCAGAGATCAGCTGTCAGTCAAACACTGTGGGTGGGACCTGGACATCATCTAGTCCTTCTTTTGATCTTCTAGTTTTTTAATGTCAGACGTCTCATAACTGACAGTTTTTTTTATTTCTTGTCAACTTTTTCTCATGACGTTAAAATAACAAAGTGGTCTGTCAACATGGGTGTGTGGATAGTTTTGGTTTATTATTATTATCTGTGTAACTTTGTGACCTTTACATCTGTGAGCTGTTTTATCTGCAGCTCTGTCACTGTCTACTTCACCATGGAGGCCGTCACTGCTCATGAGGATTTTTACTGACTAATGTGTTTCTCCACATGAAAACGTAAACCGCTGTGTGCTCTAAATGACTGATTATGTGTGTTGTTGTGTTTGTGCACACCTTCATTTATCACACGTTTTGTTCTCCTCCCTTTGTTTAAACTGCTGCATATATAATCTGCTGTGGGCTGTTATAACTCTGATTATGACGGTTATGATCCACGATTTTCTTCATTTATTGGGATTCTGAACTGAACAGACTGTTGATGAAATGAAATCACTGGACAGAAGTCATGGAAGACAGCTGATGGGTTCAGTCACAAATAAACTTTTTCTTTAAGACAAACCAAATATTTTCTTCTGTCTTCATTCCATGATCTCACCAAAACTTAATACACATTAATTTAAATCAGTTTTCTGTTTGTTCACCATTAGTTTTCATCTGAGTTTCCCAGGATTTATCTGGATTTCCTTTTAATCCTGTTAATATACGAGTCAACTGTGGCTCTTATACCACGGATCTATAAGTTATGATGATGAATGACACATTTTTATTTAACTACTTCAGTCATGGTTCTATACTGAATCATTTGTTTCACTTCCAGCCTCATAATTATGTAGATATAGGGCGGCATGGTGTAACAGTGGTTTGCACTGCGGCAGCATAGCAACTCACCC
Organism: Pholidichthys leucotaenia; assembly: GCA_020510985.1. NCBI lineage: Eukaryota > Metazoa > Chordata > Actinopteri > Cichliformes > Pholidichthyidae > Pholidichthys > Pholidichthys leucotaenia. The sequence goes on along the minus strand of CM035846.1, from coordinate 28,413,021 downwards.
TGGCCAGGGGATCCTGGGTTCGATCTCAGCCCCCGACCAACAGTGATCTGTGTGGAGTTTGCATGTTCTCCCCGTGTCTGCGTGGGTTTACTCTGGGATTTCTCCGGTTTCCTCCCTCATCTCAAAAACATGCAAGTTAGGTTAAATGGCATCAAACTGGGGATTCTATATTGTCCCACCTAAAGGACAATTATATTACAATAGGCTCCAGCCCCTCCTCGACCCGAAAAGGATTAAGCGGAAGAAGATGAATGAATGAATGAATATTGTAATATGTATGAACACCAAGATGTGCTTTGGTAAAAAAAAGTAACAAATCAGTTGCACATTTTTTTAAACTTACTTGTGATTAATGGTGAAACTTGTGTAAAAGAATCAGTGAAAAAGTATTCTTTAAATGACATTTTCATTCCTACTTGTGACTCTCATGCAACAAAAATGCTGCTAGAGCAACATAAATCACTTGATAATCATGAATGTAAATGCAATTAAAATGTGACAATTTATGGCAGCATTTTTTTTATTTTTCTACAGAACTTTTTTAAATATTGTCACATTTCCTGTTTTATTTTGAAATAGTCAAAGCGAAAGTGCTTCTAGTTAAGGTATCTTTTCTAATCATCTCAAGTTTAAAAGGACAAACTGAGCAATTTTGATTGATTTTCAGAGCTCCTGACCTTAATGGAGAGTTTCTGACAGAATCTCTCCCTCTTTTCATACTTTTGAGTGAACAGCCAGAATCAACGTCACTATGTCTCCCAGCTGGTCTGGGAACGCCTTGGTATCCTCTCTGAAGAGCTGGAGCAGGGGGCTGGGGAGAGGGAAGTCTGGGCTTCTCTGCTTGAACTGCTGCCTCTGTGACCCGGACCTCCAGAAAAGCGGTAGAAGATGGATGGATGGATTTGGATGCATAAAGCGGCCCTCTGAAAAAGGTCTATGTATCCAAGCAGAAATTATTTTTATTTATTTTCAATGTGATTCCACTTTGTGTTGTGTGCTCACTTCATTGTGCCTGTGGAAGTCGGAAGTCTTTTGGTTTTTTTTTTGGACTTATTTTGTACCCATAGGTAGATTTGTTCTGCAGTCCGGTGACAAGCCACCAGCTGCTGGTCGCTGCGTGCGCAAGCGCCTCTTAACTCCCTAACCTGCATGTTTTTGGCAGGAGCTGAGAGAAAAATCAGCTGAATAATTCTACACTCGTTTTGCTTTTCCTCTTCTTTTTTTCTCTGTCCAAGGTCCTGGTCTAGTTAAAAGATCCTTTCAGCTTCCTGATGGCAGCAGCAGCATAAACGGTCTCATCCTGCAGCAGGACAAACATATATGTGGTGGATGAAGCTGCTGTGAAGTGTGCAGCTCATGGCTCTGCTGTTAGAGTGATATCGTTCATTGGTGAGGAGGGAGAATGATTTTTAAAACTATAATTTTATAGTTATCATTGTTGTGTTTGGTGTGGAGAGCCCTTTACCTTCTAAATATGTATTTATAATGGGCTGGTCCAGGGGTGGTAAACATGTGGCTGCGAGCCAAAATCTGTCCACCAGGGTGTCATAATTTTTCTCAGTGAATTGACAGCTTTCTTTCTAATAAATTTCTGACTGTTTTTTACTGATTAAAATTGTTCATGTAAATTTCAGACATTTTTCTCAAGACAAAACTTTTTTCCTCCTCAGTTTTCCATTCTTTCTCTTCTTTTTTCTGGAGAAATCAGGTAGTGTCCATCTCAGTTCAATCCATCAGCAACTACTCATGACAAAGTGCAGCCTGAAGGGATGTCCCAGATATGGGTCATTTTCAGCCCTGAAGGGCCACTGGGTAGGAGGAAGGCTATAAATGAGAATTGGGACGGACCCCAAATCTACCTGGACTTCACTCTCACATTGCAAATATTTTTCTCCACTGTTTTACAGGATTTACTGCTGTTCATAAATAATAAGACTGTAGAGGAAGGATCAGACGAGACACGAGCTGACGACACACAACTTTATTTCCTCCAGCAAGCAGAACAGACTGACTCGGGTACCAGAGCGAATCTCTTTATTACAGCTTTATTCCCGCCCTTGGCACCTGGAGTACACACATTAACATACACGACAACAGAGCATGACTCAACACAATACTTTTGCGCCCAGCATAGCCAAGGTGTGAACAGCGTCTTCCTCCCCACACAACAGGTTCACGCCTGGCATACCGGGAGCGAAGATGCATCTTCATTTGGTTTATTACCCCCTAGCGCTCTGACGCCCGTCCTTGGTTCCTCTCCCTTCTTCTTCTCATTTCCATCTCTCACCTCCTTCCCCCAATTCTCTAAAGTCCTGGGTGGAGTGTGATCTCCTGTTGTGTCACCACAAGACAGTGTTTCTGTTTTTATGTATGAAGTATAAGGGTCATTTATATTTAAAAAGGCTGTAAATTTAGTTCAAGTAAATTTTAGCATCCAACAGTCAAATTCAATTATATGAAGCATAATTTTTCAACCACAAAATTGCAGCTGGTGGAAAGGCTGAGTGGCTAGTATCTTTGGAAAATCACTAGCCACAGTGGCTGGTGAGCAAAAATGTTATTTTTCTTCAAACTTTATTGAACAAAACTTTTACAAACTCTTGTAGGGCAAACAATACTGCACAAACAACTGAACTTAGAACAACAAAACAATGAGGGTGTTAAAATTCTTCTCCAATGAGGCTATAATATAAAATCAGAACAAAAGACAGTTAGTGAATGTATCAAAGAATTCTGAGACTGACTGATCTTTCTGTGCCAAAGTCTTTCAGGAAAGAATGTAGTTTTTCATTTCATTTGTAAACCCAGCTAAGGATGGTAATGTGTTCTTCCATTTATTGACATGAGTATGGTATTCACCCAAAATGACAATAATGTTTAGCATTTTCTTATTTGGAATGTTATCCAAGTACAAAAGGATCTGAGACGCCTCAAGAGGAATATCGATGCCAAGATTAATCCATCTAAAAACATCGCTCCAAAACTGAGCAGATCTAGGACAGGAAAAGAACAAATGTTCAATGGTCTCAGGTTCCTCTGCACAGAAAACACATGGCTCCACCTCAAATTTAAATCTTCTCCATTGCATCTGTGCGACTGGATAAAAACTATTCATAATCTTAAAATGTGTTTCCTTTATCTTAGGTGGAACAGGCCACTTCAGAAAGTTATAATTTTGGTTCTTTGGCAACCAGTTTTCCAGCAGTTTCAATCTCCTTGGTGTTCCAAAATCTATAAAAAGTTTCTTTTTAAATGCATTGCCAATTACTTTATTATAGCACTCTTTTTTCCAAATCTTAACTCCCCCTATTTTTAACTCTGGTAATTGAGTGGACACCTTGGAATAAGTTAAAATATTCCTGATTTAACTGAACCAAGGGAAGTGGAATTGCTTTAAAGACTGAGTTATATTCTCTTACTAAACAATCCAATTTAGATTTATCAACCAATGATTTACGATCTAAAAAAGTTCCATTTTCATCTATCAAATCAATTACATATAATATATTTTTATGGACCCACTCCTTAAATAGTTTCCCTATTGATTGTAATAAGTAGATTATTCCACAAGGTGGAGCCATGCAGTTTAAAGTGGTGAGTAAATACCATTTTCCAATAATTCAAAACTTGCTGATGGAGCTCTTGACAACTTCAGGGGTATTTTTGACATTTCAAAATCACATTTCAGCAAAAATTCCAAACTTCCAACTTTTTCAAACAGTTTTTTTTGTATGTGGAACAAAAGGGAATCAGGATGAGACAGAAATTGATTTTTAGATTTTTTAGATTAGATTAGATTCAACTTTATTGTCATTACACATGTATGAATACAAGGTAACGAAACACAGTTTAGCATCCAATCAGAAGTGCAAAGGACAGCAGTGCAGTATATTCGGTAATTAACAGTATGTGCAATTTAAGCAAATATATGCAAATATATGCAGCAGTGCAGAAAGTTAAGAGTACTGTTATGTGCAAATAATGTGCAATAAGTTAGATGTAGTTATGTAGTTATGCAGTTATGTACAGGTGAGGATGGTAAAAGATGATTGTAAGAGAGTGTTTTATGAAAATATTTAGACAGGTTCGTGAGAAGTCGGTGCACAGGAAAGAAAGTGACACACTGAGACCAAACTGCTAGAATAAACTGTATCTTTTATTCCCCACAGTGACAGATCTCCTTCATCACATACACAGGATCAATGCATTTCATGTAACACATCATTTTCATGCATTTCATGTCATTGTTCATCAGCTCTTACCAATGATACAGCAGAGACCGGATAGCCTTTTATCAGTCTTTTGGCAAGAACGCATTGATCAAAGCTGGGCATCCGCGCGAAAATCCACAGCAGACTCTAAAGTGTCGGGAAAAAAACCCTGCTTTTGAAGGAAGGCTAGGCACAGAACAGAGTGGCCATCTCTGTTCCGAGCAAGCCCCCCTCCCATCATAGAATTGCGTGGGGAGCAGGAAGGGCCAATTCCTGCTCCCAGGCAATTCAACTCTGCCCGGTTCCCAAAACATACTGTGAACTGAACACCTGCTACATTTCACACACACACATGAGGAATAAAGGTCACGCCTTTGTTTCATAAGCATGCAACAGTGATTTAAGGAGTGAGAAACTTGCTGTGCTAAGGAAAACAGTTTCTAGAAACAGGTCATATTGTCCAGGTCATGTTGTGCCTTAAGATAAATTCATCATGGGAAGAGAACTGGATTGTTAAAACATAAAAACAACTGAGAAACAAATCAGGGCACACATTAAAAACACATTTATATTACATTCCACCCTTTGACCTTATTTGTGATCAGTTGGTAAAGATAATTGCTTTCTTCCCCAACTAAGTGCTTTCTTCCCCAACTGAAAAACAAATCAGGGCACACATTAAAAATATTTATATCACATTTTCCACCCTTTGACCTTATTTGTTCTATCAGTTGGTGAAGAACATTGGGTAATTACTGTCTTCTTGGGGAATACTTTCATCCTCGTAAGGTATTCCGACATGATTATGGTGAGATAATTCCACCCAATTGATGTCCCAAATGCATGTTACAACATACCACAATAGTTCATTTCTCGTAGTAAATTGTCTATTGTAGTAACTCCATTCATTAGTCGTACCTACAGCATAATCATAACATATCCAGTGACCAGGAGGGTCAGCACTCACCTCTACTTTGCAAGATGTGGTACCATACCCTCCATCTCGAAAAATGACTGTGATTTTCATATTGCTAGAGCGTTATATATTCTTTTACTTAGAATTTGTTTTACTCTTCTAATATAGCAGAAAGCACTGAAATTGCATATTGTTAAGACAGATAGAACAGCAATTAATATAGCTAGGGGAGGCACCAGTGTTTTGCGAGCAGTGACTGACATGCCTGAGAATATATCCCACCAGTGATGAGCAGAAACTTGCTCTATCTGATGAGCTGCATGCAATACCTTTCCTTGGGCCACCACAGTGGATATCACTGCAGCACGCACATTAGACATATGATCACCAATGAGCTGTTGTATCTCCGTGGATCCATTCAGTGTGCCTCTGAATCGATCCAGGGACACCTGCCATGGAACTTCCAGCACCCGCCATTGCAGGGCGGTCAGGTGGGCCTCACTAGAGAAGTTGGTAAGACGATATGTCCGATTATGCCATTGCCACATGTGAACACCATGCAGACACCCAGTGAAAGGTATCCTAGGCAACATTGGATGGAAATTTAAAGTGGCTACACATAGAGTATGGGGCCCTATTTGCCACATCATGTCACGAGGTTTTTCTATTCTCCATTCACATAGTGCCTCTGTCATGGTTAAGCATGGTTCAGTATATATTGCTCGACTTAGGCATGCATATCCTTGGTCAGTCAAATCACATTCTGATAAATCATATGTATTATTTTGCCCTGGATCAAACCATCCCCCTTTTAATTGAATAAACCAAAATGCCGTGGCAGTAATTACTGGTAACACATGATATTTGCACACGTCAACAGCTTTTGTGACATTTAATTGAGTCCATTGCCCGCTACACATCGTGCTATTGCAGATGGTTTTTTCAGGATGCGGAATTAACCACCATTCTTCAGTGATGTTCCACACTTCTCACCATTGTCGAGCGTGATTGGTAGTGACAATGCAAGTGAAACGTTCCAACTGCGTGCGGATATCCAAAACTTGCATGTTGCACACAGTCCAATTGAAAGCGCGAGTGATGTTCGTCATCAATTCACTCGTAGCATTCCACATGGTCAAATCCCGATTCAGACGTTTTTGAAACAGATTGGCGGCCTCCATTTGAGGCCCCACCACCGTAGGCATCCAAAACCCAACTTGTTGAATGCCTAAAGACGTTTGATGTCCAGTATCTGCCAACATTGATCTGGTTACCTCGTTGTTAATGGTGTTGGAGATTCCCAAAATTGTGCCAAATCCTCCCAGCAACGTGTCATACCATGCTCTCTTCTTCTTGGTTGAACATTTGGGAATGGGTGGTATCCTTACCATCCAATTGACGGTGACATGGCTGGTTTGTGTGGCCACCGTTGTACAGGTCGATAGTATAGGTGCCAGGTTCGTTGGGGATATATACCTTGGGGTTTTGTCGACCACTACAATAGGGTACACAAAGGGAATTTGTCGCCCCTTTATGACTGTTCCATTCATCAAATACACTTCCTTATCTCCTGTTATATTGATGGATAGCTTTGTACCATTTAAGGTAGTATCACATTTCAGTAAGTCATTAGTCGCTTTGGCCACGCATATGGTTACATTGGCAGTTAAGATAACCATACACCCCTTCTCCACCGCAGGCACATTATATTGATTTTTGACACATTTGGGGCATATGTAGATAGGACAGTGGCTGGTTAAGTTCAGTATCTTGCACTTTTGGTTTGATAAACAATAGAAACCGTCTTGACTCCGATTGGCACCGATTCGACTTTCCCTCCACTCCAACGAAATAGATTGGTCCAGCTCAAACATTTCTTGGCCTGGTGTGGCGTGGATCTGGATCCAGCAACCGGCGATGCTCATCCACAGGATCACCACGAGGGCAGGGCGGCACATGTCCCAGCAGACGACATAGCCATGTCCTCGGTGCTTGTGGGGGTGTTGAAGAAGACCCATGACGTTGCGGGTGCCCAATCACCAGTCTCCCCCCGAACATTCCTGCAAAGCAAGCACATACTTAGGAGAAGAGAAAACACAGAATTAGTTCTCCCTTAGATAACATTTTGATACTGGTACATTTATCCAGGTTTCCTCTCCTGGATACAAAATGGTCACCACCTGATCCGTCCCTTGAGCTATGATCTCAGCCGGGCGGGGAGGGCCATTTTCTTGCCTCACCCATACTTTGGCCCCAGATTTATCTGTGGAACCAAAGCCTTTTTCGCCCCTTTGCGTCATCACAGCCGGCTTAGCAATTTCTTCAGGGTCAGTCATTAGACATGGTTTAATGACCAATTGGGCCACTTTATCTCCCTTATTCAGGGTTATGGGCTCTGATCCCAGTACGTAGCACACCACTCCCAATTCCCCTTGATAATCACTGTCAATCACACCTGCCAGAGTCGTTAAACCTTTTAGGGATAATCCAGACTTTGGCAATATGTGACCATACATTCCATTCGGACATTGCAACCCTAGCCCTGTTTTTACCACAGTAGGTGTTCCTGGTACTAAGGTGAGGGTTTCCATAGCTCTTAAATCTAATCCAGCCGAGCCCTTCGTCGCTCGCACTGGTAGTGTTGCTTCTGGGTTAATCTTCCACATTTTAATAATTTGTCCTTCAGAATGTTCAAGATTGACAGTGATCATTCGGTTCAGTGGTGTTGTACCAGGTGCAATGGGTCTATTGTTTAGCTGTTTCAGCGCTTGTGGTAAGCGTTTTTTCCACCCTTCCAAACTATTGTTTATCCCTCCTTTTTTCAAGGTGGCTTTCAACAACCCATTCATTCTCTCAATTAAACCCGCAGCTTGGGGATGATATGGAACGTGATAGATCCATTCCACATGATTATGTTTGGCCCAATCTTTCACCAGGTTTCCGGTGAAATGGGTCCCGTTGTCAGTTTGAATCTGTACAGGTAGCCCATAGAACCTTTCAATTAGTTCCACACAGGCCAGCGTGGCCTTCTGATTAGCCACTTTGGCTGGGTGTGCCACTACCACACCCGAAAATGTATCCACAGCCGTGCATACATATTTACACCGTTGTGACTCTGGAAGAGGACCAATAAAATCCATTTGCCAGATTTATCCTGGGCTCTTTCCCCTTTGTATATGTCCAGTGAGATGTTGTGGAACACCTCTTCTGTGATGCTGACAGGCCTCACACTGTTCAATGGCTGTCTTTACATCATCAGTTTTTAAATCAATGCCTCTATCCCTGGCCCATTGGGTGGTAGCTTGAATTCCCCAATGTCCACTCTTTTCATGGGCCCACCGGGCCAAATCCACAGTGGATTGCCTTTCCACTGACATTGCTCTGACCACTCCATCAATATAACGGTTGTGGAGGGCTTCTGAGTCCATATTTTGGGTATGGGCATCAACATGGGTGACATGAATAGTGACCCCTTGGACCTTTTGCCAGATTTCCTCCCACAACTCTTTACCCCACTTCTCTTTCTTTTGAATCCGCCATTGATTGGACTGCCATGTAGGCATCCATGTGGTTAACCCATTAACCACTGACCAGGAGTCAGAGTAGATATACGCTCCTGACACACCCGCATGTTGTATCACCATGTGCACGGCCTTCAACTCGGCCCATTGGCTGCTTTTTCCCTCACCCATTTCTTCCAAGATTTGCCCCAGCTGAGGGTTGAAAGCCCCGGCTTTCCACTTTCGTTTTCCTGCTACCCACTGAGAAGAGCCATCCACAAACCACGCCCTGCTCTTTTGCTCGTCTGTGAGTTCATCATAGCGGGGCCCTGTTAACACAGGAGATTCTTGCAGCTGTTCAACTTCAAAACAAGACTCATCTGCCTCTGGGACATCAGCAACTTGTTCATGCAAAACCGAAACTCCTTTTTGTCCAGATTTCACTCTTTCAGACATGTACCATTTCCACTTAATGATGCTACTCTCCTGGGCGGTACCTATCCGATGTGTGGTGGGGTCACTCATTACCCACGTCAGAATAGGTATCAATGGCCTCATGAGCACCTCATGCCCTGCAGTTAATGCCTCTGTTTCCACCAAGCTCCAATAACACGCCAATAATTGTTTTTCAAAGGGCGTGTAACGAATTCCTGCACTCGGCAGCTTCCTTGACCAGAAACCTAAAGGTTTCCGTTGTTTGCCTTGTTTTTGCCATAAGCTCCAATTTGCATAATCATTCCGGGCCAACACCTGCAACTCAACCGGACCAGATTGCATTTTTCCTAATGATAGAGCTTGCTGTATGGCCTCTTTGGCCATGTCAAAAGCCACTTGCTGTTTTCCTGTCCATTCAAACTGCTCTTTTTTCCTTGTCACTTGATATAAAGGCTGCAAAATTTGCCCCAAATGAGGAATGTGACTCCTCCAATATCCAAACAGCCCAATAAACCGCTGCACATCCTTTTTGGTGTGCGGGGTGGCAAAAGCCATTATCTTTTCTCGGGCCTTGTCTGTGATTTCTCTTTCTCCCTTATTCCAGCAGATTCCCAGAAATTTCACCCTCTGGGAGGGCTTCTGCTTTATTCCAAATCCATTAAAAACTGGGTCAAACTGTCCTCTTTGCTTAAATTTAGAGCATTTGAGTCACTGTTGATTCCTATTGTTTTTATATTTCCTTTATGCAACTCAGCATCTCCCAAGCCTTGTGAGGCAGGCACCCCCGCCTCTTGCATTCTTCACTTGAGCTGAGCAAAAATTCACACTTCTGTTTTTTCCTAAAGGCCAACTCTGCCTCTCCCCCGCCCCTGAGGCAAAAGGAGAGAGAGAGAGGGAGAGAGAACTTCCCGCGCCCGCCCCCTTTGGGAGAGCGAGGAACAGAGAGAGAGAGAGAGAGAGAGAGAGAGAGAGAGAGAGAGAGAAGAGCACTAGAGCACTATCCCTCACTCGCCCCCTTTGGGAGAGCGAGGAACAGAGAAAGACAGGGAGCGCTGTTCGCCCCTCCCCTCGCTGATGGGAGAGAGAGGACAGCAGCTCACACAATACCACATCTGCAGCTGAATACCACCTAGCGGAGCTTTCGGGGCAACTTCAATTCCCCGAAGACACGCAGACACCACCGACGGGGATCCGTCCCCTACCAAATCCGCCCATGGCTCTGATCTTCCGCCATAATCCGCTAAACATACACCAACTTGTCCCCATAAACCATTCCAGCCTGGGACAACAGCACAATCATCAGCACAACAGCTGGGAGAGCCCCCAGCTACACTCTGTTTAATTTTTTTCTTAAACATGACTTTCCTATGCACAGCTCCTCTTTAACCTCTGTTAATTTTCCTTCCGAATCCTGTTCGTGACGCCAAAATGTTTTATGAAAATATTTAGACAGATTCGTGAGAAGTCGGTGCACAGGAAAGAAAGTGACACACTGAGACCAAACTGCTAGAATAAACTGTATCTTTTATTCCCCACAGTGACAGATCTCCTTCATCACATACACAGGATCAATGCATTTCATGTAACACATCATTTTCATGCATTTCATGTCATTGTTCATCAGCTCTTACCAATGATACAGCAGAGACCGGAGAGCCTTTTATCAGTCTTTTGGCAAGAACGCATTGATCAAAGCTGGGCATCCGCGCGAAAATCCACAGCAGACTCTAAAGTGTCGGGAAAAAAACCCTGCTTTTGAAGGAAGGCTAGGCACAGAACAGAGTGGCCATCTCTGTTCCGAGCAAGCCCCCCTCCCATCATAGAATTGCGTGGGGAGCAGGAAGGGCCAATTCCTGCTCCCAGGCAATTCAACTCTGCCCGGTTCCCAAAACATACTGTGAACTGAACACCTGCTACATTTCACACACACACATGAGGAATAAAGGTCACGCCTTTGTTTCATAAGCATGCAACAGTGATTTAAGGAGTGAGAAACTTGCTGTGCTAAGGAAAACAGTTTCTAGAAACAGGTCATATTGTCCAGGTCATGTTGTGCCTTAAGATAAATTCATCATGGGAAGAGAACTGGATTGTTAAAACATAAAAACAACTGAGAAACAAATCAGGGCACACATTAAAAACACATTTATATTACAGAGAGTCAGCGGGGAACTAAGTTCAATAACGTGACAGCTGTTGGAAAGAAACTGTTCCTAAACCTGCTGGTTCTAGTCCGAAGGCTTCTGAAACGTCTTCTGGAGGGGAGAAGCTGGAACAGTCCATGAGCAGGATGGTTGGAGTCCCTAAGAATGCTGTGTGCCCGGCGCAGACATCTTTTCCTGTAGACGTCCTCTATAACTGGAAGTGGAGTCCCTGTGATGCGTTGGGCGGTTTTCACCACCCGCTGCAGCGCCTTGCGGTCAGCTACAGAGCAGCTCCCATACCAGAGTGTGATACAGTTGGTCAGGGTGCTCTCTATCACGCAGCGGTAGAAGTTGCCCAGGATGTCAGTTGACAGATGGTTCTTCTTCAATGTCCTCAAGAAGAAGAGGCGCTGATGGGCCTTCTTGATCAGGTTGGTGGTGTTAACTGACCAGGACAGTGGTCAGTTTGTTTGATTGTTTGTTTCATCCACTTCAGTCTGAGCATCCCAATGACAGATTCAATTCAGCTGCTTTTAGCCCACCATGTTGGTAGTCCTGAATTATATATGATTCCTTTAAATAATGGGTCTTGTTTTTCCAAACAAAGTTAAAAATTATTGAATTTATTTTTTAATCAATTGAGGAGGACATACAAGGTTAATGCAGTGGTTCAACAAAAATCAATTATCTCTAAATTAGAAAAAAAAAATCCCAGAGATTATGTTGTTTGGAAATTATAAAATAAATCATGAAATAATGGTAATGATAGATGATGCCAGAATTGAAATATTACAGGAAAATAAGTTTCTGGGGGTGACGCTAGACAGTAAAACCTGCTGGAAACCTCACATCAATCACATCTGGGCCAAGTTGGCAAAATGTATAGAGATACTGGGGAAGATGAGACACATTTTGGACTATGAATCATTATGCTTACTGTACAATTCACTGTTTTTATCATATCTTAACTACCATGTTGAGATCTGGGGAAACACCAACAAAACCAACTTACAGCCAATATGCACATTACAAAAAAAGCTATAAGGATAATAAATAATGTAGGATATAGAGACCATACACAGCAAAAAGTCCAGTGTTAAATTGACTCTGTCAGAGTCAATTTTTAGCACTTTTCCAAACACTATATAACTCCACACTCACCAGAGTCAAAGTGGCCCTTTTAAAAGGGTTAAAAAATTGAACACTGTGCCAGGGTTACTTTTTTGACTGGCTAAGGAGAGTTAAAGGCCAAATGTCACGTAATTTTTTTTTCTAAATGGCAACGAATTTAGATAAAATACACATAGCTTAAACCAAATATTCATACCGGAGACCATATCACCCACCTGTATGTACATAATTGCACAAAATACACCAGGTGAAGGCCCCACCTTGCTTGCTGGCTTGTGACAGCCAGTCCAGACCACGCCCATGTTTTTGACATCACCAGTTGTACCCTGGCTGCCCTGCCTATCCACATTCACACTTATCAACATTGGACAATCATGACGGAAAGTGACAGCGATTGTGAACAAATTAGTTTAGTTTTGTCTTTTTTTTTGTCTTTTTTTTTTGTCAGAGGTTCAGACAGTGACAGAGGCACTGAACCTTACCGGTTCGAGCCGTCCGAGACGGAATCAGATGCTTTGTCTGATGACAACAGTTCCAACGATGACCAGAGAGCAGAACCAGTGGAAAATGTCATTGAACTGGACATTAATCGCCTCCAGAATTGCGAAGCTGGAGGGGGTCTGTCGAGGGTGCCCCATAAATATTGATTTTTCGGAAGCCATTATTATTACAGTGGAGGAGAGCCGCTGCTGTCAAGAAATTGACCAGATCAATATGAAAATGGAGGCGCATACCTGTCAAGGGAGACGTTTTCGCCGTATTTTGGTGCCAAGCGCGGCTGTGGGAGACGGCGGAGTGGTTTGGGACACTTTTCTGGGAAATGTTTTAAATGTAGTTCGTGTTGTTATTGTCAAATATTTTAAGGAAAATACGGGGAAAATGCAATTTTAGCAAAAACGGGCGTATTGCCATTTCTGTACGCCCAAAAGAAAAAATATACTGGAAAAAAAAACTGAGTGTGTTGAGGAGCAGTCCTGTGTGTGATCCCCCACAGCTGGGGCGGGCTGATCGCTCAGCGGGAGCGCTTCTCACTACTGTTCGAAGTGTGGAGTCACTCATTAGTTTAATTGTCGGGGCGGGCTGATCGCTTAGTGTCAGCTATTCTCACTACCATGAGAAGTAATTAGGACAATGGTTTAACACGTTGAGCTGTGCAGCGGTTGCGGAACAGACAGATCCCAGAGAGGTGTGCCTTGTTGCTCCGCCGTTGCTTATAGCCGCTTTTTACGGTGTTGAAGTACGGCGAAAACGTCTCACTTGACAGGTAAGAAAACATTTCCCAGAGAAGTGTCCCTTATTACCCAGCTGTCCCTGATAGTCCCGTTTTAAGGTATGGGTGAAATATCCAATTTTTTCTTTCTTGTTGCTCACTCCAACCTTCCAGTCTCCATATAAACAATCAATTGAAATACCCCAAGCATCAAACTAGGGTGCAATCGATTTCGTCACTTCCGCCTTCTTCCCCAGGCGATTCCAGGGGCCGTGTCAGGCCAAGCGCGGCAGTTTTAAATTAACGAATATTCTGTTGTTACTGAAGCATATGCACCAAGACCCGAACGGATCGGTTCCCTTTTATATCTAGTTTCAAGATATTTAAAGTACCCTGTTACGTGACATTTGGCCTTTAAAGCAACACTTAAAAGATCTGACACGATTTTGACATTTTTTTAGCATGTTATGTAAACCCAAAAGTCATTGTCGATGATCAATATAATATTTACAACCGCGCCTGCATAAACTAGTTATCATCAAAAAACTGCAGCCACTGACTGGACTGTGGTGCCACCCACTGAATTAAGGGCGGCACCACCATGACATAAGCGACAGAACGGACTCCAGTGTTGTTGACTGGAATGGCAGCAGCTTTATGGCTCACAGTTTCTCTGGTTTCTTGTTTTAATTTTACGGCTAGGCCTTCGTGTTGTGTCGCAGGCTTAGATAAACAGCAGGCCATGAAAGACCACATCACACTCTTCAGCTACAACTGTCAAAAGCCTCCTTGTGTGCTTTTACGCAGAAGGAGCGCAGGAGGAGGGGAAGAATTAATGGATTGATGCACAGCTTTGACCTACTTTCTGTGATTGCATGCTTACATCTCAACGGTCCGGCCACATCCCCTCTATCATTATTACCAGCAGATTCAAACTCCCACTGATCATCTTTCCTGGTCCTCGCCCAGGTGCTTCTCATCACACCATCACCAGCAGTGCGTGTACTTAGTGGCAGTTTGCCAGTCATGCACTGCTGGTCCATAGTATTGTCATCTGTGCTGTTAGTCTGCCAGTATTTTCAGCACTCTCACGACGTGTTAGTCACTCCATGTTCACTGTGGTTCTCGTACGTCCTTGAAGCGATGTCGGCTCTGGGGCGCACCTGTGGCTTTGTCTCCTCTCATTCGTTCTCTGGGCAATGCTGGCCCCCGAACGCCATCAGTAAGTGTGTTTGTGTTTTTTGTACGTCTTCACCTTTTTGGGAATTGTCTGTCTTTCTGTATTAAATGTGCTGTGGTGAACCCTGCACGTAAATCCTCGTTATTTCATCCTCCCTCTCCATGCCCTGCGTAAGAGCGCACGAGGAGGGGAAGGAAGAATGGATTTATGCACATGATTCACCACAGAACATGTACTGAACATAAAGACTGATCCCAAAAGGTGAAGACTTACAAAAATACACAGAAACACAAACAGTAGGCGTTTGGGGCCGACATCGCCCAGCGAACGTATGGAGAGGAAACGTGTTAACCACGATTGCACCCCAGAGCCGACATGGCTACAAGGGTGCAACAGAACCACGGTTGTGTGGAGTGGCTAACACGTCGTGATAGTGTTGGCAATACTGGCTGGCTGACAACACGGCAGATGATGCACACAAAACATGAACAGCTGACTGTCACTCTGAGTCTGACTCTCTAGGCACGATGCCCACTTGGCACAGCTCAAACCTATACGGTCTGATGCCCCCAGATTCTTCATTGTCATCCCATTCTTTGGAACTATAATCGTCTGAAGATTGGACAACACAAACCAATTCCAGACTACATGTGCTGGAACCATCGTCCATGTTTTCTACTGCTTCCATCCTCTTTGTACAATGGGCAGCAAAGCGTTGTGTTCTGTCGATGACACGACAACATGGCCGGGGGGTTTTCCAGCCACTGACACAATTGGTCACGTGGCGCTCAAGAAAACGTCGGATATTCGTGTGAAAAAAAAAAGCCTGTTTGACTTAGAACTGCACAGACCAACCTATTTCGTCATATTGTATTATGTGTTGAAAAATTAGAGGAAGTCAAAAACGTGTCATCAGCCCTTTAAGCGAGTTGACAAGTAACCCTGCTGAGAGTCATTTTTACATCCCAGTAAATGTTAGTTTGACTAAACTGACTGTTAGATATTCACACTTGGAAAGGGTTAAAGTTAATCCGTAACACTGGTGAGAGTCACCTTTTACATCCGGGCTAGTGTTAATTTGACTGAATTAAGTATAAGATATTCACACCAACAAAGGGTTAAAATTAATTCCACATTAAATAATTATTGATTATTGTAAAAATAAATTCCAACAAAAACTATTTGCATGACTCATTTATTTTTTCACAAATTAAAACATTGTGAATGCTGGTATAATATACAAACCTTCATCAGAAACACGGTATGAACTTTGAATGTTGAATGGTTTCTGAAACTTCAATTCAGACTCTTAAAATGCACTTCGTCTGTGTTTACAATTCTGAACGCATGAAAATGCGCATCAAAATTCTTTGTAAATAGCTTCTTTGCCAAGAAAAACATTGTTTTCCACCAAAAGAATATCACATATTTGACAAAAAACTGCCATGTCTTCTATCACTGTACTGCAAACAACAAGTCCAGCCCTGTATTCTATACCATTAACCTTAATCCAACTAGATGAGAAAACTTCTTTTGACGAGATCATTCCAAACAAGTCATTGTTGACCACATTCTCATCTCTGAATACAAAGGACCTAATTGGCCCATATTCATGATGACTGAATGAGAGTGTCTCCCAGTGATAAGCAATAGCCATCTGGTGCTTTTTAGCAAGTGATTTGGTTGTTTTTGAAATTTTTGAAAGAATCTTTGAACAATTTGTGTTTGGCTTCAAACCTCATTGACCACATAAATAACAAGGGGCCAATTTTCCTTATAGAAGATGGATAATGGATCATAAAATGATGCTTAGGTATTAAGTTTTTATGTGGATACAAGTGCTTAAATAATGTGTGGTGGTCAACAATCAAATGCTTTAAATAAAATGTCATACCTCGAGTGAGAGAAGGTGAGAAAATTATGTTCATTATTTGAAGTATTATGAGTAACAAGTTCCAGTTTTGGTTGCCTGGAGGAATAATGTCACCAAACAATAGTGGGATATTTGTCATGTTTCGGGACCCAGGAGACAGACACTGACACGGGCAAATTAGTGAACAATAATCTTTATTAGAGTGAAAGGGTGTGTAGTGCAAGTGTGAGCGCGTGGATAGTATCCTGGTCACTGGAACTGAGCACTCTGGACGGAGACCCGGCAACCCTGGAACATATAAGCACAGACAATTACTTTTGTCCCACGCTAATGACAAGCTATCAGTAGAGAGGCTTACTTGGGAGAAGCACAGGTTACGTCCTGCTGAGAACCAGCGGCCGTGCAACGTGGAGGTGAAGGCGTCCGGGAACGAGCTGGGACTTCCACCTGTGACTGAGACGAGGACAGGTCTTCCAATGACTCCGGCTGTGACACCACAGACCGGGGCGATGACAAACCAGCTGATGACGAGTGATTCCACAGAACGTGGTGACGATGATAATCCAGACGATGACAAGGCGAGTGATTCCACAGAGCGTGGTGACCATGACAATCCAGACGATGACGAGGTGAGTGATTCCACAGAGCGTGGTGACGATGACACAACAGATGACGATGACACAAACTCCACCGGTAACGGTGGCCAGTACTCCTGTAACTGATACAGTAACAATTCAGGAATTTGTGGAGCCAGACATACCGGTAGACGTGGTGGTAGCAAACCGCTACGTGAGCGAGTTGGCGTAACCCCGTCAGCTGGGGACGCAGGTCCGCCGCCAAGGGAGTCCACCTGTGCACAGGGGTAGAGGTGAGGAGTAGAGTAGCAAACAGCTCTCTTACGTGCTTGACTATGAACTGAAGTCCTTGACGAGGCGAGAGACGTTCTAGACGAGGCCAGAGAAGATTCTGACGAGACAGTTCCTGACGAGACAGCTTCTGACGAGACAGCTTGAGACGAGACAGCTTCCGACAAGACAGCTTCCGACAAGACAGCTTCTGACAAGACAGTACTAGACGAGACAGATTCTGACGAGACAAGAGAATACCTTGACGAGGCCAGAGAACGGAGTTCTGGTTCTTTCTCAGACGAGGAGGTCAGACGACTCCGTGCCGGGCTGTCAGCAACGCTGGCTTTTAACAGCTGCTGATTTACACCTGTGGATCTGTGCGCAGCTGGAGTTAATGATGCCAATGACGGCCCAGAGGCCGCCATGACAATATTTTTGATAAGACACAGTGTTTGAATAGAATTCAAGCCAATGCCATTCCCACCACCCTCCAAAATAATCTTTGTTGGACCATTTTTTCGTTCTAAAAACCCATAATCAAAACCATAAATCCTGGAAAGCAACTCTTGTTCTGAGATAAAGTGTTGTGTAAGACAGCCAAACAACAATTTCATCTCATACTGAGCTACACCCTCAAGAAGGTCATGCATGATATCAAATGAGTAGTTATTACAATCATGAAAATACACCAATGAATTTAGTGCTGAATGTTTTTTCAAACCCTACACTGACTTCAGTTGTGGATTTTCCAGGAGGGACTGGCTATGCATTTCAAACAGATCTTCACCAGGAATCACCTTAGGATCATCCTCACTGAACACTGTTTGAGAATTGTTCTTATCAATCAAACGTAGTCGGCAGAAATAACGACTGCTAAATGACTCATTAAAACCCAGAATTGTGTGCATCCCTAGATTATCTCCACTTATCTGTGAGATTGTACCATAGACTGGTTCAGTAGAAAATGGAAGACTAAGTCCTTGTGTTTCAAGAGCTTTTATATCATTTATTAGTGGTGCCAGTATAGCATCAAAACCATACTTCTGCACATCTTGTGTGTGGAAAAAGTGCTACCAAATGTATGGTAATTAACACTGAATTAAATTTTGGGGGCAAGTTTCGTATAATAATCTACAGACATCCAATTTTATGAATTCCATGTTTGGAGCCTAATGGGTTGACTGTTTCAAAATCATCAAAATAAATTTGAATTTGTAATGCATATCTTTCTGCTGAAAACAAAGGATGGTTCTTAAAGTAACTTCCATCAAAAAAAAAAAAATCATTCTATGTGTCAGAATCTGATCTACATTCTGTCTTTAATAAATCATAAATTTTAGGATTTCTACACATGAATTTCAGTCACCAAAATTGGCAAATACACAACAGTATCCTTCACAGGAACTTGTTCAGGCATTCCAGATATTTTATTTCTCCTGCTGTCATATCTCATTCCCAGTGGTATTTCTACTGGATCAACAACTCCCCATTTTAAGTTAAAATATTTATTTTGATTCCATTCTGTGTTCAGATTTGTAAAAGGGTTTTCAGATTTTTCAAAACATTTATTTATGACAGAAATGTTGGGGTCACTTTGTGGTAAAGCAGAAACAGCAGCACGCTTTGCTGGCCAATGAAGCTCACTAGTTAGTTCCTCCAAGTCCCCTACAATTGAAGATACTAAACCAGGGGTCGGCAACCCGCGGCTCTTTCATCCCTCTGCTGCGGCTCCCTGTGGCTTTGGAAAATAAATATTGAGTGTCACAAGCCGAGCCAGCTTGGCTTTCTCCAGCTCGGCCCTGATCTCTCTGTGGGTTTTGGTTCTTCTGTATATGTGCATTATGTGTATTTTGTACTCATTTCCATATCCATAGCAACTGCCTAACCATCAGCTGTTAGTCAGCCTCCGTGACCTACTTTCTCCCACGCTGCTGACAGTCTGTCGGTCCAACCACACCCCTCCTCTCCCTCTTATTTCCATCAGCTGTTCCCAGCCCCAGTAATTATCTTTCCCGCGCCTCGCCCAGGTGTTTGTATTTAAGCAGCTCTTTGCTAGACAAACACCGCTGGGACCATTATACGCCTTAGATGGCTGTTCTCCGCCGTCTGACCGTCACGTCTCAAAGGACTATTTCTGTGTGTGCTCGCTGGAAGACGCTGGGACCCCTCGGACTGCTCCCTCACTGTGAGTTATTGCTGTTAGTGTTTCTGTTCGCTGCTGTGCTGCTACGCTTTCCGTTGCGTTTCCCCCCACGCAGCACAGCCGCTACGCTTTGGCTGTCGCCCAGTGTGATCCTCCCGTATGTGTTGGGTGTCCTGGAGGACTCTTAGTTAACCCGAGCTGTCTTGTCTTTTGTATGTTCACTTTGGTGTCAATCAATGTGTGTTTGGTGAAACCCTGCACTTAATCCATTCGTCCTTTTTCCCCTCCTCTGTGCGCTGTGATAAAGCGCACGGGGAGCTTATGACAAATGAGTATTTAATTAAATACCGCCTCTCACCCAAAGATGCTGGGATAGGCTCCAGCACCCCCCACGACCCAAAAAGGATTAAGCGGAAGAAGATGAATGAATGTATATTATTTTTATTAGTTTTTAACCACTTGCACTCCGTTGTTCCGCGGGCGGGCAAGTCTCTGCATTCTAGGGCGCACAAGGGCGCACGAGAGCGCCCTCGTGCGCGCTTGGACACATGACGCATGATGGTGCAGATGGAGATGGTGCTGGCCTCCAAGCGCCACTGAAAAAAAAAGCTGCAGACAGCCGCGAACAGATTAGTTCATCTGATTCAGAATCAGAATCAGAATCAGATTTATTGCCATTGTTCATGTAATACACAAACTAGGAATTTGTCTCGGTGCCATGCTGCAACATTAAAAACATAATGAGAAAAAGGGATAAACTAAAAAACTAAAGGACTAGAAACGTGCAATAAGTGTAGAAAAATAAGTAATAATAATAATAATAATACTAGTAATAATGAGTAGTACTAGTCAAGGCAGTTTTAAAAAATTAGCATGTAGCAGATAATGTGAAGTACCACATAGTGCAGTCAATAATGCAACAGAAAAACAGTGATGATTGACATGAGTCTGGTTGAGCTGCTGTACATAGTGCACGAGAGTCAAAAGTCACTTAGTGTTCAGCAGTCTGATGGCAGAGGGGAAAAAGCTGTTCATGCGCCGGGAGGTTTTAGTCCGAATGGACCGAAGCCTTCTACCTGAGGGGAGGGGGGCAAACAGCACGTGACCAGGATGTGAAGGATCGGCTATGATTGACCTCTCATTTGACTAATAAGAGCCTTGAATTGGGTTTCTGAAACCTTGAAGAGCCAATGAATGAAAATCTAGGAAGGAGGACCCGCCTACTGTGAACGCAGGAGCCAATTGAAGCACAGAAATTCAGGCTGGGTGAAGAGAGATTTACTGTTGCAACAGATGAAAACAAAGGACGCTGGACGAATCTACTACAGACCCAGGCTCACCCAGCAGCATGGAGAACACCCACAAGTGGGACCTGCACTCATTCCAGCAGAATAGACGGAGGCCGACGACAAAAGTCGTAAATCATTCGCCAAAACGGCAATAATGGAATTATGTTTTGATCGGGATCCACGAGCGGAGCAGCGTCGCGTTCGTCTGACAATGGGGGAAGAGATGTTCGCCATGACTCTGCTGCTTTGAAGAGGTAAGGTGTTATAAGCTAAATTATTATTTATCCCTAAAAACTGTAATCCAAAAATGACTTTTGACCGATCGGTAAATTACAACTGTACTGCGCACGAAGTACGAAGTGCATGCGCCGCGATAAACGGTTCATTTGCCGTGTTCGGACCGTGAACGCCCCCCTTCCCCCCCGCTGCAGAAGAGGAGCGGGGGGGGGGCATTCACGGTCCGAACGCCCCCCGGTCTGCGGGGGGAAGCATATGAGTCTGTTCCATCATGTAGCGATGGCCCTCTTCTGTAGCGAGGGGGGGGGGGCGTTCATGGTCCGTTCACGGTTCCCCCCCCCCCCACACACACACACAGTAGCGAGGGGGGGGGGAGCCGCTGTGAAAACATGGAAGGAGTGTAATCCGTCATGTAGCGAGGGCCGAACTCGGTCCTTGGTAGCGGGGGGGGGGACGACCTCCCGACCACACACACATACACAGACACAGCCCTGAGTGTGACCTTTCATTAGAGCCTAAAATGAGGATTCTACATTGAATTATTCAAAAGTTATAGACGTTTTTCCAAACTGTGCCATTTGGCACAATTTGGCACAGTTCCAAAACGCCTGGGAACAGCCTGAGAACAAAGCTGTGTAAAATATTCATTTTTTGTGGTATTGTTACCAAATTTGGATCTCAGCTGGATAACACTTGGTTCTACATTTCTGTTGCATTTTCCAGCCGGATCGGACAGCTGTGTGTTATTTACAAGCATTTGTATCCAAAAAAACACTGTGTCCAATTTTTTTTTCTTCAAGTTCAGTATGTTTAGATGACTGTAACTCAGTGGCTGGAGCACATAGAGAGATTATGTTTTTTTTGCCAAAAAATTCAAAGTGTTTTCTTTTAAATGAGACCAACCCCATGAAGATGCTGCAAAGGGTTGAATAACAGCTTTCGATTTACTTTGGGCATGTTATTTTTTGGCATTTTTAGGAAAATTGCCCGGAGTGCAAGTGGTTAAAATGTAATTCTGAATTTGAAGATTATGGTGATCTTGGAAAATCTAAATAAAAGTGGTGTCAAAGTGTTAGTTTTTTGTCGCTCTTAATATGCGTCACAACCGCCAATGTGCCACACCCGCCAGCGTGCGATTTCTTGAACTTTTCGACCCCAGGTAGGCCAACTATGGAGAATTGTAAGAAAAGAAAAGTGTGTCAAGAAAACAGAATGTTTAATGCTATGTGGGCAGATTCATTTGCTTTCACTACTGATCAGACTGGTTTACCAGTATGCTTAATATGTAATGAGAAACTGGCAAACAACAAAAAGTCAAATGTCACAAGACGCATTAAACACGCAGCCTTTGGTCAAAAATATCCAGACGGAGATGAGAGAAAAAAAGCTGTTTCTGAACTGATGAGGGAGGGAGGTAGGCACTTTATTTTGAACAAAAAAGTATTACAAAAACAAATGACAAATGCAATAAAGTAACAGTATACAGTGTTTGAAAGGGAGAAGGAAGAAGTGAACACTTATTAATTCCATCTCCTCTTTTCCATAAATACACTCATGTGAATTATATACAAATTACCACATTTAAGACCCCAAGTAAACAATTAACTGTTTTGTACATATCAACATTAACACCCATCCATCCTAGCATACATTGATGTCCATACATCAAAACCAGCCTCAAACAACACAGATATACACATTGCTGTCCCACCCACCATTCCATAGCGTCCCAGAGTGAGCATAGTGAATCGTACATATAAATACTACCCTTCTAACATATTGATCTGAGCAAAAATCATTTCAAGAAGTGGATGAAGTCCTGTCAATGAAGCCCGATGACTAATCAATTTGCCAAGTTAGATGCCTGTCTTAAGGAAATCAAAGCCTGGATGACTTGTAATTTTCTGCTACTAAACTCAGATAAGACTGAAGTCATTCTTGTTGGCCCAAAACACCTTAGAAACTCCTTTCCAAATCATGATCTTAATTTGGATGCAGCCACTCTCACTCTGAATAGTTCTGTGAGGAACCTTGGAGTTATTTTTGACCAAGATCTGTCCTTTAATTCACATATTAAATTTGTTTCTAAGACTGCCTTCTATCGTCTGCGCAATATTGCCAGGATTAGGAGCATCTTGTCTCTGAACGATGCTGAGAAACTGATCTACGCCTTTGTCAGCTCTCGATTAGATTATTGCAACTCGTTATTATCAGGTTGTCCTAAAATATCCTTAAAAAATCTTCAGTTGATCCAAAATGCTGCTGCAAGAGTTTTAACTGGTTCTAGAAAGAGAGATCATATCTCCCTGGTTCTGTCCTCCCTTCATTGGCTTCCAATAGAGTTTAGAATTACGTTTAAAATCCTTCTTCTCACTTTCAAAGCTCTTAATAATCAGGCCCCCTTATATATAAAAGATCTGATATTACCTTACCATCCTAATAGAGCACTATGCTCCCAAAATGCTGGATTACTTGTAATGCCCAGAATCTCCAAAAGTACATTGGGAGGCAGAGCCTTCTGCTATCAAGCTCCTTCTCTATGGAACCAATTACCACTCTGGGTCCGGGAGTCAGACTCGGTCTCTGTTTTTAACCCCTTGCACTCTGGTCAATTTCCCTGAAAACGCCAAAAAATAACGTACTCAAAGTAAATCAAAAGCTGTTCTTCAACCCTTTGGAGCATCTTCATGGGGTTGGTCTCATTTAAAAGAAAACACTTGGAATTTTTTGGCAAAACAGTCATAATCTCTCTAAGTGCTCCGGCCACTGAGTAACAGTCATCTAAACATACTGAACTTGAAGAAAATAAATTTCGCCTGGGTGTTTTTTTGGATACAAATGCTTGCAAATAACACACAGCTTCAGATCCGGGCTGGAAAATGCAACAGAAATGTAGAACCAAGTGTTATCCAGCTGAGGTCAAAATTTTGTGACAATACCACAAAAAATGAATTTATTACACAGCTTTTTTCTTAGGTTGTTCCCAGGCGTTTTTGAACTGTGCCAAATTGTGCCAAATGGCACAGTTTGGAAAAACGTCTGTAACTTTTGAATGATTCAATATAGAAGCTTCATCTTGGGCTCTAATGAAAGGTGACACTCAGGGCTGTGTGTGTGTGGGGGGGGGTTGTTTATTCATTCATTCATGAATGCATGAACAAACAAGCCCCCACACACAAAGAAGCATGCCACGTAAAAAATGTGTGGCTTTTTTTTACAAGAAAAAATAACCTACAGCGCACTAAAAATTATTCTAAAATATCTGTAATGTAGAAGATAACAACTCCCACCCCCCAGCTACAGAGGACAGACATTGCCCATTGCCACATGACGGAACAGCCATGTGGCGACCCCGGCGCACAGTCCCCGCGGTCTACTACGCACAGTTGTACTGAAATATCTGCAATATATCTGCAATCCGCTACAGAAGAGTAGCGGGGGGGGGGGCGTTCACGGTCCAGACGCGGCGCACGAACCGTGTACCGCAGCACACGGACTTCGGACGTCACGGTCTACTACGCACAGTTGTAATTTACCGATCGGTCAAAAGTCATTTTTGATTACAATTTTCAGGGATAAAGAATAATTTAGCTTATAACACTTACCTGTTCACAACAGCAGTGTCGCTGGCGAACTTCTCTTCCTCATTGTCAGACAAACATGACGCTGGTCCGCTTGTTACGGACTCATGGTTCTGGTCACGTGACCCGGTCAAACCATAATTCCATTATTGCGGTTTTGCGCTTCCATGATTGCGGTTTTGGCGAACGATTTTTCAAAATAAATTACAGTAGTAAGAAAAAAAGACTGGTGAACGCGTGTGTGTCACCCAGCCTTCGTCGTCAGCCTCCGTCGGTCTATGATGACCATGGAAGAGAATCCTAAACGTCTACTCTGCTGGGACAGCACCGCCTGTGGCTGAACAGTCCGATGCGCGAATCGCAGTCCCTGTCACACAGGTCGCACTTGTGGGTGGTCTCCGTGATGCTGGGTCTGTGGCGGTTCTTCCTGTGGGTCCTTTTTTCATCTGCTGCAGCAGTCAGTCTCTCTTCACCCAGCCTTACACAAAACAGATTTTGCAAGGGACGCACGCTTTCGAACTTCTGTGCTTCAATTGGCTGGCTGTATTCGCAGCCTTTGGTAGGCAGGTCCTTCTTGCTAGGTTTTCAGTCATTGGTTCTCCAAGGTTTCAGAAACCCAATTCAAGGCTCTTATTAGTCGAATGAGAGGTCAATCACATCTAAACCAATCAAAGCACTCCTTTGGCTTTCTGTTCGCGGCTGTGTCTGTAGTGGAAGAACGGAAATGCAGCTTTTTTTTTTTCAGTGCGCTCTAGGACGCAGCGCCCTTGTGCACTCTAGGACGCAGAGACGTGCCTGCCCGCGGTACACCAGAGTGCAAGAGGTTAAGAACAGGGTAAAATCCTTCCTTTTTAATATAGCCTACGATTAGGGAGGGATTTTGTGTCTCTTAACCCCGTTTCTGTTCTGCTGTTAATAGATCCATACTGCTGGGTGACCTCCAATAATGTACTTGGCATCTCACTGTTATGTTCTTTATGTCTGTCCTCTTTATCCTCTCTATCCCCTCACCACCAGTCAGTCGCAGCAGATGACTGCCCCTCCATGAGCCTGGTTCTGCTAGAGGTTTCTTCCTGTTAAATGGGAGTTTTTCCTCTCCACCGTCACTAAGTGCTTGCTCACAGGGGATCGTCTGATTGCTGGGTCTTTCTGAAATTGTGAGGTTTTCTTTGCATTTTGTAGCGCTATGAGATGACTTCTGTTGTGATGTGGCGCTTTATAAATAAAGCTGAATTGAATGAAGTCTGCAAATTCAACTACATATGCTAGTTTTGTGGCCGCTCAGGAAATAGTCAGGCAGGGGAAGCCGTTCACAGATGGAGAATATATAAAAGAATCTTTCATTATGATTTCAGAACATCTATTCATGGAGTTTAAAAACAAGAGTGAAAGTGTGCAGAAAATCAGGGCTATGCCCCTCTCTGCAAAGACTGTCAAAGACAGAACCATAAAAATGGCAGAAGACATCACCAGACAGCAAATTAAAGACATCAGTTCAGCTGTGGCCTACTCAGTTGCCTGTGATGAGTCTAAAGACAAAGGTGATATTAAATAAATAGCGCTGTTCTGCCGGTATGTAAGCTCTGCTGGGCCACAGGAAGAAATGATTGAGTTGATGCCACTAAAAGGCCAAACACGGGGGGAGGACATCTGTGAGGCTGTCTTGAATTGTTTAAGAGCCAAAGGAATAAACATCACCCACCTGGTGTCAGTGGCTACTGTTGGGGCACTGTTTTGTGAAAAATATTTAAACAGGTCCGAGAGGAGTCGGCACACAGGAAAGGAAATTCACACTGAGACAGACTGCTAGAATAAACTGTATCTTTTATTCCCCACAGATCACATCTCCTTTACACACACAAGGATCAATGCATTTCATGTCATTTCATCAGCTCTTACCAATGATACAGGAGACTGGAGAGCCGGGTCAGTCTAGGCAGAGCGCGCATCGATCACAGCTGGGCGTTTGCGCAAAACCCACAGCAGACTCTGTTGTGTCAGGGGAAAATCCCTGTTTTTAAAGGAAAGGTTACGTGCAGAGCAGAGGAGCCACTCTCTGCTCCGAAGCAACCTCCCCCTCCCGTCATAGAATCGCGTGAGGAGTGGGGAGGGCTAGTCCCCGCTCCCAGGCGACTCCTCTGCCAGACTCCCAAAACATCTTGTGAAACGGACATCTGCTTCTTGTTTCATTGCACACACACACACATGAGGAATAAAGGAATGCCTTTGTTTCATAAGCATGCAACAGTGCTCTAAGGAGTAGAAACTCGCTGTGCTCTAAGAGGAGTAACAGTTTCTTAGGAACAGGTCATACTGCCCAGGTCATCATGTGCCTTAAGATAAATTTACCATGAAAGGAGAACTGGAGTTTCAACATTATAAAAGCAACTGAGAAACAAATCAGGGCACACGTTAAATAAAAGCAACTGAGAAACAAATCAAGGCACACGTTAAAAATACATTTATATTACAGGCACCAAGCATGACAGGAGCGCAGAAGGGCTTTGTGGCTTTACTGCAGAAGTTGCTGGACAGAAAGCTGCTGACTTTTCACTGCATGCTGCACCAAGAGGCACTGTGTGCTCAAACATTTCCTCCAGAATGCACAGAAGTAATGAATGTTGTCATTCAGATTGTCAATAAAATAATGGCAAAAGGTTTAAATCACTGTCAGTTCAGTTTGTTACTGGACAAGCTGGAAAGCACATATTCTGATCTCCTGCTGCACAACAAAGTCCGGTGGCTGTCCAGAGGAGAGGTGCTGAAACGCTTTGCCGCGTGTATGGAAGAAGTGAAAACCTTCCTGGGCAGCAAAGGGCTCACCTTTCCTGAGCTGGAACAGCCAGAGTGGCTGGAAAAGCTACACTTCATGGTAGACATGACAGAGCACCTGAACACGCTGAACACAGCTCTTCAGGGGAAAGGACGCACAGCCCTGCACATGTTGGAGGAGGTTTTGGCATTCGAGCGCAAGTTGACAGTGCTTGCCAGAGATTTACAGAAAGGTACACTGTCTCACTTCCCCAATTTGACAGAGTTCAAACAAGCTCACAACATGATAAATTCGGAGTATTTATATTCTGCAATCATCGCAATGCAAACATCGTTTGGGAAACGATTCTGAGTTCAGAGAGGAAAAATACAAAACAAAAAACAAAACACATTATCCTTCCCCGCCACTCCCCTAAGCATCGATCCATCCCTACTGAATACGACTGCATTGGCAGGTGTGAGTCAACCTGATCTTGAGATGGAACTGGCCGACACAGCCGACAAAGACATATGGGTGTCCAAGTTTAAACGCTTGACAGCAGACCTTGAAGATGTTGTCCGTAAGAAGGCCGTTCTTGCTCAGAATCACAAATGGAGTGATATGGAATTTCCCCGTTGTGGCTGGAATTTCCCCGTTGTGGGACTAATAAAGGCTTATCTTATCTTATATTGAAAACCTCCCCAAACCGGACAAACTTGTGTTCGAAACATGGAATGCTATCCCCGACATTTATGTGAACATGAAAAAGTATGCGCTTGGAGTCCTGTTGATCTTTGGATCCACATATGTATGTGAGCAGGTGTTCTCCAACATGAACTTTATTAAAAACGAACATTGTGCACGCCTCACAGATGACAGCTTACGATCCTGTGTAACGATGAAGGTGATGTCATACAGCCCTGATGGGCAGACGCTGTGCGCTGAGGTTCAGGAGCAGAAATCACATTAACCAAGTATGATAAATATTTTAATTGTCTATTATTTTACATATATTCATATTTTTTCATTGTTCAGTGAAACAGTCTTTTTATCATTCAGGGTGACAGCTGACTGCATGCGCCAGTAAAAGGATGACGGCACACAGAAGAGGACAGCATTTTTGGTTTGCTGCTGGTGGATAATTTAAGTTCAGCGTTTTTTTTTTTTCATAAATACAAGGAGGACTCAAATACACATTGAGCATTTTACTTGAAAGAAACCTTCAACCCAACGCCTTTTTTTTTCGGCGATCAAAATGTTTTTGTTGCATGCAGAAATGTAATTTTGTTTTTATCTGCAGGAGTTCATTGATTTCATAAATGCAACACATTATAGTTTGTTTATACATAGAATAAAGGCAAAAAAAAAAGTTATATGCAGTGTTATTTCATTTTAGATGTCAAAAGGGTTTTATGGCTCCCAGTGTTTTCTTTTCTGTAGGAAACGGGTCCGAATGGCTCTTTGAGTGGTAAAGGTTGCCGACTCCTGAACTAAATTGTTGCTAATCCCACTTTCCTGTAATTTGGCCACAAAGGATGCACACATTTCTTTGGTTGGATCTTTACATTGTACTGAAACACTGCTCTCAGCACAAACACTAGAAGAACTGCATTCATTCAGAGGATTAAACTGGTCCTCACATGCATGTGCTTGTGATGAACATGCAACTGGCTCACTAGTGGAACACTGAACAGTAGACGTTTGAGCAATTTGCTGATCATTGCTATGCACACTATTAAGGTGCTTCTGGAAGCCTGCATAGGTTAAAAACTGATGCCTACAGCCTTGCTGACAACAAAACAACTTAAATGTGGGTCCAGGACAATAACTATACTGCTCAAAAAAATAAAGGGAACACTAAAGTAACACATCCTAGAGCTGAATGAATGAAATATTCTTATTAAATACTTTGTTCTTTACATAGTTGAATGTGCTGACAACAAAATCACACAAAAATTATCAATGGAAATCAAATTTATTAACCCACGGAGGTCTGGATTTGGAGTCACACTCAAAATTAAAGTGGAAAATCACACTATAGGCTGATCCAACTTTGATGTACAGTGATCCCTCACTTATCGTGGTTAATGGGTTCCAGAACCGACCGCGAAAAGTGAAAAACCGCGAAGTAGCGTCACCCCTAATGACGTCACCCATAAATAATACGTACGTTCATTCTCTCACTCTCTCTCTCATATGATACGTGTGTGTGTGTGTGTGTGTAAGTGTACATACATACGTAGATGTAAATAAAGTGTACATAAATATGTTTTTAGAACTCTTTTATTCTTATAACAAGATACGTAACTCAAGATGAAGATGATTTACTGCACAGGTTAATGAGAGCTTTACTGCTCCTCAGGTGACGCCTCATCGTCAGGTGCTAGAGGTGCAGGATCGTCTAGGGCAGCTTCCGATAGAGCTGGAGAAGCTGCAGGAGGCGGCGTAGTGGCTCGACGGGAAGACTATTTCGCACAAAAAGGCACAAGAGAACAGCAAAAAGTTCCACGCGGCGAGACTAAGCAACACGAGCGATAAAGAACAATGAATGCGGTCTTCCTTCGCTGGGTATGGGTGCTCAGCAGGGAGAGAAGCTGGGTAAAACGTCTCGGCCAATCAGCTTGCGAGATTCCCGAGCCGAGCCAACACGAGAACAGCGAACAGAGAGGTGGATTTTGAGTTGTGCGGGCTCTCCGTGTTGATACCTGATGTTCTAATGTAGTCTCCCTGCCTTCTGCTAGCACCCGCCCATTTTTTCTCAATTTTGAATTTTTGATGAATATTTTTGAAAAATCCGCGATGCATTGAGGGCGCGAAAGGTGAGGCGCGAAGTAGCGAGGGATCACTGTAATGTCCTTAAAACAAGTCAAAATGCAGCTCAGTAGTGTGTGTGGCGTGCCTGTATGACCTCCCTACAACGCCTGGGCATGCTCCTGATGAGGTGGCGGATGGTCTCCTGAATGATCTCCTCCCAGACCTGGACTAAAGCATCCGCCAACTCCTGGACAGTCTGTGGTGCAACGTGGCGTTGGTGGATGGAGCGAGACATGATGTCCCAGATGTGCTCAATTGGATTCAGGTCTGGGGAACGGGCGGGCCAGTCCATAGCATCAATGCCTTCGTCTTGCAGGAACTGCTGACACACTCCAGCCACATGAGGTCTAGCATTGTCTTGCATTAGGAGGAACCCAGGGCCAACCGCACCAGCATATGGTCTCACAAGGGGTCTGAGGATCTCTCATTTATTCATCAACTGCAAGCCATTTTATTCCCCGCGTGAGTTCGCTTCATTCATCCTGGCCGCTGTCTACATCCCGCCCGACGCGGACGTGCGCGAGGCTCAGCGCGCGCTCGCGGATCACATTCAGCAAGCGGAGTGGACTTTCCCGGACTCTCTGGTTATTGTGGTTGGCGACTTTAACCAGAGCAACCTGAGCCACGAACTCCCCCGGTACAAACAGTTTATTAAATGCCCCACCAGAGGAGAGAACACGCTGGATCACTGTTACACTACAGTTAAGGACGCGTATCGCGCTGTTCCCCGTGCTGCGCTCGGACTATCTGATCACGTGATGGTCCACCTGATTCCCACATACAGACAGAGACTGATGCTCACTAAACCTGTTGTGAGCACTACGAGGAAATGGACCAGTGAAGCTGGGGAGGAGCTGCGCACGTGCTTGGAAATAACTGACTGGGACATTTTTAAAGGAGCCACGCATGATCTGGATGAGTATACGGACACTGTGACCTCATATATCCACTTTTGTGAGGAGAGCATTCTTCCATCGTGCACCAGGGTGAGTTACTCGAATGACAAGCCCTGGTTCACGGCTAAGCTCAGACAGATCAGGAAGGAGAAGGAAGCAGCGTTGAAAAGTGGAGACAGGGTCTGCTACAGGGAGGTCAAATACCGGTTTAGCAGAGAGCTGAGGAGAGCTAAATCTGTGTATTCTGAGAGACTCCAGCAACAGTTCACTGCTAACGACTCTGTTTCTGTGTGGAGAGGACTGAGGCAAATCACCAACTATCGGCCTCAGGCTTCTAAGGGACAGGATGACAAAGCCCTTTGTCAAAGACTGTCCCAACACTATGCCCGTTTTGACACCTCGTCAGCTGTGTCCAACTCCCCCCCTCCCCCCAGCGCCACTGCCTCCATGGTCCCCACTTCATCAAAGGCGGCCCCCCCTCCTCCCCCCTGCCCTTGCCATCAGTGAGCAGGACGTGCACAGACAGTTCTCCAGACTGAACCTGCGCAAGGCCCCTGGTCCGGACAGCATGTCTCCCTCCACCCTGAAACACTGTGCGGAGGAGCTGACTCCTGTCTTCACAGACATTTTTAACACCTCCCTGAAGTCATGCCACGTGCCGGCCTGCCTCAAAACCTCTACCATCGTCCCTGTCCCCAAGAAGCCACGGATCACTGGACTTAACGACTACAGACCTGTAGCGCTCACCTCTGTAGTCATGAAGTCCTTTGAGCGCCTGGTCCTGCCCCACCTCAAGACCATCACCGCTCCCCTCCTGGACTCGCTGCAGTTCGCCTACAGAGCCAACAGGTCTGTGGACGACGCAGTCAACCTGGCCCTCCACTCCATCCTGCAGCACCTGGACTCCCCGGGAACCTACGTCAGGATCCTGTTTGTGGACTTCAGCTCTGCATTCAATACCATCCGCCCTGCTCTGCTCCAGGACAAGCTGTCCCTGCTCAACGTGCCTGACTCCCTCTGCAGGTGGATCACCGACTTCCTGACGGACCGGAGGCAGCATGTGCGGCTGGGAAAGACTGTCTCAGACTCTGTTAGCATCAGCACCGGATCACCCCAGGGCTGTGTACTTTCCCCCCTGCTCTTCTCCCTGTACACCAACTCCTGCACCTCCAGCCACCAGTCTGTCAAGCTGATCAAGTTTGCGGACGACACCACCCTCATCGGGCTCATCTCCAACGGCGACGAGTCCGTCTACAGGAGAGAGGTGGCCCGGCTGGTGTCCTGGTGCAGCCACAACAACCTGCAGCTGAACGCTCTGAAGACAGTGGAGATGATCGTGGACTTCAGAAAAGTCACAGCCCCTCTGCCCCCCCCTTACCCTCACAGACTCTCCCATCACCACTGCGGATTCCTTCCGCTTCCTGGGCACCACCATCACCTGGGACCTCAAGTGGGAGCTGACCATCAGCTCCCTCATCAAAAAGGCCCAGCAGAGGATGTTCTTCCTGCGGCAGCTGAGGAAGCTCAAGATACCCACCAAGATGTTGGTGCAGTTCTACACAGCCATCATCGAGTCCATCCTCACCACCTCCATCACCGTGTGGTACGCAGGAGCCACCGCCAGGGACAGACTAAGACTGCAGCGCGTTGTGCGCACTGCTGAGAAGGTGATCGGCTGCAAGCTCCCATCCCTCCAGGACCTGTACATCTCCAGGACCCGGAGGCGTGCAGGTCGGATCATAGCTGACCCTTCACACCCTGGACACGCACTGTTTGCCCCCCTCCCCTCAGGCAGAAGACTTCGGTCCATTCAGACTAAAACCTCCCGCTACATGAACAGCTTCTTCCCCTCTGCCATTAGACTGCTGAACACTAAGTGACTTATTAGACTCTCGTGCACTACGTACAGCAGCTCAACCGGACTCATGACAATTATCACTGTTTTCTTTTTGCACTACCGACTGCACTATGTGGAACTCCACAATATCTGCTGCTTGTTAATATATTTAAAAATTGCATAGATTAGTACTACTTATTCATATTCTACCTTTTATTGCATGCATAGTTTTTTATCTTTAGTGCTACTCCATGTTTAATGTTGCAGCATTGCACCGAGACAAATTCCTAGTTTGTGTACTACATGAACAATAGCAATAAATCTCATTCTGATTCTGATTCTGATCTCGGTACCTAATGGCAGTCAGGCTACCTCTGGCGAGCACATGGAGGGCTGTGCGGCCCCCCAAAGAAATGCCACCTCACACCATTACTGACCCACTGCCAAATCGGTCATGCTGGAGGATGCTGCAGGCAGCAGAACGTTCTCCACGGCGTCTCCAGACTCTGTCACGTCTGTCACATGTGCTCAGTGTGAACCTGCTTTCATCTGTGAATAGCACAGGGCGCCAGTGGCAAATTTGCCAATCTTGGTGTTCTCTGGCAAACATCCTGCACGGTGTTGGGCTGTAAGCACAACCCCCACCTGTGGACGTCGGGCCCTCATACCACCCTCATGGAGTCTGTTTCTGACCGTTTGAGCAGACACATGCACATTTGTGGCCTGCTGGAGGTCATTTTGCAGGGCTCTGGCACTGCTCCTGTTCCTCCTCGCACAAAGGCGGAGGTAGCGGTCCTGCTGCTGGGTTGTTGCCCTCCTATGGCCTCCTCCACGTCTCCTGATGTACTGGTCTGTCTCCTGGTAGCGCCGCCATGCTCTGGACACTACGCTGACAGACACAGCAAACCTTCTTGTCACAGCTCGCATTGATGTGCCATCCTGGATGAACTGCACTACCTGACCATCCGCCACCTCATCAGGGGCATGCCCAGGCATTGTAGGGAGGTCATACAGGCATGTGGAGGCCACACACACTACTGAGCCTCATTTTGACTTGTTTTAAGGACATTACATCAAAGTTGGATCAGCCTGTAGTGTGATTTTCCACTTTAATTTTGAGTGTGACTCCAAATCCAGACCTCCATGGGTTAATAAATTTGATTTCCATTGATAATTTTTGTGTGATTTTGTTGTCAGCACATTCAACTATGTAAAGAACAAAGTATTTAATAAGAATATTTCATTCATTCAGATCTAGGATGTGTTATTTTAGTGTTCCCTTTATTTTTATGAGCAGTGTATATTCAGCTCTTAAATGTAAATCAACTTTAGACTTTTGGTAAACAGTTTTTTACAGATGAAACACATCAGCATAGTTTTAACCCCTTACTCACACAATGAGAGTTTCAGCAGTCTGGCACGCAAGTCTCTCACTCTGGGTGACTCCTTCATTTTCCCTACATCAATGTTATGAACTGTTGTCTGCAAGAATGTGTAGAAATTCACTAATGCAGCCTCATAACACAAATTAAACACAAAATGTGTTTTGAAAAGTTCATCAAATGCCACAAGGGAGCGCTTTGCCTGGCATGGGATGAGATGCTTATCAATGCTGATGTAGAAGCTGTCGATCTCGCTCTTCTGTCGCCTCACAGCAAGAAGGTACGGGTGCCCACCTGGATGGTTGCGGAGATGCTCCTCCAAACTGCAGCATGACTGGAATTAAGATAAGAAAACCAAAGTTTATGCATGAGAATGAAAGGAAAAATGACATTTCTCACTGGCAGTGCAAAATAAGAATGCTTATCTTCACCATTTACTTCCCATGTTATTCTCTTTAAACAACTCATATTTTCACATGTAGTTAAGGTGAAGTGAAAATTATTATAACCACCTTAAAAAGGTAATTTAATTACCTTATGAAAGGCTACAAGTCTTTCCATCCCAACACATGCACTGATTTTTGGAGACTTGGGTCCGCCTGATGTTGGTGGAAGGAGATGAACCAACAGCAACAGAGAGGCCATTTCTTCATGATAGGCTGAGGACAAGATGGAACAAAAATTAACCCAGGTTTCACAATTTGCAGTTTGAATAAACACAGAAAGACCTCGAGATTTTTAACCATTTACACTCTCCTGTTTGCAGTTATTACAAAAAGCAGATAATCTTTTAAAAACAAATTTAAACAAACATACAGTGGGGAAAAAAGTATTTAGTCAGCCACCAATTGTGCAAGTTCTCCCACTTAAAAGATGAGAGAGGTCTCCAATTTTCATCATAGGTATACCTCAACTATGAGAGACAAAATGAGAAAAAAAAAATCCAGAAAATCACATTGAAGGATTTTTAATGAATTAATTGGTAAATTCCTCAGTAAAATAAGTATTTGATCAATAACAAAAGTTCATCTCAATACTTTGTTATATACCCTTTGTTGGCAATGACAGAGGTTGTCATACACGGCTCTAGGGAGCCGCGCAATAAGAGCCAAGGGCGAGCCAGTGAGTCGTGATGTTTTATTGAAGGTAAGGGTGAGGGATGAGGGAAGCACAGATACTCAACACAATAACACTCATGAGCAGTACAGCGACAGAGAACACCGTTGGCACCGGGCGTAGGGGTACACAACAAGAGGGCTCACAGCAGGTAACACTCACGGGTTAAGCAGCCAGAAGAATAGAGGGCAAAGGACTCCAATACACAGATCACTCTTACAAGGTGGTACTCCCAAGTGATACAGTAAGGCAAGTAGCGGGTTAGCACCGGACATGGGGGTACCAAGGCACAAACTCCTTACGGGAAACACTTACGAGCTGTGCTGAAGATGAGGCAGGGGCTGGCACCAGACGAAGGGGCTCCAGCCTAGCAGTGCTTATGTCGCAGCCCCGAGTCATCGAGGCTGCTCCTATTTATTCACATTGGCAGCGCCCCAGCTGATGAGGACTAATTGGCCCCAGCCGTCCGTAATGCTGCCAGCTGGGAGCCTGCTGAGACGCTGCTCAATGGGAAGCAGGGATGAGGGAAAACATGGGCTGAGTGCTGAGACGGCATCTCAACCCATGGTGACAGAGCCTCCCCCTCAAGGTCGGGCTCCTGAACGACCAGAAACACCCCAGCCCCCCCCCCCCCCCACCTAGGGTGGGAGGAAGGGAGGCAGGGCCGGAGGGGACGAAGTAAAGGGAAACAACAACAGGCCAATGTAGGGTAACAGGGCAAAAAAAAACAAAAAAAAAAACAAAAACCCAAACACAGTACTCTACACTGCACCACAAAAAAAAAAAAATGACAAAAAACGGATAAAGCAATTACGGAGTGTGGACAACAGAACAAACACTACTCCATAATGCAAACAAAACTAAGAACAGGACAAGAGTGACACAAGGAAAAAAAAAAAAAACGCTGAGTACGGGTAAAGGAAAACCCACAGCACTACGGATATAGAAATACCCACAGTCACCTAAAGAAAAAGGAAATGCTGAGTACGGGCAAAGGAAAACCCACAGCACTACGGATATAGAAATACCCACAGTCACCTAAAGAAAAAGGAAATGCTGAGTACGGGCAAAGGAAAACCCACAGCACTACGGATATAGAAATACCCACAGTCACCTAAAGAAGTGAAAGTGACTGGAACGAACGGACAACTGCAGAGTATGGTCCCATAGGAAACAAAACATAACTCTACAATGCAAGGACGAGGCTAAAAACATGGTACAAAAAGTAAAATGCTGAGTACGAGGAATGGAAAACACACAGCACTATGAAAACACATCCACCAACAGGACAAAATATTACACCCGAGTGACCTTAATAATGATAAAAGAAAAAGTGACACCCGAGGAATATGGCAGGCAGAGTCCAAAAATGGCCGAGATGGCTCCGGAGATCTCCCCGCCCATTGTCCAGTTGGCGAACCAGGGAAAGGGAAATGTTCGGACGGCGAAAACCGGACCCAGATCCCGGGAATCCTGTCCACCGGCAGCCAAACCAGGCCACCCAAAGGCAAACACAGACCAGCGGGGGGAACCAGATCACCGAACCGAAGTTTTGTGGGGCGGGTCATCGACCCGCATCACTCAACCACCAGGACCGTTGAGACGGACGAAGGGTCAGAGCGGGTCCCGGTGGAAGAGGCTCAGGGGAGAGCCGATGACGAGGGCGACAAGCGTCAGGCCGCAGGGAAACGGCCACCTCCTCACCGGACCTGGACAACACTGGGGCAGCACCCACGTCAGACCCCAATCGGGCCTTAGGCGAACCCACGTTGGACCCCGATTGGGTCTCGGGCGAACCCACGTTGGACACTGCACCAGAACCGACCTCCAACGTTGAACCTGAACCCTCCAGCACCACGAGGAACAGCAACTCCTCGCCGGTGACCCTGAAAGAAGGCTCAGAAGAGAAAACAGAACCGGGATCAGGATCACCGGCAGCGCCAGAACCCGGCGAGACGAGCTCAGACGCAGCGGGCGGCTGCACCCGGCTCGTCTCCCCTAGAGACAGGCTGAAGTGCTCAAAGATAAAAAGGGAGAAAAGAAAGGAGAGCACTCGCCTGATCTCGGGTTCTGACGCCGTCCAGGACTGCGAAGATCCGGGATCCGTCGTCAGGAGGTCGTTGTCAGGCTCCCATCCAGCTGCGTCGGGCCCCGCAGCCAGCACGATGGTCAGCGCAGCTTGAGATTCCTCCAGCTCCGGTAACCCCGCCGACGATCCACTCGGCGTGTAGCCAGAAGAATCTCGTCCCGCTGGACCGAACCGCTCCTCCGTGGAGACCCGGGGACGCTCAGTCGTCGGCGCCGACTCCACGCAGCAGTCAGTCCCCCTCCTCCGTCCGCAACGTAGCTGCGGAACCACAGGCCCTCTCCTTATCCCACCACGTTGACCCGGAGCCGGGGATCGCTCGGCGGAGAGAGACACAGAGGATGTGGGATTAGGAGCACAGGTTACAGCAGGTGGGGGGAGTTCAGGGAGCTGCAAACCCTGAACTCCTCCTCCAGGAATGTGACAGAGCAAATCATTAAACAGATGTGACAAAACTATGACTTGCCTGCCTCCTGGAGGTTGAGTATCGCCTGCTGTAGTGGATACTGCTTCTTCCTCTCCCCGCCCGGCGATAATGGAGGACCCCCCGGGGATTCGTCTGAGGATCGCTCGTGTTGTCTCCAGCAGAGAGCTCGCCAGGCCGGAATTCCAGGCACACTCAGCAGTCAGGAAGCGCGTCGAGGAGGAGGGGGAAACAGCCGGGGTGAGCCAGCCCGAATGTCCAGGAATGACAGCGGGGGAATGAGGCTCAGGGAACGAGGCTGTGAAAACTCCACACTGACGAGGCGAAGAGGTGACAGCTGCGTGGGAGGAACGGTCCTGACGGCGGCCCAGAACTGGATCCGGACGAGGTTCACGCAGAGGTGACTCGGCGATGTGATGACGGCTATTCCCAGGGGACGAAGCGAGGGGGAAACCCAGGAATCGCCGCTCCAGATCGGAGATCGAGGTGAGGAAGGCGTCGAGCACGGGAAAGCTTCGTAGCCCTGGAGTCCTCTCCATCAATCTCACTGCCGCCGCCACACGCCTGAAGATGGTGACAGGAAACACAGTGGAGCTCGCGACAGCCACTCGACCCCAGACATAACTGCTGTCAGCTGCGGCTCCTTGAAGGGAATCCCGAGTCACGTGGCGCAGGTCGGGGGAAGCCCTCTGGTTGGCGCGAACTCCCGGACTGGAATGGCGGCAGGAACGGGATCCCGAAGCGGGGGGAAACGTCGCCCACTTCGGCTTCCTGCCGGGATTTCCATCCAACCCGCGGAGCTTCTCTCGCTGTGTACCTGTGGCGTCAAACCTGGCACTGTCCTCGAGATGGTACACAGAATGAGGGTAACAGTCCAGGAGTTCCTCAGCATGGCCCGGATGCCAGCGTCTCGCGTTGGAGGTGTCGTGCAGGGTGAAGAGCGTCACGTCGACAGCGTCCGAGATGGACCTCAGCTCGTCGCCCTGGCGCCGGAAGTGACTCCTGGGAAATGGCATGCTAGCAGCGCTGACACCCGGACAGAAAGGTACAGTTCCACGGCGACTCACGGCCGCCGGTAACTCGTCTGGCTGCGACATACTGTCATACACGGCTCTAGGGAGCCGTGCAATAAGAGCCAAGGGCGAGCCAGTGAGTCGTGATATTTTATTGAAGGTAAGGGTGAGGGATGAGGGAAGCACAGATACTCAACACAATAACACTCATGAGCAGTACAGCGACAGAGAACACCGTTGGCACCGGGCGTAGGGGTACACAACAAGAGGGCTCACAGCAGGTAACACTCACGGGTTAAGCAGCCAGAAGAATAGAGGGCAAAGGACTCCAATACACAGATCACTCTTACAAGGTGGTACTCCCAAGTGATACAGTAAGGCAAGTAGCGGGTTAGCACCGGACATGGGGGTACCAAGGCACAAACTCCTTACGGGAAACACTTACGAGCTGTGCTGAAGATGAGGCAGGGGCTGGCACCAGACGAAGGGGCTCCAGCCTAGCAGTGCTTATGTCGCAGCCCCGAGTCATCGAGGCTGCTCCTATTTATTCACATTGGCAGCGCCCCAGCTGATGAGGACTAATTGGCCCCAGCCGTCCGTAAT
Organism: Pholidichthys leucotaenia; assembly: GCA_020510985.1. Taxonomy (NCBI): domain Eukaryota; kingdom Metazoa; phylum Chordata; class Actinopteri; order Cichliformes; family Pholidichthyidae; genus Pholidichthys; species Pholidichthys leucotaenia. The sequence continues at coordinate 28,373,400 of CM035846.1, read as the reverse complement.
GCTGCCAGCTGGGAGCCTGCTGAGACGCTGCTCAATGGGAAGCAGGGATGAGGGGAAAACATGGGCTGAGTGCTGAGACGGCATCTCAACCCATGGTGACAGAGGTCAAACGTTTTCTGTAAGTCTTCACAAGGTTTTCACACACTGTTGCTGGTATTTTGGCCCATTCCTCCATGCAGATCTCCTCTAGAGCAGTGATGTTTTGGGGCTATCGCTGGGCAACACGGACTTTCAACTCCCTCCAAAGATTTTCTATGGGGTTGAGACCTGGAGACTGGCTAGGCCACTCCAAGACCTTGAAATGCTTCTTACAAAGCCACTCCTTCACTGCCCGGGCGGTGTGTTTGGGATCATTGTCATGCTGAAAGACCCAGCCACGTTTCATCTTCAATGCCCTTGCTGATGGAAGGAGGTTTTCACTCAAAATCTCACGATACATGGCCCCATTCATTCTTTCCTTTACACGGATCAGTCGTCCTGGTCCCCTTGCAGAAAAACAGCCCCAAAGCATGATGTTTAAACCCCCATGCTTCACAGTAGGTATGGTGTTCTTTCTCCTCCAAAGACGACAAGTTGAGTTTTTACAATAAAGTTGTATTTTGGTTTCATCTGACCATATGACATTCTCCCAATCCTCTTCTGGATCATCCAAATGCTCTCTAGCAAACTTCAGACGGGCCTGGACATGTACTGGCTTAAGCAGGGGGGCACGTCTGGCACTGCAGGATTTGAGTCCCTAGCGGCGTAGTGTGTTACTGATGGTAGCCTTTGTTACTTTGGTCCCAGCTCTCTGCAGGTCATTCACTAGGTCCCCCCGTGTGGTTCTGGGATTTTTGCTCACCGTTCTTGTGATCATTTTGACCCCATGGGGTGAGATCTTGCGTGGAGCACCAGATCGAGGGAGATTATCAGTGGTCTTGTATGTCTTCCATTTTCTAATAACTGCTCCCACAGTTGATTTCTTCACACCAAGCTGCTTACCTAATGCAGATTCAGTCTTCCCAGCCTGGTGCAGGTCTACAATTTTGTTTCTGGTGTCCATTGACAGCTCTTTGGTCTTGGCCATAGTGGAGTTTGGAGTCTGACTGTTTGAGGTTGTGGACAGGTGTCTTTTATACTGATAAAGAGTTCAAACAGGTGCCATTAATACAGGTAACAAGTGGAGGACAGAGGAGCCTCTTAAAGAAGAAGTTACAGGTCTGTGAGAGCCAGAAATCTTGCTTGTTTGTAGGTGACCAAATACTTATTTTACAGAGGAATTTACCAATTAATTCATTAAAAATCCTTCAATGTGATTTTCTGGATTTTTTTTTTCCTCATTTTGTCTCTCATAGTTGAGGTATACCTATGATGAAAATTGGAGACTGCTCTCATCTTTTAAGTGGGAGAACTTGCACAATTGGTGGCTGACTAAATACTTTTTTTTCCCCACTGTATATATGACATATATAACATATATCAGGTCCTGCTACCAAAGCCAAGTTGTAGATAATATGTCTTTTGAAATGGAAAACATCATGGAGTGTGTAACTGTGGAATTAATTACAACTACAAAAAACATCATAATAAGTTGCATTTATAGAGCACCAGGTTCCGATATTGACATTTTCAAAGAAAAATTGTCTGAGCTTTTCAGTGCAGTAGGTAATAAAAAGCTGGTATTTATTTGTGGAGACTTCAATATTGACTTATTAAATCCAAATGACCATATCCAAATAAGTGAATTCAAAAATGGCAGCGCGGTGGCGGAGTGGTTAGCACTGTGGCAGCACAGCAACTCACCCTTGGCCGGGGGATCCTGGGTTCAATCCCAGCCCCCGACCAACAGTGATCTGTGTGGAGTTTGCATGTTCTCCCCGTGTCTGCGTGGGTTTACTCCGGGATTTCTCCGGTTTCCACCCACATGCCAAAAACATGCAGGTTAGGTTAATTGGCATCAACTGGGGATTCTAAATTGTCCTTAGGTATGACTGTGAGAATGAATGGTTGTCTGCCTCTCTGTGTTGGCCCTGCGATGGACTGGCGATCTGTCCAGGGATGTACCCTGCCTCTCGCCCAAAGATGCTGGGATAGGCTCCAGCCCCCTCGCGACCCGAAAGGATTAAGCGGAAGAAGATGGATGGATGGATGGATAAATTCCATGTTTTGTATGGGTTTCTACCCTTCAATAACATACCCCACTAGAATAACAACAAATTCAGCAACGCTTATTGATAACATTTTCACAAATGTCACTGAGGGGAATGTAACTGCTGGCCTTATTATCAATGATGTGACAGACCATCTGCCTGTTTTTGTTTCTTCACACACTGGTGTAACACATAACGTTGAAATAGATAAGGTTTTTAAACGACTTGTAACAGAAACCGCAATCAACAATCTTAGAAATGATCTAAAAATACAAGACTGGAGCGGTGTTTATGTTGACAACAATGATGAAGCATATGGAGAATTTGTCTCTATTTTATCACAACTATATAATAAACATTGCCCTCTAGTGGTAAAGCAAACTAACGTTAAATACAGAGATAAGCCTTGGAACACCAAGGGCCTGCAAAATGCTTGTAAAAAGAAAAACTTGTTATACAAAAAGTTTCTGAAATTAAGAACTGTGGAAGCTGAAAAGAAATACAAGACTTATAAAAATAAACTCATTAGTATTTTAAGATCGAGTAAAAAAAAAAACATTACAGTAAATTATTGGAAAATAAACTAATACATGTAATATATGGAAGGTGTTAAATATAACAAAGAGAGGAAAACTAAATTCCAACCACATCTCTTATTTAAATTCAGATAATGGAATGATCAATGAAAACAGCTTGATCTCCAACACATTTAATGAATATTTTGTTAATATAGGAAAAAAGATTGCCAGCTCCACTGTATCATCAGCAAATACAAGTGGCGCTGACAATGTTGTCAACATAAACGCTTACTCAATGTTTATGAAAGAAACAGATGAAAAAGAAATTCTTGACATTGTTAACAAATTCAAAGACAAAAAATCAACTGATTGTAATGATTTCAGTATGTTCTTGGTTAAATGTATTATTGATTGTATTGTTAAACACTTCACTTACATATGCAACATGTCACTTACTGCTGGTAAATTTCCAAAGAAAATGAAAATAGCAAGAGTCGTTCCTCTGTATAAGACTGGTGACAAACACTTATTGTCAAACTACAGACCTATCTCCTTGTTACCTCAGTTCTCCAAAATACTGGAAAAAATATTTGTTAAGAGACTAAATGATTTCATTGATAAGCACAATATACTCTGTGAACAACAGTATGGATTCAGGAAGAACCGGACCACCTCACTGGCACTCATGGACTTTGTTGAACAGATTATGGATGCAACAGATAGAAGAGAATACACAGTTGGAATATTTCTGGACTTACAAAAGGCATTTGATACAGTTGACCATAAATTACTCCTCAGTAAATTACATAAACATGGCATCAGAGGAATTGCTTTTGACTGATTACACAGCTATTTAGAAGACAGATTCTAAATATTTAGAAGACAGATAGAAAACAGCTATTTAGAAGACAAATATGTTCATGTGAATAATACAGACTGAGTTGCTGAAGATGACGTGTGGGGTACCACAGGGTTCTGTGCTTGGTCCATTACTGTTTATTTTCTATATTAATGATTTATGTTCTGTGTCTAAATTGCTCAAGTGCATTTTATTTGCAGATGACAACTTTTCTTTGTAGTGGAGAAAATCTTAAGCAGCTTCTGGATTCAGTAGAAAATGAACTTAAAGGCCAAATGTCACGTAACAGGGTACTTTAAATGTCTTGAAACTAGATATAAAAGGGAACCGATCCGTTCGGGTCTTGGTGCATATGCTTCAGTAACATCGGAATATTCGTTAATTTAAAACTGCCGCGCTTGGCCTGACACGGCCCCTGGAATCGCCTGGGGAAGAAGGCGGAAGTGACGAAATAGATTGTACCCTAGTTTGATGCTTGGGGTATTTCGATTGATTGTTTATATGGAGACTGGAAGGTTGAAGTGAGCAACAAGAAAGAAAAAATTGGATATTTCACCCATACCTTAAAACGGGACTATCAGGGACAGCTGGGTAATAAGGGACATTTCTCTGGGAAATGTTTTCATACCTGTCAAGTGAGACGTTTTCGCCGTATTTTAATACCGTAAAACGCAGCTATAACGGACGGCGGAGTAATAAGGGACACTTTTCTGGGAAATGTTTTAAATGTAATTCGTGTTGTCAAATATTTTAAGGATTCATGGATATTTGACAATAACAACACAACTCAGCGTCCGGCGCAAAATTAAAAAAAAGCAGAATTCTGTATTTGTAAGGCGATTCCTCTCTGTTCCGCAGCCCAGCTGAAAGTGTTAAACCATTATCCTAATGACTTCTCATTGTAGTGAGAATAGCTCCCACTGAGCGATCTGCCCGCCCCGACAATCAGACTAATGATTGAGTCCACACTGCTCAATGTAGTGTGAACAGCTCAGGCTGAGCTGTGGGGGGATCACACACACGACGTGCTCCTCAACACACTCAATTTTTTTTCCCGTAGATTTTTCTTTTGGGCGTACAGAAATGGCAATACGCCCGTTTTTGCTAAAATTGCATTTTCCCCGTATTTTCCTTAAAATATTTGACAATAACAACACGAATTACATTTAAAACATTTCCCAGAAAAGTGTCCCTTATTACTCCGCCGTCCCTTATAGCCGCGTTTCATGGTATTAAAATATGGCGAAAAAGTCTCACTTGACAGGTATGAAAACATTTCCCAGAGAAATGTCCATTATTACTCCGCCGTCCCTTATAGCCGCGTTTCACGGTATTAAAATACGGCGAAAAAGTCTCACTTGACAGGTATGAAAGCATTTCCCAGAGAAATGTCCATTATTACTCCGCCGTCCCTTATAGCCGCGTTTCACGGTATTAAAATACGGCGAAAACGTCTCACTTGACAGGTATGCGCCTCCATTTTCATATTGATCTGGTCAATTTCTTGACAGCAGCGGCTCTCCTCCACTGTAATAATAATGGCTTCCGAAAAATCAATATTTATGGGGCGCCCTCGACAGACCCCCTTCGGCTTCCCAATTCTGGAGGCGATTAATGTCCAGTTCAATGACATTTTCCACTGGTTCTGCTCTCTGGTCATCGTCGGAACTGTTGTCATCAGACAAAGCATCTGATTCCGTCTCGGACGGCTCGAACCTGTAAGGTTCTATGCGTCTGTCACTGTCTGAACCACTGACAAAAAAAAAGACAAAAAAAAAAAGACAAAACTAAACTAATTTGTTCACAATCGCTGTCACTTTCCGTCATGATTGTCCAATGTTGATAAGTGCGAATGTGGATAGGCAGGGCAGCCAGGGTACAACTTGTGACGTCAAAAACATGGGCGTGGTCTGGACTGGCTGTCATAAGCCAGCAAGCAAGGTGGGGCCTTCACCTGGTGTATTTTGTACAATTATGTAAATACAGGTGGGTGATATGGTCTCCGGTATGAATATTTGGTTTAAGCTATGTGTATTTTATCTAAATTCGTTGTCATTTAGAAAAAAAAATTACGTGACATTTGGCCTTTAAACAAATCAATCAATGGTTCACTGCCAATAAATTATCTATTCACCTTGGAAAAACAAAATGTATAATATTTGGAAACCGCAAATTATACAATCACAGAAAAATTAAAATAAACAATGCTGAAACTGACACAGTTTTTGAAACCAAGTTCCTAGGGGTCACTGTTGATAAACTAAACTGGAAATCACACATAAATTATGTCAAAACTAAAATGTCTAAATCCATTGCCATACTGTATACAGTTAAGGATCTCCTGTGTCAGAAATCTCTTTGCATTTTATATAATTCACTGATAGTTCCTTTTATGACATACTGTGTGGAGATCTGGGGAAACACATAAAACAAACACAAACTTAATCTTTTTACTACAGAAAAAAGCCGTATGCATTGTATCAAAGAAACCTTACCGTGAACCAACAAATCCAATATTCATTCAATTACATACTCTTAAATTTAGAGATCTGGTTGATTATAATGTCATTCAAATCATGTACAAAGCAAATAATAACCAATTACCTGTAAATATTCAGAGACTGTTTAAAAAAAGGGAAAGCAAATGTGAGCTAAGAGGTAGCTCTGTTTTTAATAAGCCAGAGGTTAGAACAAATACAAAGTATCATTGCATGTCTGTCACTGGAGTTAAAACTGTGGAACTGTTGCTCTGAAAATATTAAAACATGTTCAACTCTAAAGCAATTCAAAAAATTGTACAAAGATGAGAAAATCTCCCAGTATCTCAATATAAACAGGGATGTGATTTGGTGTTCGGAAAATTATCTGAAAATTTAGCAGGGGGTCTGGGGGATGCAGTCCCCCAGCGGGGTCCGGGGCAGAGCTTTTATGGTTTTTATGATTTTTAAGTACCAGAACTGTGCTTAAATGACATAAAACAAACAGCTGAATGCCACTTATTACTGTATAATATTGACTTATGTTCCAAGAAGATGGCATTCTTAAAATATTCCAACAAGCATTATCCATCACATGCTTTAACACTTGATCAAATCAGAATCAGTTAATTATATCTATTCCATAATAGAAATAAATTTCCAAAATACCATTACTTTTTATAATTTCAGCATTCATTTCAGATCACCAGTTTCAATCTCTTGTCTTGAGTCTTGAGCTGTTCATTTTGCACAATCACTGATGTAGCTAAGTCTTAGAAATATTCAAAAGTTATGAGTCAATGTCCACTGTGCACTGTCAATTTCAAACTGTTTGGAATCATAAAAGTACTGTAACTAAATTGTTTTGCTATTTTTTTCTCCTCAACATCAATGTCAACATATCTACAGAAAATATACAAAGTTCCAAGTCCATTTCAGCACATTCCCCTATATCTACACTACATTTTTTTTAATTTCGGACTTCAATGCCTTAATGTGGGTCTTCCTGGCTTGTTTCTGAGCAGCATGAACCGTCTTCCTTGAAGCAGGCTTGCTCAATTGGGCATCCATTTTCACTTCAAGCTGCTTCCGCTTTGCCGAGAGCATGGCTGCATCAGCTTCTTTCTCTTCACGATATTAGTGTTATTCAGTAACATAATAGATGACAAAATCCATATCTGATATATGTGTGATATTAATTAGGGAAGACAGAAAAGCACAAACATAAACGTAATTCTAAGTATGTGTGGCGTTAAAAATATTTTTTAAATAAAGTCCAAAACATCTTCAGCAGGCAAGATGAAGAAAATATTTACTAGATGACATGTATACAAAAATATATCTTCACATACCTCAAAATTCACTACTCTATCCACAACTGGCACTGGTTGTTGGGGTGGATCATTCCTTTCGATTTCCGTGTCCAATCGTGTCGTCAACAAAGGGTGGAGGCCGTATGGTTTCGATGGTTTTTTCTGAACACCGAAAGTTCAAGCAATTGAATAATTAGTGGACCTTGATTTGACCTCTTGTACATGTTTTTTGCTCCTAGCATGACTCTCGAGAGACTTAAATCCTCTTCCACCATAGTCAATCGTGTTGTGACACCACGTGTATATCACCTTCCCGGCACGGTCGATTTTCCGTATAAAATCGCTAAACAAATTTGTCACAGTTTTCTTCCCAACATCCGTTGCAATCTCCTTTTCTAGCCAATCCCATCGAACTTTGTTTTTCACGATCTTGTCAATTTCTTTAATTCTTGGAGCATCTTTACGTTCAATCACTGACATCCCAGCAATGCAAATCAAGTCCGCTATGCGACAGCGAGGAAAACAAAGGATTGCCTTTAAGATAAGAAACAGCCGAGTTCATCGGTCACTGCAAGGACAATCAGCCAATCAGGCGCGTCGTTTCATAAAAAAGGCGGAATTCCGCGAATTGGCGGAAAAATCACATCCCTGTGTAAATGCTGGGAGATAAATTTGTAATAACTTAAAGGGTTTTTTGCCTACTTGTTCTATTTGATTTTCTTTGTTGATTTTGGGTAAGACTTAAATTTTTATGTTATTGATTTGAAAATTGTAACGGGGTAGGCACTATATAAGCACTAGCTTCAGCCTACACCCTTTCGATTGTTCTTTTGTGTGTTCTTATTGTATTGTATGTGTTTATTATTATTATCGCCGAATAAAAATTCATTCATTCAAACAAATGGATGGCTGGGAGCAACTGTCACATAAGTGTACCAAATGCATAAAAAAGAAAAAGAAAACAAAACTCACTTGTTGCCTGGGGATCACTTCCTGGGGGGCTTTCTGCTGACTGCAACAAGTAACACACCTCTGGTGTTGAAGAAAGACATTTAGCTTCTTGTACGACATTTGGCTTGAAGAACACATTCCATTTCTGAAGCAGCCTGGAGGACGTCTCATCATCAAATAGGAGGGCCAAGTCTTGGTCCACCTTTAAGAAAGAAAATGAGAAACTAACAGGACATGTTTGAAAATGTTAAACTACTCAAAACAATTTATTGAAAACTCACCAGTCCTTTAGTGTCCACGAATCTTGGGAAGGTGGAGAAGATGTCAACACTTTTGCCGGGATCATTAATAAGCTTCTGTCGATGCTGAAAGGTCTGTCTCATCTTCTGGAAAATCACACACCTACAGTGGGGCAAAAAAGTATTTAGTCAGCCACCAATTGTTCAAGTTCTCCCACTTAAAAGATGAGAGAGGTCTCCAATTTTCATCATAGGTATACCTCGACTATGAGAGACAAAATGAGAAAAAAAAATCCAGAAAATCACATTGAAGGATTTTTAATGAATTAATTGGTAAATTCCTCGGTAAAATAAATATTTGGTCACCTACAAACAAGCAAGATTTCTGGCTCTCACAGACCTGTAACTTCTTCTTTAAGAGGCTCCTCTGTCCTCCACTCGTTACCTGTATTAATGGCACCTGTTTGAACTCGTTATCAGTATAAAAGACACCTGTCCACAACCTCAAACAGTCAGACTCCAAACTCCACTATGGCCAAGACCAAAGAGCTGTCAAAGGACACCAGAAACAAAATTGTAGACCTGCACCAGGCTGGGAAGACTGAATCTACAATAGGTAAGCAGCTTGGTGTGAAGAAATCAACTGTGGGAGCAATTATTAGAAAATGGAAGACATACAGGACCACTGATAATCTCCCTCGATCTGGGGCTCCATGCAAGATCTCACCCCGTGGGGACAAAATGATAACGAGAACGGAGAGAAAAAAATCCCAGAACCACACGGGGGGACCTAGTGAATGACCTGCAGAGAGCTGGGACCAAAGTAACAAAGGCTACATCAGTAACACACTACGCCGCCAGGGACTCAAATTCTGCAGTGCCAGACGTGTCCCCCTGCTTAAGCCAGAACATGTCCAGGCCCGTCTGAAGTTTGCTAGAGAGCATTTGGATGATCCAGAAGAGGATTGGGAGAATGTCATATGGTCAGATGAAACCAAAATAGAACTTTTTGGTAAAAACTCAACTTGTCGTGTTTGGAGGAGAAAGAACACCATACCTACTGTGAAGCATGGGGGTGGAAACATCATGCTTTGGGGCTGTTTTTGTGCAAAGGGACCAGGACAACTGATCCGTGTAAAGGAAAGAATGAATGGGGCCATGTATCGTGAGATTTTGAGTGAAAACCTCCTTCCACCAGCAAGGGCATTGAAGATGAAATGTGGCTGGATCTTTCAGCATGACAATGATCCCAAACACACCGCCCGGGCAACGAAGGAGTGGCTTCATAAGAAGAATTTCAAGGTCCTGGAGTGGCCTAGCCAGTTTCCATATCTCAACCCCATAGAAAATCTTTGGAGGGAGTTGAAAGTCCGTGTTGCCCAGCGGCAGCCCCAAAACATCACTGCTCTAGAGGAGATCTGCATGGAGGAATGGGCCAAAATACCAGCAACAGTGTGTGAAAATCTTGTGAAGACTTACAGAAAACGTTTGACCTCTGTCATTGTCAACGAAGGGTATATAACAAAGTATTGAGATGAACTTTTGTTATTGACCAAATACTTATTTTACCAAGGAATTTACCAATTAATTCATTAAAAATCATTCAATGTGATTTTCTGGATTTTTTTTTCTCATTTTGTCTCTCATAGTTGAGGTATACCTATGATGAAAATTGGAGACCTCTCTCATCTTTTAAGTGGGAGAACTTGCACAATTGGTGGCTGACTAAATACTTTTTTGCCCCACCGTATCTGTGGTATGATGGAGCAAAGACATGGCCTCTTGGCAAGCATCCCCATCAAGCTGATTCTCAGCCTGAATAGAGCGCTGGGAATTTGGGCTTCTTGGAGAAACATCTATGGGAGTACTTGAATGTAGTGGAGATCCTCCACGAATCTTCCTTTGGACAGTTTTCAGACGCCAAGAAATGGATCCGGTGCTGCTTGCAGCATCATAGAAGTGTTCCTAATATAAGATAATACTTGGGCTGTCATACTCAACATAAACATTACAGAGAATTTAAAGTTGCCATCATGTGCATTTACAGTAATCTATAAATGTGTCTGAAAATAAGAATGAACATTCCATACATAGCCTTTGTCAGCATATGGATCCTTGAGGGAAGGGAAGAGTGTCACGATCCCCAAAGCAAACTCCTCTCTTACTGCTTTGGTGGGAAGGTGCCTGATGAGAAAAACGATAAAGAAATATTAATTTATGTAAGCACTAGGGGTGGGTTCAAAAGATCGATTCAACGATCTGGATCCATCCACAAAATCCACGGATCCATCTTTTAATATAATGCTTTTACATCTGTCAATGTCTGTTCAGTCTGATTGGGTCGAAACTGGGTCAGTGACCCAGGAACAGCAGCCAAGAACCTGAAACACTCTGAGCGCTAACAGAGATGCTGGTTCTTCTTCTGTGGTGTTAAAACGGTTCTCATCTGGCAAGAGTTCCCTGTGGCATGTGCGCATGTCTTTACTTAAGTGTTTACATGAGCGGAGTTGCTGACGTGCGTGTCTCTTAATTTATCAATAAAAATCATCATAAAAACTGTCCTCAACATTTTCTGAATATTTTTCATAAAACGGCAATAAACGATTTTGTACTATGTGCAGCGCTGAGTTACACCTTTTTTGTCTCTTTGCTAAAGTTGCAGCTTTTTACCCATAAAATTCCACTTTTTTGGTCAGAAATTGGCAGCTTTTAACTGAGACTTACATCACCTTTTTTTTTTTTTTTGTGTGTGTGTGTGTCAGGTCAGGCATTGGCTTGCTTGCTACTGGATAACCCTGAAAACCGGTACTATCTGTCTCATGGGTTGGGCTGTCGGCGACTCAACCGGCATCCCTGCCTTTCCGAGGGCGTGGAGGGTGAAACAGGGCATCCTGGCAGAACTGAAAACAATATCTGTCACAGGTCTGTGGTGGACCACTCCCAGTTACACAGGGTGAGACTGGACATCCTGGCAGATAAACACATCTGTCACAAGGTCTGTGGCGGACTGTGCCAGTTGGTGCATTGTGACATGCACTACACAAAGAGCAGAGATAAACAAACCTATCAACTGGTCAGTCACTGCAACAGACACTGGAGTCAGTTTGTCTTGGCTTGTCCTTGCCACTGATAATACCTTTATCTGCCAAGAATGTGCTGCTAGTCCAGCAAAAGCTAGCAGTACTCAAATACTTTGCAAGCAGTTTCATGAAATGGTCAATCAGAAAGCAACTCATACCAGCTCGTACGTCGCCCGGGCTTACAAGGTCCGCACTGATCTGTTCACACTCTGACAGGCAGCGAAAAGTAATCTAGGAGCAGGAAGACAAAAGAAGAGGAAAACAACAGCCTTGTGTGTAGCAGAATGGAATGTACGCACTCTGTTGGACAGAACAACATCACAGCGCCCAGAAAGACAGACCGCGCTTGTGGCCCTGGAAATGAACAGGTACAATGTAGACATAGCTGCACTTAGTGAAACAAGATTGCCTGGATATGACAGCTTGGAGTGGGAGATCAACTCAAGAAAGGAGCAAAGCAGGAGTGGGCTTTGCAGTTAGAAAAGAGATAGCAGCAATGCTTGATGAGGAACCGGTGCCGATCAACGACAGGATAATGACTATGAGACTCCCACTACAGCGGAAGATGTATGCCACACTCATCAGTGTATATGCCCCAACAATGACCAACACAGAGGAGGTGAAGGAAGAGTTCTACAGTGATTTACGTGAGACTATCAGGCGTGTACCGACTGAGGACAGGCTGATACTCGTTGGAGATTTTAATGCCAGAGTTGGTTCGGACACCGAGAAATGGAAAGGAGTGCTAGGCAGTCATGGAGTAGGCAAGTGCAATGCTAATGGAGAACTTATACTTGCACTGTGTTCAGAGTACAACCTTGTGATAACCAACACTCTATTTAAGCACAAGGACACACACAAGAAGACATGGATGCACCCAATATCCAAGCACTGGCACTTATTAGACTACATCATCGTCAGACAGAGAGACAGAAGGGATGTATTGGGCACAAGAGCAATGAGAGGTGCGGACTGTGGTACTGATCATGTTATGCTGAGATCTAGATTAAGGATTTGGAGACGAAAACAGCACTGCAGGATGGGTGTGAAGCCACCACGGAAGCTAAACACTAGTGCACTGAAAGGCCAAAAGAAGCAGGAAGAACTTACACAGGAAATGGATGAAAACTTCAAAGACTGGGACAGCAACAACTCCGAGAATGACATAGAAGAGAAATGGGAAACACTGAAGGATACGGTGTATCAGACTGTGAGTGATGTATTAGGCTACCCTGAGAGGAAACATCAAGATTGGTTTGATGAGCATGATGAACACCTGAAGAAACTACTAGAAGCGAGGAATACAGCTAGGCAGGAAAACCTACAGTGTAACACAAGGTCGAAGAAGAAGAAATACTCAAAGGCTCAGAGTGAGCTACAGAAGTACACCAGAGAGATGAAGTCCAACTGGTGGGATGAAAATGCGGAGAAACTTCAAAATGCAACAGACAGGAAGGACATGAAAACATTCTTCACAGGTTTGAGAGAAATCTACGGCCCTAAACCAAGAGGACTGATCCAACTAAAGGCTATGGATGGTGAAACGGTTTTGCAGGAGAAAGACAAGATCCTGGACAGATTTGCAGACCACTTTGACCAACTACTAAACAACCCTGGAGATCTCACTGAAGAGGCTAAAGAAGCTCTAGTGCAGTGACCAGCTGTATCAAGTCTGGATGAACCACCAAATTTTGATGAACTAATGGCAGCTATCAGGACAACACAGGATGGTAAAGCTCCAGGAAGGGATGGAATTCCAGCAGAAGTGTGGAAATTTGGTGGTGTTCAGCTGACCAACTGCCTGCACAAGCTCATCCAAGAGATATGGGATGCCCAGAAAGTACCTCAAGACTGGAAGGATGCAAGTATTGCGCCTTTGTTCAAGAAAGGTGACAGGAAGGATTGTGGAAATTACTTAGGTATATCACTGCTAGCCACTGTTGCTAAGATTCTCTCATGTGTACTACTTAACAGACTCAGTGAACACATGTCGCAGAATGTACTACCGGAAACCCAGTGCGGCTTCAGAAGTGGAAGAAGCACAATGGACGTGATTTTCTGCTGGAAACAGGTTCAAGAAAAGTGTATCGAACAGAATATGCCGCTTTATGTAGTCTTCATAGACTTCATTAAAGCCTTCGATATTGTTTCGCAACAAGGGCTTTGGCAGGTACTCAAGAAATATGGTTGTTCAGAGAAGTTTGTCAGCCTGATCGAGGCACTCCATACAGATATGCAAGCAAATGTGGCAATGAGTGGTTCAGTATCTAAAGACTTTTCAGTAAGCAACGGGGTAAAACAAGGGTGTGTGCTGGCACCGACACTCTTCTCGCTATATCTGCCAGCCATGCTTGAGGTGGCCTTCAAAGACACTTCAGAAGAAGTATACATTCAAACAAGGAAAGAAGCAGACTTGTTCAATGTGCCACAGTTTAAAGCCAAGGGTAAGACATCGATAAAGGTAGTAAGAGAAATGCTCTTTGCCAACAACAGTGCTCTAGTTGCACACAGCGTGGAAGATACAGTATGCAAACTTTAGTGGAGAAATTTGCAAGAGCAGCTAGCCAATTCAGCCTCCAAATCAACATCAAGAAGACAGAGCGCCTTTATCAACCACCAAAGTTCCAATTATCAACATCACTACCAGAAGAATATTAAAGGTAAAATATCCAAATCAATTGCAATACTACACAGAGTGAAATATTTGCTGAATCAACCCACACTATAGACCTTCTATCATTCATTAATACTCCCATACATGACATATTGTACTGAAGTATGGGGAAATGCATATAAAACAAACATATATCCAGTCTTTATGCTTCAGAAGAGAGCTATTAGAATAATAAACAAAGCTGCTTACAGGGAACCAACAAACCCACTTTTTCTTAAATTAAAAGCTCTCAAGTTGAAAGATCTGGTTGACTTTAAAACTGCAGTAATAATGTTTAAAGTGAAGAATCTATCACTGCCCGCAAATATCCAAAAGTTGTTCCAAATAAGGGAGAAACAATATCATTTCAGAGGAACATGTATATTTCAAAAACCTTCAGTGAGAACTACCACCAAGCAACACTGTGTTTCAGTGCAAGGAGTCAGATTATGGAACGATTTTGGACCTGAATTAAAGTCATGTACAACGCTTGGACAATTTAAACAAAAACTAAAGGAAGAAATACTCCAAACATATATACAAGATGACATGTAAAATCACATAAGGATGGTCATATCCAGCCTGCGTTGTGTTGTAGCTTAGTTTTTTGTCACATTTTGTCTTAGCTTTGTTCTGAATTGTAATCGCTCTTGTTTTGTTTTTTCTTTTGAATTCTTGGATGGAACATGGGTGGGCAATATAAGCTGCGGCTTCAGCCATCACCCATTTCGGTTAACTTATGTTGAACTGTATAATCAGAGGAGTTATTGTCTAATTTGACCTTGTTGGATTTTCTTTCCCCCTTTGTTATATTATTCAGTTTCTTTTAACCTGTACTTTTAATCTATCCGAAATAAAGATTCATTCATTCATTCATTCATTCAAGAGATCAGCATTGGTACAGAGCCACTAGTCAAGTGCAAGACTTTCAAGTACCTAGGGAGTACTGTTTCAGAGAATGCTAGGCTTGAGGATGACCTATCTCTCAGAATGGGAAGAGCGAGCGCTGTGTTTGGAAACTTGAGGGAGAGACTGTGGAACAATCGACATGTGTCTATCCATGTGAAATGCAAAGTGTACAGAGCGACAGTACTGGCTACTCTATTGTACGGTGCTGAAACTTGGACTGTCTACAGAGTGCAGGTGAAGAAACTCCATGCGTACGTGATGAGACACCTTCGAGCCATAATGAACATCTCATGGAAAGACAAGAAAACCAACACAGAAGTGTTGAAACAAGCTGGTCTACCATCAATGGAGGACATGCTAATACAGATGAACCTGAGATGGCTCGGATATGTTGAGAGGATGGACCACCAGCATCTCCCTCAGCAGTTACTCTACTCACAGTTATGCGAGGGCAAACGCAATTAGGGTATTAGACCAAGGCTCAGATTTAAAGATACTGTAAAAAGAAACTTGAAGAAGTTGGACATAGGAGTTCCTGGCAGCGGAAGGCTAAGGACAGAGCTGTGTGGAGGAATCTGATCAGACCAAAATGAAACAGTCACTGTCGCCCACAATAGACTGCTATGATGCAGCACTGAGTTGGAACAAAGTCGACGATTGATAAACACTTCAAAGGGAGAGCGCACAGAGACTGGTTGAAACCCGTGAACAGAGAGGGAGAGTTGGAGCTGCTGAGATTGTAAGTAAAATATCATTTGTTTCTTTTAACATTTTTCTCGTAAATTAATAACTTATCTGGCATGATGGTGTTTTCTTTTATGGATACAGTAGTTACAGTGGGGCAAAAAAGTATTTAGTCAGCCACCAATTGTGCAAGTTCTCCCACTTAAAAGATGAGAGGTCTCCAATTTTCATCATAGGTATACCTCAACTATCAGAGACAAAATGAGGAAAAAAAAAATACAGAAAATCCCATTGTCTGATTTTTAAAGAATTTATTTGCAAATTATGGTGGAAAATAAGTATGTGGTCAATAACAAAAGTTCATTTCAATACTTTGTTATATACCCTTTGTTGGCAATGACAGAGGTCAAACGTTTTCTGTAAGCCTTCACAAGGTTTTCACACACTGTTGCTGGTATTTTGGCCCATTCCTCCATGCAGATCTCCTCTAGAGCAGTGATGTTTTGGGGCTATCGCTGGGCAACACGGACTTTCAACTCCCTCCAAAGATTTTCTATGGGGTTGAGATCTGGAGACTGGCTAGGCCACTCCAGGACCTTGAAATGCTTCTTACGAAGCCACTCCTTCACTGCCCGGGCGGTGTGTTTGGGATCATTGTCATGCTGAAAGACCCAGCCACGTTTCATCTTCAATGCCCTTGCTGATGGAAGGAGGTTTTCACTCAAAATCTCACGATACATGGCCCCATTCCTTCTTTCCTTTACACAGATCAGTCGTCCTGGTCCCCTTGCAGAAAAACAGCCCCAAAGCATGATGTTTCCACCCCCATGCTTCACAGTAGGTATGGTGTTCTTTCTCCTCCAAACACAACAAGTTGAGTTTTTACAATAAAGTTGTATTTTGGTTTCATCTGACCATATGACATTCTCCCAATCCTCTTCTGGATCATCCAAATGCTCTCTAGCAAACTTCAGACAGGCCTGGATGTGTACTGGCTTAAGCAGGGGTCACATCTGGCACTGCAGGATTTGAGTCCCTGGCGACGTAGTGTGTTACTTATGGTAGCCTTTGTTACTTTGGTCCCAGCTCTCTACAGGTCATTCACTAGGTCCCCCCATGTGGTTCTGGGATTTTTGCTCACCGTTCTCGTGATCATTTTGACCCTACAGGGTGAGATCTTGTGTGGAGCCCCAGATCGAGGGAGATTATCAGTGGTCTTGTATGTCTTCCATTTTCTAATAATTGCTCCCACAGTTGATTTCTTCACACCAAGCTGCTTACCTATTGTAGATTCAGTCTTCCCAGCCTGGTGCAGGTCTACAATTTTGCTTCTGGTGTCCTTTGACAGCTCTTTGGTCTTGGCCATAGTGAAATTTGGAGTCTGACTGTTTGAGGTTGTGGACAGGTGTCTTTTATACTGATAATGAGTTCAAACAGGTGCCATTAATACAGGTAACGAGTGGAGGACAGAGGAGCCTCTTAAAGAAGAAGTTACATGTCTGCGAGAGCCAGAAATCTTGCTTGTTTGTAGGTGACCAAATACTTATTTTACCGAGGAATTTACCAATTAATTCATTAAAAATCCTTCAATGTGATTTTCTGGATTTTTTTTTTCTCATTTTGTCTCTCATAGTTGAGGTATACCTATGATGAAAATTGGAGACCTCTCTCATCTTTTAAGTGGGAGAACTTGCACAATTGGTGGCTGACTAAATACTTTTTTGCCCCACTGTAACTGTTGGTTAAGCGCTCTGAATAAATGCAGAATAAAGGTATATTTTACGAGATTATGGACTTCTAGCACTTAAGTGAGAGATGTGAAGATAATAAATCACAATAAAATGAAAATGGCAGAATTAATAAAGGCTGTAGTACAATGAGCCATTTTTACTCAGAACTAAACTGAAATGAACAAATCTTCCCAAGAAATGAAGTGAAACCCTTTTCAATAATTGAAAGTTAATTTGTAGTTAAAATATAAACAACAAAAAATAAAAAACCTAAATTCTTAAACCCTACTGTGGTGTGGTGATTTAAAAATCTGATTAATTTTACTTGGAAATATCTTCTCCTGTTCATCTCCCCTTCAGATGTGTGAAGACTGGGTTTCCACTGTCAGTGGAGGACCATCCCTGCTTCCTGGTGGATTTCAGCACACAAGAAAACCTCAATTTTTAAGGGGTCTTAGTTTTCAAATTAAAGATTAGAGAAGGTGCTGCTATAATTTCCCCCATACTCTAACATGCATTCAATGCAATTTAGTTGGAATGACTACCGTATTTTTTGGACTATAAGGCGCACTTAAAATCCTTTAATTTTCTCAAAAATCGACAGTGCGCTTTATAATCCGGTGCGCCTTATGTATTAATTCTGGTTGTGCTTACTGACCTCGAACCGATTTTATGTGGTACACGGCGCTCAAAAATATGTCAAAAATGTTTTAGTACGACTTTGGTAAATTACGAAGCCGAACCGCTTGAGGGATTTTCGGAGCATTACGGTAGTCAGGAGCCTTGTGATTCGATACCCAGAAGCCAATGGTGTATAGAACACGTATATTAGGATTTGTATGTGAAATTTCGGCATCGAAACTGCTCCCCAGTTTAGCTGTAAACGGGAGCAGTAAATACGGCTATAAATACATATTTACAGCTGTAAATACGGCTCGCTCTCCGGCAGAGAGCAGGCCGTATCGGTATCGTACTCGGTATCGAGTACTGAGCGATATTCTGGCCAATATGGCGATGTAAACAGCCACGGACTTAAAACGTTCCGCCTGCTCATGGTCCCGTTTAGCTGTAAACGGGAGCAGTAAATACGGCGGTAAATACGTATTTACAGCTGTAAATACGGCTCGTTCTCCGGCAGAGAGCGAGCCGTATCGGTATCGTACTCGGTATCGAGTACTGAGCGATATTCTGGCCAATATTAGATGGCGATGTAAACAGCCACAGACTAAAAACGTTCCGCCTGATCATGGAGCAGGTCATTCATACTCGCAGACAATCGCGCTTTATGTGTCTATAATGACTATAGATAGGATTTTCTTTCCATGCACGCAATTTTTTTTTTTCCCCGGCTCCGACTACCTGGCTTTAAGTGCGCCTTATAATCTGGTGCGCTTTATGTATGAAATTAGACCATCAAATAGACCATTCATTGATAGTGCGCCTTATAGTCCCAAAAATACGGTTATTCTTTTATTTCTTTTAATTTAAGTTCTCAGTAAGAGTACATTTTTTAAACTTTACTGAGCATTTAATTCTACATAAATGACTGTTTAACAGGAAATTTTGGGCAATCCTGTGCTTTTCTTGTGGTGTTACATACAGTGCATTCAGAAAGTCTTCACACTGCTTCACTTTTTACACATTTTATGTTACAGCCTTATTCCAAAATGAATTAAATTCAAATTTTTCCTCAAAATTCACACATAATAGCCCACAATGACAACATTAAAAAAAGTTGAGATTTTTGAAAATTTATTTAAAATAAAAAACTAAGAAATCACATGTACATAAGTATTCACAGCCTTTGCCATGAAGCTCAAACTTGAGCTCAGGCCCATCCTGTTTCCACTGATCATCCTTGAGATGTTTCTACAGCTTAACTGGAGTCCACCTGTGGTCAATTCAGCTGATTGGACAGGATCTGGAAAGGCTCACACCTGTCTATATAAGGTCCCACAGTTGACAGTGCATGTCACAGCACAAACCAAGCATGAAGTCAAAGAAATTGTCTGTAGACCTCTGAGACAGGATTGTCTTGAGGCACAAATCTGGGGAAGGGTGCAGACCTTCTTTCTGGTCTCCCCCTCAGATCTCTTAGAAAACTTCAACTGGTTCAGAATGCTACCGCCCCGATCATTACCAGAACTCCATTCACCCATCATATCACCCCGGTTCTGCAGCACCTCCATTGGCTCCCCATCAAACACTGCATTGACTATAAAATCATCCTCCTCACTTACAAAGCCCTCCATGGCCTCGCCCCCCCCATACCTGGCTGCACTCCTCTCCATCCATACACCATCCAAAACTCTCAGATCATCAACTACCATCAACCTCATTGTCCCTCCTGCACGCATGACCACCAAGGGCCTCCGATCATTCAGCTGCACCGCCCCCCCGCCTCTGGAACTCCCTCCCACCGGACCTCAGGAATTTAAACTCACTTTCCACTTTCAAATCCCACCTCAAGACTTTTCTGTTCACTAAGGCCTATTCTTTGTGATTCTTGTACTTGTGATGTATTTTTAAATGTGTTTTATTGATTGTTTTATTCTTGTACGGAGTCCTTGAGTGCCTTGAAAGGCGCCTTAAATAAAATGTATTATTATTATTATTAAAAATTTCTGCTGCTTTGAAGGTCCCAATGAGCACAGTGGCCTCTATTATCCATAAATGGAAGAAGTTCGGAACCACCAGGACTCTTCCTAGAGCTGGCCGGCCATCTAAACTGAGTGATCGGGGGAGAAGGGCCTTAGTCACGGAGGTGACCAAGAACCTGATGGTCACTCTGTCAGAGCTCCAGTGTTCCTCTGTGGAGAGAGGAGAACCTTCCAGAAGGACAACCATCTCTGCAGCAATCCACCAATCAGGCCTGTATGATAGAGTACCTAGACCCAAGTCACTCCTTAGTAAAAGGAACATGGCAGCCCACCTGGAGTTTGCCAAAAGGCACCTGAATGACTCTCAGACCATGAGAAACAAAATTCTCTGGTCTGATGAGACAAAGATTGAACTCTTTGGTGTGAATGCCAGGCGTCATGTTTGGAGAAAACCAGGCACCGCTCATCACCAGACAAATCCCATCCCTACAGTGAGGAATGGTGGTAGCAGCATCATGCTGTGGGGCTGTTTTTCAGTGGCAGGAACTGGGAGACTAGTCAGGATAGAGGGAAAGATGAATGCAGCAATGTACACAGACATCCTGGATGAAAACCTGCTCCAGAGTGCTCTTGACCTCAGACTGGGGTGATGGTTCATCTTTCAGCAGAACAACGACCCTAAGCACACAGCCAAGATATCAAAGGAGTGGCTTCAGGACAACTCTGTGAATGTCCTTGAGTGGCCCAACCAGAGCCCACACTTGAATCCAATTGAACATCTCTGGAGAGATCTGAAAATGGCTGTGCACTGACGCTTCCAATCCAACCTGATGGAGCTTGAGAGGTGCTGCAAAGAGGAATGGGCCAAACTGCCCAAAGATAGGTGAGCCAAGCTTGTGGCATCACATTCAAAAAGACCCGAGGCTGTAATTGCTGCCAAAGGTACATCAACAAAGTATTGAGAAAAGGCTGTGAATACTTACAGTATGTATATGTGATTTCTTAAGTTTTTTTTATTTTTAATACATTTGCAAAAATCTCAAAACGTATTTCATGTTGTCATTATGGGGTATTGTGTGTGGAATTTTGAAGAAAAAAAGTGAATTTCATCCATTTTAGAATAAAGTTGTAACATAAAATGTGGAAAAAGTGAAGCACTCTGAATACTTTTTGGATGCACTGTAGAACAGCATCACTGTAAACGATGGAAAAAGCAGCTACTTTAAAATCCATACTTTCTCAAACAACTTTCAGCGCAAAAAAAAAAAAAAACAACTCTAAAAATGTCAACTTTTTGGAAAATCTGACACAAATTCAGGCTTTTTGGGCCACAACAATCATAAAAAAGCCAAAATCTGTGAGGGACTGAAATACAGTGAGATCATGTCTACATGCTTCATGCATTGAATTTGTTTACTTACTCTGGATTGTTAACTTGACATTACACACCCTTTGCTCTGAAGAAGGCACTTGTGAGCACTTTGTGAAATCCTAAATTAAATAATAAAAAGTGCATTATTGTAACTGATTTTGGGTCAGTTCTTTATGTGATAATTTATGTATTAACAAAGTTTGAGTATTCTTGGTACAATTTGCAGCATTAGGTCTTGAAGATTTTTTTTTCCTGGCAAGTAAAATGGTTATTAAAATGATAATTTCCCAGATCAAATTGGGATCAGAATTGAATCGATTGATTCTGGAAATTAGGGATCGTTCCCAGCCCTAGTAAACACCACTTTGTTGTTTTATTGTTAGTGTTATTATTTACGTCACTTTTATTTGTATATTACTTAAGTCTGTCTGCATTTTGTCACAAGTCTGCTACTGAAGCCAATTCAATGACATTTTGTTCAATAATGCCAAAGTATATGAATTACAATCAGTTGTTGTGCAATCACTATTTGACAAAAATAAAAAAGGATGAAGCACACATACCCATGATTGTCAGTCATGTCAGCCACTAATATGTTGACCATCTGTCTTCGTCTGGCATCCGTTAGGGTCCCTGTTGTTCAGTACTCTGACAGCACGATTTCACCCCCAGATTTAATTCTTAGCACAGTTTCAATTAACTAATAAAGAAAAAAACATGATAAGCACCGTTTCTAGAGAGTTAGCATATCTAGGGAAATGTAAAGAAACCCAAGATTTTACAACCTGTTCAGCAGCCACTGCCTCTATCCTCCATCTGTATTCTAACTCAATTCATTGTCTCTAGCTTGGGACATCATTGACAACTATAGCTGATGTGCTTGCACTGGAGCTTGTGTCAGATGCTTCAGAAGCAGAAGACCAGTCAGAGAACTCTAAAAGATGAAAAGTGTGTCAGCTTTATTTTGCAGTGTGCTGTTATTTTGCAGTCTCCCCATCATCAGTGAAGGCTGTCAGCACCACATCATGTTGTCTAATAAGGTCACTGACGATTTCTGCATCAACTTCTGTCCCTGTTGCATCCTTGTATATAACTTTTGCATCGGCGGTAAGCAAAGTTTCTCAATCACTGGAAAAGATAAGAAAATGTCACAAAACCCATTTCATTTGAAATCCCAATTTGAAAATGAATGGCATTATTAATGGCCTGTTTGGGAGTTTGTTCGCTTTTCTTGAGGAGGCACAAATTGCAGTTTACAGTTTACCAGTTAACTCTGATTTATAAAAATGTACATAATATTTAATCAACACAACATTACAGAGCTTACACAATAAGGTTTTAGTTGGTATGAGTGTAGTTTTAAACTTAACCCTAATCTGAAAGCAAATTCATTACACACCTTATTCATGAAGCTGCATAAAGTTGAACTGTCCGTCAACCTCATCCAACTTTGTAAACTTCTGCTGCTGCTGAAACCTCACAGGAACCAGCATTTTTTCTAAGACAAACAAGACAATGTTATAAAAATGACATTAAAAAGGAAGAAAGAACCAAGCAAAACAAACAAAGAGTGTTATAATACCAAAAATCATGATTAAGACAATACCTCCTGCAAAAATCTGTTTGCAATATTGGCATATCCGATGTCTGCAAAAATTCAATACCACGCATATGTGCAAGTGGCGTTGGCGCTAAGCACTCAGGCAGGTCAGAGGACACATGAAGGGTTAAACGCCAGGACCCTGCATTCAGAGAGTTTTGATCATGCACCCATATACAAATTAATGCTCAACACCAGACACGAGTCTCAGCCTTTAAAAATTTACACAGTAAAGGTGCCTTAACAAACCCGAGTCTGGCAGTGTCGTTTTCAAACTAGTTACTCTCCAATACTTTTAAGATAAGCCTTTATTAGTCCCACAATGGGGAAATTCCAGGATTGCAACAGCACAGGGATAGTAACACTCAGAGCAACAATCAGAAGGCAAGAGAAAAAACAAGAGCAGCGAGTATACATATGTACATATAAATATATATATATATAGACACACAGTGCGGAGCATTGTAGCAGGATGGAATAAATATGAGTACATAAACACACAGTGCGGAGTATTGTAGCTAGACGGAATAAATATGTAAATATATAAACACACACAGTGCAGAGCATTGTAGCTAGATGGGATGAAACAGCACAACCGTCTACTTAGTTATCCTACATGGTATGATTATGCACCCATACATATTCTCACCCTCCATAGCGACCAGTATTTTCCTAGTTGTATACCGGAGGGGACCATTGTGTAAGTCTATTGCGTCTTTTGCATTCAAAACTATTAGGTTGTCACGTCTTTTTGCTATCTCTGCGAGCAGCCCTGCTTAGGTTGTACAGTCTGACAGCCGTAGGTAGGAAGGACCTGCGAAACCTCTCGGTTGTGCACCTAGGATGATGTAGTCTGCAGCTAAATGAGCTCCTCAGTGCATTCAGTATGTCCTGCATAGGGTGGAACTCGGACTCCAGCAGAGATGACAGTTTAGCCACCGTCCTTCTCTCTCCCATCTCCTCCACTGGGTCAAGGCGCTGCCCCAGGACAGAGCTAGCTTTCTTGATCAGTTTGTTCAGTCTCTTCCTATCGGCTGCTGTAATGCCACTGCCCCAGCAGACCACTCCAAAAGTGATGGCTGATGCCACCACCGTGTCGTAGAATGTCTTCAGCAGCGCCCCTTGTACACCAAAAGACCTGAGTCTCCTCAGTAGGAACAGCCTGTGCTGTCCCTTCTTGTAGAGTGCGTCAGTATTGTGTGACCAGTCTAGTTTATTGTTAAGATGAACACCCAGGTACTTGTAGGATGTCACCATCTCAATGTCTGTTCCCTGTATATTTACTGGTGCTGTGAGGGGTTGTCCTTGCCTGCGGCAGTCCACCACCAGCTCCTTAGTTTTCCTCGCGTTGATCTGGAGGCAGTTCTGATGGCACCAGTCCACGAAGTCCCGGATAAGTCCTCTGTACTCAGCTTCATCTCCGTTGGAGATGAGGCCTACGATCGCAGAGTCGTCAGAGAACTTCTGTAGATGGCAATGTGTTGTGTTGTGTGAGAAGTCCGCAGTATAAAGGGTGAACAGGATGGGAGCCAACTGAGCGATTTTGCACCTGCTCGCCTCTTTCCATTCAGGTTCAGGTTACTTTATTTGTACCCGTAGGTCGATTTGTTTTGCAGTCAGGTGACATCCATATTTACAAACCACAATTACATTTAACATAAACACAAACACAGGCACACATGAAGCTGACTATAAACATGATAAAAATATTCAAGGCTCCACCAGTCAGGATATAAGACAAAGAGATAAGAGAAAAAACAGAGATAAGAGAGAAAGGTCATATTATAAAGTTAAAGACTAGTCAAAGAGGTTAAAAACTCAAGTCTAAAACCCAATAAAAGATTTAGAACCCAAATAAAAACATACAAAAATAAGTAAATATAAAATGAAATTAATAAATAGGTAACTAAATTATGTGCAATATATTGTTACATGTTGTTCAACTCTTTGACAGCAGCAGGAACAAAGCTGCTTTTGTAGCGATGGGTTGTGCTTTATGGGACAGCAAACCTCCGTCTGGAGGGAAGAAGCTGAAAGTGGCAGTGCAAAGGGTGGGAGTCATCATTCCATTCCATTGACTTTGGATACATTCACGCCGCCAGTTTGCGTTTGGTCTGAATGCACCTTTAAAGATATACACAGTATATTCTTACTTCGCTTGAAATATTAGGGGTTTGCCGAAAAAGTTTTTCCACTATTACCGATCTGCGCGCTATCATGCCACTAGCTAATGCTGGTAAGCTAGCGGTGCTGACAACAGGACTGTGACACTGCAGTCCTGCCAACAAGCATGTTGTCCATGCAAGTTTGATTGGAGCTACATGCTATAGTTTAAAGCTGTAGAAGAGCTTGAAAATGAAGAGGCGATTTGGTTTATAAGCAAAGCTTTAATATTCAGCTCTTCTAACAAGTCTCATCTGGTGCAGAGAGTGGCAGAAGGGAAAAGAGACGGAATCTTTCCAACTCACTGATTATATACATGCACACAACAAAAGACATGCATAACAAAGGCTGACATCCCTCATTATCTTAATCCCCCCATTGTCCTGGTATTTCCTCTCCTCGCCTTGGGGGGTGAGGGTGGCTCCTCCGGTCTCCTCCGCCGCGTCCGGGAACGTCTTTGTTCTTCACTCGGCGGGTGAGAGTCCTTTGTCCTTTCAGAGGTGTGAAGTTCTTTACATATGTAATCACCAAACATTTCCACATGCTCTAACATATGTAGGTTATGGAATATATGGTTAATATAGACCACAAAAGCATTAATTTCTCAAAGACTCAGTAAGTTTTCCTAAAATGTACTGACCTTAACTAGTGATGGCAAAGTCGAAACAGTGTTTTAGTACGTACCGAACCTAGGTGGAACTTCTGAATCGAACCACTGTTCCGAGGTCTGTATCAGAAAGAGAATGTCACGTGACTGTTCCATGTCACGTTCCATTACGTCACCCACTGTTTTGAAACGTCACAGTTGTTTTATGCTGTGATTTTGTTATCCTAAAATGTTCTAAAATGGAATAATAAATAAAATACTACCATTACACAATATGAAAATGCCGATTCTATGCACAATATACTTATATATATGTATTTTACATACAGTATAAAGTATGTACCTTTAGATTACTGGAAACAACACGCTGCTATATTCCCTCACCTGTTCCAGCTGGGCAGTGAGGAGTGGCGACCCCTGCCCTGTATTAGCTTTGGAAAGAATTAATCTTTATTTTGGATAGATTAAAAGTAAAGATTAAAAAAAAGAAACAGAACAATATAACAAAGGGGAGAAAAATCCAACAAGGTCAAATCAAACAATAACTCCTCTGATTATACAGTTCAACATAAGTTATCCGAAATGGGTGATGGCTGAAGCTGCAGCTTATATTGCCCACCCATATTCCATCCAAGAACTCAAAAGAAAAACAAAACAAGAGCGATTACAATTCAGAACAAAGCTAAGACAAAATGTGACAAAAAACTAAGCTACAACACAACGCAGACTGGATATGACAATCCTTATGTGATTTTACATGTCATCTTGTATATATGTTGGAGTATTTCTTCCTTTAGTTTTTGTTTAAATTGTCTAAGCTTTGTACAGTGGAGTGTGTTAATAAAGAGGCAGGTTTATGGACAGACGGATTTATTACACACTCACATCTCTCAAGCACAGAAAAGACTGAATCATTTCAGCACGATGTCCTCTTTTACCCAACTCCCTCTTCACACGTTTACATGGCATTTTCCCATCACACAGCATGACATTTACATTACACTGCATTCACCCCCCTATGTCCCTGACTCCTTTCCGCTATATCTCCATGCTTCTTCACTGTCTCTGTCTGAGATGCTAAATAATCTGACTCCCCCCAGGGTCCCACAGTACATGATTTTTTATTAAGGTCCAAAAGCGTTCCACAATATGACTCCTTGCACTGAAACACAGTGTTGCTTGGTGGTAGAAGCAGAGCGTGTCTCTCTGGCGCTCCTTGGCCCCCGCTGCCGCTACCGTCGGTGGCTCCTCGCCTCCTCTGGTCGTCTCGCTGGGCTCCGCCGCCGCCGCGCTGACTGTGATTGCCCTGGTGGTGGGGATGATCCGGTCTGCCTCCTGGGCTAGCGCACGGTAGTCACGCGCGGCCAGCAACGGCGAATTGGCCAGAATCGCTCTCGCCTTTCTTGGAAGGTTCCAGAGGAAAAGGTGGGCAAAGAAAAAGTGCCCATCGTCCGTGCCCATTAACGCCAGCATCTTCTCCATCAGGTTGACGGCCGAACCATCTCCTAACTCGGTCCGCCTCAGGAGCCTCTCTGCTCTCTCACAGTCCGAGAGTGTGTAGCGCCGGGTGAGCGCAGCCTTGAGCGCCTCGTATTTGTTGCGGGCTGGAGGCTGATCGAGCAGGCTCGCTACCTGCTTGGCTGTGCGAGCGTCCAGCGCTGCTACCACATGGTAGAACTTGGTGTCGTCTGCCGTTACTCCCCGGAGGGCGAACTGGGCCTCGGTGTGGTGGAACCAAGAGCGCGGGTTGTGCCGCCAAAAATCCAGTAGCTTGACTGAAACCGCGCACGCGTTGCTGGGGGTTCCAGTCCAGGCTGTCTGTGGGATGGCTGCTGCGTCACTGGGGCTTCTCGACCGGGCCGGCTCCGGGGTTCTTGCCTCGTATTCCATAATTCGTCTAGGGTCACCAGTGTGGGGTGTGTAAATAAAGAGGCAGGCTTATGGACAGATGGATTTATTACACACTCACATCTCTCAAGCACAGAAAAGACTGAATCATTTCAGCAAATGTCCTCTTTTACCCAACTCCCTCTTCACACGTTTACATGGCATTTTCCCATCACACAGCATGACATTTACAATACGGTGTAGCCACTCGTATGACTTATTTAATGCTTTGCATAAGGCCTCACATATTAGATCAGAACAAAGACAGAGTTTCCTTGGAGATAACAGGATACTGTGAAAGGGTAACCTTTGGTATGCAGAGACTGTGAGGGGGATGCTATGGGATTTAAGAGGAAAGGCATTGTTACCTGTTATTATAATGCAATGTGACTTGTGAGCTGTGAGAGTTGTTACTCGTGATTATAATGCTATGTGACTTGTGAGCTGTGAGAGTCCTAGGTATATAAGGGACGAGGTTTTTCTGTGATGTTCTCTTTTCTACTTTGCTCATGTTGAAGCGTGTAATAAACGGCCTTGAGATGAAACTTGCCTCATTATTACACTCTCCACACTGGTGACCCAAGACGTAGCATGCAGCAAGAAGAGAATTCCCCGGGGCCAGCCTCGTTGGGAGCCCCCAGCCAAGCGTATGCCATTACGGTCCAGCTACCGGACTTTTGGCAGCACAACCCACGCTCCTGGTTCCACTTGGTTGAGGCACAGTTTGCCCTCCGGGGAATAACTATAGATGACATGAAATTCTACCATGTGATCGCAAAGCTCGATAACCACACGGCGCAACACGTGGAGAGCCTTCTGGAGCAGCCACCAGCCAGCGACAAATACGGCGCGTTGAAGGCTGCACTCATCCAGCACTACACCCTCTCGGTTGAGGAGAGAGCAGAGAGACTCCTGGCGCTGACCGAGTTGGGAGATTGCACGCCCATTGACCTGATGGAGAAGATGCTGAGGTTGAAAGGCTCGGACGACGACCACTTCATCTTTACCCACATTTTCCTCAGGACCCTACCGTCAGTGACGAGGGCGACCCTGGCCAGTTCGCCGTTGTTGGTCCAGCAGGACTTCCGCGCGCTGGCCCGGGAGGCGCATCGGATTCTCAACGCCAGCAGGCAGCGCGCGGCCACGGCGGCAGCGATGGAGCTCGGCACGATGGCCGGATATTGCAAGGAGCCAAGGACAGCGGTAGCAGAGCCGCCGACGGCAGCGGGGGCCAAGGAACGCGGAGGAGACACTCTTTGTTTCTACCATCGCCGTTTTGCAGAGAAGGCACGCAAATGTATACCACCGTGCCAGTTCAAGTGCTCGGGAAACCCCAAGACCGGGGGGTCGGTAGCAGCTGCGACCCTCGGGGAGGAGAACAAGCTGCTCTACTTGACGGACGCACGCTCGGGAAGACATTTCCTCGTGGACACCGGTGCCCAGTTGAGTTTCATCACGCCTTCCTCCGCTGACCGGCTGGCAGGTTCCAGTGGCCCCGAGATGGCAGCAGCAAACGGCTCGAGAATTAAGACCTTTGGTGAGAGGACTCTGCTTCTGTCGCTACACGGCCGTACTTTTGAGTGGACTTTTGTCATAGCAGCATTGAATTTCAACATTTTAGGGGCTGATTTTTTTGTGCTCACATGGTTTGTTAGTTGATGTCGCTAACAGGCGCCTGGTTTATGCACTTTCTTTTGATTCTATTCCCTGTACAGCTAGAGCGGCCCGGCCAACAGCACAAGCCAACGTCACAGCTGCAAACAGTAAGTTCCACACACTGCTCACTCAGTTCCCAGCACTCACGGTCCCCACGTTTTCGGCATCCGTCGCTAAGCACAGGGTGGAGCATTTTATTACCACAACCGGACCGCCTGTTTTTGCAAAAGCTCGGCGCTTGAACGCAGCTAAACTGGCCATAGCGCGCGAGGAGTTCGCCAACCTGGAAAGATTAGGCATCGTCAGGCGTTCGAACAGCCCATGGGATTCCCCGCTTCACATGGTCCCGAAAGCTGACGGCTCATGGCGACCGTGCGGGGATTTCCGCAGGTTGAACAACGCTACAGCCCATGACCGCTACCCAATCCCGCATATCCAGGATTTTTCCGTTCATTTGGCAGGGGCGCGCGTTTTTTCTAAAATAAACTTGGTCCGCGGTTACCACCAAGTCCCAGTGCGCGCTGAGGATGTACCCAAAACAGCGGTGATAACTCCATTTGGCCTATTCGAGTTTTTTGCGCATGCCCATTCGAGCTTAAGGGGGCTGCACAGACGTTTCAATGCATGATGGACGCAGTGCTGCGCGATCTCCCTTTCATATCGTCTACTTGGACAATATTTTGGTAGCCAGCGCATCCGAGGACGAACACGAAAACCGCCTTGCGGCAGTTTTCCAGTGGTTGGGAGAGCACGGGTTAATAATCAACCCAGCGAATGTCAGTTCGGGGGTGGCGCAGATCGATTTTTAGGACACCAAGTTTCCCCCGAAGGAGCGGTTCCGCTGCCTGACAAAGTGCGTGCGGTGGCGGATTTCCCCCGGCCGCAGACAGTCAGGGCGTTACAGGAGTTTTTGGGAATGGTGAATTTTTATAAACCGTTTCCTTCCCGGTGCAGCGCAACTCACCGCTTTATTGCCGCACTCAAAAAACAGAAACCCGCAAATAAGATCGAAGTGGTCCCCGGAGCGGGAACGAGCGTTCTCGGAAGTCAAAATAGCCCTGGCAAACGCTGCGTTGTTGGCCCATCCGGACCCAACGGCCCACGTAGCGCTCACCACTGACGCGTCTGACGTTGCCATAGGGGCGGTCGTGGAGCAGCAGGTAGCCGGAGCTTGACAACCACTCGCCTTTTTCAGCAGGACCTTGCGCGATAGTGAGCGTAAATACAGCGCGTTTGACAGGGAGTTGCTGGCTCTCCATTTGGCCATTCACCACTTCCAGTTCTGGCTAGAAGGGCGCTGTTTTACCGCATTCGTTGACCACAAGCCGCTAACATTCGCGATGGCCAAAGTTTCAGAGCCGTGGTCGGGCCGGCAACAGAGGCAATTAGCTGCGATCTCAGAGTTTACTACAGATATACAGCACGTGTTGGGTAAACTGAATGTAGTGGCAGACTGCCTCTCGCGCGCCGTGGCTGCCCACATCCGCGTGGGGATAGATTACACAGCCATGGCCGCAGAGCAAGGTAGTGACGTGGATGTGCGCGCACTCCAGTCTGGACCAACAGGGTTAAGGATGGAGAGCAAGGTGCTGCAAGACAGTATGCCCCCCTTAATCTGCGATGTCTCCACGGGACGCTGGCAGCGTGGCGCCGCCGCGTTTTCAAACTGGAGTCAATCTTATGGCGCACCCTGGGGGTTCGCGCATCGTGTCCAAAATGGTAGCTGGAAAAATTTCGTTGTGGCCTGGCCTTCGCAAACAAGTTAAAGAGTGGGCGGCAGCCTGCATGGCGTGCCAACGGGCCAAGATACACAGACACACGAAGGCTCCATTGGAGCCATTTCTCATTCCTGCCAAGAGGTTCGACCACGTTCATGTGGACCTCGTGGGCCCCCTCTCGCCATCACAGGGGTACACGAACCTTCTGACAATGGTGGATCGCACCACGCGCTGGCCGGAGGCGGTCCCTTTGGCGTCAACCACAGCCGAGGAGGTGGTGCGCGCGTTTGTAACGACATGGGTGGCGTGTTTTGGAGTCCCGTCGGACATTACATCCGACAGAGGCCCGCAAGTTGTTTCCGAACTTTGGTCAACAATGGCCCGCAGCCTAGGTGTCACGATTCACCGTACAACCGCGTATAATCCGCAGGCTAATGGGTTGTGTGAACGTTTTCACAGGTCATTGAAAGCAGCTCTTAGAGCATCACTGACGGATGCAAATTGGGTGGACAAGCTTCCGTGGGTTTTATTAGGGTTGCGTTCTGCGCCTAAAGAAGACTTAGAGGCTTCCCCAGCTGAACTCGTTTTTTGCGCAGCCACTGCGGCTGCCCGGGGAGTTTCTCCCGGATAATCCTGCGCCAGGCAGCTCCCCGTCCCAGCTGTTGCAGAGTAGCATCGACACAGCAACGCTGCCGGGCCCTGCCCACCACAGTTTTCCGCGCGTTTTTGTGCCTAAAACTTTGAAGAACGCGGAGTTTGTTTTTGTCAGACATGATGCTCATCGCCCCCCACTGCGACCACCTTATGATGGACCGTTCAGAGTGTTGGAAACAGGGGACAAGGATTTTTTGCTAGATTTGTGGGGTAGGAGGGAAAAGGTTGGCATAAACAGACTCAAACCCGCTTTTGTGGTGGCGGACGAGCAAGTGCTGTTGGCAAAGGCCCCTCGGCGCGGCAGGCCTCCACGGGGTGCTTCCCAGAGTAATATTCCCCCAGAACATCCGCAGGGACTGACAAAAGGTTTTCACCCCCAGACAACAGCCCCCCAGCATGACAGTGCCGCTGAGGAGGTGAATCCTGGTTACAGCAGATACGGGAGGAGACTGAAGCCCAAGCAGCATGTGGACTGATGTTTAATGATTCTATTATTGCATGCAGACTGTTATCCTTTTGTTCAATCTACATGTTTGGGAGGGGGGTGTAGCCACTCGTGTGACTTATTTAATGCTTTGCATAAGGCCTCACATATTAGATAAGAACAAAGAGAGTTTCCTTGGAGATAACAGGATACTGTGAAAGGGTAACTTTTGGTATGCAGAGACTGTGAGGGGGATGCTATGGGATTTAAGAGGAAAGGCATTGTTACTTGTTATTATAATGCAATGTGACTTGTGAGCTGTGAGAGTTGTTACTTGTGATTATAATGCAATATGACTTGTGAGCTGTGAGAGTCCTGGGTATATAAGGGACGAGGTTTTTCTGTGATGTTCTCTTTTCTACTTTGCTCATGTTGGAGCGTGTAATAAACTGCCTTGAGATGAAACTTGCCTCATTATTACACTCTCCACAACACTGCATTCACCCCCCATGTCCCTGACTCCTTTCCGCTATATCCCCAGGAACTCCCTGGGCATTGTTCTCCCATGCTTATTCACTGTCTCTGTCTGAGATGCTAAAAAATCTGACTCCCCCCAGGGTCCCACAGTACATGATTTTTTTATTAAGGTCCAAAAGCGTTCCACAATCTGACTCCTTGCACTGAAACACAGTGTTGCTTGGTGGTAGTTCTCACTGAAGGTTTTTGAAATATACATGTTCCTCTGAAATGATATTGTTTCTCCCTTATTTGGAACAACTTTTGGATATTTGCGGGCAGTGATAGATTCTTCACTATAAACATTATTACTGCAGTTTTAAAGTCAACTAGATCTTTCAACTTGAGAGCTTTTAATGTAAGAAAAAGTGGGTTTGTTGGTTCCCTGTAAGCAGCTTTGTTTATTATTCTAATAGCTCTCTTCTGAAGCATAAAGACTGGATATATGTTTGTTTTATATGTATTTCCCCATACTTCAGTACAATTTGTCATGTATGGGAGTATTAATGAATGATACAAAGTATATAATGTGGGTTGATTGAGCAAATATTTCACTCTGTGTAGAATTGCAATTGATTTAGATATTTTACCTTTAATACAATTAATATGTGACTTCCAACACAGTTTATTATCAATTATTACTCCAAGAAATTTAGTTTTGGATACCCTTTCAATCTCTACACCATTTACACTGAGTTTAGATACTTAGTTGTTGTGATGGTTGTTAAAAACTATAAATTTTGTCTTACTTAAATTGAGCGTTAATTTGTTTGAATCAAACCACAGCTTAAGCTTTCCTAATTCCTTTCTGAGTGTATCCAAAAGTTGTTCCAAATTGTTTCCACTACATAATAAATTAGTGTCATCGGCAAACAATATTAAATCATTTTTTTCCGGGACTTTACATATATCATTTATATACATATTGAAAAACAGTGGCCCCAAAAACTGAACCCTGTGGGACTCCACAAGTAACCTTCAGTAACTGTGAGTTTTTGTTACCAACACATACATACTGATATCTATTCTTTAATTAACTACATAACCAGGACAGTGCTACCCCCCCTAATACCACAATTTTGTAGTTTCTTTAATAATAAATTATGATCCACTGTATCAAATGCTTTTTTAAGATCCAGGAATACCCCAACTGAATACTCTTTATTTTCAACGGCAGTTGATATTTTTTCTATAAATTCCATTAGAGCAAATGCAGTTGTCCTCTTGTGTCGGAACCCATATTGCTGCACGCACAATAAATTATTCTTCATTATGAAGTTGTCAATTCTCTCACAGAATATTTTTTCAAGTATCCTGGAAAATTGCGGCAATAGTGAAATTGGTCTATAGTTGAAAGTTCCCCTCTGTCACCCATCTTGTATATCAGAATATACTTTAGCTATTTTCATTGCATTGGGAAATATACCTGTTTGGAGAGGACAGGTTACAAATATACGTCAGTGGTTTCACTAAGCACTCAATAATAGTTTTGACTAAGAGCATGTCAATATCATCACAGTCCGTAGATGTTTTACTTTTAAATGATTTAACAATTTCAATGACCTCTCTCTCGACTGTGTTCTTTATGAAAATGGAGTCTTTTATAGCAGTGATTTGCTTATTGTATCACCTGTAGGTGCCGTAATGGGTATTTCTTGAGCCAAATTAGGACCAATGTTAACAAAAAAGTTATTAAATTCATCTGCAGGTGAGACTGCATTCACACTCTGAGTCATTTTATTATTATTTTTTTTTTGAAAAATTGGTTGGGTAGCTTGTATTTCTGTTTTTATTTCCAAGAATATTGTTAAGTATTGTCCATATATTTTTAATACTGTCTCTGTTTTTCTCCAGTTCTTTACTGTAATAGTCTCTTTTACTACATCTCATTATATATGTTAACTTATTTTTGTATGTTTTGTACCGCTGCTCTGCTTCTTTTTTCCTTTTGGAAAGCGACAGAGATGTGGTCGTTCGCCTCATAGGCAACCAAATAATAATAATAATAATGTTCCAGCAGGCCAAGACATATCTCTCCATTCCAGCCACATCAGTCCCATAACAGAGACTATTCTCAAAAGCAGGAGAGATTTTAAACAAGGGGAGAAACCATCTAAGTCTAAGCACTGTTGAACAGATTGTTTTTCAGAATAAAAATGCTTGAATGTACACAAGCACCCTCTACAGATACTAATTAATTCATACAAATAAAACTATAAACCCAAACAAAACACGAAATGTTAAGAGATAAAAACACACACGAAACACTCGACTGTTTGAGTGCAGTATTCTAACATTTGGTCACCAGATGTCGCTGTGGGGAGATGCTTCAAATGTTCCGAAGGATCGATGCTTTTTCTGAATCAATTGTTACCTCCGCCAAGGAGGTAATGTTTTTACCGGGGTTTGTCTGTCTGTCTGTTACCAACATAACTCAAAAAGTTATGAACGGATTTTGATTAAATTTTCAGGAAAGGTGTGTCATGGCACGGGGAACAGATGATTAGATTTTGGTGATGCTCTGAGAGTGCATACCTCCACCAAGGGCTTTGTTTGTATTTGTGCAGCAGGATTACACAAAACTACTGGATGGATTTGGATGAAATTTTCACCAGAGGTGGTTCTTGGGCTAGAGAGGAACCCATTATATTTTGGTGATGATCTGAGAATGCATACCCTCAGCCAAGGCTCTTATCTTCTCACAGTGTGTTAGCAAACAATACTCCAAAACTGATGGACAGACTTTGATGCAATTTTCACCACAAGTGGTTATAGGCCTACACACAAACCCTTTACATTTTGGAGGTGATCCATGAGAAACGGAAGGAGCCTTGGCGGAGGTATGCGCTCTATGAGTGCTTTTCTAGTTTCAAATGATTCAATCTCTCCAACGTTCCATTTCTGCCATCACTACCTTAAGCACCTTAATGATGAACATGCAGCCAAACTTGTCTCACTCTCTGCTCGTCTACAGTCACTTGTGCCACGCCTGGGTGGAGCTTTGTTTAAATCAACTCACTCAAATTGAACTCCTGTCAAATAACTCCAACATTGGACATTATTTAAATCAGGAGCGAGTGAAAAGTACACTTTGAGAGTCACTATCAACTCTGAAATGTTTGACCCCAAATTTTAACTCTCCAATTTTTGCTGTGTACAGTCATTTATGGCAAAATCTGAATGGAGCTATGACACGTGGAAAGGTTAAAACTGCTGAGTCATGACTACAAACACTTTTCTGCACTTTGTAACTTTTCTGAAAATGAAAATCTTTTTAGAATTGTGAATTTGTGATCATTTTCTTAAAATTTTTCTGAAATTTGTCATAAATTGTCAGCTGTTTTCTCCAAATTTGCCACTTTCTTCTCATTAATGCGTGTTCAGCTTTTCATATAATTACTGTGGCAGAACCAAATTATGATCAGCCCATCATGCACAAATATACAACAAAGTTTACAACCCATAGTTGTAGGTCAGGATCCTGAGGTGAAGTTTGGTGGCCCGAGCTTTCTTTGTTGTTGAAAATATAGCTGAAAAGCCATTTGGATGTTGACCTTTGACCTTGTGATCCAAACCATGAGGTGCGTTCTGATGGCCCAGCAGTGTACTCTGAAGTGGACTGTCCAGGATATTCCACCATATTAAGTGAGGTTCCAAACTGAAGGGAGCCAAGGGTCCTTCACTTCAAAAGGGAGCTGAGAAGTGAGCAGAGAAGAAGTCAACAACCGTACGTCACTCACGGGAGTGACAGATTACCCCACAAGTCCCTGCAGCTCAGACATGAGCAAACAGACTGTTGTTGCTAACGTTGTTAACAAGCTAAACTGATGGTGGTTATTGTTTCTATCAGCTGATAGTGATAACAATACTGGATATTTGGATTTTATTTAAGCTGTATAAAATGTTCACAGTAGTATCAGTACGTGTCCATGGTTACCGTGGTAACGTACAGAGGAGGGAGGTGATGCTGCAGGGTGTTTCAGAGGGAGAAATTTAGTGAAGGGGAGTTCACTTGACATTGACTGATATTCCCTGAGGAAGGGAAGCAGGGAGTAGGGGAGCAGAGTTGAAGTAGACTGTGGAGCAGAACGGAGCTGCAGTCACACTTCAGGCTGACTGTAGCTCTGTTAGATTATTGTACTGGATATGAAGGAACAATTATGAGAACCGATTTCATTTTCCTGATGTGGTGATTTTCTTTGTCATCGAAACAGGGGGAGGTGTTTTGATCAGCGTCTGCTTCAGCCTACACCCATTTCACTTTATCATGCTTTTCCTTTTCTTTACCTCAGTCATGTTTTGGATTTAATGAACCACAATGAATGAAGAAATAAAGAAATAAACCTGTGTACCAGGTTTGGTGACCTAGCTTTACTGCTTTTATAGTAATAGTAAATGTAGCAATTTACCATAGTGCAACTGCAATGTTAACTTTGACCTTTGACCCCTTGACCCCCAAACTCAGAGTCAGGTCAGGGTGTAAAAGGTCCAAGATGTGTCTTAGATAACAACTACTCTATCGATTTGAAAGCCTCCATCATTCTTTCAGTAGTTACTGTATTTAGAAGATTCAGGCAAAATACTGACCTTTGACTACAAGGTCATCTGACGAGAGTCAATTACAATATGCGCACTACATCAAAGTCTATCAAAGCATGTTACCAATGTTTCAAAACAATCTAAACCAAACTTTTAGGAGGAGTTGATTTCACCAAAGTGGGACAGACAGACGGACTGATCCAGAACAGAA
The DNA here is from genome assembly GCA_020510985.1 of Pholidichthys leucotaenia. Classification (NCBI taxonomy): domain Eukaryota; kingdom Metazoa; phylum Chordata; class Actinopteri; order Cichliformes; family Pholidichthyidae; genus Pholidichthys; species Pholidichthys leucotaenia. Next base: position 28,335,911 of record CM035846.1, on the reverse strand, counting down.
TCCTCCTTCGGTCTTCACCCTACGGGCTCTTCAACACTCTTCTGGGCTTCGTTAAAGCAGGGATGGAAAATCCCTGCTTTACCTGGGCCAGTGCCCAGGTAAACTCTGGCGCCAGTGTCAGTCTGGCCTCTCCGTTTGCTAGCTGGGGTTTCCACCTCTGCTATTCTGGGCCTTATACCATTGCTTACTGGGGCCAACACCATCATCAGCTGGGCTCCACCTCTGCTAGCTGGGCTACCATCACGCAAGCTGGGCCTCCAATTCTGTAGCTGGATTTCCACCTTTGCCACCCTGGGCTTCCAGCTTTGCTAGCTAGGTTCCTTACCCCTGCCAGCTGGGTTGGACCCTGGGCTGAACAACACAGGCCACTGAATTCTATAGACTACCAAAACAGGAACAACAAAATTTTCAAGATTCAATTCAAGAAGTAAAATTGGGATGAATTACTCATTGGCGAAAATTTAAAATGAGGATCTGTTCTATATTTGCCAACAAAAATACAACAAATTATTATACAATTTACACGGATAATTAAACTAAAGCTAGAAAGAATAGCCTTCCTTGGTTAAATAAATTTATTCTGAAATTGATGAAAGAACGAGATCATTTTTTGAAGTTGTCAGTTAAATCAGGACACAATAGGCACCAATTTATTTCATTGAGAAATAGGGTAGTGAAAGAGATAAGAAAATCTAAAGCTGACTTTTTTCATTACTGTTTTGAATAGTGCGAGGGGAAATTCTAAAATAACCGGAATTATATTAAAAAATTATTGGGTGATTCCCAAAAAAACCCAAAACAAAACTAACGCAAATTCAATTAAATGGAAACATTCTGACGGAACCTCAAGTGATGGCTGATGCTTTTAACAACTACTTCATTGAATCTGTGTCAGAAATATTTCTGATAAGTTTATAGTAAAACAAAGGAAGGAGTACCCTGCATTGTCTGCAACGCAGTCCTTTACCATTACAAATATTACTGAGACCAAAGTTATCGATTTAATTCAATCACTCAAACCATCTAAAGCAAAGGATATTTTGGAATGGACACGAACATGCTCAGACATTTAGGTTCAGCTCTCACCACTCTTGTTGCTTCAATCACTATTACCTCCGCCAAGGAGGTTATGTTTTCATCGGCGGTGGTTTGTCTGTCTGTCTGTCTGTTTGTTTGTTAGCAACATAACTCAAAAAGTATGGACGGATTTTCATGAGATTTTCACAGATGTCAGAAATGGGGTATCCTACAGAATGATTACATTTTGGTGGTGATCCGGATCACCGTCCAGAAGAAAACCGCCATTACAGAAAATGCGATTTTCGTGAATAACTACTGAACCACTAATCCTATCATTGTCAATGCAATTGCTAGTCATATGTTTTCATGGTCAAGGAATCTGAAAACGTACACACAAACACTGTATGGGGGGAACTGTGGCGCTGGCGGAGGTCTGCGCTCTCCGAGTGCTTTTCTAGTTAATCTTTCAATTTCATCTGGTCATTTTCCAAAGGCCTGAAATCTGCTATTGTTACCCCTGTTTTTAAATCGGGTGACCAACTTTTCTACATAACTACCGACCAATAAGTATTCTTCCAGCCATTTCCCAAAATTGCAGAAAAATGGGTGGCAGAGCAGATTGTCCATTATTTAAACAGTAGTTCCCCTCTCTCCACGTCATGCAGTTTGGTTTCAGATCCAAGCATTCCACTGAAATGGCTACATGCCTCTTCATTGAGAAAATAAAATCTTTCCTTGATAAGGGTGGAGTTGTAGGGGCGGTGTTTTTGGACCTTAGGAAAGCATTCGATACAGTAAATCACTCTGTTCTTCTTACCAAGCTCTTTAAATTTAACTTTTCTCACAACGCTGTGAGCTGGATTGAATCATATCTGCATGATCGAACACAATCTGTATTAGTCAACAACTGCAGATATGATTCTCTTAGGCTAACTTCTGGAGTCTCTCAGGGATCAATATTAGGTCCTCTTTTATTTAGTCTTTATATTAATGATTTGCCCACTGTTTGTCCTGAAGCTGAATGCTTAATGTATGCAGACAACACGGTTTTCTTTGTTCATGGTCGCTCCAAAGACACTGATGCTGCTAAACTCAGTAAAACAATGTCCTGTGTCACAACTTGGTTGCAGGAGTGCTGTCTACAGTTAAATGTTTTTAAATCTGTAGGCATGTATTTCCTTAAAATAAATAGTGTGTCACCTGATCCTGACATACATGTAAATGGAGGAAAAATACAAATTGTTAGCCAATATAAATATCTTGGGTTAATAATAGATTCACAGCTTTCTTTAAAGCCCATATTACTAAATTGAGTAAAAAAATCAAGTTAAATCTTGCAAAATTTTCGTGCAATTCGAATGAAATGTCAACGGAAGCCGCAAAAATATATTTGCATTCAATGATTCTCAGTCACTTCAACTATTGCCTAACTAGCTGGTCCCAGGAAGGGTTGAGTGCAAAAAAAACCATTGGAAGTTTTGTACAAACAAGCAGTCAAAGTTATGGATAAAAAACCTAGGCATTATCATCATTGTGCAATTTTAAAAAAAATACAGTCTTTTAAATTGGGATAGTCTTCATACATTTGCAGATTTAAATTTGATTTATAAAGTACTGCATGATTTGGCTCCAGATCCTCTGGCAGAGTTCATCAGCCAAAGAAACAGCTCTGAGCGTGTCACCCGAGGCTCTGTCAGAGGTGACTGTTTCATCCCTCTGCGCAGGAGCACTTTCAGTAAGTCGGCCTGGTCAGTGAGGAGCGCTAGTGAGTGGAACTCAGTACCTGAGGAGGTTAAACTGCTTACAACATACAAGGCCTTCACAAAAAAATGAAAATGTGGCTTATAAACACCTACAGCTGCCAGCACTAAAAGATAAGTCTGTTGTAATGTTTGATGTTGTGATCAAATGTACGGTTTGTTATGTGTATGTTATTTGTTACATTAGTGTCCTCTTAAATGTTTAACCATGTTTTTTTCTTGTAGATGCATTTTATTGCTTTTTTACATCTTGGCCAGGGGACTACAGATGAAAACTAGCCTTTTGGCTAATTCTGGCTTTTTTAACCATGTGTTAACATGTGTTTTACGAAATTTCATTGTCCCTTTTCATCCATCCATCCATCTTCTACCGCTTTTCCGGAGGTCTTGGTCATGGAGGCAGCAGTTCAAGCAGAGAAGCCCAGACTTCCCTCTCCCCAGCCACCTGCTCCAGCTCTTCAGAGAGGATACCAAGGCGTTCCCAGACCAGCTGGGAGACAGTCTCTCCACCGAGTCCTGGGTCTGCCCCGGGGTCTCCTTCCAGTGGGACGTGCCCGAAACACCTCAAGTGGGAGGCGTCCAGGAGGCATCCTAATCAGATGCCTATACCACCTCAACTGACTCCTTTCAATGTGGAGGAGCAGCGGTTCTACTCTGAGCCTCTCCCGGATGACTGAGCTCCTCCCCCTATCTCTGAGGGTGAGTCCAGCAATCCTACGGAGAAAGCTCATTTCAGCCGCTTGTATCCGCGATCTCATTCTTTCGGTCATTACCCAAAGCTCGTGACCATAGGTGAGACTAGGAACGTAGACTGACTGGTAAATCAAGAGCTTTGCCTTAGAACTAAGCTCCCTCTTCACCACAACAGACCGGTACAACGTCCGCATCACTGCAGATGCTGCTCCAATCCGTCTGTCGATCTCTCGCTCCATTTTCCCCTCACTCGTGAACAGGACCCCAAGATACTTAAACTCCTCCACTTGGGGCAGTAGCCTGTCCCCAACCCAGAGAGGACAATCCACCTTTTTCCGGCTGAGGACCATGGACTCGGACTTGGAGGTGCTGATTCTCATCCCAGCCGCTTCACACGCAGCGGAAAAATGTCATTGCTGGATAAAGCCAACAGGACAACATCATCTGCAAACAACAGAGATGAGATCCTGTGGTCACCAAGCATGACACCCTCCATTCCCTGGCTGCGCCTAGAAATCCTGTCCATAAAAATTATGAACAGGATCGGTGACAAAGGGCAGCCCTGGCGGAGTCCAACTCTCACTGGGAATGAATCCGACCGAGTGTTGGCAATACGAACCAAACTCTCACAATGGCCATACAGAGACTGAATAGCTCGTAACAACAAGCCCGATACCCCATACTCCCGAAGCACCCCCCACAAAAATCCACGAGGGACGGGGTCAAATGCCTTCTCCAAGTCCACAAAACACATGTAAACTGGTTGGGCAAACTCCCACGAACCCTCAAGAATTCTCGAGAGGGTAAAGAGCTGGTCCAATGTGCCACAACCAGGACGAAAACCACATTGCTCCTCCTGAATCCGAGGTTCGACCAACGGCCGGACTCTCCTCTCCAGTACCTTGGCATAGACCTTCCCAGGGAGGCTGAGGAGTGTGATGCCTCTAAAGTTGGAGCACACCCTCCGGTCCCCTTTTTTGAAGAGAGGAACCACCACCCCGGTTTGCCATGCCAAAGGCACTGCCCCCGACCTCCACGCAATGTTGCAGAGGCGTGTCAACCATGACAGCCCAACAACATCCAGGGCCTTGAGGCACTCAGGGTGAATCTTGTCCACCCCCGGGGCCCGGCCACCAAGGAGGTTTTTAACAACTTTGTCGACCTCAGCCCCTGTGATAGGTGAGTCGTCCCCCTCGTCCCCAAACCCTGCTTCCTCTGTGGAAGGTGTATCAGTGGGATTGAGGAGATCCTCGAAGTATTCCCTCCACCGCCCGACGATATCCCCAGTCGAAGTCAACAGTGTCCCATCCGCACCATACACAGTGTGGACGGGGAGCTGCTTTCCCCTCCTGAGCCGCCGGACAGTTTGCCAGAATCTCTTCGAGGCCGACCAAAAGTCTTGTTCCATGGCCTCACCAAACTCCTCCCATACCCGGGTTTTTGCTTCAGCAACCACCCAAGCTGCACTCCGCTTGGCCTGCCGGTACACCTCAGCTGCTTAGGGAGTCCCACAAGCCAACCAAGCTTGATAGGACTCCTTCTTCAGCTTAATGGCTCCCCTCACCACTGGTGTCCACCACTTGGTTTGGGGGTTGCCACCACGAGATGCACTGACCACCTTGCGGCCGCAGCTCTGGGCCGCCGCTTCAACAACAGAGGTGGAGAACATGGCCCATTCAGACTCCATGTCTCCAGACTCCCTTGGAATGTGGTTGAAGTTCTTCTGGAGGTGGGAATTGAAGACCTCCCGGACAGGGGCCTCAGCCAGACGCTCCCAGCACACCCTCACTATACATTTGGGTCTACCAGGTCTGATTGGCTTCCTCCCTTGCCATCAGATCCAACTCACCACCAGGTGGTGATCAGTTGACAGCTCTGCACCTCTCTTTACCCGGGTGTCCAAGACATACGGTCGCAGGTCTGATGACACGATAACAAAATCGATCATCGACCTGCGACCTAGGGTGTCCTGGTGCCAGGTGCACATATGGACACCCTTATGCTTGAACATGGTGTTCATTATGGACAGACTGTGGTTAGCACAGAAGTCCAATAACTGAACACCACTCAGGTTCAGATCGGGCAGGCCGTTCCTCCCAATCACCCCCCTCCAGGTTTCACTGTCGTTGCCCATGTGCGCATTGAAGTCCCCCACTAGGACAATGGAGTCTCCAAGAGGAGCACCCTCCAGCACCCCAGTCACAGACTCCAAAAAGGGTGGGTACTCTGAAACATCATTTGGTGGATAGGCACAAATGATGGTCAAGACCCGTTTCCCAACCCGAAGGCGCAGGGAAGCAACCCTTTTGTCCAGTGGGGAAAACTCCAATATAGAGGCAGCAAGGTGGGGGGATACAAGAATACCCAACCCTGCTCATCACCTCTCACCCGGGGCAACTCCAGAAAAGGCCAAGCTCCAGCCCCTCTCCAGGAGACTGGTTCCGGAACCGGAGCTGTGTGTTGAGGAGAGGCCGACTATATCTATCCAGTATCTCTCAACCTCATGCACCAGCTCAGGCTCCTTCCCCACCAGAGAGGTGACATTCCACGTGCCAAAAGCCAGTTTAGAAAGCTTGGGATCAGTCCGCCAAGGTCTCCGCCTTTGGCCGCCACCTAATCCACATAGCACCGGACCCCCATGATCCCTCCTGCAGGTGGTGAGCCCACTAGAGGGCGGACCCATGTAACTCCTTCGGGCTGAGCCCGGCAGGGTCCCATGGGTGGAAACCCGGCCACCAGACACTAGCCTTCGAGCCCCTCCCCCAGGCCTGGCTCCAGGGTGGGGCCCCGGTAACCCCATACCGGGCGGGGTACACTGAATCCTTGATATACAATTTATCATGAGAGTCTGTTGGATCATTCGTAGTCTGGCCCTTCACCCAGGACCAGTTTGTCTTGGGTGACCCTATCAGAGGCAAATTGCCCCGGACAATATAGCTCCTGGGATCACTGGGGCACGCAAACCCCCCCACCACGATAAGATGACGATCCATGAGGGGGGGTTTCAAATAAACTAAACTAAAATCACTAATTTATGAGGAAAAAGTGGGAAATTCAGAAGAAAAAACTGTAAATTTATGAGAAAATTTAAAAGTTATGAGAAAAGTTATGATTTTACAGGAAAAAAATAACAAATTTATGAGAAAATAACTTGAAAATTTTTTAGAAAAAAGTGTTAAATTTATAAGAAAAAATTTACAAAATTATGAGAAAAAAATTGCAAACTTTATAAGAAAAAAATGCAAATTTATGAATAAATTGTTGGAAATTCATAATAAAAATATGACAAATTTACAAGAAAAACGATAGAAAAAAGATGTTATCTATTAGTGTGTCACACAGTGCTACACTAATAGATAACATATTCACAAACATTATGGAAAATAGTATCAGGAGTGGGCTTTTACTGAATGATATCAGTGACCACCTGCCGATTTTTGTTGTCCATCGATGTGATTATAGGAAGAAAAAGTATACCAAAAATATTAAATATAAAAGAATAAGAACCGAAGAATCTATGTATTTACTTAAGTAATTATTAATATAAGACTGGAAGATAGTTTATGATGAAAAAGATATAAATAAAGCATATGATAAATTTTTCCAAATATTTCAATCATTGTACAATAAAAACTGTCCTATAAAACAATACAGTGACAGACAACAAAAGAAAAATATTCCTTGGGTCACCAAGGGGTTAATAAATGCATGTAAAAAGAAGAATACATTATATAAACAATTCATTAAGTGCAGAACAGTGGAGGCTGAGATCAAATATAAAAGAAATAAAAATAAGCTTACTAATATAATGAGGACCTGTAAGAAAGAATACTACAACAGAATTTTAGAGGATAATAAAAATAACTTAAGAGGAATATGGCAAGTACTCAATGGGATTATTAGTAATCAACCTAAGAATGCTAATTATCCAGAATATTTTATTGAAATTGGCAATTTGATAAATAATATGGAGGATGTGGTCAGTGGTTTCAATAAATTTTTAGTAACCGTTGGTCCTGAATTAGCAAAATCAATAGTAACAACAGAAACAAACAACAGTAGTTCTGTAAATGAAATAGAAGATAGAAATCCAAACACAATCTTTTTGGGTGCAGTTACTGAAAAAGAAATTATCAAGACTGTGAGTAAATTTAGGAACAAAAAAAATCAACGGACTGGAATGAAATTGACATGACAATAGTGAAAAAAGTAATTGAAGGAATTGTTAAGCCACTCACCCACATCTGTAACCTGTCATTTCAAACTGGTACATTTCCAAACAAAGTGAAAATAGCAAAAGTAATACCTCTATACAAAACAGGAGGCAGTCATTGTTTCACAAATTACAGGCCAGTCTCTTTACTCTCACAATTCTCCAAAATACTTGAAAAAATCTTCACTAAGAGACTGGATGATTTAATTGAAAAACACAACCTCCTTACAGACAGCCAGTATGGTTTTAGAGCAGATAAATCTACATCTTTGGCACTGATTGAACTTATTGAAGAAATTACTAGTTGTACAGATAAAAAAAAGTTTGCTGTAGGAGTATTTAAAGATTTAAAGAAAGCTTTTGACACCATTGACCACAGAATTTTACTGAGGAAATTGGAAAGGTATGGGATAAGAGGGGTCGGGTTGGGTGAAAAGTTATTTAAGTAACAGACAACAATTTGTACAAATTGGTGAGCACAAATCACCCTTCATGGACATCACTTGTGGTGTGCCCCAGGGGTCAGTTTTGGGACCCAAACTCTTTATTTTGTATATAAATGACATATGCCAAGTATCAAAAATTCTGAAATTTATTTTGTTTGCGGATGACACAAATATCCTTTGCACTGGTGAGAATTTGCAGCAGGTTTTAGAGGTGGTCACAACTGAAATGAAAAAGACAACGCAGTGGTTCAACAAAAATAAATTATCTCTAAATCTGAAAAAAAAACAAAGATTATGTTGTTTGGAAATTATAAAATAAATCATGAAATAATGGTAACGATAGATGATACCAGAATAGAAACAGTACAGGAAAATAAGTTTCGGGGGTGACGCTAGACAATAAAATCTGCTGGAAACCTCACATCAGTCACATCCGGGCCAAGTTGGCAAAATGTATGGGGATACTGGGGAAGACAAGACATATCTTGGACTACAAATGGACGGTGGTGGCACCAGCCATCACTTTTGGAGTGGTCTGCTGGGGCAGTGGCATTACAGCAGCCGATAGAAAGAGACTGAACAAACTGATCAAGAAAGCTAGCTCTGTCCTGGGGCAGTGCCCTGACCCAGTGGAGGAGATAGGAGAGAGAAGGATGGTGGCTAAACTGTCATCTCTGCTGGAGTCCGAGTCCCACCCTATGCAGGACATACTGAACGCACTGAGGAGCTCATTTAGCAGCACACTACATCATCCTAGGTGCGCAACCGAGAGCTTTCGCAGGTCCTTCCTACCTACGGCTGTCAGACTGTATAACCTAAGGAGGGCTGCTCGCAGAGATAGCAAAAAACGTGACGACCTAATAGTATTGAATGCAAAAGACGCAACAGACTTACACAATGGTCCCCTCCAGTATATACAACTAGGACAATATCGGTTGCTACAGAGGGTGACAATATGTATGGGTACATATTCATACTATGTAGGATAACTAAGTAGACGGTTATGCTGTTTATTCCATCTTGCTACAGTGCGCCGCACTTTGTATATATATTTATACATTTATGTGTATGTATGTACAGTATATCCACTGCTCTTATTTATATCTTCCGTATCTTCTTAATTATTGCTCTGAGTGTTGCTATCCCTGTGCTGCTGCAATCCTGGAATTTCCCCATTGTGGGACTAATAAAGGCTTATCTTATCTTATAAATCATTGTTCTTACTGTACAATTCACTGTTTCTACCTTATCTTAACTACTGTGTAGAAGTCTGGGGAAACACCTACAAGACCAACCTACAGTCAATATGCACATTACAAAAAAGAGCTATAAGGATAATAAATAATGTAGGATATAGAGACCATACCAGTTCGTTGTTTTTAAAGTCACACGTCATAAAGTTCATGGATATAGTTAAATTTAAGACACCACAAGTCATGTACAGGGCAATTAATAATCAACTCCCAACTAAAATACAAAAAATATTTAAAAAAAGAGACAAAGATTATAATTTGAGTGGAGACTTATTAAACTTTACAAAACCGAAGGTTTGAACAACAAAGAAAAGTATGTGCATATCTGTCTGTGGGGTGGATTTGAGGAACAGTCTGTAGCCGGAACTGAAACTATGTACAAACAGAAATCAATTCAAAAAGAGGTATAAACATTATTTGCTGAAAGGATATATGTTAGAAGGGTAGTATTTATATGATTCACTATGCTCACTCTGGGACATTATGGGACACTATGGAATGGTGGGTGGGACAGCACTGTGTATATCTGTGTTGTTTGAGGCTGGTTTTGATGTATGGACATCAATGTATGTTAGGATGGATGGGTGTTAATGTTGATTTGAAAAAAAATCAGTAAATTGTTTACTTGGGGTCTTAAATGTAGTAATTTCTATATAATTCACATGGGTGTATTTATGGAAAGGAGGAGATGGAATTAATAAGTGTTCACTTCTTCCTTCTCCCTTTCGAACACTGTATACTGTTACTTTATTGCATTTGTTATTATTTGTTTGTATCTATCTATCTATCTATACACATTTATGATAAAAAAGCTGCACATTTCCAAGAAAATAGTTACAAATTTATGAAAAAAAATCAGAAAATTTATGAGAAAAAAACTGCAAATTAATGAGAGAACAGTTTCAACTTTATGAGGAAAAAGTGTCAAATTAATGAGACAAAAGTTCCAAATTTATGCAAAAAAGATGCACATTCATGTGAAAAAAGTTGTAAATTTATGATAAAAAAAAAAAAAATCAAATTTCTGAGGGAAGTGTTTCAAACTGATGATAAAAATGTGAGAAATGTCCCCGCTGTGCTGCTGGGACGAGGTGATGATGGATGAGGAAGAGTTCAGGTCTTAGATGCTGCTGAAGAAGATGGAGCAAGAGAAGGTGAAAAGTCAAACCTGCATCAGTGAGGCGTCACCTCCAGAGCTGCATTATACCACCAGTTTGTTCAAGGCAGAAGAAAGGAAAACTAAATGTTGTCAAACACTGAATAATGGGGCTAAAACTTCATCTGAGCCTTGATTCACTCACGCCCATCACTGGAAGTCTGTCGCTTATGGCAGACTGACAGTGATGTGACACGCTGCTGCCCCCTGCAGGCGTGGTGGAGATCACCGTAGCCGTGGTGGTGGAGTGGGAGCCCAGGGCCTTCGACTCCTGCGACGACAGCGGTTTGAGCGTGCTGATGGACGTAGGAGGCTCCAGGAAGCCGGAGGGGGAGGTGGTCAAGTTGGGGACGGCGGTTGCCTCCGGTCCTCCGGTGTCCGGTGGAATTTCAGCCAGAGGCGGCGACGTCTCTGATACGTCGTCTCTGGGTGCAGCTGCAAGAAAAAAAGAACAATCTCTCAGTGATCTCCACACCTGTGTAAAGCAGGTAGAAGAGCACTAGAAACCTCTCAGATATACAAACACCTCTTTGATCCCCCTGTGGGACACACATGTGGGTTTCATATGCTTCACATGTGTATTACTGTATGCTTATTGTATGCTTCACGTCTCAGAGGAGCACGGATGCTAAAGAAACATAATAAGATACAGTCAACCTGGACAAGAAATTGTAGAATTTGGATTAAACTAAATGGAACACCTGAGCAAGCAAAAAGTATAATGATCAGATATGCTACTGACTTAGATAAATACAAATGAACACTGACTATGAAACACAGAGTGAGGAAACTCAAACTCTAAAAATATGCGACTATGCTGAACATAAACCACAAGAGATGGAGAATGATATTGATCCTGATAACCACTTTTTCAATAATATTCATAACCACTGTGAATATTACACTGAAAAGCAATTCAAAAGTCAAGTGCAATTAGATGGTAAACTGTCAATAATACACTTCAATAGCAGAAGTCTTAACAAAAACTTCTCACAGATGCAGGACTATTTAAAACAGCTAAACAGAAAATTCACAGCTATAGCAGTCTCTGAAACCTGGCTTAATGCAGACCAGGCTCCCTGATGGCAATAGAGGGATATCAGATGTTTAACATTAACAGATCTCAAAAAAAGGGTGGTGGTGTTGCACTGTATATTGATGACCTATATAGATGTAAGCTTGTAAATGAAATGTCCTCAGCACTACCAGGGATTCTGGAATGTGTTACTGTTGAGATTGACCTAGACAAAACAAAAAATCTAATCATAAGCTGCATATACAGAACGCCGGGAACTTGCATTGAGACATTCAGAGATAAATTAGTCGAGCTGTACAATAATATTACTAGTAAGAAAATGGTAGCAATTTGTGGAGATTTCAATATTGATCTACTTAATCCACATCAACAAAATGTAGTTACAGAGTTCATGAACTCTATGTACAGCATGAGTCTATATCCCACAATAACACATCCCAGTAGAATCACAGTTCACTCTGCTACACTTATTGACAACCTGTTTGTCAATGTTCTCGACAAGAAAATAGAAAGTGGATTATTGATAAATGATATAAGCGACCACTTGCCAATCTTTGCACTTATCCATGGCCACACGGGGCCCAACCCAGAAAAAATCTCAAAATCGTTCAGACACAAATCACCAAACGCAATCAGTTCTTTTAAAGAGGACTTGCTGAAGCAAGACTGGACAGAAGTCTATGTATCAGATGTAAATGAAGCCTATGACACATTTACAAACATTGTAACCACTCTTTATGAAAAAAACTGCCCATTAGTTAAAAAAAAGCTTAAACACAAATTTACTGACAAACCATGGCTAACCAAAGGACTACAAAAGGCGTGTAAAAAGAAAAATTTATTATATAAAGCTTTCATAAAGAAAAGGACAAAAGAAGCAGAGCAGCGGTATAAAACATACAAAAATAAGTTAACATATATAATAAGATGTAGTAAAAGAGACTATTACAGTAAAGAACTGGAAAAAAACAAAGACAATATTAAAAATACATGGACAATAATCAACAGTATCCTTGGAAATAAAAGCAGAAATACCAGCTACCCAACTAACACTCCAAAAAATAATAAATCGACTCCGAATGTGAATATAGCTTCACCTGCAGATGAATTTAATAATTTTTTTGTTAACATTGGACCTAAACTGGCCCGAGAAATACCCACTACGGTGCCAACGGGTGATTCAATATGCAATAACACTGCTGTAAAAGACACCATCTTCATAAAGAACACAGACGAAAGAGAGGTCATTGAAATTGTTAAATCGTTCAAAAGTAAAACATCTACTGACTGCGATGGTATTGATATGCTACTAGTCAAAACTGTTATCGAATGCATAGTGAAACCACTGACGTATATCTGTAACCTGTCTCTCCAATCAGGTATATTTCCCAATGCAATGAAAATAGCTAAAGTAATTCCGATTTACAAGACAGGCGACAGAGGGGAACTCTCCAACTACAGACCAATTTCACTATTACCGCAATTTTCCAAGATACTTGAAAAAATATTCTATGAGAGAATTGACAACTTCATACTGAAGAATGATTTATTGTGTGAGCAGCAATATGGGTTCAGACACAAAAGGACAACAGCATATGCCTTAATGGAATTTACAGAAAAAATATCAACAGCCATTGAAAATAAAGAGTATTCAGTTGGAGTATTCCTGGATCTTAAAAAAGCATTTGATACAGTAGATCACAATCTATTATTAAAGAAACTACAAAATTGTGGTATCAGAGGGGTAGCACTGTCCTGGTTAAGAAGTTACTTAAAGAATAGATATCAGTTTGTATGTGTTAACAACAAAAACTCAGAGCTACTGAAGGTCACCTGTGGAGTCCCACAGGGTTCAGTTTTGGGACCATTATTATTCAATATGTATATAAATGATATATGTAAAGTTTCAGAAAAAATGGACTTAATATTGTTTGCTGATGACACTAACCTGCTATGCAGTGGAAGCAACTTGGAACAACTTCTGGATACACTCGGAAAGGAATTAGGAAAGCTGAAACTGTGGTTTGATTCAAACAAATTAACGCTCAATTTAAGCAAGACAAAATTTATAGTCTTTAACAACCATCACAACTACCCAGTACCCAAACTCAGTGTAAATGGTGTAGAGATTGAAAGGGTATCCGAAACTAAATTCCTTGGAGTAATAATTGATAACAAACTGTGTTGGAAGCCACATATTAATTATATAAAAGGTAAAGTATCCAAATCAATTGCAATATTACACAGAGTGAAAAATTTGCTGAATCAACCCACACTATACACCTTGTATCATTCATTAATACTCCCATATTGTAATGAAGTATGGGGAAACACATATAAAACAAACATATATCCAGTCTTTATGCTTCAAAAGAGAGCTATTAGAATAATCAACAAAGCAGCTTACAGGGAACCAACAAACCCACTTTTTCTTAAACAAAAAACTCTCAAGTTGAAAGATCTGGTTGACTTTAAAACTGCAATAATAATGTTTAAAGTGAAGAATCTATCACTGCCCGCAAATATCCAAAAGTTGTTCCAAACAAGGGAGAAACGATATCACTTCAGAGGAACATGTATATTTCAAAAGCCTACAGTGAGAACAACCACCAAGCAACACTGTATTTCAGTGCAAGGTGTCAGATTATGGAACGATTTTGGACCTGAATTAAAATCATGTACAAAGCTTGGACAATTTAAACAAAAACTAAAGGAAGAAATACTCCAAACATATTTACAAGACGACATGTAAACTCACATAAGGATTGACATTTCCAGCCTGTGTTGTGTTATAGCTTAGTTTTTCTTTTTTCTCTGTGACACTATGTCTTAGATTTGTTTTTGAATAGTAACCGCTTAACTTAGACTAGCTCAGTTTTCTTTTTCTCTCAGTCATATTTTGTCTTAGCCTTGTTTTAAATTGTAATCGCTCTTGTCTTGTTTTCTCTTTTTTCTCCTTTGAATTCTTGGATGGAATATGGGTGGGCAATATAAGCTGCGGCTTCAGCCATCACCCATTTCGGATAACTCACGTGGAATTGTATAGTAGAAGGAGTCTTTGTCTAATTTGACCTTGTTGTTATATTATACAGTTTCTTTTAACCTGTAATGTACTATCCGAAATAAATAAATTCATTCATTCATTCATTCATTCAGAGGAACAAAAGGACTGAGCCTCCTAGGAGATGACAGGAGGATGTGAGAGGTGGCCTTTTGTATACAAAGAGACGACCTTGAGGGATTTCCTGACCATCAGTGACTTTAGGTGGGGGTGAGAAGACCTGGAAGAAGACGCATTGTGACTTGGGATTAAAAGACAATGTGACTGTGTGCTTTGATGTCCTGGGGTATAAAAGGGACAGATGTTGGGGGATTCTTTCTCTTTTCTGTTTGATGATGTTGGAGAATGGAATAAACCTGACTCGTGAGATAAACTCAGTCTCGTCATTTCCACATCCTCCACACCCCAACAAATTCTCAATGATCCCTCAGTGACATCTCCTGGTCTCCTAGTGATCTCTCAAGGATCTTTCAAAGATCTCAATAATCACCATGATAATCTTACAACAATCTCCCAAACATGTACAGAGAAACTGCTTTTTTGAGGCTTCAGGAGGTAGTTGAGACATCAGGTAAATTTCTGATCTCTGAATGATCACCCAGCGATCTCCATCTGTGTGAAGGGGTCCAAACATGAGCGGTTAAAGTGATCAGAAACAGCTGTTTACACTGAATCGCCTTATTGATGCGGTTTAATATTCCTGAACTTGTGAACAGTTGCTGTCTTACCGTGAGGTGCTGTCAGTCATGAAATCAGCCTCACCTGGCACACAGCCTCTCATATCTGGCCCCAGTTCCTGTCCGTCTGGGCAGGCGCAGGTGTATTTGGGCGAGTGTTCAGTGATCTGGGGGGCCTTCAGACACAAGTACTGGCAGCTGCCGTTGGCTACGCTGCCCAGGCTACAGCTGTCGGGGCCTGCAGGAAATGAGACGGAGGTGGAGAATCAGAATCAGCGCGGTGATGGTGGCATGAATGAGATCAGCATTAGACGGCAGAATCAGAGGGACACAGTCGTCTGCTGAATCCCTTTAAACAAAGATGGTTAATCTGTGTGCACAAAGTAACGGTTTGGTGACACATGGGGAGTGCATAATTGTATAGCATCTTAGACAAGAACAAAGAGCAGAGTTTCCCTGGGAGATAACAGGGAGGTGTGAAGGATGAATGCAGTGTGACCTTTTGTGTGTTACAAACTTCTGGAAGGATGTTAAAGGATTAAGGAAGTGAATGCAATGTGACCTCATGTGGGTTAGAAGCTTCTAGAACAGGGGTCAGCAACCTTTACCACTCAAAGAGCCATTTGGACCCGTTTCCCACAGAAAAGAAAACACTGGGAGCCACAAAAACCCTTTTGACACTTAAAATGAAATAACACTGCATATAACTTTTTTTCCCTTTATGCTACACTGCAAAAACGGGGTAGCTTAAAACAAGTTAAAAATACTGCATTTCAAGATAAAAATACTAAAAACTAGTCAAATTATCTGTCCATGCAGCAAGATAATTTTACTTGGCTAGAAATCTTAAAACAAGACAATTTAATCTTGAAACAAGCAAGCACTCAAAGGGTCATTTTAAGCTCAAAATTCTTATTTTAAGATTGAACTGTTAGAAAAAATTACTTAATATAAGCAAATAAGACTTGATTTAGCAATGAAGTTCTCTTGTTATTAGTGAATAATACTAAAAATAGGTGGAAAGTGAACAGTGAGCTATATCTTGAATCAAGTTAATACATCTTGAAATGAACCCCCAAAACTAGCTACAAAAAATTGAAATTAGAGCTTGTTTTAAGAACCAATATCTGGACCAGTGAAACAAAAATCACAAATGAAAAATTGAAATATAACAGCATTCATTTAATTTCAACCCATCAGTCAATATGGACTGTATTTACCTGTACAATTCAAAAATATGACTCTTGACAACTTTCCAAAAGTGAGTATCACATCTTTTAGGCCTTCAAAGAAACACATCCAAGCCTCTTTAACCATTATTAAATAGCCTTAGCAGAAACAAGGGTATCACAAGCACAGCTATTCAAAATAGAACAGACATTCAAAACTCGTGGACACTTATTTTTCAATTAACCATTTCCATTCAGGTAATGCTTTCTTATACGCACTAGTGGCAGCTTGCTTATCAATAACATCACTTACAGAGAGAGGCCTTCAGGAACACACTTTGGATGGTGTAGTAACACACCATTCCACCACAAACGTTTTAACAGTATGAAACATTACGAATTATATAAATTATTTTTGAATGTCCTTAGATGCAACAAAAGTGCTTTCACAAGAACTGCTATTAAAGATAAGCAGAACAAACATTACGAAATGTGTGGTAGGGCTAGATGATGATAGAAAAAAATGACAGGACTAAACCTGCATTAAATAGTTACTAAAATAAGAAGTAAACCAGACTAAAGGAGATTAAAAATTAAGGTATAAACCAGAAGTAAAAAGGACTAAACCAGGGGCTGACTGAGATGGAACTCTAATACAAACCCAGAAGAACGTGATAATTTCCCAGGACTAAATGAAAGGACTCTTGCAGGCATAAACAGAGAAAACTGACTAAATCAGGTCTAAAAATCAGACAATATGACATGAACCAGAATTAAACCAGCACTAAACCATGGAGGGAATAATGTCCACATCATGCAAGCACTGAAACTCAGAGTAAAGCAGATTTTAATTAAGACTATACCAGATCTAAACCCAAAAAGAAGCAGATAGCTTCAGTTGCCTCTAAAAGAATGATGCACAGGGAATGTAACAAAATGAAAATCGTGATTTTGATAGGATCCTGTACCATATTGCCCAGCCCTACTGTGTGGTCACTTACTTTGCAAAGAATGATTTCCATTCAGCTAATGCTTTCTTATATGCACTAGTGGCATCCTGATCATGAATAACATCACTTATTACCTCAGTCTGGATGACAGAGAGGACTGTTGCAACACACTTCAGGTAAGTCAGGTGTAATGTGTAATAATACGCCATTAGCACCAACATTCCATCACAAAAGTCCTCCTTTGGTAGAGTGCTCACAGGCATGTCTCCTACTGCTAATATGCAGGTTGTACCATCAAACAGGAGCACTGGGGAAAACAGAGTACGCTTCTTCAAGTGCAATGCAGGGTCCTCCCCTGGCTAGAATAAAGCAAAAAGGGCAAGGGTGAAACCAAAGTTTAAGAGTACATCGTACATGAAAATTTGCTGCAAAAGTTTGCTGCAAGCCACACACAGTTAAGTCTTACTTTGAGGATGCGAAGAAGTGCCTCGCTTGCACTTCCAAGTCGCTTTGGAGGTAGTGCTGGTGATGGGAAGAGTGACGGCAGTGCACTGAACAGGGTGATGGTGAAATCCACTGTAATAAAAAAAAAAAAAAAACATAACTTAAGTGGTTTAGCCATATAATCTAAATTGGATGACAAAAAAACAACTTACCTCCTCGTACATCCAAGGGTACAGGTGGTTTCAGAACCTTTTTCCAGATCCCATAAAACTGCACATTGGCACAGAACGTTGACCATCTTGCTCGAGTTTCTTCAATAAATTTACGGTTGGTGCCACCAACAATTCGGCTCAGTTCATCCATTGCCTAAGACAAATGTTATTCAGTTAAACTACTAAACCTTTGCAATGGAAGCACTAAATCCACAAAACACTTCCTTACATGTCTAATTTCTTTTGAAGCATGGATATGCTGCAAAATTTTTTGCTGGCCTCTCTTCCTCCCTTGTAATATCTGCATCAATAAAAGCCCATCTAGCTTTGAACTCAAGATTCAAAACTTGGACAACATCAGTTGGGTTGGGTTTTGCATTGGGCTTTTTGTACATGTTGCTGAGAGTCTTGTAGTGTCTGGCCTGGATCTTTAGACTGTCTTGGTTTGCTAAAAAAAAATGTTTAAACACAACACAGTCAGAATAGACAAAAACAGCTTCTATAATACAACATTGATTCTTTGTGTCTAAACTACAACCTCTAGTAAATAACAGTGTGCAAACTGCAAGAAAATCAAAATCTACAATGACCAGTGTTAATTTTTATAGTTTTATTAAATTTTAGTCCTAGTCTTTTGAATGAATATAATTTAGTTTTAATCAAGATTTTATCTTTTTATAAATTAAGTTTTAGCCAATTAAAATATGTGTTAATTTAGCAAACTAACATTAAGTCAGCTTTACAATAACAACTTCAAACTGATTTATTCATATTGTAGGACTTCACAGAACTTCTCAAACACAGAGTTGTTCCTTTGACTTTTAACAAAATGAGGCTCTTAAAAACAGAAAGTTCAAGTGCTTCTGTCTGTTTTTTCCATTTGTATTCAATTTTAATTAATCAATGAAATGATCTTGAAAGTTTAGTCACAATTTTTGTCTCATGCACTGCTTTAATTTTACTTTGTCTAAATTTAGTCAGCATAAATGCTTCCTTGACTAAAATTGTGGTGAGATATTTTAATTTTTGAAATTATGATTGTAAATGACACTAGGCTTCGAGAATGTGGAAAGCGCAAATGACTGCCTTACCAGTAGCATTATCTGGAGACGCTTGTAGCGTTGTGTCTACTCTCTTTGAGGAGCCAGGGGGTGATGAGGATGATGGTCTGTTTGCGGAGCCAGAAGCAGATGAGGATGACGATCTCGCACTGCGGGATGTCTTTGGTGAGAAACCCTTCTCTGAAGGAAAAAAACAAAACAATCATACCATTACCATACTAAGATTGGAAATTGACGTAATGATTCAGATAACAGCTTAATGAATGCAAAGTGTGTACCAGGAATTTGGCTGTCCTCACTGAGGTCATCATGGCTTTCAAGAGGTATAGTGCTATCACTGAAACCAGCAGTGTCACCGCTCACGTCACTTTCTGCTCCATCTTCAGTGTAGTTTGAGCGAAACAGTGTCTTTTTTGCTTTGCCTCGTTGTGGCATAGAACCTTGCATCTTCTTTGGAGCTCTCATATTTTGTAGTCGCTTGAACAACTTGGTGTAGATAGTCAACTGTGATTGTAAAAATCAAGATAAGACAAAGACTGATAGTTTCAAGTTTTCCCTTATATGGAAAATAAATACTCACATGTGGCATATGCTGGTCAGCATCTCGCAACATTGGGCAATAGTCAACAATTTTCTGTGCCATTGTCCGAATTTCAAGTTTGGAAGGGTATTTCACTTCTTTCCCCATTGGACTGGCACGCAGAATGGCAACCATGCTGGTGACAGTGTTGCGGACAAGTCTGCAGCAGAGCTCCTTAGACATCTTAAAGTCTTTAACATTTCCATTGCGGAGCAATGAAAAGCACTGGCTGCGCACCATTTCCAACTCTGAATCGGTGTACAATACATATTCAGGTGGGTCTGGCAGTTTTATGGTTATCATTTTCAGGCATGGGAGAGGAACTTTTTAGCTGGCATGGTGGCACAGGACTGGTTGATGGTAAAACTTCACCTGACGTAGTGTTGGGACTCCCAGCAGTGTTGGCAATCTGCTCAACAGGTCTTTGCTGTAGTAGTATTGGAGGAGGCAAAAAAGGATTAAGCATGGGCAACAAATTATGCAGTACAAAATGTTGAAATGGTTAAAAATTTTACTACACCATTTGACTGATGCAATCCCAAAGCTTCTTGCGTTGAAAGAAATTTTCAGCACCAGGGAATAAGTCCCTCAGGTTGTCACCATTGATAGTTGCCAGAGACTCCTCATCAATGTTGGCAGCTGTTAAGCAAAAGAACAAAACATGTATAATACCATGTTTTAAATGTATGATGTTAATAAGGGGCGCTAACCCAAGCACATTCAATGCATATTTTTCTTCTAATATACAAATAAGGGTTAAATGTCACAAAGAGTTGAAAAGCTTGCACGTAGATAAATAAGGAACGCTCATAATTTTACTGTTTGATTGATATTTAGTAGGTATGTGGACAAATCAAAACACTGCGGCCATCATATTGCCCCAGAGCGCTGTGACCAGTGTTTCACCTAATAGCTTTGAGTGGGGTCGGTAAATTAGCTGTATTCAACGGCTGACCCTACGAATCTCAGCTTTTTTTCAGCTAGTCTTTTTTACCTTCAGGCCCGTGTTCATAAAATGCCAATCAAGCACCATATATTACGCAACTGTGGTTTTTACGAAATGGTACGTTTAGCGTCAACAAACCGGTGTTTAAACACTTTTGTAGAAGAGCTTGGAAGAACGAGGCGATGTGATATATAAACCAAAGTTTATTATCAGCTCTTCTAACAAGTCTCATCCTAGTGCAGCAGCAGAAGAAGGAAAAAGAGACCAAACACTTTCGGCTCTATGAACTTATACTTGCACATAACAAAAGACATGCAAATCCAAAGCTGACATCCCTCCTTATCTTAATCCCCCCCATTGTCTTCGTACTCCTCCTCTTGGCCCTGGGGGGTCAGGGCAGCTCCTCCGGTCTCCACCGCAGTGCCTGGGAAACTCTTTAGCCACATTTCCACTATATAGTTCTGCGCTACTCTTTTCTTTTCTTTACTACTTGTTTCTCCCGCGGCTGCGCCTCCATCACAGCCGCGGAAAGCCGAGTATTGCTGGGGTGGGCGGGATCGAGGTGGCGCTACACTGCTGACGTAGTAAAGGACGCGACCGACTCCTCAACAACACAGAAAAAAATAGCGGATTACGAGCGGAGGATTTCCACGGTTTTTAACACAATGAATATCTTTAACGAGACAAGAGAATTTTACAGGAGAAGACGACGTGGATTGAGACAACACACGTTGGAGCAGGAGAGGAGAATAGCGGTTGCCCAGGAGGAATCTGAAGCAGCTGCATATGAAGCAGAGATCATTTCATTTGTTCAGTGTTCATGTGCATACATATGTCAAACGTGTTTTTTAAATAAAATGTTGTGCACTTTTAAACTACGTCACCTCTGTTGTTCAAAATGGTTAAATGTTAACAGACGGTTAATTAAATGCTGAAACACCGGGGTAATTTAAAATAATGCAGAAGCTTAATCCTAAACCCCTTTAACTTACCAAATAATTTATAATATTATAAAAAAGCCAATCCAAATCTAGACCCATTTTGTGTATTGTGTAATAATGATACACCGATGATAAACTGACTTCCCAAAAAAAGCAGCAGCAGCCTAGAAAAAAAAAGCAGCAGCCTAGACAACGCACTTTTGGTTTGATGGAATTGCCAATTGACCTTGGAATTATATGTGGAAACTTGCTATACTTCCAGTTAACTTTAACTTACAAAATAATTAAAAATATTATAAAAAAGCCAATCCAAATCTAGGCCCACTTTTTGTATTGTGTATCATTTGAGTATCATTGTACAATCTATTGTTATTTATAAGGGTTATCTGTTCAGTGGTGGCTAATTACTGACATAACGCACGGCTCAGGAGACGCACACACAAGCTCAGAGTAGTTCAAACAGTTTATTAACAACAGGCGTGAGTGAGTGCGTGTCTGTGGGATGTCAATGTGTTGGTGGCGGTGTCTGCTTCAGGCACAGAGGCAGGTGACCGTACAGCCGGGCAACCCTATGGAAAAAGCACAGGGAGAGGGTGACGGGCATACACCAACACAGAGGAGATTTATGGCGAGAGAAGGACTTACTTGGGTGGACAGGATAGCTGGCACAGCAAGGGGCGAGACCCGGGAGACAGCCACCTGGAGAGCTCGGTGCAGCAGCGAGGAAAAGGCGTTGATGGGACGTCGTCCGCCGCCGGGAAATCCACCTGTGCACAGGGGAGCAGACTGGAGAAAAAGAAGGTAAGGGCTTCTTACCCAAATATTTGCGCTGAAGTTTTAGAAGTGACTCACAACGGTGAGGGACGAAGTCTGACGGCTTCAGGCCGAAGCTCAGGGCGAGACGGCTTTTATCCCTCGCCGTTGATGACGAGCAGGTGCGGGAGCAGGTGGCGCCGCTGATGAATGGCGCGGCGTGACAGTACTCCCCCCTCTAGCAGCGCCTCCTGGCGATGGCTTATCTGGGTGTGCTCGGTGGAAGTCCGCGATGAGCGATGGGTCCAACACAAACGACGAGGGTACCCACTGTCGATGCTCGGGCCCATAGCCCTCCCAGTCCACCAAGTACTGCAACCCACGACCCCGGCGTCGAGAGTCCAGGATGGAGGCGACGGGCCAGGCCGGATGGCCATCAATCATCCGGGGCGCGGGTTGCGCAGCAGGAGGGGGGCAAAGGGGGTCGGTGACTGCCAGCTTCACCTTTGACACGTGGAAGGTGGGATGTATGCGGAGGGAGGGGGGGAATAGCCACGCGCACAGCCACCGGGTTGATGATCCGGGTGATGGGATAGGGACCCATGAACCGCTGTGCCAGCTTCCTCCTCTCGCCCTTCAATGTAACGTCCTGGGTCGACACATAAACTTGTTGCCCAACTCTGTACGCCGGGGGCAGGTCTTCTGTGCCGGTCCGCCACGGTCCTGTTGCGCTCCGCTGTGCGTAAAAGCGCACTACGCGCGGCAGCCCAGATGGACCGGAACTGCCTGAGATGCACCCTAACTGAGGGGACAGTTACCTCGCTCTCCTGCGCTGGAAACAGCGGGGGGTCGTAACCCAGGGATGCCTTAAAGGGGGACATCCCCGTTGCAGAAGAGCGGGCGGTGTTGTGGGCGTACTCAACCCAGGCGAGATGGTTGCTCCAGGACGTTGGTTTGGATGTGGTCACACAGCGGAGCGCAGCCTCCAGCTCCTGGTTGGTCCGCTCACACTGCCCGTTGGACTGGGGGTGATGGCCGGAGGAGAGGCTCACCTTGGCTCCGATGGCGTTGCAGAATGACCTCCAAACCTCGGATGAAAATTGGGGGCCCCGGTCCGAGACCACGTCCACCGGAATCCCGTGCAGCCTGACCACGTGTTGGACGAGGAGATCCGCCGTCTCCAGGGCAGTAGGGAGACCTCGCAGGGGGACGAAGTGCGCCGCCTTGGAGAAACGGTCCACGATGGTCAGGATGGTGTCAAAAGAGTTGGAAACGGGGAGTCCGGTGACGAAATCCAACGCGATGTGCGACCAGGGCCTGCCAGGAACGGGCAGGGGCTGAAGCAGACCCGCTGGAGGGGCGTTTCCCGACTTGCAGGTGGCACAGATTGGGCAAGCCCGGGCGTAGCGGGCTGCGTCCCTCCGCAGGCCTGGCCACCAAAAGGACCGTTGGAGGAGGTTGATCATCCGGGAGGTGCCGGGATGACAGGTGAGCCGGGAGGTGTGGAGCCAGTGGACGACCTCTCCTCGGACCGCAGATGGCACGAACAGTCTTCCTTCCGGTCCGCCGCCAGGATCAGGTTCCACCTCCTGCGCCTTCCGGATCTTGCTCTCGATGTCCCAAGAGATGGCACCCACGACGCACGACCTGGGCAGGATGGTGTGGGGCGTCTCCTCAGCCTCCACGGGGGTAAACTGCCTAGAGAGGGCGTCAGGCAGGCCGTTCTTGGAGCCTGGCCTGAAGGTGATGGTAAAACGGAACCTGGCGAAGAACAGAGACCAGCGCACCTGGCGGGCGTTCAGGCGCTTGGCAGATCGTAAGTACTCTAAGTTCTTGTGGTCCATCAGGACCACGAACGGCAGGTCCGCCCCCTCTAGCCAGTGGCGCCACTCCTGTAAGGCGAGTTTAATGGCCAGGAGCTCTCTGTCCCCCACATCGTAGTTCCTCTCCGCCGGGGACAAGCGCCGGGAGAAGAAGGCGCAGAGTCGTTTGGCGCCATCGTCAGGTGACCGCTGGGATAGAACTGCTCCCACTCCCGTGTCCGAGGCATCCACCTCCACGATGCACTGCAGCGCGGGGTCGACCTGGCGAAGAACCCGGGAGGAGGAGAATTCCGCCTTCAGTGCCTTAAAGGCAGCAGCGACCTCTTCTGTCCACTGGAAAGGGACCTTCGGGGACGTGAGGTGGGTCAGCGGTCCGACAATCGAGCTGAAGTTGGGCACAAAGCGGCGGTAGAAATTGACGAAGCCAACAAATTGTTGTACCTGCTTCCGGGATGCGGGAGTAGGCCACTCCACCACCGCCTTCACCTTCTCTGGGTCTGGGAGCACCTGGTCTTGAGAGATGATGAATTCCAGGAAGGATGTGGTCCTAGGGTAGAATTCACACTTTTCAGCCTTCACGTAGAGCCGATTCTCCAGCAGTCTTTGGAGGACCCGCCTCACATGGACCTGGTGCTCGTCCCTGGACCTGGAGAAGATAAGGATGTCGTCCAGGTAGACGAACACGAAGAGGCCGATGAAATCCCGGAGGACATCGTTGATGAGGCGCTGAAAGACGGCAGGAGCGTTGGTTAACCCGAACGGCATGACTAGGTATTCAAAGTGGCCGTTCGGGGTACGGAAGGCTGTCTTCCATTCATCTCCCTCCCGGATCCTGACGAGGTGGTAAGCGCTGCGTAGATCCAGCTTGGTAAACCAGGTCGCCCCCTGGAGGGAGTGAAAGGCAGTGTCCATGAGGGGCAGGGTGTAACGGTCCCTCTCAGTGATGTCGTTGAGCGCACGGTAGTCAATGCAGGGGCGGAGGGATCCGTCCTTTTTCCCAACGAAGAAGAACCCTGCCCCCACGGGTGACGACGATGGGCGAATTATCCCAGCGCTCAGTGATTCCTTCAGGTAGGTGTTCATAGTCTCCTTCTCCGGCGCAGACAGGCTGTAGAGCCGACCAGAAGGTAAGGGAGCCCCCTGGCGGAGGTTGATGGCACAGTCATAGGGCCGATGAGGGGGGGAGAGACATAGCTTTCGTCTTGCTAAACACCATACCCAGGTCGTGAAAATTCCGGAGGCACCAGAGACAGGTCCGGAGGTGCTGCGTCTGCCACAGGGAAGAAGCGGACGGGGAGCAGGCAGCGACTGAAGGCAGGTGCCCATACAAAACGTCTCCATGCCGATACCCCAGCTGACTTCCAGTCCAGGACAGGGTTGTGGAGGCGTAGCCAGGATACCCCAGGATGACGGGCGACACAGAGTGGGCAGGGACTAAAAAACCATCTCCTCCCGGTGGTTCCCTGAGATGATGACTGGGACGGGAATGGTCTGATGTGAGACTCTCCAAGGGAGGCACGAGAGAGATTGACCAGGGAGATGGGGTTTCTCAGTGCCTGACAGCGGATGCCCCAATCGGGTTGCCAGGCTTTGTGAAATGAAGCTGCCTTCTGCGCCCGAATCCACCAGTTGCGTGGGTGAGATGCCCAGTGGGGGTTGTGGCAGAAACGGATGGGCAGCTTCAATTGGTGTGAGGGGATTTTGCCGATTGACGTCTCGAGGCCCCTACAGTGACTCGCGGACCCCGCCGTTTGGCTTCTGTGGACAAAGCTCCACCGTGTGCTGACTGTCTCCGCAATACATGCAGAGACCCAACTCACGGCGGCGTTGTCTCTCTGCCGGGGAGAGCTTTGTCCAGCCCGTCACCATCGGCTCCGACTCCTCGGGGCGCGATGGTGGCGGCGTCGCCAGGGGGCGAGCTTGGGGCAGGCGCAGCGAGGCTCCCCGAGGGCGAGAAGTAGACGACTTCCGTCCTGAGGAGCGCTCGCGCAGCCTGTTGTCCAAGCTAATGGCTAGTGAGGTTAGCTCCGCTAGTGTTCCGGGGACATCCCGTCCAGCCAGTTCATCCCTCAGATCGTCATTGAGGCTGCGGAGGAACAGGCCACAGAGGGAACGTTCGTCCCAGCCCAATTCCTCCGCTGCTACCCGGTAGTCGATAGCATAGCCCGCGGCTGACCGGCTTCCCTGGTGGAGAGCGAGAAGCCGATCGACCTGGACCGTCTCGGTGCGAGAATGGTCGAACACCTCCAGGAAGCGCCTCACGAACTCGGCATAGGTGAGGGTGGCATAACTGGGTCTCGCCATTATGGTGTAGGCCCAGGTTAAAGCGCGCCCCTCCAGGAGGTTACCTATGTAGCCGATTCGGCTGTGATCAGAGGGAAAATCTCCGGGCACACGGTCGAACACAGACTCACACTGCATCACGAACCCCTGCGCTCCGCCGAGCTTTCCGCTAAAGCGAGCGGGGGTCGGAATTGGTGTGAGACCGGTCGGTGCCACCGGAGCTGGCTGAACGGCCGCAGGAACAGCAGGAGCTGCGCCACCCTGAGGGGCCGGGGGGAACGGCTGCTGGGGGTCCAGGCGGTCCAATCGGTTTGTTATTGCTACTAATTCATTCAGGATCACCTGTTGTTGATAAGCGATTTGATCCACTCGAACCTCGAGAGTGGTAAGACGGTGTGCGAGCCCGCCGTCTGCCGAGCCGCTCTGCTGAAGCCGTACTGACATAACGCACGGCTCAGGAGATGCACACACAGGCTCAGAGTAGTTCAAACAGTTTATTAACAACAGGCGTGAGTGAGTGCGTGTCTGTGGGATGTCAATGTGTTGGTGGCGGCGTCTGCTTCAGGCACAGAGGCAGGTGACCGTACAGCCGGGCAACCCTATGGAAAAAGCACAGGGAGAGGGTGACGGGCATACACCAACACAGAGGAGATTTATGGCGAGAGAAGGACTTACTTGGGTGGACAGGATAGCTGGCACAGCAAGGGGCGAGACCCGGGAGACAGCCACCTGGAGAGCTCGGTGCAGCAGCGAGGAAAAGGCGTTGATGGGACGTCGTCCGCCGCCGGGAAATCCACCTGTGCACAGGGGAGCAGACTGGAGAAAAAGAAGGTAAGGGCTTCTTACCCAAATATTTGCGCTGAAGTTTTAGAAGTGACTCACAACGGTGAGGGACGAAGTCTGACGGCTTCAGGCCGAAGCTCAGGGCGAGACGGCTTTTATCCCTCGCCGTTGATGACGAGCAGGTGCGGGAGCAGGTGGCGCCGCTGATGAATGGCGCGGCGTGACAATTACACACTAAAACAACGTAGAAAATGACTGCAAAGAAAATGCTGCAGCTAGACAACTCACTTTTGGTTTGATGGAATTGCCAATTGACCTTGGAATTATATGTGGAAACTTGTTATACTTCCAGTTAACTTTAACTTACCAAATAATTGATATTATAAAAAAGCCAATCCAAATCTAGGCCCATTGTGTATCATTTGAGTATCATTTTTCCCATCTATTGTTATTTATAAGGGTTATCTGTTCAGTGGTGGCTAATTACACACTAAAACAACGTAGAAATGACTCAAAAAAAAAAAATGCTGCAGCTAGACAACTCACTTTTGGTTTGATGGAATTGCCAATGAACCTAGAAATTTTATGATTAAACTTTTTTTAATCCTACTAAATACTGTGACATTGTCACACTGCCCAACACCAAATTATAATTTTCTTTTTCAAACCAAAGATCACTATGGATCTATTGAATCACAATAGCATAGGTTTATCATATTCCATGTCAAACGTTTACAACATCGAAAATGTTATATTTGGGTTTACATGTATGGGTATTTTCGCTTTATATTATACTAGACTGCTTATAATTTATTGGAATTCTCAGAATTTGGAATGCCGATATAACATTCAATTCACATGTACTTACCTTTTACCTAATTCGACTTTCACCTTTATCAGTGTCTACTGCTGAATGTAAATTACACCTGTGGCAACTGCTTACAATTTTACTTAAAAACTGTACCCAATGTAGAGCAATGGATACAGCAGTGGTAATATTATTAAATTTAACAATAACAATTACATTACCATTAAAAATCTTGACACCTTTATGGCTGAACAGCAGGATTAGGGTCATATGAGGCAATGGAATGTGTATGTAATTATTCGCCTTTATCATCCAGTGTTATAATATACAAACCACACTTTTATCCAAAAGACTAACATTTTATTCCATTACAAATATTCCCAAAACATGTTTACAAATGGGGAGCTTTCAGTACTTCGACCAGACTGCCAAAATGGTTTAGGAAGGCTCCGTGGAAGGAAGCCATCTCTGTCAGCTCATCCCTTCTTAATGCGGCTAACTGCAGGTGTCTTTCGCGCTGTTCGTGCTGCCGTTGATGCTGTTCGAGCATCCTTTCATGGATCCGCATCTCCTCAGCATGATTCTGGGCCATCAGTGATGCAAGGTCTGCAATGTTGTTGGACCTTTTCAGCTTGCCTATATGAAAGACAGAAGTCATTGTATTTAGATAACACCGGATCAAAACATGTCAGAAAAAATATTATGGAATTAAACTGTTGAAAGCCTGTGGTGGGATGCTTCGTTGCTGTATTTAAGCTCAACTGTCATGTTGTTGCCCCTCAGTAGAGTGGACTATATGCAACTTCTGTGGTGATGTGGTTAGGCCCCCCTTCATTTCAAAAAGGATTAATTGTAAAAAGTATTTGATTTAATGGGTTATTTTTAAAAGAATTTCTTTGTACTGTGGCCTCATAAATCAGAATGGGTTAATAGTGTTAGCTGACTTGAAGAATTTCAATCAAGCATTTTGATTTGAAGTTGGTACATGTGCTCCTTTTTTTTTTGTGAAAATACAACAGTATTTCCACCATCAACACACCTATAACACTGGGCCACTGTGACTATGAACACCCCTGAATCTAGTATTTTTTATAAACGTAGAAAGACATTTTAAATTCCTTATTATGCGTCTATAGAAAATAACAATCACATATAAAAACAACCGGGTGGTAATTTTCAGTTTGTTGTGCCTTACCAGCACTTGACCAGGAGATGCCGGATAGTGATGGAGCTGGCGGTCCAGTGAGGCGGACCCCAAGGGATTTGAAAACTGTGTATAGAAGGAAAAAACACACAATAAAGCTCACAAACAAAGTGCAACATGTACCGCAAACACAAAACTTTTTAACCAGAATACAATAAGCTTACGTCAGCATTTTGTTCACGTGAATACTGAAATAAAAGCGCGATTCAGCAGCTTGATGCGAGGTAGCAGCAAGGTACAGAGGTAGCTAGCTATTAGCGGGCTAGCCATCACCACAATTGCCCACAATCAAACAACTTTCTTTATTGCTTAAATAAAGTGCGCTTTTGACCGAAAGGCAAGAAGACGGACAATAACAAAACAACACTCACCGTCACCGTTTTCCAATTCCGTGGCCGTGTCGAGTACAAATTCTCTGCCATTATAGCTGGCCGGACACTTCCTGGTATATTTTTTCATTGCGAGTTGCCCCACCAACTCGCTCTGGATGTAGTCATCGGCTACGAGGGACAGAAAAGTCCGCACCTCCTCGTTTGTTCATGGAATAAACTTGCGCGTGGACATCGTTATATGAGAACACAATTGTGAATCCAGTCACCGCAGTTACTCGCTGAAATTACAAATGGCGGTTGTGTAGCTTCAACAGAAAACAAAACGGACGCGTTTGGTGACGTTACGCCCTGACCAATCAGCGTTTAGCAGTCGATTGACGTCAATTCACACCTCGCTTTTCACTCGGCTGTACCCTGCCTCTGAACAGGCACGAAAATCGTAACGGTTAAACCGTGAGGACTTGGGTGGAAATGGCGAAAAACCGAAACAAGTAAAAAAAAGTAAAGCCAAGGTGATACTGGTGGAAATGGGGCTTTAGATCCTCACTGGCGGTTGAGACTCTTTGTCCTGTTCTGAGGTGTGAAGTCGCCTTACATATGTAATCACCAAACATTCTCATATGCTTCAACATATGTAAGTTATGGAATATATGATAAATATAGACCACAGCCCCCCCCCCAAACGACTAAGAAAAGGACAATAGAAAAATTCACAGTTTAAGATAATTATTATGACATACTAACTGCTACACCTCTTGCCACAGGAGAAACTTTCTAGCAGCAATGCCCCTAAGAGAGTTCAGTGGTAATCATAACAGCATAGTAAAATCACAAGTCAGTCCTAAACTGTTACAGCACAATTAGTGAACAACTGTTGAGTAGTTTGCATCAGTCTCTGTGCCGTCTGGGTTTTAATCTTCTCCCGAAACTGCTGTGGGTCCGCTTGGGCCTCCTGCTGGGACCTTCTTGTAAGGAATCTGCAGCTTGGGGAGGAGAGTGATTATTTGTTCCCTGCAGGGGGGCTGAGTCTTTTCTCTTGGGGGGTCTACCCCTCCGAGGTGCTCTCGCCAACCGTGCAGGCTCGTCTCTCAACAAGAAGGCAGGTTTAAGTCTGTCAATGCTGACTGTTTCTTTTCTATCCCCAAAATCAAGCACAAAGTGTTTATCACCAGGTTCCAGCACTCTGAATGGCCCATCGTATGGTGGGCGGAAAGTTGGTTTTAAAGCTTCATGCCTAACAAAAACGAATTCGGCATTCTTTAATGTTTGAGGGACAAAAACCCGTGGAAAAGAGTGATGAGCCGGACCGGGGAGAGAGTCCGGTCCGCTGCTGCCTAAAAACCTCGGGGCTGGAAGATGCCCTGGCTCTGGGTTCTCTGGTAAAAATTCACCTGGGAGCCTGAGAGGTTGTGCAAAAACTAATTCTGCTGGAGAGGCGTCTAGATCCTCTTTGGGCGCAGCACGCAGCCCCAATAAAACCCAGGGAAGTTTATTTACCCAATTTGTATCCGTTAGTGAGGCTCTGAGGGCGGCCTTTAAAGATCTGTGAAAACGCTCGCATAACCCATTAGCCTGAGGGTGATAAGCGGTGGTGCGGTGAATTGTTGCCCCTAAGCTGCTGGACATGGCTGACCAAAGCTCCTAGACAAATTGAGGCCCCCTATCGGACGTGATGTCCGATGGGACGCCAAAACGTGCCACCCAGTTTGTCAAAAAAATGCGAGCGACTTCCTCCGCTGTGGTTGACGCCAGAGGGACTGTCTCTGGCCAGCGCGTGGTGCGGTCTATCATTGTTAACAGGTGTGTGAAACCTTGGGAGGAAGGTAGTGGTCCCACGAGGTCGACATGAACGTGGTCGAACCTTCTAGATGGGATTCGAAAAGGCTCCAGAGGGGCTTTTGTGTGTTTGTGTATTTTGGCGCGCTGACAAGAAATGCAAGTTTTTGCCCATTCTTTTACGTTTTTGCGCAGGCCAGGCCACACAAACTTTTCGGCGACCATTTTAACCGAGGCGCGCACACCTGGGTGCGCGAGGGAGTGAATTGAGTCAAAAATACGGCGGCGCCATGTAGCTGGGACTAACGGGCAAGGTCGGCCGGTTGAGATATCGCATATTAGGGGGGGCACGCCGTCGCGTAAACCCCTTTCCTCCAGCCTTACCCTGTTGGTCCAGACAAGAGTGCGCGCACGTCCGCGTCACTACTTTGTTCCTCTGCCATGGCTGCATAATCTATCCCTGCATGGATTGGGGCCGTGTATGTGTCCGCGTTGGTGAAGAGTTCCACGGCTGAGGTAGTATAATCTGTCTCCTTGCGCTCTGACAATGTCACAGCGCGAGAGAGGCAGTCTGCTACCACGTTAAGTTTGCCTGCCACATGTCGAATGTGTGTGGTGAACTCTGAAATCGCAGCCAGCTGTCTTTGTTGCCTGCCTGACCACGGTTCGGAAATTTTAGCCATAGCAAAGGTGAGCGGTTTGTGGTCTACAAAAGCCGTGAAACTCCGCCCTTCTAACCAGAACTGGAAGTGGGGGATGGATAAATGAAGCGCTAGCAGCTCCCTGTCAAAAGTGCTGTATTTACGCTCGGTTTGGTTTAGTGATTTGCTGAAGAATGCCAAAGGTTGCCAGATTCCGCTGACATGTTGTTCTACAACTGCCCCTATAGCTAGGTCCGAAGCGTCTGTGGTTAGCGCAATGCGGGCCGAGGGATCGGGGTGAACCAACAATGTGGCATTAGCTAGGGCGCTTTTTACTTCCGCGAAGGCGCGTTCGCGCTCCGGGGTCCATTCGACCGCGTTGGAAGCTTTCTGTTTTCTGAGCGCGTCATATAGGGGCTGCATGAGCTGAGCTGTGTGGGGGAGGAAACGGTTGTAAAAATTAACCATGCCCAAAAATTCCTGCAGCGATTTGACCGTATGTGGCCGTGGGAAACTTTTTATCGCGTGAACTTTGTCTGGAAGTGGGACTGCCCCCTTCGGAGAAACTCTGTGTCCTAAAAAATCAATTTGTGACAAATTGCTATCTCTGCTCGCAGAGATAGCAAAAAGACGTAACAAACTAATAGTTTTTTGAATGCAAAAGATGCAATAGACTTACACAATGGTCCCCTCCGGCATACAACTAGGAAAATACCGGTAGCTACGGAGGGTGAGAATATGTATGGGCACATAATCATACCATGTAGGATAACTAAGTAGACGGTTGTGCTGTTTCATCCCATCTAGCAACAATGCTCTGCACTGTGTGTGTTTATATATTTACATATTTATTCCATCTAGCTACAATGCTCCGCACTGGGTGTGTTTATGTTTATATATCTATATATTTATTCCATCTAGCTACATTGCTCCGCACTGTGTGTTTACATATTCATATATTTATTCCATCCAGCTACAATGCTCTGCACTGTGTGTCTGTGTGTGTGTGTATATATATATTTTATAGTAATATGTACATATGTATATTAGCTGCTCTTGCTTGCTTGTTTTTTTTCTTGCCTTCTGATTGTTGCTCTGAGTGTTGCTATCCCTGTGCTGTTGCAATCCTGGAATTTCCCCGTTGTGGGACTAATAAAGGCTCATCTTATCTTATCTTATTAAAAAAAGTTAGGGCATTTTTGTGAAAACACTCGTTTTTGGTCACACTCATTTCTATTGTTTTCATGGAAATAATGGGACAAAAGAAGGTGCCCATTTCAGACACAAAAAACACCATCACTCTCTTCATACTGAACATAATCACATAATTCTTTTTTTTTACTTTAAAGGGGGGTCCAAGGTCTTTCCACCTAGCATGTCTATTAATGCATTTGTTGTATTTGAAATTTGTGTCCACATACTTATATACAGTAGATGGTGCTTACTGAATGTAAATTTTCATTACGTAGTGAGCATTTAGGAAAAAATACATATTATTGTTGCACAGAAAGAACAAAACTTCAGTCTTTACCAAGTCTTTAAAACCCAGAGTGAACCGTTTTATTGTGGCTGACCACTACATACATTTTTATCTTAAAATACTACAGAAAATTACTGTAGAAAAAAAATGTCACATGTTTGGAATAAAAAAAACATTCAAGCCTTAATAATAAAACAGACATTTGTTGGCTAAGAAGTTAAAACAACCAAAAATTATCCCTGGCTTTGAATCACATTTCTTCTGAAAGGCGACGTCGAGAATCATGGTGTGTTTTTGCTGCTAACACGAGTCGACTAATGCTAAGCTAACCGCTAAAATATAAGTTAAACAACCACTTACCCTCCAACACTGAGCGTATACTGGCATCCAGCCCATCCATTCTGATCTTCTATGCGACTCAAAAAAGTGTTAAACAGAACGTAGAGAAATGACCAGAGTGCGGCGGCATGGAATAAAGCGGCGTTGTTGGAGGTTTTAAGTAGAGTTTTATTATCATACCGCCGTCACGAGCTCCACTCCCGGCGCCGTGCATGAGCGCCGAGAGCGAGCCCACGGCTCTCAGAGAAGGAGAGGAGAGGCGGACACGTGTGTGTCCTACAGCAGAGGTTGAGAGAGAGAGGAGGTGTTACCGAACCTGTGCAGTATTTATACCCAACTCAAACAATACATCAAAGCAGTGTCACCGCGGTTGGTCTGATCAAAGGGACTGCAGAACAGGCATGAGATATTTGCATTTGTGAGACATACATCACAATAGGCAGATTTGCTAGACTCTGCTCTAGCTGCAGAACAAAGAGGTTAACAGGCACATCTACATATTAATCTGAGTCTCTAGGTCACAGTAAGGACAGGACGCATGAACACAATGCATGAGAGGCAACATAAACATCACAAGGCATGAATGGCACATTACGTCTCAGTAGTGTAGCGGAAAAAACCAGGAGTAGCGAGTTGTCTGTCCTTAGTCTGTTTGTGGGGGGTTTCCCAAACCGCCACAGCTCCCCCCCCAGAGGGCTCGGCAGGTGGTTGAGACCTCGATAATGCAGCTTGGGCAGCGAGCAGGGAAAAGCTCTGCGCAGGAGGGGGTGGAGGGGGGTGGGGGTAGTAAAAGCCGGCCGGAGACAATGAAAACGTATGGGCCGCGCAAATATTGCTTGTGGGTCCGCAATGTCGAAGGGCTGGTCCCGTTGAACGTGCAGAGGTCCACAAGAAGAAAAATTAGTCACTGGCTCCTCCCGCGATTAAGTCCTGCAAGGATTAATAGCGGCCGTGAAGAAAAGACGAGGCTGCTTGGCGGCTGTGATGAGAGCAGAGGGACTGGCATGTTGACTTTAGGTGCGGGCACAGCCTTAAAGTCCTCGGGGATCGCAAAACCGCTGAATTCCCCATGTGTGCCGTGGCTGAGACTATTAACAAATCCTTCGAGCATGCTGCATGCGTGCCTCAGGTGAGCGAGCAGCCCTGAAGGGCAGCGGCGAAGGAGGAAGGCAGTCTGTGGAGCCGTATGTGTCCCGTGCGTGGTGCGCCGTTCGCGTGACTCCCCGGTGCGTGTGCCGGGGTCCTGTGCATGGGTGGGCCGCTGGAGAGGAGAACCAGGGTCAGGGAGCTTGCTGGAGATCATCCCTGTTGTCTGTTGGAGCGGTGAAGGAAAGTAGACGCTCTGTCACTCGCTCGGTCATGGTACGTTCAGGTCCACGTGTGCTCCGTCGGCCATGGGGATCGCCGTCGTGGAGAGGGGACGAGGTGCATGCGCTCACGGTGTGGAGGAGCTGTGAGCGCGGCCGGTCCAGCGTGGATGTGCCGATCTAGGCATGCAGATCTCACCATGAAACGTTGCTCAGCTTTCCCGGTCGTGGGTGTTCTCCGTGGAGTTTCGCCTGGACACTCCGCGTTGAGGTCTCCCTGAAGCAGAAGGGAGGGCAGATCAGTCAGGCTGCCGCGTTTGCTTGTCGTCGGAGAATCACCGCCGGGTGTTGCATTCGCTGGCAGCGTGTTCGTTTCAGCGTCGGGTCACCAGTGCGGCGGCATGAAATAAAGTGGCGTTGTTGGAGGTTTTAAGTAGAGTTTTATTATCATACCGCCGTCACGAGCTCCACTCCCGGCGCCGTGCATGAGCGCCGACAGCGAGCCCACGGCTCTCAGAGAAGGAGAGGAGAGGCGGACACGTGTGTGTCCTACAGCAGAGGTTGAGAGAGAGAGGAGGTGTTACCGAACCTGTGCAGTATTTATACCCAACTCAAACAATACATCAAAGCAGTGTCACCGCGGTTGGTCTGATCAAAGGGACTGCAGAACAGACATGAGATATTTGCATTTGTGAGACATACATCACAATAGGCAGATTTGCTAGACTCTGCTCTAGCTGCAGAACAAAGAGGTTAACAGGCACATCTACATATTGATCTGAGTCTCTAGGTCACAGTAAGGACAGGACGCATGAACACAATGCATGAGAGGCAACATAAACATCACAAGGCATGAATGGCACATTACGTCTCAGTAGTGTAGCGGAAAAAACCAGGAGTAGCGAGTTGTCTGTCCTTAGTCTGTTTGTGGGGGGTTTCCCAAACCGCCACAAGAGTTAAAATATGCAGGTAAAAAAAAATAATGTTAGCTAACTGAGCTAGCGCATGTTAGCGCGAGCTAGCACGAACCATAAATAGCATTATGCGTTTGATAGCACTGTCTCTGTACCAATGCAAATTGCAGATATATCTATGTTTGCAGAAATATTATGATACTGACCTTCACACTTTGTGCTGAAGAGAGAAATTCAAGTCAGTCCTCTCTGTAGTCAAACAAGGCTCGACTTCGAAGTGACTTGCACACCACTGCGCGCTCATTCTGGTGGCATTGCGCATGCGCAAACAAAGGAAAACAACGAAAAACTTCGGAGCCATGGCAGTGTGGAGATGTATGATTTGTCTATTATCTGTTGCTTTGTCGCTCAAGGTACTACTCAGCCACATCAATGCAGTACATGGGCGTAGTTCAGAGTTTTGGATTTATTGTGGTATTGATGATTATTATTGGCCAGAGAAATCATCCTGTGGTCTAGCCAGGTGCCGGCTTGTTGCTGGTCCTTAAAAGTGGTAACTTTTTCTAACTGCAAGTAGATTTATTTTTTGAAAATTTACTATAAAACTTTTATAAAGCTTTGTTTTTTAAAGCTGTATGTTCCTTTACTGTTATTGACATTGTTAGTGTTCTAATGCAAAATAGCCTGAAGTTACTCACCTTCCTGGATTGAAATTGGAATATGTATGGTAATGATGGAAATAGCCAAATTAGTAAGACATATAATTTGCCATGCATTATGTTGAAGTCACTCTGTATGGCCTGTGTTGTATGACCAAAATATTGTTTAAGGTGCCTTATGTTTTGACTTGAATGGCCAATACAATGTCTTGAGCTCATGTCTCTGTCTCATACTATGCTGGTAAATAAACTTCTCCTGCATAAGACAGTTGGTCTCTAGCCATTTTCTTCCAAAATTAAGTATTATGTAAGCCAAGACACTGACACAATGAAAATGACACTAATATACTGCAAATATTCTCATAAATTGCTTTTTGTTACCCTTTAAGTCAGCCAACCTATTGAGTATAATTATTTATTTCTTAAATCAAGAGTTTTTAGATGTTCCATAATCTTAAATTAAGCAATTCAACGTTGACATCAACAATATCTTATTTTAAGTCTTATATATACTGTTTTAAGATTTCTGAACTAGATAAGTCAAATGATAATGGCTTTATCTAATAATAAGACTATACTACAAAGTCAAGGGCTTAAAATAAGTAACAAAATCTTAAAATTAGAGGAATTACCTTGCATGTCTAAAAACAAGATTTTAAATCTTACCAAGTATTGGAAAATTTGCAAACTATAATGTGTTGCATTTATGAAATCAGGGAACTCCTGCAGAGAAAACAAAATTACATTTCTGCATGCAACAAAAACATTTTGAACTCCGAAAAAAAAAAAGACATTCGGTTGAAGGTTGACATTGGGTTGAAAGGAGAGTGCTATTTCTAGCACTGATGACTCCTGATCCTTCGATAAAAATCTCATAATTCCGCTGAAAACAATACCGAAAGCTCAGAATTCCAACACGAGCCAATGATGTGATTTGGGGTTGGGGAAATTATCTGAAAATTCAGCAGGGGGTCTGGGGGACATAGTCCCCCAGCGGGGTCCGGGACATAGCCCCGGTGGGGTGTGGGGGAGGGGGGGCAAGAAGGGCAAAGCCCCTCGAAGCTCCTGGGTTTTTATGATTTTTAAGTACCAGAACTGTGCTTAAAAGACATAAAACAAACAGCTGAATGCCACTTATTACTGTATAATATTGACTTATGTTCCAAGAAGATAGCATTCCTAAAATATTCCAACAAGCATTATCCATCACATGCTTTAACACTTGATCAAATCAAAATCAGTTAATTTTATCTGTTCCATAATAGAAATAAAATTCCAACATACCATTACTTTTTATAATTTTACCATGCATTTCAGATCACCAGTTTCAATCTCCATTGAGACTTGAGCAGTTCATTTTGCACAATCACTGATGTAGCCAAGTCTTAGAAATATTCAAAAGTTATGAGTCAATGTCCACTGTGCACTGTCAATTTCAAACTGTTTGGAATCATAAAAGGGGATGGTTAACTTTTATTACCGTTTCATCCCTCGCGCCAGCCCAGCTCATACAGCCATTGTACGCCGCCAGTAACAGAGTTAATGACTCTCCACCTGGCCATACCGATTACCGGAAGTGGCCGTACGCCACTTCCAGTCCTGCCTGAAAGGGCGCAGCTTCACTGTGTTCGTGGACCACAAGCCGCTAACGTACTTAACGTACTTTATCTTCCTGGAAGATAAAATAAAGCGGAATTCGGCGAATTAGCAGAAAATCACATCCCTGAGAACACGCCGCCATGAATCTTTGAAAAAGCATACAACGAGCCATTTGATTGGTCCAATCATTTGCAACTATCCAATCGCAGGGCTGTCAAGCTACTGCAATACAGCAGTAGCTTGAACACAACACATCCGGGTTATCGCGGGAGACGACGTCCGGGGAAGCGCCGAGCGCTTATGTAAATCGTGCTGATTTTCACTGAAGGTGATAAACTTTAACACGTTTTTTTTTAGATTTTACAAGATCACCATAATCTTCAAATTTAGAATTACATTTTAAAAACTAATGAACTAAAATAAAATACATTTTAATTAAATACTCATTATTTATTTTCCAAAGCCACAGGGAGCCGCAGCAGAGGGATGAAAGAGCCGCATGCGGCTCCGGAGCCGCGGGTTGCCAACCCCTGTTCTAGAAGAATGCCATGCTTTTTAAGAGGAGAGTCTCTGGTGAGTATTCATTCTGACTATGCTTCTGTGTGAGATGTGTAATAAACTGTCTGAGTCAAATCCGCCTCGTTATTTACACGCTCCACACTGGTGACCCAAGACGAATCATGGAACACGGCGAAAGATCCCCGGAGCCAGCCGCGTTGGGAACCCCCAGCCAAGCATATGCTGTTGCAATCAAGCTACCGGATTTTTGGCAGCACAATCCGCGCTCCTGGTTCCACCTAGTTGAGGCGCAGTTCGCCCTCCGGGGGATATCGGCGGATGACACGAAGTTCCACTATGTGGTCGCAACGCTCGACGCCCGCACGGCTCAGCACGTGGAGAGCCTGCTCGATCAGCCACCAACCAACGACAAGTACGGCGCGCTGAAGGCTGCACTCATCCAGCACTACACACTCTCGGATGGTGAGAGAGCAGAGAGACTCCTGACGCGGACTGGGTTAGGAGATGGGTCGGCCATTGACCTGATGGAGAAGATGCTGAGATTAAAGGGCACGGACGACGACCATTTCAATTTTACCCACCTCTTCCTCCGGAACCTTCCGTCAGTGACGAGAGCGACCCTGGCCAATTCGCCATTGCTGGACAAGCGGGACTATCGTGCACTGGCCCAAGAAGCAAACCGGATCATCATCGCCAGCAGAGAGTTCACGACCATGGCGGCAGCGACGGAGCTCGGTGCGACGGCCGGAGGAGGCGAGGAGCCATCGACGGCAGCAGCAGAGCCACCGACGACAGCAGCAGCGGGGGCCAAAGAACGCGGGGGAGACACCCTTTGTTTCTACCACTGCCGCTTCGCAGAGAGGGCACGCAAATGTATACCACCATGCCAGTTCAAGCGCTCGGGAAACGCCAAGACAGGGGGTCGGGAGCAGCTGCGACCCTCGGGGAGGAGAACAAGCTGCTCTACTTGACGGACGCACGCTCGGGGAGGCATTTCCTCATGGACACCGGCGCCCAGATGAGTTTCATCATGCCATCCTACACCGACCGGCTGGAAGGATCTAGCGGCCCCGAGATGGCAGCAGCAAACGGCTCAGAGATTAAGACCTTTGGTGAGAGGACTCTACTCCTGTCTCTACACGGCCGTACATTTGAGTGGACTTTTGTCATAGCAGCATTGAATTTCAATATACTGGGGGCTGATTTTTTGTGCACACATGGTTTGTTGGTTGATGTCGCTAACAGGCGCCTAGTTAATGCACTGTCCTTTGATTCTATCCCCTGTATAGCTCAAGCGTCCCGGCCAACAGCACAAGCCAGCGTCACAGCTGCATGCGGTAAGTTCCACACACTGCTCACTCAGTTCCCAGCACTCACTGTCCCGACATTTTCGGCAGCCATCGCTAAACACGGGGTGGAGCATTTTATCACCACCACCGGGCCGCCCGTTTTTGCAAAACCTTGGCGCTTGGAAACAGCTAAACTGGCCATAGCGCGCGAGGAGTTTGCCACCCTGGAGAGGTTGGGCATCATCAGGCGTTCAAACAGCCCATGGGCTTCCCCGCTACACATGGTCCCTAAAGCTGAGGGTTTGTGGCGACCTTGCGGGGAATTCCGCAGGTTGAACAGTGCCACAGCGCACGACCGCTACCCAATTCCTCACATTCAGGAGTTTTTCCATTCACCTGGCAGGAGCGCGCATTTTTTCTAAAATAGACCTGGTCCGCGGTTACCACCAAGTCCCAGTGCGTGCTGAGGACATACCCAAAACAGCGGTGATAACTCTGTTTGGTTTATTCGCGTTTTTGCGCATGCCGTTTGGGCTTAAAGGGGCTGCACAGACGTTCCAACGCATGACGGATGCAGTGCTGCGCGATTTCCCTTTCGTGTTTGTCTACTTGGACGATATCTTGGTAGCCAGCGCGTCCGAAGACGAACACGAAACCCACCTCACGACGGTTTTCCGGAGGTTGGAAGAGCACGGGTTAATAATCAACCCAGCGAAATGTCAGTTCGGGGTGACGGGAATTGATTTTTTGGGGCACCGCGTCTCCCCCGAAGGAGCAGTACCGCTGCCTGACAAAGTGCGCGCAGTAGCAGATTTTCCCCGGCCGCAAACGGTCAGGGCGCTACAAGAATTTTTGGGAATAGTGAATTTTTATAACCGTTTCCTTCCCCACGCAGCGCAGCTCATGCAACCACTGTACACCGCGCTCAGAAAACAGAAGCCCGCGGATAAGGTCGAATGGACCCCGGAGCAAGAGTGGGCGTTCTCGGAAGTCAAAGCAGCCATGGCAAATGACGCATTGCTGGCACATCCAGACCCAACGGCCCGCATAGCGCTCACCACTGACGCTTCAGATGTGGCCATAGGGGCGGTCGTGGAGCAGCGCGTAGCCGGGGCTTGGCAGCCGCTTGCCTTTTTCAGCAGGACTTTGCACAACAGTGAACGTAAATACAGCCCGTTCGACAGGGAGTTGCTGGCTCTCCACCTGGCCATTCGCCACTTCCAGTTCTGGCTGGAAGGGCGCAGTTTCACCGCGTTCATTGACCACAAGCCGCTAACATTTGTGATGGCCAAGGTTTCAGAACCGTGGTCGGGCTGGCAGCAGAGACAGCTGGCCGCGATCTCAGAGTTTACTACCGATATTCAGCATGTCTCGGGTAAACTGAATGTAGTGGCAGACTGCCTCTCGCGCGCCGTGGCGGCCCCAGTGTGTGTGGGGATAGATTACGCAGTGTCATGACTCGCCACTCATCATTGGCTCCTGCTGCGCGCACACCTGCGCCTCGTCGGCGACAAACTATTTAACCCACTCTGCCCTGTACTTCGGCCTGAAGCCTTCTGCTCCCTTCGGCTCGTCTTCGCTGTTGGAACCCCCATTGCCAGCAAGACTACTCTCAACGTAAGCATCCTTACCTTTTCTCCTCAGTCCTCTCCCCTGTGCACAGGTGGATTCCTTGGCGGCGGACTCCCCGTCTCGCCACATCATCCTCGCTGTCGCCACAGGCTCTGCAGGTCACTGTCTCCTGGGCTCTCTCATTGCCAACGCCAGCCACCTGTTGTACCAAGTAAGCAGCAGTCTTTGTCACGGTCCTGCATAGGTGTGGTGCCCTTTACCTTGTCCCTCTGCTCTCTCATTATAGGGTTGCCCGGCTGTACGGCGAACTGCTCTGCTGCCTGCGCACTGAAGTTCTCCCACAGTACATTCACATATCTCACACATGCATTCATACATCCCTGCTTGTTGAATAAAGCTGTTAAATCTATCCTGAGCCTGCGTGTGTGTCTCCTGAGCCAGACATTATGTCAGTACGGCTTCAGCAGAGCGGCTCGGCAGACAGCGGGCTCGCACGCTGTCTTTCCACCCTCGAGGCTCGGGTAGATTTAATAGCCCACCAACAGCAGGTAATTTTGAATCAATTAACTACCATCACTCACCGGTTAGACCGCCTGGACCCCCAGCAGGCGTTCCCCCCAGCTCGTCAGGGTGGATTAGCTCCCGCTGCCCCGGTGGCTGGCCAGTTTGCCGCGGGACCGCCGACCCGGCTCACACCCATCCCAACTCCTGCCCGCTTCAGCGGGAAACTTGGCGGAGCTCGGGGTTTTATTATGCAGTGTGAGTCGGTGTTCCTGCGTGTTCCCGGGGACTTTCCCTCAGACCACAGCTGGATTGGTTATATAGGGAATCTCCTGGAGGGGCGAGCGCTGACTTGGGCTTACGCCGTAATGGCGAAGCCCAGTTACGTGAACCTCGCCTATGACCAATTCGTGCGGCAGTTCCTCGACGTGTTTGATCATTCCCGGTGCGATAGTGTCCTAACTGACCATCTCCTTGCTCTCCAGCAGGGAGTTCGGTCAGCGGCGGACCACGCTATTGACTTCCGGGTCACCGCCGAGGAAGTGGGCTGGGATGAAGCGTCACTCTGTGGCATCTTCCTCCGCAGCCTCAGCCCAAGTCTGAGGGATGAACTGGCCGGTCGAGATCTCCCGGGAACTCTTTCGGAGCTAATCTCCGTAGCTGTTAGCTTGGACAACAGGCTGCGTGAGCATTCCTCCGAGCGGAAGTTGACCAGCCGCTTGCGAGGAGGCTCCGTCCGCACGCCTCAAGCTCGCCCCCTGGCGTTGCCTCCCCCGGAGCCTTCCGAGGAGTCAGAGGCAATGGTGGTTGGCCAGTCAAAGCTCCCCCTAGCGGAGAAACAGCGCCACCTGCAGTTGGGCCTGTGCATGTATTGCGGAGGCAACCAGCATACCGTGGAGCTCTGCCCGGAGAAGCCAAACGGGGAGGTCCGCGAGTCACTGTAGGGGGCCTCGCGGATTCTAACCGGTCAAATCCCCTCACTAATCTTACTCTGCCCATCCGTTTTTGTCACAACGTCATGGGGCATCTCACTCACGCACTGGTGGACTCAGGAGCAGAGCAGAGTTTTATTTCTCAGAGCCTGGCAACCCAATTGGGCATCCCCTGTCACCCTCTGCCAACTCCGCTCAGCCTGATCACCCTTTCTCACGCACCCCTCGGACGAGTGACTCATCAGACCAGGCCAATTCCTGTAATCATATCAGGTAACCATCGGGAGGATCTTGTGCTCTATGTCCTGTCCTCCTCTGTCTCGCCTGTCATCCTAGGCTATCCCTGGCTGCGCCTACACAACCCGGTGCTAGATTGGCAGGCCGGTAGGATCGCCGCCTGGAGTTCGTTTTGCATGGGCACCTGCCTTCAGTCCACAGCCTGCGCCCCGTCCTCACCCCCTCCGGCCAAGGACGCTGCACCGCCGGACCTCACCTTGGTGCCTCCAGAGTTCCATGATCTGGGCCTCGTCTTCAGTAAGTCCAAGGCGATGTCTCTTCCTCCTCATCGACCCTACGATTGTGCAATTAACATCCGCACGGGGGCTCACTTACCCTCAGGGAGGCTATACAGCCTGTCAGTGCCGGAGAAGGAGGCGATGGATGCCTACCTGAAGGAGTCGCTCAGCGCGGGAATCATCCGCCCCTCTTCATCCCCGCTCGGCGCAGGGTTCTTCTTTGTGTCCAAGAAGGACAGTTCTCTCC
The DNA here is from genome assembly GCA_020510985.1 of Pholidichthys leucotaenia. Classification (NCBI taxonomy): domain Eukaryota; kingdom Metazoa; phylum Chordata; class Actinopteri; order Cichliformes; family Pholidichthyidae; genus Pholidichthys; species Pholidichthys leucotaenia. The sequence goes on along the minus strand of CM035846.1, from coordinate 28,292,017 downwards.
GCCCCTGCATTGACTATCGGGCCCTCAACGACATCACGGAGAAGGACCGCTACACCCTGCCGTTGATGGACACCGCCTTCCACTCCCTCCAGGGGGCGACCTGGTTTACCAAACTGGACCTCCGCAGCGCCTACCACCTCGTCCGGATCCGGGAGGGAGATGAGTGGAAAACAGCCTTCCGTACGCCTACTGGTCACTTCGAATACCTGGTGATGCTGTTCGGATTAACCAACGCCCCTGCAGTGTTCCAGCGCCTCATTAATGACGTCCTCCGGGACTTCCTGGGCCTCTTCGTCTTTGTTTACCTGGACGACATCCTAATCTTCTCCAGGTCACGGGATGAACACCGGGTCCATGTGAGGCTGGTCCTGCAGCGATTGTTGGAGAACAGGTTGTACGTCAAGGCTGAAAAATGTGAGTTCTATGCCAAGACCACCTCCTTCCTGGGGTTTGTTATTTCGCATGATCAAGTCCTCCCTGACCCTGCGAAGGTGAAAGCGGTGGTCGACTGGCCCACACCGACCTCCAGGAAACAGGTACAACAGTTCATAAGATTCACCAACTTTTACCGCCGCTTTGTTCCAAATTTCGGCGCCATCTTTGGTCCATTGACCCGCCTCACCTCGCCTAAGACCCCCTTCCGGTGGACTGAAGAGGCTGCTGCGGCGTTCCAGGCACTGAAAACGGAGTTCTCTTCCTCCCGGGTCCTAACCCAGGTCGACCCCGCGTTGCAGTGTTTGGTGGAGGTCGACGCGTCTGATACGGGAGTGGGGGCGGTGAAGTCCCAGCGGTTACCCGCCAACGGGACCAAGCGACCCTGCGCCTTCTTCTCTCGGCGCCTGTCACCGGCTGAACGCAACTATGACGTCGGGGACAGGGAGCTCCTCGCCATCAAGCTCGCCCTGCAGGAGTGGCGCCATTGGCTGGAGGGGGCTGCTTTGCAGTTCATTGTGTTAACGGACCACAAGAACTTGGAGTACTTGAGATCTGCCAAACGTCTGAACACCCGCCAGGCGCATTGGTCCCTGTTCTTTGCCCGTTTTCGCTTTACCATCACGTACTGCCCCGGTTCGAAGAACGGCCTGCCTGATGCCCTTTCCAGGCAATTCGCCCCCGAGACGTCCGAGGACCCGGTGCATTCCATCTTACCCAGCTCGTGTGTTGTGGGGGCGATGTCCTGGGCCATTGAGGACAAGATCCGTAAGGCGCAGGAGACCGAACCAGATCCTAGCGGCGGACCAGAGGGGAGGCTATTCGTTCCATCTTCGGTTCAGGGGGAGGTTCTTCACTGGATCCACACCTCCAAGTTTGCCTGCCACCCTGGAGTCTCCCGGCTGGTCGATCTCCTCCAGCGGTCCTTCTGGTGACCTGGTCTGCAGAAGGACGCCGCCAACTACATCCGGGCCTGCCCAGTATGTGCCACCGGCAAGTCAGGTAACGCTCCCCCCGTGGGTCTGCTCCAGCCCCTGCCGATCCCAGGCAGGCCCTAGTCCCACATAGCCCTCGATTTCGTCACCAGTCTCCCAGTCTCCAACACCTATGACGCAGTGCTGACCATTGTTGATCGTTTTTCCAAGGCCGCCCACTTCGTGCCACTGCGGGGTCTTCCTACGGCACGGGAGACAGCGGATCTCCTGGTCCAACACGGGGTCAGAAACTGCACGGGATTTTTTTTTTTTTTATTACTTATTTTGTACCTGTAGGTAGATTTGTTTTGCAGTCTGGTGACAAGCCACCAGCTACCGGTCGCTGCGTGCGCAAGCGCCCCGTATCCCTAACCTGCATGTTTTTGGTATGTGGGAGGAAACCGGAGAAATCCTGGAGTAAACCCACGCAACAGGGGGAGAACATGCAAACTCCACACAGATCACTGTTGGTCGGGGGCAGGGATCGAACCAACGACCTCACGATCCCCGTGATCCCCCGGCCGAGGGTAAACTGTGCTGCCACAGTGCTATCCACTGCACCACCGTGCAGCGTCGTCTCAGATCGGGGGCCCCAATTCGTCTCTGAGGTGTGGAGGTGTTTTTGTAACGCCCTGGGAGCCACGGTAAGCCTCTCCTCCGGCCATCATCCGCAGTCCAACGGGCAATGCGAACGGGCCAACCAGGAGCTGGAAGCTGCTCTCCGCTGCGTCACCGCCTCCATCCCGGCCTCTTGGAGCACGCATCTGGCCTGAGTAGAATACGCCCACAACTCCACTCGGTCTTCTGCCACTGGTATGTCCCCCTTCAAGGCCTCCCTGGGGTACGACCCGCCATTGTTCCCGGTGCAGGAGGGTGAGTTGGCTGTCCCATCTATCCAGGCGCACCTGAGGCGGTGCCGGAGTCTTTGGTCCAAGGCGCGCGATGCGCTCTTGTGCACAACTAAGCGCAATAGCATCAATGCTAATCGTCATAGAAGACCGGCTCCTGCCTACCAGGTGGGTCAGAAAGTTTGGGTTTCTACTCACGACATCAACCTGAAGGGCGAAAAGAAGAAACTGGCTCAACGCTTCATTGGACCCTTCACCATCACCAAAATTATTAACCCGGTGGCTGTGCGTTTGGCTGTCCCCCCCTCCCTCCGTATTTGCCCCACCTTCCACGTATCCAAGATCAAGCCTGTGGTGATCCCCTCTGCCCCCCACCCATGGCGCCGCCCGCGCCCCTGATGATCGATGGCCACCCGGCCTGGAGAGTCACCGCCATCTTAGACTCTCGGCGCCGAGGTCGCGGGCTGCAGTATCTGGTGGACTGGGAGGGTTTCGGTCCTGAATGGAGGCAATGGGTGCGCTCTTCCCTGGTTCTGGACAAGGGTCTCATCACGGAGTTCCATTGGGCGCACCCGGATAAGCCAGCACCAGGAGGTGCTGCTGGGGGGGGGGGGAGTACTGTCATGACTCGTCACTCATCATTGGCTCCTGCTGCATGCAAACCTGCGCCTCGTCAGCGACAAACTATTTAACCCACTCTGCCCTGTGCTTCGGCCTGAAGCCGTCTGTTCCCTTCGGCTTGTCTTCGCTGTTGGAACCCCCATTGCCAGCAAGACTACTCTCAACGTAAGCATCCTTACCTTTTCTCCTCAGTCCTCTCCCCTGTGCACAGGTGGATTCCTTGGCGGCGGACTCCTCGTCTCGCCACATCATCCTCGCTGTCGCCACAGGCTCTGCAGGTCGCTGTCTCCTGGGCTCTCTCATTGCCAACGCCAGCCACCTGTTGTACCAAGTAAGCAGCAGTCTTTGTCACGGTCCTGTATAGGTGTGGTGCCCTTTACCTTGTCCCTCTGCTCTCTCATTATAGGGTTGCCCAGCTGTACGGCGAACTGCTCTGCTGCCTGCGCACTGAAGTTCTCCCACAGTACATTCACATATCTCACACATGCATTCATACATCCCTGCTTGTTGAATAAAGCTGTTAAATCTATCCTGAGCCTGCGTGTGTGTCTCCTGAGCCAGACATTATGTCACGCAGCCATGGCCGCGGAGCAGGTTAGTGACGCGGACATGCGCGCGCTCCAGCCTGGACCAACAGGGTTAAGGCTGGACAGCAGGGTGCTGCAAGACGGCATGCCCCCCCCTAATCTGCGATGTCTCCACGGGGCGCCCGCGTCTCGTGGTCCCGGCTGCATGGCGCCGCCGCGTGTTTGACTCGATTCATTCTTTGGCGCACCCGGGAGTGCGCGCGTCGGTCAAAATGATAGGAGAGAAATTCGTGTGGCCGAGCCTTCGCAAACAAGTGAAAGAGTGGGCAGCAGCCTGCATGGCATGCCAACGAGCCAAAGTACACAGACACACGAAGGCTCCCTTGGAGCCATTTCGCATCCCGGCTAAGAGGTTCGACCATGTTCACATGGACCTCGTGGGCCCCCTCCCGCCATCACAGGGGTGCACGCACCTTCTGACAATGGTGGACCACACCATGCGCTGGCCGGAAGTGGTTCCACTGGCGGCAACCACAGCCGAAGAGGTGGCACGCGCGTTTTTAACAGCATGGGTGGCACGTTTTGGAGTCCCGTCGGATATTACGTCCGACAGAGGCCCTCAATTTGTTTCCGAACTCTGGTCAACAATGGCCTGCAGCCTGGGTGTCACAATTCACCGCACAACCGCGTACAATCCACAGGCTAATGGGTTATGCGAACGTTTTCATAGGTCATTGAAAGCGGCTCTCAGGGCGTCACTGACGGATGCAAATCTTTTAAATCTTTTCCCCGAGATCGTCACTTCCTTGTGGTAACGTATCGTCACTTCCTGTTTTGCTGTCTGCCTGTGTGGTTTGCTCTCCAGCTCTCCAGCCACTAGCTATGGCTACTAGCTCTCTTTCCTCTCCTCCTCTGGTGTGCTCTCTCTGTCAGATGTTTAGCTACACCTCTGCCTCTTTTAGTGATAACGGTAAATGTAATAAATGTTGTCTTTTTGAGGCGCTCGAGGCGAGGTTGTCTGATTTGGAATCCCGGCTCCGCTGCATTGAAACACCGTCTGCGCCAGTTAATCTCGACGGACGCCCATTAGCTGCAGCGGAGCTAGCTAGCTTAGGCCCCCCTGTCAGCGGTTCCCCGGCTCTCCTCAGCAGCGAGGAGACTGGGTGGGTGACGGTGAGAAGGAAGCCTAGTCGCAAAGCCCCGGTTCACCACCAACCTGTTCACGTTTCTAATCGTTTTTCCCCGCTCAGCGACACACCCGTTGAGGAAAAAACTCTGATCATTGGCGACTCTGTAGTCAGAAACGTGAACCTAGAGACTCCAGCGGCCATAGTCCAATGTATTCCTGGGGCCAGAGCAGGCGACATCGAGTCAAATTTGAAAATGCTGGCTAAAAGTAACTGTAAATATTCCACAATTGTTATTCACGCCGGCATTAATGACATCCGTCTCCGGCAGTCGGAAGTCACGAAACTTAATATAGAATCAGTGTGTGAGTTTGCAAAAACGATGTCTGCCACTGTAGTATTCTCTGGGCCCCTCCCCAATCTGACCAGTGATGACATGTTTAGTTGCTCGTCATCCTTGAACCGCTAGCTGTCTGTGTGGTGTCCTAAAAATGACGTGGGCTACATTGACAATTGGAGCTCTTTTTGGGGAAAACCTGGTCTTATGAGACGAGACAGCATTCATCCCACTTTGGATGGTGCTTCTCATTTATCTAACAATCTGGCATCTTTTTTATCCAAATTTCCAAAACCATGACTACTCAGAGTTGGGACCAGGAAGCAGAGTCGCAGTCTTACACGCCTCTCTGCAGCTCCTCTTCATCCGCCACCCCTCAGCTTAGCCCCTGTCTTCCCCATCAGAGAATCGTTGTCTGCTCCCTCCAAAGTAAATAAAAATATAATGTATAAGCATCCCAAAGTGATAAAGCAAAATATTGGTAAAACTCAAATTAAACATAAAGCCTCTAAATTGAATGATTTGGCCTCTGTTCCTCCTCATAATTTAAAAATTAAATGTGGTTTATTAAATATTAGGTCTCTAACTCCCAAGTCTCTGTTAGTCCATGATCTGTTAATTGATCATCAGATTGATTTAATTTCCCTTACAGAGACTTGGTTAGGGCAAGAGGATTATGTTGGTTTAAATGAATCAACTCCCTCTGGTTATTTAAACTGTCAAAATCCCAGAAGTTCTGGTCGTGGAGGAGGAGTAGCAACAATTTACCATTCCAAATTACTAGTTAATGTAAAGCAAAAAACATGTTATAATTCCTTTGAGGGCCTGGTCCTCAGTGTTGGGCACTTTAGCAATTTCAGGTTAAACCCAATTTTATTTGCCATAGTTTATCGTCCCCCATCAACCTATTCAGAATTTTTATCCGAATTTGCTGATTTCTTAGCTGATTTAGTGCTGAAATCTGATAGAATAATTATAGTAGGGGACTTTAATATACATGTGGATGTAGATAGTGACTGCCTTAATGTGGCTTTTAATTCAATATTAGACTCGATTGGGTTTTCTCAGAAAGTAGGAAATTCTACTCATTACCTCCACCATACATTGGACCTTGTTCTGACATATGGCATAGAAATAGAAAATCTTGTAGTGTCTCCTCATAACCCTGTACTGTCAGACCATTGTCTGTTAACCTTTGATTTTACTATTTCTGACTATTTGGCTCCTAAAGAAAAATATTATCACAGTAGATGCCTCTCAGATGATGCTGTTTCCAAATTTATGCAGATTGTTTCTTCTATGCCATGTGTCAACACAACGGAAATAAGCTATAGACAGCTTGCTCCTTCTGTAATTGATAACATGGTGGATAGTGTTTCAGCTTCTCTGCATCAGGCTCTAGACTTGGTGGCCCCCTTAAAAAAGAAAAAGTCTAATCAGAGATTTTTAACTCCTTGGTTCAACACAGAAACTCGTAGCTTAAAACAGAAGACTCATCAATTAGAAAGAAAATGGCGCTCTACTAATTTAGATGAAATCTATTTAGCTTGGAGAAATCATCTTTTAATTTATAAAAAATCTCTTAGAAAAGCTAGAACGAGTTATTACTCTGCATTAATAGAAGAGAACAAGAATAATCCCAGGTTTCTTTTCAGTACTGTAGCCAGGTTGACAAAGAGTCAGGACTCTGTCAATCCTAGCATCCCCTTAGAGCTTACTAGTCAGGACTTTATGAACTTTTTCAATAATAAAATTTCATCCATCAGAGATAAAATCAATCAGATTCTTCCCACAGTTAACTTAAATACTGTAACTACTACAACTCCTTCTATTGATGTCTGTCTTGATGAGTTTACTCCAATCGACCTTTGTGAGTTAGACAAAATAGTTTCCTCATCCAAACCTTCAACTTGTCTTTTAGACCCTATTCCTACCAGGTTATTTAAAGAAGTCTTCCCACTTACTGGTAGCTTTATTCTTCATATAATCAATTCTTCATTAACTTTAGGCCATGTACCGCAGGCTTTTAAAACGGCTGTAATTAAACCCTTACTCAAAAAGCCAACGCTAGATCCAGGAGCTTTAGCTAACTATAGACCAATCTCTAATCTCCCTTTCAGTTCAAAAATCTTAGAAAGAGTTGTTGCTACGCAATTATTTGACCAACTGCAGGGAAATGGTTTACTTGAGGAGTTTCAATCTGGGTTTAGAATCCATCATAGTATTGAAACAGCCTTAGCGAAGGTCACTAACGACCTCCTCATTGCATCTGATAATGGACTAGTTTCTGTACTTGTCCTTTTAGATCTTAGTGCAGCTTTTGATACTATTGATCATAATATTCTACTTGATAGATTAGAACACTATGTTGGACTTAATGGAACTTCGTTGCAGTGGTTTAGATCTTATTTATCTGATAGGTTCCAGTTTGTTCATGTAAATGATGAGTTTTCTCTCAGCTCAAAGCTTAGTCATGGAGTTCCACAGGGATCTGTGCTAGGCCCTACTCTTTTTAGTTTATATATGCTTCCGTTAGGCAACATTATTAGAAAGCACTGTATACATTTTCATTGTTATGCAGATGACACACAATTATACCTGTCAATGAAGCCAGATGATACTAATCAATTAGCCAAGTTAGAAGCCTGTCTTAAGGAAATCAAAGCTTGGATGACTTGTAATTTCCTGCTATTAAATTCAGATAAGACTGAAGTCATTCTTGTTGGTCCAAAAAACCTTAGAAATTCCTTTCCAAATCAAACTTTCAGTTTGGATGCAGTTACTCTTTCTCTTAATAGCTCTGTGAGGAACCTTGGAGTTATTTTTGATCAGGATTTGTCCTTCAATTCACATATTAAATTTGTTTCTAAGACTGCCTTCTATCATTTGCATAATATTGCCAAGATTAGGAGCATCTTGTCTCAGAGTGATGCTGAGAAGCTGATCCACGCTTTTGTTAGCTCGAGATTAGATTATTGTAATTCTTTATTATCAGGCTGTCCTAAAACATCTTTAAAAAGTCTTCAGCTGATCCAAAATGCTGCAGCAAGAGTTTTAACAGGTACTAGAAAGAGAGATCATATCTCTCCGGTTCTGGCCTCCCTTCATTGGCTTCCCATAGAGTTTAGAATTAAGTTTAAAATCCTTCTTCTTACTTACAAAGCTCTAAACAATCAGGCTCCTTTTTATTTAAAAGGTCTGATACTACCGTATCATCCTAACAGCGCACTACGCTCCCAAAATGCAGGATTACTTGTAATACCTAGAATCTCCAAAAGTACAATGGGAGGCAGAGCCTTCAGTTATCAAGCTCTTCTCCTGTGGAATCAGCTGTCAATCTGGATTCGGGAGTCAGACTCGATCTCTGTTTTTAAGAATAGGGCTAAAACCTACCTTTTTGATATAGCCTACAATTAGGGAGGGATCATGTGTTTCTGAACCCTCCCTTAGTTATGCTGCTAATAGGTTTAGTCAGCCGGGGGACCTCCAGTAATGCACTGGGCCTCACTCCTTTCCTCACTCTCTATGAAATATATTTTTTTTGCTGGTCATTAACATTTGTTTGTTCTCTCCCATAGATTGAGTCCCCATCGTGCTGTTTGCTCTCTACATGTCTGTTCTTTTCTTCTTCTCTATCCCCTCACCCCCCAGCCAGTCGCAGCAGATGACTGCCCCTCCCTGAGCCTGGTTCTGCTGGAGGTTTCTTCCTGTTAAAAGGGAGTTTTTCCTCTCCACCGTCGCCAAGTGCTTGCTCACAGGGGATCGCCTGATTGCTGGGGTCTTTCTGCAACTGTGGGGGTCCCCCCTACAGTTGATAGTGCTATGAGATGACTGTTGTTGTGAAATGGCGCTATATAAATAAAGTTGAATTGAATTGAATTGAAATTGGGTAGACAAGCTATCGTGGGTTTTATTGGGGTTACGTTCTGCACCTAAAGAGGATCTGGAAGCTTCCCCGGCTGAACCCGTTTTTGCGCAGCCACTTCGGCTGCCCCGGGAGTTTCTTCCAGATAATCCCGCGCCAGGCAGCTCCCCGTCTCAGCTGTTGCAGCGTAGCATAGACACAAGCACGCTGCCAGGCCCTGCTCACCACAGTTTTCCGCACGTTTTTGTGCCTAAAACTTTGAAAAACGCAGAGTTTGTTTTTGTCAGACACGATGCCCATCGCCCTCCACTACGCCCACCTTATGATGGACCGTTCAGAGTGCTGGAAACAGGGGACAAGCATTTTTTGCTAGATTTGGGGGGTAGGAGGGAAAAGATTGGCATAGACAGACTCAAACCCGCTTTTGTGGTGGCGGATGAGCAAGTGCTGTTGGCGAGGGCCCCTCGGCGTGGAAAACCCCCACGGGGAGCTTCCCAGAGAAAAGATTCCCCAGAGCACCCACATGGACAGACTTTTACCCCTCAAACATCAGCCCCCCATCATGACAGCGCCGCAGAGGCGGTGAATCCTGGTTACAGCAGATACAGGAGAAGACTGAAGCCCAAGCAATATGTGGATTGATGTTTAATGATTCTACCACAGCATATGGACTGTCATTCTATTGTTCTATCCAAGACGCTCGGGGGGGTCGTTTGGTGACACATGGGGAGTGCATAATGGTATAGCATCTTAGACAAGAACAAAGAGCAGAGTTTCCCTGGGAGATAACAGGGAGGTGTGAAGGATGAATGCAGTGTGATCTTTTGTGTGTTAGAAACTTCTGGAAGGATGTTGAAGGATTTAGGAAGTGAATGCAATGTGACCTTTTGTGGGTTAGAAGCTTCTAGAACAGGGGTCGGCAACCCGCGGCTCCGGAGCCGCATGCGGCTCTTTCATCCCTCTGTTGCGGCTCCCTGTGGCTTTGGAAAATAAATAATGAGTATTTAATTAAAATGTATTTTATTTTAGTTCATTAGTTTTTAAAATGTAATTCTAAATTTGAAGATTATGGTGATCTTGTAAAATCTAAAAAAAAACGTGTTAAAGTTTAATCACCTTCAGTGAAAATCAACACGATTACATAAGCGCTCGGCGCTTCCCGGGAAGTCGTCTCCCGCGATAACCCGGATGTGTTGTGTTCAAGCTACTGCTGTATTGCAGTAGCTTGACAGCCCTGCGATTGGATAGTTGCAAATGATTGGACCAATCAAATGGCTCGTTGTATGCTTTTTCAAAGATTCATGGTGGCGTGTTCTCAGGGATGTGATTTTCTGCTAATTCGCCGAATTCCGCTTTATTTTATCTTCCAGGAAGATAAAGTACGTTAAATACGTTAGCGGTTTGCGGTCCACGAACGCAGTGAAGCTGCGCCCTTTCAGGCAGGACTGGAAGTGGCATATGGCCACTTCCGGTAATCGGTATGGCCAGGTGGAGAATCATTAACTCTGTTACTGGCGGGTTACAACGGCTGTATGAGCTGGGCTGGCGCGAGGGATGAAACGGTAATAAAAGTTAAGGGCTATGCCCCGGACCCCGCTGGGGGACTATGTCCCCCAGACCCCCTGCTGAATTTTCAGATAATTCCCCACCCCAAATCACATCATTGGCTCGTGTTGGAATTCTGAGCTTTCGGTATTGGTTTTCAGCGGAAATTAATGAGATTTTATCGAAGGATCAGGAGTCATCAGTGCTAGAAATAGCACTCTCCTTTCAACCCAATGTCAACCTTCAACCCAATGTCTTTTTTTTTTTTCGGAGTTCAAATGTTTTTGTTGCATGCAGAAATGTAATTTTGTTTTCTCTGCAGGAGTTCCCTGATTTCATAAATGCAACACATTATAGTTTGTTTATACATAGCATAAAGGGAAAAAAAGTTATATGCAGTGTTATTTCATTTTAAGTGTCAAAAGGGTTTTTGTGGCTCCCAAGTGTTTTCTTTTCTGTGGGAAACGGGTCCAATGGCTCTTTGAGTGGTAAAGGTTGCTTACCCCTGTTCTAGAAGAATGCCATGCTTTTTAAGAGGAGAGTCTCTGACTGAGTATTCATTTAGACTATGCTTCTGGGTGAGATGTGTATAAACTGTCTGAGTCAAGTCCGCCCTGTTATTTACACGCTCCACAACGTGATTTAATCTGTAACAGGAACAGTTTGATGATGGTTTACAAGGTGCATCGAGCTCCACCAGGGTCTGTCCTGGATTTAGTTTACGTTACTAAATGGCCCTTGTTGATCTGGTGAATGAATAAAGGTGCAGAGTCAAAGACGCCTTTTACAACTTGGCCAAGAAGGGAAAATGTTGTGTCCCACACACAGGGTGAGCACCACGAGAAGGTTCAAAGTCTCAGAAACAGAGCAGAGAGATATAATACACAGACCAAACAGATACAAGACGTGGACAAAATTGTTGGGTACCCCTCTGTTAATGAAAGAAAACCCACAATGGTCATTAGAAATAACTTGAATCTGACAAAAGTGGTCATAAATAAAAATTCTATGAAAATTAACCAGTGAAAATCAGACAATGCTTTTGAATTGTGGTTCAACAGAATTATTTTAAAAAAACAAACTCATGAAACAGGCCTGGACAAAAATGATGGTACCCCTAGAAAAGATTGAAAATAATGTGACCATAGGGACATGTTCAACCAAGATGTGTCCTCTAATTAACATCACAGGTGTCTACAAACTTGTAATCAGTCAGTCGGCCTATTTAAAGGGTAACAAGTAGTCACTGTGCTGTTTGGTGACATGGTGTGTACCACACTAAACATGGACCAGAGGAAGCAAAGGACAGAGTTGTCTCAGGAGATTAGAAAGAAAATTATAGACAAGCATGTTAAAGGTAAAGGCTATAAGACCATCTCTAGCAGCCGTGATGTTCCTGTGACTACAGTGCACATATTATTAGAAATTTAAGATCCACGGGACTGTAGCCAACCTCCCTGGATGCGGCCGCAGGAAGAGACGGATAATACAAAATGGAACAAAAGAGCCTGAACAACCTCTAAACACATTCATGGTGAACTCAAGGTCAAGGTACATCAGTGTCAGATCGCACCATCCGTCATTGTTTGAGCCAAAGTGGACTTCATGGAAGACAACCAAGGAAGACACCACTGTTGAAAACAAATCATAAAAAAGCAAGACTTGAATTTGCCAGACTGCATGTTGACAAGCACAAAGCTTCTGGGAGAATGTCCTATGGACAGACAAGACAAAACTGGAACTTTTTGGCAAAGCACATCAGCTCTATGTTCACAGATGCAAAAATGAAGCATACCAAGAAAAGAACACTGTCCCTACTATGAAACATGGAGGAGGTTCTGTTATGTTTCTGAGGCTGCTTTGGCTGCATCTGGCACAGGGTGTCTTGAATCTGTGCAGGGTACAATGAAATCTCAAGACTATCAAGGTATTCTAGAGAGAAGAGTGCTGCCCAGTGTCAGACAGCTTGGTCTCAGTCGCAGGTCATGGTCTTGCAACAGGATAATGACCCAAAACCACAGCTAAAGCACAAGAATGGCTAAGAGCGAAACATTGGACTATTCTAAAGTGGCCTTCTATGAGCCCTGATCTAAATCCTATTGAACATCTGTGGAAGGAGCTGAAACTGCCGTCTGGAGAAGGCACCCTTCAAACCTGAGGACAACTGGAGCAGTTTGCTCATGAGGAGTGGGCCAAAATACCTGCTGAGAGGTGCAGAAGTCTCATTGACAGTTGCAGAAATCATTTGATTGCAGTGATTGCCTCAAAAGGTTGTGCAACAAAATATTAAGTTAAGGGTACCATCATTTTTTGTCCAGGCCTGTTTCATGAGATTGTTTTTTAAAATAATTCTATTGAACCACAATTCAAAAGCATTGTCTAATTTCCATTGGTTAATTTTCAGAGAATTTTTTTTTATGACCACTTTTGTCAGATTCAAGTTATTTCTGTGACCATTGTTGGTTTTTCTTTCATTAACAGAGGCGGGTGCAACAATTTTGTCCATGTCTGTCAGCCTTTGTTTGGAGAACGCTGAGTCAGCAGTGTTCAAGGCTGGCTGGCGCCTCGCTGTCTCATGGAACAGTCCTGGGTGAGATGTCACTACTGATCTACAGGAGACAGATAAATGGACAATAATAAAAATTGTCCTGACAGGTTCTTTGGACAAAATGAGGACGAGGATGTATGAAGAACAAACTCGCGGAAAATGAAGAGAAAAGAAAAGGATAGAATGATCTTGTACCAATGTCAGAAAACACAACACAGTAGAAATAAAGCACTTGGACCCTGTCACCTTTCCTCTGAAAACTGAGATTAATGGTTCTAGGTCTGTGTCCCCCAAAGGTATGATGCTCTTTATCTGATTATTACTATATAAATGAAGTGTTTCTTCCGACAAGTAAATGAACTAATTCTGACACTGATTTTCTGGAGAAATCCAATATCAGGATCCCTTTTGTTTGTCCCTCTGGGAAGGTCACTAAACAAATGCTGCAGCTTAGTTTAGAAAACCTGTTGCTCCTCGACCTGGACAAGAGCCAACGTCTGGTTTGTAATAGGGGTTCTGTGGCAACACGCTTCCGCAATTCTGTGAACCAGGCACATCATTTCCTGATTCAGGTTCCCATGCCCTGTATTTCTGTTAAATGGCGCTATTCTGCTCAAGATGCGCGAGGAGACGGTCTGATGACGTGGAGGTAGGCGTTGCTGGGAGAGTGGCTGCTGAAGAGAAGGAGGATTTCCTCCGTCAGTCCGGCACGGGATGACGTTGTCTGCAGGAAGCTGGTGCTGTGTTTCGGTGGAGTGGGCATAGTACTCGGGCACGGAGCGTGAGCGATGGAGCCCCGGGACCACCTCCCCTTGACGCAGGCCTGGTCTCCGTAGGGGACTTCCTCAACCTCTTGCTGTGCTCGCGCCGCAGCGCTGCCAACAGGGAAATCCTCTCGGCTCCCTCCGAGTGCTCTGCAAGCTGAGGACATACCAGACCTCAGCCTCCGCCAGACTCACATACAAGAGGATGTCCTCCGGGGTAGATATTCAATTCAATTCAATGCAATTCAACTTTATTTATATAGCGCCATTTCACAAACAACAGTCATCTCATAGCATTATCAACTGTAGGGGGAACCCCCCCCAGTTGCAGAAAGACCCCCAGCAATCAGGCGATCCCCTGTGAGCAAAGCACTTGGCGACGGTGGAGAGGAAAAACCTCCCTTTTAGCAGGAAGAAACCTCCAGCAGAGGTGCTGGCCGAGGTGATGAGCCCATCTATGTCCATCAGGGCTCGGCAGTGTTCCCACCCCCGAACAGCTGCCGGCCAGAATGGTGGGCTATGGGCACGGAAAAGAAAAAGAACAAAGACATAACACCACAAAAAACTCAAAAGATAATAATACATAAATCACCCGACACCCGAGCCACAGAGAACAGTCAGAACCGAGCCTACAGGAACACCGACTCGGTTCATGACAATGTATGTGCTAATACCTAGCTAACTGTTCTGAACAGGAATGTTCCAGCAAGCTAACGCTAATTAATCTTACCATATATAAAGCATGCCATTTTGTATACTATATATATTTTTGTTTCGAGCTGCATAATCACATTGTCACACGTTTTTCACAGTTTCAAATAAAGACGGGCTAACAGGTACCGTCAGTATCAGGGCAGCCTGTCACAGGTCAGTGAGGAACAATGAGAAGCTCACTAGCTTGAAAGTAATGTTAGGGATGGTTTTGGGTGTTCTGTTCAAGTTCAGAAGAATGTTTCAGTTCAGGAACAATTATCAAGCCTCTCAAGGTATGAGCAAGTTTAGATTAATTAATCACGATCAGATCCCATTGACCCATAAATCAGCAATGAGCCATCACATTCTGAGAGCCTTGGTAAATGCATCAACTGGTCCACATTCATTACCTCCGCCAAGGAGGTTATGTTTTCATCGGCGTTGGTTTGTCTGTCTGTCTGTTTGTCTGTATCTGTCTGTTGTTTGTTTGTTAGCAAGATAACTCAAAAGTTATGGACGGATTTTCATGAAATTTTCACGATTGTCAGAAATGGGGTATCCTACAGATGATTACATTTTGGTGGTGATTCCGGATCACCGTCCAGAAGAAAACCGCCATTACGGAAAATGCCATTTTCGTCAATAACTACTGAACCACTAATCCTATCATTGTGAATCCAATTGCTAGTCATATGTTTTCATGGTCAAGGAATCTGAAAACGTACACACAAACACTGTATGGGGGAACTGTGGCACTTGGCGGAGGTCTGTGCTCTCCGAGTGCTTTTCTAGTTTTTTTCTTGTTCAAAGTCAAGGATATAGAGGTCACTGGGGTATAAATGGCACAAGCTACAAAACATTTCAATTCAAATGTTGTTCATCATACCATATTATTCATAATAAGGCCTTCTTATATTAAAAAAAATGTCTAAGTATAAACTAATGCTGGCTTTGTAATTTCATTGCTAACTTGCCCCAGAAAACCTGTAGAAACTGCATGTTGTAACTACATTTTATGTTAGAACAAATAAAACTATGTTTTGTCAGTTGAGGTGTGGTTTGTAAAACTTTCTCTCCATGTACCTTTGAACAGATAGAGGCTTTGTGATTCATACCTGTCGTCTAATATCACATTGGTGTACCCGTGTTGCTGCACACTGCAGTGTGGAACCACACGGTTGCTTTGCTCTTTCAAACTGGCCACTACTCAGAGCTGAATCTGCAGGTTGTGCCCCCAGTCCACTCCTGCACTGAGGACAGCAGCAGCAGTGGCACAAGCCCAGGGTAGAGGTCAAGTAAAGACTTATGTATTAACATGCTGAATAGTTTGTGGAATTTATGAATACCGGGGGGGGAGGGGAGGGGGGGTGCTGAAAAGTTCATAATGTTCAAATCTGACCAAATGGGGTTTATTTTTTAGCATGTCTCCCCCTTCAGTCCATACACTTCTTCATTGGTCTTGCAGCGCTTGGGATCCCTGCTGGTTGAAAAAATAAACCACATTTGGTCAGATTTGACCACTATGAACTTTTCAGCCCCCCTCTCGTAGTATTATAGAAAAAGATACAATGGAACAACTGTATCGGATGCATGATTTCAGTATTCATTGATGTTTTTACAAGATCAGGAAATTTAGAAATGGAGCAAAATATTGTTTAAAGTTAAATTATACTGGAATATATCTTTTGGGTATTTTCTGATATCTGACATTGTCTTTTCGTTTTCAGAGAGTGAACCTTGACCAGTAAACAAACTGGTCATCACCAGACCCAAGACTCACCGCATCATGGAGGGAGGAATCAGGAGAAGTGTGATCTGCTAGAACAGCAATTACTCTAAGAAATTTTAGGGATGAGGTATATTAATGAATGCAAACAGAACAATCAGAACAAAGTAACTTAATATAATGTACTCAACTGCTGTTATTTTGACAATGTTTTGATTATGTTACCTTTTGTTTAATACTTAACCATATTTTAGAAGCATGTGAGACAATTTGTGTATTTGTACAAGCACTGTTACAGATTAAAACACTTGGCACATTATATTAAAAGCAAAACATGGTCAGATTTTCTGAGGTCCAGAACAATATTCAAATACTACGAAAGAACCAGTAGGCTCAAAAGCCTGAATGTTAGCTTTTTCATCATTAGTACCCCTGCGCATTCGTTGTCGTTGTCGGCCTTCCGTCGGTCTATGATGACCCATGGAAGAGAATCCTAGATGTCTACTCTGCTGGAACAAGCACTGCCTGTGGCTGAACATGCGATGCGGCGAATGGCAGTCCTGTCACACACGGTCGCACTTGTGGATTGGTCTCCGTGCTGCTGGGTCTGTGGCGGTTCTTCCTGCGGGTCCTTTTTTCATCTGCTGCAGCAAACAGTTTCTCTTCACCCGCTTGAGCTGTCTGGTCAGGGTGCCTCTCCATTTGGAGCGGTTCGTTGCGAGGTCCTCCCAGCGCTCTGTGTTGATCTCCAGGGCCTTCATATCTCTCTTGAAGATGTCTCTGAAGCGCAGCTGGTGGGCGGCCAGCGTCTCTCCTGCCAGTTGCCAGTTTCTCCGTAGAGGACGTCTTTTGGGGATTCTGCCATCCTCCATACGGTTGAACATGGCTAGCCAGCGGAGCCTGTACTGCCTGAAGTAGAAGTGAACATGGAGGGAAGGGCCGGCGTGGGACAGAACTTCTTTGTTGGGCACTTTGTCCTGCCACAATATGTCCAGGATGTGGCGAATGCAGCGCAAGTGGAAGGAATTCAGTCTCTTTTCCTGCCGGGCGTATGTTGTCCACGTCTCACTCCCATAGAGCAGTGTGCTGATGACGCAGGCGTTGTTACACTGCCACTCTTCGTCATGACAGAGAGTTTGGGATTCTCACCACACTCATGTGGTGAGGCGAGCGAGTGTGGAGGCTGATTTTCCAATCCTCTTGTCGATCTCTGTATCAAGGGAGAGGTTGCTGCTGATCGTGGACCCCAGGTACATGAACTGATTTACGACCTCCAGCTCGTAGTCGTCGATGGTGATGGTTGGTGGTGCTTCCGTGCCTTGCGCCAAGACGTTAGTCTTCTTCAGGCTGATGGTAAGCCCGAAGTCCATGCATGCCTGGGAGAAGCGGTCCATCAGGGTCTGAAGCTCCTGCTGTGTGTGGGTCGCGACTGCAGCGTTGTCTGTGAACAGCATATCTCTGATTAGAGCCTCACGTACTTTGGCTCTGGCTTTCAGGCGGGCGAGGTTGAAAAGCCTGCCGTCAGATCTTGTATGCAGGTAGATTCCCTCTGTTGCTGTGCTGAAGGCATGCCTCAGGAGCATAGCAAAGAAAATCCCGAAGAGGGTTGGCGCAAGTACACAGCCCTGTTTCACTCCGCTGTGTATATTGAATGGCTCTGAGACGTTGCCGTCATACTGCACCATCCCCTGCATGTTGGTGTGAAACGATTCGATGAGGCTTTGCAACTTTGGTGGGCATCCTATCTTTGGCAGGATTTTGAAAAGGCCCTCTCTGCTGACCAGATCGAACACTTTGGTAAGGTCGATGAAGGCAACGTACAGGGGCATGTTCTGTTCTCTGCACTTCTTCTGGAGTTGGCGGATGAAGAATATCATGTCCACTGTCGATCGCCCAGCGCGGAAGCCACACTGAGACTCGGGGTAGACACGTTCGGCAAGCTTCTGTAGACGAAAGAGGACAACTCGTGCGTAGACTTTGCCAACAATGCTGAGGAGGAAGATGTCCCTGTAGTTGTTGCAGTCACTTCTCTCCCCTTTATTTTTGTAGAGGGTGATGATCTTGGCGTCCCTCATGTCCTGTGGTACGGCACCTTCCTTCCAGCACTGGCAGAGGACATCATGCAATGGCAGCAGGGGGGTCTTGCAGTGCTTGATCAGGTCGGGGGGTATGCCGTCGTTGCCAGGTGCCTTGCCAGCGGCCAAGCTATCAATGGCCTTGCTGAGTTCGTTGATGGTTGGCTCGGCGTCAAGTTCATCCATGGATGGCAGGCAATCGATGGCATCAAGGGCTGATGGTGTCACAGTGTTCTGTCTGGAGTAGAGGTCGGAGTAGTGCTCCACCCACCTCTCCATTTGCTTGTTCTTTTCTGTGATCATCTCCCCAGTGGAGGATTTGAGGGGGGCCGTCTTGCTCTGAGCCAGACCAAGTGCTTTCTTGATGCCGTCGTACATACTACGGATGTTCCCTGTTATGGCAGCGGTTTGAATGTCTTGGCTGAGCTGAGTCCAGTACTCGTTGGCGCAGCGCCGAGCAGTCTGCTGAACTTTGCTTCTCGCAGCCCTGAGGATCTGGAGATTCTTCTCGTTTGGGCACTTCTTGTACTCAGCAAGTGCTGAGCGCTTGGCTTCAATGACGGGAGTCATCACAGTCGACTTGGCATCAAACCAGTCCTGTGACTTCAAGGTCTTCCTCCCAAAGATAGCCAAGGCTGTGCAGTGGATGATGTTACGCAACTCTTCCCACTTCTGCTTTGCTTCCTGTCCTTCTTGTGGTTCACCAAGTTCCTTCACAAAGGTGGAGGCAAAACTGCTCTCGACAAGTTCTGGTTGGGCCATCTTGCTGGTGTCAATCCGTGCCTTCCAGGCTTCTGGCGTGGTGGAATTTCTTCAGCAGAAGAAATTCCTGCGCACTACTAATACTTACTTAAAATACTTTTTATTCCAACAATCATCAGATTGTTGGAAGAAAATGTAATGTCTAACATTACTACGTCTTTCACAGACGTACACTCTACAAGGGCATAGTTGGAGACCCACTTGACCTTTCCCTGCTACAGACTGCAGCATATACAAAGACTTTGATATAACGGAGAAACCTTTAGCTGCAACCGTGGTCATCAGTGATGAGAAGCCCCTTGTTGAAACAGCCTTTTGTTTGGCACAAAGGGGAGTGTGCTCTTATACCAGCAGCCCATTTTGCCCACCAAGTCTGTCAAGATGCACCCAGATTCTCCACCTTACCCACGGCTGCTGCTTGTGGATTCCAGGCTTGCCCCAGCAGAATGTGTACACGTGTGCACTGAGGAAGAGCACTTTCTTCTTCAAAGCATCACTGTCTCACTGGACATGGCTCATAGATTGAGGTGGCAACAAGGGACACCTCACTCGCATTGCAGTGGTGTGACTTTGTGATCGTGCTCCAGGAAGATATGCTAGTGCAGTGTATCCAATGCAACTCAAAGGTCACCACAATCATCAGAGAGAGGGCGGACCTGTTCTACTTTCATGTGCGACATTCAGAAGCATCTTTCAGTTCAAACAGAATGTAACTGATTGAGCCAGAGGACTTGACATGGAAGTGTGACTGTGAAGAGAAATAAATGAACACATTATTAAAATTGGATTCAAAAAGTAGGAGGAAAACATGATGCCTTCCGGCGCCACACAAGTAGGCTGCCTTTTGCAACAGCGGATCAATTTCTGCCTATTTCTATTTACTATCTTGCTCTCTTGCCATTCTTTCTGATCCAGCGTCACATTTATTCCATCCAAACATGTAGATCGCACAAATGTCTACTGAGCCAAGTGGACGAAGCCACTGTTTCGTGCAGCGAGGCAGTATAATAGAGACCAGCTGTAGCACTTAACCAGCCCACGATGCTAACGGAAAAAACTCCGGACATACCGGGAGAGATAAGACGAAATGGCGTGGGTTGTCGAGCTGGGGCAAGACGGCGGGCAAGGAATATAAGGTACAGACCCCACCCTCCCATCCGTTTTGTTAGGGGGAACTGTACGATCAGTCACTAGGAAAAACTAGATGAGCTAGCGGCTATCTTCCGCTACGAGAGCATATACCGGGAGTGCTGCCTTATGCTATTCACGGGAGACGTGGCTAACTGAACTAGCAGCAGATGCTAACATTGAACTGGAGGGTTTCCACGCAATACGGGCAGACCAAACACCAGACAGCGGGAAGGCAAGGGGCGTGGAGTGATGATGTATGTTAATAACAACTGGTGCAGACCGGACATATCACGGTTAAAACAATAACACTGCAACAAAGACTTGAGTTGCTAGCTGTAGCATGCGGCCTACATATCTCCTGAGGGAATACTCACACGTGATCTGCATTGTTATTTATGCAAATCCGACGGCGAACGCTGGGACAGCGTGTGACATCATCCACTCAGTAACTGGCAGGCTGCAGAGAGAACACCCAGATGCTCTTCTCCTCATCTCAGGCAACTTCAACCATGCTTTCACTGTCTCCCATTCTACCCATGTTCACCCAGTATGTCACATGCCACACTAGAGACAATAAAACACTGGACTTATTCTACGCAAACACTAAGGAGGCATACACCTCATCTCCACTCCCCCCACTCGGGAGATCGGATCAGAGATCTTCCCCGGCAGAGCTTGTTTGTGCGCAGCCCCTGCGGCTGCCCAGGGAATTTCTGCCAGATAATCCCGCGCCGGACAGCTCCCCGTCTCAGTTTTTGCAGCGGAGCGCAAACACAGGCACGCTGCCGGGCCCGGCCCACAACTGTTTTCCGCGTGCTTTTGTGCCTAAAACTTTGAAGAACGTGGAGTTCGTGTTCGTCAGACACGACACCCACCGCCCGCCATTGCCCCCACCCTATGATGGACCATTCAGAGTGTTGGAAACAGGGGACAAGCATTTTTTGCTAGACTTGGGAGGTCGGCGAGAGAAAATTGGCATAGACAGACTCAAACCCGCCTTCGTAGCAGCGGACAAGCAAGTGCTGTTGGAGAGGGCCCCTCGGCGTGGAAGACCCCCACGGAGAGCTCCCCAGGGAAACGATCCACCAGAGCAGCCACACGGACAGAGCGAAGTCCCCCACCACCACCACGGCCCACCCGCAGTCAGACACACTCCCAGCAGCCCCCCACTGGCACAGCAGCACCACTGAGGCGGTAAACCCCAGTTACAGCAGATATGGGAGGAGACTGAAGCCAAGAGAGCGTGTGGATGGTTGTTCTAGCTAAGATGCTGGGGGGGCGGTGTAGGACCTTGGGGAAGTCAGATTATTTAGCATCTCAGACGGAGACAGTGAATAAGCATGGGAGAACAACGCCCAGAGAGTTCCGGGCAAGATAGCAAGAAGGAGTCAGGGACATAGGGGGTTGAAAGCAGTGTAATGTAAATGTCATGCTCTGAGATGAGAAATGCCATGAAACGTGTGAAGAGAGAGCTGAGTGAAGAGAGGAGAGCTTGTTAAAATCATTCATTCTGTTCTGTGCTTGTGAGATGTGAAGTGTGTAATAAACTGTCTGTCCATGAATCTGCCTCTTATTTCACACACTCCACACCAGTGTGGAGCATGTAAATAATGAGGCGGATTTGGTTCAGGCGGTTTATTACACGACTCACACAAGGAGCATAGACAGAATAGCATACAAGTAGGAACTCTTCCCTTAAATAACATGACATCCTTCTAGACTCTTCTCCCACACTAAAGATAATCTCCGTCTAGACTCTTCTCACACACAAAAGATAATCCCCCGTCCGACTGCAGTCAGTCCATTCATCCTTGACACCTCCCTGTTATCTTACTAGGGCATCTAGAAACTTCTCACACACAAAAGGTTAACTTCGCGTCCTTTGTTCCTGTCTAAGGTGGTAACAAGATCTGCAACTCCAGTTGCAGTATGTCAGACAAAAAAGCCCTGCAGAGGATAGTCAAGGGGGCTGAGAGGGTAATTGGAGTCTCCCTCCCCTCTGTACAAGAACTTTTTCAGAACCGTTGTAGGAGCAGGGCACTGAACATTATCAAGGACCGTTCTCACCCTCTGCATAAACACTTTGAACTTCTTCCATCTGGTAAACGATTCCGGAGCATCAGAGGCAGAACCACCAGACTGATCAACAGCTTCCTTCCACAAGCTGTCAGGATGCTGAACAGTTGACCCGGAATCTCTCATACACACTACTGCACCTATGGACATTTTGTATATTATTTGTATATTATAGTTAGTTAGTTTTTTTTTCTCCCCAAGTATGTCTCAGGGATGTGTGAATGGATGGGGGTGGGGGGGGGGGTGGGGGTGGGGGGTGGAGCTATGTGGGAGTGTGTCTTAAATCATGCTGCTTCTATTTATATGGATGCCGAGAGAAACACAATTTCATCTTGCCTGCACTACAGTTGTATGTACAGCAATATGACAATAAAGTTTGATTTGATTTGATTTGATTTGAACTTGGTTCATCTCCGGCCGGTGTACAAACCCCTAGTACACAGACAACCTCCGGTCATGCGCACAGTGAAGTTATGGTCTGAGGAGGCAATGGACGCTCTAAAGGACTGTTTTGAAACCACTGCCTGGGAGCAGCTCTGTGATCCACATGGTGAGGACATCGATGGCCTCACTCCCACCATCACGGACTACATCAGCTTCTGTGTGGACAACACCATACCCACCAAGACCATACGGTGCTGCTCGAACAACAAACCCTGGATCAACCCTGAGATAAAAACACTTCTGAGAGAGAAGAAGAGGATCTTCAGGTCGGGGAACAGGGAGATGCTGAAGTCCGTACAGAGGGAGCTGAGGAGGAAGATCAGAGAAGGCAAGGATAGCTTCAGGAAGAAGATGGAGGACAAGCTGCAACAGAGCGACATCGGTGGGGTCTGGAGAAACCTTAAAACCATCTCTGGGCTCCAGAATACCTCCCCCCAGGCCACGGGGGGCAGGGAGTGGGTGAACAATCTGAACCTGTTTTTTAATAGGTTTGACCAACCGCCCTCCCCCCCGACTGCACAACAACCACTGCTGCCTCTGAAGACATCGAGTCCTGCTGCCCACACCCCACTCCACCATCACCCCCCCACTCCCAACACACAGCCCCCCAACCTGACCCTCACTAAGACCCAGGTGAGGACGGAGCTGAGGAAGATCAAGGCGAGGAAGGCGTCGGGACCGGATGGCATCAGCGCAAAGCTCCTCAAGTCCTGTGCAGACCAGCTGTGTGGGATTTGTGGAGCACATCTTCAACCTGAGCCTGAAGCTGGGGAGGGTACCACAGTTGCGGAAAACATCTTGTGTGGTACCTGTACCAAAGACTTCCCACCCCAAAGATCTGAACAGCTACAGACCAGTGGCCCTGACGTCCCACATGATGAAGACCCTGGAGAGACTGCTCCTTGCTCACCTTCGCCCCCTGATGGGACCAGCGATGGATCCACTCCAGTTCGCCTACCAGCATGGCATTGGGGTGGAGGATGTGGTGATCTTCCTCATTCACCGTTCTCTGTCCCACCTGGAGAAGCCCGGGAATGTGGTGAGGATCATGTTCTTTGACTTCTCCAGTGCTTTCAACACCATCCAACCGATGATCCTGAAGGACAAGCTGCTGCGCGCAGGGGTGGACCAGCACCTGTCATCATGGATCCTGGACTACCTCACTAACCAGCCACAGTTTGTGAGAACCCGGGATTGTGTGTCCGACACGATCATTGGCAGCATGGGGGCCCCCCAGGGATCGGTTTTGGCTCATTTCCTGTTCACCCTTTATACTGCGGACTTCTCACACAACACAACACACTGCCATCTACAGAAGTTCTCTGACGACTCTGCGATCGTTGGCCTCATCTCCAACGGAGATGAAGCTGAGTACAGAGGACTTATCCAGGACTTCGTGGACTGGTGCCATCGTAACTGCCTCCAGATCAACGCGAGGAAAACTAAGGAGCTGGTGGTGGACTGATGCAGGCAAGGACAACCCCTCACAGCACCAGTAAACATACAGGGAACAGACATCGAGATGGTGACATCCTACAAGTACCTGGGTGTTCATCTGAACAATAAACTAGACTGGTCACACAATACTGACGCACTCTACAAGAAGGGACAGCACAGGCTGTTCTTACTGAGGAGACTCAGGTCTTTTGGTGTACAAGGGGCGCTGCTGAAGACATTCTACGACATGGTGGTGGCATCAGCCATCACTTTTGGAGTGGTCTGCTGGGGCAGTGGCGTTATAGTAGCCGATAGGAAGAGACTGAACAAACTGATCAAGAAAGCTAGCTCTGTCCTGGGGCAACGCCTTGACCCAGTGGAGGAGATGGGAGAGAGAAGGATGGTGCTAAACTGTCATCTCTGCTGGAGTCTGAGTCCCACCCTATGTAGGACATACTGAACGCACTGAGGAGCTCATTTAGCAGCAGACTACATCATCCTAGGTGTGCAACCGAGAGGTTTCGCAGGTCCTTCCTACCTACGGCTGTCAGACTGTATAACCTAAGCAGGGCTGCTCGCAGAGATAGCAAGAAAACGTGACGACCTAATAGTATTGAATGCAAAAGATGCAATAGACTTACACAATGGTCCCCTCCGGTATAGTTAGTTAGTTAATTCCCTTCACACCATGTTGGTGTATGGGGCGGCGCCTATCTCCGTTTCTCTGACCCTAGGCCACACAGCTAAGTAGTGAAAGGGTCAGTCCTCTGGTAGCTCTGTGCATAACTTTACTTTCCCCGTTTCCATTATGCGGAGCACCACGCTAGAAAGCACCATTTTTATATAGTCTTTGGTATGACTTGGCCGGGATTTGAACCCCTGCCTCCCGGGTGTGGGGCGGATGCTCTACCAACTGAGCCACCACTCCGGTTCCCCTCTGGTATACAACTAGGAAAATACCAGTTAGTAGTAGTAGTAGATTAGTTTATTTGACAGGGACAGTGCAATAAACATAGACAATTAATCAAAGACAATCAATCTGATGTGTTGCACATAGAGTGTATAGCTATTAGCTAATTTGCAACTCTTGTCCCTGGATGGGCTTTAGAAAAAAGAATCAAGATAAAAAATATACACAATAACCACATACATCAATGCAGAAAAATTATAAATACACAATTATAAATATTATAAATATTATAAATACACAAATATAACAGCCTGACTCACATTTAACATAAATATTATAAATATTATAAATACACAAATATAACAGCCTGACTCACATTTAACACATATAACATAACTCACATTTGCCTATTTCAGGCCTTCCTCCCTCCGTCACTCACTATAAACAAACACATTTATTCCTTCCCTTCATTCACTCTCACTTTGCAGACAATTAATTCATACATAGTTGCTACGGAGGGTGACAATATGTATGGGTACATAATCATACCATGTAGGATAACTAAGTAGACAGTTATGCTGTTCATTCCATCTAGCTACAATGCTCCGCACTGTGTGGTTATATATTTATATGTACATATGTATATTCGCTGCTCTTGTTTTTTCTTGTCTTCTGATTGTTGCTCTGAGTGTTGCTATCCCTGTGCTGTTGCAATCCTGGAATTTCCCCATTGTGGGACTAATAAAGGGTTATCTTATCTTATCTTATCTTATCTTATCTTATATCAGAATTCTGAAGTTTTCTGTCAACTTATGCTGTTTTTACATATTTTTGCCTAAACTTCTACTGTAATCATTTCAGAATTTCTAGATTAGCTTCAAGTTTTTAGCGTGCTCATAAGATACAGAAACTTTATACAAAGTAGAACAAATGAACATGACACACACCATTTACTCACTATTGAATGTTACTCCATTGTAGAACATTGCTGAGATTCTTCAAACAAGGGAACCATTTACATGTTCAATGTTTATGTTCTAAAATGAGACCATAGCCTTGATGTGAGCTCTGATAAGCACTTACTGTATGGATTACTGTAATAATAAGTATAAACATGTATAAACATGTTTTCTGCAGTCCACCAATATATTTGAGGTTAAGATGCATGTTAATCTAATGGTTCTATAATTATCCTTTAAGTAGGTAATATACTGTACAATTTGCAATGAACAGACAGTTTTTCCCCACAAATGTTTATTGGTGAAATCATTTCATTTACAGTTCTTCTCATGTTGAGTTTTTAATAGTTTTGCTTGTCTTATTTAATTTTAGATAATAATATAACAGAAAATAACAGCTGTCATTTTGATTTTTTTAAACAATTCAAAGTCAAAATATGTGAGATGTAATGCTACATTTCATACTATTTGCATTACTAAATAAATGATCTCAGGGCACTTTACATAGAAACAAAGTAATACAAGGAAACGGAACACTGTTTGAATATGTACAATAAATCTAATCTCATTTGGTCAACAGATTTCAAGACATGCAAAGGTTTACACTAAGCATCGACTTTGTCTTGAAGAAGCCACTTCTTTAACTATATACAACTTTGGAAAGCTGTTCCCTCTGTTTTCTCGTTGGATTATAGTGAAGGGAACTATATGTAGATGGTCAATGAAACTTTTTTAAAACTGCAAATCTGATGGTGGCTTAAAACTGTTGTACAGTAATAGGTCTTTCAATGTGTACATATCCAGATTAACACGTATGTTCTTTGGCTCAAGCCTTGACCAGTGACTTGTTCTGATAGTTTGTGAGGAGGCAGGCTACTGCAAAAAGCTGGTTGATACTGCCAGCAATGGTCAGAGGGATAATAGAGTCAAACAGTTTATTCTCTTTCATGCGCCTGATTGTTCTCTCCACATGGATCCTTAACTGTGCGATGTCCTGAGTCATCAGCACTTCATCTTGAGACAGCTGGGACCTTTTACTGAGAAAAGGCCTGTAAACTTTGCAGGGAACCAAGTCATTGATCCTGAATCCCTTGTCCACCATTACAGCCATGTCTTTATCCAAAAGAGGCATAATGCCAGATTGCCTGAACAATTCTTTGTCATTTACAGAGCCAGAATACAACGGGAACACAAAAGAAACAGCACCATGTGGTGACACACCTATCAGTCCTTTCATGGTTGTGTGGGATTCGTATGTACCCAAGTATGACTTGGGTGTCGGAGTACTTGGCATTGTGGCTCTGATTGCCTCAGGAGACATCCATATTCCAACAGCACCCAATATGGTGTACAGAAAATTTACCCAAGTATTGATAATCCTGCTGACTGTGGACTGATGAAGGCTGAAACGATCACCCAGATCTTTCTCCTTCAGACCCAGGGACAGGTACACCAAGAAGAGGAACAGTTCATCAATAAGAGGGAGGCAGCGGCTCTGGTACAGGGAGATTCAGGGAAAACAAGTCTGAATGATAAATTCATTGCCTGGTCATATATGCAAGTACAGTGCCTTGAAAATTTTTAGACCTCTGTTTTTCCATTTTGGAGGACCAATGTCTCATTTTAAAACATGTGTTTTATTTTTCCATTAATCAACTAATAATGCTCAACACTATATTGATTCCCAGTTGGCTAGAAATAATCAGTACGGACATATCTCCCACAGATATAAAAGTAATGGGGTGTACATAAGAAATTGAAGTTATTATATTAAAAAGTCTTAATATTTATGCAAATATAACATTTTTTTTCTTAGTTAACAATAGGATATACAATTTTACTTTAACTGCACAAGTGCTTAACAGTATGTTTTTCATTTAGATAGAAAAAGAAAAGGAGTCAATATATTTCAATAAAACTGAAAAGATTAAAAGTCTAAAAATTCTGGAGGTACGGCATGTCTTTTAATTAGACAAGTGTATTTTTGCAGTGTGTTGATTAATCAAACACAAAAATGGATGTAAACCAAATGGCACGTACCCGTCTACGAGGAGGATCAGTGCCCTTGTCAGGAGCTGCTGTTGTGCTGCAAGTGGAGGAACGTGAGCCAGACTGTACACGTCTCCTTGTTGCAGGGTCAGTCTGTCTCCAAAATGACAGTAGATGGAAAATCTAGGAGTTAAAGAAAATAATTAACCTTTATTAAGATTAAATTAATCCTTTTATCAAATCATGATCTGGTATTGATCTTTACCATTATCTTGCTAATACACCACTATGGCAATAGCAGCCAAGTTGATGTGGTGTTACCAAATCAACTTGGCTGATTAAATTGTGATTACATATCATTATTTGATACGTAAATAGAGTGCACTATGACCTAGAGCTGCACACCAGAAATGACTGAGATTTTAATATTTGAACAAAGAGAGATAAAACAATCAGAGTGCCACATAAAAGTGTCTGTCTACTCACCCATATAAATAAATGTTTAACTAATGATCAGTGAAAATCAAAAGCACCATGAGGAATGCAGGATGCTTAGCACAATGTTCCTTGGCTATAGAAGCTGATGTCTTCATCAAATGATGAAAACCTCTCCCAAACCAAAGGACTGCTTCAGTGGGATCCCTCCTCCAGCCTGGTTCAGAACTCCTCCACCAACCTGCTGCTGAGCCTCCATTTTCTCCCAGGCTAGATCCAGAGCTAAGGTTCTGCTTTAGCATCAGAATCGTGGCACTTGAGCAACAATTCAGCATCAATCACCTCTTCATCGGTGGATTCCTTCTCTGGACGTTGTGTTCTCTCCCAGACACTAGGTCTGGCTGCAGGCAGTCAGTAGTGGTTCCAGGCCAACAACACAGGCGCAGCCCCTTCTTTCAACCGTCGTCAGCCACCTTGAATGATGTCCGTCGGGACCAAATGTCTACTACATGTGGTTTATATTAATCATATATCCCATAACCTACATATGTATAAGCATGTGAGAATGTTTGGTGATTACATATGTACAGCGACTTCACACCTCAGAATAGGTCAAGAGGTCTCAACCGCCAGCGAAGATCAAAGAGCATCCGAGGTGCTGCGGTGGAGACCAGATCGATCGCCCTGACCTCCCAGGGTCAGGTGGAGGAGTACGAAGACAAAGGAGGGGGATTAAGATAATGCGGGATGTCAGCTTTGATATGCATGTCTTTTGTTATGTGTAGGTATAAGTATGTAGAGCTGAATGTGTTTGCTCTCTTATTCTACTTCTGCTTCTGCACTGAGATGAGACTTGTTAGAGGAGCGAAGCTGATAATAAACTTTGGTTTATAAGTCACATTGCCTCGTTATTCCAACCTCTTTACACTGGTGACCCTGACGCGAGAATGGACCAGAGGTGTTCTCCCGCCCTATTGACTCATCAGAGGGCGACCCAGGCAG
This sequence comes from Pholidichthys leucotaenia, assembly GCA_020510985.1. Classification (NCBI taxonomy): domain Eukaryota; kingdom Metazoa; phylum Chordata; class Actinopteri; order Cichliformes; family Pholidichthyidae; genus Pholidichthys; species Pholidichthys leucotaenia. Next base: position 28,262,790 of record CM035846.1, on the reverse strand, counting down.
ACGCCGGCGCCCATGCAGACAGGGGAACAGATGGACGACGTTCCCCCACGGCAGAAGCTACAGAGAGGGCTCAACCGAGCACCAGCCTCCGCCGCCGAAGAGCCGAAGGGAAGGCGCTCTCACCCTGCGGACCTCATCAGGGACGGCCCACACAAGCGGCATCACCGTCAAGCTGCCGGACTTCTGGCAGGAAGACCCGAGCTCGTGGTTTCAGCAAGCTGAGGCTCAGTTTGCACTGGCGGGGCATCAACGGCTGACGACACAAAATTTTATCACATCGTCGACCAACTCGAACGCTGCTACTTCGAGATGTGCGCGGAGCATAATCCAGCGGCCGCACCGGCCCAGGACAAATAATAGAAATCTGAAGGCGACCATCGTGGAGAATTTCGTCCCCTCTGCCGAGGAGAGAGCAGAGAGGATCCTGGCGATCTACGACCACAGAGGATCGCAGACCCAAAGGCCCTCATGGAGGACATGCTGCAGCTCAAGGAAGAGGACAATGACAACTTCCTCTTCCAATATATCTTCCTCAGTACTCTGCCGCCACACTTGAGTGGGACGCTTGTCACATGCGATGCAGCACCTCAGCAAGACTTCCGCGCGCTGGGATCACGAGGCGCAGAGACTCGTCAACGCCTGCAGTGAAACGGACAGCCACAGCAGCATCAGCAGCCTCAGCGCTGATGTCCCGAGCAACGGGGTGCCACAAACCACTGAGCAGAGCCCGCCCACCATGCGCGGCGACACGGCCAAGACGTATCTAGACGGAGCGACGTCTGTTATTCCTCCCACCGTTACACCGAAGGCTTACAAATGCAGTTCCCCCTACAAGTTCATAGAGCGCCAGCCGAAACCCGTTTAACGGCTGCGGTTCTCGGGCGCTAAAAAGCAAGATTCTCTATTTGACGGACGGACACACCGGAAAACAGTTCCTAATTGACACTGCGAGCTCAACTGAGTTTTATCTTGCCTCCCACGCAGACCGGCCATGGCCCCCGTGGCATTGGAGCGATGGCAGCCAAACGGCTCCATCATCGACACTCTATGGTGAAAGGAACCTGCCCCTCTGCATTCATGGCCGCAACTACAGATGGACATTCTGTTGTAGCGGCGGTGAGTTTTAACTTGTTGGGCGCTGATTTTTCTTGTGTGCACATGGGCTATTAGTCGATCTAGCAAACCTGACGCTTGGTTAATGCACTTGTCATTAGCCTTTCTATTCCTGCTCAGCTTGAGTTTCTCCACCACCCGTGCAGGCCAGCGTCACTACAGCAGGAGGTAGCTTTGATCAACTCCTCACCCTATTTCCAGCACTCACAATTCCCAAATTCTCAGCTACAGTGGCTAAGCACGGGTCGAACACTTATTCCCATCAACGGGCCCACCCGTGTTCGCCAAAGCTCGGCGCTTAGACGCGACCAAGCTCGCCATAGCTCGGGACGAGTTTACCACCCTTGAAAAACTAGGCATTATCAGACGCTCAAAAAGCCCCTGGGCATCACCACTACACATGGTCCCGAAATCCAACGGTTCTTGGAGACCGTGCGGCGATTACCGCAGATTAAACAATGCGACAGCGCATGACCGCTACCCAATACCTCACATCCAAGATTTTTCACTACATCTGGCGGGTGCGCGCATTTTTTCTAAAATAGACCTGGCCCGTGGCTATCACCAAGTCCCCGTTCGAACGAAAGACATTCCTAAAACAGCTGTAATAACCCCCTTTGGTCTTTTTGAATTTTGCGGATGCCTTTTGGCCTCAAAGGCGCTGCTCAAACCTTTCAGCGGATGATGAACGCGATATTACGCGACCTCCCTTTCGTGTTCGTCTACCTTGACGATATGCTGGTAGCCAGCTCGTCGGAGGAAGAACACGAACAGCATCTCACTATGGTTTTTCAGAGACTAGAAGAGCACGGGTTAATAATCAGTCCAGCCAAATGCAAATTCGGCGTGTCACAAATTAATTTTTTGGGACACAGAGTTTCACCGAAGGGGGCAGTCCCACTGCCAGACAAAGTTCGCGCAGTAAAAAGTTTTCCACGGCCACAAACGGTCAATCGCTGCAAGAATTTTTGGGAATGGTTAATTTTTACAACCGTTTCCTCCCCCGTGCAGCTCAAACTCATGCAGTCCCTATATGACACGCTCAGAAAACAAAAGCCTTCCAACGCGGTCGAATGACCCCGGAGCGCGAATGTGCCTTCGCGAAGTAAAAAGTGCCCTAGCTAACCCAGATTGTTGGTTCACCCTGATCCCTCGGCCCGCATTGCGCTAACCACAGACGCTTCAGACCTGGCATAGGGGCGATTGTAGAACAACACGTTGGCGGAACCTGGCAACCACTTGGCCACTTTTTCAGCAAATCGTTAAATCAAACTGAGCGTAAATACAGCACTTTTGACAGGGAGCTGCTAGCGCTTCATTTATCCATCCGCCACTTCCAGTTCTGGTTGGAGGGGCGGCATTTCACGGCTTTTGTAGACCACAAACCGCTCACCTTTGCGATGGCTAAAATTTCCGAACCGTGGTCAGGCAGGCAACAAAGACAGCTAGCTACAATTTCAGAGTTCACCACAGACATTCGACATGTGGCAGGCAAACTTAACGTGGTAGCAGACTGCCTCTCTCGCGCTGTGACATCGCCAGAGCGCGAGGAGACAGATTATACTACCTCAGCCACAGAACTCTTCGCCAACGCGGACACATACGCGGCCCCAATCCACGTAGGGATAGATTTTGCAGCCATGGCGGAGGAGCAAAGCAGTGACGCAGACGTGCGCGCACTCCTGTCTGGACCAACAGGGTTAAGGCTGGAGGAAAGGGGTTTACGCGACGGTGTGCCCCCCCTAATATGCGATATCTCAACCGGCCGACCTCGCCCGGTAGTCCCAGCTGCATGGCGCCGCCGTATTTTTGACTCAATTCACTCCCTCGCGCACCCGGGTGTGCGCCGCCTCGGTTAAAATGGTCGCCGAAAAGTTTGTGTGGCCTGGCCCTGCGCAAAAACGTAAAGAATGGGCAAAAACTTGCATGTCTTGTCAGCGCGCCAAAATACACAAACACACAAAGCCCCTCTAGAGCCTTTTCGAATCCCATCTAGAAGGTTCGACCACGTTCATGGTTGACCTCGTGGGACCAATACCTTCCTCCCAAGGGTTTCACACATCTGTTAACATATGATAGACCGTTCTAATGCGCTGGCCTGAGGTGGTCCCTCTGGCGTCAACCACAGCGGAAGAAGTCGCTCGCGTTTTTTGACAAACTGGGTGGCACGTTTCGGCGTCCCATCGGACATCACGTCGCTAGGTGGCCTCAACTTGTCTCGGAGCTTGGTCAGCCATGGCAGCAGCTTAAGGAGTGACCAATTCACCGCACCACCGCTTATCACCCTCAGGGCTAATGGGTTATGCGAGCGTTTTCACAGATCTTCAAAGGCCGCCCTCAGGGCCTCACTAACGGATACAAATTGGGTAAATAAACTTCCCTGGGTTTTATTGGGTTGCGTGCTGCGCCTAAAGAGGATCTAGACGCCTCCCAGAGAATTAGTTTTTGCACAACCTCTCAGACTCCCAGGTGAATTTTTACCAGAGAACCCAGAGCCGGGGCATCTTCCAGCCCTGAGGCTTTTAGGCAGCAACGGACCGGACTCTCTCCCCGGACCGGCACATCACTCATTTTCCACGGGTTTTTGTCCCCCAAGCTTAAAAAAACGCCGAATTCGTTTTTGTTAGGCATGAAGATTAAAAACCAACCCTCCGTCCACCATACGATGGACCATTCAGAGTGCTGGAACCTGGTGATAAGCATTTTGTGCTTGATTTAGGGGACAGAAAAGAAACAGGTCAGCATTGACAGACTTAAACCTGCCTCTTGTTGAGAGACGAACCTGCACGGTTGGCGAGAGCACCTCGGCGGGGTAGACCCCCCCAAGAGAATAGACTCAGCCCCCCTGCAGGGAACAAATAATCACTCTCCTCCCCAAGCTGCAGATTCCTTACAGGGAGGTCCCACCAGGACGCCCCTAGCGGACCCACAGCAGATTCGGGAGAAGATAAAACCCAGACGGCACCGGGATTGATGCAAACTACTCAAAAGTTGTTCACTAATTGTGCTGTAACAGTTTAGGACTGACTTGTGATATTACTATGCTGTTATGATTACCACTGAATTCTCTACAGGAGCATAGCTGCTGGAAAGTTTCTTCCTTGTCAAGAGGTGTAGCAGTTAGTATGTCATAATAATTATCTTAAACTGTGAATTTTTTTTATTATTGTCCTTTTCTTAGTCGTTTGGGGGGGGGGCAGTGTTTTATATTAATCATATATCCCATAACCTACAAATGTATAAGCATGTGAGAATGTTTGGTGATTACATATGTACAGCGACTTCACACCTCAGAACAGGACAAGAGGTCTCAACCGCCAGCGAAGATCAAAGAGCATCCGTGGCGCTGCAGTGGAGACCAGATCGATCGCCCTGACCTCCCAGGGTCAGGTGGAGGAGTACGAAGACAAAGGAGGGGGATTAAGATAATGCGGGATGTCAGCTTTGATATGCATGTCTTTTGTTATGTGTAGGTATAAGTATGTAGAGCTGAATGTGTTCGGCCTCTTATTCTACTTCTGCTTCTGCACTGAGCTGAGGACTTGTTAGAGGAGCGAAAGCTGATATTAACTTTGGTTTATAAGTCACATCGCCTCGTTATTCAAGCTCTTCTACACTACAGGACTGTTGTCGTCCTCTGAATAAATAAATTCTCCCGCCTCACATCATGTATCCAGATTTTTCTTAAGGCTTCATCTTTTGGAAAGTGATGGACACTTACAGGTGGAGTTGAACTTTCCGACATGGAGCAGTGTGGAACACAGCAGAAATCACTATTAGGATGATCCCGCTGCTGATCCTTCACTGGTCTTGACAAAGACATTTAAGTTAAGGAGTTACACTCATCCATGAACTGGTAACAAGATACCAAAGACTAAAATTCACTGTGGGATCAGTGTAAGCTTGCGTGGGTGATAGATTGAAGGTTAGTCCTTCTGCCACAAGAACGAAACCATTTGAGCTCTTCCCATAACTTTAATATCCAGCCATAGCTGCACCCAATGTTCTATTACAAAAACATCCCCCCACTTCACTTCCGTCACTCCTCCTTCATAATAAAAGCTTTTTCCATTCTGTGTACTTTCTTTTGCCAGACTAACAACCACAAAAGAGCAAAAACGGATAACAAACTAAATTATTCATTAAAATGTTGAAGTATAACATTTAAACTAATCAGTTGAATAATCAAGAAAATTACTTTCTCAAATAAAGAACTACTGCCTGTTTTCCAAAATTGACCTCTTACATTAGTTTAGCATTAATATCTCCATCAATTCATCTGATTGCTGCGGCTATTTCACACAACCGGATGTCATGCACGCTGTTTTCCGGTTTGGTCACGTGACGTTCGGCATAACCGAGATCCAGCAGCTCCTCTCTGCTCCAGACTTCCGGAAGATGGCGATCCGGACCAGTTCGCTCTTCTAAACTCGCATTCTCCAGCCCCGAAACTTGGACAATAACTCATATTCAGACTGAAAACATTTTCAGAGCTGACAGCTTCAAAAGCAAGTAAGTTCAATTGGTGATTTTGAACGCAAGTTTCTGTCACGGGAAACTAATCAAATCCGACTAACATGTCCGGCGGGAACAGGCTCCTGCCCCAAGTGGAGGAGTTTAAGTATCTTGGGGTCTTGTTCACGAGTGAGGGGAAAATGGAGCGAGAGATCGACAGACGGGTTGGAGCAGCATCTGCAGTGATGCGGACGTTGTACCGGTCTGTTGTGGTGAAGAGGGAGCTTAGTTCTAAGGCAAAGCTGTCGATTTACCAGTCAATCTACGTTCCTACTCTCACCTATGGTCACGAGCTTTGGGTAATGACCGAAAGAACGAGATCGCGGATACAAGCGGCTGAAATGAGCTTTCTCCGTAGGATTGCTGGACTCACCCTCAGAGATAGGGTGAGGAGCTCAGTCATCCGGGAGAGGCTCAGAGTAGAACCGCTGCTCCTCCACATTGAAAGGAGTCAGTTGAGGTGGTATGGGCATCTGATTAGGATGCCTCCTGGACGCCTCCCTCTTGAGGTGTTTCAGGCACGTCCCACTGGGAGGAGACCCCGGGGCAGACCCAGGACTCGGTGGAGAGACTATGTCTCCCAGCTGGTCTGGGAACGCCTTGGTATCCCCTCTGAAGAGCTGGAGCAGGTGGCTGGGGAGAGGGAAGTCTGGGCTTCTCTGCTTGAACTGCTGCCTCCGCAACCCGGACCTCCGGAAAAGCGGTAGAAGATGGATGGATGGATGGATGTCCGGCGGGAAAACGAACGTTAAGCTAACAACAGCTACTACTGATCACGACTACACCCCGATGGAAACCTCTGTTAGTAGCGGTCCTGGTAAGAGAAAAAGTTCTCCCGTCACTCCAACAAAGTCCTCTGCTCCGCGACTTTCCAAGATGAAAACCGCCCATGAGCAATCTTACGACAACTTGGTAGATGCTATCACAAAGCTAACCATCAAAGTTGATGATTTTGGAGCGCAGTTAAGGGAGACCGCCACAATGGTAGCCAGCATCACCCGTCTTGTTGAAATTAATACTGCTGACATCAAAAATTGCCAGACCAAACTACAGAGCTTTGAGAGAGACATCCCCAAGCTTATACAAGAAAACGAAGAGCTAAAGGAAAGGATTACTGAGCTGGAGAGGTACAAGAGGTGCTGGAACCTTAAAATACACGGGATCAAAGAAAAGGATAACGAAATGATCCGTGAGGAGGTAAGTCACATTCTGTCAGAAATTGCACCGCAGTGGGCAACGACCATGGGCACTATTGTTGATAATGTCCACCGCCTGGGGAAAACGTGAAAATGGAAGAAACCGCCAGGTTATTCTCCAGTTTGTTATGAGATACCACTGTGAAGAAATTTGGAGGCTGACCAAAAACTCCAAATTCTGCAGAGTAGCTGGGATCCGATCCAAGCGAGATTTCTGTAAAGCCGACAGGGATGCCCGCGCAGCAGCATGGCCACAGATGGAGCAAGCCCGTGCAGCTGGGAAAAACGTCTGGTACAAAGGCCATGTGGGACACATCGACGGTAGAAGAGTCAGCATCTAAGGGTCTGGTTCACAACTATGGCTGAACAAGCACTTTGACTCTTTAATGTTCTGTACATGTTGCTAAGCTACTTCAATGTTTACTTTATAGGGAGTCATTTCATAGTATCCTTTTGAAGTACGCTGTGTTCCTGGCAGCTGTCATTTGGAAATGTTTACATGCTACTTTTACTCAGGTTCCTGCATCTTTTTTTTGAAGGGTAGATTTATAAGGCAGCTCTTTTTCAATGCCATTTTGATAATTTGCATTACATATTTTCGATAATTTTATAGATTAGGTTTTTGGATTCTGTCATAACAAGCGTGCAGCTTGGGGAAAAAGGAAGAAGGGAAAGGGGAAAGAAAAGGGGAAAAAAGGGAAAAGAAGGAGAAGGAAAAAAGAGGAAGAAAAAGGAAAAAGGGAAGGAAAAAAAGGGAAAAAGGGGGAAAAATGTTATGAGTTAAAACATATATTTAGCAATTTAATCAGGGGCTTTCTTCAGTGTACTTGGTCCAAAGTAACAACCTAAACCATTTATCTATTTGTTATTTTTATTTTATTATTATTTTAATTTTTTCCTTATTCTCTTTTATCCTTTATGTCTTTTATTTCTTTTTCAATCCAAGATGGCGCCCACAGTGGCCGCCATGGTGTCTCGCTGCGCCCTTCTTTGTTTGTTTTTGTTTGTCAATTGTGTGTCTGCCTGCTCTTACACCCGTGAAGAGCTTCTAAATATCAGGACTTTCACTCCCACGGACCTACTCCCAGCTTTTTTAGCTCCTGCCTCCGATCTGGTTCACTGTTTAGCTCAAAAAGTGAGACGGTGAAAGAGAGGAAGGCGAGCGGGCGCTCTCGTACGGCTTCGCAGGAGAGGCACGCGCACGGCTTTGCCTGGCATATTTCTCTCCAACGCCAATTCTCTCTCTAACAAGGTAGATGAACTGAGACTGCTGATGCATTTTAAGGACTTCTCTTCCTCGTCTGCCCTCTGTTTTACTGAGACCTGGCTCAGGGAAAATACACCGGACAGCGCGCTGCTCCTCGAGGGATTTCAGCTGTTTCGTGCTGATCGTGACACAGAGCTCTCCGGTAAGTCCTCAGGAGGAGGAGTCTGCTTTTACATTAACAGCAGCTGGTGCTCTGATGTAACAGTGATTTCCAAACACTGTTCTCCCGCCCTGGAATATCTTTTTATTAACTGCAAGCCATTTTATTCCCGCGGGAGTTTGCTTCATTCATCCTGGCCGCTGTTTACGTCCCGCCCGACGCGGACGCGCGCGAGGCTCAGCGCGTGCTCGCAGATCACATCCAACATACGGAGCGGACTTTCCTGGACTTTCTGGTTATTGTGGTTGGCGACTTTAACCAGAGCAATCTGAGCCACGATCTCCCCCGATACAAACAGTTTATTAAATGCCCCACCAGAGGAAAGAACACGCTGGATCACTGTTACACTACAGTGAAGGACGCGTATCGCGCTGTTCCCCGTGCTGTGCTCGGACTATCTGATCACGTGATGGTCCACCACATACAGACAGAGACTGAAGCTCACTAAACCTGTTGTGAGCACTCCGAAGAAATGGACCAGTGAAGCTGAGGAGAAGCTCTACACGTGCATGGAAATAACTGACTGGGGCATGTTTAAAGGAGCCACGCATGATCTGGATGAGTACACGGACACTGTGAACTCATATATCAACTTTTGTGAGGAGAGCATTCTCCCATCGCGCACCAGGGTGAGCTACTCTAATGATAAGCCCTGGTTCACTGCCAAGCTCAGACAGATCAGGAAGGAGAAGGAAGCAGCGTTGAAACGTGGAGACAGGGACTGCTACAGGGAGGTCAAATACCGGTTTAGCAGAGAGCTGAGGAGAGCTAAATCTGTGTATTCTGAGAGACTCCAGCAGCAGTTCACTGCTAACGACTCTGCTTCTGTGTGGAGAGGACTGAGGCAAATCACCAGCTATCGGCCTCAGGCTTCTAAGGGTCAGGATGACAAAGCCCTTTGTCAAAGACTGTCCCAACACTATGCCCGTTTTGACACCTCGTCAGCTGTGTCCAACTCCCCCCTCCCCCCAACTCCACTGTCTCCACGGTCCCTACTTCATCAAAGGCGGCCACCCCCTCCTCCCCCCCCTTGCCCTTGTCATCAGCGAGCAGGACGTGCACAGACAGTTCTCCAGACTGAACCCACGCAAGGCCCCCGGTCCGGACGGCGTGTCTCCTTCCACCCTGAGACACTGTGCGGAGGAGCTGACTCCTGTCTTCACAGACATTTTTAACACCTCCCTTAACACTAGAAGACCCAGAGAGGGGCCATTTGGCCTTTTTGGCTAGAAAACCCATAGGGGGACCATCAAGTGGCCACAAGAGGGCTAATGTCTGGGTCTTCTAGTGTTAAGCTATGCCACGTGCCGACCTGCCTCAAATCCTCCACCATCATCCCTGTCCCCAAGAAGCCACGGATCACTGGACTTAACGACTACAGACCTGTAGCGCTCACCTCTGTAGTCATGAAGTCCTTTGAGCGCCTGGTCCTGCCCCACCTCAAGTCCATCACCACTCCCCTCCTGGACCCGCTGCAGTTTGCCTACGGAGCCAACAGGTCTGTAGACGACGCAGTCAACCTGGCCCTCCACTCCATCCTGCAGCACCTGGACTCCCCGGGAACCTACGCCAGGATCCTGTTTGTGGACTTCAGCTCTGCATTCACCACCATCCGCCCCGCTCTGCTCCGGGACAAGCTGTCCCTGCTCAACGTGCCTGACTCCCTCTGCAGGTGGATCACCGACTTCCTGATGGACCGGAGGCAGCATGTGCGGCTGGGAAAGACTGTCTCAGACTCTGTTAGCATCAGCACCAGATCACCCCAGGGCTGTGTACTTTCCCCCCTACTCTTCTCCCTTTATACCAACTCCTGCACCTCCAGCCACCAGTCTGTCAAGCTGATCAAGTTTGCGGATGACACCACCCTCATCGGGCTCATCTCCAACGGCGACGAGTCCGTCTACAGGAAAGAGGTGGCCCAGCTGGTGTCCTGGTGCAGCCACAACAACCTGCAGCTGAACGCTCTGAAGACAGTGGAGATGACTGTAGACTTCAGGAAAGTCACAACCCCTCTGCCCCCCCTCACCCTCACAGGCTCTCCCATCACCACTGCAGATTCCTTCTGCTTCCTAGGCACCACCATCACCAGGGACCTCAAGTGGGAGCCGACCATCAGCTCCCTCATCAAAAAGGCCCAGCAGAGGATGTTCTTCCTGCGGCAGCTGAGGAAGCTCAAGCTACCCACCAAGATGTTGGTGCAGTTCTACACAGCCATCATCGAGTCCATCCTCACCACCTCCATAACCGTGTGGTACGCAGGAGCCACTGCCAGGGACAGACTAAGGCTGCAGCGCATCGTGCGCGCTGCTGAGAAGGTGATCGGCTGCAAGCTCCCATCTCTCCAGGGCCTGTACATCTCCAGGACCCGGAGGCGTGCTGGCTGGATCATAGCCGACCCTTCACACCCTGGTCACGTACTGTTTGCCACCCTCCCCTCAGGTAGAAGACTTCGGTCCATTCAGACTAAAACCTCCCGTCACATGAACAGCTTCTTCCCTCTGCCATCAGACTGCTGAACACTAAGTGACTTATTGACTCTCGTGCACTATGTACAGCAGCTCAACCAGATTCATGTCAATCATCACTGTTTTCTTTTTGCATTACCAACTGCACTATGTGGTACTCCACAATATCTGCTGCTCGCTAATATATTTAAAAACTGCTTTGACTAGTATTACTCATTCTTATTCTACACTTTATTGCATGTATAATTTTTTTATTTCTTTTATTTTATCATGTTTAATGTTGCAGCATTGCACCGAGACAAATTCCTAGTTTGTGTACTACATGAACAATGGCAATAAATCTGATTCTGATTCTGATTTTATTACAACCTTTTCTTTTGCATCACTTAATGCTAGGGGTTTACGAGACTCTATAAAAAGAAAGGCTACATTTCTATTCCTTAAAAATGAAAAAGCACATTGTTATCTTATTCAGGAGACTCACAGCAACGATACAGATGAAAAAATGTGGACAAACCAAAGGGGAGAAAAAATATACTATAGTCATGGCACAAATAGGTCAGCAGGGGTCGCCATACTCCTAAATAACTTTCCTGGGAAAGTAGTTGCAACCAAAAGAGATGACACAGGACACTGGATTATTTGCGTTTTTGAAATACACAAACAATTCTTGATTCTTGTTAACATTTATGGATTTATTAACCGCAACCAGAACAAACAATTAATTACAGGCATGACTAACATATTGAAGGAATTATCTCAAATATATATCAATCCTGTTTTTGTGTTGGGTGGCGACTACAATATGGTTATGGATGAATGGCTTGATAGGCAACCCTCAAGATTTCCTAATCATCAGTATAATACCACTTTACTAGATTTCTGTAACACATTTCAGCTTAGTGACATATGGCGTGCGCTAAATCCAGATACTCAAACCTTTACTTGGTTTAAACCTGATGGCACCATTAAATCACGATTAGACTACTGGCTTATTTCTGAATTCCAACCTGATAGAGACATAAATACCTCAATTTCTGCAGCTCCGCTTACAGATCATTGTATGATCAAGTTAACCATAACTCCCACTAGCGCAGTCAGAAGAAATAAAGGCTACTGGAAATTTAACTCATATCTTCTAAAACATGACCCTTTCTGTCAGGATGTTAAAAGGACAATCGACAGTATAACCAAAGATACATTATTGTCAACTTACAGGGAGAAATGGGAATTTCTTAAATTTAAAATCCGTCAGATTTCCATTTCATACAGCAAAGTCATAAGCCGAGCCCATAAACAAAAAGAAATGGATATTTAGGGATGAGAATCTTCCTCGGATCCGAGGAATTCCTCGGATTTGATCATGTCTAGGGTCATTCTTGTGAATCGTCTAAATTCGAGGAAAAAAATTTTAGGGGGGGGGGGGGGTCTGGCGGCGAGTCGTATTTTCGATCGGCTGTGAAAATCCACCGCGCAAAACGCGCTACCCAGTGAGATCAGTAATGTAATGTAACAAGGCCACTGATAGGCTGATACTTATTGAAGCAACCAATCGGCGATTTGGTTAGATTTCTTTTGTCATATCCGGATAACACGCGGAGCGAAATGCAAGTGACGGACAGTTCAATCAACTGCGTTTTCCTGATTTCGTCAAAATGGTGAACCTAAAACTCACGAAAGAGAACAAAGCAAGAATTTTAGAAATCGACAAAGGGATAAAGAACAAGTTTCGTTGGGAATGGCTTGAAAAAACCGTGTCAATGACGGTAAAGATCGGTAAAAATACTGAAGTTGTGGTTGAAAAAAATGGCCGACTTCATAGCGAAATGCGAAGTACCAGGGAAAGCCCAGTGTGTTTATTGCAACGATTTCTTGAGTTATGGATCTCGTGGTTATGTTGCCTTTGTTGAGCACTGTTAAAAATAGAAACATCTCAAAATTGTGGCTACAAGGAGATCAAACTACTCACTCGGTGCTGCGTTCAAAACGATCGATGGACACGGTTAAACTCAGATGCCAGTCAGTCAAAGTTCATCACAGCCGGCCCCGATTACAGCAGTGATTGGAAGACACATTCCGAGGTAAGATTTTTTTTTTTCTTGTTTAAGTAATGTACTTGAGAATTTTCGCGTAATGAATTTGTTATGAAATAGCATGTGTAAGTTGTGATGGCATGCCATCACAACTTACTGCATCACAGCATTACACAATGCTGTTCTTCAACCCTTTGCAGCATCTTCATGGGGTTGGTCTCATTTAAAAGAAAATACTCTGAATTTTTTGGCAAAACAGTCATAATCTCTCTAAGTGCTCCTGCCACTGAGTAACAGGAAAGTTCACCTGGGTGTTTTTTAGATACAGATGCTTGCAAATAACATACAGCTGTCAGATACTGGCTGGAAAACACAACAGAAATGTAGAACCAAGTGTTTTCAAGCTCAGGTCAAAATTTTGTAAAAATACCACAAAAAATGAATATATATTACACAGCTTTTTTCTGAGGTTGTAACAAGGCTGTGTCTGTACTGGAAGACCGGAAATGCAGCTTTTTTTTTTTTCAGTGCGCACTGAGATGCAGAGACGTGACCGCCCGCTGAATTCACAAGAGTTCAAGGGGTTAAAATATACTGATATGCAACTTTTTTTATATTCCTAGTAACACTAACAAATGCACACATTAATAAATCAAAATGTTTGCAGAATGTCAGTATATTTTAATAAATGGGTGATAGACTTGGTGATGGAATTTTGTTAATATTTATAATTTATTTTACTTGGTTAAATTATTTTGTCTGTTCTAGAACTATGTAAATGTAATTCTGTGTCAGTTCTAAACATATTAGATAGTAGTAAAATATAATTTAGTATTATTACATCAGCATACTATTCAGATATCATAAATTTAATACCTATGTACTGTGTTTCACTTTATTTTGTGGTTGAAAAAATGGCCGACTTCATAGCGAAATGCAAAATACCAGGGAAAGTGACACTGAATCAAAACAGTATTGAACATGATTACACATGTGATGCAGCGGCAGATTAAAAAGAAACTATAAATGCATTTGTACTTACTTCTAACTTTAAATATAAGACCACATTTGAGCATTCTAAAACACCAGATTTTGTTAGCTGCGGGCCCCCAAGACCCCCAGCTAAGTTTCCTCTTTTTTTCCAAAACCCCATTCTCATCCCTGGATATTGTAAATGAGATCCATTTAATATGCAACAAACATTCCTTATGTGAAGAGGACAAACAAAAACTGATTTTATTGCACTCTTCCCTAGATAACATCTATATTAATAAAGCCAAAGGAGCGTATATTAGGTCGAGAGCGAAATGGATAGAGGAGGGAGAGCGAAGCTCAGCATACTTCTGTAGGCTTGAGAAAAGAAGACAAGAACGAAATGCCATTAAGTCTCTTATAATTGATGGTAAAGAATGTACTGATTCTGTGAGGATCTCTAAAGAAATATTTAAATTTTACAGTGAATTATACTCCTCCTCTTACTCACACACTAATGCAGAGGGTTTCTTTGAGTCCATTTCAGGACAGATACCGAAAATTGATGAATATTTTTGAAAATCATGTGACGCAGAGATCCAAATGGAGGAAGTTGAAAAAGCTTTAAAATCCTTAGCTCTAGACAAATCACCTGGCTCAGACGGTTTGACAGCCAATTTTTACAGGCACTTCTGGATTAACCTAAAAGATTTATTTTTTAATATGTTAAAGGAAATCCGTGCTACATCAGTTTTACCAAATACTATGAAACAAGGAGTCATCGAGTCATCACATTAATTCCCAAACCTGGCAAGGACCCAAAATTGATTGATAATCTCAGACCAATTACTTTACTTAATAATGATTACAAAATTTTAACACATATTTATGCCAACAGACTCAAAACTGGCATCACTGTTCTTATCTCAGCGACACAATCAGGTTTTATTAAAGGGCGCTCAATACACAACAATATACGCCTTGTATTGGATTTACTTGACTATAGGGACCTAATTGACGAGGGGTTTATTTTATTTTTGGATTTTTTTAAAGCTTTTGATATGATTGAACACAAATTTATGTTTAGGACCTTAGAGCTTTTTGGTTTTGGGGAGCACTTTTTAGACTTTATAAAACTAATTTATACGGATACCAACAGCTCAGTTCTATCACCACATGGTTCCTCCCCTAGATTTCCAATAGGCAAAGGAATTAAACAAGGCTGCCCGGTTTCGCCTCTGTTGTTCATTGCAGCAGCTGAAATGCTCTCAATTTTTATAAAAAACTCTGACTTTGATAAATTAACAGTATTTGGAAAACAACTAACAATCAGCCAACTGGCTGACGACACAGCCATATTCATGCACAACTCTGATCAAGTCCCTAAAATTCTCAATTATATAGATGTTTTCTCTAAAGCCTCTGGGCTTAAACTGAATCTAGGTAAATGTGAATTATTACCTATTCATGATTGCAGTCTATCAGCCATTCATACCATTCCCGTCAAACAAACAGTGAAATATTTGGGCATGCATATCACTAAAAATGTTGATCAATTAGTCAAGCTCAATATTTGGAATTGCTTGGAGAAATCAAAAACTTATCTCAACTCCTGGTCTCAAAGAGATATTTCCATCATAGGAAGAACATTTCTGACAAAAATGGAATGCATCTCCCGATTTATTTATCCAGCCCATTCACTGCCAATGCCCAAAGATGCCGTTAAAGCCGTCAATCAAACCATTTTCAATTATATCTGGAAAGGGAAAACACATTATATTAAAAAAGGTACCATGATTCAAGAATATGAGGAAGGTGGTGTTAAAGCAATAGACTTTGAATGCATTAATGGCACCATCAAAATTAACTGGCTGAGACAATTTATTAAACAACCCAAACATTTCTGGTTTCATATTCCCAATGAAATTTTTGCTAAATTTGGGGGCATTGAATTCCTGCTCAGACGTGACTATGACCTAAAAAAGCTCCCCTATAAACTCTCCTCATTTCATCAACAGGTCTTACTATATTGGAGATTGATTTATAAACATAATTTTAGCCCTCACATGACCCCTCTGTGGAATTGTAGATATGTACTATATAAACACAAATCAATATTCCTACAAAACTGGCAAAATAAGGGCATTTGGTCTGTACTACACTTATTAGACAGCACAGGGAACATTTTAACTTTTGAAAATTTCTGTGCTAAATATAACATAAATGATAAACAAGAATATAACCAAGTAATTGAGGCAATACCTCAGACAATTATACTAATGGCCTCAACTCTAAATAGATTTGGCTCTTGCCCAAATCTCCCTTTGCTTTTGGTGAATGGTTTCCGCCTAGATGACTCAAAATTAAACAATGTAGCGATTAGAAAAATATTTAATAAAGAAATCTTCCCAGTAACAGTTTCTAGAGCTGCTATTCTTAATTTTTTCTCCAAAAAAGAAGCTCAAATTCTAAGATCTAAATTCTTTAAATTTCCTATTTCACCAAAAGCAAAAGAGTGTGGGGAGCATGAAATGAAGAAGCTGAATGGTTTTGTAATTCAGATTTAATGTCGGCTTCACATCCCCAATATGTCTCACCAAAAGCAGAAAGACGCTGATCGCAGTCAGACCCCCATACTTATACATCACACAACAAAAGCCAACATCACACATCCTTGTCATATCCTTCTAATCATCCAATGTCTCCTTCCAATGTTCTCCCATCCCTTCGCCTGACCCTGGGGGTCAGGAAGTCTTTTCAGGTCTTCACCGCCACGCCTCCATCTCCTCGTTGTTCTCCGCAGGCGGTCCAGACCTATTGTCCTCTTCTGAGACGTGAGGTTATTCCACACATGCAATCACTAAACATCCCCCTGTGTCTATACATATGCAGATATGGATATATGAACTACAGCCCCCCCCCCAAACGTCTAAGAAAAGGATAACACATTTAGGTTCACAGAATATGGTGACATGACTGGCATAACTATACAAGTTGATCACATTAAAAGCACAGTGATAACAGTAACAGTATAGTCTATGCCCCATGTCCACCTTAAAACTGCCATGATAACCCCGACAGCATATCTTAAAACACATTATCACATTCACATCAGTCTGTGTGTCGTCTGGGTTTCAACCGTCTTCCAAATCTGCTGTACGCCTGCCTCGGCGTCCCAGCGGCACTGTCTTGCAAGGAATCTGCAGCTTGAAGAAAAGAGTGGTTATTTGATCCCTGCGGGGAGGCTGGGACGTGTCCCTTGGGGGGGTCTACCACGTCGAGGTGCTCTCGCCACCCGTACAGGCTCGTCACTCAACATGAAGGCAGGCTTGAGTCTGTCAATGCTGACTGTCTCTTTTCTATCCCCCAAATCCAGCACAAAATGCTTATCTCCAGGTTCCAGCACTCTATATGGACCATCATATGGTGGGCGGAGGGTTGGCTTTAAAGCCTCGTGCCTAACAAAAACGAACTTGGCATTTTTTAAAGCCTGGGGAACAAAAACCTGCGGAAAAGTGTGATGAACCGGGCCCGGGAGCATGTCCGCTCCCGTGCTGCTTAGTGGCCTCAGAGCTGGGAGGCGCCCTGGCTCTGGCTGTTCTGGTAAGAGTTCACCGGGGAGCCTGAGAGGTTGTGCAAAAACTAATTCTGCTGGGGAGGCGTCTACATCCTCCTTGGGCGCAGAGCGCAACCCCAATAAAACCCACGATAGTTTGTTAACCCAATCTGCATCCATTAGTGACGCTCTGAGGGCAGCCTTCAAAGACCTATGAAAACGCTCGCATAAACCATTAGCCTGGGGGTGATACGCGGTAGTGCGATGGATTGTCGCCCCTAAGCTGCTGGCCATCGCAGACCAGAGCTCTGAGACAAACTGAGGCCCCCTATCGGACGTGATGTCCGACGGGACTCTGAAACGCGCTACCCAGGTCGTTAAAAAAACGCGTGCCACCTCTGCAGCCGTAGTTGACGTCAGCGGGACCGCTTCTGGCCAACGTGTGGTTCGGTCCACCATTGTTAAAAGATGTGTGAACCCCTGCGACGACGGTAGGGGGCCCACGAGGTCGACATGCACATGGTCAAACCTCCTGGCCAGGATTCGGAACGGTTCTAAAGGAGCTTTCGTGTGCTTGTGAATTTTGGCACGTTGGCAAGACATGCATGTTCTTGCCCACTCCTTTACGTGCTTGCGCAGGCCTGGCCAAACAAACTTCTCTGCCACCATTTTCACCGAAGCGCGCACTCCCGGGTGCGCCAGGGAGTGAACCGAGTCAAAAACGCGGCGGCCCCACGCGGCCGGGACCACCGGGCGAGGTCGCCCGGTTGACACGTTGCAAATTAAGGGGGGTACACCATCACGCAAACCCCTGCTCTCCAGCCTTAACCCTGTTGGTCCAGACTGGAGTGCCCGCACGTCCGCGTCACTACCCTGTTCTGCTGCCATGGCTGCGTAATCTATCCCTACGTGAACTGGGGCCGCTTACGCTTCCGCGTTGGTCTTGCGCCCTGCGGCTGCGGTAGTATAATCTGCCTCCGCGTGACCTGACGATGTCACAGCGCGGGAGAGGCAGTCTGCCACCACGTTGAGTTTGCCCGCTACGTGCCGAATGTCCGTGGTAAATTCCGAAATTGCGGCCAGCTGCCTTTGTTGCCGGCCCGACCAAGGTTCTGAGATTTTAGACATTGCAAAAGTGAGCGGTTTATGGTCGACAAAAGCTGTGAAACGCCGACCTTCCAGCCAGAACTGGAAATGGCGAATTGCCAAATGAAGCGCTAACAGCTCCCTGTCAAACGCGCTGTATTTGTGCTCGGTTTCGTTTAAGGATTTGCTAAAAAACGGTAGCGGTTGCCAAACCCCGTCCACGTGCTGCTCCGCGACCGCCCCTATGTGTCACCATGGGGTGAGACGCCGGCTCGGCGCTCAGCCCATGCTCCTTTTATCCCTGCCTCTCATTGGGCAGTGCCTCAGCTGGTTCCCAGCTGTCAGTGTCACGGGACAGCTGGGGCCAATTAATCCTCATCAGCTGGGGCGCTGTTAATGAGTATAAAGAGGAGCAGCTTCGATCATTCGGGGCTGCGACATAAGCACTGCTAGGCTGAAGCCCCTTCGTCTGGTGTCAGCCTCAACTCCCCTTGCAGCATTCCTGTGTTTGTATCCCGCTGTGAGTATGCACGTCTTGTTACCCCCATGTCCGGTACGAGCTACCTACCCCTGCGCTGTGCAGCCTGAGAATGTACGTCTGTATGAGTGTCTGTGCTCTCCTCATCCCTTATCCCTTACCCAGAATAAAACATCTCGACTCACTGGCTTGTCCCTGGCTCTGATTGCCCGGCTCCCTAGAGCCGGATATGACAGTATGTCGCAGCCAGAAGAGTTGCCGGCGGCCGTGAGTCGCTGTGGAAATGTACCTTTCTGTCCGGGTGTCAGCGCTGCTAGCATGCCGTTTCCCAGGAGTCACTTCCGGCGCCAGGGCGACGAGCTGAGGTCCATCTCGGAGGCTGTCGACGGGACGTTCTTCACCCTGCACGACGCCTCCAACGCGAGACGCTGGCATCCGGGCCGTGCTGAGGAACTCCTGGACTGTCACCCTCACTCTCTGTACCATCTGGAGGACAGTGCCAGGATAGACGCTGCAGGTACACAGCGAGAGAAGCTCCACGGGGTGGATGGAAATCCCGGCAGGGAGTAGAAGTGGGCGACATCTTTCCCCGCTTCGGAGTCCCGTTCCTGCCGTTACTCCAGTCCGGGAGTTCGCGCCAAACAGAGGACTTCCCCCGACCTGCGCCACGTCACTCGGGATTCCCTTCAAGGAGCCGCAGCTGACAGCAGTTATGTCCGGGGTCGAGTGGCTGTCGCGAGCTCTACTGTGTTCCCTGTCACACCCTTCAGGCATGTGGCGGCGGCAGTGAGATTGATGGTGAGGACTTCTGGGCTACGAAGCTTTCCCGTGCTCGACGCCTTCCTCGTCTCGATCTCCGATCTGGAGCGGCGAATCCTGGGTTTCCCCCTCGCTTCGTCCCCTGGGAGTAGTCGTCATCACATCGCCGAGTCACCTCTGCACGAACCTCGTCCGGATCCAGTTCTGGGTCATCGGTCAGACCGTTCCTCCCACGCAGCTGTCATCCCTTCGCCTCGTCAGTGTGAGATTCTACAGCCTCGTCCCCTTGAGCCTCGTTCCCCCCGCTGTCATTCCTGGACATTCGGGCTGGCTCACCCCGGCTGTTTCCCCCTCCTCCTCGACGTGCTTCCGACCGCTGTGTGTGCCTGAATCCCGGCCTGGTGACTCTCTGCTGGAGACAACGCGAGCGGATCCTCAGACGAATTCCCGGGGGGTTCCTCCGTTATCGCCGGGCGGGAAGAGGAAGAAGCGATTCCACTACAGCAGCTGCGATACTGCAACCTCCCAGGGGGCAGGCAAGTCATTGTTTTTTCACACCTGCTTAATGATTTGCTCTGTCACATCCTGGAGGAGAAGTTCAGGGTTCGCAGCTCCCTGAACTCTCCCCACCTGCTGTAACTGTATGCCTAAAGCCCGCATCCTCTGTGTCCTCTCTCCGCCGAGCGGTCTCCCGGCTCCGGGTCAACGTGGTGGGATATGGAGAGGGCCTGTGGTTCCGCAGCTACATTGCGGACGGAGGAGGGGACTGACTGCTGCGTGGAGTCTACGCCGACGACTGAGCGTCCCCGGGTCTCCACGGAGGAGCGGTTCGGATCCAGCGGGACGAGATCTTCTGGCTTCACGCCGAGTGGGTCGTCGGCGGGGGTTACCTGAGCTGGAGGGATCTCAAGCTGCGCTGACCATCGTGCTGGCTGCGGGGCCCGACGCGGGCTAGATGGGAGCCTGACAACGACCTCCTGGACGACGGATCCTGGATCTTCGCAGTCCCTGGACGGCGTCAGAACCCGAGATCAGGCGAGTGCTCTCCTTTCTTTTCTCTCTTTTTATCTTTTGAGGCACTTCAGCCTATCTCCAGGGGGAGACGAGCAGGGTGCAGCCGCCCGCTGTGTCTGAGCTCGTCTCGCCGGGTTCTGGCGCTGCCGGTGATCTGATCCCGGATTTCTGTTTTCCTCTTCTGAGGCCTTCTTCCAGGGTCACCGGCGAGGAGTTGCTGTTCCTCGTGGTGCTGGAGGGTCCGGGTTCAACGTTGGAGGTCGGTTCTGGTGCAGTGTCCAACGTGGGTTCGCCCGAGACCCAATCGGGGGTCCAACGTGGGTTCGCCTGAGGCCCGATCGGGGTCGACGTGGGTGCCTGCCCCAGTGTTGTCCAGGTCCGGTGAGGAGGTGGCCGTTTCCTGAGGCCCGCCGCCCTCGTCATCGGCTCTCCCCTGAGCCTCTTCCACGGATCCGCTCTGACCCTTCGGTCCGTCTCAACGGTCCTGGTGGTGAGTGATGCGGGTCGACGACCCCGACCCGCAAAACTTTCGGTTCGGCGATCTGGTTTCCCCCACTGGTCTGTGTTTGCCTTTGGCGGCCTGGTTCGGCAGCCGTTGGACTGGATTCCTGGGATCTGGGCCCAGAGTTCGCCGTCCCGAACATTTCTCTTCCCCGGTTGCCAACTGGACATGGGCGGGGAGATTACCAGAACATTGCCTGGCGTTTTGGACTCTGCCTGCCGTCTCCTCGGGTGTCCTTTACTTCTTTTTATTATTATTGAAGTCACTCGGGTGTAGGTTTCTTTGTCCATTAGGGGAATATATGTTTTTGTGCTGTGTGTTGTTTTTTTAACCATACTCAGCATTTTTATCGTATTGTTATCCTGTTACCCTGTCACCTTTTTTTCCTCTTGGTGACTCACCTTATGTATCGCGCTGTGTATTGCATTTTCTTATCTTTACTCAGCGTTTTCATTCATCCTTACCTTAGCCTTGGCCTCGTCGGTGCATCATGGAGTATGCGTGTGGTTTCCTGTTCAACCATACTCCTGTGATCACCCCATTCTGTCTTATTATCCTCGTGGGGGGCCTTCCCTAGCCCCGACTTTAACATTGACTGTGTTTGTTATTGTTTGAAGTAATGTGTTTCATTCCCACTTAACCGTACTTCATTATTACCCATTTGTCCTTGTCACCTCTGTTTCTTTAGGTGATCTTTTATATATCAGTGCTGTGTGTTTTTGTTTCTTTAGTATCCATGCACAGCGTTTTTCATCATTTTTTGTCCTGACCTTTGTCCTTGTTGGTGCATTATGGAGTAGTGTGTTTTGTTCCCCTTAACTATACTCTGTGATTGCTTTATTCATTCCTGCCACCTTTTTGGTGGGTTTTTTGGTTTTCTTTTTTTTGCCCCGATCTATACGTTATTTGTATGCCGTCTGTAGTCATATTTGGTATTTTCCCTACCTGTGTCCTAACTCAGTTTTCTCCCTAACTGTGCTCTGGGTTAATCCTTTTCCCTGTGTTGTAGGGTATTGTATTTGGGTTTTTTTTTCTCTGCCCTGCTGCCCTACATTGGTCTATTGTTTTTTTTGTCCTTCCCTTTGCATCTTCCCCTCCGGTCCTGCCTCCCTTCCGCCCACCCTAGGTGGGGAGGGGGGGAGGGCTGGGATGTTCCTGGTCGTTCGGGGCCCGACCGTGAGGGGGAGGCTCTGTCACCATGGGGGTGAGACGCCGGCTCGGCGCTCAGCCCATGCTCCTTTTATCCCTGCCTCTCATTGGGCAGTGCCTCAGCTGGTTCCCAGCTGTCAGTGTCACGGGACGGCTGGGGCCAATTAATCCTCATCAGCTGGGGCGCTGTTAATGAGTATAAAGAGGAGCAGCTTCGATCATTCGGGGCTGCGACATAAAGCACTGCTAGGCTGAAGCCCCTTCGTCTGGTGTCAGCCTCAACTCCCCTTGCAGCATCCGGTGTTTGTATCCCGCTGTGAGTATGCACGTCTTGTGAACCCCCATGTCCGGTACGAGCTACCTACCCCTGCGCTGTGCAGCCTGAGAATGTACGTCTGTATGAGTGTCTGTGCTCTCCTCATCCCTTATCCCTTACCCAGAATAAAACATCTCGACTCACTGGCTTGTCCCTGGCTCTGATTGCCCGGCTCCCTAGAGCCGGATATGACACTATGGTCAAATTTGATGCATCTGTGGTAAGCGCTATGCGGGCCGAGGGGTCTGGGTGGGCCAAAAGCGCGGCGTCAGCCAGGGCTCTTTTTACTTCTGTGAACGCGCGTTCCCGCTCCGGGGACCACACGACCGCGTTGGAGGGCTTTTGCTTTCTAAGCGCGGCATATAATGGCTGCATGAGCTGAGCTGCGCGGGGGAGGAAATGGTTGTAAAAATTTACCATTCCCAAAAACTCTTGCAGCGATCTGACCGTTTGTGGTCGGGGAAAATTTGCCACTGCGTGCACCTTATCAGGCAATGGGACTGCCCCTTCTGGGGAAACGCGGTGTCCCAAAAAATCAATCTGTGCCACGCCGAATCGGCACTTGGCTGGATTAATTATTAACCCATGTTCTTCCAACCTCTGAAAAACTGTAGTGAGGTGATTTTCGTGTTCCCCCTCAGACGTGCTGGCGACTAAAATATCGTCGAGGTAGACAAACACGAAAGGAAGATCGCGTAACACAGCATCCATCATACGCTGAAACGTTTGTGCCGCGCCTTTAAGGCCAAACGGCATGCGCAGAAACTCAAAAGACCAAAAGGGGTTATTTACGGGCCGTTTTAGGGACGTCCTCAGGTCGGACTGGGACTTGGTGGTAGCCGCGGACCAGGTCTATTTTAGAAAAAATATGCGCACCCGCCAGATGTAGTGAAAAATCCTGGATGTGAGGGATTGGGTAGCGGTCATGCGCTGTAGCATTGTTTAATCTGCGGTAATCGCCGCAAGGTCTCCAGGAGCCGTCAGCTTTCAGGACCATGTGCAGTGGCGAAGCCCATGGGCTTTTCGAGCGCCGAATAATGCCCAGTTTTTCCAGGCTGACGAACTCGTCGCGTGCTATGGCGAACTTGGTCACATCTAAGCGCCGAGCTTTAGCGAAAACAGGGGAGCCCGTTGTGGAGATGAAGTGCTCCACCCCATGTCTCGCTACTGTTGCCGAAAATTTGGGAACTGTGAGTGCTGGAAATTGGGTGAGGAGTTTGTCAAACTTACCTCCTGCTGTGGTGACGTTGGCCTGCACGGGTGGTGGGGACACTCGAGCTGCACAGGGGATAGAAGAGAATGACAGTGCATTGATTAAGCGTCTGTTTGCGAGATCAACTAACAACCCATGTGAACATAAGAAATCAGCACCTAACATGTTGAAACTCACCGCCGCTATGATAAAAGTCCACTCATAAGTGCAGCCGGTGTAAGGACAGAGACAAGGTCTTTCACCGTAAATGCTGATGTTCGAGCCGTTCGCCGCTGTTGCCCCGTTGCCGCGGGGGTCCAGCCACTCGGTCAGCGTAGGTCAGGGTGATGAAAGCTCACCTGAGCTCCGGCGTCTATGAGGAAATGTCGCCCAGAGCCTTCATCAGTGATGTAAGAGCAGCTTGGTTGGTCTCGCCGAGAGCCGTAGCTGCTAATGGTTCCTGGCTTGGAGTTCCCGAGCTCTTGAAACTGCACGGTGGCACACACTGTATGCCCTCTCAGCGAATCGCCGGTGGTAGTAACAGAGGTCGTCTCGTCTGTTGCGTCGCGGCCGCGTCGCTGCCATGGTGGGCAGGATTTGCTCCACTGTCTCCGGCTCCCCGATGCCCTGGGCTTCTGCACCGAGGTCCGCTGCTGCTGCTGTGGCCATCTGCTCGCCGCAGGAGTTGAGGAGCCGCTGTGCTTCCCGGGCCAGCGCGCGGAAATCCTACTGGGTCTTGCAACGCATGCTGGCCAGAGTCCCTCTCATGGTGTACCGGGGAGATTGCGGAGGAGATGTGCTGAAAGAGGAAGCTGTCGTTGTCTGCCTCCTCAGCTGAAGCATGTCTTCCATCAGGGTCATCGGTCTGCGCCCTCCTTGGCCATACATCGCCAGTAGTCTCTTGGCCCTTTCCTTGGCTGAGGGCACGAAGCGCTCGATGAGAGAGCAGTTCCTTCAGCTCCTCGTATTGGTCGCTGGCGGGCGGCTGCTGTATCACGCTCCGCACGCATTGTGCTGTGGCGGCGGACGAGCCGAGCCGATGACGTGGTAGAACTTGGTTTCGTCTGCTGTCACCACCCTGCGAGCGCGAACTGTGCCTCAGCCTGCTTGAACCACGAGTTGGGCGGCGGTGTCTGCCAGAATTCTGGAGCTTGATGGCGACGGCGCTCGCTCGGGCCGCCTCCGACGAGTCTGCAACGGGGGAACGCCTTTCATCCATTCTCATGTACTGGTCACCAATGTGGGGAGCGTGAAATGAAGAAGCTGAATGGTTTTGTAATTCAGAATTAATGTCGGCTTCACATCCCCAACATGTGTCACCAAAAGCAGAAAGAGGCTGATCGCAGTCAGACCCCCATACTTATACATCACACAACAAAAGCCAACATCACACATCCTTGTCATATCCTTCTAATCATCCATGTCTCCTTCCAATGTCCTCCGTCCCTTCGCCTGACCCTGGGGGGTCAGGAAGTCTTTTTCAGGTCTTCACCGCCGCGCCTCCATCTCCTCGTTGTTCTCCGCAGGCGGTCCAGACCTATTGTCCTCTTCTGAGACGTGAGGTTATTCCACACATGCAATCTCAAAACATCCCCCTGTGCCTATACATATGCAGATATGGATATATGAACTACAAAGAGATCCATTACAAAGTTTTAAATGGAATTTATCCTTCTGCTGAGTTTCTAAGTAAACGTTTTGGCTTTGAGAACAATAACTGTTCCTTTTGTAATGAACATATAGAAGTACAGATCACATTTTCTTTTCCTGTAGGTACACTAATGCGTTTTGGGGATGATTTTCATCACTGTTATCCAAACATGTACCAACCCCTGTTTTTAACTGTCAGAATATTTTGTATGCTTTATATTAAGAACTCATTGCATGATATGGGCTATTTAACACCCTCGTAATCCTTGGGAAAATTTTATGTACACAGAAAAATCGATTTTTAAAATGCAAGCCAAATTTTAATGTATTTCATAAGAACTCGCCTTTTTTCTCATCACTGAAACACATGAAGAAGCGGAATGCTGTGAAACTCCACTGTTTGGTTGATGATCGGAAACTCATGGAAAACCCCTAGAACTCTGGACACTCTGAACTGAAAAGAACCCCCCCCCCCCCGGTTTTCTCTTTTTGTCTACTTTTATTATGCTTTATTTACTTTATCTTATTATTATTTACTACTCTTACTATTTTATTTTATCCTTCGTACCTCTTGTACGACTGTTGACTGAACTACACAATTTAGGGAAAAGAAAAGAAAAAAAAAACTTGTTAACTGCCATGTTTATCACCATCTATGTCATAATTCTGTACCTTCACCTTTGGAAAAAAAAAAAAAAAAAAAAACTTCCTCGTTTCCTCCCTTCACAGCTGCTCCTTGATAAAGGGTGGAAACGCCACGTCACTGCAGACCCACGTGATTGTGAGGAAGTGGAACTCAGAGGAGAAATGGCGCAGAAAGGAGTTCAGCTGGACGCAGAAAGGTTCTCCTGTTCCATCTGTCTGGATCTACTCAAGGATCCGGCGACGATTGCCTGTGGACACAACTACTGTATGAACTGTATTAATAAATACTGGGATGATGATGAGGAGGAGGAAACTCACAGCTGTCCTCAGTGTAAGCAGACCTTCAGACCGAGGCCTGTCCTGGTGAAAAACACCATGTTAGCTGAGTTAGTGGAGGAGCTGAAGAAGACTGGACTCCTGGCTGCTCCTGGTGTCCACTGCTATGCTGGAGCAGAAGATGTGGCCTGTGATTTCTGCACTTGGGAGAAAACTGAAAGCCATCAAGTCCTGTTTGGTCTGTCAGGTTTCTTACTGTGAGACACACCTTCAGCCTCACTATGACGTGGCTCCGTTAAAGAAACACAAGCTGGTGGAGCCCTCCAAGAACCTCCAGGAGAACATCTGCTCTCATCATGATGAGATGATGAAGATCTTGTTCCATACTGATCAGCAGATTATCTGTTATCTCTGCTCCATGGACCATCTCAAAGCCACGACACGGTCTCAGCTGCAGCAGAAGGACTGAGAGGCAGAGAGAGGTGGAGGGGGAGTCGACGAAACATCCAGCAGAGGATCCAGGACAGAGAGGAAGATGTGAAGCTTCTCAACAGCCGGGGGGTGGGGTGGAGGGCCATCAATCGGTCTGCTGATAAAACGTGGAGGACAGTGAGAAGATGTTCACTGATCTGATCCATCTAATCCAGAAAAGAACTCTGATGTGAAGCAGCAGGTCAGATCCCAGCAGGAAACAGAGGTGAGTCGAGTCAAAATTCTCAGGAGAAGGTGGAGCAGGAGATCTCTGAGCTGAAGAGGAGAGACACCGAGCTGGAGCTCTCTCACGCACAGAAGATGACACCCAATTTCTGCACAGCTACACCTCCCTGTCGCAGTCTGTGAGTCCACACACTCACCCAGCATCCATGTTCTTCCTCTGAGATACTTTGAGGACGTGACAGCAGCTGTGAAGGAGCTCAGAGAGAAACTACAGGAACTTCTGACAGACACGTGGACAAACATCTCACTAATAGTCAATGTAGTGGATGGTCTACAGCCACAACCAGAGCCCAAGACCAGAGCAGAATTCTTAAAATATTCACAGGAAATCACTCTGGATCCAAACACAGTAAATGAATTTCTGTTATTGTCAGAGGAGAACAGAAAAGTAACAGCAACATCTCGACCACAGTCTTATCCTCCTCATCCAGAAAGATTCACTGATCACTGGCAGGTCCTGAGCAAAGAGCGTCTGAGTGGACGCTGTTACTGGGAGGTGGAGTGGAGCGGGGACAGACTTGATGTAGCAGTCACATGTAAGAACATCAGCAGAGGATGGATTGAAAGTTTATTTGGTTATAATGACAAATCCTGGGCATTACAGTGTAAACAAAACAGTTTTACATTTATACACAACAAAACTCCCATCTCAGATCCTCGGTCCTCCAGGACAGGAGTGTTCCTGGACCACAGCGCAGGTCTTCTGTCCTTCTACAGCTCTCTGGAAACCATGACTCTCCTCCACAGAGTCCAGACCACCTTCACTCAGGGCCCCTCTAGGCTGGACTTGGGGTTTGGGATTATGGAACCACTGCTGAGTTAGTTAAAGTCAACTAGACTGAAGTCAGTTCAGTGTGGGGTGGGTTTAAATCGCTGTTTTTAATTTTTATTTTCTCTCCATCGTTGTTGTGGCATTTCTGCAGAGATCACTGTCAGTCAAACACTGTGGGCGGGACCTGGACATCAGCTAGTCCTTCTTTAATCTTTTAGGTTTTTTAATGTCAGACGTCTCATAACTGACAGTTTTTTTTATTTCTTGGTCAACTTGTTCTCATGACGTTTAAAATAACAAAGTGGTCTGTCAACATGGGTGTGTGGATAGTTTTGGTTTATTATTATTATCTGTGTAACTTTGTGACCTTTACATCTGTGAGCTGTTTTATCTGCAGCTCTGTCACTGTCTACTTCACCATGGAGGCCGTCACTGCTCATGAGGATTTTTACTGACTAATGTGTTTCTCCACATGAAAACGTAAACTGCTGTGTGCTCTAAATGACTGATGATGTGTGTTGTTGTGTTTGTGCACACCTTCATTTATCACACGTTTTGTTCTCCTCCCTTTGTTTAAACTGCTGCATATACAGTGGGGCAAAAAAGTATTTAGTCAGCCACCAATTGTGCAAGTTCTCCCACTTAAAAGATGAGAGAGGTCTCCAATTTTCATCATAGGTATACCTCAACTATGAGCGACAAAATGAGAAAAAAAAATCCAGAAAATCACAATGAAGGATTTTTAATGATTTTAATTGGTAAATTCCTCGGTAAAATAAGTATTTGGTCAATAACAAAAGTTCATCTCAGTACTTTGTTATATACCCTTTGTGGCAATGACAGAGGTCAAACGTTTTCTGTAAGTCTTCACAAGGTTTTCACACCACTGTTGCTGGTATTTGGCCCATTCCTCCATGCAGATCTCCTCTAGAGCAATGATGTTTTGGGGCTGTCGCTGGGCATCACAGACTTTCAACTCCCTCCAAAGATTTTCCATGGGGCTGAGATCTGGAGACTGGCTAGGCCACTCCAGGACCTTGAAATGCTTCTTACGAAGCCACTCCTTCATTGCCCGGGCAGTGTGTTTGGGATCATTGTCATGCTGAAAGATCCAGCCACGTTTCATCTTCAATGCCCTTGCTGATGGAAGGAGGTTTTCACTCAAAATCTCACGTACATGGCCCCATTCATTCTTTCCTTTACACGGATCAGTCGTCCTGGTCCCTTTGCACAAAAACAGCCCCAAAGCATGATGTTTCCACCTCCATGCTTCACAGTAGGTATGGTGTTCTTTCTCCTCCAAACACGACAAGTTGAGTTTTTACCAAAAAGTTCTATTTTGGTTTCATCTGACCATATGACATTCTCCCAATCCTCTTCTGGATCAGCCAAATACTCTCTAGCAAACTTCAGACAGGCCTGGACGTGTACTGGCTTAAGCAGGGGGACACGTCTGGCACTGCAGGATTTGAGTCCCTGGCAGCGTAGTGTGTTACTGATGGTAGCCTTTGTTACTTTGGTCCCAGCTCTCTGCAGGTCATTCACTAGGTCCCCCCCGTGTGGTTCTGGGATTTTTGCTCGCCGTTCTCGTGATCATTTTGACCCTACAGGGTGACATCTTGTGTGGAGCTCCAGATTGAGGGAGATTATAAGTGGTCTTGTATGTCTTCCATTTTCTAATAATTGCTCCCACAGTTGATTTCTTCACACCAAGCAGATAACCTATTGCAGATTCAGTCTTCCCAGCCTGGTGCAAGGTCTACAATTTTGTTTCTGGTGTCCTTTGACAGCTCTTGGTCTTGGCCATAGTGGAGTTTGGAGTCTAACTGGTTGAGGTTGTGGACAGGTGTCTTTTATACTGATAACGAGTTTCAAACAGGTGCCATTAATACAGGTACAAGTGGAGGACAGAGGAGCCCTTAAAGAAGAAGTTACAGGTCTGTGAGAGCCAGAAATCTTGCTTGTTTGTAGGTGACCAAATACTTATTTTACCGAGGAATTCACCAATTAATTCATTAAAAATCCTTCCAATGTGATTTTCTGGATTTTTTTTTTCTCATTTTGTCTCTGATAGTTGAGGGTATACCTATGATGAAAGTTGGAGACCTCTCTCATCTTTTAAGTGGAGAACTTGCACAATTGGTGGCTGACTAAATACTTTTTTGCCCCACTGTATAATCTGCTGTGGGCTGTTATAACTCTGTGATTATGACGGTTATGATGCACGATTTTCTTCATTTATTGGGATTCTGAACTGAACAGACCGTTGATGAAATGAAATCACTGGACAGAAGTCATGGAAGACAGCTGATGGGTTCAGTTACGAATAAACTTGTTCTTTAAGACAAACCAAATATTTTCTTCTGTCTTCATTCCACGATCTCACCAAAACTTAATACACATGAATTTAAATCAGTTTTCTGTTTGTTCACCATTAGTTTTCATCATAGTTTCCCAGGATTTATCTGGATTTCCTTTTAATCCTGTTAATATACGAGTCAACTGTGGCCCTTATACCACGGATCTATAAGTTATGATGATGAATGACACATTTTTATTTAACTACTTCAGTCATGGTTCTATACTGAATCATTTGTTTCACTTCCAGCCTTATAATTATGTAGATAATATTGTAATATGTATAAACACTTAAGGATGTGCTTTGGTAAAAAATGGAACAAATCAGTTGCACATTTTTTTTATACTTAAGATAAGATAAGATAAGCCTTTATTAGTCCCACAATGGGGAAATTCCAGGATTGCAACAGCATAGGGATAGCAACACTCAGAGCAACAATCAGAAGGCAAGAAAAAACAACATCTAGTAAACATATGTCCATATTACTATAAATGTATATATATAGACACACAGTGCAGAGCATTATGGTTGGTGAATGTGCAGCAGAAAGTCTAAGTTCTCTCTCCGCGGATGCAGCGGGCCAGCTGGAAGTCTTTGGGCATGATGGTGACCCCCTTAGCGAAGAAGAGACCACCAGGTGGGCCTCGCTGGTCTCCTGCAGAGCCATGACGGCGAAGCTCAGGAAACGCAGGACGGTCTTGAAGTCCTGAGCGATCTCCCTCACCAGGCGCTGGGCGGGCAGCTTGCGGATGAGCAGCTCCTTGGATCTCTGGCAGCGACGGATCTCTCTCAGAGCCACGGGCCTGTAACGGCGAGGTTTCTTCACTCTGCCGGTGGCCGGGGCGCCTCTCCGAGCAGCCCTGGTGGTGGTGTGGGGGGGGGGGGGGGGGCCGCTTCTTCCTCCAGTAGATTTTACGGGCGGTCTGCTTGGTTCTTGCCATCGCTCTTTATTATTCTGTCTTATATTTCTTTCACGCCGCCTAAACTCCAGCCCGGCACCGCGTCGTTTTCGCTACAGCTCCCGGTATGTCGAGTTTCCCATTAGCACCGGGCGGCGGCCAAGTGCTAGCTAGCACTAGCTCCTCCCCGCTGTAACGTCTCCCGCTGCAAACCGTGGCTCCGTCCGCCGACCCGGGAGACCCCCGGGGCGATCCGTGCGTCCGTGATATATATACAGAGTGAAAGGTGTAGAAAGAAGAAGGAAGATTAAAAAAAAAAAAAAAAAAGGCTGTTGCGACAGGCAGCCGACTCGTGTGGCGCCGCCGGTCCGGCGGAACCGGAACTTGTGATTAATGGCTAAACTTGTGTAAAAGAATCAATGAAAAAGTATTCTTTAAATGACATTTTCATTCCTACCTGTGACTCTCATGCAACAAAAATGCTGCTACAGCAACATAAATCACTTGATAATCATGAATGTAAATGCAATTAAAATGTGACAATTTATGGCAGCAATTTTTTTTATTTTTCTACAAAACTATTTTTTGAATATTGCCACATTTCCTGTTTTATTTTGAAATAGTCAAAGCGGAAGTGCTTCTAGTTAAGGTAACTTTCCTAATCATCTCAACCTTTAAAAGTCCAAACTGAGCAATTTTAATTGATTTTCAGAGCTCCTGACCTTAATGGAGAGTTTCTGACAGAATCTCTCCCTCTTTCATACTTTTGAGTGAACAGCCTGAATCAGCGTCACTATGTCTCCCAGCTGGTCTGGGAACGCCTTGGTATCCTCTCTGAAGAGCTGGAGCAGGGAGCTGGGGAGAGGGAAGTCTGGGCTTCTCTGCTTGAACTGCTGCCTCCGTGACCCGGACCTCCAGAAAAGCGGTAGAAGATGGCTGGCTGGATGTTTTTTGATGCATAAAAGGGCCCTCTGAAACAGTTCTATGTATCCAAGTTGAAATTATAATTATTATTATTTATTATTCTTTTCTATGTGATTCCACTTTGTGCTGTGTGCTCACTTCATCCTGCCTGTGGAAGTCTGAAGTCTGGAGCTGAGAGAAAAATCAGCTGAATAATTCTACACTCTTTTAGCTTTTCTTCTTCTTCTTTTTTTTCTCTGCCCAAGGTCCTGGTCTAGTTAAAAGATCCTTTCAGATTCCTGATGACAGCAGCAGCATAAACGGTCTCATCCTGCAGCAGGACAAACATACAGTGGGGCAAAAAAGTATTTAGTCAGCCACCAGTTGTGCAAGTTCTCCCACTTAAAAGATGAGAGAGGTCTCCAATTTTCATCATAGGTATACCTCAACTATGAGAGACAAAATGAGAAAAAAAAAAATACAGAAAATCACATTGTCTGATTTTTAAAGAATTTATTTGCAAATTATGGTGGAAAATAAGTGTTTGGTCAATAACAAAAGTTCATCTCAATACTTTGTTATATACCCTTTGTTGGCAATGACAGAGGTCAAACGTTTTCTGTAAGTCTTCACAAGGTGAAGACACACTGTTACATATACATTGTTGCTGGTATTTTGGCCCATTCCTCCATGCAGATCTCCTCTAGAGCAGTGATGTTTTGGGGCTGTCGCTGGGCAACACGAACTTTCAACTCCCTCCAAAGATTTTCTATGGGGTTGAGATCTGGAGACTGGCTAGGCCACTCCAGGACCTTGAAATGCTTCTTACGAAGCCACTCCTTCGTTGTCCGGGCGGTGTGTTTGGGATCATTGTCATGCTGAAAGATCCAGCCACGTTTCATCTTCAATGCCCTTGCTGATGGAAGGAGGTTTTCACTCAAAATCTCACGATACATGGCCCCATTCATTCTTTCCTTTACACAGATCAGTTGTCCTGGTCCCTTTGCAGAAAAACAGCCCCAAAGCATGTCTGCGTGGGTTTACTCCGGGATTTCTCCGGTTTCCTCCCACATGCCAAAAACATGCAGGTTAGGTTAATTGGCATCAACTGGGGATTCTAAATTGTCCTTAGGTATGACTGTGAGAGTGAATGGTTGTCTGCCTCTCTGTGTTGGCCCTGCGATGGACTGGCGATCTGTCCAGGGTGGACCCTGCCTCTCGCCCAAAGATGCTGGGATAGGCTCCAGCCCCCCCACGACCCGAAAGGATTAAGCGGAAGAAGATGGATGGATGGATGGATGGATAAATTCCATGTTTTGTATGGGTTTCTACCCTTCAATAACATACCCCACTAGAATAACAACAAATTCAGCAACGCTTATTGATAACATTTTCACAAATGTCACTGAGAGGAATGTAACTGCTGGCCTTATTATCAATGATGTGACAGACCATCTGCCTGTTTTTGTTTCTTCACACACTGGTGTAACGCAAACCGGGCACAGCCTAAGCCTAGCGGTTGAGCTGCGGGGGTGAAACACCACCAGAAGCGTAGCAGAATTACTGCAGGGGAGAAATGCTTCTGGTCCAGCGTAGCAGATAACCACACAGAGAAACACTAACAGTTTACTCACGAATAGGAGCAGTCCAAAAAGTCCAGTTCTCCCATGGAGCACGAACAATAGACTTAGACTTAGACTTAGACTTAGACTTAACTTTATTAATCCCTTTGGGATAACTGACTCTGGGAGTCCTTTTTGACGTGAAGGTCACACCATGGAGACGGGAGTGACTCGTACAATGACCCAGCGGTGTTTGTCTAGCAAAGAGCCGCTTAAATACAAACGCTGCTGGCCACACAAATTGGGCACACCTGAGCGAGGCGCGGGAAAGATAATTACCGGGGCTGGGATCAGCTGGTGGAATTAAGGAGAGCAAGGGTGCGTGGCTGGACCAACAGACTGTCAGCAGCGTGGGAAAAAGATCACAGAAGCTGACTAACAGCTGCCAGTCAGGCAGTGGCAATGGAGATGGAAAAAAGTACAACCTACACATAATGCACATACAGTGGGGAAAAAAAGTATTTAGTCAGCCACCAATTGTGCAAGTTCTCCCACTTAAACGATGAGAGAGGTCTCCAATTTTCATCATAGCTAGAGACAAAATGAGAAAAAAAAATCCAGAAAATCACATTGAAGGATATTTAATGAATTAATTGGTAAATTACTTGGTAAAATAAGAATTTGGTCAATAACAAAAGTTCATCTCAATACTTTGTTATATATCCTTTGTTGGCAATGAAAGAGGTCAAACGTTTTCTGTAAGTCTTCACAAGGTTTTCACACATTGTTGTTTCCACCTCCATGCTTCACAGTAGGTATGGTGTTCTTTGGATGCAACTCAGCATTCTTTCTCCTCCAAACACGACAAGTTGAGTTTTTACCAAAAAGTTCTATTTTGGTTTCATCTGACCATATGACATTCTCCCAATCCTCTTCTGGATCAGCCAAATACTCTCTAGCAAACTTCAGACAGGCCTGGACGTGTACTGGCTTAAGCAGGGGGACACGTCTGGCACTGCAGGATTTGAGTCCCTGGCAGCATAGTGTGTTACTGATGGTAGCCTTTGTTACTTTGGTCCCAGCTCTCTGCAGGTCATTCACTAGGTCCCCCCGTGTGGTTCTGGGAATTTTACTCACCGTTCTCGTGATAATTTTGACCCCACAGGGTGAAGTCAAAATGTGTGGTCTTGTATGTCTTCCATTTTCTAATAATTGCTCCCACAGTTGATTTCTTCACACCAAGCTGCTTACCTATTGCAGATTCAGTCTTCCCAGCCTGGTGCCGGTCTACAGTTTTGTTTCTGGTGTCCTTTTTTTTTTTTTTCTTGTAATCATAATATTGATCATATATGACCACTATTCTGAAATCAATGATTTTTTTGCTCCTTCCTATTGTATTACCCTTTCCCATGCTTCCTGTACCCTTCTGTTGGCAGGCGCGTTCACAGATGCAGCCGTGTCACCGGGAATGCAGGTCGTTTTTCTGTGTCAAGTCAAATCCCTCGTATGTTATCAGTTATCTGTTAATGTACTTGGCAATAAATCTTTTCTGAGTTCTGAGTTCTGAGTTCCTTTGACAGCTCTTTGGTCTTGGCCATAGTGGAGTTTGGAGTCTGACTGTTTGAGGTGTGGGACAGGTGTCTTTTATACTGATAACGAGTTCAAACAGGTGCCATTATACAGGTAACGAGTGGAGGACAGAGGAGCCTCTTAAAGAAGAAGTTACAGGTCTGTGAGAGCCAGAAATCTTGCTTGTTTGTAGGTGACCAAATACTTATTTTCCACCATAAAAAAAATCAGACAATGTGATTTTCTGTATTTTTTTTTCTCATTTTGTCTCTCATAGTTGAGGTATACCTATGATGAAAATTGAAGACCTCTCTCATCTTTTAAGTGGGAGAACTTGCACAATTGGTGGCTGACTAAATACTTTTTTGCCCCACTGTATATGTGGTGGATGAAGCTGCTGTGGAGTGTGCAGCTCATGGCTCTGCTGTTAGAGCGATATCGTTCATTGGTGAGGAGGGAGAAGGATTTTTAAAACTATAATTTTATAGTTATCATTGTTGTGTTTGGTGTGGAGAGCCCTTTACCTTCTAAATATGTATTTATAATGGGCTGGTCCAGGGGTGGTAAACATGTGGCTGCAGGCCAAAATCTGTCCACCAGGGTGTCCAAATTTTTTTCAGTGAATTGACAGCTTTCTTTCTAAATTTCTGACTTTTTTACTGATTAAAATTGTTCATGTAAACTTGAGACATTTTACTCCTTAAGATGAAACTTTTCTCCTCAGCCAAAGATAGGATGCCCACCAAAGTTGCAAAGCCTTATCGAATTGTTTTCACACCAACATGCAGGGGATAGTGCAGCACGATGGCAACGTCTCAGAGCCATTCAACATACGCAGCGGAGTGAAACAGGGCTGTGTACTTGTGCCAACCCTCTTTGGGATTTTCTTTGCTATGCTCCTGAGGCATGCCTTCAGCACAGCAACAGAGGGAATCTACCTGCACACAAGATCTGATGGCAGGCTTTTCAACCTCTCTCGCCTGAAAGCCAGAACCAAAGTACGCGAGGCTCTAATCAGAGACATGCTGTTCGCAGACGACGCTGCAGTCGCAACCCACACACAGCAGGAGCTTCAGACCCTGATGGGACCGCTTCTCCCAGGCCATGCAAGGACTTCGGGCTTACCATCAGCCTGAAGAAGACTAACGTCTTGGCGCAAGGCACGGAAGCGCCACCAACCATCACATCGATGACTACGAGCTGGAGGTCGTGAATCAGTTCACGTACCTGGGGTCCATGATCAGCAACAACCTCTCCCTTGATACAGAGATCAACAAGAGGATTGGAAAATCAGCCTTCACTACTCGCTCCGCCTCACCACATGAGTATGGGAGAATCCCAAACTCTCTGTCAAGACGAAGATGACAGTGTACAACGCCTGCGTTATCAGCACACTGCTCTATGGGAGTGAGACGTGGACAACATACGCCTGGCAGGAAAAGAGACTGAACTCCTTCCACTTGCGCTGCATTCGCCACATCCTGGACATATCCTGGCAGGACAAAGTGCCCAACACAGAGTTCTGTCCCGTGCCGGCCTTCCCTCCATGTTCACGTCTACTCAGGCAGCGCAGGCTCCGCTGCTAGGCCATGTTCACCGGTATGGAGGATGGCAGAATTCCAAAGATGTCCTCTATGGAGAACTGGCAACTGGCAGGAGAGACGTTGGCCGCCCACAGCTGCGCTTTAGAGACGTCTGCAAGAGAGACATGAAAGGCCCTGGAGATCAACACAGAGCGCTGGGAGGTCCTTGCAATGGACCGCTCCAAAATGGAGAGGCACCCTGACCAGACAGCTCAAGGCGGGTGAAGAGAGACTGTCTGCTGCAGCAGATGAAAAAAGACCTGCAGGAAGAACCGCCACAGAACCCAGCAACACGGA
Source organism: Pholidichthys leucotaenia (assembly GCA_020510985.1). NCBI lineage: Eukaryota > Metazoa > Chordata > Actinopteri > Cichliformes > Pholidichthyidae > Pholidichthys > Pholidichthys leucotaenia. The sequence goes on along the minus strand of CM035846.1, from coordinate 28,225,785 downwards.
GACCACCCACAAGTGCGACCTGTGTGACAGGGACTGCCATTCGCGCATCGGCCTGTTCATCCACAGGCGGTGCTGTTCCAGCAGAGTAGACGTTTAGGATTCTCTTCATGGTCATCATAGACCGACGGAGCCGACGATGGTCCAGGGGTAGTAAACATGTGGCTGCAGGCCAAAAATCTGTCCACCAGGGTGTCCAAATTTTTTTCAGTGAATTGACAGCTTTCTTTCTAAATTTCTGACTTTTTTAATGATTAAAATTGTTTCATGTAAATTTGAGACATTTTACTCCTTAAGATGAAACTTTTTCCTCCTCAGTTTTTCCATTCTTTCTCTTCTTTTTTCTGGAGAAAACAGGTAGTGTCCATTTCAGTTCAATCCATCAGCAACTACTAATGTCAAAGTGCAGGCTGAAGGATGTCCCAGATATGGTCATTTTCAGCCCTGAAGGGGCCACTGGGTAGGAGGAAGGCTATAAATGAGAGTTGGGATGGACCCCAAATCTACCTGGACTTCACTCTTACATTGCAAATATTTTTCTTCACTGTTGTGCAGGATTTACTGCTGTTCATAAATAATAAGACTGGAGAGGAATGGATCAGACGAGACACGAGCTGACGACACTCAACTTTATTTCTTCCAGCAAGGCAGAACGACTGACTCGGGCACCAGAGCGAATCTCTTTATTACAGCTTTATTCCCCGCCCTTGGCACCTGGAGTACACACATTAACATACACGACAACAGAGCATGACTCAACACAATACTTTTGCGCCCAGCATAACCAAGGTTTGAACAGTGTCTTCCACCCCAAACAACAGGTTCACGCCCTGGCATACCGGAAGCGAAGACGCATCTTCATTTGATTTATTACCCCTTAGAGCTCTGGGGCCCGTCCTTGGTTCCTCTCCTTCTTCTCCTCATTTCCATCTCTCACCTCCTTCCCCCAACTCCTTAAAGTCCTGGGTGGAGTGCGATCTCCTGTGTGGTCACCACAAGACAGTGTTTTCTGTTTTAGGGATGAAGTATAAGGGTCATTTACATTTTTAAAGGTTGTAAATTTAGTTCAAGTAAATTTTAGCATGCAATAGTCAAATTCAATTAGTATGAAACATAATTTTTCCAACCACAAAATTGCAGCTGGTGGAAAGGCTGAGTGGCTAGTATCTTTGGAAAATCACTAGCCACAGTGGCTGGTGAGCAAAGGTGTTAAGTTTTTTTTCAAACTTTATTGAACAAAACATTTACAAACTCTGTAGGGCAAAACAATACTGCACAAACAACTGAACTTAGAACAACAAAACAATGAGGGTGTTAAAATTCTTCTCCAATGAGGCTATATATAAAATCAGAACAAAAGACAGTTAGTGAATGTATCAAAGATTCTGAGATTGACTGATCTTTCTGTGCCAAAGTCTTTCAGGAAAGAATGTAGTTTTTAATTTCATTTTTAAACCCAGCCAGGGATGGCAATGTGTTCTTCCATTTATTGACATGAATATAGTATTTACCCAAAATGACAATAATGTTTAGCATTTTCTTATTTGGAATGTTATCCAAGTACAAAAGGATCTGAGACGCCTCAAGATGAATATCGATGCCAAGATTAATCCATCTAAAAACATCGCTCCAAAACTGAGCAGATCGTAGGACAGGAAAAGAACAAATGTTCAATGGTCTCAGGTTCCTCTGCACAGAAAACACATGGCTCCACCTCAAATTTAAATCTTCTCCATTGCGTCTCTGCGACTGGATAAAAAACTATTTATATCTTAAAATGTGTTTCCTTTATCTTAGGTGGAATAGGCCACTTCAGAAAGTTATCATTTTGGTTCTTTGGCAACCAGTTTTCCAGCAGTTCCAATCTCCTCGGTGTTCCAAAATCTATAAAAAGTTTCTTTTTAAATGCATTGCCAATTACTTTATTATAGCACTCTTTTTTCCAAATCTTAACTCCCCCTATTTTTAACTCTGGTAATTGAGTGGACACCTTGGAATAAGTTAAAATATTCCTGATTAACTGAAGCCAAGGGAAGTGAAATTGCTTTAAAGACTGAGTTATATTCTCTTACTAAACAATCCAATTTAGATTTATCAACCAATGATTTACAATCTAAAAAAGTTCCATTTTCATCCATCAAATCAATTACATATAATATATTTTTATGGACCCACTCCTTCTTCAATGAAGTTTCCCTATTGATTGTAATAAGTAGATTTTTCCACAAGGTGGAGCCATGCAGTTAAAGTTGTGAGTAAATACCATTTTCCAATAATTCAGAACTTGTTTATGGAACTCTGACAACTTCAGGGGTATTTGACATTTCAAAATCACATTTCAGCAAAAATTCCAAACTTCCAACTTTTCAAACAGGCTTTTTGGTTTGTGGAACCGACGGGAATCAGGATGAGACAGAAATTGTTTCATCCACTTCAGTCTGAGCATCCCAATGACAGATTCAATTCAGCTGCTTTTAGCCCACCATGTTGGTAGTCCTTAATTATAAATGATTCCTTTCAATATGGGTCTTGTTTTACCTAACAAAGTTAAAAATTATTGAATTTATTTTTTAATCAGTTGAGGAGGACATACAAGGGTTTAATGCAGTGGTTCAACAAAAAATCAATTATCTCTAATTCGGAAAAAAAAAAAACCCAAAGATTATGTTGTCTGGAAATTATAAAACAAATCATGAAATAATGGGAATGAATAGATGATACCGAGAATTGAAATAGAACAGGAAAATAAGTTTCTGGGGGTGATGCTAGACAATAAAACCTGCTGGAACACCTCACATCAGTCACGTCCGTGGCCAAGTTGGCAAAATGTTAGAGATACTGGGGGAAGATAAGACACATTTTGGACTATGACTGACATAACGCTACCGCTCAGGAGACCACAAAGCGCAGGCTCAGAGTGAATTTAATAGCTTTATTCAACAACAACGATGAGTGGATGCGTGTCTGTGATATGTGGATGTACTGATGGCGGACGTCAGCGTCAGGCACGGAGGCAGGAAACCGTACAGCCAGACAACCCTGGGGAGAGAGCACAGGGAGAAGGTGATGGACACCAAACCAGTACAGCAGGTAATGAGAGATTTGTTGGCTTACTTGGCAGGGCAGGTGGCAGGCGTGCACAAGGGCGAGTCCAGAAGACAGTGACCTGACGATGCACCTGACAGCAGCAGCGAGATGGTGATGCAGGGGCGGGGTCCCCCGCCGGGAAAGATCCACCTGTGCACAGGGGAGAGACTGGAACACAAGTGGAGGTATGCTTACGTGAGCAATCTTGCCGTTTGACGAGGGGGGTTCCTCTGAGCAAGTAGCCGAAGGGAACAGACGGCTTCAGGCCGAAGCTCAGGGCAGAGCGGCTTATATGCCCCCGCCGCTGACAGGTGCAGGTGTGCGCTCAGCTGGCGCCGCTAATGAGCGGCGAGTTGTAATAGTACTCCCCCCTCTAGCAGCGCCTCCTGGCGATGGGTTTATTGGGGTGCTTCCGGTGAAACTCGGTGATGAGAGAGCGATCCAACACGAACGAGGAACGAACCCATTGCCTCCATTCTGGACCATAGCCCTCCCAGTCCACCAAATACTGTAGCCCCGCAAACCCCGGCGTTGGGAGTCCAGGATGGTCGAGACAGTCCAGGCCGGATGGCCATCAATCATCCGAGGCCGGGCGGCGCAGCAGGAGGAGGGCAGATGGGATCAACACCACCGGTTTTCACCTTGGAGACGTGGAAGGTGGGATGGATGGCGGAGGGAGGGGGGAGTAGCAACACGCACTGCAACCGGGTTGATTATCTTGGTGACGGGGTATGACCCATGAAACGTTAGCCAACTTCCTCCTCTCACCCTGCAGGTTACATCCTGCGTAGATATCCAGACCGGTTGGCCCACCTGGTAGGCAGGAGCAGGTCTTCTACGCCGATCCGCCGTGGCCTTATTGCGCTCCGCCGTGCGTAAAAGCGCATTGCGCGTGGCTGTCCAGATGGAGCGACACCGCCTGAGCTGAGCCTGAACCGTGGGAACTGCCGATTCGTTCTCCAGCGAGGGAAACAGAGGGGGGTCGTAACCCAGGGACACCTTGAAAAGGGACATCCCTGTGGCTGAGGAGTGAGCAGTGTTGTGAGCGTATTCTACCCAGGCCAGGTGTTTGCTCCATGACGCAGGCTTCGAGGCGGTGACGCAGCGGAGAGCAGCCTCCAGCTCCTGGTTGGTCCGTTCACACTGCCCGTTAGATTGGGGGTGATGGCCGGAGGAGAGGCTTACCTGGGCTCCTAGTGTCCTGCAGAAACTCCGCCAGACGTCCGAGGTGAATTGGGGACCCCGGTCGGAGACCACGTCGGCTGGTATCCATGCAGCCTGACCACGTGTTGGACGAGAAGATCTGCCGTCTCCAAGGCAGAGGGTAGCCCCCGTAATGGCACGAAATGAGCAGCCTTGGAGAAACGGTCGACGATGGTCAGGACAGTGTCAAAGTTGTTAGAGGCGGGGAGACCAGTGACGAAGTCCAATGCGATGTGCGACCAGGGCCTACCAGGGACGGGCAGGGGCTGGAGCAAACCCGCAGGGGGAGAGTTGCCGGTCTTACTGGTGGCACAGACGGGGCAGGCCCGGGCGTAGCGGGCAGCATCCTTGCGCAATCCCGGCCACCAAAAGGAGCGTTGGAGCAGATCAATCATTCGGGAGGTCCCAGCATGGCAGGCTAGCTTGGACGTGTGAAGCCAATGGATGACCTCCCCCCGAACGGAGGACGGGACGAAGAGCCTCCCCTCCAGTCCGCCGCCCGGATCCGGCTCTGATTCCTGCGCCTTCCGGACCTTATCCTCGATCTCCCAGGTAACGGCTCCCACGATGCACGACCTGGGCAGGATGGTATGAACAGCGCCCTCCAAGTCTTCAGGGGCAATTGCCTGGAGAGGGTGTCAGGGAGTCCGTTTTTGGAGCCCGGCCTGAATGTGATGGGTGAAACGAAATCTTGCAAAAAACAGGGACCAACAGGCCTGGCGGGCGTTCAGACTCTTGGCAGTTCTTAAATAATCCAGATTTTTGTGATCCGTTAACACCACGAAGGGCAGGACGGCCCCCTCCAGCCAGTGACGCCACTCTTGGAGCGCGAGCTTGATGGCAAGATGCTCCCTGTCCCCCACATCGTAGTTGCGTTCTGCCGGGGACAAGCGCCGGGAGAAGAAGGCGCAAGGCCGCTTGACCCCATCAGCAGGTGACCGCTGAGACAGCACCGCCCCCACCCCCGTATCCGAGGCGTCGACCTCCATGATGCACTGCAAAGAGAGATCGACCTGGCTGAGGACCCAGGAGGATGAAAACTCCGCCTTCAGCGCCTGGAAGGCCGCTGCGGCCGTCTTCAGTCCAATGGAACCGGGTTTTAGGGGAGGTGAGACGGGTCAGAGGGCCGACGATGGCTCCAAAGTTGGGCACAAAGCGGCGGTAGAAGTTGGCAAAGCCGACGAATTGTTGCACCTGCTTTCTAGATGTGGGAGTCGGCCAATCTACCACTGCTTTAATTTTGGCTGGGTCTGGGAGCACCTGGTCATGGGAGATGACAAACCCGAGAAATGACGTCTTCTTGGCATAGAACTCGCACTTCTCCGCCTTCACGTACAACCGATTCTCCAGTAACCTTTGCAGGACCCGTCTCACATGCACCTGGTGCTCATCCCTGGACTTGGAGAAGATGAGAATGTCATCCAGGTAGACGAACACAAACAGGCCAATGAAATCCCGGAGAACGTCATTCATCAGGCGCTGAAAGACGGCTGGAGCGTTGGTTAACCCGAATGGCATGACCAGGTATTCAAAGTGACCGTTCGGGGTACGGAAGGCTGTTTTCCATTCGTCTCCCTCCCGGATCCGGACGAGGTGGTACGCGCTGCGGAGATCCAGCTTGGTAAACCAGGTCGCCCCCTGGAGGGAGTGGAAGGCAGTGTCCATCAGGGGCAGGGTGCAACGGTCCTTCTCCGTGATGTCGTTAAGGGCTCGGAAGTTGATGCACGGACGAAGCGAGCCATCCTTCTTGCCCACGAAGAAGAACCCTGCACCTAATGGCGATGATGATGGGCGAATAATACCTGCGCTGAGAGATTCCTTAAGGTGGCTGCACGGTGGCGCAGTGGTTAGCACTGCGGCAGCACAGTTTACCCTTGGCCGGGGGATTGTGGGGATCGTGGGATCGTGGGTTCGATCCCAGCCCCCGACCAACAGTGATCTGTGTGGAGTTTGCATGTTCTCCCCGTGTTGCGTGGGTTTACTCCGGGATTTCTCCGGTTTCCTCCCACATGCCAAAAACATGCATGTTAGGTTAATTGGCTGTTCTAAATTGTCCCTAGATATCTGTTTCCTATAGGTCCTTAGAATAGAGGGTTAGTATTAATGAAAGCGCTTTGAGTGGTCTTTGTGACTAGAAAAGCGCTATATAAGTGCAGGTTAGTTAGTTAGTTAGTTAGTTAGTAAGAGTTCATGGCGTCCTTCTCCGGCGCTGACAGGCTGTAGAGACGTCCCGAGGGGAGAGGCGCCCCCTGGCGGAGGTTTATGGCGCAGTCGTAAGGCCTGTGTGGAGGAAGGGACATAGCCTTGGACTTACTAAAGACTGCGCCCAGGTCGTGAAACTCCACGGGCATCAAGGAGAGGTCCGGGGGCGCGACATCCTTGACCACGGGAGGAGAGGATAGCAAGCAGGCAGCGGATTGGAGGCAGGTGCTCATACAGAAGGTGCTCCAGGCTGTTACCTTCCCGGTCTTCCAATCCAGGACGGGGTTATGGAGACGAAGCCACGGATAACCCAGGATCACTAGAGACACTGAGGAAGGCAAGATGTAAAAGGAGATCTCCTCCCGGTGATTCCCAGAGACGATGACAGAGACGGGGTGAGTCCGGTGGGTCACCTTCCCCAGGGATGCATGGGAGAGATTGATGAGGGTGAGAGGAGTTTTGAGGGGCTGGCAACGGATGCCCAATCGGGTTGCCAGGCTTTGTGAAATGAAGCTTCCTTCCGCGCCTGAGTCCACCAGTGCATGAGTGAGATGCCCTGTGATGTTGTGGCAGAAACGGATGGGCAGCGACAAATGAGTGAGGGTAGTTGACCGGTTAGCGTCTGCGAGGCCCCTACAGTGATTCGCGGACCTCCCCGTTTGGGCTTCTCCGGGCAACGCTCCACAGTGTGCTGGTTGTCTCCGCAATACATGCAGAGACCCAACTCACGGCGGCGTTGTCTCTCCGCCAGGGGGAGCTTTGCCCGGCCCGTCACCATAGGTTCCGACTCCTCGGAAACCTCCGATGGCGGTAACGCCAGGGGGCGAGCTTGGGACGGGCATGACGAGGCACCCCACGAGCGAGAAGGCAACTTCCGCTCCGAGGCGCGCTCGCGCAGCCGGTTATCCAAGCTGATGGTGAGAGAGATTAGCTCCGCAAATGTTTCAGGGAGATCCCGACCAGCCAGTTCATCCCTCAGACCAGAGTTTAAACTGCGGAAGAAGATACCACAGAGGGCGCGTTCCTCCCAGCCAGCCTCCTCCGCTGTAACCCGGAAGTCAATGGCGTAATCGGCGGCCGATCGGCCTCCCTGCTGAAGGCTGAGGAGGCGATCGACCTGGACACTCTCAAAACGAGAGTGATCAAAGACTTCCAGGAATAGTTTAATGAACTGGCCATAGGTGAGGGTGGCGTAGCTGGGCTTCGCCATTACGGCACAAGCCCAGGTGAGCGCACGACCCTCCAGGAGATTTCCTATATAGCCAATTCGGCAGTGGTCTGAGGGAAAATCTCCGGGGACACGCAGGAACACCGACTCACATTGCATAATGAACCCCCGCGCTCCACCAAGCTTACCGCTAAAGCGGGCGGGGGTCGGGATAGGAGTGAGTCGGGCTGGGACACCCGGAGCAGGCTGGACGGCCGCTGAAGCAGCTGGAGCTGCGCCTCCCTGACGAGCCGGGGGGAACGGCTGACGGGGGTCCAAGCGGTCTAACCGGTCAGTAATCTTAATTAATTGATTTAACATCACCTGTTGTTGATAAACTATCAAATCTACTTGAGCCTCTAAGATGGTAAGACGGCACGTGAGCCCGCTGTCCGCCGAGCCGCTCTGCTGAAGCCGTACTGACATAACGCACGGCTCAGGAGACACACACGCAGGCTCAGAGTAAATTTAATAGCTTTATTCAACAACAAGGATGAGTGGATGCGTGTCTGTGATATGTGGATGTACTGGTGGCGGACGTCAGCGTCAGGCACGGAGGCAGGAAACCGTACAGCCAGACAACCCTGGGGAGAGAGCACAGGGAGAAGGTGACGGGCACCAAACCAGTACAGCAGGTAATGAGAGATTTGTTGGCTTACTTGGCAGGGCAGGTGGCAGGCGTGCACAAGGGCGAGTCCAGAAGACAGTGACCTGACGATGCACCTGACAGCAGCAGCGAGATGGTGATGCAGGGGCGGGGTCCGCCGCCGGGAAAGATCCACCTGTGCACAGGGGAGAGACTGGAACACAAGTGGAGGTATGCTTACGTGAGCAATCTTGCCGTTTGACGAGGGGGTTCCTCTGAAGCAAGTAGCCGAAGGGAACAGACGGCTTCAGGCCGAAGCTCAGGGCAGAGCGGCTTATATGCCCCGCCGCTGACGAGGTGCAGGTGTGTGCTCAGCTGGCGCCGCTAATGAGCGGCGAGTTGTAACAGTGAATCATTATTCTTACTGTACAATTCACTGTTTTTACCATATCTTAACTACCATGTTGAGATCTGGGGAAACACCTAAAAAACAAACCTACAGCCAATATGCACATGACAAAAAAAGCCATAAGGATAATTAAAAATGTAGGATATAGAGACCATACCAACTTACTGTTTTTAAAGTCACATGCCATAAAGTTCATGCATTTAGTTAAATTTAAGTCAGCACAAATAATGTCCAGGGCAATTAATAAGCAACTTCCAACTAATATACAAAAATTATTCAAAAAAGAGACAATGATTACAATTTAAGAGGAGACTTAAACTTTACAAAACCGAAGGTTTGAACAACAAAGAAAAGTCTGTGCATATCTGTCTGTGGGGTGGATTTGTGGAACAGTCTAGAGCTGGAACTGAAACTATGTACCATCAGAAACCAATTCAAAAAGAGGTATTGTGGAAGATGAAAGCAGACGAGGCAGCGAGCTGAACAACACATGAACTTTATTCACCTTCCAACATCATGCACAGAAAATACTCTCTTCCTCCAGCGACTCCGTATCTCCTGAACTCCCTGAGGGGTGGATAGTCCTTTCTGTTACGTCTGAGACCCCCCGGTGCCACTTCCTCCTTCAGTCCTTTGTTCCACCCCCGCCCCCCCCGACTTCCCACTCTGGGTGGAGAACCCCTCACACACTGCCACCACAGTATAAACATTATTTACTAAAAGGATATATGTTAAAGGTGTAGTATTAATATATAAGATGCACTAAACTCACTGTGGGGCACTATGGTATGGTAGGTGGGATGGCACTGTGTATATCTGTGTTGTTTGGGGCTGGGTATAGATGTACAGTATGTATATGTATGGGACTGTACGTTATGTAGGGATGCATGGGTGTCCAGTGTTGATATGTATAAAAATAATATTTATTTGTCTACTTGGGGTTCTTAATAGAGGAAATATGTATATATTTCACATGGGTTGTATTTAGGGAAAAGAGGAGTTGGAGTAAATAAGTATTAACTTCTTTCTTCTCCTTTTGGAGCACTGGACACTGTCACTTTTATTGCACTTGTCATTTGTTTGTTTTTGCTTTATTGTTCGTAATAAAGTATCTCATCATCATCATATTATTTGTTTTCCCGAGATCACGAGAAAATTTTCCCGACATCTCGAGAAAACCATATTTGTTTTCCTGAGATCTTACGATAATTTTCCTGAGATCTCACGCTAACAAATGAACTGCGGCAGAGCGAGGAGAATCACACATATGCCCTGTTGACTGATGGATATGCGAATGCAGATAAGCTGTTTTTATGCTTTCAGGCTTTCTGTTCTTTTAAAAAAGAAAGTAGGACTTGCTTGCAGCCATTCTATCAGTGTGCTCCTCTCACTTTGTCAGGTTTGTAAGGGATGCTGTTTGCAGTGCACCAAAAACACAGGAAGTAGACCACCTCACAAAAAACTCTAAAATGCTGAAATGCGCTGTTTATCAAACTGCTGGATTCAGAAATCTAGTGCACAACGCTATCACAAGGCTTGAAAGCTCTGTCATTCAGGTTTACAAGGGAAATATGTGACTTTATCTCTTCACCTGTTTGAATAATAATTCAAATTTGTGTGTGAACACAGTAATGTCCTTCTGGTCGTTGTGCTACATTATATTACCTAGCTATATGCCCTCATATCACATAGTTAAAGTGATATGAGGTTCTGTTGCCTTTGTAAGAAAATTATAGTCACGAAAAGTGAGGTTATCAGTTTTGTTTGTTTCTGAGTCTCCCAGAGCTAACACTGATGTCTTTCTGTCAGATGGACCACAATGGATAATTTGTTCCTAGCTGCCTTGAGAGACAGAGGGAGCCTGACGAAAACCTTGAGAAAATGTCCCAGGACAAGGTCAATAAAATGTGATTTTGAACAAACTTTCCAATAAATGACATGGGATCAATTCATGCTTAAGATCGTTTCAAATGGTGGTGAAGATGATTTTGTGGTTGTTTCAGTAATAGATATACATAGTTATAGATAAAAAAAAGCATTACCTACATGTTCAAAGTATCAATGGATAAGCATAATGTCTATGCTAATGGGAAATCAACTTTCACACTTTCATACAGGAAGGCTGTCCTGGTAAATTGGCTGTGTTTTGTGGTTTATTTATTTAGCGAATGCAAAGTCATCAAGCCAAGCAGTTGCCTCCTGGTTTGCTGTATGGAGGGTGGGCTCCTTCCAGTCTTTGGAGCGGGCAAGCCTCTATGATGTGTTCCATTGTTTGCTTCTCTCCACATGCGCACAGTGGGCTAGGGCTACTGCCCCATCTGTGCCGCCCCCCATTTTGCACCAGCGAGCTTGCAGAGCAGGTTGTTTCATGCCTTCACCTTAGCAGCTGTCCCCTTTAAATGTTCCTTGAAGGATAGGGTCCTGTCAAGGGTCACTCCAAGGTAGGTTGGATTCGAGGCATGCTTAAGCTTAAGTCCGCTCAGGTGGATGTTTAGTTCTCTGGCAGCTTTTACATTGTGGAGATGGAATACCACTGGAGACGGTTTTTGCTGGGCTTGGTTTTAGGTGCCAGGTTTTGCAGAACTGGTCCAGTTTGGCAAGATCTTCTGTGAGCACCCATTCCAGTGGCTCAAAGTCTGGTGCTTGGAGTGCCAAACAGATGTCGTCTGCATAGATGAATTTGTGGGATTCTGTAGTGGGCAGGTTGTTTATGTAGAGGTTGAACAGGGTTGGAGCTAGAACTGAGCCTTGTGGGAGTCCGTTTTTGTGCGTCTCCATGCGCTTGTGTTCTGACCGAGGTGGACTCTGAACCTTCGATTGGTCAGCAGGGTTTTTATAATTGCTGTTGCCCAGGCAATATTTTATTATATCTTTTTCATGGGACAACACTGAAGATATGACACTTTGATACAATGTAAAGTAGTCAGTGTACAGCTTGTAAAACCATGTAAATTTGCTGTCTCCTCAAAATAACTCAACACACAGCTATTAATGTCTAAACCACTGGCAACAAAAGTGAGTACACCCCTAAGTGAAAATGTCCAAATTGTGCCCAATTAGCCATTTTCCCTCCCTGGTGTCATGTGACTCGCTAGTGTTACAAGGTCTCAGGCGTGAGTGGAGAGTAGGTGTGTTAACCGGAGTTAGCGGAGTGGTGGCTCAGTTGGTAGAGCATCCGGGAGGCCGGGGTTCAAATCCCAGCCAGGTCATGCTGAAAACCATGTAAAAAAAAAAAAGCGGAACTTCCTGCCGTCCAGCTTGGTGCTCAGCAATAATGGAACGGGGGAGGGAAATTTGATGCAGCGCCTTGCATGGCAGTGACCCCTCTGATTCTATATATGTGTGTAATTAACATTGTAGATAAGAGAAACATAATTTCGTTATACTGTACATGATTGGCTGTATGGATTTGATTGACAATAAAGATGGCTTATCCTTAAATTTGGAGTTATTGCTCTCATACTGGTCACTGGAATTTGAACATGGCACCTCATGGCAAAGAACTCTCTGAGGATCTGAAAAAAAAAAAAAAAGAATTGTTGCTCTACATAAAGATGGCCTAGGCTATAAGAAAATTGCCAACACCCTGAAACTGAGCTGCAGCACGGTGGCCAAGACCACACAGCGGTTTAACAGGACAGGTTCCATTCAGAACAGGCCTCGCCATGGTCGACCAAAGAAGTTGAGTGCTCATACTCAGCAGCATAGCCAGAGGCTGTCCTTTGAAATAGATGTATAGGTGCTGCCAGCATTGCTGCAGAGGTTGAAGGGGTGGGGGGTCAGCCTGTCAGTGGCTCAGACCATACCCTGCACACTGCATCAAATTGGTCTGCATGGGTTGGCGTCCCAGAGAAAGCCCCTTTTAAGATGATGCACAAGAAACCAGCAAACAGTTTGCTGAAGACAAGCAGACTAAGGACATGGATTACTGTAACCATGTCCTGTGGTCTGATGAGACCAAGATAAACTTATTTGGTTCAGATGGTGTCAGCATGTGTGGTGCAACCAGGTGAGGGAGTACAAAGACAAGTGTGTCTTTGCCTAGGAGTCAAGCATTGTGGTGGAATGTCATGGTTTGGGGCTGCATGAGTGCTGCCGGCAGTGGGGAGCTACAGTTCATTGAGGGAACCATGAATGCCAACATGTACTGTGACATACTGAAGCAGAGCATGATCCCTTCGGAAACTGGGCCGCAGGGCAATATTCCAACATGATAACGACCCCAAACACACCTCCAAGACAACCACTGCCTTGCTAAAGAAGCTGAGGGTAAAGGTGATGGACTGGCCAAGCATGTCTCCAGACCTAAACACTGTTGAGCATCTGTGGAGCATCCTCAAACGGAAGGTGAGGAGTGCAAGGTCTCTGACATCCACCAGCTCTGTGAAGTTGTCATAGGGAGTGGAAGAGGATTCCAGTGGCAACCTGTGAAGCTCTAGTGTAACTCCATGCCCAAGAGAGTTAAGGCAGTGCTGGAGAATAATGATGGCCACATACAATATTGACACTTTGGGCACAATTTTGACTTTTTCACTTAGGGGTGTACTCACTTTTGTTGCCAGCAGTTTAGACATTAATGGCTGTGTATTGAGTTATTTTGAGGGGACAGCAAATTTACACTGTTTTATAAGCTGTACACTGACTACTTTACATTGTATCAAAGTGTCATGTCTGTGTGCTGATTCTGTCTGCACTCGGGTTGTCCGGTAGTTCCCCGTTCTCTCCTCAGGCGCACCACTTGGCCTCCAGGCTTTTATTATGACAGCGTCTTGGCGAGGCTTCCGGCTGTCCAGAGCCGGCTCCAACAGGACGGCTGGATTCCAATCAGCTGATGACATTTCATCAGCTGATTAAATCTGTCAGCCCTATTTAAGGGAGTAGCTCTGTTTACTCGGGGCTGCGACCTTTGCCTTTGTCAGTCTGGTTTCCTTACGCCCAAGGCCAGTTCTTTCCAGCATTCGGTTCTATCCTTGCTAAATTGTATGGTAAGTGTTGTGTCTCGCCTTTATTTGTGTTTTGCTCCATGAGGCTCATTATTTTGTAGTTTATGTCCTTGTTTAATAATGTACAAACTCATCGGCTGGCCTATAGTGTCTCATTAGCGGTCCGCGAGGACCACACCATAACAGTAGGGTCGCAGCCAAAAGGAGATGCCGGTCCACCGTGAGTTTGCTATGGTGCTTGTGTTTTTCCCCTTCTCTGGGTGCTCGTATTGCCCATAGCATGTCTGCTTTCGAGCGTGGGTATTGCCTCGAGTGGTTGGAGGAGATTGATGGCTACCTGACCAAAGCCCGTCTCCTTATGCCCACCTACGCTACATACGAGCCCCTGGGTCTCGCGCAGAGGACATTGTTAGGTATCACCTTACCTCCTTTCCGGAAGGGAAGAAGAGAGTGGCATGGATTGTGGCGCAACGAGAACTGATTGAGAGAGCGGCTGTGAAGACGGCCAAGGAACCCTCATCTCCTTCCCCGAATACGGCTGTCCCCGACGAGGGAGGAGACCCACGGACTGGAGGTAAACTCCGGCAGGAGGCCGACGGTGAGGCATCCCCGCTCCTCGCCTCGGGATCCAACTCCTGTCACCCGTCCAGCCCAGGACTGGCGGTTTCCTGACCCAATCTTTGCCTTGCCCTCTGTCGGTAGATGTCGTCACAAATGCCTGTGTAAAGCCTCAGCGAGAACCCCGTCCGGATCCAGTTCCGGGTCGCCATAGGAACTCTGCCTCCCAGCCAGCTGTTTCTCTTGCGTCATGGCAGGAGGAGAACCCAGCAGCCTCTGCCTCCGGGTCATCTGTCTCTGCTGTCTAGTCAGCTTCTCGTGCTCAGATCACCTCGGCTGTCACTCCCTCCTCCTCGACGCTTTCCCAGCTGCGAGGAGCTCCACGAATCCTGCCTCGGCGAAGCCCCGCCATCGATCCTGGTCGAACGGCTCCTCCTCGTCTTCCCGGGGGGGGGGGGGGTCTCCATCACCATCCAGTGGGGGAAGGGAAGAACGAACCCCACCGCAGCAGTTTCCATCGGCCCTCAGCGGAACAGGTAGTGCATTTTCATTCTTGTCCTTCACTGGGTGAATTGCCTTGTCTGACTCCTGGAGGTGGAGTTCAGGGTTCACAGTCCTCTGAGCTCCCTCCACCTGCTGCAGTGATTAATTATGAACTTGCTCCCTTTGTGTCTCCTTTCCCCGAGTGTTCTTCGGCATCAGGTCTATGCCGTCGGACGAGGAAGGAGCCTGCAGCTCTGGAATATCTGGTTCCGGCCCCGCAGGGCTCATCATGGGCAAAGGAGGAGGTCGGACTGCATTTTGGAGCCTGCGCTAATGAGTAAGCGTTCCCAGGTCTCCACAGAGGGACAGTCCGACCCGGCAGGTTATGGATCCCCTGCCACCCACGCTGTGTGGGCCCTCGGCATGGACATCAGCGTCAGGGAATCTCCGGACTGTGGACACCATTATGTTGGTTGCGGAGCCCACCGTAGCCAAGTGGGAACCTGAAGACGACCTTCTTCCTTCTGAACCCAGATCGTCGGAGTCCAGGACGGCGACAGAACTCGAGATCAGGCAAGTCCTCCATTTTGTCTTTCTCCTATCAATTCTGGAGCATTTTTGCCTGTCTTTCGAAGAGATGAGCCGGGTGCAGCCGTACCGCTGCATCTGAGCTGGTCTCGCTGGGCTCTGTCGCTGCCGGTGATCCTGATCCCAGTTCTCTTTCTTCTCCTGAGCCTTCTCCCAGGGTCACTGGTTTGGAGTCCATCCCGGTCGCTGTACTGGAGGTTCCGGGTTCGGGTTTGGAGGCCGTCCCTGGTGCTGCGCCGGCCCAATCGGGGTCCATCGTGGGTGCAACACTGACTCGGTCAGGGTCCATCACGGGAGTGGTTCCAGCCCAATCGGGGTCCGTTGTGGGTGCAACACTGACCCAGTTGGGGTCCGTCATGGAGTGGTTCTGGCCCATCAGGGTCCGTCGTGGGTGCAGCTCTGACCCAATTGGGGTCCATCACGGGTGTGGTTCCGGCCCAATCGGGGTCCGTCGTGGGTGCTGCACAGTCCCCGCTTGGGATCCAACAGGAGCGCAGCGCCAGTCCGTGTGGGGGTTCAGAGAAGGAGCTGCTGATCGTTCGCTGTTCGACGCTGGACTGGGTCCCTTTCCCTTTTCCCCGTCCCCTTTTCCCTTCCATCTGGGGCCGCTGGGATTTCCCGTTATCTGCTCAGCTCTTCCTTGCTATTCCTCTCAACAGGGAGGCGGTCTCCGAATTCTCCCCTGCGGTCCTGGTGGCTGAATGACACGGGTCGGCTGCCTGGGAGACTGCTTCGCCCGTTTGGCGTTCTGGGTTGGCCACCCGACAAACTTAACTTTCTGTTCGGCGATCTGGTCCGACCCCCAGAGGTACTGTTTTTCCTGGCCTGGGACTCGGTAGATCGCCTGAACTTTTCCTTTTTCCCCTGCCAGCGATTTGGACGTTAGACGCAGGAAGACCCCCCGAACTATTTTGCTTTCATGCTGTTGTGCTCTGCCTGCTGTCCATCCCTGTTTTTTTGTCTGCTCTTCTGTATTGTTAGGGATGCGCTGGTGTTATTGAACTGTGATTTCGCCGCTCCTTAGCGCATGTTTTTTTTTCTTTTTCTCTCCTTCCTCTGTAGTCTGAGGGTTGTTTCTTTGTTGGCTGCCCGTTACCTGGACTGCTGTGAATTGTATTGATCACTGCTTTGTAGCTGCTTTGTGAGTTTTTTTTTCTCCCTGGCATTATGGGAGTACCCTGCATTTTTGTGCATGTATTTGAGTTCCCTGTTTTCTCTGTGGGTTATGAAGATGTTTTTTTTTTTTTTTCTGTGACTCTGTTGGACTGATTATGGTGTTCTGTCTGCAGTCATTTGAGTTTTTCTGTCTTCTCCCCATAGGTTTTTCTTGGTGCAGGGTGTGTGCCTGTATTTTTTGGCCCCTGTTGTCCTTACTCTGTTCTGATTGTAGTAGCCTGTTTTTTCCTTTATTTTGTCTCCTTCTATGATGAGGTTTGACTCTGGCCCTCCTGCCTTTCCCCCCTCCTCCCTCCTGGGGCGGTCCTGTTGACCTTCTAGGTAGGGGGGGCTCGATGTTACACCGTGTCTGGAATCCGCCTCGTGAACAGGGGCAACTGTCATGGTCCATGTGCTGACTCTGTCTGCACTCGGGTTGTCCGGTAGTTCCCCGTTCTCTCCTCAGGCACACCACTTGGCCTCCAGGCTTTTATTATGACAGCATCTCAGCGGGGCTTTCGGCTGTCAGAGCCAAGCTCCGCAGGACGGCTAGATTCCAATAATCTGTCAGCCCTATTTAAGGGAGCAGCTCTGTTTACCTCGGGGCTGCGATCTTCGCCTTTGTCAGTCTGGTTTCCATACGCCCGAGGCCAGTTCTTTCAGCGTTCGGTTCCCTCCTCACTGATTGTATGTAAGTGTTGTGTCTTGCTTTATTTGTGTTTTGCCCCAAGAGGCTCATTATTTTGTAGTTTATGTCCTTGTTTAATAAATGTACAAACTCATCGGCTGGCCTATAGCGTCTCATTAGCGGTTCACGAGGACCGCACCATAACACAAAGTGTCATATCCTCAATGTCGTCCCATGAAAACATATAATAAAGTATTTACAAAAATGTGAGGGGTGTACTCACTTTTGTGAGATACTGTAGCTCAAGAATTTGAATCTTGCCATTTTGCGAAATGCTCCTTATTAGAATACTTTAAAGGATCATTTACAAACTTGCTTTATGGCTATAAGCAGCCGCATTCCCATGGCCAGGCCTCCCCTGGTCATGAAAATTCTATAAAAGTTCTGAAATAAGAGATTTCCATTCCTGGTTAAAGTGTGAAAATCATATTTTGGATTTTTTTTTTTATTATAAACTGGTTTTGTATGTTTCTCAAACTGCTCCTCTCCTCCTCTTTCTGTTCCTCTCCAATTCTTCTGCTCCTCTTCCTCTCCCATTGCTCTTCTCCTCCACCTCTCGTTGTCTTCTCAACATCCTTTTCCTCTTCTCCCCTACTCCTGCTTTTATCTTCCATTTCTTCTCCTCATATGCATACAAGCTCTTCTCCTCATTTTTTCTGCTTACTTATTTTCTTGTCCTTTCCTCATACTCCTTACACTCTCTTCCTGTCCCTCTTTTCCTCCCTCTTCGTTTCTGTCCTCCTCATCCTCCTCCTGCCTCTTTTGGTTTTGAAAATTCATTGGTCAAAATGTGGTGGGGAGCCCACACATAATTGAGTAGTATATGCATAAAGTGAGTTTTAAAGTGAACTTTTCCTCAAGACAATAATCTTAGCATTTTCAGGTTGAATATCACTTGTCCTAATCTCATATGAAACTGTGATTAATGAAGTGTTGTTTCTTTGCTCTGGCAGATACACCAAGATGTGGTGAGGATGATAGATGAGGAGACCCTGTCAAAGTATCTTCCTCATCTTGGAGACCGCTTGTTTGGCAAAAACCGAGAGGCTCATCCTCAGCAGAAGCTGGGAGCAATGCAGAGAAGAAGAAACTTGTAGAACGCTTACAAGCAAAAATGAGACTTCCAAGCTTTGGCCAAGCGACAACAAGCTCATCAAATCATACTTCCTCAAAACCCGCTTGGGAAACAGGAATGCTGCACAAAAAACAAGAAAAATAGAACTGGCTGAATGAATTATCAGGATGGTTCTTTCAGGCAGGTCAGGCAGGACCACTGGTGGGGGCACAAGAGAGGTCATCGCCAAAGAAAGATGGCACTGTGAATAGAATTAATTGGGGATGGGGAAGAAAATATTCTTTCCCAGTGGGGATCTTCAAAAGGAAGAGTTGAGGACTTTGATTTCACAGTTAGTATGATGGTTTCAGTGGAACCTTTAGATGGGACTCTTAACAGTTGGAGAGTTGTATGGTGTGACTCATGCATAAACTGCTTAGGTTGTACATATCTACTTCCGATCTTACAGATGTACAGATCTTAATTCCCGGCGCCACATGAGTAGGCTGCTTTTTTGGCAACAGCGGATCAATTTCTTCCTATTCCTATTTACTATCTCGTTTCTCTTGCTAATCTTTCTGATCCGCGACACCTTATACATCGATGGACACACGGATCGCCCAAGATGTCTCCTGAGCCGGCAGTACGGAGCAACTGTTTTTTAGCAGGATACGTTACAGCAGAGACCAGCTGCTAGCACTTAACCGACCAAGGATGGCGAGCGCAAGACTTCGACATACTGGGTGAAATAAGACAGAAACGACATGGATGCCATGCTGGAGCAGAACGGCGGGCGAGAAATATAAGGTACAGACCTGTCCTTCCATCTGTTATTATGGGGAACGTTCAATTGCTACTCAATAAGACCAACTAGCTAGTGGCCCATCTCCACTACGAGAGCGTCTGTCAGAGAGAGAGTAGCAGTGATGTTGTTTACTGAGATGTGGCTAACAGAACTAGCAACAGATGCTAACATCGAACTGAGGTTCCACGCAATACGGGCAGACCAGACTCCAGACAGTGGGAAGGCAAGGGGCGGGAGGAGTGATAATATATGTCAATAACAGTTGGTGCAGGTCCGGACATATCACGGTTAAACAACATCACTGCAGCAAAGACATTGAGTTTGCTAGCTGTTAGCATGCGACCTACCTATCTCCTGAGGGAATACTCACATGGTGATCTGCATTGTTATTTATGCAATCCAACGGCAAAACGCGGGGACAGCGCATGACCGTCAATTCACTCAGTAACTGCAGTCTGCTGGACAGAACACCCAGATGCTCTCTCCTCATCTCCGGTGATGTTCACAACCATATTTCACTGTCCCCCATTCTGCCACATTCACCCAGTATGTCACATGCCACACTAAGACAATAAAACACTGACTTATTCTATGCAAATACTAAGGAGGCATACACCTCATCTCCACTCCCCCACTCGGGAGATCGGATCACAGCTTGGTTCATCTCCTGCCGTGTACAAACCCCTAGTACACAGACAACCTCCGGTCATAGCGCACGGTGGAAGATATGGTCGAGGAGGCAATGGTCGCTTTAAAGGACTGTTTTGAAATCACTGCCTGGGAGCAGCTCTGCAATCCACATGGTGAGGACATCGATGGCCTCACTCACACCATCACGGACTAGCATCACTTCTGTGTGGACAACACCGTACCCACTCAAGACTATATGGTGTTTGCTTGAACAACAAATACCCTGGGGGATCAACCCTGAGTAAAAACACGTTCTGAGAGAGAAGAAGAGATCATCAGGTCGGGAACAGGGAGATGCTGAAGTCCGTACAGAGGAGCTGAGGAGGAAGGATCAGAGAAGGCAAGGACAGCTTCAGAAGAGATGGAGGACAACGCAGACAGAGCGTACTCAGCGGGGTCTGGAGAAACCTTAAAACCATCTCTGGGCTCCAGAATATGTCCTCCCAGGCCACGGGGGGTCAGCGAGTGGGCAAACAATCTGAACCTGTTTTTTAATAGGTTTTGACCAACTGCCCTCCCCCCGACTGCACACCACCACTGCTGCCTCTAAAAGTCATCGGAGAACTGCTGTCCACACCCCACTCCACCAACACCCCCCCACTCCCAGCACACAGCCCCCTAACCTGACCCTCACTAAGACTCAGGTGAGGACAGAGCTGAGGAAGATCAAGGCGAGGAAGGCGTCGGGACCGGACGGCGTCAGCGCGAAGCTCCTCAATTCCTGTACAGACCAGCTGTGTGGGATTGTGGAGCACATCTTCAACCTGAGCCTGAAGCTGGGGAGGGTACCACAGTTGTGGAAAACATCTTGTGTGGTACCTGTACCAAAGACTTCCCACCCCAAAGACCTGAACAGCTACAGACCAGTGGCCCTGACGTCTCACATGATGAAGACCCTGGAGAGACTGCTCCTTGCTCACCTCCGCCCCCTGGTGGGGCCAACGATGGATCCACTCCAGTTTGCCTACCAGCATGGCATTGGGGTAGAGGATGCAGTGATCTTCCTCCTTCACTGTTCCCTGTCCCACCTGGAGAAGCCCGGGAATGCAGTGAGGATCATGTTCTTTGACTTCTCCAGTACTTTCAACACCATCCAACCGATGATCCTGAAGGACAAGCTGCTGTGCGCAGGGGTGGACCAGCACCTGTCATCATGGATCCTGAACTACCTCACTAAAGCCTGTTTTCCACTAGCCCAGCACACCTCGGTACGGCTCGATTCACTTCAGTACGGCTCGGAATGCTTCTGTCTCCATTAGCACAGTGTTGCGGGGCAGCAGCAGATTCTCAGCGAGGCGGGGCCACACTCCCGTGATGTTATGTACCGGACTGAGTCCTTATTTACACGAGACAAAAAATGGAGGATCCAAGGATTATTGCCTTGCTCGCTCTGTGGTTTTATCTCACAATTAATCTTATCTCATAATTAAGCTGCAACAACACAAGTCACTTTTGTTTTGAATTAACTGCCAAATGACCTAGAAATAATGAGCTGAAACTTGTTTTTATTCGTATTAAATAATGAGACGGTGGCACACTGTCCAACACCACATCCTAGGGCATTTTGGATGTACTGAATTAAAAAAATTCATGTTTTTCACCTTCAGGTCAACGTTTGGAACAACAGTATTATTATTTTCCGTTTAGATGATGCTACACTCCTTCTAAAGTATTGTAAATCTCTGAATTTGGAATGCCAATAGAACATTCAATTTACATATACTTGTACCTTTGACTTGGTGCTAATTTTTTATGATATTTCAATAAAAAGAACAGAAAGCTTACAAAAAGATTTCTTTTTTGGTCTAGTTAAAAATTACATTACCTTTACAATGGTTGACCCTCAGCATCATTTTGATCAGACTAGGCAATGGAATTTCTATGTAATTATACTGTTTTATAATTCAGCGTTATAACAGACAAACCACACTTTCCAAAACAATTCCATTTTATTATATACAAAATATTAAAATAAAAAAAAACTTTGCAACACAACATGAAGGTTAATCGACATTTTATACACGCCGACCACTGAGTGCTGAAGCTCGGTAGAATTAATCCGTCTCTGCCAGCTGTGGGTCAGGAAGGCTCGGTTGAATAATCCCTGCGGGCTGTCGCGGCGGACGCGTGGGATGATTCTACAAGGAAAATGCACACAATAAAATACAGCACGAAATATATACAGAAAAGACAATAGTTTTTAACAAGAATACATAAGCTTATTTCAGCGTATTGTTCACATGAATAATTACAATAAAAGCTTTAGTCCGCAGTGTGCTGCAATAAAGCAGCGATCCATCCACAAATGAACAGCTTTTTTATTGCATAAATAAACGGAGCGTCTTACCGAATATATTTGCGAAAAAACGCACAATAAAAAAAAATTAAAACTCACCGTTAAAGGACTCCGATGTCGAGACCTCCCGGTATATTTTTTCATTCCGGGCGTCTCCATCTAACTCGCGCTGAATACGTTCGTCTGACAATGCAGTCAGCAGACACTGCAGCTCCTTACTGGTCCATGGAACACCCTTATCACGCAAAGCCATTTTTGATAGAGAATAAATGAAAATAGCACAGCAATACACTGAAAAGGAACCGCCAACAGTGGTTGCGTGCTGAGTAAAGGCGGTCGTGAAGATTCTTTTTTTTTTTTTTCAAAAACTTTATTGAGAAGGTCGTGAAGATTTGGTAGATGAGGAGGAGGAGAGGGGCGGTTACAACCTGACCAATCAGCGCCGGTTACGACCTGACCAATCAGCGGCGACCAGTCTGTTAACGTCACAACACGGCACAGCTCAGCACTGCTGTACCCTGCCCTTCAGCGGGGCTGAGAATTGCGGCTGTTAAACTGTGTTGGGGCTTGTGGAAAAGCGTACAAAGCGTGCTGAGCCGTCCCGTGTCGCGCTAAAGCGTGCTAGTGGAAAAGGCCCTAAGTGGGTTTATCGTTGTAGTTATTGTTCGTGTTTCTTGCGTTTCTCGTTGTCTGATGGTGAGCGAGCGTTCCTCATCTCAGCCGTCATCAATCATTGTTATGTTAATGATTAAACTTGCTGCTCAGCCCACGCGGCTAGCTACCTTGTCCTTGCCTTGAACTGTAAATAAACCTAAGTGCAACTTACTGGTATGTGGCATCTTATGCTGGCTCGTGAGGGCCAGACGTGACACTAAACAGCATAACCGTCTATTTAGTTACCCTACATGGTATGAATATGTACCCATACATATTGTCACCCTCCATAGCGACTGATATTGCCCTAGTTGTATACTGGAAGGGACCATTTGTGTAAGTCTGTTGCATCTTTTGCATTCAATACTATTAGGTCGTCATGTTTTCTTGCTGTCTCTGTGAGCAGCCCTGCTTAGGTTATACAGTCTGACAGCTGTAGGTAGGAAGGACCTGTGAAAACTCCTCGGTGCGCGCATCTAGGATGTATGTAGTCTACTGCTAATCGAGCTCCTCAGTGCGTCAGTATGTCCTGCATAGGGTGGGACTCCAGCAGAGATGACAGTTTAGCCACCACTCCTTCTCATCTCCTATCTCCTCCACTGGGTCAAGGCGCTGCCCCAGGACAGAGCTAGCTTCTTTGATTAGTTTGTTCAGTCTCTTTCTATCGTCTGCTGTAATGCCATTGCCCCAGCAGACCACTCCAAAAGTGATGGCTGATGCCACCACCATGTCGTAGAATGTTTTCAAGAGCACCCCTTGTACACCAAAAGACCTGAGCCTCCTCAGTAGGAACAGCCTGTGCTGTCCTTTCTTGTAGAGTGCGTCGGTATTGTGTGACCAGTCTAGTTTATTGTTCAGATGAACACCCAGGTACTTGTAGGATGTCACCATCTCTGTCTGTTCACTGGATGTTCACTAGTGCTGTGAGGGGTTGTCCTTGCCTGCGGCAGTCCACCACCAGCTCCTTAGTTTTCCTCGCGTTGATCTGGAGGCAGTTCCGATGGCACCAGTCCACAAAGTCCTGGATAAGTCCTCTGTACTCAGCTTCATCTCCGTTGGAGATAAGGCCGACGATCACAGAGTCGTCAGAGAACTTCTGTAGATGGCAGTGTGTTGTGTTGTGTGAGAAGTCCGCAGTATAAAGGGTGAACAGGAAGGGAGCCAAAACCGTTCCCTGGGGGGCCCCAGTGCTGCCGATGATTGTGTCCAACACACAATCCCGGGTTCTTACAAACTGTGGCCGGTTAGGCGCTTTTCCACTAGCCCCGCTCAGCCCCGATTGAAAACCCGGCTCTACTCACTTCGGTTTGGTTCAGCCTCAGTTGCTTTTCACCTACTGCTGGCACACCTGCTGGCACACCTGCTGTGGGTGGGATTTGTTGAACAGCAGGCAGCGCCACACCCTCGTGACGTGAAACACGCGACTGAATCCTCCACAACAAAACAAATGGGCTGATGACGAGGAGAGAGGAATGACTGTGACTGAAACTGGTTAAATCTATGGTGCTGACTTTGTTGCTGCTCTGCACATCTGTGAGCGAGTCATGGAGAGACGTTTGACACTACATTGGATGATGCAGTAGATGAACCCAGTGGTGGCAGCGGCACAGAGAGAGAGGAGCAGGGTGGTGATATTGTAGCGAATTCAATATAAGCACCCTACTTGGCTTTGCCAAGTGGGTTGACCCTATTGGCGACACAGGTAGATGTCCGGGAGCTCCAGAGCGGAGGCGTGAGTTCGAACCCTGCCGGTGGGGACGGTTGAGCTGCACGTTACAATATAATATGTGATGCATACTTGTCTATTGCATACATATTTCAAAAATGTATTTTGTAAATAAAATGTTGTGCCTGGATCCATCTACCTGTCCTCTTGTTCATAACGCTTACTCTGTTAAGAAGGTGCGAAGCCATAACGCCTAATGATGAGTCCACACTTCGTCACTGTTGTGATAATTGCTCACACTGAGCGCTCCGACAGCCCCGTACGCTGTGGGGAGTCCACACGCGACGTGTTCCTCCCCACACTCTCAATTTTTTTTCCCGTATATTTTTCTCTTGGCGTACAGAAATGGCAATACGCCCGTATTTGCTAAAATTGCATTTTCCCCGTATAAAATATGGCGAAACCGTATCACTTGACAGGTATGTACATTACATGCAGAACACCGCACAGGCCATCTTCACAAAAATCCAGCTCGACAAGCCACTTTTGCTTAGGTGGAATGCAAATTGAACTATACAATCATGTGCTGACCATGTCATATTTTCCCGATGTAAAGGTCTCCCACCTTTTACTTACAATTGATTTTTAATTTTGGGAAAAGGGAATATAAATTTTGCACTTGTTGGTGACACAGTTGTGTTGCCACACAACGCAGTTGTGAATCCTTGTTCAATTTGTCCTACTGTTATTAGTGCCAAATTTTTGCTAGTTCCTTCTTAATTTATTAAATTTTGACTGGTGATGCAACATTCAGCTTACACGTACTACCTTTATCAGTGGTCTACATGTCAAGCAACACCTGTACAACTGTTATACCTAAAAAATGTACCCGTTCGAAGAGAAATGGATTCGCATTGCAATTTGTTTAAAATAAACAAAAAACCTACCAGACATTACGTTTCGTTGTGTTGTTAAAAATTAATTACCATTAGAAGGCTATAACACCTGACCTGAAGAACAGCAGCATGTGGAGAGAACAGAGAATGGAATGTGTATGTAATTATTGCTTTTCTCATACGGTGTCTAAACAGATAAGCCAGACTTTTGATGCAAACCATACAATTTTATTCCAGAAAGCAAAATTTACAAACAAAAAAACAGCTGGGCAATGACATCTCTGCGAGCTCTTCCCTTCGTAACGCAGCGTCCTGCTCCAGGGCTTCACGTGCATCTGCCCGCACATCTGCGGCCACCTGTCGCAAATGCTGCATGTACTCCTGATTCTTGCCGCTGGTCATGTTGCTGTTCCAAGAGCCGCATCTCTTCGTCATGCATGTTGACCATCGCTAATGTAAGGTCAGCGATGGGAGTTGTCTGTTTTCGTCTTGCCTAGATGGAAAGACAGAAAGGCATGGTCGTTAAAGCGGGATCACTACATATATTATGGAATTACACAGGTGAAAGTCTGTGGTGGAATGTCACTATTATATTATGCTTCATTGCTGTATATAAGCTGAACTGTCATGTTGCTGCCCCTCAGTAGAGCAGATTTTGCAACACGCAGGGTGCTGTCTTCGGCTGCAGCCCCCCTGCAAAACTAAAAAGGATTAAGATTAAGAATATGGATGGATGGATGGGTAGTGTTTAAACTAGTTGCTTGTAGTGTGGCCGTAGAAATCTGAATGGGTTAATACAGTCAGCTGACGCGAAGCATTTCAATGAAGCATGTTGATTTCAATGGCAGTTCATGAGCTTTAGTTGTTTGTCTAAAACAGGAGTTACAACAGCACCAATCACCACACCTAAAAATGGTTGTGGAACACCGATAAGTGAAGACCAAAGAATAACCTTTTTGCACATTTAAAAAGACATTTTCAATTAATTAATATGCAGCTACAGGAAATTGCATTAATCAATTTGGTACATAACTTGTTAGGCTCCAGCCCCCCCGCGACCTGTAAAGGATTAAGCGGTAGAAGATGGATGGATGGATGGATGGATGGATTTTCGACCCTGGTTTCCCCTGCTGGACCTGTTTCAACCAAAAAAAAAAAAAATCGTGGCTATTGTGCCTTACCGGCACTTGAACGTGATCCAGATGGAGCTGGTGATGTGGCTGACATGGGAGTCGATCCAACTGGCGCTCAGCCAGACGCACACGCAGACGCAGCACCAGGAGAGTCCGCTGTGTCTGTCCACTGGAGTGGGACCCCTGTGATATGAACTGCGATTCTAGAAAGAAATGCACGCAATTTAAAACTTAACTCACCAAAGTGCAACATGTACACAACACTCTAAAGTTTTTAACCGGAATACAATAAGTGTAATTCAGCGTTTTGTTCGTGCTAATACTTAACACAAAGCAAGCGTGAATCTGCAGTTGGCTGCAAAACAATAGGAAAGCCTTAGTAACAACCATTACCAACAATCTAACAACCTTCCTATTTCTTAAAAACAGTGAGCTTGGCACAGAAAGGATAAAGTGGCGAAAAGATGCGCAATATCAAAACAACACTCACCATCCACGGTTTCCAAGGCCGTGACCGTGACTGTGACCGTGACAGTGACCGTGACTGTGACCGTGTCGAGCCCAATGTCTCTCAGCGAACCACTTCCACCTCCTTCGATCCGCTGCACTTCGACCATTGTGGTCCTTCACTGCTCCGTTATCGCTTTTCAGCTTTTTCAGCTTCTCCCGACACTGTTTGGCAGTACGGATGTGCCCTTGGGAAGCCATCTGCTCGGACACCTGCATTTCGAGTAGATCCGTCCAACTCGCGCTGGATGTGATCGTCGCCTAATACAGAAAGAAAATTGCGCACCTCCTAATATATAATATTAGGAGTATATTATTATATAAGTATATTATACAGTATATTAATATAATATACCGTATTAAAGGGGCGCACTGTGTTCACTGGCTGAACAATTACAAATGGCGGTCGTGGAGTAAATTCAGCAGAAAAAGTCGCTTTCATGACTTTACGACCTGACCAATCAGCGGCGACCAGTCTCTTACATCAGCGGAGAATTGTGGATGAACACAAGGAACTAGTGATGGGTCCGGCAACACCGATGCGTCGGCGCATGCGTCGAGCTCATAGAGCGAAACCCAGTTTCGGTGCGTGTCGGTGCGTCTCGCTTTAAGAAAGTCACGTGACGATACAGCACCTGTATTGGTCACGTGACGCTAGGGCGTCGAAACAGTGACGCGCCCGCGCTTATAAAGAAGCGCATCTGTGAACGGGATGCATTTGCCCAAAGACTCGTATGTGTTGCGGGCGGTCCTTGTGCAAATTTACCATGAATTATGGAGCACGAGCAGCAGCATCAAGGAAAAAGAAAGGTTTCCACCGTGTGGGACCATTTTGATCTGATATCGGAAAATAAGGTATTTCCAAAAAATATAGTATTTTAAAAATACTATTTTCTTTGTTTTAATTTCCTTGTTGTTTCATCCTGTTCCTCTCAGAGTTTCCACTTGATCTATCTGAATTCAAATTCATTTGAAAGTGACTCTTAGTTTACTCTTCATATTTTCTGCAGGGCTAAATGTCAGCATTTGTTCGAACAGAGTTGTCATATTTCAACAAGAGCGCCTCCTCAATGCTGAGGCATTATAGGGCCAGCAGGCATGAAAATGAAGTCCCAGATACACCCAGGATAGACACAGGTATACAGCCCTACTACTACTTACTCACAGTTGCTTTATTGATAATTAATTCCTATTAATTTATTTTGACTTCATTTTTACCATCAAGCTTCAGGAAGCAGATGCTGGATGAAGCTGTGCTCAGTTTCATCGTGAAGGACTGCCAGCCCCTCAGCATTGTGGAGAGTGGAGGGTTCAGGGAACTGGTTCAGGCCCTTCAGCCCTCATATGTTTTGCCAACCAGAAAGGTTTGTGTGGAAATTATCTAAAGTAGTAGTTGATATATCCAATTTATTTAATCTTTAATTTAAATATATGGATTTGCTTTTGGTTTGACTTGGTGTAATTTTCAGACCATCAAACAAATGGTGGCGAAAAAGTACGAGGAGGAACGGGAACGAGTGAAAAGGGAAGTACAGCAAGCTGTGGCAGTGAGTATAACAGCTGACATGTGGACATCTGTGAACATGGAGGCTTACTTGGCTCTTACCTGTTACTTCATTAATGAGAATTTGCAGCTGTGTACGTCTGTGTTGGGAGTGCAGTACTTTCCACAAAGTCACACTGCTGACAATTTGGCCCAAGTCAAAAGGGGCATGATGGAGGACTGGGCCATAACCAATAAAGTAAAGTGTCTTGTGACCGACGCAGCACCAAACATGATTGCATCCACTCGACAGCTTCAAATTCGGCATTCAATTTGCATTGCACATAGTCTAAATTTATTAGTTAGTAAATCATGTGATCAGATCCCCACACTTACATCCATCAGACACAAAGCTAGGCACATTGTGACATACTTCAGATCAAGCACTACAGTCAAGGAGAAGCTCGCTCAAGTGCAGCAACAGATGGGACGACCAAGCCTGAAACTTATCAATGAGGTGCCAACACACTGGAACAGCACATATGAAATGTTGTCAAGGCTACATGAGAGGGAACCAGTGTGGGTATCTCTGGCCTCTCTAAAAAGCGATTTGACTCCACTTACAGCTGATGAGTATACCATCATAGGAGAAACACTTCTTGTGCTTGCTCCTTTCCATCAAGCTACAGTGGAGTTGTCTGAAGAGAGGCGAGTGTCAGGGTCAAAGGTCATCCCGATGATGAAAATGCTCTCTTACACTAGAGCGTAATGCTTCAACCTTGCACACACAGGCAGCCATACACCTACATGAACACCTGAAGCATCGAGTCACAGACACTGCTTCCAACCTGGAGTCATTAAGTGTGTTGACCCTAGCCACACTTCTAGACGCCCAGATTTAAATCACTCGGGTTCCGCAGTTCCTCCAAGTGCAATGAGGCCATCAGTAGACTGCGGGTAGAATGTGCGTCTGTAATCGGACGCACAAATGAGCCCCAGCTGGGACCGTCTTCACAACAGCTGTCTGCACCCACTTCAGGCATGTTATTCAGCATTATTTGTTGTTGTTTGGAAATCATGTACTAAAATGCCAATTTGTTGTGTGTGGGTTTTTTTTTGTTGTTGTTTTTTTTTTTTGATAACCTTTGGCAACCTTTGGACATCGAAGTAGGGCAGGGCAGACCAAAAACGCCACAGCTGATGCCATCCAGGAGGTGCAGAAGGTACCTGGCAGAGGGCAATATTGCCAGGTCCCAGGATCCTCTAGATACTGGGACAATCAAAAGGCCAGCTATCCCAACCTCTTCCAGCTGGCGTTGGAATTTCTCTGCACTCCAGCCTCATCTGTGCCATGTGAGCGCGTATTTTCAACAGCTGGAGAAGTTGTGTCCAAAAAGCGCAACTGCCTGAATTTTTAAAACTTTGGAAAAACTTATTTTTTTGAATAAAAATTTGTAAAAAGAACTTTTTGTTTAAAAAAAAAAATAAAAAAATAAAATAAATCAATAAAAAAAAAATCACCGACCACAAGCATCACATTCACAACATGTTCACTTAGATTTTCACGTTATGATACATGTTCACATTATTTAAGATAAGATAAGCCTTTATTAGTCCCACAATGGGGAAATTCCAGGATTGCAACAGCACAGGGGATAGCAACACTCAGAGCAACAGTCAGAAGCAGAAAAAACAAGAGCAGCTAGTGTACATATTAATATAAATACATATAGACACACAGTGCGGAGCATTGTGGTTGGTGAATGTGCAGCAGAAAGTCTAAGCTCTGTCTCCGTGGATGCGGCGGGCCAGCTGGATGTCTTTGGGCATGATGGTGACCCTCTTGGTGTGGATGGCGCACAGGTTGTGTCCTCAAAGAGACCCACCAGGTAGGCCTCGCTGGCCTCCTGCAGAGCCATGATGGCAGAGCTCTGGAAGCGCAGGTCGGTCTTGAAGTCCTGAGCGATCTCCCTCCACCAGGGTGCTGGAAGGGCAGCTTACAGATGAGCAGCTCCGTGGATTTCTGGTAGCGACGGATCTCTCTGAGCCACGGTACCGGGCCTGTAACGGTGACTACAAATTTTTTTGACTATCTAAAAATATCAATGATATTTGAAATTAAAATGAAGATATGAAATAATACAATATAAATACAATGACTTAAATTATATACTGGTCTAAAAAATAAGGGAACACTAAATAACACATCCTAGATTTGAATGAAATATTAAAATACTTTGTTCTTTACATAGTTGAATGTGCTGACAACAAAATCACACAACAGCATGTGAAACTGATTGTCAGTGTTGCTTCCTAAGTGGACAGTTTTATTTTTTTTTTAGCAGTATATTATTGTATATACTAGGTCATCAAATCAGCGTCAGTTGAGTCTGTCAACTAGGTTGCCTGTAGGGATTTTTAAGGTCCAGCAGGTGTCAGTATTCAGCGACACAGTATCAACCACAGTATCAATACAGTTTTGCAATGTGTCGAAACGCCTCATGAACCCATCACTACAAGGAACTGTTAACACGAATGATGACACGAACGTAGACAAGAAAGCTTGACAAGACAGCCACAAGATGCAGCCGCTGGCGCCGGCATTTAAAGGCCGGCTGCTAACGACCGCAAATGCAGCACAGCTGCTCAGGCTCTGACAGGCAGGGAACTCCCGAGCGTTTGAGCAATCAGAGCCCGGGGAGCCAGAATGACAACACTGCTGTCAAAGCCTGACAGGAATGATGTGTAGCCGTGAGCGCGGACAAAATAGCGCTCGGGATATGACATGACGATCCCCCCCCCCCCCACCTCAATGACAAACTCCTCCCGGACGCCTGTAACATCCAGCACACCCCCACCCCACCCAAGGGCCGGGTGGATGGGGAGAGCAGGGTAGAGGGGGGGGACAAGAGCAACCTCACAGAAAAAGAGACATACAAATCAGCCATGAAGAGCAGAGGCAGGGGGCAAGAAACACAAACAGGGGGATAAAGTGCACGGGGGGGGGAGGGGGGGGGGTAAGAGAAAAACTGTACAAGAACGCGTATCACAGAAGAGAAAATAGCTTAACAATGAACAAATAGACGTCACAAAGACTGGATAACCCGGACCGTTACAGAGAAGAAAAAAAAAACTCTCATGAATAGACAGCCATAGATTAGAATGCAAAACCAAAAAAACAAACCCCTCAATAGTATGAACCCGACACTGATGTGATCGATCAGTGGCCTTCAGTGCACATAGGCAAAAAATGAAAAAAAACAAACAAAAAAACCCGAACAAGCCAACGACCCATAAAGTAAGCTACCTTGGATACACAAATATCAGATGTAAGTTTGAAGTTATGTGCCAAACACAAGGTTACTACTAGAGTCCCTGTCAGTTAATTTTCACTTCTGAAGGCCAGTTTAAAATGCAGACAACTGTCTAGAGCTTGCACACGTGAAAGAAATATCAAAAATGGTTTAGGAGAGTTTAGGGCTCCCAGTCAGTACTAAGCCATTAAGATAAGCAGGTGTCTGATGTGACCATCACCTAAACACAGACAGAGTGCAAAAGCTCTACCAGAAATTTAGCGGCTGAGAATTCCCAAGGCTGCAGTTTAAATTCTAATATTAAGAGTGATTAGGAAAACCAAAACATGGGAAAAAAAGAAAAAGGCAGAATTTTGAACAGGTTCATTCCTTTGGTGCCAGAATCAGGTCAACTAGACCCTATTTGGCAGAATAAAAATCTAACGTAGATGTTACAATAAGTGCAAGGCAATGGCCAGCGAGAAAACAATTATAATGGTATTATATCTAACAAGAAGGGAAAAAAATCTACTCTAAAGATTCCTTGATCCAAGACACAATAAACAGACAACATTCTACTAACTCAAAAATGTGTCAATTGCCCTGACAAGGGTACATATACTCATAAAACACAAAATAGAGGTAATATAAACGATGTACAAAATAACCATAGAACCAAAAGGAAAAGTGCTAACAAAATCAGATACACTGGGTTGTCTTCAAAACCAAAAGGTCAAAGGTCAAACAAGAGGAAAAAAACTGGGTATATAAGCAGGACTGAATGGGGAAAAAACCAGTGGTCAAGTCACACATCGGAGTTCACCATAATCCTGCCTGTGGAGTATTTCAATCCAAAAAAAACCTCAAAATCACAGAAACTACTGAGGGGCAAAAGAAGGGGGAAGAAGCACATCAGGATGACAGTCATAATACACAGTTCAGGAGGCCATCCCAGGCCCCAGCTGTCCAGACCACTACAGGGGCAGCGGGACGTGTTTTGGCGGACTACCCGAATCCCGGGCCGAGGATGAACCATGCCTCCGGCGGCCGGACCAGGCAGCGAAAAATGAACAGTTCTGTTTATGGGGAGGCCGGTCCCGGAAGCCAAACGGGAAGAACAGGGCTCCAGGTGGTCGACCCCGCAGATGACTGGAGAGAGATCGGCAAAAACAGCGGGGGAAAGCCAGGGAGAACCGGGCCAGCTATGATTAATCCCCGCGGTTCCAGATGCGGGGGAGGGAGAAACATGACGAGGTAGGGAATTTAATTGGGATTATTCGGCGGTGGATCTGCCACACCATCTCCGGATCCCATCCAAACAGACGCTGGCAGGGCCGGAACCAATCGGTAGGGAATCTTGACTGGACCGGACGCTGCACCAACGGTGGGGCCCGGATTGGGCCAGAAACCCCTCCGGGGACGAACTTTGACTGAGCCGATGCCGCAGCCGCGTCGGACCCCCGACTGGGTCAGAACCACCCCCGGTGACGAACTCTGATTCAGTTGACGCTACACCCGCGTCGGACCCCGATTGGGGTCTGGACCACTTCGACAATGAATTCTGATTCCGTCGACGCTGGCACCCGCGTTGGACCCCAATTGGGTCTGGACCTCCTCGGTGACGAACTCTGATTCCGTCGACGCTGCTAACCGCGTTGGACCCCGATTGGGTCTGAACCACCTCAGTGACGAATTCTGATCCATCAACGCTGCACCCGCGTCGGACCCCGATTGGGTCTGAACCACCTCGGTGACGAACTCTGATTCCGTCGACGCTGCACCCACGTCGGACCCCGATTGAGTCTGGACCACTTCGGTGACGAACTCTGACTCCGTCGACGCTGCACCCGCGTCGGACCCCGATTGGGTCTGAACCACCTCGGTGACGATTCTGATTCCGCCGACGCTGCACCAGAGTTGGACCCCGATTGGGTCCTGAACCACTTCAACTATGAATTCTGATTGGGTCGATGCTGCACACCCGCGTCGGACCCCGATTGGGTCAGGGCCACACCAGTAACCGACCTCCAACTCCAAACCCGGAACCTCCGGCACAGCGATAGGGGGGTCTGCTCTGCCACCGGCGATCCTTGGGGGAGGGGCTCAGAAGAAAAAGAAAAACCGGGATCAGGAACACCGGCAGCACCAGAACCCGGCGAGACAAGCTCGGATGCAGTGGACGGGCTGCACCCGGCTCACCTCACCAAGAGACAGGCAAAAATGCTCAACATAGAAAAAACAAAGACAACACTGAGCACTTGCCTGTATCTCAAGTTCAGACGCCGTCCAGACTTTGACGATCCAGGCTCAGTCGGGAGGAGGTCGTCTTCTGGCTCCCACTCGGCTGTGTCGGACTCCGCAGCCAGCATGATGCTTCGGCAGCCTGAGGACCCTCTGACACCGAATATCCACGCTGGTAATCCATATGGCGTGGTGGTGGGGGGGCCCCTGGCCCGCTGGGTCGGACTGCTTATCCGTGGAGACCTGGGGACGCTCCATCATCGTCGCAGGCTCCAAACAGTAGTCTGATCCCCTCCTCTGTCCCTTGATGTGGCTGCGGGGCTGGGATCTTCTGCTCCAGGACCACAGGCCCCCTCCTCATCTGATAACGCTCGACTGACGTCGAAGAACGCTCAACGGGGGAGACACAGAGGCAGCGGGTTTAGTAATTATCTCAGCAGGTGGTGGGGGCTCAGGGGGCTGCGAACCCCGAACCTCACACCAGGAGTCAGACAAGACAAATCACTATTAAGGGGGAAAGGAGTGAAACTTGTACTCCCCTGTCTCCCGGGGGAGGGGTGGTGCCTGCTGCAGTGAACGTCTGCTCCTTCCTCCTCCCGTCGGATGGTGGCAGAGGACTCCCTGGAAGGAAGAGGGGGGGCCACTTGAGATGGGATCGATGTGGGGCTCGCCGGGGCAGAACTCCTCATATAATCAGCAGCTGAAGAAGATGTCGGAAAGGAGGGGGCGACAGCCAAGACGGGCCGGGCAAGAAGCGCTGGCGAATCAGCAAAGGAAGATGGCTCGGGGATACCGCTGCGGGGGTTCCCTCCTGGCGACACGCTGAAGAGACAGCTTGTCTGGTTAAAGGGGTCATACCAGTGATCCGGAACAGGATCCGGACGGGACTTTCGCTGAGAATGTCTCTGGCTGCGACACCGACGTCTTTGACGGGCCACAGGTGGTGCGAACTCCTGGACTGGATCAAGGAAGGGATCAGGATCCCAAAGCGGGCAGCGGGGATTCCGTCTCCTCCGCCTCTGGGCTTCTTCTTCCTCGTACCTCCGGAGTATTCTGCGTTGGGCAGCGATATCCAGTCTCATCGCGTCGACTTCTGGGGGGGTCGTCGTAGCGGGGAGACAGTTGGTCGAGCACATACTCAGCCCGGTCTAGGTACCAGCGTGCATTGGGCTGATAGCTGAGGAGGGGAGGGGCGATGAGGCTATCAGGATTAAGATCGAGGTCGGAGGTGGCGATAAGGATTTCATCCAGTTGCTCCAGCACCTTGGTCAGCTGGTCGCTGGAACCCCGAGTGCGATCCCTCCACGACGGCATAATTCCAGTATGCCGTACCCAGACAGGGAAAGAGCGGAGTTCTCCTGAATGCAACTTACTGCGGACAGCGTCTCCTTCTGGCGGCTGTCTACTGTCAAGACAAGACAGCCGCTGTGACAAGACAGCCACAAGATGCAGCCGCTGGCGCTAGCATTTAAAGCCGGCTGCTAACGACCGCAAATTCAGCACAGCTGCTCAGGATCTGAGCCCAGGGAGCCAGAATGACAACACTGCTGTCAAAGCCTGACAGGAATGATGTGTAGCCCGAGCACGGACAAAATAGCGCTCGGGATATGACATTTAGTCCATCTAGCTACAATACTCCACACTGTGTATATATATATATATATATATATATTTATATATTTATGTGTACATATGTGTATTCACTGCTCTTATTTTCTTATCTTCTAAATCGTTGCTCTGAGTGTTGCTATCCCTGTGCTGTTGCAATCCTGGAATTTCCCCATTGTGGGACTAATAAAGGCTTATCTTATCTTATATGTTCAAAGAAAAGACAAATTAATGATTCAGATTTAAGCGCGTCATTAGCACAAACAACTTCACTGGAGAGATTTCAGAGAGCAGAGGCCCCCACCTCACCAGGTCTTTCTTCCAAAACTTCCTCCCATAGCATGTCTCCTCAGTGCTCATGGACCCTCTTTCCTCTCTGTCCTCAGCAAGATCTTTCTGTAGCTCTAGCCCTATCATCCATCCATCCATCCATCCATCCATCTTCTACCGCTTTTCCGGAGGTCCGGGTCACGGAGGCAGCAGTTCAAGCAGAGAAGCCCAGACTTCCCTCTCCCCAGCCACCTGCTCCAGCTCTTCAGAGGGGATACCAAGGCGTTCCCCAGACCAGCTGGGAGACATAGTCTCTCCACCGAGTCCTGGGTCTGCCCCGGGGTCTCCTCCCAGTGGACGTGCCTGAAACACCTCAAGTGGGAGGCGTCCAGGGGCATCCTAATCAGATGCCCATACCACCTCAACTGACTCCTTCAATGTGGA
Source organism: Pholidichthys leucotaenia (assembly GCA_020510985.1). NCBI lineage: Eukaryota > Metazoa > Chordata > Actinopteri > Cichliformes > Pholidichthyidae > Pholidichthys > Pholidichthys leucotaenia. The sequence goes on along the minus strand of CM035846.1, from coordinate 28,189,639 downwards.
GGAGCAGCGGTTCTACTCTGAGCCTCTCCCTGATGACTGAGCTCCTCACCCTATCTCTGAGGGTGAGTCCAGCAATCCTACGGAGGAGAAGAACCTCATTTCAGCCGCTTGTATCCGCGATCTCGTTCTTTCGGTCATTACCCAAAGCTCGTGACCATAGGTGAGAGTAGGAACGTAGATTGACTGGTAAATCGACAGCTTTGCCTTAGAACTAAGCTCCTCTTCACCACAACAGACCGGTACAACGTCCGCATCACTGCAGATGCTGCTCCAATCCGTCTGTCGATCTTTCGCTCCATTTTCCCCTCACTCGTGAACAAGACCCCAAGATACTTAAAACTCCTCCACTTGGGGCAGGAGCCTGTCCCCAACCCGGAGAGGACAATCCACCTTTTTTTTCCGGCTGAGGACCATGGACTCGGGACTTGGAGGTGCTGAGTCTCATCCCAGCCGCTTCCACACCCAGCGGCAAACCATCCCAGCAAGAGCTGTAGGTCATTGCTGGATGAAGCCAACAGGACAACATCATCTGCAAACAACAGGATGAGATCCTGTCGGTCACCAAACATGACACCCTCCATTGCTGGCTGCGCCTAGAAATCCTGTCCATAAAAATTATGAACAGGATCGGTGACAAAGGGCAGCCCTGGCGGAGTCCCAACTCTCACTCGGGAATGACTCCGACCGAGTGTTGGCAATACGAACCAAACTCTCACAACGGTCGCTACTAGAGACCGAAATAGTTCGTAACAACAAGCCCGATACCCCATACTCCCGAAGCACCCCCCACAAAATCCACGCTGGGACGTGGTCAAATGCCTTCTCCAAGTCCACAAAACACATGTAACTGGGTTGGGCAACTCCCACGAACCCTATCATCCATGAAAATTCTAATTCTACCCCAACTTCTCAGACATCTAAAGCATCTGCAGTACAGGCATTGAGTCTATCCCCTGATGAAGAAATCATTTTCTTTGGTGATGATGGAAACAGTTCTTTGGATCTTCTCCGTGACACACTAATTTACCAGCCTTTCCATGCTGAACAGCAGGCATCAGATGTGATTGAAGTTCAAGTTAGTTCCAATCCCAATTCCAGTACCAGAGATTCTGTAATAACCCAGCAACTGACAGATATTGATAATCCTGAATCCGCAACTGAAGTACCAAGTTTCAACCCTATACCCGCAAACTGTGACTCGTATGCTTCCCTTGAAAGTTGACATGGTTACGTGGCCCAGTGGCAAGACACGGACTCAGAATTGATACAATTTAGTTTATTAACAACAAGTATGGTGTTGGTGCATGTAGGCTGGAACTGCCGGAGACAGAGTGGGATACCGTACAGCCTGGCAACCCTAGGAACACAGAGAAAGGCGGATTTCTGGAAGTCAACGGCTGGAGGTAAATGGTTACACTGTGCTTACTGTGGGAGCAGATGGTAGCGGCTCAGGTTCAGCCGTAGTGACTGCAGCCAGGGAGACAGTGCCCTTCCGTGGGTGGTGCGACTCTGGCAGGTGAGTGTCCAAGAGGAGTTGGTGAGGAGGAAGTGCGGGGGAAATCCGCCCGCAGAGAGGGATAGGAGGGAGACTCCGCCGCCATGGACTTCGCCTGTGCACAGGGGATCTGAAGACAAAGGTGAGTAGGAGTGTTGATGAGCTTACGGTGGCCAGCTGGAGGGATTCTCCGGTGACGATGAAACAGGCTTTGGCTGGAACTTGGGTAGGACAGGAGGAATTGGCGATGAGCTTCTCATCGCCAATTCTCCTCCTGATGAGCTCATCAGGAGCGCTGAGAGACATCTCCGCACCGCCGTGATGGGCAGCGCGGAAGATGTAGGCCAGGCGTAATGAGGACCAGGTGTATGTGCTGCTGGGAATGACGAGCAGACCAGACCATGACAGTACTCCCCCCCCCCCCCAGTGAGTGCCTCTTGGTGATCGTCCCAACCTACCTGGATGCGTCCGATGGAACTCCCTGATGAGGTCTTTATCAAGCACGAGGGCAGGACGCAGGACGCACCCAGGACCTGGACTCCGGCCCATAGCCTTCCCAGTCCACCAGGTATTGCAGACCACGGCCCCCGCGGCGGATGTCCAGGATAGCAGTCACTCCCCATGCTGGGCTGCCGTCGATCATCCTTGGAGGGGGGTGGACACCTGGGAGGGGGACACAGGGGCTGGAGAAAACACAGGCTTAATTTGAGAGACATGAAACGTGGGACATATGCGGGGGGGGGGGGTGATTGAGCTGCACAGACACAGGGTTGATGTCGCGGGAGATAGAAAAAGGCCCAATAAAACGCTGCATCATCTTCCTGCGCTCAACCTTCACATTGATGTTCTTAGTAGAAAGCCAAACATGCTGGCCCACCTGGTATGACAGGGCTGGGGTCTGGTGGCGGTTGGCCACTGAAGCGTTGCGTTCAACTGTACAAAGCTGCGCGGTCCAGGTTGCCCTCCACAGACGTCGACAGCATCTCAGATGCACCCGGAGTGATGGTACGGCGATGTCACCCTCTTCTTCGGGAAATAAAGGAGGCAAATACCCAAGTGAAGCCTGAAAAGGGGACATACCTATGCCAGAGGACACAGTCGAGTTATGGGCACACTCAGTCCAGGGCAGGTATGAGCTCCAGGAGGATGAGTTGGTTGAAACCACGTACCGCAGTGCCGCCTCCAACTCCTGGTTAGCCCATTCACACTGACCATTAGACTGCGGGTGGTACCCGGATGACAGGCTGACAGTGGCCCCAAGGGCGTGACAAAAAGACCTCCAGACCTGAGAGATAAATTGAGGACCCCGATTAGAGACAATGTCCACGGGGATCCCGTGTAGCCTCACCACGTGTTGGACCAATAGGTCAGCTGTCTCCTCAGCAGTAGGCAGCCTCAAAAGGGGAACAAAATGGGCCACCTTAGAGAACCTGTCCACCAAGGTGAGCACTACCGTGTGGTTGTTGGAAGAAGGGAGGCCGGTGATGAAGTCCAAGGCCACTTGAGACCAGGGCCTGCCAGGAACCGGGAGGGGATGGAGCAGCCCAGCTGGTGGGGACGATGTGGACTTACCGGTGGCACACTGGGGACAGGCACGGATGTATTCCCTGACATCCTTCTGCAGAGACGGCCACCAGAAAGAATGTTGCAACAGCTCCTCCATGCGTCGCCTCCCTGGGTGGCAGGCGAACTTGGAGGAGTGACCCCAGTGAATGACGTCACCCTGGACAGCCGATGGAATGAACATCTTACCCGCTGGCCCCCCGCCTGGGTCCACCTCCATTTCTTGAGCCCTCCTAACCTTTCCCTTAATCCCCCATGAGAGGGCGCCCATGACACAGGAAGCAGGGAGGAGGGGATGATCTTCAGGCTCTACAGGATTTGTGACGAATTGCCTGGATGAGGGCGTCCGGCTTGTATTTTTGGACCGAGGACGGGTCCGTGATGGTTAAGTCAAACCGCCAAAAAACAAGGATCAGCGGGCCTGGTGGGCATGCAAGCACTTGGCCGTCCGGAGGTACTCCAAGTTCCTATGATCCGTCCAAACACGAATGGCTGTGAGGACCCCTCCAGCCAATGGCGCCACTCCTCCAGGGCCAGTTTAAACCACCAGCTGCTCCCTGCTCACCGATGCTTATAATTCCACTCTGCAGGGGACAGCCGCTGAGAGAGAAAAGCACACGGTCGGACCTTGCCGTCCGCAGGGGAACGCTGAGACAGGACAGCCCCCACAACCAGAATCCCCCACCGATAGCGTCCACCTCCCACCAGACGTTGGCAGATTAGGTTCCCACCCTGCACCAAGTTGGGGGACTTGGAGAACTGCTTCTGAGATCCACAAAGGCTGCGAGTCCACCTCCTCAGATCCACCGGAATGGGACCTTCATAGTTGTGAGATGCGTCAAGGGGAGAGCCAAACTGCTGTAGTTTCTGATGAACCGGTGGTATAAATTAGGAAACCCCAGGAACTGTGGAGCTGTTTCCTGGAGGATGGAACTGGCCATTCCACCACCGCCTTGACTATTGCCCAGGGTCCCAGGATAATTTCCTTATGCGAGATAATGCCAAACCCAAAAAAAGACGTTTTTGGAAGCATGAAACTGGCATTTCTCTGCCTTGACAAACAGTTGGTTCTCCAATAGCCGCTGCCAACACATGTCTGACATGCACCCTGTGTTTCCTCTAGACGATTGGGAAAAAGAATCAGATGTCATCCAGGTACTAAACACAAATACCCCCAGAAAAGTCTCTCAGAACATCATTGTTCAGTCGTTGGAACACAGTGGGCCGCATCGGTTAATCAGAATCAGAATCAGAATCAGAATCAGCTTTATTGGCCCAGTATGCACCAACACATCAAGGAATTTGACTTTGGCTAAAAACTTGCTCTTGTTGTTCAGGTGCGAGGATTTAAATAAAGGATTCAATGACAACAGAGTATGTACAGTAACTTACAGCTCTGTCCACGTTTCTATAAAAGGATGCCAAACTATATACAGGAATATATGCAGTTATTTACTCAGACTAACCCCACTTGCAGAAATAATATGAAAAAATATACAGTCACACAGTATTTCAATGTGAACTCAGATTCGTGATATAATGTGAATGAAGTAAAAAGCAGCTGTGAGAGTTATGTACAATGTAATAATGAATGAAAAGTCATGAGTTACAGCAACAGTAGGACTAGTGTGAATGTTAGGAGTTCATCAGAGTGATGGCTGAGGAAAGAAACTGTTCCTGTGACGGGTGGTTTTGACCTTCAGTGACTCTGTAACGACGACCAGAAGATAGAAGTTCAAACAGTTTGTGACCGGGGTGTGAGGGTCAGCACAGATGTTTCCCGCCCGTTTCCTGGTTATGGAAACGATATACACTACGCGTTCAAAAGTTTGGGGTCACCCAGACAATTATTTGCGTTTTCCATGAAAGCTCACACTTATTTACCACCCTGAGTTGTAAATGAATAGAAAATATAGTCAAGACATTGACAAGGTTAGAAACTAATGATTTGTATTTGAAATAATAATTTTTTTCCTTCAAACTTTGCTTTTGTCAAAGAATCTTCCATTTGCAGCAATTACAGCATTGCAGACCCTAACATGATTGCACAAGGGTTTTCTAATCATCATTAGCCTTCTTACGCAATGAGCAAAACCACATTGTACCATTAGAACACTGGAGTGATAGTTGCTGGAATTGGCCTCTATACACCTATGTAGATATTGCACCAAAAACCAGACATTTGCGCCTAGAATAGTCCATTACCACATTAGCAATGTATAAGTGTATTTCTGATTAGTTTAAAGTTATCTTCATTGAAAAAAAGTGCTTTTCTTTCAAAAATAAGGAAATTTCTAAAGTGACCCCCAAACTTTTGAACGGTAGTGTAAGTTCTCAATGGCGGGTAGGTCGGTACCAATGATCCTCTCCGCAGACTTAACGATCCACTGCAGTCTGGTCTTGTCCTGTTTAGTGGCAGATCCAAAGCAGACAGTGATGGAAAAGCAGAGGACAGATTGGATGATGGCGGTGTAGAAGACAACCAGCAGCTCCTGAGGCAAATCAAACTTCTTGAGCTGACGCAGAAAAAACAACCTCTGCTGGGCCTTTTTCTGGACAGTGTCTATATGGGAGGACCACTTCAGGTTCTGGGAGATTGTGGTACCCAGAAACTTGAAGGAGTCCACAGTGGACACTGTGCTGTTGAGGATGGTGAGTGGGGGGAATGAAGGGGGGTGTCGCCTGAAATCCACAGTCATCTCCACCATTCTGGCTGGGTTAAGTTCAAGATGGTTCTGGCTGCACCAGAGGATCAGCTGCTCCACCTCCCGCCTGTATGCAGACTCATCATCATCCCGGATCAAACCGATGACTGTGGTGTCGTCCGCAAACTTCAGGAGCTTCACCGAAGGGTCCTCTGAAGTGCAGGCGTTGGAGTAGAGGGAGAAGAGCAGTGGGGAAAGGACACATCCTTGGGGGGCGCCAGTACTAATTTTTCGGGAGCTGGATGTAAATCTCCCTAGCTTCACCTGTTGCCACCTGTCAGTCAGAAAGCTGGAGATCCACTGGCAGGTGGAGGGGGGCACCTTGAGCTGGAGGAGTTTCTGATAAAGAATGCCTGGGATGATGGTGTTGAACGCTGAGCTGAAGTCGACAAACAGGATCCTGGCGTACGTCCCTGGGGAGTCGAGGTGTTGCAGGATGTAGTGTAGTCCCATATTCACTGCATCATCCACTGACCTGTTTGACCGGTAGGCAAACTGCAGTGGGTCCATCAGGGGGCCTGTGATGACCTTCAGGTGGTTCAGCACCAATCTCTCCAAGGATTTCATGACCACAGAGGTCAGGGCAACAGGTTTGTAGTCGTTTAATCCTGTAACAGAGGGTTTCTTGGGAACTGGAATGATGATGGAAGCGTTTTGAAGCAGGAAGGCACTTCACGCAGCTCCAGTGATCTGTTCAAGATCGGGTGAAGATGGGGGCCAACTCGTTGGAGCAGACTCTCAGGCAGGACGGAGACACACCATCAGGTCCTGCAGCCTTCTTGATCTTTTGTCTCTGAAAGACCCGGCGGCACACTCCTCTTCACAGATCGTTAGTGCTGTGGGTAGGTCAGAGTGGAGGGGGATGGAGTTCCTGGGGCTGCAGATAATCCTTTTGTGTGGTGGGAGGTGAGAACTGTAGGTTCTTTTCAAACCTGCAGTAATAGCTTTTTAGGGGTCGTTCGCCAGCTGGAGGTTTCCACAGGGTGGGGGGATGGTCTCCTGTAGTTGGTGATATTCCGTAGGCCTCTCCAGACAGAAGCAGAGCTGTTGGCTGAGAAGTTTTTTGTAACTTCACACTGTAGCTCCTCTTAGCAAGCCTGATCTCCTTCGTCAGCATGTTTCTGGCCCGCTTGTACAGAGTCCAGTCACCAGTCCTGTAGGCCTCCTCCTTGGTCTGACGTAGCTGCTTCAGTTTAGGAATGAACCAGGGTTTATTGTTGTTGTATGTGCAGAAGGTCTTGGTCTGCACACACATGTCCTCGCAGAAACAGATGTATGACATCACAGTGTCAGTGAGTTCATTTAGGTTAATGGCTGCAGCTTCAAAAACACTCCAATCTGTACAGTCAAAGCAGGCTTGTAACTCCAGCTTTGATTCCTCAGTTCATTTCTTCACAGTCCTTACAACAGACTTAGAAGTTTTTAGTTTCTGTCTGTATGTTGGAATAAGATGGAGCAGACAGTGGTCAGAAAAACCCAGAGCTGCACGGGGGACGGCATGATAGGCATTTCTTAAAATTGTGTAACAGTGGTCAAGTGTATTTGTGTCCCTGGTGGGACATTTAATATGCTGTCTGTATTTAGGAAGCTCATTTGTGAGATTAGCTCTATTGAAATCACCCAGAATGATAAGCAGAGAGTCTGGATGTTTTTCCTCCACGTCTACTATCTGGTCAGCGAGGTGCTGCAGTGCCTCCGTTGTACAAGCAGCAGGCAGGATATAAATTCCGACCAGAATAAACGAGGAGAACTCTCGCGGTGAATAAAAGGGTTTACAGTTTATGAACAGTGACTCTAGGTTAGGGCTACAAACCTTCTTCAACACTGTGACATCAGTACACCAACCTTCGTTTATGTAGAAGCAGATTCCACCACCCTTAGTCTTTCCAGAGAATTCTCGGCTGCGATCAGTGCGAAACAGCTGGAATCCGTCCAGGCGCACCGTGCTGTCCGGGATGTGTTCACTCAGCCAGGACTCCGTGAAACAAAGGGCGCCAGATCTGCTAAAATCCCGGTTTTTGTGAGTCAGGAGCAGCAGTTCATCCATTCTGTTCGCAAAATGGTAGCGAAAGACATTAATCCGAAAGGTATTACCAGGTACTCGAAATGACCACTGGGAGTGCGAAAACTTGTCTTCCATTCGTCCCCCTCGTGGATCCGCACCAGATGGTAGACGTTGCACAGATCCAGCTTCGTGAACCATGATGCCCCCTGGAGAGAGTCAAATGCAGAACTAAGCAAAGGGAGCGAGTATTTATCCTTGATGGTGATATTGTTTAATTCCCTGAAATCAATGCATGGTCTTAGCGAACCGTCCTTCTAGCCCACAAAAAAAAACCCAGCCTCCACCGCCGAGGAGGACGGGCGGATGATGCCCGAACTCAGAGACTTCTTGATGTAGGACTCCATAGCTGCCCGCTCTGGCGGTGACAGGCTATATAGCCGGCTAGATGGAAGTGGAGCCCCTGGGTGGAGATTTATGGCGCAGTCATACGGACAGTGGGGGGGAAGAGATAGGGCCTGGGCCTTACTAAAAACGGCTCCATTGTCATGATATTCAGGGGGAACTTTAACCAGGTCGAGGGGCGGGGCGGAGGGAACCCCCAGGGGCAAGGATGGCGAGCATGTGGCTGACTGGAGACAGGCACTGAGGCAAAACGAACTCCATGATCTGATACCCCCTGAGCACCAGTCAATGGTCGGATTATGGAGGCGTAACCAGGGGAACCCAAGGATGACAGGAGAGGAAGCGATCGGCAGCTCAAAAAACTGAAGCTCCTCCTGACGGTTACCAGACACAATGACGGACACTGGGGCGGTGCGCTGGGACACAATGGCCATAGGGGCCTTGGACAGTGCTGCCAGCTGTAGCGGAGTCTTAAGGGGAATGCAAGGAAGCCCCAAACAGGTTGCCAGGTCCTTAGAGATAAAACTCTGCTCTGCCCCAGAGTCGATTAATAATAATAATAATAATAATGCATCGATTTTATATAGCGTTTTATCATATATACTCAAAGACGCTTTACAAATAGGTACATTATTCATTCACTCCAGACAAACAATGGTAGTGGCAAGCTACTTCTGCAGCCACAGCTGCCCTGGGGCAGGCTGACGGAAACGTGGCAGCCAATCTGCGCCAACGGCCTGTCCGGCCACCACCAAACATTTTTATACATTTATACACATTCATACCCAGTGTTATAGACACTGGAGGCAATGTGGGTGAAGTGTCTTGTCCAGGGACACAACGGCAGGATATCTGGGGAGAGCGGGATTCGAACCGCCAACCATCAGGTTATTAGACGACCTGCTCAACCTCCTGAGCCACTGCCGCCCACATTAATTAATGCCTGTGTAGGATGCCTGTGTAGGAATTTCAGTGTGTTTATGTATGAACCGGACAGGGAGAAGAAGTCTGCATAGGGGATTAGGCTGAGGTGAGTCCGTGAGTCCGTGAGTCCCCCTACTGCGACGCAGAGACTCCCCCTTTGGGCCGAAGCTGACAACACGAGACCTCATGCTCCTCGCTCCCGCAATAAAGGCACAATCTCAATTCGCGGCGGCGCTGTTTCTCTGCCGCAGACAACCTGAACTGCCCTACACTCATGGGTTCTGAGTTAACAGAGGTGTCAGAAGATGGTAGAGCCAATAGGGCGACTTGAGGAGTGAGGCGAAGTTGATCCTCTGAGTAACCATAGGTCTTACGTTCAGCCGCCCGCTCTCTCAGTCTATTATCTAGGCTAATGGCAAGCGAAATTAACTCAGACAGCCTAGAAGGCTTCGCTAGAGGGGCTAGCTCATCCCGAAGGCTAGGGCTAAGGCTCCTAATGAAAATGCTACAGAGGGCAGCGTCTTCCCACCCCACCTCAGTAGCCGCTACCCAGAAATCCACAGCATAATCTGCCACAGCCTTAGTCCCCTGTCTCAAGTTCAATAACCGAGTGGTGAGAATGCTATCTCGGTCTGAGTGATCAAACACTTTGTTAAATTCCTGGATAAACTGGCAAAAGGTCAGACTAGCATAATTAGCTCTAGCCATAACTGCATATGCCCATGCTAGCGCTCTTCCCTCCAACAGGTTGATAACATACCCGATCTTACTGTGGTCCAAGGAAAAGTCCTCAGGTACCTGCTGGAACACTACCTCGCACTGCATGACGAACCCCCGGGCCTCTCCAAGTTTTCCGCTGAAACAGTTGGGGATAGGAACAGGAGTAAGGCAAGCCGGAGGTCCTAGCCTGGGCTGGTTAGCTGGAGAGCTAGCGGGAGCTGAGGAGCTGCTGAGAGAAGGTAAAGCCTGGGAGCTAGTTAGCCGGTCTAACCGGTCTGTGACTCAGGCTAATTGGGTGAGAATGGACTGCTGCTGATAAGCTAATTGATCAGTTCTGATTTCCATGTTGCTGACGCGGCGCACCAAAGCGCTGTCAGCTGGGTCATTCTGGCGGAGATGTACTGACATGGTTACGTGACCCAGTGACAAGACATGGACTCAGAATTGATACAATTTAGTTTATTAACAACAAGTATGGTGTTGGTGCGTGCAAATGTAGGCTGGAACTGCCGGAGACAGAGTGGGACACCATATGGCCTGGCAACCCTAGGAACACACAGAGAAAGGCGGATTACTGGAAGTCACGGCTGGAGGTAAACAGTTACACTGTGCTTACTGTGGGAGCAGATGGTAGCGGCTCAGGTTCAGCGTGGTGACTGCAGCCAGGGAGACAGTGGCCTTCTGTGGGTGGTGCGACTCTGGCAGGTGAGTGTCCAAGAAGAGTTGGTGAGGAGGAAGTGCGGGGGAAATCCGCCGCCGGGAGGATAGGAGGGAGACTCCACCGCAACGGACTCCGCCTGTGCACAGGGGATCTGAAGACAAAGGTGAGTAGGAATTGATGAGCTCACGTGGCCAGCTGGAGGGATTCTCCGGCAACGATGAAGCAGGCTTTGGCTGGAACTTGGGTAGACAGGAGGAATTGGCGATGAGCTCGTCAGGAGTGCTGAGAAACATCTACGCACCGCCGTGACGGGCAGCGCGGAAGATATAGGCCAAGCGTAATGAGGACCAGGTGTGCGCGCAGCTGGGAATGACGAACAGACCAGACCATGACAAAGGCAGGTCAACAGCAAGTGAAGTCTTAAATGAAGAAACAATGTCAGACCTCACCTCAACAACCAGCTCATCAGAAAATTTCTATGACAAGCCAGAGAACATAGTAGAAAAGCAGACCATTATTATTCACAAAGTACAGTGTGTTTCAGATATGATTGAGGCATTTTTGGATGCAAATTCCCCCCCCCCAGGGAACGGTGCTGGCTCCCTTCCTGTTCACTCTTTATACTGCGGACTTCTCACACAACACAACACATTGCCATCTACAGAAGTTCTCTGATGACTCTGCGATCGTTGGTCTCATCTCCAGCGGAGATGAAGCTGAGTACAGAGGGCTTATCCAGGACTTTGTGGACTGGTGCCATCGGAACTGCCTCCAGATCAACGCGAGGAAAACTAAGGAGCTGGTGGTGGACTGCCGCAGGCATGGGCAGCCCCTCACAGCACCAGTAAATATACAGGGAACAGACATCGAGATGGTGACATCCTACAAGTACCTGGGTATTCATCTGAACAATAAACTAGACTGGTCACACAATACTGACGCACTCTACAAGAAGGGACAGCGCAGGCTGTTCCTGCTGAGGAGACTCAGGTCTTTTGGTGTACAAGGGGCGCTGCTGAAGTCATTCTATGACACGGTGGTGGCATCAGCCATCACTTTTGGAGTGGTCTGCTGGGGCAGTGGCATCACTGCAGCCGATAGGAAGAGACTGAACAAACTGATTAAGAAAGCTAGCTCTGTCCTGGGGCAACGCCTTGATCCGATGGAGGAGATAGGAGAGAGAAGGACGGTGGCTAAACTGTCATCTCTGCTGGAGTCCGAGTTCCACCCTATGCAGGACATACTGGATGCACTGAGGAGCTCATTTAGCAGCAGACTACATCATCCCAGGTGCACAACCGAGAGGTTTCGTAGGTCCTTCCTACCAACGGCTGTCAGACTGTACAACCTAAGCAGGGCTGCTCGCAGAGATAGCAAAAAGACGTAACAAACTAATAGTTTTTTTTGAATGCAAAAGATGCAATAGACTTACACAATGGTCCTCTCCGGTATACAACTAGGAACATACCGGTCGCTATGGAGGGTGAGAATATGTATGGGCACATAATCATACCATGTAGGATAACTAAATAGACGGTTATGCTGTTTCATCCCACCTAGCAACAATGCTCTGCACTGTGTGTGTTTATATATTTACATATTTATTCCATCTAGCTACAATGCTCTGCACTGGGTGTGTTTATATTTATATATCTATATATTTATTCCATCTAGCTACAATGCTCAGCACTGGGTGTGTTTATATTTATATATCTATATATTTATTCCATCTAGCTACATTGCTCCGCACTGTGTGTGTTTATATACTTGCATATTTATTCCACCTAGCTGCAATGCTCCGTACTGTGGGTGTTTATATATTTACATATTTATTCCATCTAGCTACAATGCTCTGCACTGTGTGTTCATATATTCATATATTTATTCCATCCAGCTACAATGCTCTGCACTGTGTGTCTGTGTGTGTGTGTGTGTATATATATATTTTATAGTAATATGTACATATGTATATTAGCTGCTCTTGCTTGCTTGTTTTTTTTTTTTTTTTTTTTTCTTGCCTTCTGATTGTTGCTCTGAGTGTTGCTATCCCTGTGCTGTTGCAATCCTGGAATTTCCCCGTTGTGGGACTAATAAAGGCTTATCTTAAATATACTCAATGCCAATATTGGATTTAAAGGTGTGCTGGAAAGTGGTGAGCTGGAAAATGGAGTTGGAAGTGGTCTTGTTATGAACTGTATTACTGATTTTTGGAGTAAATTCTATGCATCCAGAACATCTGGAACCACATGCAAGATTTGCACCATGCCTTCCAAGAAAGGGAATGGAAAGCCGTTGCCCATATTTTGGCCTTTGGCTGGCAGAGATTCAAAAACTTACCTGTACAACTGGCTCCACCATTTCTAAATGAAGCCCTTTCAATATCATCACCAAACTATAGTCTCATATAGCCTCATATAGCATATAGCCTCCATGAAACTATAGTCTCATGGAGGCATTTTTTAACTATATTAGCTCCACTGAGAACGATGTACTCACAGAGGCTTTGAATGATTTCAGAGGCTCTTATATGGAAGAGCTTCTCACCATTCTGAGCAGTCACAACTGCACCACTCTACCAACAGAGCAAAACTTAAAAAGATTGCTGGAAGAAATCACACACAAGGAGCTGGTGCAACAACCATCTTGTATAATAAAGTGCTGGAAGCCAAATTTTAGATCTGTTAGAGAATCTTTGAGTGTTGGAGTGTTGGACAAGATCCTCACTAATCTTCAACCAAGAGCAAGAAGTATCACGAAACACATTGTGTTTCCAAACACAATGTCACCCGCAGAGAAGACCACCTCACTTCATCTGTTGAGGTTTATTAGAGAAATCAATCACAGGAAACTTGGACAGTTCCTTCGGTTCTGCACTGGGTCTGACCCTTTTCTGTCAAAAATCATCAACATAACATTTACTGAAATGTCTGAGTTCTCCAGACTCCTCATGGCTCACACCTGCTCTTGTGTACTTGAACTTGCATGCAGCTACACCACTTATTCTGAATTCAAGTCAGAGTTTCTGTCTGTGTTGCAAAGTGGAGTATGGGTGATGGATATAGACTAAATATGGCATGTAAAAAAGTGGAGACCTCAGAATAGTGACACTTATGATGTTCTAAAGATACTGCACTGATGTTAAAGAATGCATATCCATCAGAGAAATAAAAAATTCATCAAAGTAAATAAAAATATAATATATAAGCATCCCAAAGTGATTAAGCAAAATATTGGTAAAACTCAAATTAAGCATAAAGCCTCTAAATTGAATGATTTGGCCTCTGTTCCTCCTCATAATTTAAAAATTAAATGTGGTTTATTAAATATTAGGTCTCTAACTCCCAAGTCTCTGTTAGTCCATGATCTGTTAATTGATCATCAGACTGATTTAATTTCCCTTACAGAGACTTGGTTAGGGCAAGAGGATTATGTTGGTTTAAATTAATCAACTCCCTCTGGTTATTTAAACTGTCAAAATCCCAGAAGTTCTGGTCGTGGAGGAGGAGTAGCAACAATTTACCATTCCAAATTACTAGTTAATGTAAAGCAAAAAACATGTTATAATTCCTATGAGGGCCTGGTCCTCAGTATTGGGCACTTTAGCAATTTTAGGTTAAACCCAATTTTTTTTTGCCCATAGTTTATCATCCCCCATCAACCCTACTCAGAATTTTTATCCGAATTTGCTGATTTCATAGCTGATTTAGTGCTGAAATCTGATAGAATAATTATAGTAAGGGGACTTTAATATACATGTGGATGTAGATAGTGACTGCCTTAATGTGGCATTTAATTCAATATTAGACTCGATTGGGTTTTCTCAGAAAGTAGGAAATTCTACTCATTACCTCCACCATACATTGGACCTTGTTCTGACATATGGCATAGAATAGAAAATCTTTGTAGTGTCTCCTCATAACCCTGTACTGTCAGACCATTGTCTGTTAAACCTTTGATTTTACTTATTTCTGACTATTTGGCTCCTAAAGAAAAATATTATTACAGTAGATGCCTCTCAGATGATGCTGTTACCAAATTTATGCAGATTGTTTCCTCTATGCCATGTGTCAACACAACGGAAATAAACTATAGACAGCTTGTTCCTTCTGTAATTGATAACATGGTGGATAGTGTTCTCTGCATCAGACTCTAGACTTGGTGGCCCCCTTAAAAAAGAAAAAGTCTAATGCAGTCTAATGCAGTCTAATGCGCCACCATGCAGTCTTGGCTGCATGGTGGCGCAGTGGTTAGCACTGCGGCAGCACAGTTTACCCTTGGCCGGGGGATTGTGGGGATCGTGGGATCGTGGGTTCGATCCCAGCCCCCGACCAACAGTGATCAGTGTGGAGTTTGCATGTTCTCCCCGTGTTGCGTGGGTTTACTCCGGGATTTCTCCGGTTTCCTCCCACATACCAAAAACATGCATGTTAGGTTAATTGGCTGTTCTAAATTGTCCCTAGATATCTGTTTCCTATAGGCCCTTAGAATAGAGGGTTAGTATTAATGAAAGCGCTTTGAGTGGTCTTTGTGACTAGAAAAGCGCTATATAAGTGCAGGTTAGTTAGTTAGTTAGTTAGTAATCAGAGATTTCTAACTCCTTGGTTCAACACAGAAACTCGTAGCTTAAAACAGAAGACTCATCAATTAGAAAGAAATGGCGCTCCACTAATTTAGATGAAATCTATTTAGCTTGGAGAAATCATCTTTTATAAAAAATCTCTTAGAAAAGCTAGAATGAGTTATTACTCTGCATTAATAGAAGAGAACAAGAATAATCCCAGGTTTCTTTTCAGCACTGTAGCCAGGTTGACAAAGAGTCAGGACTCTGTCAATCCTAGCATTCCCTTAGAGCTTACTAGTCAAGACTTTATGAACTTTTTCAATAATAAAATTTCATCCATCAGAGATAAAATCAATCAGATTCTTCCCACAGTTAACTTAAATACTGTAACTACTACAACTCCTTCTATTGATGTCTGTCTTGATGAGTTTACTCCAATCGACCTTTGTGAGTTAGACAAAATAGTTTCCTCATCCAAACCTTCAACTTGTCTTTTAGACCCTATTCCTACCAGGTTATTTAAAGAAGTCTTCCCACTTATTGGTAGCTTTATTCTTCATATAATCAATTCTTCATTAACTTTAGGCCATGTACCGCAGGCTTTTAAAATGGCTGTAATTAAACCCTTACTCAAAAAGCCCAACGCTAGATCCAGGAGCTTTAGCTAACTATAGACCAATCTCTAATCTCCCCTTTCATTTCAAAAATCTTAGAAAGAGTTGTTGCTACTCAATTATTTGACCACCTACAGGGAAATGGTTTACTTGAAGAGTTTCAATCTGGGTTTAGAATCCATCATAGTACTGAAACAGCCTTAACGAAGGTCACTAACGACCTCCTCATCGCATCTGATAATGGACTGGTTTCTGTACTTGTCCTTTTAGACCTTAGTGCAGCTTTTGATACTATCAATCATAATATTCTACTTGATAGATTAGAACACTATGTTGGACTTAATGGAACTTTGTTGCAGTGGTTTAGATCTTGTTTATCTGATAGGGTCCAGTTTGTTCATGTAAATAATGAGTTTTCTTTCAACTCAAAGCTTAGTCATGGAGTTCCACAGAGATCTGTGCTAGGCCCTACTCTTTTTAGTTTATATATGCTTCCATTAGGCAACATTATTAGAAAGCACTGTATACATTTTCATTGTTATGCAGATGACACACAATTATACCTGTCAATGAAGCCAGATGGTAGTAATCAATTAGCCAAGTTAGAAGCCTGTCTTAAGGAAATCAAAGCTTGGATGACTTGTAATTTCCTGCTATTAAATTCAGATAAGACTGAAGTCATTCTTGTTGGTCCAAAAACCTTAGAAATACCTTTCCAAATCAAACTTTCAGTTTGGATGCGGTTACTCTTTCTCTTAATAGCTCTGTGAGGAACCTTGGAATTATTTTTGATCAAGATCTGTCATTCAATTCACATATTAAATTTGTTTCTAAGACTGCCTTCTATCATTTGCGTAATATTGCCAAGATTAGGAGCATCTTGTCTCAGAGTGATGCTGAGAAACTGATCCACGCTTTTGTTAGCTCGAGATTAGATTATTGTAATTCTTTATTATCAGACTGTCCTAAAACATCTTTAAAAAGTCTTCAGCTGATCCAAAATGCTGCAGCAAGAGTTTTAACAGGTACTAAAAAGAGAGATCATATCTCTCCGGTTCTGGCCTCCCTTCATTGGCTTCCCATAGAGTTTAGAATTAATTTTAAAATCCTTCTTCTTACTTACAAAGCTCTAAACAATCAGGCTCCTTTTTATTTAAAAGATCTGATACTACCATATTATCCCAACAGAGCACTACGCTCCCAAAATGCAGGATTACTTGTAATACCTAGAATCTCCAAAAGTACAATGGGAGGCAGAGCCTTCAGTTATCAAGCTCCTCTCCTGTGGAACCAGCTGACAATCTGGATTCGGGAGTCAGACTCGATCTCTGTTTTTAAGAATAGGGCTAAAACCTACCTTTTTGATATAGCCTACAATTAGGGAGGGATCATGTGTTTCTGAACCCTCCCTTAGTTATGCTGCTAATAGGTTTAGTCAGCCGGGGGACCTCCAGTAATGCATTGGGCCTCACTCCTTTCCTCACTCTCAATGAAATATTTTTTTTTGCTGGTCATTAACATTTGTTTGTTCTCTCCCATAGATTGAGTCCCCATCGTGCTGTTTGCTCTCTACATGTCTGTTCTTTTCATCTTCTCTATCCCCTCACCCCCCAGCCAGTCACAGCAGATGACTGCCCCTCCCTGAGCCTGGTTCTGCTGGAGGTTTCTTCCTGTTAAAAGGGAGTTTTTCCTCTCCACTGTCGCCAAGTGCTTGCTCACAGGGGATCGCCTGATTGCTGGGGTCTTTCTGCAACTGTGGGGGTTCCCCCTACAGTTGATAGTGCTTTGAGATGACTGTTGTTGTGAAATGGCGCTATATAAATAAAGTTGAATTGAACTGAATTGAATTGAATCCATCACGCCACTTAACTACAACTTGCCACTAGGTGTCAGTATTTGCATATAAAATGTCATGAGGACCACATGCTGTGTTCTGTTCAGACATAACCATGGTAATTTGAAACAAAGGTCTAAGTATTTGAAAGAGTACAATATATACAATATATGGTTTGTAGTGGACTGATGTTGTGGGATGAGTGTGACGTTCTGGAGTATTTTGTCTCACTTACACACACAAGATCACTTGATTTGTGTGCTTTTTTCCACAGCAAAACTACAAGAATGGGCTCACCTGAAGCTAACAATGTTCTAAGAACTTAAAACTGCTACGCTAAAAATACCTTCAAAGAGAGTGCATTTTGATGCATTCTACAATTTTGCAGAAGAAAACAACCCCCCCCCCCCAAAAAAAACAACAACAAAAAAACATTCAAGTTGTTCGCTGAACAGATCAGACAATCTGAAACAAATGGGAGTTCAGTTGTTATGTTAATTACTCAAGTACATGTAAGAGTAGTCGCCAAAAGATACTTGAGTAAAAGTAAGAAACTACAAGTTACTTACTTTGAGGAAACGGTCGCCAATGTGTGAGATTTTTCAAATAAATGTACAATACTTTTTCAGAAATTTTTCATATTTTATCCAGATAAATTTGTTAATTCACCACCCAAATGTGCAACTTAAATAACTTTTTCTTCTACATTTGAGACTTTGTCATAAAATTGTGAGGGTTTTTTTGATATACAATTCAGACTTTTTATATTTTACTTTTATCATAAATTTATTACTTTTTCATTACTTCTGTTTTTACTGGGGCCCAAATAGAAGAAGGATATCAGTACTGATGTCAATAATATAGACTTACAAATTTATTTATAAGTGATCAAAGATGTAGTTATTTCTGCTGAGAAAAAGTACAGTATAAACAATAACATTTATAAGCAGTTTTAAAATTTGTAAAGCCAAAAATCACTTAGAGTACGACCAAATTTGAGTAAAAGTGCAGCTTCTTCCATCAAAAATTTAGTCAAGTGAGAGTATCTTGTAATAAGTCTTGTCATACAAGTACAATTTTGTGAAAAGTTACTTGAGTGAATGTAACAAGTTGCTGGACACGAAGTAATGCATTCATGTTTTAATCCACATGCTGGTGTGTTTTTGTTGTTTTCAGGGGTCCAGTTTATCCAGAGACACTGTTGCAGAATTACAGTTTCATGACTGTTACCTGAGTTTATTAAATGTATTTCCATGCTTTGCAAACAACAGGCTTTGTGCTGTTTTTCTGATACATTTTACTTTTTGCACAAAAGATTTAAGATTATACATGGTAGTGCATTCATGTTTTAATCCACATGCTGGTGTGTTTTTGATGTTCTCAGTGTAGTTTACCCAGAAGTGAATTACAGTTTGATGACTTGCATGATTTTATTTAATGCATTGTCATGCTTCCCATACTTGTTTTATGTAATGAGATGGAATGGAATGAAATGGAAAAAAAGTCAAACTGTTGTGTTCACATTTTATTAAAGTGTTTTTCAAACTTAAATAAGTTGTTTATCTTTTTTACAGCCGCTTCATATTGGTGTGAGAATACTGATTTTCTGGACATGTAAAATCAAGTGTTTGGAGAGACTTGTGAGATTCTACTTACAGTGCACATCTCCCATGTGTTGGTAAATTACTCGCTCTTATTTTGTCTCTATACTCAAAGTCAAAATGTTTCTGTAAGTTACCTGACTTGTATACAGATTAGTTTGATTTTAAAATAGTTTTTACAGGAACAATCTTATTATTTAAAAAATCCTATACAGTGTCTGCCTCTAAAGGACACTCTTTTCCATGAAGTGATTCCCTGTCAACATCATCAGACTTAATGTTATTCCAAATATTGATCCAAAACAAGATTCCAAACAATTTTAACCAAGCCAATATTTATACTGCAATACTATATGAAATGTACAATACTAACTTACTTTTACTGAAGCTGTAAAAGTGTTTTACATGGACGGGAAATGTCTCTGCCCTTCCATCTGTGGTTCTGACTAATCATCTGACTGACAGGAGTTCTCTTATCAAGGGCCTCAGCTGTCTGGACAGCCTGATGGCTTCAGCAGCATTATCACCTATTTCAAGATGATGTTCCTCCATGATCATAACACAGAGCTCATAAAGGTCTCAATCACATGGAATGCCAGTTTTCCAAAGACAAATGTCCTCTTCTAGAATAATGTCAAGTTTGTCATAGTCCACTGGCTGGAGATCGTCTCGTGCCTGGTGCAGCTCTGGTGCAAAGTACATGAGGAAAGGCTTTCCATGATACAAGTCACGACCATTGCCACCTGGCCGGATCCGATGGCTGTCCCACATTCTCACCACAGTGTCCAGTTCTTCCTGTAAAAAAATGACACATTGAAAGTTTCAATAATGAAGACATTATAATATTACCATCATTCACATCACAGCTCAACAAATGCAAATTTTGTTAATAATTCAATAACAATAATTACTTGGAATATTCTTGTTTTGCATATTAATATTTATTCTACCTAGCCTCTGTGTGTGTGTGTGTGTGTGTGTGTGTGTGTGTGTGTGTGTGTGTGTGTGTGTGTGTGTGTAGTAACTAGTTACATGTACTCAAGTAACTTCAGAAATGTGTTCTTTTGTCAATAGCTTTATTGGAGGAAACTCTTCACACTTACTTGAGTACATTTTTCAGAAAAACACCTGCTATGTACGGTAAAATAGCTGGGTGAAGGATGAGGCCAGATGACAGGGTGAACACAGCTTTACTGTTGGAACGTAGAATGCGGTAACACAGCAGGCACCTGGCAGAGGGCACCGGTCAAAGAGGCCACAATATGGATGCCCTCTGCCTTATACAGGGCGGTGCGATGACTTGACGTGAAGTGCACGTCACCACACCACACTTCACAATAATGTGCCATTTTCATAAATAATAACACCTACTTTTACTAAAGTGCATTTGGTCCCTCTGAGTTACTTTTCACTGATTATGATTCTTTATAATGTAAAAAGTGTAATGATTACATCTTTAGGTCATTTTAGTGAATTCTGTTTCATTAAATATAATTTCACTCATCATTTTATTGCCTTCAGCTTAGCACTGAAATCATTGTTCTATTATGGCTTTGCCAATTTATGAGTAAAAGTTGCAAGTATATCTGACATAACGCACGGCTCAGGAGATGCACACACACAGGCTCAGAGAAGTTCAAATAGTTTATTAGCAACAGGGGTGAATGGATGTGTGTCTGCGGGATGTAAATGTATTGGTGGCGGCGTCTGCTTCGGGCACAGAGGCAGGAGACCGTACAGCCGGCAACCCTATGGGAAAGAGCACAAGGACACAGGGTGACGGGCACACACCAACACAGGAGGAGAATGAGCGAGAGAGGAGCTTACTTGTAAGAGACAGATGACTGGCACCACAAGGACGGGACCCGGTAGACAGCCACCTGCAGGGCTCGGTGCAGTAGCGAGGATGTAATTTGGTCCCGGGACACTGTAGTGCCTTCTTGTGAGTCTCCTAGTCCTTCTCTCTTGTATACCTTCTGGGTCCAGAAATGACTGCACTGCATACACCATGTTCCTACTGACCCGCAGTCCTGCCGATCTGCATCTCAGTCATCATTCGGTATCCATGGAGACGCTCTGGGGCGGGAAGCTGGTCAGTGATGTAGTTAATGACGACATCAGGCTCACTTAGATTGCACCGCCGATAAAGCTGAAGTCTCACTAAGACTCTTCTTAAATGACGCACACTGATGTATATATTGTCTGTAACAGCAAGGCGTAGTGCTATTTCATCTTGCGTCAGACCTTGATTGAATAAATTTGTGATGCATTGATCCATATTGTAACGTCGGGGCTGTGTTAAGGGGGTGGGGATTTTCCCGGCATGCTTTGCCAGAAGAGGACGTTATATTCATGTGTGTTAAAATGTTATTACTGTGTCATTATATTGCTGTGTCAGACACAGCAGTGTTGTAGGTAGAATCAGAACAAGACTGATCATGTGTTGTGCAACCCTTATTGAAACGGAGGTCTGTGAGAATGACCTCCCCTCCTGTCTGTGTTGAAGGGTGTGTTTCAATAAAGTCTGTTTCGTCGCAACCATCTTCTCCTTTTCTTGTGTGAACCCCTAATACGTCACACTGGTGTCAGGAGTGGCATCATGGAGCAGATGGAAGCCAGGATCAGAACGGAGATCCAGCAGCTGGAGCGACTCATTGCTCAGCTGGCAATGGACGACAGAGCTGAGACACCGACCCCCGGAGTTGCTTGCCGGGATGAACGGAGCAGTGGACCCGACGGGACCAGCGTACCCCGCCTTCTGCCTTTTTCAAGGCAGGGCAGGCTGAGCAGAGCAAACCAGCCCCACTCCCCACCCATTTCAGGGCAGGACGGGTCGGCAATTCCACTGCGACCAGGAGTGGCGATCGACCAAGAGGCGACGGTCCCACCCATCCGGCAGGGGGCCAAGGTTCCCTGCTTTAACGGTGAAATCCTGTTGGACGACTACCTGGTCCAGGTTGAACTGGCTGCTGCGCTGAACGGCTGGCCACCCGGAGAGACCGCCGTGCAAGTTGCGCTGGCCCTGGAGGGAAGGGCTCTTCGCACGCTGGCCGATCTCCGGCCCGAGGAACACTGCAGCTGGCCAGCGATACAAGGAGCGTTCTGGAGGTGGTTTGGGAGAGCGGCCAACGCTGAGCACACAGAGGAACAGCTGGCCAACCGCCGGCGAGGCAGCTGGGAGAGCCTGGGAGTCTACGCAGCGGACATACGGCTGCTGACACGACGCAGCTACCCGGATTTCGAGCCAGAAGTAGTGGAGAAGCTCGCCCTCCAGAACTTCATCCGGGGTCTCCGCCCGGCCCAGCTCCAGAGCCACATCCGGATTAACGCCGCGAGCAGCTGGGAGACAGCTGTGGCAGAAGCAGAGCGGGTGGAACCGCTAATGGATTGTACAGCTGATGCATCAGCATCAAGACAGAGAGCCTTCCAGGCCACGGCTGAGAGCGAGGAGGAGGAGGAGGAGGAGGAGCTGCGGCAGACCACGGAGAAAACGGCCGCGGCGTCGCGAAGAAGGGTGCTTCTGCTGTGGGGAGCCAGGACACATCGCGCGGTACTGCCCTGCACCCACCCCATGACAAACCGATGAGCTGTCACCGCGTGTGGGCCAAATTGGACACTCGCCAGGGATGTACCTACAGTGCAGCCTGGACAACATGCCTATCCGGGCCTTGATCGACACCGGTTCTACCATCTCCTTGGTCCGACCCGGTGTGCTGCCAGCCACGGACGAGACGGCACCTCAGGGGTGGGAACCCACCGGGCGCTGCGTCACCACAGCTACCGGTGAGCGCACCAGATTGGGAGGGCGAAGAGTTCTTGTGGTGGGGGTGGCCGGCCAGAAACCACCTGCTCTGGCTGGCTGACATCCAAGACCCCTGCATTATTGGACTCGATCTGCTCGCAGCGTGGAGCGCAAAGATCGACACCGCCAGATCGTCCCTCCTGCTGGGAACTTGGACTCTCATGCTCTGCAGCGGGACCGAGAGGAGGAACCCGGAGGCCTGCGTGATCGAGGGACTGCCAGGACGGACTGAACCAGGCGGGCCACCGCAAGAACTGAACACAACGGCGCCACCAGCACGAGCAGAGGGAGCACAATCACAGATAGAGACAGCAAGGGGGAGGGTCACAGCGGAGCGGGTCAATGTGTCAGCAGAAACGCAGCAGGCGGTCGAGGAATTGTTCCAGCAGAACTGCAGCGGGCTGGAATCGGGACAGACACGCCAGCTGCGGGAGCTGTTTGACTGTCGTCACTGCCAGTGGGCAGAAGATCGAGACCAGGCCGTCCCATGGGCTGCTGCTCTCTGGACTACTGTGAGCAAGTATAACACAGCGGCACACAGTTCCCCTCGGATAATCAGGCAGCTCCCCCCAGCGATGACGTCACAGAGGCCCTCGGTGCGCAACAGCTGCAGAGCGAGCAGGACAGAGATCCAGTCATTTCCCGGGTTCGGCAGTGGCTGGATGCGGGCCAGCGGACCACCTGGGAGGCCCTGGCAGCTGCGGGGAGCTGGCAGAAGCGGGCATATGACTCCTGCTGCCAGGGGAGGGACTTTGCACCAGGAGATCGAGTTTGGGTTTTCTGCCCAGAGCGGAAAAGGGGACGGTCACCAAAACTGGCGAGCCATTGGTTGGGACCGTGTGTGGTCCTACAGAGACTGTCGGATGTTGTGTACAGGGTGAGGTTAAAGAAAAGGGACCGGGTTGTGGTACTCCACCGTGACCGTCTCGCCCCATACCAGCCATCCGCCCCGCGGGTGGTCGAGCTGGAGCCTTGACCCCGACCAGATACTCCGACCGAAGCACGGATGAACACTAGCGGGCCTGTACGTGCTGGTCGTCGACAGGCCGCCCCGACACCTGGGCGGATTAGTGTTGGACCTGTGAGCCAGACTTTTATTATTCTGGGGACAGAAACCAGTCCAGGGGGGGACAGTGTAATGTCAGGGCTGTGTTAAGGGGGTGGGGATTTTCCCGGCATACTTTGCCAGCAGAGGACGTTATATTCATGTGTGTTAAAATGTTATTGATGTGTCATTATATTGCTGTGTCATTATAATGACACAGCAGTGTTGTAGGTAGGATCAGAACAAGACTGATCATGTGTTGTGCAACCCTTATTGAAACGGAGGTCTGTGAGAATGACCTCCCCTCCTGTCTGTGTTGAAGGGTGTGTTAAGTCTGTTTCGTCGCAACCATCTTCTCCTTTTCTTGTGTGAACCCCTAATATGTCACAATATTCCTGCTCATCTCACATTGTAACAGCTACTCTGAACTGACTCGCCCTGTTAATGAACAGCCCACAAGCGTGTTCTATTGTTTTCTCGAGATCTCGGGAAAACAATGAAAATAAAGAGTATTGGGACGTAGTGGGGGTTCACACAAGAAAGGAGAGATGACTGTGACGAAACAGGCTTTATTTAAAACACACCTCCTCAACACAGACAGGAGGGGAGGTCATTCACACAGACCTCCGTCTCACTAAGGGTGACACAAACGCATGATCAGTCACTGCTCTGACTCTTCTTATAACGCAGTTATAATGACACTGCAATAACACTTTAGAGCACACGAATGATAACACCCTTTGAATCCTCCTCTGCCAAAGCATGCCGGGAGAATCCCCGCCCCCTTAACACAGCCCCGATGTTACACTGCCCCCCCGGACTGGTTTCTGTCCCCAGAATAATAAAAGTCCAGTTCAAAAGTCCAACACGAATCCGTCCAGGTGTCGGGGCGGCCTCCGTTGTCGACAGCCAGCACGCACAGGCTTGCTAGTGTTCATCTGTGCCTCGCTCTGAGTATCTGGTCTGGGTGAAGGCTCCGGCTCGACCACCCGCGGGGCGGATGGCTGGTATGGGGTGAGATGGTCACGGTGGAGTACAATGACCCGGTCCCTTTTTTGCAGCCTCACCCTGTACACCACATCCGACAGTCTCAATAGGACCACGCACAGTCCCGACCAGTGGCTCGCCAGTTTTGGTGACAGTCCCCTTTTTCGCTCCAGGCAGAAAACCCAGACTCGATCTCCGGGTGCAAAGTCCCTCCCCTGGCAGCGGGAGCCATATGCCCGCTTCTGCCGGCTCCCCGCCGCTGCCAGGGCCTCCTGAGCCAGTCCGTGCACCGTGTGGAGACGTTCCTTCAAGCAAAACAAATAATCCAACCCCGGTCTGCTCTCCACCTCCGGCTCCGGGGGGGGGGGGGGATGCCAAATCCACCAGTGTGCACAGCTCGTGTCCAAACATCAGCGCTGCAGGAGTGCACCGGGTGGATTCCTGTGCTGCCGTCTGGTACGTCCACAGAACAAAGGGGAGATGCAGGTCCCAGTCTCGCTGTCGCTGGTCCACTAGGACAGCTAGCTGGGTGGAGAGGGTCCGGTTGAACCGTTCAACCAGGCCGTCGCTCTGTGGATGCAGTGGGGTGGTCCGGGTCTTCCGGATGCCCAGCCGCTTGCAGACCTCCCCGAAGACCTCTGCCTCAAAGTTCTGACCCTGATCGCTGTGCAGCTCCTCCGGTGCGCCAAACCGACAGAACAGCTCGTCCACCGGTTTTGATGCTGTGATGGCGGCGCTCTGATCAGGCATCGCGTACAACTCTGGCCATTTGGTGAAATAATCCATTGCAACCAGCACGTAGTAGTTGCCCCGGTCCGTGGTCGGGAAAGGGCCCAGAATGTCCACCCCTACCCGCTCCATCAGTGCTCCCACCCAGTACTGCTGCAAGGGAGCATGGGATCGCTGAGTCAGCCCCTTCTGAGCCGTGGAGGTGTCGCAGCGATGGACGTGAAGCTCTACATCCTGGTGACATCCGGGCCAGTAGAACCGGGCTTGAAGACGCTGCAGAGTCTTTGTCACCCCGAAGTGGCCCGCTCCTACCACCCTGTGGACCAGCCGGAGTACGTTGGGCCGGAACCGCCAGGGAACCAGCAGCTGTCAGACGTGACGCTGCCCAGCTGGAGTCTGCCACTGCCGATACACAACACCCTCGTGACAGCGGAGATTGGCCCACTGGGAGTGTAGGGCCTTGGTCTCTGGGTCCAGCACAGATACAGCCTCCCAGGCGGGTCACTGGCCCGCGT
Source organism: Pholidichthys leucotaenia (assembly GCA_020510985.1). NCBI lineage: Eukaryota > Metazoa > Chordata > Actinopteri > Cichliformes > Pholidichthyidae > Pholidichthys > Pholidichthys leucotaenia. Next base: position 28,163,476 of record CM035846.1, on the reverse strand, counting down.
CCAGCCACTGCCGAACCCGGGAAATGACCGGATCTCTGTCCTGCTCGCTCTGCAGCTGCTGCACACCGAGGACCTCTGTGACATCATCGCTGGGGAGCACTGCCTGATTATCCAAGGAGGAGCTGTGCGCTGCTGTGTTATTCCTGCTCACAGCAGTGTGGAGAGCAGCAGCCCGTGGGACGGCTTGATCTCGATCCTCTGCCCGCTGGCAGTGATGACAGTCCTCTGCCGCGCAGGGACACCGAGACAGCGTGTCAGCGTTGGCATGGAGGCGGCCTGCCCGATGCACAATCTGAAAATCATAATCCTGCATTGCCTCCAGCCATCTCGCAAACTCTCCATCCGGCTCTTTAAAGTTCAGTAGCCAGGTCAGGGAAGCGTGATCCGTCCTGAGCTGGAACCTCCCCCCGTACACAGACGGGCAAAAATGGTGAAGCCCCTGGATGACAGCCAACAGCTCTCTGCGAGTAACACAATAATTCCTTTCGGCTTTGCTGAGAGTGCGGCTGAAAAAAGAAACTGCCTGCTCTCCGTGTTCTCCCTCCTGGGATAACACCGCCCCGACGCCCTGGTTGCTGGCGTCCGTGTCCACGATGAAAGGGCAGCTCGGGTCGGGATACTGCAGGATGGGGGATCCGATGAACGCTGAGCGAAGCTGGGAAAAAGCAGCAGCACCGTTCTCACTCCACTGAAATGCATGTTCTTTCTGTATCAGCTGATGCAGCGGGCTGGCGATGGTGGCGAAGCCTTTCACAAATCTCCTATAATAGAAGGCCAGTGCAAGAAAACTCCGTAGCTCTCCCACATCCTGCAGCACTGGCCAGTTTCTCACTGCTGCCACTTTCTCAGGATCGGTGGCGACTCCCGCTGCGCTGATGACGTGGCCCAGGAAGGTGGTCTCCCACCGAAATAGGTGGCATTTCCGTGGGTATAGCCGCAGCCCAGCCTGTTGGATGGTGTCCAATACTTCCAGGAGGTTGGACAGGGCGCTGTCAAAATCAGCTGCGTGAACCAGCAGGTCATCTAGATAAACAATGCAGCGGCTCCGGGGTACGTGAGCCAACACTCGCTCCATCAGATGTTCAAAAGTGCCCGGGGCGTTGCAAAGTCCAAACGGCATCACTTTGAACTGATACAGTCCCTGCCCGACGGAGAAGGCTGTTTTCTGGTGGGCCTCAGGTGACAGCTCTACCTGCCAATAGCCGCTGCGGAGGTCCAGCGAGCTGAACCAGCTGGAGCCGGCAATATGATCCAACGCATCACCGATGCAGGGCATGGGGTAGGAATCCTTGCGGGTGACGTCATTCAGGCATCGTAATCCACACAGAACCGCCACGAACCGTCCTTCTTCCTAACCAGCACCACCGGCGACGCCCAGGGGCTGCTGGAGGGCTCAATAATGTCCGCCTCCAGCATTTCTCATACTTTTTGTTCTGCTGCTGCCCACCTTGAAAAAGGCAGACGGAGTGGGCGGAGCCGGATCGGCCTGGTCTCACCAGTGCTGATCCCGTGCTGCACCAAGCTGGTATGGGTGCATTCCTCATCCTTCACAGCGAAGGATGAGGAACGTCCATGTAGCAGTCCAATAGCTCCTGCAGCTGGCATCTCTGTCCCGATTCCAGTCCGCTGCAGCTCTGCTGGAACAATTCCTCGACCGCCTGCTGCGTCTCTGCTGACACATTGACCTGCTCTGCTGTGGCCGTCCCCCTTGCTGTCTTTATCGGTGATTGTGCTCCCTCTGCTTGTGCTGGTGGCGCCGTTGGATTCAGTTCTTGCGGTGACCCGCCCGGTTCGGCCTGCCCTGGTGGTCCCTCGATCACGCAGGCCTCCGGGTTTCTCCTCTGGGCCCTGCTGCAGAGCGTGATGGTCCGAGTTCCCAGCAGGAAGGACGATCTGGCCGTGTCAATTTTTGCGCTCCATGCTGCGAGCAGATCGAGTCCAATAATGCAGGGGTCTTGAATGTCAGCCAGCCAGAACGGGTGGTTTGTGTTCTGGCCGGCCACCCCCACCACAAGAACTCTTAGCCCTCCCAGTCTGGTGCGCTCACCGGTAGCTGTGGTGATGCAGCACCCGGTGGGTTCCCACCCCTGCGTTTCTGTCTCGTCCGTGGCTGGCAGCACACCGGGTCGAACCAAGGAGATGGTAGAACCGGTGTCGATCAGGGCCTGGATCGGCATGCTGTCCAGGCTGCACTGTAGGTACATCCCTGGCAAGTGTCTAATTCGGCCCACACGTGGTGACAGTTCATCGGGGAAAATGTCTGTGGGAGGTAGCAGGTCCCCGTCCATGCCACCTTGTTCTAGCTTAACGTTGGCGAGGGGCTGGTTTGTTGTTGGGGTGGGTGCCGGGCAGTATCGCACGATGTGTCCTGGCTCCTTGCAGCGGACGCACCCTTCCCGACGCTGCTGTGGCCATCTTCTTCGTGGGTGCACCGCTGTGGTCTGCCGCAGCTCCTCCTCCTCGCTCTCAGCCTTGGCCTGGAAGGCTCTCTGTCTTGGTGCCGATGCATCAGCTGTACAATCCATTAGCGGTTCCACCCGCTCCGCTTCTGCCACAGCTGTCTCCCAGCTGCTCGTGGTGTTAATCCGGATGTGGCTCTGGAGCTGGGCCGGGCGGAGACCCCAGATGAAGTTCCGGAGGACGAGCTTCACCACTACGGCTCGAAATTCGGGTAGCTGCGCCGTGTCAGCAGCTGTATGTCCGTTTCGTAGGATCCCAGGCTCTCCCGGCTGCCTCACCGGCAGTTGGCCAGTTGTTCCTTGGCGTGCTCAGTGTTGGCTGCTCTCCCAAACCGCCTCCAGAACGCTCCTTGTAGCCCTGGCCAGCTGCGGCGCTCCTCGGGCCGGAGATCGGACAGCGTGCGGACAGCCCTTCCCTCCAGGGCCAGAGCAACCTTCACGGCGGTCTCTCCGGGTGGCCAGCCGTTCAACGCAGCAGCCAGCTCAACCTGGACCAGGTAGTCGTCCAGCAGGGTTTCACCATTAAAGCAGGGAACCTTGGCCCGCTGCCGAATGGGTGGGATGGTCGCCTCTTGGTCGATCGCCGCCCCCGGTCGTGGTGGAATTGCCAGCCCGTCCTGCCCTGAAAAGGGAGGAGAGCGGAACTGATCTGCTCTGCTCAGCCCGCCCTGCCTTAAGAAAGGCAAAAGGCGGGGTACGCTGGTCCCGTCGGGTTCGCTGCTCCATTCGTCCCGGCGAGCAGCTCCGGGGGTTGGTGTAGCAGCTCTGTCGTCCATTCCCAGCTGAGCGATGAATCGCTCAAGCTGCTGAATCTCTGCTCTGATCCTGGCTTCCATCTGCTCCATATCCCACTTCTGACACCAGTGTGACGTAGTGGGGGTTCACACAAGAAAGGAGAGATGACTGTGACGAAACAGGCTTTATTTAAACACACTCCCTCAACACAGACAGGAGGGGAGGTCATTCACACAGGCCTCTGTCTCACTAAGGGTGACACAAACGCATGATCAGTCACTGCTCTGACTCTTCTTATAACACTGCTGTGTCATTATAACGCATAATGACACAGCAAAAACACTTTAGAAAGCACGAATGATAACACCCTTTGAATCTTCTGCTGCCAAAGCATGCCGGGAGAATCCCCGCCCCCTTAACACAACCCTAACGTTACAGTATGTATGTATGACCTAAACGAGCTTCCGTACCTCTCTGCTCAGTCACTTCCTCGTTTCCTCCCTTCAGAGCTGCTCCTTGATAAAGGGTGGAAACGCCACGTCACTGCAGACCCACGTGATTGTGAGGAAGTGAAACTCAGAGGAGAAATGGTTCAGAGGAGAAATGGTTTAATACAGTTCATACAGTAGTTGTGTTCACAGGCAACACAACTACTGTAATAAATACTGGGATGAGAAGGAGGAAAAGAAAACTCACAGCTGTCCTCAGTGTCAGCAGACCTTCAGACCGAGGCCTGTCCTGGGGAAAAACACCATGTTAGCTGAGTTAGTGGAGGAGCTGAAGAAGACTGGACTCCTGGCTGCTCCTGGTGTCCACTGCTATGCTGGAGCAGAAGATGTGGCCTGTGATTTCTGCACGGGGAGAAAACTGAAAGCCATCAAGTCCTGTTTGGTCTGTCAGGTTTCTTACTGTGAGAAACACCTTCAGCCTCACTATGACGTGGCTCCGTTAAAGAAACACAAGCTGGTGGAGCCCTCCAAGAACCTCCAGGAGAACATCTGCTCTCGTCATGATGAGATGATGAAGATCTTCTGCCATACTGATCAGCAGATTATCTGTTATCTCTGCTCCATGGACCATCTCAAAGGCCACGACATGTTCTCAGCTGCAGCAGAAAGGACTGAGAGGCAGAGAGAGGTGGAGGGGAGTCAACGAAACATCCATCAGAGGATCCAGGACAGAGAGGAAGATGTGAAGCTGCTTCAGCAGCCGGTGGAGGCCATCAATCGGTCTGCTGATAAAACGGTGGAGGACAGTGAGAAGATGTTCTTTCTTTCAAAGGTCTTTTTATTATTATTAATTGAAGTATCAATACAATACAAAGTATTGGAAATTTTCATTTTTGTTTTAACCAAACATTGCAAAATTAGAATTTAAAACTCACAAATGTGGATGCTTCAAAACACAAAAACCTTTAAATAAACAATAATAATAAAAAATACAAAAAAAAAAAAAAAAAAAAAAAAAATTGTGTGTGTGTGGTGGGGGTGGGGTAAAGGGGATATGAGCTACTCAGAAACTATAATTGTGGGTCTTTCAAAGAAATCAAGAAACGGGCGCCATAATTTATAGAATTTGTTTTCAGAGCCACGAACTGTATATCTGATTTTTTTTAAGTCCAAACAGGACATTAGATCTTTTATCCACTGTAAATGTGAAGGGGCGAAGAGTCTTTCCACTTCAGTAATACAGCACGTCTAGCCAATAATAATGAAAAGTTGAATACTTTTAATTTGGAATTTGGCAAGACAAGTTCTGGAGCCACACCAAAAAAAATGGCGCATAATGGATCAGGTTTAATTTGATATTGCAGGACTTTAGACATAGTGATAAAAACAGAATGCCAAAAATTCATCAATGCAGGGCAGGACCAATACATGTGAAGCAAAGTGCCAGGAGCGCTACCACACCTTTCACAAGTTGGGTCTATATCCGAGTAAATACGTGCTAACTTAACCTTGGACAGGTGCACCCGGTGTACAATCTTAAATTGAATAAGAGCGTGACGAGCACACATTGATGCAGTGTGAACCTGGCCAAGAATAGAGTCCCACAGTTCATCAGTAAAAGTAAAATTAAGATCTTGTTCCCAATTCAATTTAATAACGGCCAGAGAAGAAGATTGTAAATTTGAAATTAAATTATATAAAACTGATATTACCCCCTTAGAAGTTGGTTTAACTAATAAAAAAATCATCTAGAGGAGCTGTTCGGAGCTCAGAGACAAAGTACAGGAACTTCTGACAGACACGTGGACAAACATCTCACTGATCGTCAATGTAGTCACTACATTGTAGTGGATGGTCTACAGCCACAACCAGAGCCAAAGACCAGAGCAGAATTCTTAAAATATTCACAGGAAATCACTCTGGATCCAAACACAGTAAACAGAGATCTGTTATTGTCAGAGGAGAACAGAAAAGTAACATTAACATTTCCACAACAGTCTTATCCTCCTCATCCAGAAAGATTCACTGATTTCTCTCAGGTCCTGAGCAAAGAGAGTCTGAGTGGATGCTGTCACTGGGAGGTGGAGTGGAGCGGGGACAGACTTGATGTAGCAGTCACATGTAAGAACATCAGCAGAAGAGGGAATGAAAGTCTATTTGGTTGTAATGACAAATCCTGGGCATTAGAGTTAAACAAAACAGTTTTACATTTATACACAACAGAATCCCAACTCCCGTCTCAGATCCTCGGTCCTCCAGGATAGGAGTGTTCCTGGACCACAGCGCAGGTCTTCTGTCCTTCTACAGTGTCTCTGAAACCAAGACTCTCCTCCACAGAGTCCAGACCACCTTCACTCAGCCCCTCTATGCTGGACTTTGGGTTTGGGTTTGTGGAGCCACTGCTGAGTTAGTTAAAGTCAACTAGACTGAAGTCAGTCCAGTGGTGGTGGTGTGGAGGAACAAACCTTCGTTCACTCGTGTTGCTCATGGTGCATTCTGATCCAAATGCTGCGCTCTCGTGTGGGTGCAAAAGATGTAGACGATTCCCAGTCTCTGGAATCCACAGCACGGTGAGAGGGAGCAGACGGTCATTCTCCCTCAGTGTGGAGGTAAAAGATCAGGCGAGGGTCGCACCATGATGTGTGCTGAGGCTTCCCGTCCGGGTCCTCTCTGGGGTGTTCACCTGGTGTTCCATTCTTTGTCAAGGGTCACCAGTGTGGAGGAACAAAATAAGTTCAGGCGAGACATGGCGAGCTGAAGGTTTAAGAGTTTTATTCCTCCATCATCATGAGACACACTGCAGCACTGTGTGCTGTGTGTGCGCTTTCCTGAGTGCGCTTGTGAGGCATGTAAAGTCAGCTCTTTTATACAGACAAGAGAGAATGCATGGCACATTTACATATTGATATACATATCAGACAATACATATCAATCGCGTGATTAACTGGCACCAGACTTCCTCTGGTTGCTCCGGGGATGTATAACAATAGTCATTTTCTACCATTGGTCAGTACACATGATTAGCATGACACTGGTTGGCACAAAGATGCATGCATTCAGTCCCGTCTGACTGTCTCCTGTGGTTCTTTTGGTCGTGTGTCAATTGTCCTCTGCTTCCTCCAAGCTCCCTGCTGGGTGTGAGGAAAGCTCCAGAAGAAAATCCCAGAGGAATGTCTCCCTGCTGTGTTTAGTGTCACCACGGTGGGTTTAAATCTCTGTTTTTAATTTTTATTTTCTCTCCATCGTTGTTGTGGCATTTCTGCAGAGATCAGCTGTCAGTCAAACACTGTGGGCGGGACCTGGACATCATCTAGTCCTTCTTTTAATCTTTTAGTTTTTTAATGTCAGATGTCTCATAACTGACAGTTTTTTTAATTTCTTGTCAACTTCTTCTCATGATGTTAAAATAACAAAGTGGTCTGTCAACATGGGTGTGTGGATAGTTTTGGTTTATTATTATTATCTGTGTAACTTTGTGACCTTTACATCTGTGAGCTGTTTTATCTGCAGCTCTGTCACTGTCTACTTCACCATGGAGGCCGTCACTGCTCATGAGGATTTTTACTGACTAATGTGTTTCTCCACATGAAAACGTAAACCGCTGTGTGCTCTAAATGACTGATTATGTGTGTTGTTGTGTTTGTGCACACCTTCATTTATCACGTTTTGTTTTCCTCCCTTTGTTTAAACTGCTGCATATATAATCTGCTGTGGGCTGTTATAACTCTGTGATTATGACAGTTTTGATGCACGATTTTCTTCATTTATTGGGATTCTGAACTGAACAGACTGTTGATGAAATGAAATCACTGGACAGAAGTCATGGAAGACAGCTGATGGGTTCAGTCACGAATAAACTTTTTCTTTAAGACAAACCAAATATTTTCTTCTGTCTTCATCCCACAATCTCACCAAAACTTAATACACATTAATTTAAATCAGTTTTCTGTTTGTTCACCATTAGTTTTCATCTGAGTTTCCCAGGATTTATCTGGATTTCCTTTTAATCCTGTTAATATACGAGTCAACTGTGGCTCTTATACCACGGATCTCTAAGTTATGATGATGAATGACACATTTTTATTTAACTACTTCAGTCATGGTTCTATACTGAATCATTTGTTTCACTTCCAGCCTTATAATTATGTAGATAATATTGTAATATGTATAAACACTAAGGATGTGCTTTGGTAAAAAATGGAACAAATCAGTTGAACATTTTTTTATACTTACTTGTGATTAATGGCTAAACTTGTGTAAAAGATTCAATGGAAAAAGTATTCTTTAAATGACATTTTCATTCCTACTTGTGACTCTCATGCAACAAAAATGCTGCTAGAGCAGCATAAATCACTTGATAATCATGAATGTAAATGCAATTAAAATGTGACAATTCATGGCAGTGTGGCACACGTATTTGAGTTGCTTAGGCTGCATATGTATATTACTGTTGCCCACGTTTCAGAATGAACAATAAGTCTGGGCCTCCTGGGGATAACAGGAGGATGTGAAATGTGATCTTTTGAGATGGCCTTGAGAGACTTCCTGACCACCAGGGTTTTGGGGGAGAGGAGAAGACCTGGGGGGTTATGTATTGTGTCTTGGGATTAAAGACAATGTGACTCTGTACTTTGATGTCCCAGGTATAAAAGGGACAGATGTGGGAGGAAGGGTTTCTTTTCTTTTTGAGAGGATGTTGGAGACACGTGATTGTTAATAAACCTGAATTGAGAAATAAATTCAGCCTCTTCATTTCACGCTCTCCACACTAGTGACCTTAAGACGTATAATGAGAAGAGACAATTCCCCCGAACCAGACTCGCCAGGGACCAGCCGGGCAAACGCAGTCTCAGTCAAGCTACCAGAATTCTGGCAGGACAACCCGAACTCATGGTTCCTCCTGGCCGAAGCCCAGCTCGCTCTCGGGGGAATAACAGCAGATGACACAAAGTTCTACCACGTCATCGCCAAACTCGACAGCCGCACAGCTCAACATGTGCGGAGCCTGGTGCAGCGCCCACCCGCTGGCGACAAATACAGCGGGTTGAAAGCTGCCCTCATCCAGTGTTTCACTCCCTCAGCCCAGGAGAGAGCTGAGAGGCTCCTGGCCCTGCACGACTTGGGAGAACGCACGCCTGTTGACCTGATGGAAGACATGCTGAAGCTGAGAGGCTCAGATGACGGCGATTTCCTCTTCACTCACATCTTCCTGAGAACTCTACCATCGCAGACGAGGGCGAACCTGGCGGGCTCTCAGTTCATGACCCAGCGGGACTTCCGCGCGCTAGTCCAGGAGGCGCAGCGGATCCTCAATGCCAGCGGACGGCACACGGCCACCGCAGCAGTGACAGACCTCGGCGCGATGGCCGGGAATGGCAGGGGGCCAGAGGCGGCGGAGGCAGAACCACCGGCAACGGCGGCGGTGAAGATCAAACATCGCGGAGGAGACGACCTCTGTTTTTACCATCGCCGCTTCGCAGAGGGGGCAAGCAAGTGTATACCACCGTGTCAGTTCAAGAGCTCGGGAAACGCCAGAACCGGGAGTCGGTAGCAGCTGCGGCCCTCAGTGAACAGAACAAGCTGCTCTACCTGACGGATGTGCGTTCCGGGAGGCACTTCCTCATGGACACAGGCTCCCAAGTGAGTTTCATCACGCCAACCTATGCTGACCGGCTGGCAGGCCCCGGGAGTCATGGAGCATCAGCAGCGAACGGCTCAAGCATCAAGACCTTCGGTGAAAGGACTCTGCTTCTGTCCCTGCACGGCCGTACATATGAGTGGACTTTTATTATAGCTGCGGTGAGTTTCAACATGCTAGGTGCTGATTTTCTGTGCTCACATGGACTGTTGGTTGATCTTCCTAATAGGCGCTTGGTTAATGCACTCTCGTTTTACTCTATCCCTTGTGCAGCTACGGCAGGCGGTAAGTTCCACACCCTCCTCACTCAGTTTCCAGCACTCACAGTTCCCACATTTTCAGCAGCCGTCGCTAAACACGGAGTGGAGCACTTTATTACTACCGCTGGTTCCCCCGTTTTTGTAAAAGCTCGGCGCTTGGATGCAGCTAAACTGACCATAGCGCGCGAGGAGTTCGCCAACCTTGAAAAGTTGGGCATCATCCGGCGTTCGAATAGCCCATGGGCTTCCCCGCTCCACATGGTCCCTAAAGCTGATGGCTCGTGGCGACCTTGCGGTGATTTCCACAGGTTGAACAACGCTACAGCGCACGACCGCTACCCAATCCCCCATATTCAGGATTTTTCCGTTCAACGGGCGGGGGCGTGCATTTTTTCTAAAATAGACTTAGTCCGCGGGTACCATCAAGTCCCAGTACGCGCTGAGGACATTCCCAAAACAGCGATAATAACTCCGTTTGGCCTTTTTGAATTTTTGCGCATGCCGTTTGGGCTTAAAGGCGCCGTGCAGAGGTTCCAACGCATGATGGACGCGGTGTTGCGCGATCTCCCTTTTGTGTTCGTCTACCTGGATGACATTTTGGTAGCCAGCGCGTCCGAAGAGGAACACGAAAAACACCTCACGGTAGTTTTCCGGAGGTTGGGAGATCACGGGTTAATAATCAACCCAGCGAAGTGCCAGTTCGGGGTGACGCAGATTGATTTTTTGGGGCACCGCGTCTCTCCAGAAGGAGCGGTTCCGCTGCCTGACAAAGTGCGCGCAGTAACAAATTTTCCCCAACCACAAACAGTCAAAGCATTACAGGAGTTTTTGGGAATGGTGAATTTTTATAACCGTTTCCTCCCCCGCGCAGCGCAGCTCATGCAACCACTGTATGCCGCGTTTAAAAAACAAAAACCCACAAATTTAATCAAATGGCCCCCCGAGCGGGAACGCGCATTCTCGGAGGTTAAAGCAGCCCTGGCGAACGCTGCGTTGTTGGCACATCCAGACCCAACGGCCCGCCTGGCGCTAACTACTGATGCATCAGACGTGGCCATAGGGGTGGTTGTGGAGCAGCATGTTGCTGGGGCTTGGCAGCCGCTTGCCTTTTTCAGCAGGACCTTGCGCGATGCAGAGCGAAAATACAGCGCGTTCGACAGGGAGTTGTTAGCGCTCCACTTAGCCATTCGCCACTTCCAGTTCTGGTTGGAAGGTCGGCGTTTCACCGCGTTTGTCGACCACAAGCCGCTGACTTTCGCGATGGCCAAAGTTTCAGAGCCGTGGTCGGGCCGGCAGCAGAGGCAGCTGGCTGCAATTTCAGAGTTTACTACCGATATTCAACACGTAGCGGGTAAACTTAATGTAGTGGCAGACTGTCTCTCGCGCGCAGTGACTGCTCCAATCCGCGCGGAGGTAGATTATACTGCCATGGCCGCGGAGCAAAATAGCGGCGCGGAAGTACGCGCGGCCCCAGTCCCCGTGGGGATAGATTATGCAGCCATGGCCGCGGATCAGGTTAGCGATGCGGACGTGTGCGCGCTCCAGTCTGGACCAACAGGGTTAAGGCTGGAGAGCAGGGTGCTGCAGGATGGTATGCCCCCCCTAATTTGCGATGTCTCCACTGGACGACTGCGTCTGGTGGAGACATCGGACGCTTAGAGCCGTTTCACATCCCGGCCAAGCGGGATGTCAGCCGTTTCACAGCTTTAAGAGGCTCCTCTGTCCTCCACTCGTTACCTGTATTAATGGCACCTGTTTGAACTCATTATCCACATAAAAGACACCTGTCCACAACCTCAAACAGTCAGACTCCAAACTCCACTATGGCCAAGACCAAAGAGCTGTCAAAGGACACCAGAAACAAAATTGTAGACCTGCACCAGGCTGGGAAGACTGAATCTACAATAGGTAAGCAGCTTGGTGTGAAAAAATCAACTGTGGGAGCAATTATTAGAAAATGGAAGGCATACAAGACCACTGATAATCTCCCTCGATCTGGGGCTCCACGCAAGATCTCACCCCGTGGGGTCAAAATGATCACGAGAACAGTGAGCAAAAATCCCAGAACCACACGGGGGGACCTAGTGAATGACCTGCAGAGAGCTGGGACCAAAGTAACAAAGGCTACCATCAGTAACACACTACGCCGCCAGGGACTCAAATCCTGCAGAGTCAGACGTGTCCCCCTACTTAAGCCAGTGCATGTCCAGGCCCGTCTGAAGTTTGCTAGAGAGCATTTGGATGATCCAGAAGAGGACTGGGAGAATGTCATATGGTCAGATGAAACCAAAATAGAACTTTTTGGTAAAAACTCAACTTGTCGTGTTTGGAGGAGAAAGAACACCATACCTACTGTGAAGCATGGGGCTGGAAACATCGTGCTTTGGGGCTGTTTTTCTGCAACGGGACCAGGACGACTGATCTGTGTAAAGGAAAGAATGAATGGGGCCATGTATCGTGAGATTTTGAGTGAAAACCTCCTTCCATCAGCAAGGGCATTGAAGATGAAACGTAGCTGGGTCTTTTAGCATGACAATGATCCCAAACACACCGCCCGGGCAACGAAGGAGTGGCTTCGTAAGAAGCATTTCAAGGTCCTGGAGTGGCCTGGCCAGTCTCCAGATCTCAACCCCATAGAAAATCTTTGGAGGGAGTTGAAAGTCTGTGTTGCCCAGCGATAGCCCCAAAACATCACTGCTGTAGAGGAGAGCTGCATGGAGGAAGGGGCCAAAATACCAGCAACAGTGTGTGAAAACCTTGTGAAGACTTACAGAAAACGTTTGACCTCTGTCATTGCCAACAAAGGGTATATAACAAAGTATTGAGATGAACTTTTGTTATTGACCAAATACTTATTTTTCACCATAATTTGCAAATAAATTCTTTAAAAATCAGACAATGTGATTTTCTGGATTTTTTTTTTCTCATTTTGTCTCTCATAGTTGAGGTATACCTATGATGAAAATTGGAGACCTCTCTCATCTTTTAAGTGGGAGAACTTGCACAATTAGTGGCTGACTAAATACTTTTTTACTCCACTGTATATCTAGCTGACAATTAAGAACTATATTCAGAATTATTCGTATTGTGTACTTTCAAATTAAGCAATCTACCTTGTGCTAATGTAAATTTGAAAAATATTGTTTTTTATTTATTTATTTATTATTAATATTATCATTTATTTTTTTTAATTTATTTATTTTTAATTCATTTTTATTTTTTTTGTGTGTGCTACTTGGCTTATTATTTTCACATTACCAAAAAGTTATGGCTCAAGATTGTGTCCATATACGTGTACATTTGAATAAATATGTTTGAAATAGTTCATGTTGCAATTGTTGTTTGTTTGGTTTTTGTTTTTTTGTTTTTTTTTTTGCTTCAGTTTTCTTTCATCTGCCCATAAAAACAGTTTTTAAGTACTCAATACAGGTGTGAAAGCCCCCCCAATAAGGGAGGCATGAGGTATGCCTTGACAGGTAGGAAAACGTTGCTGGCATTAAATGACTGTTTTGTTCATCAGTTTTATCATTTAACCTGCAACCTTGGTTTGTAATTGTTTCTTGTTAATTTGACATGCTACTGTAGTATATTTTTCGTTGTTTATATTGTAAATAAGAGTTTTATGGATGTTTTCGGCACACCTTAGAAGTCCACTAGTCGCCATTTTAGAATTGCGCGCCAATATAAGCTCAATGGTGACTCTGGCAGTTTGTGCCGTTGTGTAACTTATATCTTTGTAAATGTAGGCGCCTGTGTGGGATCGAGGTACAGATGAAGAGTGATGTGTATTGTTTTATTTCTCCAACAGGTATGTCTGTTTTTGGTAAAATTTTCTCAATTGTAATGTAATTCCGCTGGTCTGCTATTTTCATTTAATGTCCACTAGAGGGCGTATTTCATGTATCTTTATATGGTTCAACCCTGTTGAAAAAGGGAAATGTTAATGTTTTTTGTATTTGTTAAGAGAAAATGTATCTCATTTTGAAATTTAGCTCCTGTTTAATGAAATATTCTTTTGTTGGTAATAATATGAATGTGAAAAAGTGAATGCATGTGACTTATTTTATGTATTGTGAAATTATTTTAGAGCTCCCTTTCTGGCACAGTACCGCTTTGCTTTGCTGGGGGAGCCTGTGTGGGATCGAGGTACAGACGAAGAGTGATGTGTATTGTTTTATTTCTCCAACAGGAGCAAATAAATTGTGGGAAACATCAGCCTGGTGTCATCGTGATCCATATGCCGCCTACACATATACACTAGTGTCCCCGATCACAGCCGTTTAAGGGTGCCCAATAAGGGGGGACCCATTACACTGGTGCCGTGACCCTTGGATCTTCAGATCAGCTCGATGCCGGTCACCGTGGATGCTGCATTACCAACTTAGGTCTACACTGGGACGTATATGTGGTCAGATATATAAAGGACTGTTGAGACGCATTTTAACTGATTACCCACAGTACATTTATGGTATTTGAAGTCGTAGTAATAATTGTGATCCTGTACTGTAATTTATGTCACTTTACTTTGGAGTTATTCACAACGCAAGTACATTTCACTGTGTGAAGTAGTACTGTCAACCAAAAAAGACATGGATAATTACACAACACCTGTTTTGCCAAAAGGAAGAGGTGTTTGGTGCGGTGGTATTGCTAATAGTAGAGATGTGAGACATTCCAAATTCATGAACAGTGGTGGGGATACAGGATTAAGTCAGAGCCCAGGTTGTATTCCTGTTGGTGAGTTCATGGGTGAAGGTCCTCATGTTTCCACTCCCTGCAGTAATGTTGATGCCATTGAACAACTTACAGCTATGGTAGGGCAGCTTGGTGCTCAAATTGGTGAGTCTATAGTGTATTGATATGTGAAGTTCATATAGAGTCACCACAAGAGGGCAGTATGACCCTGGCCATGACCTTAGCATATAAGGAGTTGTACACGAGCCACTGTGTTGTTGGTTGCAGTTGCAGTTACCAGTAAACGTGCTGACTGATACTTGGTGTGTGTGTCTCGTCATTACATGGTACCAGGATAAAAGATACGAACCAACGGCGAAGATGAACGCTCTTCGACAGCTGGACGAGTTAAAGTTGACCGGTAACGTCAACGAGAACTGGAAAGCATTCAAGCAAAGTTTTGAACTTTATTCGCTAGCTATCGGTCTTCGTGACGAGGAAAGGAAGATAGCATTACTGCTAACAGTAGCAGGGCGAGCTGCGTTAGATGTGTTCAACACATTCGTCTTCACGGAAGAAGAAAGAGGCAAATTCGATGTCGTGATGAAGAAGTTCGACGATTATTGCACACCGAGAAAGAATGAAACGTACGAGAGGTATGTGTTCAGAAACAGACTTCAGAAAGAGTCAGAATCGATCGAACTGTATGTCACAGACCTACGGTTGAAAAGTCAGTCATGCAACTTTGGAACATTGAGTGAGTCAATGATACGGGACCAAATCGTACTTGGGGTCCAAGACAACAAATTGCGGGTGCAATTATTTAAAGAGACTAACTTAACGCTGGAGAAAGCGATACAGATTTGCCAAGCGTCTGAGAGTACAAAGGCACAATTAAAGACTTTTAGCAGCAAGGAAAGAGAGACTGCTGAAGTCGATGCAGTGCAGCGTGCGAAGCCGAAAGGAACGTTGTATGCAAGGAAAAGGGATGCAAACCCAGGGCAAGCGCGCGGGAACTGTGAGCGGTGTGGAATGCAACATGCGCCGAAGCAGTGTCCAGCATTCGGGAAGGAATGTCGCAAGTGTGGCGGAAAGAATCACTTCGCAAAGACCTGCTTCTCGAAGAAGAGGGTGCAACTCGTGGAGAAAAAGAGCGACAGCGAAGAGGATCAGTTCTTCGTGGACGCCATCGAGGGTGAGGCGAGCGCTGATGAATGGATGGCGTGCTTGGATGTGAATGGCACGGACATGTCACTGAAGCTCGACACAGGTGCGCAGGTAAACATCCTGCCAATGAATGACTTTAAAAGACTAAAAAAACAAACCGAAAATAAAAGACAAAAAGATTAATCTGAGAACATATGACGATAAGCCAATACCCACTAAGGGAATGTGCAGGGTTACACTGTCAAGCAAAGATAAGACAGTGAATGCATTGTTTGTACTTGTTGATGGAAATAGACAAGCAATTTTGGGTTTGAAAACATGCGATCAGCTAGGTCTGATCAAGAGGGTGAATGTCATTGATACAGACAAGGTGACAGCACGAGAAAACACAGAGGCTACTACAAGTAGGCCCAAACACACTGACTGGGTGAAGGAATACAAAGAGGTGTTCAAAGGAATAGGCCGCCTACCAGGCAAACAAAAAATTAGGCTGAAAGAGAATGCAGAGCCAGTCATACATCCAGCAAGAACAGTGCCAATAGCTCTTAAAAAGAGGCTGAGGGAAACACTAGACTCACTGATAGCAGACGGAGTGGTCAGAAAAATTGAAGAACCAACTGAATGGGTTAACTCCTTAGTTATAGTGGAGAAGCCAAATGGAGAATTGAGATTGTTGTCATATCCGGCTCTAGGGAGCCGGGCAATCAGAGCCAGGGGCAAGCCAGTGAGTCGTGATATTTTATTCAGGGAAAAGGGGAAGGGATGAGGAGAGCACAGATACTCATGCAGACGTACACTCAGGTTGCACAGCGCAGAGGTAAGCAGCTCGTACCGGACGTGGGGGTAACAAGACGTACATACTCACAGCGGGATACAAACACAGGAATGCTGCAAGAGGAGTATAAGCTGACACCAGACGAAGGGGCTTCAGCTTAGCAATGTGTTTATGTCGCAGCCCCGAGTCATCGAGGCTGCTCCTATTTATCCTCATTGGCAGCGCCCCAGCTGATGAAGACTAATTGGCCCCAGCCGTCCATAATGCTGCCAGCTGGGGGCCAGCTGAGACGCTGCTCAATGGGAAGCAGGGATGAGGGAAAACATGGGCTGAGTGCCGAGACGGCATCTCAACCCATGGTGACAGAGCCCCTCCCTCAAGGTCGGGCTCCTGAACGACCAGGAACATCCCAGCCCCCCCCCCCCCCCCAACCTAGGGTGGGAGGAAGGGAGGCGGACCGGAGGGGAAGAAGCCAAGGGAAGGACAACACCAATGGGGCAATGTAGGGTAGCGGGAAAGAAAAACCCAAATACAATACTGACAAAACAGAATAATTAACCCAGGTACAGATGGGGAGAAGAACTGGGTCAGCACGCCGGTTACATACTACCCAGAGAGTACCAACCATGCGTGACCCAGAGCAAGGAAAAAAGAACCACCAAAAAAGTACAGGGCAAAAAATGCTGAGTACGGTTAAATAAAGGGGAACCTATACACAGCGCTAATTTAAGTACATACACAGTCACCAAGAAAAGTGAGGGTGGCTGGAACAAATGACAATTATAGAGCATGGTGTTACGAAAAACAAAACATAACTCTACAATACAAAAAACGAGGCTAAAAACATGGCACAAAAAGTAAAATGCTGAGCATGAGCGATGGAAAACACAGCACTATAAAAACAAATCCACCAACAGGACAGAACATTACACCCGAGTGACCTTAATAACAAAAGAAAAAGTGACACCCGAGGTGAATGGCAGGCAGAGTCCAAAAATGGCCGAGATGGCTCCGGAGATCTCCCCGCCCATTGTCCAGCTGGCGAATCAGGGAAAGAGAAGTGTTCGGACGGCGAACTCTGGACCCAGATCCCAGGAATCCAGTCCACTGGCAGCCGAACCAGGCTGCCCAGAGGGAAACACAGACCAGTGGGGGGAACCAGATCACCGAACCGAAAGTTCTGTGGGTCGGGTCGTCGACCCGCATCACTCAACCACCAGGACCGTTGAGACGGGCGAAGGATCAGAGCGGATCCCGGTGGAAGAGGCTCAGGGGAGAGCCGATGACGAGGGCGGCGGGCGTCAGGCCGCAGGAAAACGGCCACCTCCTCACCGGACCTGGACAATACTGGGGCAGCACCCACGTCGGACCCCGATCGGGCCTCAGGCGAACCCACGTTGGACCCCGACTGGGTCTCGGGCGAACCCACGTTGAATACTGCACCAGAACCGACCTCCAACGTTGAACCCGGACCCTCCAGCACCACGAGGAACAGCAACTCCTTGCCGGTGACCCTGGAAGAAGGCTCAGAAGAGAAAACAGAACCGGGATCAGGATCACCGGCAGCGCCAGAACCCGGCGAGACGAGCTCAGACGCAGCGGACGGCTGCACCCGGCTTGTCTCCCCTGGAGATAGGCTGAAGTGCTCGGGGATAAAAAGAGAGAAAAGAAAGGAGAGCACTCGCCTGATCTCGGGTTCTGACGCCGTCCAGGACTGCGAAGATCCAGGATCCGTCGTCAGGAGGTCGTTGTCAGGCTCCCATCTAGCCTCGTCGGGCCCCGCAGCCAGCACGATGGTCAGCGCAGCTTGAGATCCCTCCAGCTCAGGTAACCCCGCCGACGATCCACTCGGCGTGAAGCCAGAAGAATCTCGTCCCGCCGGACCGAACCGCTCCTCCGTGGAGACCCAGGGACGCTCAGTCGTCGGCGTAGACTCCACGCAGCAGTCAGTCCCCCTCCTCCGTCCGCAATGTAGCTGCGGAACCACAGGCCCTCTCCATATCCCACCATGTTGACCCGGAGCCGGGGACCGCTCGGCGGAGAGAGACACAGAGGATGCGGGATTAGGCATACAGGTTACAGCAGGTGGGGAGAGTTCAGGGAGCTGCGAACCCTGAACTTCTCCTCCAGGGATGTGACAGAGCAAATCATTAAGCAGGTGTGAAAAAACAATGACTTGCCTGCCCCCTGGAGGTTGAGTATCGCCTGCTGTAGTGGATTCTGCTTCTTCCTCTCCCTGCCCGGCGATAACGGAGGACCCCCCGGGAATTCGTCTGAGGGTCGCTCGCGTTGTCTCCAGCAGAGAGCTCACCAGGCCGGGATTCCAGGCACACACAGCGGTCAGGAAGCGCGTCGAGGAGGAGGGGGAAACAGCCGGGGTGAGCCAGCCCGAATGTCCAGGAATGACAGCGGGGGAACGAGGCTCAGGGGACGAGGCTGTAGAATCTCCACACTGACGAGGCGAAGGGATGACAGCTGCGTGGGAGGAACGGTCCTGACGATGACCCAGAACTGGATCCGGACGAGGTTCGTGCAGAGGTGACTCGGCGATGTGATGACGACTACTCCCAGGGGACGAAGCGAGGGGGAAACCCAGGATTCGCCGCTCCAGATCGGAGATCGAGACGAGGAAGGCGTCGAGCACGGGAAAGCTTCGTAGCCCTGAAGTCCTCACCATCAATCTCACTGCCGCCGCCACATGCCTTAAGGTGGTGACAGGAAACACAGTAGAGCTCGCGACAGCCACTCGACCCCGGACATAACTGCTGTCAGCTGCGGCTCCTAGAAGGGAATCCCGAGTGACGTGGCGCAGGTCGGGGGAAGTCCTCTGGTTGGCGCGAACTCCCGGACTGGAATGGCGGCAGGAACGGGACTCCGAAGCGGGGAAAGACGTCGCCCACTTCGACTCCCTGCCGGGATTTCCATCCACCCCGTGGAGCTTCTCTCGCTGTGTACCTGCAGCGTCTATCCTGGCACTGTCCTCCAGATGGTACAGAGAGTGAGGGTGACAGTCCAGGAGTTCCTCAGCACGGCCCGGATGCCAGCGTCTCGCGTTGGAGGCGTCGTGCAGGGTGAAGAATGTCCCGTCGACAGCCTCCGAGATGGACCTTAGCTCGTCGCCCTGGCGCCGGAAGTGACTCCTGGGAAACGGCATGCTAGCAGCGCTGACACTCGGACAGAAAGGTACATTTCCACAGCGACTCACGGCCGCCGGCAACTCTTCTGGCTGCGACATACTGTCATATCCGGCTCTAGGGAGCCGGGCAATCAGAGCCAGGGGCAAGCCAGTGAGTCGTGATATTTTATTCAGGGAAAAGGGGAAGGGATGAGGAGAACACAGATACTCATGCAGACGTACACTCACAGGTTGCACAGCGCAGAGGTAAGCAGCTCGTACCGGACGTGGGGGTAACAAGACGTGCATACTCACAGCGGGATACAAACACAGGAATGCTGCAAGAGGAATATAAGCTGACACCAGACGAAGGGGCTTCAGCTTAGCAATGTGTTTATGTCGCAGCCCCGAGTCATCGAGGCTGCTCCTATTTATCCTCATTGGCAGCGCCCCAGCTGATGAAGACTAATTGGCCCCAGCCGTCCATAATGCTGCCAGCTGGGGGCCAGCTGAGACGCTGCTCAATGGGAAGCAGGGATGAGGGAAAACATGGGCTGAGTGCCGAGACGGCATCTCAACCCATGGTGACAATTGTGCATAGAACCGAAAGATCTAAATAAGGTGATACAGCGTGAGCATTACAGGCTACCAACAAAATCTGACATAACCAGCACAATGAGTGGAGCAAGCTACTTCACAAAATTAGATGCCAAATCTGGGTTTTACCAAATAGTGCTCGATGAGGAAAGCGCTAAATTGTGCACATTTAATACGCCATTCGGAAGGCATTGCTTTCTACGAATGCCGTTCGGGATTAGCTCAGCCCCTGAGATTTTCCATAGAACTGTGCAGCAATTGTTCGACGGAATAGAAGGGGTGGGAGTTTTTCTTGATGATGTGGTAGTCTGGGGAAAAACAAAAGAGGAGCACGACGAAAGGTTGGCTAGAGTTCTCACACAGGCGCAAAAGTCAGGTATGAAACTGAATAAGAGTAAGTGCCAATTTGGGGTACAGGAGATTACATACCTGGGAGAGAAGTTATCTGGGGCAGGCGTGCAACCAGATCCGGAAAAAGTGCGGGCCATAGCAGAGCTGCCAGTACCGCAGGACAAAATTGACTTGCAAAGAGCCTTAGGGCTAGTCAATTACATGGGAAAATTTATCCCAAATCTATCAGCGAACACAATAGCTCTTAGAAGCTTGTTAGAGACCAATACAATGTGGCAGTGGATGGCAGAGCATGCCAGAGAATGGGAGTGGCTCAAAAGCAGTCTAATACAGGAGCCAGTGTTAAAATTCTATGATCAGGACAAACTGCTAAAAGTGTCCACAGATGCGTCCAAAGCCGGCCTAGGAGCTGTGCTATTGCAAAAACATGATACAGAGTGGTATCCAGTTGCATACGCGTCGCGCACCATGACAAGCGCAGAAAGAAATTACGCGCAAATAGAGAAGGAGACTCTAGGCGCAGTGTTTGGATGTGAGAAGTTTCACGAATATGTGTATGGACGGTCAGTAATACTAGAAACAGACCACAAACCACTGATTGCTATCTCACAGAAGCCACTGGGTGACGCACCGCCGCGCATCCAGCGTCTAATGTTAAGATTACAGAAATATGACTTGAAATTTGAGTTTACACCAGGCAAGCAACTAGTTGTAGCCGATGCGCTGAGTAGGGCTAGCTTGAGCAACACCAGCAGCACAACAGAGGAAGCTGTGCAAATACACGTAGACTCTATTAGGGCACACATGCCAGTGTCAGATGCAAAATGGACGAAGATAGTGAAAGAAACACAAAAGGATGAGAAACTAAAAAGAGTAATGGAACAGATACATCAGCCAGGACAGGTTATGATTGACAAGCCTTACCAACACTTTAAAGGTGAACTGTCTGTGTTAGATGGGGTTCTGTTAAAGGGTACAAGGATAGTCATACCTACCTCCATGAGATCAGAAATGGTTAAATTAGTGCACGAGGGGCATTTGGGTATTGAAAAGTGCAAAAGACGTGCACGTGATGTTTTGTATTGGCCCAGCATGCACAAGGACATTGAGGCATATGTGCAGCGCTGTGAGACTTGCCAGCGCCACAGGTGTCAACAGCCAAAGGAGCCTATGAGGCCCCATGAGAAGCCTCAAGGTCCATGGAGAAAGGTGGGCATGGATCTATTTCAGCTTAAGGGCAAGGACTATCTGTTAGTCATGGACTATCATTCCACCTACCCTGAGTTTGCAGGGTTGAGTGACACAACAGCAGAAAGGGTGGTTGCACATACAAAGACAATGTTCGCACGCCATGGAATTCCAATGACTGTTGTAAGCGATAACGGACCACAATTCATGAGTCAGTGCTTCAAAGACTTTGCAGACACATATGGGTTCAAGCACGTGACCTCAAGCCCTCTGTACCCACAGTCGAACGGGTTAGCAGAGAAAGGGGTGCAAATTGTGAAGCGCATACTGAAAAAGGCTGCAGACAATGCAGAAGACCCCCATCTGGCGATCCTGAATTACCGAGCATCACCACTGGAGAATGGACTTTCCCCAGCAGAAATGCTCATGAACCGGAAACTCAGAACGCGACTTCCATCAGCATCTCAGGTGATGGAAAAGAGAGATGTGAGGCGCAATGAGAGGCAAACTGAACTGTACAACAGAACAGCACGACCTCTGAGACCACTTGCACATGAGGACATTGTGCGAGTGAGATGTGATGGAGAATGGGGACCGCTGGCAAAAGTGGTCAAAGAAACAACTCCCAGATCATATGAAGTCATCACAGAGCATGGGAAAACAATGAGGCGAAACCGACGTCACTTACTGAAAGTGCCTCAGATAAAAATGAGAGTCACAGACAGTGAAACAAGCGACATGCCAATTCCCAGCCAAACCGAACAACCAGAAATGGCTGAGAACCAGAACTTAGAGACAGACACTAACGAACAGACTGAGGTGACACAAAACAGAAGCTCACAAAGGCAAATTGTGAAACCGAAAAGATTGATTGAGGAAATGTAAGGAGTACTGAGATGAATGGAAAAAAAAAAAAAATGTTGATGTTGAGTTGTAAACAGAGAAAATGTTGAAGTTGTGATTCAGTGTACAAGGTTGATGTTGAGATGTAAACAGAAATGGAATTTATTTTGTTTATTGAAATTAGAGAAACAGTTTATGGCTCAATAAGATTTAAAGTCCCTGAATGGATTGTATGTATTTGAAAGGATGTCAACAGTTTTAAGTTTATAGTTGGACATGACCTTTACTTGAAAAAAAAGGGAGATGTATTGATATGTGAAGTTCATATAGAGTCACCACAAGAGGGCAGTATGACCCTGGCCATGACCTGAGCATATAAGGAGTTGTACACGAGCCACTGTGTTGTTGGTTGCAGTTGCAGTTACCAGTAAACGTGCTGACTGATACTCGGTGTGTGTGTCTCGTCATTACATATAGTTGCTAAGTTAATGTCTACTGGTGTTGTGAATATGACCAATGACAACCAGACTTCTCCTACTGATCGAACTGCACATTGTGATGTTACCAAATATGACCCTCCACACGTGACTGTCCATGTCAAGTCAGACAGAGAACTACCCACATTTACATTTACATTTTGTGACAGTACTGACAAATATTCAGTTCAGGACTGGATTGACTTGTCTAAGACTGACCTTAAGAAGAGAGAGATTCCTGTGTGTGAGCAAGCAGGAGAAATAATGAGTCATTTACTGGGCAAAGCCAGAGATTTTATGAAAGTTGCCCTGCGTAGTGACCTGGAGCTAGATGCTAAAAAGAAACCTGAGATAATCTATGATGTTCCTCTCCATTACTTCTGTGATGCCTCCTCATGTCTTCCGCTCGCAGATTTTTTATGTAACCCTGCCCAGGCACAGAGAAAACCCAGTGGACTACTGGATAAGGCTGAACAAAGCAGCAGACCTGGCTCTCGAGGGCCTGCGTAGACAAGGCAAGCAGACTGAGGACATGAGCAAAGAGGTTGCTATCATGTTCGTCAAAAATTGTCCTGATCCTGATCTGTCTTGCACCTTGAAGTGGAAACCACCTCATGAATGGACCTCACGTGATGTTCAGTTGAGAATTGACGATTATCAGAGAGAGGTTAGAGCTAGTGCCAGAGCACCTGATGGTCCACAGCTAATGAGTCACACAGCCACTGTAATATTTGACAAACCCAGGTTGCCATCTTCAGCCATGACCATGCCAGAACAGTGCCACACCCCAGTCATTCCCTCTTCACTTCCTCAAACCCGACAGTTTACATGTCAGGGTCCCTCTCCATTCCCCATCTCTGACCCTACCCCAAATCCCCTCAACTCAGATTGTGCTAGTGTTGTTGCTCAAAATCTCCAACAGTCAGAGGAGAGGCTCCTTGGTCGCATGGTTAACATGTTTCAGGAAATGATGGAGAAGTTGCAGCAGTGTACAGTTCCTCACCCGACTGAGAGCAACAGATTTGAACGTGCCCCTCGTCAGAGACGCCCCAGAGAAGCAACTTGTAAGGTCTGTAATGACACACGTCACTCCACCATTTCACATTGCATGTCTGAGAAACTGTGTTTTACCTGTCTTTCCCCTGGTCATACCAGACTGGCCTGTCCCAACAACAACTGTCAGCCTCCTTCTCAGTCTCAGGGAAACTAACTGACCTGTACTTGGAGGGAGGCAGTGCAGGTCTCACCTCAAGCTCCCACTGCAATGACACATCTGATGCTGAGTCGATTCTTGCATCGGTGAGAAGCTCATGCGATGATGTAGTTGTTGTGTATCAGAACATTCACATTATTGGCAATAGTTCCAGCCTTTTCTACACGCCAGTGGCTTTTGGTGGTGCAGTGATAATTGATGTCATGCTGGACAGTGGCTTCATGGCCTGCAGTATCAATGAGGATGCAGAGAAGAAACTGAGAACTGCTGGAGTGATAACAAATCAGAACCAGATTGATGTGAATGTGATGCTGGTTGGGTGTGGTGGACAGCATGTCAGGCCAAAGAGTGCTTTTGACATTGTGATGGATGTGTATGGTTGTAAAATGCTAGTTCCCACTCTGGTTGTCTGTGGTCAGCATGATGAGTTGATTATTTGTACCAATGTCATAAAGCACATCCTACTCCATTTAAAACAATGCAAGTCCTATTGGAAAACAGTGTCTGGCCCCTGCCCAACTGCAGAACCAGAAGCTGAGCAGTTCTTGTCTATGCTCACTGGTTTGAACCCCTGGAAAGGAAATGACATTCCTGACAAAGTTGGTACTGTCAGATGTAACTCAGCCTCCTACCTTGAACCTGGGCGTGAGTACCTTGTTTGGGGTAAATTGCCTAAAGACACTGTTGTATCTCCAGGCAGTACAGTCATGACAGAGCCCACATCTTCTCGTTCAGCTCCTAGGGGTGTCCTAGTAGCTAAGATTGAAACTCCTATGTGGGGTGACAGGTGGGTCCCGCTCAAACTCATCAACACGTCCAACAAGCCTGTGTTGTTACGGCGCAATGCAAAGCTAGCTGACGTCTACACATGTGTAGCCCTTGAGGACATGGACGCAGCTGAGCAGTCTAGTGTACCAGTGACCTGCTACACACAGTCTACAACGGCATGTGATGCCAGTATGGAGTCTGTAAAAGAAAAACTCAAGTCAGTGGGGCTTTGTGACATAGACATTAATTCATGCCAAGTGTCAGAGGACTGCAAAAAGAGAATGGCTGACTTGGTACTTCAGTACGAGGACGTCTTTTCACACCACCACCTAGACTGCGGAGAAGCTAAAGGCTTTGTACACCGCATACATTTATCTGATAATAAACCATTCAGACTCCCATATAGGCGTGTACCCCCTAGTCAGTATCAGAAATTAAGCCAGGTGCTGAATGAAATGGAGGAAAAAGACATTATTAGGAAATCGACTAGCGAGTATGCATCTCCCTTGGTTCTTGTGTGGAAAAAGAATGGCGACCTCCGCATTTGCACGGATTTTCGCTGGCTGAATAAGAGGACTCTGAAAGACGCTCACCCTCTCCCTCACCAGGCAGATTGTCTGGCAGCACTGGGAGGTAACTGCCTCTTCAGCACAGTGGATTTAACGTCCGGCTTCTACAACATGCCGCTTCATGAGGATGACAGGAAATATTCTGCTTTTACCACTCCGATGGGCTTATATGAGTACAATCGCCTGCCCCAGGGATTATGCAATAGTCCTGCTAGTTTTATGCGCATGATGACTGCCATTTTTGGTGACCAGAATTACTTGACTTTGTTGTGCTATTTGGATGATCTGCTGACTTTTGCATCTTATGAGGAGAGTGCATTGCAGCGCCTTGAGATGGTGTTCAGCAGGCTGCGTAGGCACAACTTGAAGTTGGCACCCAAAAAGTGTTCTTTCCTCAGGAGATCTGTGAGGTTTCTTGGTCACGTAATTGATGAGAATGGTGTTTCAACCGACCCTAGTAAGGTTGAAAACATTGCAAAAATGACTTGTGCTGACCTTATGGACACTGATGGTGTGACACCGTCCCAAAAAAGACTTAGATCCTTTTTGGGGATGGTTAATTACTATCAGCATTTTGTGCCAGGATATTCTGCCATTGCCAAGCCATTGTTCAGCCTGTTGAAAGGTGGAAAATTTAAAGGCAGATGTAAGAAAACCAAGACGGCTTGCAGAAAGCTTTGTGCTTCTGATTGGACCCAAGAGCACATACATGCCTTTGAAAGTCTCAAATCTGCACTTGTTAACACTGTGGTCTTGGCTCATCCTAACTTCATGCTTTCAACTGATGCATCTCTGGATGGGATAGGTGCCATTCTGTCCCAAGTCCAGGAAGGTGAAAGTCATGCCAGACCTATTGCTTTTGCCAATAAGTCACTGACACAGTCTCAGAAAAACTATCCAGCGCACCGACTGGAATTCCTGGCTTTGAAATGGTCCATCACTGACAAGTTTAGTCATTGGCTAAAGGGTCACAAATTCACTGTTTGGACTGACAACAATCCTTTGACTCACATATTGACAAAGCCCAAGTTAGACTGTTGTGAGCAACGCTGGGTAGCCAAGTTGGCTGCGTATGACTTTGACATAAAATATGTTCCAGGGCGGCAGAACATTGTGGCTGATGCATTGAGCTGTGTGCCTTTTGTCAAGGAAAATATTGGTCACAGACTGTTCAATGAGCCATATGTGAAACTCCTCAGTGAAGTCAAAAATGTGTCTACTGCCTCTGTTCGGCATGCTTTTCGTTCATCCAGTGGTCACGTGGATGTGATGTGTGACAACGCTCATACCTCCCGGGCACACACTCAGATTGTGAATTCAGAAGAAGTGTCTGCTGTGATGCAGTCACACATTGAGTGGGATGCTGGTCCGAGGGCCTGGGCAATTGAAGCCTTGCAGTTTTTGCCCCAGTTAGTCCCACCAGGTCAAGACCCGTTGCCTGCCTATTCTGAAAAGGCTTTGCGTGACAAACAGTTGGAGGATGGAACTCTTTCTCGCGTCCTGTTTTATGTTGAAAGACATCGGAGACCCTCAAGGAGAGAAAGGGTGAAAGAATCATTTTCAGTGATTAAATATCTGAAACACTGGGATAAGCTATCTGTGAGCAATGGTGTTCTGTACAGAGTTTCAAGAGACCAGAGAACCAAGTCCAAACGGCTTCAGTATGTTGTCCCAGACTCACTTAAGGATGAGGTCTTGAAAGGCGTGCATGATGATGCTGGTCATCAAACCCAGTCGCGAACCCTCAGTTTATCCAGACAGAGATTTTTCTGGCTGACCCTTGAGAGAGATGTTAGAGACCATGTCAGACACTGCCAGCGTTTTGTCCTCAGCAAGTCAGCTGAACCTGAGGGACGAGCTCCCTTAGAGAGCATCTTGTCATCTAGACTGCTGGATCTTGTCTGCATTGACTTTTGGTCAGCTGAAGACTCTAGGAACACGTCTATTGATGTCCTAGTGATAACAGATCACTTTATCAGGATGGCTCAGGCCTTTCCTTGTAAGGATCAAACAGCTAAGCAAGTGGCAAATGTTCTGTGGAACAAGTACTTTTGTGTCTTTGGATTCCCAGAAAGAATAGACAGTGACCAAGGTCCTAATTTTGAAAGTCAATTAATCAGTGAACTCCTCAAAGTGTCCGGTGTCAGGAAATCTCACACTACCCCTTACCACCCAATGGGAAATGGGAGTGTCGAACGGTTTAACAGGACACTGGGTGGGATGATTCATGCACTGTCCCCTGAGGTGAAAGCTAACTGGCCACGACGGTTGCAGACTTTGACATTTATGTACAACTGTACAGCCCATGAGACGACTGGCTTTCCTCCTTTTTACCTCATGTATGGCCGTGTGCCCCGTTTGCCAGTAGATGTCATGTTTCGTTCTGTTCTTCGTGATGCTGATGTAACCAATTATGACAAGTATGTGGCAACTCTCACCTGTGAGCTAAAAGAAGCAATGATGGTTGCTCAGGACCGTGCTGCTAAGGAGCAACACAGACATGCTAATCTTTACTACAGGAAGGTGACAGGATCCAAGATTGAGATTGGTGACAGGGTGCTTTTGGCCAACAGAAAGGAGAGAGGCAAAAAGAAAACTGCTGATAAGTGGGAATCAACTGTTTACACTGTAATGGATGTGAACCCACAGACCCATACATACAGAATTTGTGACACTCTTACTAGACGGACAAAAGTGGTCCACAGGAATCTGTTGATGCTGGTAAATTTTCTTCCTGCGATGTGTCCAATCATGGTTCATCCACCTTACTTCCAGAAACCTTAGCTACAGACATTGGTGATAAGGGAGATACATCTGTGGACCTCTTCGAGGGAGAGAGTGAGGCTGGTACAGGTGATCCGTCTTCATGTGGAAAAACACGTGAACCATTAGTTGATCCAGAACCTGTTGACTCTGAAAGGAGAACTGTTGAGTGGATCACGCAGCTCACTGAACCATCTGTGTCACAGGTAGACGTTTCTGATGTGACAAGTGTGTCCTCTGACCCCCAGAACTCTTCAGTTGCACCTGTTGCTCAAGGTGTAGATCATTCCATGTCATCTGACTCTAGACCTGTGACTACAGCTGCTACTGATATTCATGGTGGACAAACACTTGACAGTCAACTAGTTTCTGTTCCTGATTCCGAGAGACAGACAGACACTCCCCTTGTTCGCTGTACTGTTGACCAGACGTCACGTACACATTGTGACCATCCAAATGCACAATCTCAAATCAGGTCAAGATTTGGTAGCCTGATTAGACCTGTAAATAGACTAGTGCAGACAATGTCCAGGCAAGATGTAATTCAGGACAAGTTCAATGTTAAGGCTGTTTGTAGGTCTGTGTTTCAGACCCTGACTGACTAATTGCTACATGAGTGGACTATCCTTTTGTGGACTTGACCTTGAATTTTAGTGAGCAGCTATTTTATTTTATTATACATGAGCTTTTACTACACTAATAGTTGGGGTTTTTGGTGGGGTGTACAAGGCACTCCATTACCAGTGGTTGGGTTGAGAGATAAGCGCTGCTCTCATGCCACTTTGTCCTTGTGTGGGACACTCTTTCAGATGGTGTTCTTTAACTAACCCCGGGTGTTTTGTTTATTGTCATGGGTTCTGTGTAGCTGTGGCTCAAGTTTGATAAAATTCAGTGGGGTGGGTGTAACGGAGTCGAAAATGCACCTTAAACATTCCTTTTCTCAGTCATGTTTTTCTTTATATTATTGTGAATTTTATTTACTTGAGTGCTTTTATTTTGGCGGTATCAGGTCACATCCGCTCTTTCCATACCTCCGAGGCTCCGGTAGCTCCTCCTTTCCCCCACAGTACCGCTTTTCTTTGCTGGGGGGGGGTAAGTCGTGCCTAAAACGTTGCTGGCATTAAATGACTGTTTTGTTCATCAGTTTTATCATTTAACCTGCAACCTTGGTTTGTAATTGTTTCTTGTTAATTTGACATGCTACTGTAGTATATTTTTCGTTGTTTATATTGTAAATAAGAGTTTTATGGATGTTTTCGGCACACCTTAGAAGTCCACCAGTCGCCATTTTAGAATTGCGTGCCAATATAAGCTCTATGGGGACTCTGGCAGCTTGTGCCGTTGTGTAACTTATATCTTTGTAAATGTAGGAGCCTGTGTGGGATCGAGGTACAGATGAAGAGTGATGTGTATTGTTTTATTTCTCCAACAGGTATGTCTGTTTTTGGTAAATTTTCTCATTTGTAATGTAATTCTGCTGGTCTGCTATTTTCATTTAATGTCCACTAGAGGGCGTATTTCATGTATCTTTATATGGTTTAACCCTGTTGAAAAGGGAAATGTTAATGTTTTTTGTATTTGTTAAGAGAAAATGTATCTCATTTTGAAATTTCGCTCTTGTTTTATGAAATATTCTTTTGTTGGTAATAATATGAATGTAAAAAAGTGAATACATGTGATTTATTTTATGTATTGTGAAATTATTTTAGAGCTCCCTTTCCGGCACAGTACCACTTTACTTTGCTGGGGGAGCCCGTGTGGGATCGAGGTACAGACGAAGAGTGATGTGTATTGTTTTATTTCTCCAACAGGAGCAAATAAATTGTGGGAAACATCAGCCTGGTGTCATCGTGATCCATATGCCGCCTACACGTATACACTAGTGTCCCCGATCACAGCCGTTTAAGGGTGCCCAAAAAGGGGGGACCCGTTACACGGGCCAAAATCTGTCAACCAGGGTGTCCAAATTTTTCTCAGTGAATTGGCAGCTTTCTTTCAAATAAATTTCTGACTTTTTTTTACTGATTAAAATTGTTCATGTAAATTTGAGACATTTTTCTCTTTAAGATTAAACTTTTTTACCTCATCAGATTTCCATTTTTCTCTTCTTTTTTCTGGAGAAAACAGGTAGTGTCCATTTCAGTTCAATCCATCAGCAACTACTCATGACAAAGTGCAGCCTGAAGGGATGTCCCAGATATGGGTCATTTTCAGCCCTGAAGGGCCACTGGGTAGGAGGAAGGCTATAAATGAGAATTGAGACAGACCCCAAATCTACCTGGACTTCACTCTCACATTGCAAATACAGTTAAGCCCAGAAATATTTGGACAGTGACACAATCTTCATGATTTGGGCTCTGCATGCCACCACATTGGATTTGAAATGAAACAACTACAACAGAATTGAAGTGCAGACTTTAAGGCTTAATTCAAGGGGTTGAACAAAAATATATGATTAAACATGTAGGAATTGTAGCTATTTTTATACAAATGCTCTTCATTTCAGGGGCTCAAAAGTAATTGGACAAATAAACATTGGCGGGGGCGGCAGCGGCCTCCGTCGGTCTATGATGACCATGGAAGAGAATCCTAAACGTCTACTCTGCTGGAACAGCACCGCCTGTGGCTGAAGAGGCCGATGAGCAAATGATAGTCCCTGTCGCACAGGTCACACTTGTGGGTGGTCTCCGTGCTGCTGGGTCTGTGGTGGTTCTTCCTGCGGGTCCTTTTTTCATCTGCTGCAGCAGTCAGTCTCTCTTCACCCGCCTTGAGCTGTCTGGTCAGGGTGCCTCTCCATTTGGAGCGGTCCGTTGCAAGGTCCTCCCAGCACTCTGTGTTGATATCCAGGGCCTTCATGTCTCTCTTGCAGACGTCTCTAAAGCGCAGCTGTGGGCGGCCAACGTCTCTCCTGCCACTTGCCAGTTCTCCGTAGAGGACGTCTTTGGGGATTCTGCCATCCTCCATACGGTGAACGTGGCCTAGCCAGTGGAGCCTGCGCTGCCTGAGTAGAGTGAACATGGAGGGAAGGCCAGCCCGGGACAGAACTTCTGTGTTGGGCACTTTGTCTTGCCAGGATATGTCCAGGATGTGGCGAATGCAGCGCAAGTGGAAGGAGTTCAGTCTCTTTTCCTGCCGGGCGTATGTTGGCCACGTCTCACTCCCATAGAGCAGTGTGCTGATGATGCAGGCGTTGTACACTGCCATCTTCGTCTTGACAGAGAGTTTGGGATTCTCCCACACTCGTGTGGTGAGGCGAGCGAGTGTGAAGGCTGATTTTCCAATCCTCTTGTTGATCTCTGTATCAAGGGAGAGGTTGTTGCTGATCGTGGACCCCAGGTACGTGAACTGATTCACGACCTCCAGCTTGTAGTCGTCGATGGTGATGGTTGGTGGTGCTTCCGTGCCTTGCGCCAAGACGTTAGTCTTCTTCAGGCTGATGGTAAGCCCGAAGTCCTTGCATGCCTGGGAGAAGCGGTCCATCAGGGTCTGAAGCTCCTGCTGTGTGTGGGTTGCGACTGCAGCGTCGTCTGTGAACAGCATGTCTCTGATTAGAGCCTCGCGTACTTTGGTTCTGGCTTTCAGGCAGGCGAGGTTGAAAAGCCTGCCGACAGATCTTGTGTGCAGGTAGATTCCCTCTGTTGCTGTGCTGAAGGCATGCCTCAGGAGCATAGCAAAGAAAATCCCAAAGAGGGTTGGTGCAAGTACACAGCCCTGTTTCACTCCACTGCATATGTTGAATGGCTCTGAGACGTTGCCATCGTGCTGCACTATCCCCTGCATGTTGGTGTGAAACGATTTGATGAGGCTTTGCAACTTTGGTGGGCATCCTATCTTTGGCAGGATCTTGAAAAGGCCCTCTCTGCTGACCAGATCAAACGCTTTGGTGAGGTCGATGAAGGCGACGTACAGAGGCATGTTCTGTTCTCTGCATTTCTCCTGGAGTTGGCGGATGGAGAATATCATGTCTACCGTCGATCGCTCAGCGCGGAAGCCACACTGAGACTCGGGGTAGACACGTTCAGCAAGCTTCTGTAGACGAACGAGAACAACTCATGCGTAGACTTTGCCAACAACGCTGAGGAGGGAGATGCCCCTGTAGTTGTTGCAGTCGCTTCTCTCCCCTTTGTTTTTGTAGAGGGTGATGATCTTGGCGTCCCTCATGTCCTGTGGTACGGCACCTTCCTTCCAGCACTGGCAGAGGACGTCATGCAATGGCAGCAGTAGGGCGGTCTTGCAGTGCTTGATCAGGTCAGGGGGTATGCCGTCGTTTCCGGGTGCCTGGCCAGCGGTCAAGCTATCAATAGCCTTGCTGAGTTCGTCGATGGTTGGCTCGGCGTCAAGTTCGTCCATGGATGGCAGGCAGTCGATGGCATCAAGGGCTGACGGTGTCACGGTGTTCTGTCTAGAGTAGAGGTCGGAGTAGTGTTCCACCCATCTCTCCATCTGCTTGTTCTTTTCTGTGATCATCTCCCCAGTGGAAGATTTGAGGGGGGCCGTCTTGCTCTGAGCCGGACCAAGTGCTTTCTTGATGCCATCGTACATACCACGGATGTTCCCTGTTATGGCAGCGGTTTGAATGTCTTGGCTGAGCTGAGTCCAGTACTCGTTGGCACAGCGCCGAGCAGTCTGCTGAACTTTTTGCTTCTCGCAGCCCTGAGAATCTGGAGATTCTTCTCGTTTGGGTACTTCTTGTACTCAGCAAGTGCTGAGCGCTTGGCTTCAATGACGGGGGTCATCTCGGTCAACTTGGCATCAAACCAGTCCTGTGACTTCGAGGTCTTCCTCCCAAAGGTAGCCAAGGCTGTGCGGTGGATGGTATTTTGCAGCTCTTCCCACTTCTGCTTTGCAGATTCTCCTTCTTGTGGTACACCAAGTTCCTTCTCAAAGGTGGAGGCAAACTGCTCAAGAAGTTCTGGTTGGGCCATCTTGCTGGTGTCAATCCGTGCCTTTCCAGGCTGTCTAGCACGATGGAATTTCTTCAGCTGCAGCTTGACCTTGCAACACACCAATGAATGGTCTGTGTTGCAATCTGCACTCTGGAATGAACGGGTGATTAGCACGTTCTTTAGTGAGGTGCGCTTGGTCAGGATCAAATCCAGCTGGTGCCAGTGCTTTGAGCGCGGATGTTGCCAGGAAACCTTGTGTTGGGGCTTGGTCTTGAAGAACGAGTTTGTGATGCACAGATCGTGATATGTGCAGAACTCGAGCAGCCACTGTCCATTGTCGTTCATTCTGCCCACGCCAAAAGGTCCAAGACAGGAGGGCCAGGAGTCGTGGTCAGCACCCACTCTGGCATTGAAGTCTCCAATGAGAATGAGTTGTTCAGAGTTGGGGATGATCCTGACAGTTGTTGCGAGATTCTCGTAGAACTCGTCTTTTGCCTCTGGTGTGGCTGTCAGTGTTGGGGCATACACACTGACGAGGATGACTGGGCCTTGAGTGGTGTTCAGGCGGAGGGTGAGGAGTTGTGCAGACCCAGTGCTGCCCGGTTCCACCATCTTCAGCAAGGTGTTCTTCACTGCGAAGCCCACTCCGTGTTCCCTGTGTTCGTCACTGCCCTTTCCCTGCCAGTAGAACGTGTAGTCCTTCTCTCTCAGTGTGCCTGCGTCAGCCAACCGTGTTTCCTGGAGAGTGGCGATATCCACTCCCAGTCTCTTCAGCTCATTATTGATGATGGCAGTCTTCCTGGTGTCGTTGATGTCCTTGAGGTTAGCAGCGAGTCCTGTCATCATAGTGCGGACGTTCCAAGTTCCCAGTTTTAGAGTTGGTCTCTTTTGTTTTATTGTCTTGCCTGGTGCGAAGGTTCTCAGCCTGCTGTTCGGACTTCTCCTTATCCCCATGCACCCAATGAGGAAAGCAAGCTGTGGCGGGACAACACCTTATTGGCTGGGGGCTGCCCAGCTTGAGGCGGGCGGTAGCTGTCCAGTGAGATCTGATGATCCCTCCCACCGTCGGGAACAACCCCTGGCGCCGTGCTCTACGCCAATTGAGCGGTGGCTTATAACCGGTAACTGTCATTCCCCGTGTTTTGTCTACGCCAAAGGCAAAGCTGGAGTGTCCTCTCCACTGATCCGGTGTTCTGCCTTCCAGCATTGGGCGTTGGCAGGATTCAAGCCTGGGCAGGAAGATATGGAGGACAAGGTGTTGCCCATGCAGCATGTCCCCCCTCTCCACGTCACTGATGAATCCAAAGGAACAGCAGGGCTGCTACAGTTTGGCACCAGCGCTGTTGCAGGAGCTGCCAGAACGATGTTGAGCACAACATAGAACTGCCTTAGGGGCTCCGACTCCGGATTTTTCCTCAGGGTTGACTCCCGAAGCCTTTCCCGTGACCGGGTATGCCGCAAGGCAGTGGAGGTTTGAAATCAGGGTTTACCTTCCCCTAGATGGGCTACCTTCCCAGGTTGACGAGCCACCATCTACCCGAAGCATCTGGTTTTAAGGCGCCAGAGATCCGCCCTCGCCCCTTCTCCTATTAGTAGAAGCAGTTCTGCCGGGTTTAGAGACTAAACCACACGGGCAGGCTAGGAGTTGGACTTAGTTGTCAGAGGCTTTTTGAGACGCACACCATAAGGAGCATTTTATAAGCACTGGGAGCTTAACCCCAGTGCCGCTCCTGGCTATGACAACCTTGGAACCAGTACAGTAAAATGTTACTTTTCAATATTTTGTTGAGAATCCTTTGCAGGCAATGACTGCCTGAAGTCTGGAACCCATGGACATCACCAAACGCTGGGTTTCCTCCTTTGTGATGCTTTGCCAGGCCTTTACTGCAGCTGTCTTCAGTTGTTGCTTGTTTGTGGGTCTTTCTGCCTTAAGTTTTGTCTTGAGCAAGTGAAATGCATGCTCGATTGGGTTGAGATCTGGTGATTTACTTGGCCATTGCAGAATAATCCACTTCTTTGCTTTAAAAAACTCCTGGGTTGCTTTTGCAGTATGTTTTGGATCATTGTCCATCTGTACTGTGAAGCGCCGTCCAATCAACTTTACTGCATTTGGCTGAATCTGAGCAGAAAGTATATCCCTATACACTTCGGAATTCATCCGGCTGCTTCTGTCTTTTGTCACATCATCAATAAACACAAGTGACCCAGTGCCATTGGAAGCCATGCATGCCCATGCCATCACACTGCCTCCACCATGTTTTACAGAAGATGTAGTGCTTTGGATCATGAGCTGTTCCAGTTCTCCAAACTTTCTTCTTCCCATCATTCTGGTACAGGTTGATCTTAGTCTCATCTGTCCAAAGAATGCTGTTCCAGAACTGGGCTGGCTTCTTTAGGTGTTTTTTGGCAAAGTCAATTCTGGCCTTTCTATTTTTGAGGCTGATTCATGGTTTGCACCTTGTGGTGAATCCTTTGTCTTTACTCTCATGAAGTCTTCTCTTTATGGTAGACTTAGATACTGATACATCTACTTCCTGGAGAGTGTTCTTCACTTGAGTGGATGTTGTGAAGGAGTTGTTCTTCACCATGGAAAGGATTCTGCGATCATCCACCACTGTTGTCTTCCGTAGACGTCCAGGCCTTTTTGAGTTCCCAAGCTCACCAGTGCATTCTTTTTTTCTCAGAATGTACCAAACTGTTGATTTGGACACTCCTAACATTTCTGCTATCTCTCTGATGGATTTCTTCTTTTTTTTCAGCCTCAGAATGGTCTGTTTCACCTCCATTGAGAGCTCCTTTGACCGCATGTTGTGTGTTCACAGCAACAGCTTCCAAATGCAAACGCCACACCTGGAATCAACTCCAGACCTTTTAACTGCTTAATTGATGACAGGTTAACGAGGGAAGAGCCCATGTAGCCTTGTTATTTTTTTTTTGCAGCCTTCTGAGTCAATTGTCCAATTACTTTTGGTCCCTTGAAAAAGAGGCGGCTACGTATTAAAGAACTGTAATTCCTAAACCCTTGCTCCAATTTGGATGTGAATACTCTCAAATTACAGCTGAGAGTCTGCACTTTAAGCCCATATTGATTATATAATTGTATCCTGAATATGTTTTTGTAAACAACTAAAATAACAAAACTTGTGTCACTGTCCAAATATTTTTGGGCCTAACTGTATTTTTCTCCACTTTTTTACAGGATTTACTGCTGTTAATAAATAATAAGACTGTAGAGGAAGGATCAGACGAGACACGAGCTGACGACACTCAACTTTATTTCCTCCAGCAAGCAGAACAGACTGACTCGGGTACCAGAGCGAATCTCTTTATTACAACTTTATTCCCGCCCTTGGCACCCGGAGTACACACATTAACATACACGACAATAGAGCATGACTCAACACAATACTTTTGCGCCCATAATACCCAAGGTGTGAACAGCATCTTCCACCCCACACAA
Source organism: Pholidichthys leucotaenia (assembly GCA_020510985.1). Lineage (NCBI taxonomy): Eukaryota > Metazoa > Chordata > Actinopteri > Cichliformes > Pholidichthyidae > Pholidichthys > Pholidichthys leucotaenia. Next base: position 28,127,090 of record CM035846.1, on the reverse strand, counting down.
CAGGTTCACGCCTGGCATACCGGAAGTGAAGGCACATCTTCATTTGGTCCTTTATCACCTTGCGCTCCAACACTCGTCCTTGGTTCCTGCCCCTTCTTCTCCTCATTTCCATCTCTTACCTCCTTCTCCCAATTCCCCAAAGTCCTGGGTGGAGTGCGACCTCCTGTTGTGTCACCACAGAGCCCCCCCCCCCCCCGCCAACACCAAGAAGGGGCTTTAACCCTCCGGTGCTCTGGGCTTGAGCAAGCGCCAGTAATGGCTGTAACGTGGAGGTGCCGGGCCAGCCGAAGTGCCTTGCTGTCGTGGTGGGTAGGAGAAAAGCTCGGTCTCTGGTGAGCAGTCCTCTGGAGGGGGGAAAGGGTGGGGAGGGGAAAGATCTAGTCTCATGAAAACAGTTCTCTGTAGGGGGAACACCAACCTGCGGATCCACCGTAGGTGGGCGTCCACGCTGGGGAGCCTGGGCCAGCACCATCTGCTCATCTGCCAACACGTACACTGGCATAGGCCTGTCTATACAGATTGTTTCCTTACCCCCCCCCCCCCCAAGGTCTAACACAAAATGTTTCTCCCCTGTTTCCAATGCTCTGAACGGGCTGTCATACGGCGGACGTTGTGGTATTCTGTAGGCGATGTGCCTAACAAAATCAAATTTGGTACTTTCCAAACATTTTAGAACAAATGTGCGGGGAAAACAATGGCGCCCCAGCCATGGGACACTGACATCCTCTGCCCCAGAAAAAAAGGCATGTGGACGGGTTGGAACTGGGCACGGGGCTCTCCGGCAAAAATTCCCCGGGGATCCACAACGGTTGAGAAAAAATGAGGTCTGCCGGGGAAGCTGGCAAATCTTCCTTAGGCGCGGAGCGCAACCCCAGTAGAGCCCAAGGCAGGCGGTTGACTCAATTTGCGTCCGTTAGCGAGGCTCTGAGCACTGCTTTAAGCAACCTGTGAAACCACTCGCACAAACCATTAGCCTGTGGGATGTACACAGTTGTGTGGTGGATTTTGACCCCCAGGCTCTCGGCCACTGTGGACCAGAGTTCCGAAACAAATTGTGGACCCCTGTTGGAGGTGATGTCTGACAGGGTTCCAAACCGTGAGAGCAGGATGACAAAAACACGTGGGCTACATCGGCAGATGTGATAGAATTCAGCGGAACCGCCTCTGACCAATGCGTAGTGCGGCCCATGATTGTCAGAAGGTGTGTGAACCCCTGTGATGGTGGGAGGGGACCCATTAAATCCACATGTATGTGGGCAAACTTCCTGGCCAGAATTTGAAATGGCTAAAGGGGGGCTTTGGTGTGCTTCTGCAACTTAGCCTGTTGGCACGCAACGCACGTTGTGGCCCATTCTTTCACATCCCTGCGTAAGAGAGACCAGACGAATTTGGACCAAACCAGCTTAACCAAAGCTTGTATGCCTGAATGTGAAAGGGAGTGGACAGACTTGAAAATGTGGTGGTGCCAAGAGCCCGAAACAACCGGGCAGGGATGACCGGTAGAGACGTCGCAGACCGGGGGGGCACCCTTCTATTCTGCCCTGCTCTCCAGTTTTAATCCGGTACCTGCGGATTGGAGCGTGCAAATGTCAGCATCCCCGGTTTTGACGGCGGCCATTGCAGAAAAATCAATACCCACATAAATCGGAGAGACCAGCGCATGTAACAGGCAGTCCGCCACAATGTTAAGTTTACCAGCTACATGTTGGATGTTGGTCGTGAACTCCGGAATTGTGGCCAGGTGCCACTGCTGCTGAGCCGACCACGGTTCCGAGACTATGGACATTGCAAAGGTTAGTGGTTTGTGATTGACAAATGCGGTAAACTCGCGACCTTTGAGCCAGAACTGAAAATGATGCATAGCCAGGTGGAGAGCCAACAACTCTCTGTCAAAAGTGCTATACTTACGCTCGTTGTCACGCAAAGTACGGCTGAAAAAGGCGAGGGGTTTCTACAAGCCGGAGATGGGCTGCTCCACCACGGCTCCTACCGCTACATCCGATGCATCTGTGGTGAGCGCTATTCGTGCTGACGGGGCTGGGTGGGAAAGCAAAGCCGCATTGGCGAGTGCCGTTTTGGCACCTTTGAAAGCCTAGGCCCGATCAGGGGGTCCAGTCAATGCTATCCGCGGCTTTCTTCTTTTTAAGCGCGGTATACAGTGGTTGCAGCAGCTGGGCTGCGAGGGGGAGGAACAGTTGTAAAAATTGACCATCCCCCAAACTTCTTGCAGTGCCCTCACGGTTTGCAGACGTGGAAAATCTGACACTGCGCGTACCTTATCTGGCAGCAGGAACGTGCCTTCCGGCGAGATGTAGTGACCTAAGAAGTCAATTACTGGCAGCCCGAACTGACACTTTACCGGATTAACAATCAGCCTGTGTGCATCCAACTGCTGGAAAACCTGCTTGAGGTGAGTGAGGTGCTCCTCCTCTTGACGCGTTAGCCACCAAAATGTCATCTAAGTAGATGAAAACGAACAGCAAGTCACGGAGCAACGCGTCCATCATCCTTTGAAAAGTTTGTGCTGCGCCCTTCAACCCGAACGGCATGTGTGAAAACTTGAAAAGACCAAAGGGAGTTATTACTGCCATTTTGGTGACTTCCTCAGTGTGACCTGGGACCTGGTGGTAACCGCGGACCAGATCCACTTTTGAAAAATACGCCAGTTCTGGCCAGGTGCACAGAAAAATCCTGGATGTGCGGGATGGGGTAATAGTCGTGTTAGGTGACACTGTTCAAGTGACGGAAATCATCGCACGGCTGCCACGAACCATGGGACTTGGGCATCATGTGCAGCAGGGACGCTCAAGGGCTGTTGGAGCGCTTAGCGATCCCTAAGCATTCTAAGTCAGCGAACTCCTCGAGCACAATGGCTAGCTTAGCTGTGTTCAGGCAGCACAGACACGCAAAAACCGGAAGGCCCTTCATGGTGATAAAGTGCTCGACCCCATGCTTGGTTACGGTAGCAGAAAAGTTGGGCACCATGAGTGTGGGAAACTCAGCAAGCAAACGCTGGTACTCATCCCCCAGAGCTAAAACATTTGCATGTGTTAGTGGCCCAACTCCCCAAGCTTTACAGGGTAATGAGGAAACAGAAACAGCATCGACTAAACATCTGTTAGCAATATCAACAAGGAGACCATAAGCACACAGAAAATCAGCACCTAAAATAGGAACTGGACATGCAGCTACCACAAAGTCCCTCTCATAATTGCGTCCATGCAAACATACAGTCACTGACCTTTCACCAAATGGGGGAGATGTTGGTGGCCATTCACAATGGACTGCAGCCTTCTGCCAGCCTTTCCACGCTGACTGGAAAAATGAGGCTCTTCTGGGAGCCAGAGTCCACCGAGAACTGTCTCCCAGAATTTGTGTCCTTGATGAAAAGCAGCTTCTCCCTGTTGCCAGCAGCCGTAGCTGCTACTGTCTGCTTGCTGGTCGCTTTCTGCGTCCTCTGGAAATGACATGGTGGCAGACAACGTTGCACGTCGGTGACAAAATGGTGATGATGAAAGCACACGTCTCATTCCTGTGTTTCCCTGTGGCCGTGCCGGTCACCATCTGCGGCTCCTTCACTTCGCTATACTCCGCAGACGATCCCGGTCTCACTGAGTGGATACCAAATCTCTGCTGTTCGACCTTGTTGAACTCCTCCGGAGATCTCGATCTCACTGCTTGGACACTGTAACTCCTGTTAGCCGGGATGATGCAGTCTGCTTCCTCTGCCAGTGCTCGATAATCGTTGGTCACCAGCAGCAGCGAGTTGGCCAGGATTGCCCTCAGCAAAGCTGGTAGCTTCTCCAGGAAGAGGTGGGCAAAGAGGAAAGATCCGTCATCTGCGCCCAGCAAAAACAGCATACTCTCCATTTACTCAACGGCTGATCCATCTCCTAATTCCATGTGTGGGAGGATCCTCTCTGCTTTCTCTCCGGTTCAGGGGACATAACAACGCAGCAGCAGCCATTTGAGAGTGTCATATTTGCCCCGGGCTGGGGGAGCACAAAGCAGGCTTATTGAGCACCGAGTGGCGTGCGGGTCCAGTGAAGGTACCACATAATGGTACTTTGTGTCATCCTCCAAGACTCCATGGAGAGCGACGTGGGCTTCCATGTGATTGAACCAAGCGACTGGGTCGTGGAGCCAAAAGTCCGGGAGTTTGACCGCCATGGTGAGCGTAGTGGAGGGAACCCCAAGCGCGGATGTTCCCGCGGAGGTGCTCGGTCTGTCTTCCAGTTTCACGTCTCAGGGTCACCAATGTGGAGGAAGGATCAGACACGAGCTGACGACACACAACTTTATTTCCTCCAGCAAGCAGAACAGACTGACTCAGGTGCCAGAGCGAATCTCTTTATTACAGCTTTATTCCCGCCCTTGGCACCCAGAGAACACACATTAATATACACGACAACAGAGCATGAATCAACACAGTACTTTCGCACTCAGCATACTAAAGGTGTGAACAGTGTCTTCCATACCCACACAGTAGGTTCACGCCTGGCATATTGGGAGCGAAGGCGCATCTTCATTTGGTTTATTACCCCCTAGTGCTCTGGTGCCCGTCCTTGGTTCCTCTCCCTTCTTCTCCTCATTTCCATTTCTCACCTCCTTCCCCCAATTCCCCAATGTCCTGGGTGGAGCGTGAGCTCCTGTTGTCACCACAAGACAGTGTTTCTGTTTTTATGTATGAAGTATAAGGATCATTTGCTTTTAAAAAGGTTGTAAATTTAGTCCAACTACATTTTAGCATGCAATAGTCAAATTAAATTATATTAAACATAATTTTCCAACCATAAAATTGCAGCTGGTGGAAAGGCTGAGTGGCCACAGTGGCTGGTGAGCAAAAGTGTCAATTTTTTTCAAACTTTATTGAACAAAACAATTTACAAACTCTTGTAGGGTAAACAATACTGCACAAACAACTGAACCTAGAACAACAAAACAACGAGGGTGTTAAAATTCTTCTCCAGTGAGGCTATAATATAAAATCAGAACAAAAGACAGTTAGTGAATGTATCAAAGAATTCTGAGATTGACTGATCTTTCTGTGCCAAAGTCGTTGAGGAAAGAATATAGTTTTCATTTCATTTTTAAACCCAGCTAAGGATGGTATTGTGTTCTATTTATTGACATGAATATGGTATTTACCCAAAATGACAATAATGTTTCACATTTTCTTTTTTGGAATGTTATCCAAGTACAAAAAGTACAAAAAGGATCTGAAATGCCTCAAGAGGAATATCGATGCCAAGATTAATCCATCTAAAAACATGGCTCCAAAACGGAGCAGATCTAGGACAGGAAAAGAACAAATGTTCAGTGGTCTCAGGTTCTTCTGCACAGAAAACACATGGCTCCACACCAAATTTAAATCTTCTCCGTAGAGTCTCTGCGACTGGATAAAAACTATTTATAATCGTAAAATGTGTTTCCTTTACCTTAGGTGGAACAGGCCACTTCAGAAAGTTATCATTTTGGTTCTTTGGCAAGCAGTTTTCCAGCAGTTCCAATCTCCTTGGTGTTCCAAAATCTATAAAAAAGTTTCTGTTCAAATGCATTGCCAGTTACTTTATTATAGCACTCTTTTTTCCAAATCTTAACTCCCCCTATTTTTAACTTTGGTAATTGAGTGGACACCTTGGAATAAGTTAAAATATTCCTGATTAACTGAACCAAGGGAAGTGGAATTGCTTTAAAGACTGAGTTATATTCTCTTACTAAACAATCCAATTTAAATTTATCAACAAATGATTTACGATCTAAAAAAGTTCCATTTTCATCCATCAAATCAATTCCATATAATATACAGTGGGGCAAAAAAGTATTTAGTCAGCCACCAATTGTGCAAGTTCTCCCATTTAAAAGATGAGAGAGGTCTCCAATTTTCATCATAGGTATACCTCAACTATGAGAGACAAAATGAGAAAAAAAAAATCCAGAAAATCACATTGTCTGATGTTTAAAGAATTTATTTGCAAATTATGGTGGAAAATAAGTATTTGGTCACCTACAAACAAGCAAGATTTCTGGCTCTCACAGACCTATAACTTCTTCTTTAAGGGGCTCCTCTGTCCACCACTCATTACCTGCATTAATGGCACCTGTTTGAACTCGTTATCAGTATAAAAGACACCTGTCCACAACCTCAAACAGTCAGACTCCAAACTCCACTATGGCCAAGACCAAAGAGCTGTCAAAGGACACCAGAAACAAAATTGTAGACCTGCACCAGGCTGGGAAGACTGAATCTGCAATAGGTAAGCAGCTTGGTGTGAAGAAATCAACTGTGGGAGCAATTATTAGAAAATGGAAGACAGACAAGACCACTGATAATCTCCCTCGATCTGGGGCTCCATGCAAGATTTCACCCCGTGGGGTCAAAATGATCACAAGAACGGTGTGCAAAAATCCCAGAACCACGCGGGGGGACCTAGTGAATGACCTGCAGAGAGCTGGGACCAAAGTAACAAAGGCTACCATCAGTAACACACTACGCCGCCAGGGACTCAAATCCTGCAGTGCCAGACGTGTCCCCCTGCTTAAGCCAGTACATGTCCAGGCCAGTCTGAAGTTTGCTAGAGAGCATTTGGATGATCCAGAAGAGGACTGGGAGAATGTCATATGGTCAGATGAAACCAAAATAGAACTTTTTGGTAAAAAGTCAACTTGTCGTGTTTGGAGGAGAAAGAATGCTGAGTTGCATCCAAAGAACACCATACTGTAGCATCATCTCACTTTGGCTCAGCAACAATTATTCTTCTGCTTAAGGACATTTTTGTTTCATCCAGGAATAACGTAAAGAAATGGATTTTCTTCCTCCAGGCCACAGCTGAAATCCCCTTTGTTTTGTTAAAACCAGCCTAAGGAATTTCCCCAATGTCCGGCTTCACTTTTATTGCCCCCATAAACATGCAACAGACCTGGCCACACAGACCCACAAATTTCCTTAAATTCTGGGAAACGCTGGATTTAACCAGTGAACTTTAAAAGTACATTATTACAAACTCAATTCTAAACCTTCATTCTTTTCAGAACTATGAAAATGCAGATGGACTCTGATGTTTTTGATGTGGAAAATATGTGTGAAATGCATTAATCTGTGATTTTATATATATGCATGCTAATGTTTATATGAATGTTTATTCCTGCATGTTGATTTAGAAGCACTGCTTATAATTTATACTAATCACTAAAGTTATCTTAGTTTAATACATAAAGGGAAATATTAACTTCCAGTATGTATCAAAGTTTTGCCTCGATATCACATGTGACTCCAACAGCCAATCTCTGCATGACAACTCTTCATTCCAAAGTGCTCCCAAACAATAGACTGTTTGTTCATTGGACTAAAAGTTCATCGAGCCCGCCCACGAAGGACGCTCATTGGCTGAGATTCCGGTCAGGCCAGAAACCCGCGAAACTCAACAGAGCTTATATAAAGGAGAGAGACTCCGGCTTCAGCCTCTTTTTCATCAGCTTCTTTTCTGCTCCGGACTCTCTTTTCGCCTGCTCTTTTCGTCACCGCTTTTCGGCTGCTCCATTGTCTACACACAGCAAGGAAGAACAAAGGACCGTCTGACCATGTGTCGCTTTTCTGAACACACAGCAGATAACTCGTAATTTATGTAACTTTGTATTTTCTTTTTCTCTTAAATACCTAGGAATTCCTATTTCTTTGAGCTCAATTCTTAATCGGAGTTAAACTCCAATTTTTATCCATCACTTTTTCTTTGTTAAACTTTCTGTAAAACCACCGTTTGTTTAATTTTAATGTAAACTTTAATCTTGATTTTATTTTATAATATTTTCCTTGACCAAGCACCCACCAGAAGCTATAATTTTTTATCTAAAGTCCGAAGCCTTTTTAATTTGAGATCGGATTGGATATCTTTTAATTATTATCGAAGACCTCTTGAAGAAAGACGCAGCCTTCCACGTCACGTGCAGCTGAGGAATCAAGGCTGTTCATCAAACGCTGAAGAAAAGTCATCTAACCCAGTTACAACTCTGGGTCATACAGCCCAGAATCCAGCCTCCTTCGACCGCTTGAATGTAAAGGTCAAACTGTGGACCCTGAAATATCTGCGGGCAGATATTTCCCCTAACATCCACGAAATCTTGGGCTGAGGACGGACGACAGAACTATCATCACCGAGGAGCACGTGAGCTGCAAAAACTTTAATTCCACTGCTGAATTAACGTCTGAGGTTCGGTAATAATTTGTATATCTAATCAGATGCAAATTAAGAAGCCCTTATGGTGCATATTTAAGGCACATATATGGCATGCTTGTATGGTATGCATTCTCCCCCACATGCTTCCAGTAGGCATGACGGTGCAGACCCTACAGATCAAACGTCCATAAGAACAATGCCCCAGCAGGGACCTCGGCTAGGAGGTGGGTGCTGGAGGAAGACGGAGGTGAGAGACAATGTCCCAGCAAGAGCCCCGAGGTGGAGAAGAGGACAGAAGCGCCAGCGAGTCTCGGGGACTGTGGGTTCATGTGTTTACCTAACTTCTGTGGGGTGAAGGTGTGAGATACTTGATGTGGGGGTTTTGTATCTCTGGGTTATAAAAGCTGTGGGGAAAGTTGGGTCTGTCTCTTTTTCTGCTGAGAACTTTGATGATAGAAGATGTGACTTCCAATAAAGCTTTCCTGAGATAATACACTCAGTCTCGTTTGTAAGGCATCTTCTACACTGGTGACCTACGACTACTTATGGCCGGTGACGGCGTGATTTCCGCACCGGACTCTTCAGGAGCCAACCAGGTTAACGCAGCTACCGCGCTACAGCTGCCTGACTTCTGGCAACACAACCCGCGCTCCTGGTTTACCACTGTGGAGGCGCAATTCCACCTTCGGGGAATCTCAGCGGATGCAACGAGGTTCTACCATGTCGTCGCGAAGCTGGACAGCCTCACAGTGCAACGGGTGGAGAGCCTGACCAACCACCCGCCCCAAGACGACAAGTATAGCGCATTGAAAGATGCCCTCATCCGAGCCTTCACTCCCTCGCTGGAAGAGCGGGCAGAGAAGCTCCTGGCGCTGACAGAGGGAGAAGCAGACAGGCCAGCGGATCTGATGGCGAAGATGATGAGCCTGAGAGGTGAGGACAACGACAGTTTTATCTTCGCTCACCTCTTCCTCAGAACGCTCCCGCCAGCAGTGAGAGTCACCCTGACCAGCTCGCAGCCGCTCGTCAACTGTAACTACCACGAGCTGGGACAGGTGGCGCAACGGCTCGTCGACTCCCATAGACGGCGCGCAGCCACGACGGCAGCAGCAGAGATGACCGCCCCTTCGCGAGAAGGAGGGAGACCAGAGGCTGCGGCACCGGATCCACTGACGGCAGCAGCGGCGGAGACCAGGAGAAGCGGAGTTGACAACGCCCTCTGCTTCTGCCATCGACGTTTCGCTGAGAAAGCCCGCAGATGCGTCCCACCATGCCGGTACCAGCGCCAGGGAAACGCCAAGACCGGGAGCCGGTAGCAGCTGCGACTCTCGGCACGAAGAATAGGCTGCTTTTCGTGACGTACGCGAATTCTGGGAAAGAATTCCTGGTGGACACGGGCTCCCAGCTGAGTTTTGTCAAGCCTACCTATGCGGACACACTGGCGCCGGCCAGCGGCCCCCTGGTGTTAGCGGCGAACGGCTCCACGATCAAAACCTATGGGGAGAAGACACTCCGCCTGTCCCTTCACGGGCGCAACTTCGAGTGGACCTTCGTTGTCGCTGCAGTTAACAGCAACATGCTAGGTGCTGACTTTTTGTGCTCAAACAGTTTGTTAGTTGATCTTGCTAATAGACGTATTGTAAATGCACTGTCTTTCTACTCTATCTCCTGCACAGCTCGGGTGGCCCTGCCTTCTGCACATTCCAATGTCACAGCTGCGGGTGGTAAGTTTCATGCATTACTCAACCAGTTTCCAGCACTCCCGGTCCCTACATTTTCAGCGTCAGTTGCCAAACACGGGGTCGAACATTTCATAAGTACTTCGGGCCCCCCTGTTTTTGCAAAAGCTCGGCGGTTGGACCCAGCTAAACTGGCCATCGCGCGCGAGGAATTTGCCAACTTGGAAAAGCTGGGCATAGTCCGGCGTTCGAACAGCGCCTGGTCGTCACCCCTGCACATGGTACCCAAAGCTGACGGCTCGTGGCACCCTTGCGGCGATTTCCGCAGATTAAATAATGCTTCAGCCCACGACCGCTATTTGATTCTGCACATCCAGGATTTTTCGGCGCATTTAGCGGGGGCGCGCATCTTTTCCAAAATAGATTTGGTGCGTGGTTATCACCAAGTTCCAGTCCGTGCGCAGGACATACCCAAAACGGCAGTTATAACCCCTTTCGGGCTTTTCGAGTTTTTGCGCATGCCTTTCGGCCTCAAGGGTGCCGCGCAGACGTTCCAACGCATGATGGATGCAGTGCTGCGCGACCTCCCTTTCGTGTTCGCTTATTTGGATGATATTTTGGTAGCCAGCGCGTCCGAAGCCGAGCACGAACACCACCTCACAGCCGTTTTTCAGAGGCTCACAGACCACGGGCTAATCATTAATCCAGCGAAGTGCCAATTCGGGGTAGCGAAAATCAATTTTTTGGGACACCGCGTGTCGCCAGAAGGCGCGGTCCCGCTGCCGGATAAAGTGCGCGCGATAACGGATTTCCCCCAACCGCAGACGGTTAAGGCGCTGCAAGAATTTTTGGGGATGGTCAATTTTTATAACCGTTTCCTCCCAAATGCGGCACGGCTCATGCACCCATTGTACGCGGCATTAAAGAAGCAAAAACCTGCATCTAAGGTCGAGCGGTCCCCGGATCGGGAGCGCGCTTTTTCACAGGTCAAATCAGCCCTCGCGAACGCTGCGTTATTGGCACACCCGGTGCCGGCAGCTCGCATGGCGCTAACCACAGACGCCTCCGACGTGGCAGTGGGAGGGGTTGTCGAGCAACTGGTGGCAGGATGCTGGCAACCACTTGCGTTTTTCAGCAAAACATTGCGCGAGAGCGAGCGTAAATACAGCGCGTTTGACAGGGAGCTTTTGGCCCTACATTTGGCCATCCGCCACTTCCAGTTCTGGTTGGAAGGCCGCCGTTTTACCGCATTCGTGGACCATAAACCCTTTAACTTTTGCAATGGCTAAGGTTTCAGAGCCTTGGTCGGGCCGACAACAGAGGCAGCTGGCTGCAATTTCGGAGTTTACCACTGACATTCAACACGTGGCAGCAAAACACAATGTAGTGGCAGATTGCCTCTCGCGTGCAGTTGCAGCGACAGGCCCCCAGGGGGCAGATTCGGCGGCGGCAGACCTAGGCCAGGCTTGCGGCGCGGAAGCGCTCACAGCTCCGTTCTGCGTCGGGTTAGATTATGCAGCCATGGCTGCTGAACAGGTTGGCGACGCGGACGTGCGCGCGCTCCAGTCTGGGCCAACAGGGCTGAGGCTGGAGCACAGGGTGCTTCACAGAGGCATGCCCCCCTAATCTGCGATACCTCCACGGGGCGTCCCCGTCCCGTAGTCCCGGCTGCGTGGCGTCGCCGTGTTTTCGACTTAATACATTCACTGGCACACGCAGGCATCCGCGCGTCTATCAAAATGGTAGGAGAGAAGTTTGTTTGGCCGGGGCTGCGTAAACAAGTCAAAGAGTGGGCTGCAGCCTGCGCTGCGTGTCAAAGAGCAAAGGTACACAAACACACACGAGCCCCTCTAGAACCTTTTCACATCCCAGCCAAACGCTTTGATCATGTGCATGTCGACTTAGTAGGACCTCTTCCGCTGTCCCAGGGTTTCACACACCTTTTAACCATGGTAGACCGCACCACGCGCTGGCCAGAGGCGGTTCCTTTGGCGGCAACCACAGCGGCAGATGTCGCTCGTGCCTTTTTAACAGCTTGGGTCGCACATTTTGGTATCCCGTCAGACATAATGTCTGACAGAGGACCCCAGTTTGTTTCCGAGCTCTGGTCGTCCATGGCACTCAGCCTGGGGGTGAAAATTCATCGCACGACCGCTTATAACCCCCAGGCCAACGGTTTGTGCGAGCGCTTCCATCGGTCATTGAAAGCAGCCCTCAGAGCGGCTCTCACGGACACAAATTGGGTTGATAAACTCCCATGGGTTTTATTAGGGTTGCGTTCAGCACCTAAAGAGGATTTGCAAGCCTCTCCGGCAGAACTCGTCTACGCCCAACCCCTCCGGTTACCGGGAGATTTCCTCCCTGAGAACCCTGCTCCGGAGCACTTCCCCGCTCAGCTGCTGCAGAGCGAAGCAGGGTCACACACCCTCCCCGGTCCCGTTCATCACAGTTTTCCACGTGTTTTTGTGCCCAAAGCCTTAAAAAATGCAGAATTTGTCTTCGTTAGACACGACGCACAGAGGTTAGGTTTAAGGCTACCTTATGATGGACCGTTCAGAGTGTTAGAAACCGGGGAAAAGCATTTTTTGCTTGATTTGGGAGACAGGAGGGACTTAGTCTGCATTAACAGACTCAAACCCGCTTTTGTGTTAGCTGACAACCCAGTCCAGTTGGCCAGAGCCCCCCGCCGCGGCAGGCCACCCGGGAGGCGCTCTGCTAAGCTTTCACGATGATGTGTTAATGACTCTACTTCACAGATGCAGCAGACAGCCACAGGCAGAGCGAGACCTGCTCACAGCAGATATGGCAGAGAGTTAAAGCCCAAGCAGTGGGACATGTGATCTGTTGTGCCAAGTTTTTTTCTCTCTCTTGTTCTGTGTGGGGTGTCATGATTCTATGCATTTGAAATGTAACTTGTCCTTATTTGAACGTTTGGGGGGGGGTTATATGGTGCATATTTAAGGCACATATATGGCATGCTTGTATGGTATGCATTCTCCCCCACATGCTTCCAGTAGGCATGACGGTGCAGACCCTACAGATCAAACGTCCATAAGAACAATGCCCCAGCAGGGACCTCGGCTAGGAGGTGGGTGCTGGAGGAAGACGGAGGTGAGAGACAATGTCCCAGCAAGAGCCCCGAGGTGGAGAAGAGGACAGAAGCGCCAGCGAGTCTCGGGGACTGTGGGTTCATGTGTTTACCTAACTTCTGTGGGGTGAAGGTGTGAGATACTTGATGTGGGGGTTTTGTATCTCTGGGTTATAAAAGCTGTGGGGAAAGTTGGGTCTGTCTCTTTTTCTGCTGAGAACTTTGATGATAGAAGATGTGACTTCCAATAAAGCTTTCCTGAGATAATACACTCAGTCTCGTTTGTAAGGCATCTTCTACACCCTTAACATAACTCTTCTTTTCATTAAAATTCCGTTTTTATTTTCTTAAGATTAATTTAGGACTTTTTCATAATTAATAAACTTTCTCCATAAATTTGCGGGTTTTTTTATAATCTATTAACTCAAACTGATAGAAATTCATTTCTCAGTTTAACCCTGGTTCCGAAAATATTGACATTGTTAATCTATCATTTACAAGATTGATTTTATGATTAAGGAAATTACAATGTCTGTTCATCATTTCATTTAATAAATATTTAAAAATGAGAGAAGTTGTTGGGAATTTATTTCATTTTGAGTCTGTTTCAAGCCCAGGTATCGAATTCACGGAAAATTTTTTGAGACTGATTATTGATTAATTTATTGAGTGATCAAACAGGTATAAAGTGAAATTAAAGATCAAATTGCTTCTTAAAGATAGAAGCTGGTGCCCCTTACGAGTGTTATTAACTTTTTTGATGTATATGAAATGAGATTTGAGCTCAGATTCCAATACATCAATATCAATTAAATAATTCATACCTGATCATATTTATTATTTATTAATATTCCCATTTTCCATTACATTAATATTGGTGCTTCCCGTGTGAAGGCCTGGCTGAACTTGACACGACACAGACTCAGAGTGAAAGAAATTAATACTTAAGCTGTGTGGGATTTTGGTCAATTTTAATTCACAAAGGTGGTTCAATTGTTTGCAGCTCTTTGTCTCTCTCTGTGTCACGAGGGGGAGGGGGTGAATTCGCCCCCGATTACTGCTGTGTCTGTGTGTGTGTGTGTGTCTGCTGACCAAGAGAAGGTGGGGGTGAAGACCCCACTGCACCCTAGTCAGTTTAGTTTTTTTAATGCATGCTTAAAAGTGATTACACGCTGAATAATTAAAATAGGCCTGGGAACAAAATAGCGAAGAAATCCTATTTGTTTTCCCCATTATTTCAACACCCCACAGGCGACGCAAACCCTTGGAGGATTTAATTGAATTAACCATTGTATAAACTTGTTGAATAAAGTTTAGGGAGACCAAAGTTTTCCCGCCTTTGGAAAGCAAGGCGTGGTTTTATGGACTGAAGCTTGAGCTACATCCACGTGGCACGTGCACGCTCAGTCACACACGCGACTGTCAAGCTGTGCATGAAAAAACTGCGCATGTGTAGATCGGCTCAGCGACGCCATCTTAAGTCTAGGTAGAGTTCCCTGTAGCCGCCATTTTGAGTAGAGATCCTTGACTCCTTGTGACGTCATTGGGTTTCCTCTTCTGGAAGTGCAGACGAAAACTGTCTCCATCTTGTGGTGAAACATAGGGACTGCAATTTTATTTAAACATAATCTTTAAAGACGATTTATAACCAAATTAAGTCTTCAAAGTAACTTCAAAGCAATTCATATTATTCGGAATAAACTAAATTTAACACTAATCCAAACTTTTATGCCAAGAATAAAAGGAAAAGGACCTGTTGGCTTCTCAAAGTTTTTTCTCAGTGGTGAAATCCCACTCATTGCATAGATTCCTATAGCAGGAACATATACATACACCTCTATTGTATTTAATCACTTATATAACCACATATTATAATCTTTTAAGCTAAAAGCAAACATATTTACACACTTTTAAGCAAAAAGTTGCAAACTTTGAAGCTATAGGTGTGCTTATTTTGCTGTTTTTAAATGTGATATGGTGTGATTCCCTTCCCACAGAAACCCAGTTTTAGCTTAAGGATTCTAATGCTGATGTTTACTCAAGAGTAACATTAAAGTAGGATTAATCTGTGCATTTTGACAAATTTACAGACTTAGTGAATATTTATAATTTTTCCTCTTTCTCAAATTTAGGAAACCACATCAAGCAATTAACACTTAAGAGAAGCTCTAGGTGTTATTTAAACTCATTGTGTCATTTCTGATTCATGCTTTCTCTATAGGAAAAGAAAAACATTTAACCAACCTGCATAATTTTCAAATTTTTCCCAGGATTTAAAAGAAAAGTCAAAAGGGTGCAAACATTGATTATTTTGTAAATAAGAATTTTATAGATCACAATCAAGTAAGATCACTATTGGCTTCAATCCTAAGAAATTCTAGGACACCAAATATTCAAACAATTCACTTGTTTCTAATTTGTAAATATTTTAAACATTTAATGCTTCAAATGAAAATAGGCTTTAACAAATAAAACCAAAGGAAAGCCTTAACTTTAAAAGAAAGTGGAAACTTATAATCTTAAATCTTTAAAGCATTTAGCCTCTTTTGCTTTTGGATTTCTTTTGTAAATAAAATCCTCACTTTCAAAGTGACATTTTGCAAAATCCCAAAGCTAGTTATTGATGACAAATTCCAATACTAGACTTGAAAATCAAAGGAAAAAAGTCAATCCACACAATTGAAATTTCAGTTTTGTTTTGCGAAACAAATTCAAACCAATTTCAATTCAACTTTATTTAACAACATAGTTTCAACGAACGAATTAATTGAAGCATCGCTACATTTCTAAATAATTTCAAAATTCTATTTCCCATCTTGCAAGCCTACAAGTTGAAACAAATTCTAAAGGAACTTTCAACTATCACGGTTGTAAAATAAAACACTCAAGGTTAAACCTTGTTGAACACATTTAAGAATAATCAACAAGTTGAATTTTTTTTAAAGGCTAAATAACAACAACGGTCAAACATGACGAGTCATCAGACAACCGACCAATTTACCAAACTGGATGACCTTCAAACAACATTGGAAGCATGGACTTCTAATTTAATTTCTAGCTTCACAACACGGGTCAAGGAAACACCGCCCGAAGGATTGGAGCAACTCACTGAAGAACTTTTGAATGAACACACTGAAAAACCACCAGAAGGCAAGGACCTCACCAGTGTGTTAGGTAAGTTTGCGCTAACTTTAGTCGCAAGATTAAAGGTAGCCGAGAACGAGCTAGCAAATCAATAAACAACGATCCTATCTCTCCAAGAAGAGAACGAGACACGGAAGGAAAATTTGGAACAATCTCAAGAGGAGAATGACAAAACTCAAAATCAACTGGATGAAGCGGTACAAGATTTGGACCGTGCAGAGTCAGAAAAGGAACGGTTAATGCATAACAATGACACACTTCATCAAGACAGCAATGAACTTGAAGATGTCCTTCAAGACACAAAGAAGGAACTCAGAAGAGTTGAAGGTCAACTTGAAAATGTGAAGAAGGACTACAAGGAATGCCAACTGCTCCTAAAGGAAAGACATGAACACCGGGACACCCACCGCGCTCCCTCGCCCGATTCCCGTTTCAAATACGGACGACCGCGTGGACAGCGTGCGTGTGCCCCTTCAGACCGCGACCTTGACAAGATCGCGCAAAATATCACCAAATTTGATCCAGGACCTACGGGTTCACCTGATGCCAAAGTCTATTTACAGGACATTGATTACTACCTGCGTAAGCACCCTGATGCTACAATTGACGATCGCATCTATCTGATTAAACTAACATCTAACAGGTCAGTATCAAAATTCATAGACAGACAGCCAACAAACATCAAAGCAGACTACATGCTGCTCCGCGAAGCCATCGAAAAGGAGTTCTCCGACGACTGCCTACAAGCAGGGCTAACCGCAGCCCTAGCCGTAAAGCAAGGACGCTCAGAGCCAACACAAGCCTACTACCAGAGACTCCTACTTGCATATTTTGGATCTCAAAATACACCAGGGATGGAAGAAGACCACAATTTCAAGACCCTCTTCATCCAAAACCTCCATCCCACTGTGAGTCATTACCTAGGAGTTACAGCTAACCCAAGGTCAAACTCAATAAGTCAGCTGAGAGAGTTTGCACACTATGCGTTCCAAAAACGGCAACAAAGTCGCAACAAGCACGCCGAGCCTGCCACAGTGCAAGCTATTAGCGATGCATCTAACACCTTGGAGTTGGAAGGAGCCCCTCGCTCTACTCCACCTCTTACACCGCGAGTACATCAACAGCCGAAGCATTTTCCCAAGCGACCTCAGCAAGGTCAAAACCACAATAGGTCCTCTGGATACCACTTTGGACCAACTTTGCGAAAACCCGACTACCGTCGTAGACCATATCCACGGGATAGGTCACGAGAACGCGATACGGACTACCATGATGACAGATACCGATACGAAGACACGCGTAACCGCGACAAATGGTCTCCATCCCATCACAGAAGCTCAGAAGCAGAGACCTATCACAAACGTTGGAAGGAAGAAGAAACTCCTACATTCAGTAGAGAAGCTATTGAAATTGTCCAACACCTCCTAGCAGAGATTCCAAGCAACAAAGAGAATAAAACTGCTAACATTCTAGCTATATCAGCTGTGCCAACTCAAAACAAGCGTTCCAAACGAAGGAAACACAAGAAGAAAATCCCTCATGCAAATGAGGAAGGACCAAAGGACTCAACGCAGTCCAGTGCTGTTATGGCAGCCCAACCACAGGTCACAGACCACTCCTCTAACAACATGTCGCAACTCTGTGTCGAACCACCGGTTCCACAATTCCTATGCGATTTAAACGAGAGGGGGGTGGCACGGAAATTCTACCTTCCACTGACCCTTGAAGACATGGTGTGTCAGGACGCTGTTTTAGACACCGCTGCTGACATCACGCTCATGTCACACACCCTTTTTGACAAACTACGTGTAGCCGCTAACCGCGCTAACAAACATTTGAAACTGGAACCCTGTTCATTAGCTGTGCGACCATATGTGCTCACTAAAACAACCCTGTTGGGCGTATCACTACTAAACATGTCCATTGGACCCATGACCTTGACACATCCGGTCTACGTGTCCAAACTTGACGCCATTCCATTGCTTGTTGGCAAAGACCTACTGAACCGTTTTGAGCCACTGATTGATTTCAAGAACCTCAAACTATGGGCTCAAACGCAACACCCTCACCCATTTGACCCAACAAGAACAACTGAATCACAGTGCTTTGTTCTAAACACTTTGGACACCCCAAGTCTCACACAACTAGCACTGTTGGAACAACTGCAACCGATTGAAAGCGACCGCCAAGACCAAGATGAGTACTGTCCAAAAGAAGTCAAAAGTCACCTTCAAATACAAGGTCAAGCCAAACACTCAAATGATCTTGAAAACTCAATGGCCGAGCAGAAAACCCCAAACGGCCCCCTTGAAACCCTTGATACCCATGATTCAATGGTGGTGTCACATTTTGAAACCCACCCACCCACCCATGAGGCCTGCATGGTCACAAGAGCCACACCAACCGGCTCTCTAGACCCTCTAAAACCTCAACTTTTTGCGACAACGAACCCAACTTTTGCAAACGCAAGGCGCACAGTCACTCAACCGTGCAACCAAATGATCCATAAAACCGTCAAACACCGGTTGGATAAAACGGTACATGCGCTACCCGTATCTAAACCCTATGACATACCAAAACTGATACCACTTCATGCGACACAATCTTATCTGCAGCTATGCAATGGCACTCCTGATCATGCTTCCGACGAACCATCATCGCCACCGCTCAGTGTTCCTCGAAACCAGAGGGGGGTGATGACTGCCAATGCCTATAACATTCCAGCTGCAGAACACAAAAACGTCAAAATGACATACAAAGTTCCCAAGGCTGTATTTCAAAACCATTCGGACCGAGTTGCTAAACAACAGAAAGCGTACAACGATCAAAAACTCTCGCATGACAAACTGCGAAGGGGGGACAAGATCTTCCACCCCACATTTGTACCACAGACACTTGAAATAAATTTACAGGAAAGGAAAATCACTCCTAAATTCCTGCCCAAGTGGATGAATCCACACATTGTCAACAACAATCTTTGGCCACTCAAGTGCCAAACCCAGGACCCCATTTTCAAATGGGCTCACCAAAATCAGAGTAACCTTTACCAAAACCCCATGGGACTTGTCGGGTACAACACTGTCAAAGTAAGTCCATAAATAAGATTAAAACCAAACCTACGTCTGAGAAATAACTGTAGCTAACTACTAGCCTCAGGTACACTCGGTCGAATTTCTCCAATCAGTTAACTGCATCCAAACCTCCAGAAAGGAAAGGGTATATTAAAACCAAATTAGCCCTTAAACTAAATTTCAAAGACCTCTGTAAAATCTAATAAACTTCAATCAACTTACTATTACCAAATAGTATACACAAGACATTCAACACCATTAGCTTGAGCTAATGATCTTAAAACTCCCATCAAAGGTGAAAAACAAGCACAAGGTTTAGAGTTCAATCTCTTAAGCTCTATTCTGTAATTTCCCAGTTTTGGGATCAATAAAGTACATCCATCTAAAAGAAATCATTCCACCTCTAAGGGGAATTTTCATTTGCCAGCCAGGTATCTAAAGAAAGATCAACAAGAAGATTAAGATCCAAAACCACTCACTTTTGTTTGCCAAGATGATGGCCCTCCTGTTTATCAGTTTAGCCATCTGCCTAGCAATCACACCCACTGTTACCCAGTCAGAATTGGGCCAAGCCAAAACGAAAGGTCAAAGATCCTCGGGTGGATTCTTGACAACAGCCCCATCGTTAGAGCCTGTAGTTAACCTTAGCATGCCCACTGTTAACTCGGTCAACACCTCTAAACCGAAACGCCAGGTTGTCGAACCACAAATGGTTCCCAAAATCTTACAAGACACTGTGTTGGTTTTGAATGCTGGCTCCGAAGCTTCAATCAAACTCAACAAGGTCTTGAACTCTTTGCTCTTTGTGTTAAAGGTTGACTATGCTCACACACAGCCAATGTATATGTTACTCTCAGAAGTAGCTAGAAACATTAGCTTTTCAGTTAATGCTTTAGCAATGAATATGCTCTCTCATCATATCCTTTTTGCAGTAAATCCAAATTTACTTCTCATTGCCATCCAAAGAATGATAACGACATCCTATGCCCACTCAGTTTTTCCGAACAAAAGCCTCAAACACCCTATGATTTGGACATCTGTGGAACCATGGTTTAGTCTAACTAAACAAGTTCAATTTGAACCTCCTTGAGTCACCTCAATATTGATTAGTCTGAATCTACCTCAAATATGAAAGAATTTTATTTTTGCTTTTGACTAAGATTTTTGGATACATGCTTGTGTATATACAAATAATCATTTATACTTTATTTAGATTTTATGCACATTTAAACTGTTTTTGAAATTTTGACTAGATATTTTTCAGCAAACCCAAAACATTTATATCAAGTATGTCAAAACCCACATACTTCTAGTTCACTTTTTTTTTCAGTCTTTACAGGCTTATACAGAACTTTAGTATATCCTAGACAATTATACAATGTTTACATTTGGTCATGCCAAAATTATTTTTGAAATTTCCAGAAGTTTTTCAGAAAACCAAATTTAAGGACCTACACTTTGGAATAGATACTGCTCACAAGCTTAAGACTTATCGACATCAGAACTTTAGTTCAGCATTTGGATCAAGCCTCGCCAAATTGGGATTTGATGCCTAGGATTGCTATCAACGCTGAATCAACGTCACCATTGATACCAGAGGGGGGACTGTAGCATCATCTCACTTTGGCTCAGCAACAATTATTCTTCTGCTTAAGGACATTTTTGTTTCATCCAGGAATAACATAAAGAAATGGATTTTCTTCCTCCAGGCCACAGCTGAAATCCCCTTTGTTTTGTTAAAACCAGCCTAAGGACTTTCCCCAATGTCCGGCTTCACTTTTATTGCCCCCATAAACATGCAACAGACCTGGCCACACAGACCCACAAATTTCCTTAAATTCTGGGAAACGCTGGATTTAACCAGTGAACTTTAAAAGTACATTATTACAAACTCAATTCTAAACCTTCATTCTTTTCAGAACTATGAAAATGCAGATAGACTCTGATGTTTTTGATGTGGAAAATATGTGTGAAATGCATTAATCTGTGATTTTATATATATGCATGCTAATGTTTATATGAATGTTTGTTCCTGCATGTTGATTTAGAAGCACTGCTTATAATTTATACTAATCACTAAAGTTATCTTAGTTTAATACATAAAGGGAAATATTAACTTCCAGTATGTATCAAAGTTTTGCCTCGATATCACATGTGACTCCAACAGCCAATCTCTGCATGACAACTCTTCATTCCAAAGCGCTCCCAAACAATAGACTGTTTGTTCATTGGACTAAAAGTTCATCGAGCCTGCCCATGAAGGACGCTCATTGGCTGAGATTCCGGTCAGGCCAGAAACCCGCGAAACTCAACAGAGCTTATATAAAGGAGAGAGACTCCGGCTTCAGCCTCTTTTTCGTCAGCCTCTTTTCTGCTCCGGACTCTCTTTTCGCCTGCTCTTTTCGTCACCGCTTTTCGGCTGCTCCATTGTCTACACACAGCAAGGAAGAACAAAGGACCGTCTGACCATGTGTCACTTTTCTGAACACAGAGCAGATAACTCGTAATTTATGTAACTTTGTATTTTCTTTTTCTCTTAAATACCTAGGAATTCCTATTTCTTTGAGCTCAATTCTTAATCGGAGTTAAACTCCAATTTTTATCCATCACTTTTTCTTTGTTAAACTTTCTGTAAAACCACCGTTTGTTTAATTTTAATGTAAACTTTAATCTTGATTTTATTTTATAATATTTTCCTTGACCAAGCACCCACCAGAAGCTATAATTTTTTATCTAAAGTCCGAAGCCTTTTTAATTTGAGATCGGATTGGATATCTTTTAATTATTATCGAAGACCTCTTGAAGAAAGACGCAGCCTTCCACGTCACGTGCAGCTGAGGAACCAAGGCTGTTCATCAAACGCTGAAGAAAAGTCATCTAACCCAGTTACAACTCTGGGTCATACAGCCCAGAATCCAGCCTCCTTCGACCGCTTGAATGTAAAGGTCGAACTGTGGACCCTGAAATATCTACGGGCAGATATTTCCCCTAACATCCACGAAATCTTGGGCTGAGGACGGACGACAGAACTATCATCACTGAGGAGCACGTGAGCTGCAAAAACTTTAATTCCACTGCTGAATTAACGTCTGAGGTTCGGTAATAATTTGTATATCTAATCAGATGCAAATTAAGAAGCCCTTAACATAACTCTTCTTTTCATTAAAATTCCGTTTTTATTTTCTTAAGATTAATTTAGGACTTTTTCATAATTAATAAACTTTCTCCATAAATTTGCGGGGTTTTTTTTATAATCTATTAACTCAAACTGATAGAAATCCATTTCTCAGTTTAACCCTGGTTCCAAAAATATTGACATTGTTAATCTATCATTTACAAGATTGATTTTATGATTAAGGAAATTACAATGTCTGTTCATCATTTCATTTAATAAATATTTAAAAATGAGAGAAGTTGTTGGGAATTTATTTCATTTTGAGTCTGTTTCAAGCCCAGGTATCAAATTCACGGAAAATTTTTGAGACTGATTATTGATTAATTTATTGAGTGATCAAACAGGTATAAAGTGAAATTAAAGATCAAATTGCTTCTTAAAGATAGAAGCTGGTGCCCCTTACGAGTGTTATTAACTTTTCTGATGTATATGAAATGAGATTTGAGCTCAGATTCCAATACATCAATATCAATTAAATAATTCATACCTGATCATATTTATTATTTATTAATATTCCCATTTTCCATTACAATACCTAATGTGAAGCATGGGGGTGGAAACATCATGCTTTGGGGCTGTTTTTCTGCAAAGGGACCAGGACGACTGATCCGTGTAAAGGAAAGAATGAATGGGGCCATGTATCGTGAGATTTTGAGTGAAAACCTCCTTCCATCAGCAAGGGCATTGAAGTTGAAACATGGCTGGGTCTTTCAGCATGACAATGATTCCAAACACACTGCCCGGGCAACGAAGGAGTGGCTTTGTAAGAAGCATTTCAAGGTCCTGAAGTGGCCTAGCCAGTCTCCAGATCTCAACCCCATAGAAAATCTTTGGAGGGAGTTGAAAGTCCGTGTTGCCCAGCGACAGCCCCAAAACATCATTGCTCTAGAGGAGATCTGCATGGAGGAATGGGCCAAAATACCAGCAACAGTGTGTGAAAACCTTGTGAAGACTTACAGAAAACATTTGACCTCTGTCATTGCCAACAAAGGGTATATAACAAAGTATTGAGATGAACTTTTGTTATTGACCAAATACTTATTTTTCCGAGGAATTTACCAATTAATTCGTTAAAAATCCTTCAATGTGATTTTCTGAATTTTTTTTTTCTTATTTTGTCTCTCATAGTTGAGGTATACCTATGATGAAAATTGGAGACCTCTCTCACCTTCTAAGTGGGAGAACTTGCACAATTGGTGGCTGACTAAATACTTTTTTGCCCCACTGTATACTGCTCAAAAAAATAAAGGGAACACTTTGAAAACACATCAGATTTTAATGGTAAAAATAAGCTGGATATCGAAATTGTGGCAGGCTAGTCCAGCTTCCTGAGATTAAAGGAACACTTTTTAATCTGAGTAAGTAATCTGACGCTTCCTGGCCCCCGCTGCCGCTACCATCGCTGGCTCCTCGCTTGAGTTGCTTAATCCCCATACTCTTCTGGCAGAGGAATTTACTGCCTCTCCCTTCCTTCCAGTCTGAGATGAATATCACATCATGAGTCCCCCATATCCCTCTCAGTCACATTTCAGCAAAAATTCCAAACTTCCAACTTTTTCAAACAGGTTTTTTTTTGTATGTGGAACCAAAGGGAATCAGGATGAGACAAATTGTTTCATCCACTTCTATCTGAGCATCCCAATGACAGATTCAAATTCAGCTGCTTTTAGCCCATCATTTTGCTAGTCCTTAATTATATATGATTCCTTTTAATAATGGGTCTTGTTTTTCCAAACAAAGTTAAAAATTATTGAATTTATTTTTTAATCAGTTGAGGAGGACATACAAGGTTAATGCAGTGGTTCAACAAAAATAAATTATCTCTAAATTAAAAAAAACAAAAACAAAAAAACAAAAGATTATGTTGTTTGGAAATTATTAAACAAATCATGAAATTATGGTAATGATAGATGATTCCAAAATTGAAATATTACAGGAAAATAAGTTTCTGGGGGTGACGCTAGACAATAAAACCTGCTGGAAACCTCACATCAGTCACATCCAGGCCAAGCTGGCAAAATGTATAGAGATACTGGGGAAGATAAGACACATTTTGGACTATGAATCATTATTCTTACTGTACAATTCACCGTTTTTACCATATCTTAACTACCGTGTTGAGATCAGAGGAAAAACACCTACACAACCAACCTACAGCCAATATGCACATTTAAAAAAAAAAAGCTATAAGGATAATAAATAATGTAGGATATAGAGACCATACCAACTCATTTCATTAAATTTAAGACAGAACAAATAATGTACAGGGTAATTAATAAGCAACTTCCTACTAATATACAAAAAATATTCAAAAAAGAGACAATGATTACAATTTGAGAGGAGACTTAAACTTTACAAAACCGAAGGTTGGAACAACAAAGAAAAGTATGTGCATATCTGTCTGTGGGGTGGATTTGTGGAACAGTTTGGAGCTGGAACTGAAACTATGTACCAACAGAAACCAGTTCAATAAGAGGTATTGTGGAAGATGAAAGCAGACGAGGCAGCGAGCTGCACAACACATGAACTTTGTTCACCTTCCAACATCATGGACAGAAAATACTCTCTTCCTCCAGCGACTCCAGTGTCTCCTGAACTCCCCGGGGGGCAGATAGTCCTATTAGGTCTGAGACCCCCGGTGCAACTTCCTCCTTCAGTCCTTTGTTCCATTCCCCCCCCACCCCCCCCGGCTTCCCACTCTGGGTGGAGAACCTCCACACACACTGCCACCACAGTATAAACATTATTTGCTAAAAGGATATATGTTAAAGGTGTAGCATTAACATGTAAGATGCACTAAACTCACGCTGGGACACTATGGTATGGTAGGTGGGACGGCACTGTATAACTCTTGTTTGGGGCTGGGTATAGATGTATGTACAGTATATGTATGGACTGTATGTATGTATGTATGTATGTATGTAGGGATGGATGGGTGTCAGTGTTGATTTGTATGAAATATAGTTAATTGTCTACTTGGGGTTCTTAAGAGGAAATATGTATATATTTCACACAATTATATTTAGGGAAAAGAGGAGTTGGAGTAAATAAGTATTAATTTCTTCCTTCTCCTTTTGGAACACTGTACACTGTCACTTTTATTGCACTTGTCATTTGCTGCTCTGCTGCGACCCGGGCTACCCTGTGCTGCTACTGTGTGTGTATGTTTGTAGTACTTAGTTTGTAGTACTTAGTTTTTAGTGCTCAGTCTGAAGTATCATAATGATGTTTTTGCTAAAGGGACTGCTTGTGATCTGGTTGCTCGGGATAATATGCTACTGTACCCAAGTGGATCGGGACATGAGGCTGACAACGCTCCTGAGCTATACTCGAGACCAGCTCCTGCTTCTTCTTTCCAGCCACGTCTCGGCACCCCTCCTGCCTTGGGAGCTCTTACGAAATCCGACGGGAGGACGTAGAAGCCGGTTGCGGAAGAGAGGGAAACGTGGCGGAGTATGACAGAGACTGCGGAGGAGAGAGAACAGGCCGTCACTGCCATCCATGTTGCTCTGTAATGTCCGCTCACTGAAGAGCAAAATGGAGGAGCTCAAAATCAATGCCAGGCTCCTATACGAGTACTGGGAGTCATGCCTGCTCGTTTTCACGGAATCGTGGCTTCAGGAGGACGTACCCGACTCGCTCCTATCCGTGGACGGCTTCTCCCTAGTGCGGCAGGAGAGGGACGTGCTCTCCGGTAAGATCAAAGGAGGAGGTATTTGTGTGTACGTTAAGAACAAATGGTGTTCACAGTTCACTACGAAAGAGTCGCTTTGTACCCCAGACATAGAACTGCTGTGTTTAAGCCTGAGACCCTTTTATCTCCTCCGTGAATTTGGAAACATTTTATCATGCACCGTTTATATCCCGCCCAGTGGGAACGCTTTCAACGCGGCGAATGCTATCGTGGACTGTGTACACAGACAACTGGAACACACTCCTGAAGCACCTTGTTTGATTTTAGGGGATTTTAATCACTGCAAACTGGATGCGGCACTGCCTGGCTTCAGCCAATATGTGAATTGCAGTACAAGTGGGAAAAATATTTTGGACAAATGCTATGGGAACGTCAAAAATGCCTATATAGCAAGGGTTAAGCCCCCCTTGGGGTCCTCAGACCATAATGCTGTTCATCTGATTCCTACTTACAAGTCCTTGCTTAAAAGCAACAAACCACAGACAAAGACAATCTTCATATGGGACAATGAAGGCATAGAAACTTTGAGAGGTTGTTTTCTCTTGTACAGACTGGGGACTCTTCCATAACTTGGAGTTGGAGGAGGCCACAGATACCATAACTGAGTACATAAAATTGTACATAAAATTCTGTAAAGAAAATGTTTTACCTCAGAAAGTAATCACTATGTACCCCAATAATAAGTCTTATATTTCCAAGGAATTAAAAATGGTGCATAGTACAGAAAAAGATTGCTTTTAAAAATGGGGACATGTTAAGTGTGGAAAAATATACAGAAAGAAATTAATTACAAGCTAAGAACAGCTACAGATGAGACGAGGAAGAAATTTGAATCTGAATGCCTAGGAAAAAGTTCTAGGAAATTGTGGGACTCAGTTAAAGTTATGACAAAGATGACTCCATCCAAAACCTGCATTAATGTTATGAATGAGGAAGAAAAGGCAAACGAGTTGAATAATTTCTTTTGCAGATTTGAGACTAGAGATTTTTCTCATGAACAAAAAGCTGCTCTGGACGCTATATCAGTTTCAGGCTCTGCAAAAATTATAGTTGACCAGCATGTTGTGGAAAGATTTTTCTCACGTATGTGCCCCAGGAAGGCATCTGGACCAGACGGGATCTCTGGGCGCTTACTGAAGTCATGTAGTGAGGAGCTAGCAGAAGCCTGGAGTCCCATCTACCAGAAGTCTTTAGATACGTGTTCTGTCCCAGTAATTTGGAAAAGCTCTATTATAATTCCTGTACCAAAAAAAGCAAGCTGCAAAGAGAATAATGACCATCGTCCTGTTGCACTGACCTCACTGGTAATGAAGTGTCTTGAGAAGATTGTCACTGACATTCTGAAAACTGATTTTGGAGGACTTTTGGATCCTCTGCAGTTTGCTTGTAAAAATAATAGAAGTACAGAGGATGCCATTTTAACCTTAACCCATTCTGTGTTTAAACATTTGGAGGAGACAACCTCATATGCACGTCTTTTATTGGTTGATTTTAGTTCAGCTTTTAACATACTGCAGCCACACCTTTTAATTAAGAGGTTAAATGATTTTAAAGTGCATCCTGTCATTATTAAATGGTACATCATTTTTAACTTATTGTAAACAGTAAGTTAGTGTAAATGGAACTTTATCTAAATTTAGAACCCTCAGCACAGGAGCTCCCCAAGGCTGTGTTAGTTCACCATTTTTGTTCACCTTGTACACTGATGAGTGCAGAAGTGTCTATCCAGGCAATCAGATTATTAAATTTTCTGATAACACTGCTATTTTATCACTACTTCAAAAGACTCATGATCTGTCAAGCTATTTTATAGAAATTCAGAGGTTTGTCAATTGGTGTGATGACAGTCATCTCATTTTGAATACTGATAAAACAAAGGAGATGGTGTTTGACCCTCGGGGAGTTGGTGACCACAGGCCTGTGGTCATCCACAGCCACACTATAACACAGGTTAGTTCCTATAAATATTTGGGAGTATTTAATGACAATTCATTAACCTGGAGCACATATATTGATTACCTCTGTAGTAGACTACAACAGCGGCTGCATTTCTTGCGTAGATTAAGAATACATGGCATTGATAAAAGGATTATGTTAATATTTTACCAGGCTGTGTTGGAGAGCTGTATCAGATTCAGCATTACAGCTTTGTTTGGCAACCTCTCTGTGAAACTAAAGAACAGAGTGTTGCGTTTAATTCATACAGCATGGAAAATTATTGGAGTTAAAGAGTATTACCCATGCAGATCTTACACGACCAGGCAGCCTGTAGACAAGCCCAAAAAATAATCAGTGACATGAGCCATGTACGAAACAATGAATATGTGCGGCTGCCCTCAGGGAGGAGATACAGAGTCCCCAAGTGCAGGTTCAATAGATACAAGAACTCATTTATCCCGACGTCAGTAAAACTTTTAAACTCAGATAAATAGGTCAGGGACACTTATAACTCCTGTTCTTAATGGCTGCTGTTATATATTTATGTATGTATGTACTTGTATTATTTATAGGGTTTTATTTCATTTTATTTCATTTATTATGTACTACATCCATTGTGTATGTGTGGATTGTGCGGTTGCAGCATGGGTGACAAGCCCAAGACAAATTTCCCCTTGAGGGACAATAAAGTTTATCTTATCTTATCTTGTTTGTTTTTGCTTTATTGTTTGAAATAAAGTATATCATCATCATCATCATCATCATCATCAATCCATGTTGTGTTTATTTTACCTACAGGATTTTATATTTATACCCAGTCACGCTAAAGCAGGATGGTAGCTGCTTTACCACATATTTGGTCTGCTGTTTACATGATGGGGATCACTTTAGAAGGCCTGTTTTAAAGATTTCACAAATTGGGGGAAGTAAAGTTGGAAATTGACCAGAAAAAAATCTTAAATTTGCCAAAAAAAAAAAGTGTCTCAAAATAAAGACTAAAATCTAACACATTTTTGACAATAAAGTCTGAAATTAAGGAGAAAACGTCAAAAATTTACTAGAAAAAACTGCAAATTTATGAGACAAATTTTGCAAATATATCACCAAACAAATGCTGCAGCAAAGTGTTAGAAAATCTGCTGCTCCTCGCCTTGGAATGAAGAAAGTCTGGTTTGTAACCCAGCAGCTCCTCTCTGCTCAGACACTTCCTCGTTTCCTCCCTTCAGAGCTGCACCTTGATGATGGGTGGGGAGAGGGGAGAGTCCAAGATGGCGGAATAAGCAGACGTTATGATTCCCTGTGCGCCATTACGCGGCACACGAAGGAAGGAATGACAAACCCAAAAGCAGGAGTTGATTCGTGCATTTTATTGACTCAACCCCAAAGTCCAGTAAACAGCCCCGATAATTTACATAGAGTTGATATGATTAGATGAGGCCACCAGACATACAGGGACGTCACCTGGATGCTCAACAGCCTGGAAAAGGGAATGCCTAGTGCCACTATATAGTTGTCGGCACGGAGAAAAAGGCAGACATGAACTTACGGCTTGAGCAATCCGGGGCGGTCCGTGCAGTCTGGTGGATGAGGGTACACAGGAACAGCCACTAACAACAACAAAGCCCATGATCTTATGGCGTAAGAGAAGACAACGTCAGGCTGAAGGTTAATGTAAGTAATGAAAACTTGCATACATGGAGGGACACGCTGCCGTGTATGAAGCACATAATGCTCCAGCGGCCTCTCTCTACACTGACACATCATTTAAGTAATAATAATACTAACGAGGGAAGAGACCGCCGGTGTGAGAATGCGCGGGCTGAACATAATTAATCCCACGTGTGCATGAGCGAGTGTCTGAGTGTGTGAATGTGTGTGTGTGTGTGTGTGTGTGTGTGTGTGTGTGTGTGTATAACACCCATAATACAAAACAGCTGGTGATACTGACAGGAGGAGGGGGTGTGCCCAAGCTGTCAGGGAGCCGAGGACCCCAAAGAGCTCCCTGAAGGGCCTGATTGAAAATGAATAGTGAAACGGGCCAAAAGTAGTCACGGCATCAGAACTGGGTTTGGAGCACCAAACCCAGGGTCATGACAGAGCCCCCACCCCCCCCAATACCACCAGCCACAGAACAAAAAACACCACGAGGGACCCACCCAGAGACAAACAATTACCCAGGGTGGGAGGTGGGGAAAACATGGTAGGAGGGAGCAACCGGTAAAAAATGCAAAACAATAATATGCACATACAGTACAGTGACCCTCCTAACAGCCCCCCCTCCCCCAGGACACTAACCCCCCTCCCCAGGAATCCAAAGTTCAGGGGGTCGGCCAGAGTCCCAGGCACCAGGCATGGTGAGGGGTGACTGATCGGGTGGCCTGCCCGAGTCCCAAGTCCAGCAGGCAGCCCATTGAACAGAGTCCGGCAGCCTGCCAGGGCCAACCGGACCACCGGGCCACCGGGGAACTTAGGTGGCCAAGCCAAGGGATTGGAGCCCCCCCGCCCTCTAAAGCTTGGAGGAGGGGGACGGTAGCACCCGTGATGGTCCCGGTCCAGGACATGGCTGCGCCAGCGGTGGACTCCGGCTGGAACTCTGCTGCACCAGCGGTGGACTCCGGCTGGAGCTCCGCTGCACCGGCGGTGGGCCCCGACTGAGCCATCGCCACACCCACAGCATGCCAGCCGACCCGTGAAAGCACCAGACTCAGGAGACGGTCCACCGGGGAACCCCAGGCGAGGGCACAGGAGGCGGGTCCACGGTGACCACGGTGGGGGAAGCTGCACCCGCGATGGTCCCGGTCTGGAACATCGTTGCACCAGCGGTGGCCCCTTCCTGGGACCTCATTGCTCCCACAGAGCCCCAACTGGGCTTGTGCTGCACCCACAGTGGAGTCCGGCTGGAACCCTGCTGCCCCCACGGTGAACTCCGGCTGGAGTACCGCTGCTCCTGCAGTGGACCCTAGCTGGGCCAATGCTGCGTCCTCGGGAAGCTGATCGACCAAGGCGAGCACCACACCCAGGAGGCAGCCCACTAGTGGAACAACAGGCGACAAAGGCATCGTGGAACCCTCCAGCAGTGTTAGATCATCTCCGGCGACCCTGAATGAAGGCCCGGAAAGAGGGCACAAAGAAGGGAGGTCAGAGTTGCCGGCAGTGGCGGAGCCTTGTGAGGTGAGCTCTGGTGCAGCTGATGGCTGCACCCAACTCTCCTCACCAAGAGCCAGGTGAGATTTCTCTAAAGCTGAGTAAAGAAAATAATAGAATTCACTCGCCTGAACTTGAGCTCCACCACCCTCCAGGACTTCGTCGATCCTGCTGTGAGTGATGGATCGGGCACCGACTCTGTTGCGGCGGCCTCCGCAGCAGGCATGGTGATAGCTGCAGTCCTGATCTCCTCCAGCGAACTCTCCAATGCCGGCGACTCCTCAGGTGAGGATTCTGGAGGAGAAGCCCTACCTTGGGCTGGACCCCGGAATGCTGAAGCCAGGGGACGCTCCTCCGTCGGTGTAGGCTCCAGATTGGTCTCAGCACCTCTCCTCAGACCATGGTGGCTCTGCGGGGCTGGGGTAGAGTCCTTCAGCTCCACGGCCCCCTTCCTCCTCCTATAATTGAGCTCCAAGGCTGAAGGACGCTCAAAAGGGAAGTAAGGACATGAGAGAGTTGGTGGATTAATTTTTGCTGCAGCGGTCGGTGAGAACCCAGCAGACTGCACAAACTGGGCCTCACTCCCGGGCATCAGGCAAGGTGATTTATCAAATGCATTAATTGAATGAAAACACACTTGCCTGTTTATCCCTGGAGCAATGGTCCTTGCTGCAGTAAACCCAGCCCCCCGCTTCTTCTGGAGGGCAGGCGAAGGAGTTCCTCCTTTGGTCCGAAGCTGGGTCCTGGTGCCATGAAGTGGGCGAAGCCGGCGGAACAGGATCCAGTTCACCGGGGAAGATGCGGGGCTTCTCTTGCTGAGCTCTTCTCCGTATGGAAGCCTGCCTCGCATCACACGGCGAGGAAACGGGTGGAGGCAGAGGCGGTAGTGGTGGATGTGAGAGCGCAATTACCCGGGGATGAAGCCGAAAATACAGCCTCCGCTTCACCAGTTTGGTTACTCTGCCCCAGCAATCCATTTCGTCCCTCTGGGAGGTACAGCTGCGCGCGCTGGCTGCCAAACTTTCAATCGCCACGATGGCTTGGCAGTCCTCCCGGCTCCACCGTCTTCTCCACACAATTTCACCTGCTCGAGACATAATTGCTCCTCAAGGCAGGTGGGTGAACAAAAGCAGACAAAAAAAATGAAAAAGAAAAGAAAATTGCACTCACAACTCTGCTGGGTTTTCTTTTTGTGGCCGGAGCATTCTGTTATGATTCCCCATGCGCCATTACACGGCGCACAAAGGAAGGAATGACAAACCCAAAAGCAGGAGTTGATTCGTGCATTTTATTGACTCAACCCCAAATAATAAGTCCAGTAAACAGCCCCGATAATTTACAGAGAGTTGATATGATTAGATGAGGCCACCAGACATACAGGGACGTCATCCGGATGCTCAACAGCTTGGAAAAGGGAATGCCTAGCACCACTATATAGCCATTGGCACGGAGAGAAAGGCAGACATGAACTTGTGGCTTGAGCAATCCGGGGCGGTCTTTGCAGTCCTGTGGATGAGTGTACGCAAGAACAGCCGCTAACACCAACAAAGCCCACAATCTTATGGCATTAGAGAAGACAACATCAGGCAGAAGGTTAATGTAAGTAATGAAAACTTGCATACACGGAGGTACATGCTGCCTTGTATGAAGCACATAACGCTCCGGAGGTCCCTCCCTACTGACACATCATTTAAGTAATAATACTAACGAGAGAAGAGACCACCAGTGTGAGAATGCGTGGGCTGAACATAACACTGGTCAACACCAAATTTATTGTCTAAGATTTTTTAGCTAATTCAGAACAATTTTGATGTGCTGAATCCAAAAATCACATTGGTTTTGCTCAATCAGGTCAACTTTTTGAACTATGGCCACATGTTTTTTACATTTTTGTTTACATGTACGGGTATTTTCGCTTTATATGATGCAAAATTCTTTATTTCTTGAAATTCTCTGAATTTTGAACAATGATGACATATCATTCAATTTACATGTACTTACCTTTATCAATGTCTATGATTCAATTTGCAGTACAACTGCTTACAACTTAGCATAAAAACCTGACCTGATCGAAAGAAATGGATGTCATTTTCGGATTCAGTGGTGCAAAATTGTCTTAAATCAGTTGGAAAAACACAGATAGCTTACAAAAAAATTATTTTTATGTTGTGTAATTAATCCCATGTGTGCATGAGTGAGTGTCTGAGTGCACGCGCACACGCGTGTGTGTGTGTGTGTGTGTGTGTGTAACACCCATAATACAAAACAGCTGGTGATACTGACAAGAGGAGTGGGCGTGCCCGAGCTGTCAGGGAGCCGAGGACCCCAAAGAGCTCCCTGAAGCTCCTGATTGAAAATGAATAGTGAAACGGGCCAAAAATAGTCACGGCGTCAGAACTGGGTTTGGAGCACCAAACCCAGGTTCATGACAGACGTATGTTATGACTCAAAAGTGAAAACTGTTTTAATGGTCCAGACTTGATATTTATTCAAGCAACCAGCAGGAAACTTGAAATTATCCATCTTAACATCAACTAAGCCTGTTTTTAGACGGTGAAATACTCTTCAGCGGAAGATATTTGGTACGGCTAACAAGCAACAGGTTAGCATGGGCGACCATGATTACAGTCTGTTGTCCGATAACATCAGTACTGAGAAGGAACTGGAAGAGGATTCACAATCTTTTCAGAACATTCACACTCCTCTATCCAGTCCACACCCTAAAAAGTTGAAGAAAAAGAGACACAAAAGGACAACCGACTGAAGTGAGTAATGAAAATATCTTTGAAGCGGTGCAGCTTATTCTCAAAACAATTGACGAACAGCACATGCGGCTAAAGAGCTTTAAAGAGCGCATTGAGAAGGCAATATCAGAGACTCAGGAAAATATAAAGGAAATAGACAAACTAGACAAAGGTAGTAAACCTTACACTTGTAAACAAATTCTTGACAGAGAGATGCCTGGAAAATGCCAGATATAAAAGGAGATGGCATATGAGGCTCCAGGGTCTACCTGAAAAGTACAATGAGAATACTGGTGAAGTGGTGATTGGTATTCTCACCTGTGTGGGGAGCGTGAAATAACGAAGCTGAATTAGTTCTTAATTCAGGTTTTATTGTTGCACTACATCCCCAACAATCTCTCAAGAACAGAAGAGGATGAACTGCATCAGACCTTCACATTTATACCTCTCACACAAAGGAAGAATCACATATCACTGTCAAAACCCCCTATTGACATTAACTCCCCCTCAAGTCCTTCAGTCCTCCACCTGGCTCCTAGGAGGTCGGGAAGTCCTTTCAGCTCCTTATCTCCATACCTCCGTCTTCTTGTTGTTATCCACAGGTGGTCCAGACATATTGTCCCATCCAAGACGTGAGGTCAATCCACACATGCAATCTCCAGCATCCCACTTGTGCTTATGCATATGTAGGTAAAAATACATGAGCTACACCTGCATCATTCCCTGGTCTGTGGAGAAGCTCCGGAACACAGCTGACACGGTGCATCACCTGGACAGAAGGAGTGGCGCTGCCAACAACATGGTGAGGCCCATCGTCATTCAGTTTGCCATGTGCACAGTGTGAGATGAAGTTTAGAGAAAATCCAAAGAAGCCAAGGTTTGTAAAGAGATGAACATTCGCTTCAAAGAAGATTTCTGCAGAGAAGATAGAGAAGCCCGAGCAAAGCTGTGGCCCGAAGTTCAAGAAGCACGACGGAATGGGAAGAAGGCCTTCTTGAAAGAGGGCTACGCCATCACTGATGGGAGAAAGATTGATCCGTGATGCTGAGTATAAGGTCATGATACTGATTTAATAATATCTTTCTACTTTCTAAGGCCTTTCGATTTTTATTTTTTTTTGCAAAGGACACACTAAATTCGATTTACAATCTTTGTAACTTTAATTTAGAAGTATTGTTTTTTTCAGAAGTGCAGAAGCCTTTTTCGTTACCCTATTGGCAACTTTTGTTGCTCCTTTTTGTCAAGTATGCTTTTAGAGTACTTTGTTTTTCTTAAATGGGAAAATTAACAGGAATTTGTACTTATTTTGTAGTTTGTGATACCCATGTTTTTTGTGGTTAGTCATTTAAACCTTAAATAAATATCATAATCTCCCCGAGAGCTTTGAGGCAGCGCATGGAGAGGGAGGATGAAATAACGGATTTACGTGCAGGTTACACCACAACACATTTATTAAAGCAATTACAAACAGTCCAAAAGGGTGAAGACTCACAAAAATACGAAGGTACACTTACAGTTGGCGTTTGGGGGCCGGCATCGCCCCACGAATGGAGAAGGAGAAATGTGTAACCACGCTGGCGTCCCACAGCCAGTATCACTGTGTGGACACGAGGACCACAACAAACGTGGGGTGGCTAACACATCAAAATCGTGCTGACAACAGACTAATCACTGACAATGCAATGACCCAGCAATGCATGACTGGCAAAAGGCTGCTAAAGTACACGCATTGCTGGTGATGGTGAGATTGGGAGCACCTGGGCGAGGAGTGGGGAGAAGGCAAACGGAATGGGAACAGCTGGCGGTAATGAGAAAGGACGCGAGGTCGGACCGGCAGGCTGTCAGCCGGTGCTCACACAAGAGTGAGCCAAAGAGGGCTGCCTCACAGCTGCCGGCCAGAGAGCAGTGGCTATGGGTAAGGAAGCAGCACAGAAGTACACAATATACACATACACAGCGGCACCTAAACCCACAGGGAGGTCAGGACTGAGTCGGGGAGACCAAGCCGACTCGGCTCCTGTCAAATAAAGAGTGCATTGCTTATTTTATAGATAATTATAAGAAGGCTGCTTTAGATCCGGTGAGAAGGAATTATTTAGCTCATTCCTGCCAAAAGTAAGGGGAAAAACTCAAAACATTTTTGCTTTTTCTGATCAGAATAAGATTTGTTGAGATGTCTGTTTTGTTTTCATCTTTAAATGTTCAAGGTTTGAAAAATTTAGTTAAACGCAAGGCAATCTTTTTATTTTGTAAAGAAGTTAAGGCAGCTTGTTTTTGGTTTTTGGTTTTTTTTTTTTTTTTTAAACAAGAGACCCACTCTGAAAGTTCTGATGAGACTTTTTGGGAACAACAATGAGGAGACAGAATCCTCTGTTCACATGGTACCACACATTCTGCAGGTGTTATGATCTTATTCAATAGATTTCCAGAACAAATAGTCGATCACACAGAGGATGAAGAAGGACACTGGTTGATGTCTGTAGTAGAGATGTACAAACAAAAATTTATTTTACTCAGTGTGTCTGTCATAAACTCTCCGTGCGCTCTGCCATAGCGCACGGAGAAGGAGAAGGATGGAAGGATTTAAATGCAGGAGTTCACCAAACACACATTTATTGACAAACAGTTCACAAATAAGGACGAACAAGTAGGTTACAATAATGAATGTGCTCGGGAGAGCGGGGAGGACTACGGGGAGCTCAACTGACTCGGGGGAATGCAAACCGGGGACAGCCTAAGCCTAGCGGTTGAGCTGCGGGGAGAAACACCACCAGAAGCGTAGCAGAATTACTGCAGGGGCGAAATGCTTCTGGTCCAGCGTAGCAGATAACCACACAGAGAAACACTAACAGTTTACTCACGAATAGGAGCAGTCCAAAAAGTCCAGTTCTCCCATGGAGCACGAACAATAGACTTAGACTTAGACTTAGACTTAACTTTATTAATCCTTTTGGGATAACTCCCTCTGGGAGTTCTTTTTGACGTGAAGGTCACACCATGGAGACGGGAGTGACTCGTACAATGACCCAGCGGTGTTTGTCTAGCAAAGAGCCGCTTAAATACAAACGTTGCTGGCCACACAAATTGGGCACACCTGAGCGAGGCGCGGGAAAGATAATTACCGGGGCTGGGATCAGCTGGTGGAATTAAGGAGAGCAAGGGTGCGTGGTTGGACCAACAGACTGTCAGCAGCGTGGGAAAAAGATCACAGAAGCTGACTAACAGCTGCCGGTCAGGCAGTGGCAATGGAGATGGAAATAAGTACAACCTACACATAATGCACGTACAATGGGGAAAAAAGTATTTAGTCAGCCACCAATTGTGCAAGTTCTCCCACTTAAACGATGACAGAGGTCTCCAATTTTCATCATAGCTATACCTCAACTATGAGAGACAAAATGAGAAAAAAAAAATCCAGAAAATCACATTGAAGGATTTTTAATGAATTAATTGGTAAATTACTTGGTAAAATAAGAATGTGGTCAATAAAAGTTCATCTCAATACTTTGTTATATACCCTTTGTTGGCAATGAAAGAGGTTAAACATTTTCTGTAAGTCTTCACAAGGTTTTCACACATTGTTGCTGGTATTTTGGCCCATTCCTTCATGCAGATCTTCTCTAGAGCAGTGATGTTTTGGGGCTGTCGCTGGGCAACACTGACTTTCAACTCCCTCCAAAGATTTTCTGTGGGGCTAAGATCTGGAGACTGGCTAGGCCACTCCAGGACCTTGAAACGCTTCTTACGAAGCCACTCCTTCATTGCCCGGGCAGTGTGTTTGGGATCATTGTCATGCTGAAAGACCCAGCCATGTTTCATCTTCAATGCCCTTGCTGATGGAAAGAGATTTTCACTCAAAATCTCACGATACATGGCCCCATTCATTCTTTCCTTTACACGGATCAGTCGTCCTGGTCCCTTTGCAGAAAAACAGCCCCAAAGTATAATGTTTTCACCCCCATGCTTCACAGTAGGTATGGTGTTCTTTCTCCTCCAAACACGACAAGTTGAGTTTTTACCAAAAAGTTCTATTTTGGTTTCATCTGACCAGATGACATTCTCCCAGTCCTCTTCTGGATCATCCAAATGCTCTCTAGCAAACTTCAGACTGGCCTGGACATGTACTGGCTTAAGCAGGGGGACACGTCTGGCACTGCAGGATTTGAGTCCCTGGCGGACATCAGTGTGTTACTGATGTAGCCTTTGTTACTTTGGTCCCAGCTCTCTGCAGGTCATTCATTAGGTCCCCCTGTGTGGTTCTGGGATTTTTGCTCACAGTTCTCGTGATCATTTTGACCTCACGGGGTGAGATCTTGCGTGGAGCCCCAGATCGACGGAGATTATCAGTGGTCTTGTATGTCTTCTATTTTCTAATAATTGCTCCCACACTTGATTTCTTCACACCAAGCTGCTTACCTATTGCAGATTCAGTCTTCCCAGCCTGGTGCTGGTCTACAGTTTTGTTTTTGGTGTCCTTTGACAGCTCTTTGGTCTTGGCTATAGTGGAGTTTGGAGTCTGACTGTTTGAGGTTGTGGACAGGTGTCTTTTATACTGATAACGAGTTCAAACAGGTGCCATTAATACAGGTAACGAGTGGAGGACAGAGGAGCCTCTTAAAGAAGAAGTTACAGGTCTGTGAGAGCCAGAAATCTTGCTTGTTTGTAGGTGACCAAATACTTATTTTACCGAGGAAATTACCAATTAATTCATTAAAAATCCTTCAATGTGATTTTCTGGATTTTTTTTCCTCATTTTGTGTCTCATAGTTGAGGTATACCTATGATGAAAATTGGAGACCTCTCTCATCTTTTAAGTGGGAGAACTTGCACAATTGGTGGCTGACTAAATACTTTTTTTCCCCACTGTATACAGCAGAACCAAAACCCACATAGAGATCAGGGCCGAGCGGGGGAAAACCAAGCCGGCTCAGCTCATGACAGTGTCTG
Source organism: Pholidichthys leucotaenia (assembly GCA_020510985.1). NCBI lineage: Eukaryota > Metazoa > Chordata > Actinopteri > Cichliformes > Pholidichthyidae > Pholidichthys > Pholidichthys leucotaenia. The sequence goes on along the minus strand of CM035846.1, from coordinate 28,088,292 downwards.
GGTCTAATAACAAATGTCAGAACAAGGAGGCGATGTTGAGTTTACCTCTGCTGATAAACTAATGGAAAATTAAATATGTGACTGAAAATGTGATAATGGGAGGTGATTTGAACATGGATCCTAATTCGTGGCCTGATAGAGTACCATCGAGAGGTCTGCAACCTGTGGACGATGACACCATAAAGAAGTTATGTCTGGAAACAGATACAGTGGACTACTGGAGGATCTTAAATCCCACCTTACAGAAATATACATGGGTGAACCCCTCAAACACTAATCAGTGTTCTCGACTAGACTATTGGCTTATATCTCAGTCCTTCAGTAAATTTGTAACTAAATATGATATTGTACCATCTCCTTTAACAGACCATTGCCTCATCAGTCAGTCACTGACTTTTGTACAACAACCTCCAAAATAACAAAACATCTGGAAATTCAACAAAGTGCTCTTGAATAATGAGGACTTTTGTAAAGAAGTTAAACTCCTCCTCCAGAGTGTGAATGACATGATTACATCAAATATTAATAAATGGGAATGGTTTAAAATTAAAGTGAAAGAGAAGGCAATCATAACAGCCACAAGGCTATCATAAATTCTTAAAAAAAAAGGTTCTAACTGAAAAAAATAAATTCATTATCTGGTAAGCCGGATATTTCAAACCAGAATGATACAAAACTACAAAGTCTTCAAAGGCAATTAAATGAACTATATTTGGAAAAAGTAAATGGCGCCTTTGTACGAGCCAGAGCCAAATGGATTGAACAAGGGGAAAAGAATTCGTCTTATTTTTTTTGGACTGGAAAAAAATTGACAAAATAGGAAAAAAAAAATTGTAAGTTGGAAATAAACAATGTTATTACTGTTAACATTGATCAGATAAATAAAGAAATTTGGCAATTTTATGATAATCTTTTAAAATCTAAATTTCAGGAAAATGAATGTGACAATTTTTTTTGATATTATCAATGATAAAATAACTAAAATAAATGAAGCTGACAAAAATGTATGGAACAGGATCTGACATTGTTTGAGACTGAACAAGCTTTAAAAAAAAAAAAAGAGTAACGGGGAAATCTCCAGGAATTGATGGTTTGACAATAGAATTTTATAAACACTTCTGGGACAATGTTAAAAATGTACTTTATAAAGCCTTCTTAGATTGTATAAAACATGGGTGTTTGTCACCTTTGATGAAAACTGGATTAATAACCCTCATTTCTAAATCTGACAAAATCTTAACCACTCTAGACAATTGGAGACCCACTACTCAGTGATGCAACAACTACAAATTCAATACAAGGGCATCTGGTTTGAACTTAAATTTGAATAAATGTGAATTATTGCCACTGTTTTCCTGTACCGATGTTCAAATAGAATCCATCCCTGTCAAATCAGAAATAAAATATTTAGGTATTAAGATAATGAAAAATGAGGATGAGTGGGAAGAAAAGAATATTCAAGACAATGATGAAAAAAGGAAAAGGTCCTTAAACCGTTGGCTAATTAGAGATCTTACAATTTTTGGTTAAAATTTGTCTGTTAAAAGTGAAGGAATATCAAAAATAATATCTCCTTGTCAATCCTTGTACAGTGGGGCAAAAAACTATTTAGTCAGCCACCAATTGTGCAAGTTCTCCCACTTAAAAGATGAGAGAGGTCTCCAATTTTCATCATAGGTATACCTCAACTATGAGAGACAAAATGAGAAAAAAAAAATCCAGAAAATCACATTGAAGGATTTTTAATGAATTAATTGGTAAATTCCTCAGTAAAATAAGTATTTGGTCGACTTCCGGTTATGGCTGCCACGTAGGACGGACGTGTCTCGCTCTGCTCTGCTCCTGGAGAAAAAAAAATCGGCAAATAACTCTCTCATTTGGGACAGAACGTATCCCAGCGTTTGGGCGAGGATATGTCGGCGAAGCCTAAGGCTGGAAAACCAGGAAAAGGAAAAAGCGAGCCGCCGAAACAGTCCAAATTAACGGACTTTCAGGTCTGTGACGCAGCAAACAGGGCTCCATATATGGCGGAGGAGGCTGGCAACGCTGCGATTTCTGCGGGGAATGGCGCAGATGCGCTGATGGCTGCCATGAGTTCAATGAGAGCGGACTTTTCCTCTAGATTTGATGGGATTATGACAGCGTTGGAAGGAATAAGAAAGGAATTGGGTGACTGTGTAGAACGAACGGCGCAGATGGAGCTCCGTCTCGCTAGTGCTGAAGATGACGTCACCCGTCTTCATTTAAAGGTGCGCACTTTGGAAAAAAAAAATAAATCTCTGGAAGATAATATTTTGGATTTGGAATCTCGGTCGAGACAGAATAATTTGAGGCTGGTGGGTCTTCCAGAGGAATCAGAAGGTCGGGACGTATGTTCCTTTCTGGAAAAGTGGATTCCGGAGGTGCTGGGCAGCGAGGAGTTGCAATCAGCAGTGGTTCTGGAAAAAGCACATCGCATTGGCCCACGGAGAGATAAGGGACCGCCGAGGACCTTAATTATGAAGTTTCTTAACAACAGAGACAGGATGAAGATCTTCAACGCTGCACGAGCTAAAAAAGGAGAGATTAAACACCAGGACCAGCAGGTGCGGTTCTACCCAGATTTGGCCACAGGAATCCAGCAATTGAGGAAGCAGTTTGATCCCGTACGTAAGGAGCTGCGCAACCTTGGGATTCGTCATGGTGTAATCTATCCTGCGAGACTGCTGACCACGTATGAGGGCAGAACCCACATCTTCAAGACCCCAGAGGAGGCGCAGGAGTTCATCAAGAAGATCAAAGAAGAAGAAGAGACTGGTGGGAGCTAAGCATGAACAAAATATAAGGTAGAATAATTAAGCATTTGCACAGGCATCTGACTGACTTGAAGTAAATAGTAAGTTTACAAAATATAGATTGTATTATATATTAAAAAAAAAAAAACAAAACAAAAACAAAACAAAAAAAAACAAAAAACTATGATGTACAAAGTTGTTAAAAATTTTGGAGTTAAGTTGGAAAACTACAGAGGAGAGTTAATGTTACGTCATTAAAAGCAGTAGAGTTAGGGTGATTGGGAGGATGAAGAAGGAGTGGCTTAGGCTGTTCCCCGTGGGTGTGGAACGGTCGATGGCTATATCGGGAGACAGAATTTTTCTTTTGATTTTGGGGGGTTTGCCACAAGTGTGGGAAGGGGAAATTTGTTTGTGTGTAGTTTGTAGGATGAATGTTCAACCACTCATGTTTTTGCTTCTCTGTATGAGCATGTTTACACTGCAAGGTAATCCCAAACTCTCTATTGATCATGGACCAAAGTGTTAATCTTAATTTAACTTCATGGAATTGCAGAGGTCTACAAAATTTAAAAAAACTTAAACAAGTTATGAATAAAATAAAGGACATGGGTTCAAGAATTGTGTTTTTACAAGAAACTCATCTGATAGAGGAGGATGTTAAAAGAATTAGGAGTAGATGGCAGGGAAGTGTATTCACCTCTTCATTTTCATCCCGAGCCAGGGGAGTTATGACTCTCATACATAAATCAGTTCCTTTTCAAGTGAAAAATGTAATTGGAGACAAATTTGGAAGATATGTAATCATTCAAGGTTCTTTGCTATTAGAAAATATAAATCTTGTGAACTTATATGGTCCCAATATAGATGATCAGAAGTTCTTTGCTAATTTATTTCTCATCTTATCATCACTTACAGGGCAACATATAATAGCAGGGGATTTTAATTGTACATTGAATCCAGGTGTGGATAGATCAACAGGACTGGATTGTACGCACATTGGATGTAGGATGACTATTAATCATTTTATGAAAGAATTGAGATTGTTAGATATATGGAGAGAAATGAAACCACAAGTTAAAGCCTATTCTTGTTATTCCAGTACCTACAAGACATTCTCACGTATTGATTATTTTTTGATTTCCACAGAATTAAGGTCCAAGATTCAAAACTGCTTTTATGATAACATCGTGATCTCTGATCATGCACCCTGTTGTCTAATATATGTAGATAAAAAATTGACAAAGGAATCAGGTAGATGGCAATTTCAGCATAAATGGCTTCAGGATGAGGAATTTGTCAAGTATATAGAAAAACAGATAGACGAGTTCTTTGACATCAATACTACACAAACATCAGCATGTGTAAAGTGGGAGGCTTTCAAAGCTTTTATTAGGGGGCATATTATTAGTTATACAGGATCAAAATCTAAGAAGACTCGAGAGGAGAGAGCTAAATTGGAACATAAAATAAAAAATCTTCAGGAAAAAGTGTATGCAGGAAGTGACCCAAGGTTGGAGAATGAATTACTGATTTTGAGAGCTGAATACGACAAAAATTCAGCGAATAGAGCTGCCTCGAGTCTTCTAAGATTGAAACAATCTTTTTATGAACAAGGTGAAAAATCAGGAAAATTATTAGCATGGCAGATTAAACAATTGGAAATTAAAACACCAATTACCAGTATTATAAGTAACGGACAGGTAGTTATAGATCCTTTAGAAATTAATAGAGCCTTTAGAGATTACTATGAAAAATTATATGATACCAAAAATGAACCTGATTTAACTAAACTAAATGGGTTTTTGAACGAACTATCTATACCGTGTATTCCAAATGAAAACAGGGAGATATTGGAGTCTAAAATTAGTCAAGAAGAAGTTGGGCTAGCCATTGATAATATGAAATCAGGAAAAAGTGCAGGACCAGATGGTCTTCCAGTTGACCTTTATAAAAAATTTAAGAATAAATTAATAAAACCTTTTTTGGAAATGGTTTTAGAAGCATTTCAAAATAATAATTTACCATCATACATAAATAATGCCTTAATTATACTGCTGCCAAAACCAGGTAAGCCCTCTAATAAATGTGAAAATATGAGACCAATAAGCCTATTAAACGCCGACCTTAAGATAATCTGTAAAATTTTAGCAAGACGAATACAAGAAATTTTACCAAATATTATTAATCGAGATCAGAATGGCTTTATAAAGGGTAGACAAGGCTTCCATAATGTAAGAAGACTATTTAATATTATCTATTTTAATAAAAAAGCACCGGATACAGCTCTCCTATCATTGGACGCCGAAAAGGCCTTTGATAGAGTTGAATGGCCCTTTCTTTTTGAAGTCCTACAAAGGTTTGGACTTGGAAATAATTTCATAAAATGGGTTCAAATAATATACAATAATGCTACAGCAGAAATCCTAACAAATAACAATATTTCAAAACCAATAAAAATCAATAGAGGATGTCGACAAGGCTGTCCACTCTCACCTTTACTGTTTACTATGGCAATTGAACCTTTAGCGATAGCGATACGTTTACATTCACAAATATATGGAATTAAAGTTGGACCAACAGAACATAAAATCTCCCTGTACGCCGATGATATAATTTTGTTTATGTCGAATCTAAAAAAATCAATTCCAACCTTGTTGAATTTAATAAAGAATTTTGGGGAAATATCAGGATATAAAATAAATAAAACTAAATCTTCAATATTAATGCTAAATGAGACCCAGAGAAATTACCCAGCCCCTGAGGTAAATCAATTCAATGTTGTAAATCAGTTTAAATATTTAGGAATCCAAATTATGCCTAAGCTAGAATCAGTCGCCAGTGTCAACTATGAAGCCTTAATGTCAGATATCAGTGAGTTAACTCAGAGATGGATGTCACTACCAATGTCGATGATCGGGAGAATCAATATACTTAAAAGTAATATTTTACCTAAAATACTTTATTTATTTCAATACATTCCCTTATCACCACCTTTAGATCTATTCTCAAGAATAAAAAAAAAGTTAGTGGAATTTATATGGAACAACAGGAGGGCTAGATTACGTCTGTCTTTATTATATTTACCATTTGATCGTGGAGGTCTGAAATGTCCAAATTTTATGTTGTATTATTGGTCGGCACAACTGAGGTCTATGACATATTATTTTTCATCAAATGATCTCCCTCACTGGACTGAAATGGAATCATACAATTTACCTTTACCTCTTCCCATATTCATATACTCAGATTCGGCAAAAAAATTACAAAAACAAGTTAAAAATCCATTTGTAAAGCATATGATCAAAATATGGTGTGAAGCTAAAAACTATTTAAAAGAACCACAGTTATTGTCACAATTTAGTCCAATATGGGGTAATCAATATTTTAAACCAGGGAGAGCGGACGCTGTATTTAAAGTATGGAATTTAAAAGGGATACAAAAGATTCAGGATTTATATTTGCCATGTGCAGACAACATAATGTCTTTTGAAGAGCTGAGGATCAAATTTAATCTCAATAGAACACATTTTTTTAAATATCTTCAACTTAGAAACTTTATTCGATCAAATCAAAATAAAGCTCTCACTCGACCTATTTATTCATCCTTGGAAAAAATGATGATGAAAGATAGTAAAAGAAAGGGTATTATTTCAGAGTTTTATAACTCATTGACACTATCTTCAAGTGAAAATTCACTGAAAAGATTAAACTACTGGAAAGAAGATCTGCAAATTGAAATTTCAGAGGAACAATGGGAATTGGCTTGTACAGAAGCTCAAACCAAATCAATAAATGCACGCCTTAAATTGATACATTTCAAATGGTTAATGCGGATGTATGTTACACCGGAGGAGTTAAATAGATATAACAAAAATATACCAGATACATGCACAAAATGCATGGAAAGTAAAGGAACCCTATTTCATTGTTTATGGGAATGTAGATTAATAAGAATGTTTTGGGAAGAGGTGAGGGTAACAATTGAAAAAATAATCTCAAAACAAATCATATTGAATCCTAAACTGGTTTTGTTGGGTCTGTACCCAGAAAAGCATAATTTCAATAAAAGTGAAAGAACTTTCATAGACCTCAGTTTGCTTAATGCCAAAAAATGTATTGCACTATTATGGAAAAAGACTCATAGACCAGATGTGACTCAGTGGTTAAGACAGATGTTAACAAACCTTCCATTAGAAAGAATAACATATATACTGAAATCAAAGGAAATTGTGTTTGAGAATATATGGAGACCTTTTATTGATTATGTAAAAAATTTAAACATAACTCTTGAAGAAGAAGGTGAATGATGTGTGTGGACCTTGTAAATTCCAAACTGGTGAACATAATATGTATACTTATGTATTGGATTGTCTAGACTAAACAGAGGAGCATTGTTGAAGACTTGATTTTGTTGGTGGTTGTTGGTGTTTTTAGTGCATTTTTTTTTTTTTTTGTAGTACTTTAGTGTTAGTGTTTGATTGTTTGTATCATGTTTGTTAAAAAAAAAAAAAAGGTTCAATAAAGATATTGTGGAAAAAAAAATAAGTATTTGGTCAATAACAAAAGTTTATCTCAATACTTTGTTATATACCCTTCGCTGGCAATGACAGAGGTCAAACGTCTTCACAGGGTTTTCACACATTGTTGCTGGTATTTTGGCCCATTCCTCCATGCAGATCTCCTCTAGTGCAATGATGTTTTGGGGCTGTCGCTGGGCAACACGGACTTTCAACTCCCTCCAAAGATTTTCTATGGGGTTGAGATCTGGAGACTGGCTAGGCCACTCCAGGACCTTGAAATGCTTCTTACGAAGCCACTCCTTCGTTGCCCGGGCGGTGTGTTTGGGATCATTGTCATGCTGAAAGATCCAGCCACTTTTCATCTTCAATGCCCTTGCTGATGAAGGAGGTTTTCACTCAAAATCTCACGATACATGGCTCCATTCATTCTTTCCTTTACACGGATCAGTCGTCCTGGTCCCTTTGCAGAAAAACAGCCCAAAGCATGATGTTTCCACCCCCATGCTTCACAGTAGGTATGGTGTTCTTTCTCCTCCAAACACAACAAGTTGAGTTTTTACCAAAAAGTTCTATTTTGGTTTCATCTGACCATATGACATTCTCCCAGTCCTCTTCTGGATCATCCAAATGCTCTCTAGCAAACTTCAGACGGACCTGGACATGTACTGGCTTAAGCAGGAGGACACATCTGGCACTGCAGGATTTGAGTCCCTGGCGGCGTAGTGTGTTACTGATGTAGGCTTTGTTACTTTGGTCCCAGCTCTCTACAGGTCATTCACTAAGTCCCCCTGTGTGGTTCTGGGATTTTTGCTCACCGTTCTCATGATCATTTTGACCCCACGGGGTGAGATCTTGCGTGGAGCCCCAGATCGAGGGAGATTATCAGCGGTCTTGTATGTCTTCCATTTTCTAATAATTGCTCCCACAGTTGATTTCTTCACACCAAGCTGCTTACCTATTGCAGATTCAGCCTTCCCAGCCTGGTGCAGGTCTACAATTGTGTTTCTGGTGTCCTTTGACAGCTCTTTGGTCTTGGCCATAGTGGAGTTTGGAGTCTTACTGTTTGAGGTTGTGGACAGGTGTCTTTTATACTGACAAGTTCAAACAGGTGCCATTAATACAGGTAACGAGTGGAGGACAGAGAAGCCTCTTAAAGAAGTTGTTACAGGTCTGTGAGAGCCAGAAATCTTGCTTGTTTGTAGGTGACCAAATACTTATTTTACCGAGGAAATTACCAATTAATTCATTAAAAATCCTTCAATGTGATTTTCTGGATTTTTTTTCTCATTTTGTCTCTCATAGTTGAAGTATACCTATGATGAAAATTGGAGACCTCTCTCATCTTTTAAGTGGGAGAACTTGCACAATTGGTGGCTGACTAAATACATTTTTGCCCCACTGTACATCGCGCCTCAAAAAATAAAAAAGATCAACTCAGTTTTAAGATAAGATAAGCCTTTATTAGTCCCACAATGGGGAAATTCCAGGATTGCAACAGCACAGGGATAGCAACACTCAGAGCAACAATCAGAAGGCAAGAGAAAAAAAGAGCAGCAAGTATACATATGTACATATAAATATAAATATATATATATATATATATAGACACAGTGCGGCGCATTGTAGCTGGATGGAATGAATATGTGAATATATAAACACACAGTGCGGAGCACACAGGATTGGATTTCATTTGGAAAAACAAAACTCACAATGTTAAGAAATCACAACTGGTCAAGGAATACAATATGGGAGGAATAAAGTCCACTGACTTTGAGGCAGTGGGAGGAATGCTCAAGTTAAACTGCCGAAAAGCTTTTCTTTCAAACCGGGATTCTATGTGGTTCCACGTTCCAAAAATGACATATTATTCGGCCCAGGAAACACGCACGCAGGCTCAGACAGATTTGAAAGCTTTATTTACAGCAATGTTTGTGTGTGGATGCGTGTATGAGAGATATAGTATAATGTGGGTGGAGGATGCAGTCAGGACAGAGCAGTCCGCCATTCGGCCAGGCAACCCTATAAGAGAGGAGAGCAGGGATTAGCTGGGCAACCATGAAGATGTGCTGTGCTTACTTGTAGCGGCACGGTGGCTGGCGTGGCAAGTCCCAAGCCTGGGAGACAGCGTCCTGCTGTGCGTCCGGGGTGATGCAGCCAAGTGGAGGAGCAGCGTGACGAGGGCGAGTGAGTCCGCCGCCGGGAAATCCACCTGTGCACAGGGGAAGTCTGAACGGGAAAGGTAAGGCAATAATGACAGCATACGTGTCAGACGAGTAGTCAGCAGGCCTGAAGAGAAGGTAGTTGGTGAGTAGCTTACGCAGGGAGACAGACGGCTCCAGGCCGCAGCTCAGGGCAGGATGGTATAAATAGCTGAGCCTAACGAGGAGCAGGTGTGCGTGCAGCTGAGGTGGAAGCCCGTGAGCTGCAGGTGATGACAAAAAAAACATATTTAACATTTAATATTTTTGTTAACATATTTAACAAAATTGGAGGTATTGATTTTCTTTTCAAATGTGATTTTGAAATGTCAAAACTGTCGGGGAGGCTCTCAAAATTCCAGACTCAAATCTTGTTTTACTGGAAGATGATGTTCACTCATAACTTTACTCCACATGGCTCAACCTTATGGAATAATAGAACCGTTATCATTAAGAGAAAAACATTATTTATACAAGAATGGTTTGATAAAAAATATTATTTTTGGAACAGATATGATGGATAACAACGGAAATATTCTTGATGTGGAGAGCGTGAAATGAAAAGGCTGAATTTATTTCTCAATTCAGGTTTATTAACAATCACGTGTCTCCAACATCCTCTCAAACAGAAAAGAGAACCAACTTCCCACATCTCCCCTTTTTATACCCGGGACATCAAAGTACAGAATCACATTGTCATTCAATCCCCAGAGACAATACATCACCCCCCAGGTCTTCTCTTCTCCACCTAAAACCCTGGTGGTCAGGAAGTCTTTTCAGAACCATTTCTAAAGACACATTTCACACCCTCCTGTCATCCCCAGGAGGTCCAGACTTATTGTTCCTTCTAAGACGTGAGGTAACAGTAATATACATATGCAGCCTAAGCATCTCAAATATGTGTGCCACATGACCCCCCCCCAAACGTCGAAGATGAAACAATACAACATAGTCTACACAACATGATAAAATCACAAACATCAGTCCATATGCTGTCTGGGCTTCAACCGTTTTCCGAACTTGCTGTAAGCGGGCTTCACCGCTCCCGTGGCGCCAGCTATCTGAGGATGAGAACTGTTAGTCAATCCCTGAGGGGGCTCTGGGGCATGCTCCCTGGGGGGTCTGCCACGTCGAGGAGCCCTCGCCACTTGCACAGTTTCATCAGCCATCACAAAAGCAGGTTTAAGTCTGTCTATACCAATTGTTTCCCTCCTGTCCCCTAAATCTAGCAAAAAATGCTTATCACCTGTTTCCAGCACTCTATATGGGCCGTCGTAAGGTGGTCACAGGGTTGGGCGCTGAGCCTCGTGCCTGACAAAAACAAACTCGGCATTTTTTAAAGATTTAGGCACCGTACAAAAACACGCGGAAAAGTGTGATGAACGGGGCCCGGAAGCGTGTCCGCTCCTGTGTCGTTCAGTGACCGCTGAGCAGTGGGACGCTCTGGCGCCGGATTATCAGGAAGAAACTCCCCTGGCAGCCAGAGTGGTTGCGCAAACACCAACTCAGCTGGGGAGGCTTTTAAGTCCTCTTTAGGTGCAGAACGCAACCCTAATAAAACCCATGGTAGTCTGTTTACCCAATTTGCATCCGTAAGCGATGCTCTTAGGGCTGCTTTCAATGACCTATGAAAACGCTCGCACAAACCATTAACCTGGGGGTGGTACGCGGTAGTGCGGTGGATTGTTATCCCCAGGCTGCGGGCCAACGCTGACCAAAGCTCAGAAACAAATTGAGGCCCCCTGTCGGACCTAATATCCGACGGGACCCCAAAACGTGCTACCCAAGCCGTTAAAAACGCGCGGGCCACCTCTGCGGCTGTGGTTGATGCCAGTGGGACCACTTCAGGCCAACGCGTGGTGCGGTCCACCATTGTCAAAAGATGTGTGCATCCCTGCGACGACGGTAGGGGGCCTATGAGGTCGACATGCACATGATCGAACCTCTTGGCCGGGATGTGAAACGGATCTAAGGGGGCTTTTGTGTGTTTGTGTATTTTGGCCCGCTGGCAAGCCATGCAGGCTCTTGCCCACTCCTTAACGTGCTTGCGCAGGCTCGGCCAAACAAACCTCTCTCCTACAATTTTTACCGACGCGCGCACCCCCGGGTGCGCCAGAGAGTGAATCGAGTCAAAAACACGGCGGCGCCACGCGGCCGGCACTACCGGATGCGGTCATCCGGTAGAGACATCGCAGATTAGGGGGGGCATACCATTTTGCAGCCTTCTGCTCTCCAGCCTTAACCCTGTTGGTCCAGACTGGAGTGCGCACACGTCCGCGTCGCTACCCTGATCCGCAGCCATGGCTGCATAATCTATCCCCACGTGGACTGGGGCAGCGTACGCTTCCGCGCTGCTATTTTGCTCTGCGGCCGCGGTAGTATAATCTACCTCTGCGCGGACTGGAGCGGTTACGGCGCGAGAGAGGCAGTCTGCCACCACATTAAGTTTACCCACTACGTGTTGAATATCAGTAGTAAATTCTGAAATTGCAGCCAGCTGCCTCTGCTGCCGGCCCGACCATGGTTCCGAAACTTTGGCCATCGCAAAAGTGAGCGGTTTGTGGTCGAGAAACGCGGTGAAATGCCGACCTTCTAGCCAGAACTGGAAGTGACGAATGGGTAAGTGGAGCGCTAAAAAATCACTGTCGAACGCGCTGTAATTTCGCTCGGCCTCGTGCAAGGTCCTGCTGAAAAAGGCCAGCGGCTGCCAAGCCCCGGCGACATGTTGCTCCTCTACCACCCCTATGGCCACGTCTGACGCATCAGCGGTGAGCGCTATGCGGGCCGTTGGGTCTGGATGAGCCAACAACGCAGCGTCTGCTAGGGCTTTTTTTACCTCCGAAAATGCGTGCTCCCGCTCCGGGGACCATTCGATTGCATTTGAGGGTTTTTGTTTTTTAAGCACGGCATACAATGGTTGCATGAGCTGCGCTGCGCGGGGGAGGAAACGGTTATAAAAATTCACCATTCCCAAAAACTCCTGTAGTGCTTTGACCGTTTGTGGCTGGGGAAAATCTGCTACTGCGCGCACTTTGTCCGGCAGCGGAACTGCTCCCTCTGGGGAGACGCGGTGCCCCAAAAAATCAATCTGCGCCACCCCGAACTGGCACTTCGCTGGGTTGATTATTAACCCGTGCTCCCCCAACCTCCGGAAAACTGCCGTGAGGTGCTTTTCGTGTTCTTCTTCGGACGCGCTGGCTACCAAAATGTCGTCCAGGTAGATGAACACAAAAGGGAGATCGCGTAACACCGCGTCCATCATGTGCTGGAAAGTTTGCGCGGCGCCTTTAAGCCCAAACGGCATGCGCAAAAACTCAAAAAGTCCAAATGGAGTTATTACCGCTGTTTTGGGAATGTCCTCAGAGCGGACAGGGACTTGATGATAACCACGGACCAAGTCTATTTTAGAAAAAATACGCGCCCCCGCCAGATGAACCGAAAAATCCTGAATATGGGGAATTGGGTAGCGGTCGTGCGCTGTGGCGTTGTTCAATCTGCGGAAATCACCGCAAGGTCGCCACGAGCCGTCAGCCTTAGGGACCATGTGAAGCGGGGAAGACCATGGGTTATTCGAACGCCGGATGATGCCCAACCTTTCCAGGTTGGCGAACTCCTCGCGCGCTATGGTCAGTTTAGCTGTCTCCAAGCACCGAGCTTTTGCAAAAACGGGGGGACCAGCGGTAGTGATAAAGTGCTCCGTCCCGTGTTTAGCAATGGCTGCTGAAAACGTGGGAACCGTGAGTGCTGGAAACTGAGTGAGGAGTGTGTGAAACTTACCGCCTGCTGTGGCGATGTTGGCTTGTGCTGTGGGCTTGGACACTCGAGCTGCACAAGGGATAGAGTAAAAAGAGAGTGCATTAACCAAGCGTCTATTGGGAAGATCAACCAACAACCCATGTGAGCACAGAAAATCAGCACCTAACATGTTGAAACTCACCGCCGCTATAATAAAAGTCCACTCATATGTGCGGCCGTGCAGGGACAGAAGTAGAGTCCTTTCACCGAAGGTCTTAATGCTCGAGCCGTTCGCCGCTGATGCTCCGTGACTCCCGGGGCCCGCCAGCCGGTCAACGTAGGTTGGCATGATGAAACTCACTTGGGAACCTGTGTCCACGAGGAATTGCCTCCCAGAACACGCATCCGTCAGGTAGAGCAGCTTGTTCTGTTCACCGAGGGCCGCAGCTGCTACCGACTCCCGGTCCTGGAGTTTCCCGAGCTCTTGAACTGACACGGCGGTATACACTTGCGTGCCCTCTCTGCAAAACGACGATGGTAAAAACAGAGGTCGTCTCCTCCGCGATGTCGGGGCTTCGCCGCCGCCGTTGTTGGTGTGTCTGCCTCCGTCGCCTCTGGCCCTTTGCCGTTCCCGGTCGTCGCGCCGAGGTCTGTCGCTGCTGCGGTGGCCGTGTGCCATCCGCTGGCGTTGAGGAGCCGCTGCGCCTCCTGGGCTAGTGCGCGGAAGTCCCGCTGGGTCACAAACTGAGAGTCCACCAGGGTCGCCCTCGTCTGTGATGGTAGAGTTCTCAGGAAGATGTGAGTGAAGAGGAAATCGTCGTCGTCTGAGCCTCTCAGCTTCAGCATGTCTTCCATCAGGTCAACAGGCGTGCTTTCTCCCAAGTCGTGCAGGGCCAGGAGTCTCTCAGCTCTCTCCTGGGCTGAGGGAGTGAAACGCTGGATGAGGGCAGCTTTCAACTCTCCGTATTTGTCACCAGCGGGTGGGCGCTGCACCAGGCTCCGCACATGTCGAGCTGTGCGGCTGTCGAGTTTGGCGAAGACGTGGTAGAACTTTGTGTCATCTGCTGTTATTCTCCCAAGAGCGAACTGGGCTTCAGCCAGGAGGAACCATGAGTCCGGGTTGTCCTGCCAGAATTCTGGTAGCTTGACTGAGACTGCGTTTGCTCGGCTGGTCCCTGGCGAGTCTGGTTCGGGGGAATTGTCTCTGCTCATTATACGTCTTAAGGTCACCAGTGTGGAGAGCATGAAATGAAGAGGCTGAATTTATTTCTCAATTCAGGTTTATTAACAATCACGTGTCTCCAACATCCTCTCAAACAGAAAAGAGAACCAACTTCCCACACCTCTCCTTTTTATACCCGGGACATCAAAGTACAGAATCACACTGTCATTCAATCCCCAGAGACAATACATCACCCCCCAGGTCTTCTCTTCTCCACCTAAAACCCTGGTGGTCAGGAAGTCTTTTCAGAACCATTTCTAAAGACACATTTCACACCCTCCTGTCATCCCCAGGAGGTCCAGACTTATTGTTCCTTCTAAGACGTGAGGTAACAGTAATATACATATGCAGCCTAAGCATCTCAAATATGTGTGCCACACTTGAAAGAGAAACATTTCAAGCAAATTTCCACATTGGGTGAACTGCCAGACAACATGATCAGATCTGCAGAGCTGTTCCACCTGCCTTCATTCATTTAATACAAAACACACTCATAAATTCTGATGTCCAGGCAATTTTACCAAACTTAAAAATTGAATAAATTCACTTTTTGGACAGAAAGTGTGAGAACAAATTTTTGAATACAACTTTCAAAAGCATCCTTTTTAATCAATATCAAAGTGAAACAGAAAGAATACTTTGTGGAAGTAGCAAAATAATCTCAAAAAATATTTGCAAGAATTTTAAATGGCCAATTCCTCCAAAAACAAAAGAAGTTCAGTTTAAAATTCTGACTAATTATTACCCAGTTGGTGAGACTGTGAAAGAGAGATTTGGTTTTGAGGTTGAGCCATGTGAATTTTGCAGTCAAGAACCAGAAACAACAGAACTTCTGTTTTACTCGTGTTCTGTCACTCAGTTGTTTTGGATAAATGTTCAGATCTGGCTAAATGTAAAAATGAATAATGGATCTCTCAGTATGCAGTGTATTCTCTTTCATGAACATAACCGTTCAGAAGATACTGGTCACTTTGTTAATATCATTATTTCCATGGGTAAATATCATCTTCAAGTATGTAAATGGAGAAATCAAAAACCTTCTCTTTCAGCTTTTAAAAACAAGCTTAAACTATACTTCACCTCATTAAAGCTAATTTCTGATGTTCATCATTGAGCTGGAAACATTTTTGAAACTGCCCAAAAGATGTGAACACTATTTTTTTTTTTCCTTTCTCCCCTCTTTTGTTGTGATTTGCCTAATTTAGATTGTGTTGGACTTTTAAAAGCTTTCAGAAATTGTACAAGCGGGGATATATTGTATTGAAGTCCTCATATGGGAGCATAATATGGTCTTACGTTTCTCCGTTCTAATTGGTTTTTTTTTCCCCGATTCTTTGTCTTGCTGTTCATTGAATTTGTACCACAACGAGTTGTTGTAATCTTGTCTCTATAATTAAATAAAATAAAACAAAAACCTTGATTGTGGGTGGAAACCCCACATCACGTTTGGTGTTGTTTTCCTTTTATTTTGTCGGTCACAGACAGAAGTGGTGATGGCAGCAGCAGCAGAGTGCTGCCATTTTCAAACAAGCCTGAAAGACTAGCTGCTAAATCTCACTTTAAAATGGGAAAAATGCCCAAAGTTGCAGCATAGAGTCATGCAGACATCAGCATCTGATGAAAAATGAGAAGGACTGCCAGAAATAGACGTTTATAGAATTCCCCTCAGCCAGCACAGAGGACAAAAGGAGGACGTAGTGGACAAATGGATCCCCAAGGCCTGGGAGAAATGAAAGGTTAAGGTGACCTCTGTTTTGACCACTTTACAACAGGTAAGGTGTGTGGTGTAATCTAGAGCATTACTGTGGAGTTTAGGCGGCGTGCAAGAAATATAAGACAGAATAATAAAGAGCGATGGCAAGAACCAAGCAGACTGCCCGTAAATCTACTGGAGGAAAAAGCCCCCCAAGAAGCAGCTAGCCACCAAGGCTGCTCGGAAAAGCGCTCCGGCCACCGGCGGAGTGAAGAAGCCTCACCGTTACAGGCCCGGTACCGTGGCTCTGAGAGAGATCCGTCGCTACCAGAAATCCACGGAGCTGCTCATCCGTAAGCTGCCCTTCCAGCGCCTGGTGAGGGAGATCGCTCAGGACTTCAAGACCGACCTGCCCTTCCAGAGCTCCGCCGTCATGGCTCTGCAGGAGGCCAGCGAGGCCTACCTGGTGGGTCTCTTCGAGGACACCAACCTGTGCGCCATCCACGCCAAGAGGGTCACCATCATGCCCAAAGACATCGAGCTGGCCCGACGCATCCGCAGAGAGAGAGCTTAGACTTTCTGCTGCACATTCACCAACCACAATGCTCCGCACTGTGTGTCTATATATATATATATATATACTGTATATATATATATATATATATATATATATTTATAGTAATATGTACATATGTATACTAGCTGTTCTTGTTTTTTCTTGCCTTCTGATTGTTGCTCTGAGTGTTGCTATCCCTGTGCTGTTGCAATCCTGGAATTTCCCCATTGTGGGACTAATAAAGGCTTACCTTATCTTATCTTACATATGTGTTGCCACTAGAAGGCAGACCATGCCTGGATGTTGCCTGAGTACTGCATGGGCAGACACTATGGCGGCGTTAGAGTGATAATGTTGTTGCAGCCAGTTAATAAAGGAGGCTCTGTGAGCACCCAAAGCAGCAGTATTTATTTATCAAAGAACCCAACACAACATGGTGGCAGAAGTTGGTGCGCTTTGAGGTGAGAAAAGTCAGCTTTGCAACCGGCTAGTGACTATGGAGCCAGCACAAGAGATGGCAGCTTCAGCAACGGGGACAGCAGCGGTCCAAGCAGGCACGCCGACAGGTCCTGTAATGGTGGCGGCGACGGCAACCCCAGCAGCAACCTTCACCATCAAACCACTGGAACCTTTTGATTTCTCAAAACCACAGAAGTGGGAGAAATGGATACCGCAGTTTGAATCCTTTAGACTGGCAAGTAGCCTGAACAACTTGTCTGACGCTAACCAGGTGAACACTCTTGTGTAATGCATGGGGGATGAAGCTGATGATGTGCTACGAGGGCTAGAGCTAACTACCAAGCAGTCCAGCGGTCTGATGCAGTCAGAAATGGTTTTGACAGATACTTCATTCCAAAGAAAAATGCTATATATGAAAGAGCAAAATTCAATAAGAGAGTGCAGCAGCCAACAGAGACAGTGGATTCATTCATCACAGCACTTCATACACTTGCAGAAAACTGTGAGTATGGAGAACTGCATGATGAACTTTTGAGAGACAGATTGGTTTTTGGCCTTAAAGATCCAGCTTTGTCAGAGAGGATGCAGCTTGATAAAGACCTCACTCTTGCTAAAGCTATCACTATGGCCCAACAGTCAGAAGAAATAAAGCGGCAACAGTCAGATCTGAGAGGAGAGACAAGTAAAACAGCTGTGGATGCAGTGCATGTTAAAGGAGGAAAACAGCACAAATATAAAGAGCAGACACAAGGACAGCATAAAATTAAGAAAACTACACAGACCAGAATAGAAAATAGCAGAGCATGTCCTAAATGTGGTTGAACACCATTCCACTCAGCAACCCAGTGCCCTGCTAAGAGTGCAGAATATGGCCTCTGTGGGAAAAGGGGACATTACAGAAAAGTCTGCAGGTCCAAGAGCACAATCAGTGAGGTTACAAAAGACGAAGATGGACTGTTTTTAGGGGAGCTACACTACCGTTCAAAAGTTTGGGGTCACTTAGAAATTTCCTTATTTTTGAAAGAAAAGCACTGTTTTTTTCAATGAAGATAACTTTAAACTAATCAGAAATACACTCTAATATCTAATATGCATTGCTAATGTGGTAAATGACTATTCTAGCTGCAAATGTCTGGTTTTTGGTGCAATATCTACATAGGTGTATAGAGGCCCATTTCCAGCAACTATCACTCCAGTGTTCTAATGGTACAATGTGTTTGCTCATTGCGTCAGAAGGCTAATGGATCATTAGAAAACCCTTGTGCAATCATGTTAGCACAGCTGAAAACAGTTTAGCTGGTTAGAGAAGCTATAAAACTGACCTTCCTTTGAGCAGGTTGAGTATCTGGAAAAAATTATTATTTCAAATACAAGTCATTATTTCTAACCTTGTCAATGTCTAGACTATATTTTCTATTCATTTTACAACTCATGGTGGTAAATAAGTGTGACTTTTCATGGAAAACACAAAATAATTGTCCGGGTGACCCCAAACTTTTGAACGGTAGTGTAGATTCCGGAGATGAGCCATGGTTGGCAGACTTTAACTTAAGAGGCAGCAGAGTGACATTTAAATTAGATTCTGGAGCAGATGTCACCGCCATTCCTGAACAAGTGTTTGAAGGAATAAAAGACAGAGATGAAACGCTACAAAAAGCACAAAAACCTCTTTATGGTCCCTGTGGAACAGAACTAACTGTTCTAGGGTCGGTTACAGAGACACTCTTTTATAGAGAGAGGAGCACTACAGAAAAGATATACGTTGTGGAACACTTGCGTGTGGCATTGCTGAGCCGATCCGCCTCTGTGAAACTCAAGCTGATGGCTAGGATTGACACCGTGGACCAGCAAACAGTCACGGACATATCCAAAACTCTGTGATGGACTTGGACTGGTTCAGAAGCTATACACCATTAAACTTAAATCGGATGCAGTCCCGTTTTCTCTGAAAGTGCCCTGACGGGTCCCATTACCTATGATGGACAAGGTTAAACAAGAGCTGGAGAGGATGGAAAAACTATCGGTCAGCAGCCGTGTGGAGAAACCAACTGACTGGTGTTGTGGCATGGTGGTCGCCCCTAAAAAGGACAAAGAAAAGGTACGTAAGGTATTTGTGTGGAGCTGACACCCATGAATAAGTCATTGTGTCGAAAACGATACATCCTCCCCTCTGTGGATCAAACCCTGGGCAAGCTGACAGGTGCACAATACTTCACCAAGTTAGATGCTACTATGGGCTTCTGGCAGACACCGCTGTCAGAAGAGTCAGCTCTCTACACAACAATCATTACACCATTTGGGCGCTACCACTTTAACTGCTTGCCCTTTGGTATTTCCTCTGCCCCAGAACATTTTCAGAACATGATGACATCATCTCAGCGGATGAAATGAGGCCGGATCCTGAGAAAACCAAAGCTGTACAGGACATAAAAGAACCAAGGAACGTGAGCGAACTCAGGAGCTTCCTCGGGATGGTGAACCAGTTAGGGAAGTTCATCCCGAACCTGTCTGAAAAAGACAAGCCTCTAATGCCTCTTTTCCACTAGCCCAGTTCGGCTCGCCTCGTTTCGTTTCGTTACTACTCGGTTCGGCCGCGGTTGTGTCTCCATAGCAGCCGGGTAAAGCGGGGTTAAGCTGTGGTGGGCGAGATTTTTTTTACAGCAAGGCGCCGCCACACTCCCGTGACGTAAAACACGCGACCCAAGCCAAACATAACATGGCGGCTTTACAAGGCGACTCCTCGGTCTGTGGCTTTTTTCACCGTAAATGCCAAAAAGGACCGCCAGACAAGGGTACAGGCAGTGAGACGAAACACTCTGGAATAGTTCTGCAGCTTCTGGGAGAGCCGAAGACGTGAGGATACAAACTAGGTCATATATGACGGTAAGCTAATGTTGCTAATGCTAGTTTGCTATAAGTACGTCGTACTACACTGTAATCTCTGCAAGTTATCGCTGTTAGGTACTAAAATATGTACGCTGTGTGTGTTTCAGATGGCTCTGTTGTGGGAAAATTACCGCTTCAAACGGTCAGTCTGGCGTTAAGCACAGCCTGTCACTGATGTCAACACAGCTTCACAAACGATCAGTGGTTATAGAGCTTAAGAATGTCTGGTTTATTTCCTGTGCAAAAAATTGCTCTGATCTAAGTAAAGGAACCCTATTTCACTGTTTATGGGAATGTAGAAAAAATCACAATGTTTTGGGAAGAGGTGAGGGTAACAATTGAAAAAATAATTTCAAAACAAATCACATTGAACCCTAAACTGTTTTTGTTGGGTCTGTGTCCAGAAAAACATAACTTTAATAAGAGTGAAAGAACATTCATAGACCTCAGTTTGCTTAATGCCAAAAATGTATTGCATTACTGTGGAAAAACTCATAGACCAGATGTGACTCAGTGGTTAAGACAGATGTTACCAACCTTCCACCAGAAAGAATAACATATATACTGAAATCAAAGGTAAATGTGTTTGAGAATATATGGAGACCTTTCATTGATTATGTAAAGAAATTAAACATAACTTCTGAAGAAGAAGGTGAATGATATGTGTGGACCTTGCAAATTCCAAGCTGGTGAATGTATATTATGTAATAGATTACCTAGACTAAACAGAGGAGCATTGTTGTTGACTTGTTTTTGTTAATGGTTGTTGTTTTTATTACCCTTTTTTTGTTATTTTGTTATTGTTCTTTTTAGTTTTTAAATTACTTTTGTGTTAGTGTCTGACTGTGTGTGCTGTTTGTAAAAAAAAAAAAAAAGGTTCAATAAAAATATTGTGGGAAACAAAATTGCTCTGACCTGCGTGAAAATCATGGACTATTGAGACATCATGGACGTACCTGCTCCAGCTGCACTGAGTCTGAGATGTTGTCATAGCAAAAAATGATCAGCTGACACAACTTGATCGCCAGGTTAATAACTATATTAGCCACAAAATGTATATTCAAAAAGTAAACAGTACTGAGTTCGGTATAATAAGATGTATTTGACAGTTATGATGCATTTTAGCCCAAAACAAACTTGATCTAGGATTAAAAGCAATTAAAATAATGCAGTCACAAGGTTACATGGAAAATGCTTGATTTACTAGATACATATACTGTAGAAATATATATTCTCTGCATCAACAATGTACTATACATGCATTCATGTAGTATTGCACTGACAAACCTCTGAAGTTTTTGCAGATGTCTCTTTTTTATATGTGAAGGTTACCACCATGTGACACAAATTTCTTAAAAATGAGCCATTATTTTCAAGGTCACCCATTAATGGTTTGTACTATTGACTCTTTTCCAACCAGTGTATTAACAGACAAAAATAGAAATCATGATGCAAACGCATAAGCCACTAAATTGTTTATTACAATCAGCAGCAAATTCCAGATTATTCAGAATGTGCAAAACTCAAACTGTAAGACTGGGTCACTCAGCAGCTGGGATGTGCAGCTCACACTGGTCTCAGATCAGCAGATCTTAGGCCTGCATCTCTGTAAATAGTGACGCAAGGTCCAGTTTGGGGTGGATCGATCGTTTACCTCTTGCCTAGACAAAAGACAGAAATGGGTGGTGGTTAAATAAAGGAAGTTTAAAACATATTTGGGAAATACACTTGTTGCTAAAAGCCAGTGGTGGAATGTGAATGAATGAATTTTTATTTCGGATAAATTAAAAGAAAATAGAATAATATAACAAAGGGGAAAAAAATCTAATAAGGTCGAATTAAACAATAACTCCTCTGATTATACAGTTCAACATAGGTTATCTGAAATGGGTGATGGCTGAAGCTGCAGCTTATATTGCCCACCCATATTCCATCCAAGAATTCAAAAGAAAAACAAAACAGCAGCGATTCCAATTCCAATGTGACAATAAAAGTACTTTGTTGTTGTATTTAACCACAATTTTCATGTAGCTGCACTGATGTAAAGTCGATTTTACAAGGGCTGGGTTACATTTAAAATCATCTGCTTTTACTGTGGCCTCAGCAATCAGAATGAATTAATACATTCACTTGAATGGAATATAGTACTTTAACTGAAGGTGTGCATCACAGAGTATGGAGTCGCTCAGTCAAAATATGGAGTTTTTATCAATAAAAGTTTGTCTGGAATGTAAAAGTGTCTCTTCTTGCCCTGGCTTCAAGTGTGGGTGGTGTTTTGTACTATCCATCCATCCATCTTCTACCGCTTTTCCGGAGGTCCGGGTCGTGGAGGAAGCAGTTCAAGCAGAGAAGCCCAGACTTCCCTCTCCCCAGCCACCTGCTCCAGCTCTTCAGAGGGGATACCAAGGCGTTCCCAGACCAGCTGGGAGACATAGTCTCTCCACCGAGTCCTGGGTCTGCCCCAGGGTCTCCTCCCAGTGGGACGTGCCTGAAACACCTCAAGTGGGAGGCGTCCAGGAGGCATCCTAATCAGATGCCCATACTACCTCAACTGACTCCTTTCAATGTGGAGGAGCAGCGGTTCTACTCTGAGCCTCTCCCGGATGACTGAGCTCCTCACCCTATCTCTCAGGGTGAGTCCAGCAATCCTACGGAGAAAGCTCATTTCAGCCGCTTGTATCCGCGATCTCGTTCTTTCGGTCATTACCCAAAGCTCGTGACCATAGGTGAGAGTAGGAACGTAGATTGACTGGTAAATCGACAGCTTTGCCTTAGAACTAAGCTCCCTCTTCACCACAACAGACCAGTACAACGTCCGCATCACTGCAGATGCTGCTCCAATCCGTCTGTCGATCTCTCGCTCCATTTTCCCCTCACTCGTGAACAAGACCCCAAGATACTTAAACTCCTCCACTTGGGGCAGGAGCCTGTCCCCAACCTGGAGAGGACAATCCACCTTTTTCCGGCTGAGGACCATGGACTCGGACTTGGAGGTGCTGATTCTCATCCCAGCCGCTTCACACTCAGCGGCAAACCGTCCCAGCAAGAGCTGTAGGTCATTGCTGGATGAAGCCAACAGGACAACATCATCTGCAAACAACAGAGATGAGATCCTGTGGTCACCAAGCATGACACCCTCCATTCCCTGGCTGCGCCTAGAAATCCTGTCCATAAAAATTATGAACAGGATCGGTGACAAAGGGCAGCCCTGGCGGAGTCCAACTCTCACTGGGAATGACTCCGACCGAGTGTTGGCAATACGAACCAAACTCTCACAACGGTCGTACAGAGACCGAATAGCTCGTAACAACAAGCCCGATACCGCATACTCCCGAAGCACCCCCCACAAAAATCCATGAGGGACGCGGTCAAATGCCTTCTCCAAGTCCACAAAACACATGTAAACTGGTTGGGCAAACTCCCACGAACCCTCAAGAATTCTCGAGAGGGTAAAGAGCTGGTCCAATGTGCCACGGCCAGGACGAAAACCACATTGCTCCTCCTGAATCCGAGGTTCGACCAACGGCCGGACTCTCCTCTCCAGTACCTTGGCATAGACCTTCCCAGGGAGGCTGAGGAGTGTGATCCCTCTAAAGTTGGAGCACACCCTCCGGTCCCCTTTTTTGAAGAGAGGAACCACCACCCCGGTTTGCCATGCCAAAGGCACTGCCCCCGACCTCCACGCAATGTTGCAGAGGCGTGTCAACCATGACAACCCAACAACATCCAGGGCCTTGAGGTACTCAGGGCGAATCTCGTCCACCCCCGGGGCCCGGCCACCAAGGAGATTTTTAACCACCTTGGCGACCTCAGCCTCTGTGATAGGCGAGTCATCCACCTCGTCCCCAAACCCTGCTTCCTCTGTGGAAGGCGTATCAGTGGGATTGAGGAGATCCTCGAAGTATTCCTTCCACCGCCCGACGATATCCCCAGTTGAAGTCAACAGTGTCCCATCCGCACCATACACAGTGTGGACGGGGAGCTGCTTTCCCCTCCTGAGCCGCCGAACAGTTTGCCAGAATCTCTTTGAAGCTGACCGAAAGTCTTGTTCCATGGCCTCACCGAACTCCTCCCATACCCGGGTTTTTGCTTCAGCAACCACCCGAGCTGCACTTTGCTTGGCCTGCCGGTACACCTCAGCTGCTTCGGGAGTCCCACAAGCCAACCAAGCTTGATAGGACTCCTTCTTCAGCTTAATGGCCCCCCTCACCACTGGTGTCCACCACTTGGTTCGAGGGTTGCCACCACGAGATGCACCGACCACCTTGCGGCCGCAGCTCTGGGCCGCCGCTTCAATAACAGAGGTGGAGAACATGGCCCATTCAGACTCCATGTCTCCAGACTCCCTCGGAATGTGGTTGAAGTTCTTCCGGAGGTGGGAGTTGAAGACCTCCCGGACAGGGGCCTCAGCCAGACGCTCCCAGCACACCCTCACTATACGTTTGGGTCTACCAGGTCTGAATGGCTTCCTTCCCTGCCATCGGATCCAGCTCACCACCAGGTGGTGATCAGTTGACAGCTCTGCACCTCTCTTTACTCGGGTGTCCAAGACATACGGTCGCAGGTCTGATGATACGATAACAAAATCGATCATCGACCTGCGACCTAGGGTGTCCTGGTGCCAGGTGCACATATGGACACCCTTATGCTTGAACATGGTGTTCGTTATGGACAGACTGTGGTTAGCACAGAAGTCCAATAACTGAACACCACTCGGGTTCAGATCGGGCAGGCCGTTCCTCCCAATCACCCCCCTCCAGGTTTCACTGTCGTTGCCCACGTGCGCATTGAAGTCCCCCAGTAGGACAATGGAGTCTCCAGGAGGAGCACCCTCCAGCACCCCAGTCACAGACTCCAAAAAGGGTGGGTACTCTGAAACATCATTTGGTGCATAGGCACAAATGATGGTCAGGACCCGTTTCCCAACCCGAAGGCGCAGGGAAGCAACGCTTTCGTCCACCGGGGAAAACTCCAATATAGAGGCAGCAAGGTGGGGCGATACAAGAATACCCACCCCTGCTCGTCGCCTCTCGCCCGGGGCAACTCCAGAAAAGGCCAAGCTCCAGCCCCTCTCCAGGAGACTGGTTCCGGAACCGGAGCTGTGTGTTGAGGTGAGGCCGACTATATCTAGCCGGTATCGCTCAACCTCGTACACCAGCTCAGGCTCCTTCCCCACCAGAGAGGTGACATTCCACGTACCAAAAGCCAGTTTAGAAAGCTTGGGATCAGTCCGCCAAGGTCTCCGCCTTTGACCGCCACCTAATCCACATAGCACCGGACCCCCATGATCCCTCCTGCAGGTGGTGAACCCACTGGTGTTTTGTACTTTTATTGCTAAAATATAAAAGGATGCACTACAATGGGTCTCAAATATTTGTAATGTGTCCTGTTGCTGCATGAGTTTATTGATGATAGAGTATAAACTACACATATAAACTAAATTATATTGATGACTGAACAACTGCCATTCCCCAAAAGATACAGTTATGAACATAACTCACAAAGGATCACACAAGTGATCTGACAAAAAAAAAAATACATTAACAAGTGGTTTATTTTACAGTTGATGCGCCAGTCTTTTTCAATTATTCTGTAATTAATACTCACACAATCAAATAAATCTCAGTTCAGTCCCTTTTATATTAAGTGGAAATTGTGCTACTTTGGTTCTGACACTTTTACCTATAAAAGCAACGGATTTCAGTACTTTCCACAGTGGAGACGTCCATTGTTGAGCAGCTGATTCCCTCCTCCCTAGACGAACGACAGAAATGGATGGTTTCAAGCAAGTTCAACAATTATACAGGCACATCTCAAAAATTAGAATATCATGAAAAAGTTCAATATTTTTGTCACTCATTTCAGAAAGTGAAACCCATATATAGATTCATTACAGGGACAATGATATATTGAAAGTGTTTATTTTAATATTGATGATTATGGCTACAGCCCATATTAACCAACACCTCAGTGGCCAACATTTCTATTTAAAAACTATTTTTTAAAGTTTATGTAATATTCTAATTTTTTGCAAAATTGAATTTGGGGTTTTCAGGGGCTGTAAGCCATAATCATCCAAATTAAAATAAATAAATGCTTGAAATATATCACTGTCTGTGTAATGAATCGATATAATATATGGATTTCTCTTTCTGACGCTTTAGAAAATTATATGAATGACTTTATAAATCACTGGTTTGAAAAAGCACTTTTATATTGTTGAGATTTCGGCTCCTGTGGTCTCACCGGTATCCACTATAAACAGGGAGGCTAACCCTGGCATGTGGAAACAAATTCTAGCATTAAATTGCACACAATTTAATGCGCAGCACCAAAGTGCAATACAAAACAAAAACCAGGATTTTAACCAGGATTAACATATTTCATTGTTTTGCTCTCACAAGCAAATATTTAGGAGAAAACAAGCATGAATCAGCAGTTGGTACTAGCTAGTTACTAGCCAAAACTCATTAGCTAAAACGAGTTAGCCAGCAAAAAAATGGCGCTGTATGGCTCAAAAAAAGTGAGCTTACCACCAACAGGATAAATAAGCGAACAGATGCACATTATTACAAATCACTCACCATCGATGGGTCTCTCACGTTCGTCTTCAGCTTGTCTATAGTCCGGTTGTATGCTGGCCAGCCATCGGGTCCGGGTCACTCCTCACTGTGTATCTGCCACCAAGCAGAGAAAACTCCGCACCTCTTCGTTCGACCACAGTGTAGAGTTCCGCAAAACCTATAACGCTGTCTGTATTAATATCTTATTTACTCCGTGACCGAGTTAGTCCGTGATTGCAAATGGCGGTGGTAAAGATTTCAACGAAGACGGGCGCTTTCGTGATGTTACGCCCTGACCAATCAGCGGCTAGCAGTCTATTGACGTCACATCTCGGCTCGGTTTCGCACGGTTATACCCTGCCTCTTAACCGGCACAAAAATAGTGTCGGTTAAAGCGTGCTGGGTATAGTGGAAATAGCGAGAAAGTGAAACGAGTTGAACTAAGTAAGGCCAAGGCGATACTAATGGAAATGGGCCTTAAAGGAGGGTTCAGAAACACATGATCCCTCCCCAATTGTAGGCTATATCAAAAAGGTAGGTTTTAGCCCTATTCTTAAAAACAGAGATCGAGTCTGACTCCCGAATCCAGATTGGCAGTTGGTTCCACAGGAGAGGAGCTTGATAACTGAAGGCTCTGCCTCCCATTGTACTTTTGGAGATTCTAGGTATTACAAGTAATCCTGCATTTTGGGAGCGTAGTGCTCTGTTAGGATAATACGGTAGTATCAGATCTTTTAAATAAAAAGGAGCCTGATTGTTTAGAGCTTTCTAAGTAAGAAGAAGGATTTTAAACTTAATTCTAAACTCTATGGGAAGCCAATGAAGGGAGGCCAGAACCGGAGAGATACGATCTCTCTTTCTAGTACCTGTTAAAACTCTTGCTGCAGCATTTTGGATCAGCTGAAGACTTTTTAAAGATGTTTTAGGACAGCCCGATAATAAGGAATTACAATAATCTAATCTCGAGCTAACAAAAGCGTGGATCAGTTTCTCAGCATCACTCTGAGACAAGATGCTCCTAATCTTGGCAATATTACGCAAATGATAGAAGGCAGTCTTAGAAACAAATTTAATATGTGAATTGAAGAACAGATCTTGATCAAAAATAATTCCAAGGTTCCTCACAGAGCTATTAAGAGAAAGAGTAACCGCATCCAAACTGTAAGTTTGATTTGGAAAGGTATTTCTAAGGTTTTTTGGACCAACAAGAATGACTTCAGTCTTATCTGAATTTAATAGCAGGAAATTACAAGTCATCCAAGCTTTGATTTCCTTAAGACAAGCTTCTAACTTGGCTAATTGATTACTATCATCTGGCTTCATTGACAGGTATAATTGTGTGTCATCTGCATAACAATGAAAATGTATACAGTGCTTTCTAATAATGTTGCCTAACGGAAGCATATATAAACTAAAAAGAGTAGGGCCTAGCACAGATCCCTGTGGAACTCCATGACTAAGCTTTGAGTTGAAAGAAAACTCATTATTTACATGAACAAACTGGAACCTATCAGATAAACAAGATCTAAACCACTGCAACAAAGTTCCATTAAGTCCAACATAGTGTTCTAATCTATCAAGTAGAATATTATGATCGATAGTATCAAAAGCTGCACTAAGGTCTAAAAGGACAAGTACAGAAACCAGTCCATTATCAGATGCGATGAGGAGGTCGTTAGTGACCTTTGCTAAGGCCGTTTCAGTTCTATGATGGATTCTAAACCCAGATTGAAACTCTTCAAGTAAACCATTTCCCTGCAGGTGGTCAAATAATTGCGTAGCAACAACTCTTTCTAAGATTTTTGAAATGAAAGGGAGATTAGAGATTGGTCTATAGTTGGCTAAAGCTCCTGGTTCTAGCGTTGGCTTTTTGAGTAAGGGTTTAATTACAGCTGTTTTAAAAGCCTGCGGTACATGGCCTAAAGTTAATGAAGAATTGATTATATGAAGAATAAAGCTACCAATAAGTGGGAAGACTTCTTAAAATAACCTGGTAGGAATAGGGTCTAAAAGACAAGTTGAAGGTTTGGATGAGGAAACTATTTTGTCTAACTCACAAAGGTCGATTGGAGTAAACTCATCAAGACAGACATCAATTGAAGGAGTTGTAGTAGTTACAGTATTTAAGTTAACTGTGGGAAGAATCTGATTGATTTTATCTCTGATGGATGAAATTTTATTATTGAAAAAGTTCATAAAGTCCTGACTAGTAAGCTCTAAGGGAATGCTAGGATTGACAGAGTCCTGACTCTTTGTCAACCTGGCTACAGTGCTGAAAAGAAACCTGGGATTATTCTTGTTCTCTTCTATTAATGCAGAGTAATAACTCGTTCTAGCTTTTCTAAGAGATTTTTTATAAATTAAAAGATGATTTCTCCAAGCTAAATAGATTTCATCTAAATTAGTGGAGTGCCATTTTCTTTCTAATTGACGAGTCTTCTGTTTTAAGCTACGAGTTTCTGTGTTGAACCAAGGAGTTAGAAATCTCTGATTAGACTTTTTCTTTTTTAAGGGGGCCACCAAGTCTAGAGTCTGATGCAGAGAAGCTGTAACACTATCCACCATGTTATCAATTACAGAAGGAGCAAGCTGTCTATAGCTTATTTCCGTTGTGTTGACACATGGCATAGAGGAAACAATCTGCATAAATTTGGTAACAGCATCATCTGAGAGGCATCTACTGTAATAATATTTTTCTTTAGGAGCCAAATAGTCAGAAATAGTAAAATCAAAGGTTAACAGACAATGGTCTGACAGTACAGGGTTATGAGGAGACACTACAAGATTTTCTATTTCTATGCCATATGTCAGAACAAGGTCCAATGTATGGTGGAGGTAATGAGTAGAATTTCCTACTTTATGAGAAAACCCAATCGAGTCTAATATTGAATTAAATGCCACATTAAGGCAGTCACTATCTACATCCACATGTATATTAAAGTCCCCTACTATAATTATTCTATCAGATTTCAGCTCTAAATCAGCTAAGAAATCAGCAAATTCGGATAAAAATTCTGAGTAGGTTGATGGGGGACGATAAACTATGGCAAATAAAATTGGGTTTAACCTAAAATTGCTAAAGTGCCCAATACTGAGGACCAGGCCCTCAAAGGAATTATAACATGTTTTTTGCTTTACATTAACAAGTAATTTGGAATGGTAAATTGTTGCTACTCCTCCTCCACGACCAGAACTTCTGGGATTTTGACAGTTTAAATAACCAGAGGGAGTTGATTCATTTAAACCAACATAATCCTCTTGCCCTAACCAAGTCTCTGTAAGGGAAATTAAATCAGTCTGATGATCAATTAACAGATCATGGACTAACAGAGACTTGGGAGTTAGAGACCTAATATTTAATAAACCACATTTAATTTTTAAATTATGAGGAGGATTAGAGGCCAAATCATTCAATTTAGAGGCTTTATGTTTAATTTGAGTTTTACCAATATTTTGCTTAATCACTTTGGGATGCTTATATATTATATTTTTATTTACTTTAGAGGGAGCAGACAATGATTCTCTGATGGGGAAGACAGGGGCTAAGTTGAGGGGTGGCGGATGAAGAGGAGCTGCAGAGAGGCGTGTAAGACTGCGACTCCTTCACTTCCGCCCTCCCAAGAGAGTAGACGCTTTTTCCTCCTCTCCTGCTCTGACTTTTTTTTCCTTCCCCTCCAACTACTGGATCCCAGCTTGCTGTTGTCTGTCTGTGTCTAACTGCGACCGTCGAAAGAAAGAAATTATGGAGTTAATAAGCTGGGCTTTGAACACAATTGACACTATTTTTTCAACAAGGAAAAGTGCTCCGGGGGAAGCTGTCTGCCCCGCAGGTACGGCTCCAGCGGGCTATTTACGTGACACAAGTAATTGGAAAATCTTGTGTCTCACTAATCTCTCTATCGAAGATATTGAAGATTTGTATGTCTTCGTGGTAATGGTGATCGGGATCTTTCTGATTGGAACTGGGATTGTCCTGGTGTACCGCAAATTGCTGAAGATGGATACAACCTATCAAAATGCTGGCCAGGCGAGGTGCATCTGTCAAATTGAAAAATTGGAGAAGACCCTGATAGCGACAAATGGAGAACTGTCTCGGAAGGTGGATTACATCATGGTCTCGCTTAGGTCTTTCCACGATGGATTTAAAGCCCCGCAATGAAGGATTAAGTACTGAATCTACAGAAGAAATAAAAAGCCTTCTCTGTGATCAGTCCGATTTGGCTCAATTTCCCCATGAAAATTCCTCCTGGCTGTCTGCAGTCTGTGTTTTCAAAATCATCGAGCATAAGGCCTTGGACAGCCATCTGGACAGCCTGCCAAGATATGGACTCGGCGGCAGCCAGACAAAACATCTCCTGCCAAGTGTCCTTGTTGTCTCTCTTATTATCATCAACACTGCTTCAACACCGCACACACATTGATCCATGAACTGAATAAAGATACACACACTGCTCTCTTGTGTCTTGTGAATCCTGTGTAGCGAATGTGCATCGAGAGCTTTTTTTTCCCTTGAAATATTAATATTGATTAATTATGTAACCAGTATTTTGAATCAATGTTTTTTTTGCTCCTTCCTATTGTTCCTCGTATTATTCTTATTCTTATGCTACTTGTACCCACTATCCTGTTGGCAGGCGCGTCTCTGATGCAGCCGTGTCACTGGAAATGCAGGTTCATTTTCTGTGTCAAGTCAAATTCTCTCGTATGTTATCAGTGATCTGTTAATGTACTTGGCAATAAATCTTTTCTGATTCTGATTCTGATTCTGACTCTGCTTCCTGGTCCCAACTCTGAGTAGTCAAGGTTTTGGAAATTTGGATAAAAAAGATGCCAGATTGTTAGATAAATGAAAAGCACCATCCAAAGTGGGATGAATGCTGTCTCATCTCATAAGACCAGGTTTTCCCCAAAAAGAGCTCCAACTGTCAATGTAGCCCACGTTATTTGCAGGACACCACACAGACAGCCAGCGGTTCAAGGATGACGAGTGGCTAAACATGTCATCACTGGTCAGATTGGGGAGGGGCCCAGAGAATACTACAGTGGCAGACATCGTTTTTGCAAAGTTACACACCGATTCTACATTAAGTTTCGTGACTTCCGACTGCTGGAGACGGATGTCATTAATGCCAGCGTGAATAACAATTGTGGAGTATTTACAGTTACTTTTAGCCAGCATTTTCAAATTTGACTCGATGTCGCCTGCTCTGGCCCCAGGAATGCATTTTTTTTTTTTTTTTTTTTGTTACTTATTTGTACCCGTAGGTAGATTTGGTTTGCAGTCTGGTGACAAGCCACCGGCTGCTGGTCGCTGCGTGCGCGAGCGCCCTAAACCTACATGTTTTTTGGTATGCGGGAGGAAACCGGAGAAATCCCGGAGTAAACCCACGCAACACGGGGAGAACATGCAAACTCCACACAGCTCACCGTTGGTCGGGGGCTGGGATCAAACCCACGATCTCATGATCCCCGCGATCCCCCGGCCAAGGGTAAAACTGTGCTGCCACAGTGCTAAACCACTGCGCCACCGTGCAGCCCATTTGACTATGGCCATTTGACTATGGCCGCTGGAGTCTCTAGGTTCACGTTTCTGACTACAGAGTCGCCAATGATCAGAGTTTTTTCCTCAGCGGGTGTGTCGCTGAGCGTTGAAAAACGATTAGAAACGTGAACAGGTTGGTGGTGTACCGGGGCTTTGCGACTAGGCTTCCTTCTCACCGTCACCCACCCAGTCTCTTCGCTGCTGAGGAGAGCCGGAGGACCGCTAACAGGGTTAGCTATGCTAGCTAGCTCCGCTGCAGCTAAGGGGCGTCCATCAAGAGTAACTGGCGCAGACGGTGTTTCAATGCAGCGGAGCCAGGATTCCAAATCAGACAACCTCGCCTCGAACGCCTCAAAAAGACAACATTTATTACATTTACTGTTATCACTAAAAGAGGCAGAGGTGTACCTAAACATCTGACAGAGAGAGCACACCAGAGGAGGAGAGGAAGGAGAGCTAGTAGCCATAGCTAGTGGCTAACCCGAAAGCTCAGGAGAGTGAGGAGAGCAAACCACACAGACTGACAGCAAAACAGGAAGTGATGATACGTTACCACAAGAAGTGACGATCAATCAGTGTCCAGACCAGTGGACCAGTGTGGACCCGATCAAATTATCAAATGACAGTCCAGGTGCATGGTCCATGGTAGGGAGTCACAGTCCGTTCCTGGCACCGAGTGTATCCACTGAAGGCCATTCCTCCTCCCAGGTCAAAGTAGCTGATCCTCGATTATGCCTTATCACAACCGGTTCCTCATCTCCTCCCATAGATCACACAGGACATTGTTATTCTCTGTGTTGAGACAGAGGTCCACTCTTTTTGCAGGTAATGAGCCACACATTTGGCAATATATAATCCATTATGGTATATTGGTTATAGTGTGGAGAATGTGGAAATGACGAGACTGAGTTTATCTCACGAGTCAGGTTTATTCCATTCTCCAACATCATCAAACAGAAAAGAGAAAGAATCCCCCAACATCTGTCCCTTTTATACCCCAGGACATCAAAGCACACAGTCACATTGCCTTTTAATCCCAAGTCCCAATGCATCTTCTTCCAGGTCTTCTCACCTCCACCTAAAGTCACTGGTGGTCAGGAAATCCCTCAAGGTCATCTCTTTGCATACAAAAGGCCACATTTCACATCCGCCTGTTACCCCTAGGAGGTTCAGTCCTTTTGTTCCTCTGAGACGTAAAGCATACAATAAGCATACAGTAATATACATGTGAAGCATATGAAACCCACATGTGTCCCACATGACCCCCCCCCCCCCAAACGTCTAAGATGGAACAATGTAATAACAGTTTGCATCCATCCATCCATCCATCTTCTACCGCTTTTCCGGAGGTCCGGGTCGCGGAGGCAGCAGTTCAAGCAGAGAAGCCCAGACTTCCCTCTCCCCAGCCACCTGCTCCAGCTCTTCAGAGGGGATACCAAGGCGTTCCCAGACCAGCTGGGAGACATAGTCTCTCCACCGAGTCCTGGGTCTGCCCCGGGGTCTCCTCCCAGTGGGACGTACCTGAAACACCTCAAGTGGGAGGCGTCCAGGAGGCATCCTAATCAGATGCCCATACCACCTCAACTGACTCCTTTCAATGTGGAGGAGCAGCAGTTCTACTCTGAGCCTCTCCCGGATGACTGCGCACCTCACCCTATCTCTGAGGGTGAGTCCAGCAATCCTATGGAGAAAGCTCATTTCAGCCGCTTGTATCCGCGATCTCGTTCTTTCGGTCATTACCCAAAGCTCGTGACCATAGGTGAGAGTAGGAACGTAGATTGACTGGTAAATCGACAGCTTTGCCTTAGAACTAAGCTCCCTCTTCACCACAACAGACCGGTACAACGTCCGCATCACTGCAGATGCTGCTCCAATCCGTCTGTCGATCTCTCGCTCCATTTTCCCCTCACTCATGAACAAGACCCCAAGATACTTAAACTCCTCCACTTGGGGCAGGAGCCTGTCCCCAACCCGGAGAGGACAATCCACCTTTTTCCGGCTGAGGACCATGGACTCGGACTTGGAGGTGCTGATTCTCATCCCAGCCGCTTCACACTCAGTGGCAAACCGTCCCAGCAAGAGCTGTAGGACATTGCTGGATGAAGCCAACAGGACAACATCATCTGCAAACAACAGAGATGAGATCCTGTGGTCACCAAGCATGACACCCTCCATTCCCTGGCTGCGCCTAGAAATCCTGTCCATAAAAATTATGAACAGGATCGGTGACAAAGGGCAGCCCTGGCGGAGTCCAACTCTCACTGGGAATGACTCCGACCGAGTGTTGGCAATACGAACCAAACTCTCACAACGGTCGTACAGAGACCGAATAGCTCGTAACAACAAGCCCGATACCCCATACTCCCGAAGCTCCCGAAGCCCGATACCCCATACTCCCGAAGCACCCCCCACAAAAATCCATGAGGGACGCGGTCAAATGCCTTCTCCAAGTCCACAAAACACATGTAAACTGGTTGGGCAAACTCCCACGAACCCTCAAGAATTCTCGAGAGGGTAAAGAGCTGGTCCAATGTGCCACGGCCAGGACGAAAACCACATTGCTCCTCCTGAATCCGAGGTTCGACCAACGGCCGGACTCTCCTCTCCAGTACCTTGGCATCACACTCCTCAGCCTCCCAGGGAGGCTGAGGAGTGTGATGCCTCTAAAGTTGGAGCACACCCTCCGGTCCCCTTTTTTGAAGAGAGGAACCACCACCCCGGTTTGCCATGCCAAAGGCACTGCCCCCGACCTCCACGCAATGTTGCAGAGGCGTGTCAACCATGACAACCCAACAACATCCAGGGCCTTGAGGTACTCAGGGCGAATCTCGTCCACCCCCGGGGCCCGGCCACGAAGGAGATTTTTAACCACCTTGGCGACCTCAGCCCCTGTGATAGGCAAGTCATCCACCTCGTCCCCAAACCCTGCTTCCTCTGTGGAAGGCGTATCAGTGGGATTGAGGAGATCCTCGAAGTATTCCTTCCACCGCCCGACGATATCCCCAGTTGAAGTCAACAGTGTCCCATCCGCACCATACACAGTGTGGACGGGGAGCTGCTTTCCCCTCCTGAGCCGCCGAACAGTTTGCCAGAATCTCTTTGAAGCTGACCGAAAGTCTTGTTCCATGGCCTCACCGAACTCCTCCCATACCCGCGTTTTTGCTTCAGCAACCACCCGAGCTGTACTCCGCTTGGCCTGCCGGTACACCTCAGCTGCTTCGGGAGTCCCACAAGCCAACCAAGCTTGATAGGACTCCTTCTTCAGCTTAATGGCCCCCTCACCACTGGTGTCCACCACTTGGTTCGGGGGTTGCCACCACGAGATGCACCGACCACCTTGCGGCCGCAGCTCTGGGCCGCCGCTTCAACAACAGAGGTGGAGAACATTGCCCATTCAGACTCCATGTCTCCAGACTCCCTCGGAATGTGGTTGAAGTTCTTCCGGAGGTGGGAGTTGAAGACCTCCCGGACAGGGGCCTCAGCCAGACGCTCCCAGCACACCCTCACTATACGTTTGGGTCTACCAGGTCTGAATGGCTTCCTTCCCTGCCATCGGATCCAGCTCACCACCAGGTGGTGATCAGTTGACAGCTCTGCACCTCTCTTTACTCGGGTGTCCAAGACATACGGTCGCAGGTCTGATGATACGATAACAAAATCGATCATCGACCTGCGACCTAGGGTGTCCTGGTGCCAGGTGCACATATGGACACCCTTATGCTTGAACATGGTGTTCGTTATGGACAGACTGTGGTTAGCACAGAAGTCCAATAACTGAACACCACTCGGGTTCAGATCGGGCAGGCCGTTCCTCCCAATCACCCCCCTCCAGGTTTCACTGTCGTTGCCCACATGCGCATTGAAGTCCCCCAGTAGGACAATGGAGTCTCCAGGAGGAGCACCCTCCAGCACCCCAGTCACAGACTCCAAAAAGGGTGGGTACTCTGAAACATCATTTGGTGCATAGGCACAAATGATGGTCAGGACCCGTTTCCCAACCCGAAGGCGTAGGGAAGCAACCCTTTCGTCCACCGGGGAAAACTCCAATATAGAGGCAGCAAGGTGGGGCGATACAAGAATACCCACCCCTGCTCGTCGCCTCTCACCCGGGGCAACTCCAGAAAAGGCCAAGCTCCAGCCCCTCTCCAGGAGACTGGTTCCGGAACCGGAGTTGTGTGTTGAGGTGAGGCCAACTATATCTAGCCGGTATCGCTCAACCTCGTACACCAGCTCAGGCTCCTTCCCCACCAGAGAGGTGACATTCCACGTACCAAAAGCCAGTTTAGAAAGCTTGGGATCAGTCCGCCAAGGTCTCCGCCTTTGACCGCCACCTAATCCATATAGCACCGGACCCCCATGATCCCTCCTGCAGGTGGTGAACCCACTGGAGGGCGGACCCATACAGTTTGCATGTCATAATAAAATCACTACACATCAGTCCACATGCTGCTTGGGCCTCAGTTCTCTCCCGTATCTGCTGTAAGCAGGCTTTACCACCTCCGCGGCGCCCTCCTGCTGGGGAGCTGCTGTCTGAGGATGAGAACTGTTAGTCAATCTCTGTGGGTGTTCTGGGGAATGCTCTCTAGGGGGTCTGCCGTGCCGAGGAGCCTTAGCCAACTGCACACCTTCGTCCACCACCACAAAAGTGGGTTTGAGCCTGTTTATACCAATCGTTTCTTTTCTGCCCCCCAAATCTAGCAAAAAATGCTTATCCCCTGTTTCCAGCACTCTATATGGTCCACCATAAGGTGGTCGTAACGGTGGGCGATGGGCATCGTGTCTGACAAAAACAAACTCCGCATTTTTTAAAGCCTTAGGCACAAAAATGCGCAGAAAACTGTGGTGAACGGGGCCAGGTAGCGTGCTCGAGTCCGTGCTACTCTGTAACCGCTGAGCTGGGGAGCACTCTGGCGCAGGATTATCTGGGAGAAATTCCCTGGGCAGCCGAAGTGGCTGTGCGAAAACTAGCTCAGCTGGGGAGGCTTCTAAATCCTCTTTAGGTGCAGAACGCAACCCCAATAAAACCCATGGTAGCCTGTCCACCCAATTTGCATCCGTAAGCGACGCTCTGAGGGCCGCCTTCAATGACCTGTGAAAATGTTTGCATAACCCGTTAGCCTGCGGATTGTATGCGGTTGTGCGGTGGATCGTTGCCCCCAGGCTGCGGGCCATCGCTGACCAAAGTTCGGAAACAAATTGAGGGCCTCTGTCGGATGTAATGTCCGACGGGACTCCAAAACACGCTACCCATGCTGTTAAAAATGCGCGCGCCACCTCCTCGGCTGTGGTTGACGACAGTGGGACCACTTCCGGCCAGCGCGTGGTGCGGTCAACCATTGTCAGAAGATGTGTGCACCCCTGTGAGGGCGGGAGGGGGCCTACGAGGTCCACGTGAACATGATCAAACCTTTTAGCCGGAATGTGAAACGGCTCCAAGGGGGCTCTCGTGTGTCTGTATACCTTGGCTCGTTGACAAGCCATGCAGGCTGTCGCCCACTCTCTAACTTGTTTGCGCAGGCTCGGCCATACAAATTTCTCTCCCACCATTTTGACCGACGCGCGCACTCCCGGGTGCGCCAGAGAATGGATCGAGTCAAAAACGCGGCGGCGCCACGCGGCCGGTACCACAGGACACGGTCGCCCAGTGGAGACATCGCAGATTAGGGTGGGGCATACCGTCCTGCAGCACCCTGTTCTCCAGCCTTAACCCTGTTGGTCCAGACTGGAGCGCGCGCACGTCCGCGTCGCTAACCTGATCCGCGGCCATGGCTGCATAATCTATCCCTATGCGGACTAGGGCCGCGCCCACTTCCGCGTCGCTAACCCGGTCCGCGGCCATGGCTGCAAAATCTACCCCTACGCGGGCTGGAGCCGCCACGGCGCGCGAGAGGCAGTCTGCCACTACATTAAGTTTACCCGTCACATGCTGGATATCGGTAGTAAACTCCGAGATCGCGGCCAGCTGTCTCTGCTGCCGGCCCGACCAAGGTTCTGAAATCTTGGCCATCGCGAAAGTCAGCGGCTTGTGGTCAACGAACGCGGTGAAACGGCGTCCCTCCAGCCAGAACTGGAAGTGGCAAATGGCCAAGTGGAGAGCTAACAACTCCCTGTCGAATGCACTGTATTTTCGTTCACTATCGCGCAAGGTCCTGCTGAAAAAGGCGAGCGGTTGCCAGGCTCCGGCTACATACTGTTCCACGACCGCCCTTATGGCCACATCTGATGCATCAGTAGTGAGCGCCATGCGGGCCGTTGGGACTGGATGTGCTAACAACGCAGCGTTTGCCAGGGCTGTTTTGACTTCAGAGAATGCGCGCTCTCGCTCCGGAGACCATTCGATTTTATTTGTGGGTTTTTGTATTTTTAGTGCAGCATACAATGGTTGCATGAGCTGCGCTGCGTGGGGGAGGAAACGGTTATAAAAATTCACCATTCCCAAAAACTCCTGTAACGCTTTGACCGTTTGTGGCTGGGGAAAATTTGTTACTGCGCGCACTTTGTCAGGCAGAGGAACCGCTCCTTCTGGAGAGACGCGATGCCCCAAAAAATCAATCTGCGTCACCCTGAACTGACACTTCGCTGGGTTGATTATTAACCCGTGCTCTACCAACCTCCGGAAAACTGCCGTGAGATGGTTTTCGTGTTCGTCTTCGGACGCGCTGGCTACCAATATGTCGTCCAGGTAGACTAACACGAAGGGGAGATCGCGCAACACCGCGTCCATCATACGTTGGAATGTCTGCGCCGCGCCTTTAAGACCAAACGGCATGCGAAAAAACTCGAATAGCCCGAATGGAGTTATTACCGCTGTTTTGGGTATGTCCTCAGCGCGCACTGGGACCTGGTGGTAACCGCGTACCAAGTCTATCTTAGAAAAAACGCGCGCCCCCGCCAAATGAACTGAAAAATCTTGGATATGTGGGATTGGGTAGCGGTCGTGTGCTGTAGCGTTGTTCAACCTGCGGAAATCACTGCAAGGTCGCCACGAGCCATCAGCTTTCGGGACCATGTGAAGCGGTGAAGCCCATGGGCTTTTCGAACACCTGATAATGCCCAACTTTTCCAGGTTGGCGAACTCCTCACGCGCTATGGTCAGTTTAGCTGAATCCAAGCGCCGAGCTTTTGCAAAAACGGGCGGTCCGGTGGTAGTAATAAAATGTTCCACCCTGTGTTTAGCCACGGTTGCCGAAAATGTTGGGACCGTGAGTGCTGGGAACTGAGTGAGGAGTGTGGGGAACTTACCACTTGCCGCTGTGACGTTGGCTTGTGCTGTTGGCGGGGCCACT
This sequence comes from Pholidichthys leucotaenia, assembly GCA_020510985.1. Lineage (NCBI taxonomy): Eukaryota > Metazoa > Chordata > Actinopteri > Cichliformes > Pholidichthyidae > Pholidichthys > Pholidichthys leucotaenia. The sequence continues at coordinate 28,048,858 of CM035846.1, read as the reverse complement.
CGAGCTGTACAGGGAATAGAATAAAAAGAGAGTGCATTAACCAGGCGTCTATTAGCAAGATCAACCAACAAACCATGTGAGCACAAAAAATCAGCCCCTAACATGTTGAAATTGACTGCAGCTATGATGAAAGTCCACTCGAATGTACGGCCGTGTAGGGACAGAAGCAACGTCCTCTCACCGAAGGTCTTAATCGCCGAGCCGTTTGCTGCTGACACCCCGGGACCACTGGAAGGCACCAGCCGGTCAGCAGAGGAAGGTGTGATGAAACTCAGCTGGGAGCCTGTGTCCACGAGGAAATGCCTCCCAGAGCGCGCATCCCTCAAGTAGAGCAGCTTGTTCTCCTCTCCGAGGGCCGCAGCTGCTACCGACCCCCGGTCTTGGTGTTTCCCGAGCGCTTGAAATGGCACGGTGGTATACATTTGCGTGCCCTCTCTGCGAATCGGTGATGGTAGAAACAAAGGACGTCGTCTGCTCCGTGTTTCCTGGCCCCTGCTGCCGCCGTCGTCGGTGAGTCTGGTACTGCAGCCTCTGGCCCCCTGCCATCTCCGGACGTTGCGCCGAGCTCTGCTGCCGCGGCCGTGGCCACGCACCGTTTATTGGCGTTGACGAGTCGCTGCGCCTCCTGGCCCAGCTCGCGGTAGTCTCGTCGGGCCAACAGTGGTGAACTGGCCAGGGTCACTCTCACCGCTGACGGTAGGATCCTGAGGAAAAGGTGGGTGAAGATGAAGTGATCATCGTCGCAGTCTTTAAACCTCAACAGCTTCTCCATCAGGTCCGCAGGCCTGTCGCTCTCAAATTCAGTCAGCGCCAGGAGCCCCTCTGCTCGCTCCTCCACCGAGGGGGTGAAGTAACGGATGACTGCAGCCTTCAACACGCTGTACTTGTCGCTGTCCGGAGGCTGGTTGATCAGGCTCTCCACCCGCTGGGCTGTGTGGTTGTCCAGCTTTGCAACCACATGGTAGAACTTTGTGTCGTCTCCCGAAATCCTCCGGAGGTTGAACTGCGCCTCGACCGTGTTAAACCAGGAGCGCGGATTGTTCTGCCAGAAGTCTGGTAGCTGAGCTGTGGCTGCATTCGTTTGTCTGGCTCCTGACGAATCTGGCTCGGGAGAATTTCTTCCACTCATGATACGTCTTAGGGTCACCAGTGTGGAGAATGTGGAAATGACGAGACTGAGTTTATCTCACGAGTCAGGTTTATTCCATTCTCCAACATCATCAAACAGAAAAGAGAAAGAATCCCCCAACATCTGTCCCTTTTATACCCCAGGACATCAAAGCACACAGTCACATTGTCTTTTAATCCCAAGTCCCAATGCGTCTTCTTCCAGGTCTTCTCACCTCCACTTAAGGCACTTTTCCACTTGGAACCCAAAGGCCTCGTTTGGTCTTGGACCGAACAGTCCTGTTCCGGCACTGGTGGTTTTCCACAGCACAAGGCTCACTGTAGTATGGGTGGGAGAAGGAGGGAGTTGGAGGCGGGGTTTTGAGGGAGTTGGAGGCAGTGCTACACTCCCCTTGAGGCTGCGCCATTTTCCCTGGACCAATTAGTAGTCCAAGAGCTATTTAAAAAATCATTTTGGTGGTGAGGCTGCTGTGAATTATTATGCATTACTCATCTCATGTAACCTTGTGCCATTGCAATGACGCAATTTTTTCGTATATTTAATGTGGACGTGTGGATCTTTAATATCACAGTTACAAGTACTGGGACAGCCATCTAATAAAAAATATCTTACAAAATTACAAGTCCACATTTTCTTTAAAGTGTACTTGTTAATGCTGAGTACAGAATTGGGTGAGGCGCACCAAAACAGTTGTTGCTGTACACCCCACACTCACCTGTCCTTACAATGGCTAAGTTGAATATTTTGTGCAGATAAAACCATTACCTGGGTTGGCAATATGAACATTTCCAAATACAGAACTTAAAATATTAGGTGTCCCTGTTGTTGCACATGGATATAAAGCTTGGTCAGTAGTGGCTGGCTTTTAATGTTTGTGTTGGCAGTTATTGGACTCCATAACACACTGCAATGACAAATTTTTCCCAACCTTTTTAAGGGTTTTAAGACAGTGTAAAACTTAGTAGTAACAGACAACACATGATGTCAACAGTCACGGGTTTATTCAACGTTATTAACACTGGTCATTGATTAATGTACAGTATATACATAATAATGGTTGGGAAAATGGGTCACACACGCCGTGCGAGGGTTTCAAAGACTGCCATGAGAGTGTTATTGAGGGCAGCATTCTGCGCAATTTCCTCCCTTCGTACAGCAACTTCGGCTTCCCTGGACTGACGGACCTCATCCACAAGCAGTGAATTGAGTTCCAACTGTTGCCGCTGGAGCTCCCTCTGCTCACGTTGATGTTCCCGCTGAAGCTCCATCTGTTCACGGTGCTGTTCCCTTTCTGCTTCTTGCATCGATGCAAAAATAGTTGAAAGGTCTTATTTTGTGTTGCTCCGCTTCCTCTTACCTACAAGACAGAAATGTGATCTGGTGTCAGTAAAATCAACCTCAAAACATGTAGCAGTACATCCCCAAAAATTAATACAAAAGTTAAATATTTTTGGACACATGTCAGAAAGTGAGACCCATATATTATACAGAATCATTAATCAGACAGTGAAGTATTGTTACATTTTAATCTTTATTGGCTCACAGCGCATGAATATCCAAAATTACTTTTCTCGAAAAATCGATGGTTATGTTAAAAATAGATATTAAAAAAAGAGGAGTGTTCTCAAAAGTATGAGGATTTATGGAGAAACGGATTTCATTTTCCAGCTGGAGTGACCATCGCCCCACAGTGCCTAAACAATCAAAACCTGGTGTAATGGACAAGGCATCACTGTGTTTGATTTGGCCAGGAAACTCTCCTGACATAAAACCCACATGGATTGTCAAGATTATGACAGATACCATCTTATATGACTTTCACTGTCTTTTGTGAGTCACAAAAAACACACTGTACCATGACATTGCAGTTATGGGGTTCTTCTCTCAAGATGGCGACCGGGATGGTCACACTTTTTCAGTGCTGAGACAAAGTCACTGATTTTGCCATTAAAAGTGGCTGGCCTGCAGCGATCGGCGCTCGTGGCGAACACGCACGGGCTGAATTGCCACCTCCGTTGGATTGCCCTTTAATCGCCTTTCTCCAGCGACTTCCTGCGCCTTCCTGAAGCGATTGCTCAGCTAACACTAGTTAGCTTAATGCTACCTGAAGCGATTGCTAAGCTAACACTAGTTAGCTTAATGCTGGCGCCAGTCTCTAAATAACTACCTACAGCGATCAGATATACCTCCGGTGGATTACCCCTTTGATCGCTTTTATCCGGCCACTGTGAGTAAACTGACCAGCGATTCCAGCGCTTCCTTGTGATTCACTGATGTGCCCTACCTGAAGCGATTGCTAAGCTAACGCTAGTTAGCTTAATGCTGGCGCCAGCCATTCCACCTAACACCAGCCTGAATCAAAGCCCAGCTGCGAGGCCCAGCGGGGATACTACCAGGCAGGCGGCTATTTGTTTGACGGGGCTCAGCAGAGATTTCACCCAGGCAGACGGCGGTAGGCGGCGGTGCCCAGCGGAGGACTTACCGTGACTGCAGCGGCGGTGTGCGACGAGACTACCCGAAGCGATTGCTAAGCTAACGCTAGTTAGCTTAATGCTGGCGCCAGTCATTCCACCTTACACCAGCCTGAATTGAAGCCCAGCTGCGAGGCCCAGCGGAGATACTACCAGGCAAGCGGCTATTTGTTGACGGGGCTCAGCAGAGATTTCACCCAGGCAGACGACGGTAGGTGGCGGTGCCTAGCGGAGGATTTACCGTGACCTCAGCGGAGCTCGGTGGCAGCGGCGGTGTGTGACGAGACTCGGTTGGAGGAGCGGGACGGGAGACCAGTTACGGCGACTATGAGCAACGAGACCAGCAACGGAAGGGGCTAGTTGGCTAGCTGAGGCCCAGCTGGATTCGAGGACGATCGGATCAGATTCTGGCGATATAAGCAGAATTTATTTTACTATCCACAGATTTTCCTTTTCCTTCTTTCCAAGAAGGACTGAAGATGGCTGCCACCGGATTAAAAAGTGGGCTGATGGGCACCACTAATAAGCCTTCTCTACTTCTCTACTTCCTCTTCGTTTTGTCTTTGTGTGTCTGGACCTGCAACAAGAAGGATTTTCCGACAAACTCAACCAAAGGTGAAGTTAAAAAGTTTTATCTGTATGGATTTGGGCTTGGACATCTCACCCTACACTCTATGTGGTCTTTAAAAGCCCTGAGCAAAAACTTCCAAATTAAGGCAAACATGGCTGTTAAGCAAAAATCACAATATGGCAGAGGATATACAGTTAAAGTTCTGTTAGTTCTGCTACTTCTGGCAGGAGATATTCACCTTAACCCTGGACCTGCCACTATTAAACAGCAGACCACTGGGTTAGCACAAAACCGAGCTGTACAAAAGCAAAAACAACATTTATTTTTCCAAACTGTTAATCATGCACGAGTTCTTTGGGACACCAAGGCTAAACCAAAGGGGATCCTCGGCGGTCATTTAAACATACGGAGCATAATCCCCAAAAGAGATGAGATTTCGGTGTTGCTGTTGGACTCAAATCTGGACTACCTTTGTCTCTCAGAAAGCTGGCTACACAGTAACATAGACACTAATATGATCGATATTGTGGGCTACCAGTGTTTTAGAAAAGACAGGCAGGTAGGGAGGGGAGGAGGTGTTTTAATTTACATCAAAGAGAAATATAAATGTCAACTGGTTGATTTGAATACTTCACTTGAATGTTTAGCTGTTAATGTATGTCTCTCTCCGGTAATGAATTTCAACATTGCAGTAGTGTACAACCCACCGTCACACAACTCTTCCTTTTATAATGAATTAAGTGATCTGGTTAAACAACTTGAGAAGAACAGAGAAACAATAATTCATGGTGACTTTAATATCAACTGGTCTGATAAAAAAGACAAACAAAAACTGAAAAGCCTCATGACTAAATTTAATTACCAGCAAATCATCAAAGGACCCACCAGGATAACCAAACAATCCAGAACACTTATTGACATGGTATTTACTAATAAACCAGAACGAATAACCAGAACCTATAATCTTGTAACTGGTCTCTCAGATCATAACATGGTTCTTGCTGTCAGGAAACTTACTAAAAAGCGACTACAGTATTTTGGGGGAGTCGATATTGACAAATCAAATTTTATTATCCCCAAATCAAAAAATGAGGAGTTTGAACATTACTTAGAGAATCAAAATTGGGAGCAGCTCATGGCAACATGTGAAGTAGATGATTGTTGTAATTTTATAACTGCAACAATCACAAAGTCTATAGAAAAATTTTCAAAGCAAATTAAAAGTAGACAACAGAAGATTAGCCTACCATGGTTAAATAATGAAATAAGAAAACTTATGAAGAGGCGAGACTATGCTCTGAAAACATCACTAACCTCCAAACTACAAAATGATCACCTTGTGTACAAAAGTTTAAGAAATAAAGTGGTACATGAGCTGCGAAAATCAAAAATATCTTATTACAATAAACTGATAGATCATGCAAAGGGTAACAACAGTTCCCTATGGAGGCATTTAAATAACTTAACTAATAAAAAAAAACGATCAGAAGGGGGTAAAGGAACTTAGAATCAATGGCAAGACCGTCAGTGACAAGGCTACTTTGTTAAGTCTTCCACAGAGCCCACAAAGTGTGAATTAAATTCATTTGCCAAAAATTTTTGTGCTGCCAAATGTGCTCAACAACACAAATTCCATACTCCCAACAGATACTTTTCACATCGATGAGGTAAATGAGAAGTTAATTGCTGGTATTGTTAAAACACTGTCAAACTCAAAAACTAGTGATATCTACAATATGAGCACCTCCTTTCTCAAAATGCACAGCAAAATATTAATCAAACCACTGACTCATCTCATTAATCTCTCCATTAGGTCTAGTACATTTCCTTCTGGCTGGAAAAAAGCTGTCGTCATACCAGTTCATAAATCAGGCAGTAAAGACGATATATGCAATTACCGCCCAATCTCTATCTTACCAGTCCTATCTAAGGTTCTTGAAAAAGTTGTAGCTACACAGCTGATAGACTACTTACAAGACAGTCAACTTCTTCATCCACATCAATTTGGTTTTAGACCAGGATACTCAACAGAAACAGCAAATTGTTGCCTTATTGAAAACGTCAAACAGTCCTTGGACAGGGGTAATGTGGTAGGAGCTGTTTTTCTAGATCTCAAAAAGGCTTTCGATACTGTAAACCACAGTTTGCTTTTATCCAAAATGGTATCTTTTAACTTCTCCCCAAATACATTAGAATGGTTTGCATCTTATCTCCAGAATAGAGAACAGTGTGTAAAAGTTCACCAGGATAAATCCTCATTTTTAAACAACCGCATGGGTATCCCACAAGGGTCCATTCTTGGTCCTTTACTTTTCAGCATTTTTATTAATGACTTGCCGTTACACTGCTCAGCTGCAACATGCCAACTTTATGCAAATGATGCAGTTATTTACACAGCTGCCAAGACTCCAGCACAGGCTGCAGATGTACTGTCTACAAGTATGGTTGATGTCCAAGAGTGGCTCCTCAAGAACCATCTATTGCTGAACCTTCAGAAAACAGTCTCAATGTGCTTTTCAATCAAAAAATGTAACCTGCAACGTTTTAAAGTTAATATACATGATCATGACATCAGTTTAGCTACAGAATTCAAATACCTTGGCATTGTACTAGATCCTCAACTCAAATTTAATCTTCATATAAAGAAAATTTCAAAAACAGTAAAAAAAAATCTGAACTGCTTTAAATTAATTAGATATTACATACCTTACGAAGCAGCTGCACTGTATATGCATTCTATGGTTTTTTCTCATATATCATACTGTTTGACAGTCTGGGCTCAAGCAGCCCCTTCCACAATAAGACATATAGGTTCATTATATAATCAAACCCTAAAAATCTTGGACAAAAAGCCCATTAGGTGGCATCACTGTAATGTTTTAAAAAAATACAACCTATTGAGTTTTGAGAGCTTCATTGACCTCTGTCTTCTGAAATTAACGTTCAAATGTTTCCATAAATCAGCACCCGAGCCACTTGCTGGTTTCGTCCAAAGACAGGACAGCAGCAGAGCCACCAGGAGTTCTGTTAACAATAACTGTAAAATATTCCACCGCAGAACCACATTTGGACAAACAGCTTTCTCTATAAAGGGCAGTCACATCTGGAACACAATGCCAAATGAAATTAAAATAATAACGGACTTTAAAACATTCACTAAAAATGTTAAAAACTGGCTGAAAAATAAACAAGAATGTACTCATGTATGAATTATTTGTCTGCAAAGTGAGAGTGAATGAAGGGAAGGAATAAATGTGTTTGTTTATAGTGAGTTACGGAGGGAGGAAGGCCTGAAATAGGCAAATGTGAGTTATGTTATATGTGTTAAATGTGAGTCAGGCTGTTATATTTGTGTATTTATAATATTTATGTTAAAGGTGAGTCAGGCTGTTATATTTGTGTATTTATAATATTTATAATATTTATAATTGTGTATTTATAATTTTTCTGCATTGATGTATGTGGTTATTGTGTATATTTTTATCTTGATTCTTTTTTCTAAAGCCCATCCAGGGACAAGAGTTGCAAATTAGCTAATAGCTATACACTCTATGTGCAACACATCAGATTGATTGTCTTTGATTAATTGTCTATGTTTATTGCACTGTCCCTGTCAAATAAACTAATCTACTACTATTTTGAGATGTACCTGTACAAGGGACACACACTGGTGAAAGGCAAGTGCTGGGTTTGAAAAAATTACTTTTTTTATGAGTATCACAACTGTGTATTTGTACAATACATTTAGTAAAAGCTGGGTTTATGTTTCAAATGCCTAGCTTTTTATGGTGGTCAAAAAATTCTAGAGGTGACCCAAATTCTATGGTGGAGAGACCCAGCTGGTCTATCATCTCTGAAGAACTGGAGCAGGTGGCTGGGGAGAGGGAAGTCTGGGCTTCTCTGCTTGAACTGCTGCCTCCGTGACGCGGAGAAGCGGTAGAAGATGGATGGATGGAAAAAATTCTGAATGCATTTATACAGTAGGCTCAACTGAATCATGAAAATGAAGCACGCTGACTTTCAAATAATGAGTTTTGTGCTACAACAGCTCATTAGCTTTTCCATGCCTGTGATTAAATATGCAATTGCATTGCTGGACTTTTTTGATGTGCTTTACATGAAACAATAAACTGTACCGTGAGTATTACATTATTACAATATAATATAATTATATTATTTGACTATTGGGCTTTACCTGTGCGTGAAAGTGTTGACGGAGATGTGCCAAACTGTGAGTGAGCTGGACTTGGTTCTGGTGCCGGATGATCTAGATCCGTAGCAGAAGCCGGGTTGCTCGTATCGCGGGAGGTGGGCTCAGTTGGTGTGGAAGCATAATCTAAAAAAAAATAAATAAATAAAAAACTTTTAACCAGGATTACAACTATCTATTTCATCAGATATTGTCAACACAAAAAACAACATACAAGGACGGACATAGCATTAAGCTAGGTCATCGTTTAAACACGATTAAGTTTTCGTCTGTCCTAAGTGAACTTTCCACTGTTGGAAAAAATAACATAAAGCATGAATATCAGATCACTTACCGTCCTGTATATCACAATATCACGGCTTCAACTGCTGAAGTTGGGTGCGTCGCGGCTGCACATTCAATTCAATTCGGGTGGCTGGGTCTAATTCCCGGTGCGTCTCCGTGTATTTTCTGGTGCGTCTGTTTGTGCGCACCATTGCAGGCTCAGTCTGCTTCCCTCTGCATTCTCTCATCAGCCGAAACGCACAGGAGACTCTGCTGGACTGCGGTGTTGGATTTCTGCTGATTTCTGTGAAGCCATTCTCTCGTTGTGGTTTATAATATCACTTGTTCGCGAGCTCACTGACGAAAAATTGCAAATGGCGACCAGCAAGCGATTCTGGAAAGTCAATGTAACGCCCACGTAACGCCCACTCTGATGACGCTACGCACAGACCAATGCATGGCCAGCAGGGGCGTGACGAAACGGGGCCGGGACCCTTCGGACCTGCTTTTTACAGTGCCGAAAAAGTGAACTGTTAAACTGGAACTGTTCAGAAAAAGGGAACTGTGAGGCCTTTGGGTTCCGAGTGGGAAACCGGACACGGAGGCCGATCGGGGCCAGACGGGGCCTTTGGGTTCCTAGTGGAAAAGCGCCTATAAAGTCACTGGTGGTCAGGAAATCCCTCAAGGTCATCTCTTTGCATACAAAAGGCCACATTTCACATCCTCCTGTTACTCCTAGGAGGTTCAGTCCTTTTGTTCCTCTGAGACGTGAAGCATACAATAAGCATACAGTAATATACTGTACATGTGAAGCATATGAAACCCACATATGTGTCCCACAATAGTGCCTAAATGTAAGCAGAGTACAAATATTTTGAGTCACACAAATAACTGTTATATGGTTATATTGATCACTTTATCCCATCAGTTAATAATAGATTCACAGCTTTCCTTTAAAGCCCATATTGCTAAATTGAGTAAAAAAATCAAGTAAAAATCTTGCAAATTTTCGTGCAATTCGAAATGAAATGTCAACTGAAGCCGCAAAAATATATTTGCATTCAAAGATTCTCAGTCACTTCAACTATTGCCTAACTAGCTGGTCCCAGGTGGGTTTGAGTGCAAAAAAAACATTGGAAGTTTTGTACAAGTAAGCAGTCAAAGTTATGGATAGAAAACCTAGGCATTCACATCATTGTGTAATTTTAAAAAAATACAGTCTTTTAAATTGGGATAGTCTTCATACATTTGCAGATTTAAATTTGATTTATAAAGTACTGCATGATTTGGCTCCAGATCCTCTGGCAGAGTTCATCAGCCAAAGAAACAGCTCTGAGCGTGTCACTCGAGGCTCTGTCAGAGGTGACTGTTTCATCCCTCTGCGCAGGAGCACTTTCAGTAAGTCGGCCTGGTCAGTGAGGAGCGCTAGTGAGTGGAACTCAGTACCTGAGGAGGTTAAACTGCTTACAACATACAAGGCCTTCACAAAAAAATTGAAAATGTGGCTTATAAACACCTACAGCTGCCAACACTAAAAGATAAGTCTGTTGTGATGTTTGATGTTGTGATTAAATGTACGGTTTGTTATGTGTATGTTATTTGTTACATTAGTGTCCTCTTAAATGTTTAACCATGTTTTTTTCTGGTAGATGCATTTTATTGCTTTTTTACATCTTGGCCAGGGGACTACAGATGAAAACTAGCCTTTTGGCTAATTCTGGCTTTTTTAACAATGTGTTAACATGTGTTTTATGAAATTGCATTGTCCCTTTTCAAATAAACTAAACTAAAATCACTAATTTATGAGGAAAAAGTGGGAAATTCAGAAGAAAAAACTACATTTATGAGAAAAATTTAAAAGTTATGAGAAAAGTTATGATTTTACAGGAAAAAAAATCCAAATTTATGAGAAAGTAACTAGTAAATTTTTGAGAAAAGTGCTAAATTTATAAGAAAAAATTTACAAAATTATGGGAAAAAACTGAAAACTTTGAGAAAATAATGTAAATTTATAAGAAAAATGTTAGAAATTCATAACAAAAATATGTCAAATTTACAAGAAAAAAGATACAGATTTATGATAAAAAAGCTGCACATTTCCAAGAAAATAGTTGCAAATTTATGAAAAAAATCAGCAAATTTATGAGAAAAAAATTGAAAATTCATGAGAGAACAGTTGCAACTTTATGAGGAAAAAGTGTCAAATTAATGAGACAAAAGTTCCAAATTTATGCAAAAAAAAGATGAACATTCATGTGAAAAAGTTGTAAATTTATGATATAAAAAAAATCAGCAAATTTCTGAGGGAAGTGTTTCAAATTCCTGATAAAAATGTGAGAAATGTCCCCGCTGTGCTGCTGGGACGAGGTGATGATGGATGAGGAAGAGTTCAGGTCTTAGATGCTGCTGAAGAAGATGGAGCAAGAGAAGGTGAAAAGTCAAACCTGCATCAGTGAGGCGTCACCTCCAGAGCTGCATTATACCACCAGTTTGTTCAAGGCAGAAGAAAGGAAAACTAAATGTTGTCAAACACTGAATAATGGGGCTAAAACTTCATCTGAGCCTTGATTCACTGACGCCCATCACTGGAGGTCTGTCGCTTATGGCAGATTGACAGTGATGTGACACGCTGCTGCCCCCTGCAGGCGTGGTGGAGATCACCGTAGCCGTGGCGGTGGAGTGGGAGCCCAGGGCCTTTGACTCCTGCGACGACAGCGGTTTGAGCGTGCTGATGGACGAAGGAGGCTCCAGGAAGCCGGAGGGGGAGGTGGTCAAGCTGGGGACGGCGTCCGCCTCCGGTCCTCCGGTGTCCGGTGGAATTTCAGCCAGAGGAGGCGACGTCTCTGATACGTCGTCTCTGGGTGCAGCTGCAAGAAAAAAAGAATAAACAGAAATATTGAATTTTTGCTATAATTTACCATGAAAATAAAAAAGTTTCATGTTTACAAGAAGACTGAAACTTATGGAGGAGAAAAACTAATACTGTCTTTACACAGGAGTGGAGATCATTGAGAGATCACTTCCCTTTAGAGATCAATGAGAGATTGTTTTCAAAGTCAAAGTCAAAAAAATCTCTCAAGTGTGGAGACTGTGGAGGTCACTGGAAGATCATCGAGAGATCTTGGCGATCACTGAGAGATCTTTTAAAGTTAGTTGAGAGATCTGGCCATTTTTTTTAATCTTTCAGCAATCTCTCAGTGATCTCCACACCTGTGTAAAGCAGGTAGAAGAGCACTAGAAACTTCTCAGATATACAAACACCCCCAACAAACTCTCAATGATCCCTCAGCGACATCTCCTGGTCTCCTAGTGATCTCTAAAGGATCTTTCAAAGATCTCAATAATCACCATGATAATCTTTCAGCAATCTTCCAAACATGTACAGAGAAACTGCTTTTTTGAGGCTTCAGGAGGTAGTTGAGACATCAGGTAAATTTCTGATCTCTGAATGGTCACCCAACGATCTCCATCTGTGTGAAGGGGTCCAAACATGAGCAGTTAAAGTGATCAGAAACAGCTGTTTACACTGAATCCCTTAACTGATGCGGTTTAATATTCCTGAACTTGTGAACAGTTGCCGTCTTACCGTGAGGTGCTGTCAGTCATGAAATCAGCCTCACCTGGCACACAGCCTCTCATATCTGGCCCCAGTTCCTGTCTGTCTGGGCAGTCGCAGGTGTATTTGGGTGAGTGTTCGGTGATCTGGGGGGTCTTCAGACACAAGTACTGGCGGCTGCCATTGGCTATGCTGCCCAGGTTACAGCTGTCGGGGCCTGCAGGAAATGAGACGGAGGTGGAGAATCAGAATCAGCGCGGTGATGGTGGCATGAATGAGATCAGCATTAGACGGCAGAATCAGAGGGACACAGTCGTCTGCTAAATCCCTTTAAACAAAGATGGTTAATCTGTGTGCACAAAATAATGTGATTTAATCTGTAACAGGAACAGTTTGATGATGGATTACAAGGTGCATCGACTCCACCGGGGTCTGTCCTGGATTTAGTTTACGTTACCAAATGTCCCTTGTTGGTGAATGAATAAAGGTGCAGAGTCAAAGACGCCTTTTACAACTTGGCCAAGAAGGGAAAATGTTGTGTCCCGCACACAGGTGAGCACCACGAGAAGATTCAAAGTTTCAGAAGAGAGCAGAGAGATATAATACAACAGACCAAACAGATACAGACATGGACAAATTGTTGGTACCCCTCTGTTAATGAAAGAAAAACCCACAATGGTCACAGAAATAACTTGAATCTGACAAAAGTGGTAATAAATAAAAATTCTATGAAAATTAACCAGTGAAAATTGGACAACGCTTTTGAATTGTGGTTCAACAGAATTATTTTAAAAAACAAACTCATGAAACAGGCCTGGACAAAAATGATGGTACCCCTAGAAAAGATTGAAAATAATGTGACCATAGGGACATGTTCAACCAAGATGTGTCCTCTAATTAACATCACAGGTGTCTACAAACTTGTAAACAGTCAGTCGGCCTATTTAAAGGGTGACAAGTAGTCACTGTGCTGTTTGGTGACATGGAGTGTACCACACTAAACATGGACCAGAGGAAGCAAAGGAGAGAGTTGTCTCAGGAGATTAGAAAGAAAATTATAGACAAGCATGTTAAAGGTAAAGGCTATAAGACCATCTCTAAGCAGCTTGATGTTCCTGTGACTACAGTTGCACATATTATTCAGAAATTTAAGATCCACGGGACTGTAGCCAACCTCCCTGGATGTGGCCGCAAGAGGAGACGGATAATACGAATGGTAACAAAAGAGCCCTGAACAACCTCTAAACACATTCATGGTGAACTCCAAGGTCAAGGTACATCAGTGTCAGATCGCACCATCCATCGTTGTTTGAGCCAAAGTGGACTTCATGGGAGACGACCAAGGAGGACACCACTGTTGAAAACAAATCATAAACTAGAAAAGCACTCGGAGAGCGCAGACCTCCGCCAAGCACCACAGTTCCCCCCATACAGTGTTTGTGTGTACGTTTTCAGATTCCTTGACCATGAAAGCATATGACTAGCAATTGGATTCACAATGACAGGATTAGTGGTTCAGTAGTTATTGATGAAAATGGCATTTTCCGTAATGGCGGTTTTCTTCTGGATGGTGATCCGGATCACCACCAAAATCTAATCATCTGTAGGATACCCCATTTCTGACAATCTGTGAAAATTTCATGAAAATCCGTCCATAACTTTTTGAGTTATCTTGCTAACAAACAAACAGACAGACAAACAAACAGACAGACAGACAAACCAATGCCAATGAAAACAAAACCTCCTTGGCGGAGGTAAAAAGCCAGACTGGAATTTGCCAAACTGCATGTTGACAAGCACAAAGCTTCTGGGAGAAGGTCCTATGGAAAGACAAGACAAAACTGGAACTTTTTGGCAAGGTGCATCAGCTCTATGTTCACAGATGCAAAAATGAAGCATACCAAGAAAAGAACACTGTCCCTACTGTGAAACATGGAGGAGGTTCTGTTATGTTCTGAGGCTGCTTTGCTGTAGCTGGCACAGGGTGTCTTGAATCTGTGCAGGGTACAATGAAATCTCAAGACTATCAAGGTATTCTAGAGAGAAATGTGCTGCCCAGTGTCAGACAGCTTGGTCTCAGTCGCAGGTCATGGGTCTTGCAACAGGATAATGACCCAAAACACACAGCTAAAAACACCCAAGAATGGCTAAGAGCCAAACATTGGACTATTCTAAAGTAGCCTTCTATGAGCCCTGATCTAAATCCTATTGAACATCTGAGGAAGGAGCTGAAACATGCCGTCTGAAGAGGGCACCCTTCAAACCTGAGACAACTGGAGCAGTTTGCTCATGAGGAGTGGGCCAAAATACCTGCTGAGAGGTGTAGAAGTCTCATTGACAGTTACAGAAATCGTTTGATTGCAGTGATTGCCTCAAAAGGTTGTGCAACAAAATATTAAGTTAAGGGTACCATCATTTTTGTCCAGGCCTGTTTCATGAGATTGTTTTTAAAATAATTCTGTTGAACCACAATTCAAAAGCACTGTCTAATTTTCATTGGTTAATTTTCATAGAATTTTTATTTATGACCACTTTTGCCAGATTCAAATTATTTCTGTGACCATTGTTGGTCTTTCTTTCATTAACAGAGGGGTACCAACAATTTTGTCCACATCTGTAAGCTTTGTTTGGAGAACACTGAGTCAGCAGTGTTCAAGGCTGGGCTGGCGCCTCGCTGTCTCATGGGAACAGTCCTGGGTGTGATGTCACTTAGGATTACAGGAGACAGAATAAATGGACAATAATAAAAATTGTCCTGACAGGTTCTTTGGACAAAAAGAACCTAGGTCTTTCTGCAACTATGGGGGTCCCCCCTACAGCTGAAAGTGCTATGAGATGACTATTGTAGTGAAATGGCGCGATATAAATAAAGTTGACTTGAAAAATGAGGACGAGGATGTATGAAGAACAAACTGGGAAAATGAAGAGAAAAGAAAAGGATAGTATGATCTTGTACGATGTCAGAAAACACAACACAGTAGAAATAAAGCACTTCTACACAGTACTTCTTATGTACTTGGGGTGTACATAAGAAATTGAAGGTATTATATTAAAAAGTCTTAATATTTATGTAAATATAAAAAAATTATCTTAGTTAACAACAGGATATACAATTTTACTCTAACTGTACAAGTGCTTAACAGTATGTTTTTCATTTAGATAGAAAAAGAAAAGGAGTCAATATATTTCAATAAAACTGAAAAGATTAAAAGTCTAAAAATTCTGGAGGTAGGGCATATTTTTTAATTAGACAAGTGTATTTTTGCAGTGTGTTGATTAATCAAACACAAAAAAGGATGTAAAGCAAATGACACGTACCCGTCTACGAGGAGGATCAGTGCCCTTGTCAGGAGCTGCTGTTGTGCTGCAAGTGGAGGAACGTGAGCCAGACCGCACACGTCTCCTTGTTGCAGGGTCAGTCTGTCTCCAAAATGACAGTAGATAGAAAATTGAGGAGTTAAAGAAAATAATTATCCTTTATTAAGATTAAATTAATCCTTTTATCAAATCATGATCTGGTATTGATCTTTACCATTATCTTGCTAATACACCACTATGGCAATAGCAGCCAAGTTGATGTGGTGTTACCAAATCAACTTGGCTGATTAAATTGTGATTACATATCAATATTTGATACGTAAATAGAGTGCACTATGACCTAGAGCTGCACACCAGAAATGACTGAGATTTTGATATTTGAACAAATCCATAAAACAGTAGAGAGATAAAACAATCAGAGTGCCCACATAAAAGTGTCTGTCTACTCACCCAATATAAATAAAGGTTTAATAATTAATCAGTGAAAATCAAAAGCACATGGGAATGTAAGCTTAGCACTAATGTACCTGGTATAGAAGCTGATGTCTTCATCAGATGATGAAAACCTCTCCAAACCAAAGGACTGCTTCAGTGGGATCTCCTCCAGCCTGGTTCAGAACTCCTCCATCACCTGCTGCTGAGCCTCCATTTTGTCCCAGGCTAGATCCAGAGCTGAAGGATCTGCTTTAGCATCACAATCGTGGCACTTGAGCAACAATTCAGCATCAATCACCTCTTCATCGGTGGATTCCTTCTCTGGACGTTGTGTTCTCTCCCAGACACTGGGTCTGGCTGCAGGCAGTCAGTAGTGGTTCCAGGCCAACAACACAGGCACAGCCCCTTCTTTCAACCGTTGTCAGCCACCTTGAATGATGTCCGTCGGGACCAAATGTCTACTACAGACTGTTGTCGTCCTCTTAATAAATAAATTCTCCCGCCTCACATCACGTATCCAGATTTTTCTTAAGGCTTCATCTTTTGGGAAGTGATGGAAACTTACAGTGGAGTTGAACTTTCCCGACATGGAGCAGTGAGGAACACAGCAGAAATCACTATTAGGATGATCCCGCTGCTGATCCTTCACTGGTCTTGACAAAGACATTTAAGTTAAGGAGTTACACTCATCCATGAACTGGTAACAACACACTAAGACTAAAATTCACTGTGGGATCAGTGTAAGTTTGCGTGGGTGATAGTTGAAGGTTAGTCCTTCTGCCACAAGAACGAGACCATTTGAGCTCTTCCCATAACTTTAATATCCAGCCATAGCTGCACCCAACGTTCTATTTACAAAAACATCCCCCCACTTCACTTCCGTCACTCCTCCTTCATAATAAAAGCCTTTTCCATTCTGTGTATTTTCTCTTGCCAGACTAACACCACAAAAGAGCAAAAACAGGATAAACAAACTAAATTATTTATTAAAATGTTGAAGTATAACATTTAAACTAATCAGTTTGAGTAATCATGAAAATTACTTCTCAAATAAAGAACTGCCTGTTTTCTTACATTAGTTTAGCATTAATTTCTCCATCAATTCATCTGATTGCTGCGGCTGTTTAACATAACCGGATGTCATGTACGCTGTTTCCGGTTTGGTCACGTGACGTTCGGCATAACCCCGATCCAGCAGCTCCTCTCTGCTCAGACACTTCCTCGTTTCCTCCCTTCACAGCTGCTCCTTGATAAAGGGTGGGAACGCCACGTCACTGCAGACCCACGTGATTGTGAGGAAGTGAAACTCAGAGGAGAAATGGCGCAGAAAGGAGTTCAGCTGGACACAGAAAGGTTCTCCTGTTCCATCTGTCTGGATCTACTGAAGGATCCGGTGACGATTGCCTGTGGACACAACTACTGTATGAACTGTATTAATAAATACTGGGATGATGATGAGGAGGAGGAAACTCACAGCTGTCCTCAGTGTCAGCAGACCTTCAGACCGAGGCCTGTCCTGGGGAAAAACACCGTGTTAGCTGAGTTAGTGGAGGAGCTGAAGAAGACTGGACTCCTGGCTGCTCCTGGTGTCCACTGCTATGCTGGAGCAGAAGATGTGGCCTGTGATTTCTGCACGGGGAGAAAACTGAAAGCCATCAAGTCCTGTTTGGTCTGTCAGGTTTCTTACTGTGAGACGCACCTTCAGCCTCACTATGACGTGGCTCCGTTAAAGAAACATAAGCTGGTGGAGCCCTCCAAGAACCTCCAGGAGAACATCTGCTCTCATCATGATGAGATGATGAAGATCTTGTTCCATACTGATCAGCAGATTATCTGTTATCTCTGCTCCATGGACCATCTCAAAGGCCACGACACGTTCTCAGCTGCAGCAGAAAGGACTGAGAGGCAGAGAGAGGTGGAGGGGAGTCAACGAAACATCCATCAGAGGATCCAGGACAGAGAGGAAGATGTGAAGCTGCTTCAGCAGCCGGTGGAGGCCATCAATCGGTCTGCTGATAAAACGGTGGAGGACAGTGAGAAGATGTTCACTGAGCTGATCCATCTAATCCAGAAAAGAAGCTCTGATGTGAAGCAGCAGGTCAGATGCCAGCAGGAAACAGAGGTGAGTCGAGTCAAAGATCTTCAGGAGAAGGTGGAGCAGGAGATCTCTGAGCTGAAGAGGAGAGACACCGAGCTGGAGCAGCTCTCACGCACAGAAGATGACACCCAGTTTCTGCACAGCTACACCTCCCTGTCAGCAGTCTGTGAGTCCACACACTCACCCAGCATCCATGTTCTTTCTCTGAGATACTTTGAGGACGTGACAGCAGCTGTGAAGGAGCTCAGAGAGAAACTACAGGAACTTCTGACAGACACGTGGACAAACATCTCACTGATAGTCAATGTAGTGGATGATCTACAGCCACAACCAGAGCCCAAGACCAGAGCAGAATTCTTAAAATATTCACAGGAAATCACTCTGGATCCAAACACAGTAAATGAATTTCTGTTATTGTCAGAGGAGAACAGAAAAGTAACAGTAGCATCTGAACCACAGTCTTATCCTCCTCATCCAGAAAGATTCACTTTATTCTATCAGGTCCTGAGCAAAGAGAGTCTGAGTGGACGCTGTTACTGGGAGGTGGAGTGGAGCGGGGACATACTTTATGTAGCAGTCACATGTAAGAACATCAGCAGAGGAGGGCAGGAAAGTCTATTTGGTTATAATGACAAATCCTGGGCATTAGAGTGTGAACAAAACAGTTTTAGATTTATGCACAACAGCATCGAAACTCTCGTCTCAGATCCTCAGTCCTCCAGGATAGGAGTGTTCCTGGACCACAGCGCAGGTCTTCTGTCCTTCTACAGCGTCTCTGAAACCATGACTCTCCTCCACAGAGTCCAGACCACCTTCACTCAGCCCCTCTATGCTGGACTTTGGGTTTGTGGAACCACTGCTGAGTTAGTTAAAGTCAACTAGACTGAAGTCAGTCCAGTGGTGGTGGGTTTAAATCTCTGTTTTTAATTTTTATTTTCTCTCCATCGTTGTTGTGGCATTTCTGCAGAGATCAGCTGTCAGTCAAACACTGTGGGCGGGACCTGGACATCATCTAGTCCTTCTTTTAATCTTTTAATGTCAGACGTCTCATAACTGATTTTTTTTTTTTATTTCTTGTCAACTTTTTCTCATGACGTTAAAATAACAAAGTGGTCTGTCAACATGGGTGTGTGGATAGTTTTGGTTTATTATTATTATCTGTGTAACTTTGTGACCTTTACATCTGTGAGCTGTTTTATCTGCAGCTCTGTCAGTGTCTACTTCACCATGGAGGCCGTCACTGCTCATGAGGATTTTTACTGACTAATGTGTTTCTCCACATGAAAACGTAAACCGCTGTGTGCTCTAAATGACTGATTATGTGTGTTGTTGTGTTTGTGCACACCTTCATTTATCACACGTTTTGTTCTCCTCCCTTTGTTTAAACTGCTGCATATATAATCTGCTGTGGGCTGTTATAACTCTGTGATTATGACGGTTATGATCCACGATTTTCTTCATTTATTGGGATTCTGAACTGAACAGACTGTTGATGAAATGAAATCACTGGACAGAAGTCATGGAAGACAGCTGATGGGTTCAGTCACAAATAAACTTTTTCTTTAAGACAAACCAAATATTTTCTTCTGTCTTCATCCCACGATCTCACCAAAACTTAATACACATTAATTTAAATCAGTTTTCTGTTTGTTCACCATTAGTTTTCATCTGAGTTTCCCAGGATTTATCTGGATTTCCTTTAAATCCTGTTAATATATGAGTCAACTGTGGCTCTAATACCACGGATCTATAAGTTATGATGATGAATGACACATTTTTATTGAACTACTTCAGTCATGGTTCTATACTGAATCATTTGTTTCACTTCCAGCCTTATAATTATGTAGATAATATTGTAATATGTATAAACACTAAGATGTGCTTTGGTAAAAAAAAGTAACAAATCAGTTGCACATTTTTTTTTATACTTGTGATTAATGGCTAAACTTGTGTGAAAGAATCAATGAAAAAGTATTTAAATTACATTTTCATTCCTACTTGTGACTCTCATGCAACAAAAATGCTGCTAGAGCAACATAAATCACTTGATAATCATGAATGTAAATGCAATTAAAATGTGACAGTTTATGGCAGCATTTTTTTTATTTTTCTACAAAACTATTTTTTGAATATTGCCACATTTCCTGTTTTATTTTGAAATAGTCAAAGCGGAAGTGCTTCTAGTTAAGGTAACTTTCCTAATCATCTCAAGTTGAAAAGTACAAACTGAGCAATTAATTGATTTTCAGAGCTCCTGACCTTAATGGAGAGTTTCTGACAGAATCTCTCCTTCTTTTCATACTTTTGAGTGAACAGCCCGAATCAACGTCACTATGTCTCCCAGCTGGTCTGGGAACGCCTTGGTATCCTCTCTGAAGAGCTGGAGCAGGGGGCTGGGGAGAGGGAAGTCTGGGCTTCTCTGCTTGAACTGCTGCCTCCGCGACCCCAACCTCCGGAAAAGCAGTAGAAGATGGCTGGCTGGATGTTTTTTGATGCATAAAAGGGCCCTCTGAAACAGTTCTATGTATCCAAGCTGAAATTATAATTATTATTTTCAATGTGATTCCACTTTGTGCTGTGTGCTCACTTCATCCTGCCTGTGGAAGTCTGAAGTCTGGAGCTGAGAGAAAAATCAGCTGAATAATTCTACACCCTTTTTGCTTTCTTCTTTTTTTCTCTGCCCAAGGTCCTGGTCTAGTTAAAAGATCCTTTCAGCTTCCTGATGGCAGCAGCAGCATAAACGGTCTCATCCTGCAGCAGGACAAACATATATGTGGTGGATGAAGCTGCTGTGAAGTGTGCAGCTCATGGCTCTGCTGTTAGAGTGATATCGTTCATTGGTGAGGAGGAAGAATGATTTTTAAAACTTTAATTTTATAGTTATCATTATTGTGTTTGGTGTGGAGAGCCCTTTACCTTCTAAATATGTATTTATAATGGGCTGGTCCAGGGGTGGTAAACGTGTGGCTGCAGGACAAAATCTGTCCACTAGGGTGTCAGAATTTTTCTCAGTGAATTGACAGCTTTCTTTCCAAATTTCTGACTTTTTTAATGATTAAAATTGTTCATGTAAACTTGAGACATTTTACTCCTTAAGATGAAACTTTTTTCCTCCTCAGTTTTCCATTCTTTCTCTTCTTTTTTCTGGAGAAATCAGGTAGTGTCCATTTCAGTTCAGTCCATCAGCAACTACTCATGACAAAGTGCAGCCTGAAGGGATGTCCCAGATATGGGTCATTTTCAGCCCTGAAGGGCCACTGGGTAGGAGGAAGGCTATAAATGAGAATTGGGACGGACCCCAAATCTACCTGGACTTCACTCTCACATTGCAAATATTTTTCTCCACTGTTTTACAGGATTTACTGCTGTTCATAAATAATAAGACTGTAGAGGAAGGATCAGATGAGACACGAGCTGACAACACACAACTTTATTTCCTCCAACAAGCAGAACAGACTGACTCGGGTACCAGAGCGAATCTCTTTATTACAGCTTTATTCCCGCCCTTGGCACCTGGAGTACACACATTAACATACACGACAACAGAGCATGACTCAACACAATACTTTTGCGCCCAGCATACCCAAGGTATGAACAGCGTCTTCCTCCCCAAACAACAGGTTCACGCCTGGCATACCGGAAGTGAAGCTGCATCTTCATTTGGTTTATTACCCCTTAGCGCTCTGGCGCCCGTCCTTGGTTCCTCTCCCTTCTTCTCCTCATTTCCATCTCTCACCTCCTTCCCCCAATTCCCCAAAGTCCTGGGTGGAGTGTGATCTCCTGTTGTGTCACCACAAGACAGTGTTTCTGTTTTTATGGATGAAGTATAAGGGTCATTTACATTTAAAAAGGCTGTAAATTTAGTTTAAGTAAATTTTAGCATCCAACAGTCAAATTCAATTATATTAAACATAATTTTCCAACCACAAAATTGCAGCTGGTGGAAAGGCTGAGTGGCTAGTATCTTTGGAAAATCACTAGCCACAGTGGCTGGTCAGCAAAAGTGTTAATTTTTTTTCAAACTTTATTGAACAAAACATTTACAAACTCTTGTAGGGCAAACAATCCTGCACAAACTGAACTTATAACAACAAAACAATGAGGGTGTTAAAATTCTTCTCCAATGAGGCTATAATATAAAATCAGAACAAAAGACAGTTAGTGAATGTATCAAAGAATTCTGAGATTTATTTATTTGTATCAAAGAATTCTGACCAGCAGCCGGTGGCTTGTCACCAGACTGCAAACCAAGTCTACCTACGGGTACAAATAAGTAACAAAAAAAAAGAATTCTGAGATTGACTGATCTTTCTGTGCCAAAGTCTTTCAGGAAAGAATGTAGTTTTTCATTTCATTTGTAAACCCAGCTAAGGATGGTAATGTGTTCTTCCATTTATTGACATGAATGTGGCATTTACCCAAAATGACAATAATGTTTAGCATTTTCTTATTTGGAATGTTATCCAAGTACAAAAGGATCTGAGACGCCTCAAGGGGAATATCGATGCCAAGATTAATCCATCTAAAAACATCGCTCCAAAACTGAGCAGATCTAGGACAGGAAAAGAACAAATGTTCAATGGTTTCAGGTTCCTCTGCACAGAAAACACATGGCTCCACCTCAGATTACATATAAAACAAACATATATCCAGTCTTTATGCTTCAGAAGAGAGCTATTAGAATAATAAACAAAGCAGCTTACAGGGAACCAACAAACCCACTTTTTCTTAAATTAAAAGCTCTCAAGTTGAAAGATCTGGTTGACTTTAAAACTGCAGTAATAATGTTTAAAGTGAAGAATCTATCACTGCCGGCAAATATCCAAAAGTTGTTCCAAATAAGAGAGAAACAATATCATTTTAGAGGAACATGTATACGGTATTTCAAAAACCTTCAGTGAGAACTACCACCAAGCAACACTGTGTTTCAGTGCAAGGAGTCAGATTATGGAACGATTTTGGACCCGAATTAAAATCATGTACAACGCTTGGACAATTTAAACAAAAACTAAAGGAAGAAATACTCCAAACATATATACAAGATGACATGTAAAATCACATAAGGATTGTCATATCCAGCCTGTGTTGTGTTGTAGCTTAGTTTTTTTTTCTGTCACATTTGTCACGGCTGGCCCTCACGAGCCAGCATAAGACGCCTCAGTTCAGTAAATTGCAGTTCAGTTCTTTTATTTATAAAGCACAGGACTTAGGTGTACAACATAACTTTGCCACGCAGGCTTCGTTACACAACATAAATTCACAATGGAGAGTTATGGCAGTGACGAGGAGCTCTCGTCTGCCGTAGTTTGGAAGGAACGTCAGCGAGGGAGAAGACAGTTCCAAATAAATCACTTACATGCAGCGGGATGCGTCGAGGAACCCAGGGAGCATGTGGTAAGGAGACAGGGGAAAGTCATAGGACTTCTGACGAGACAGCCACGCCGTCCAGTTCACTCGCACTGACATTTAAAGCCAGCTGCTCATGATTGGAAACGCGGCACAGCTGCCCAGGTTCTGACAGCTGAGAGCTCCCGAGCGTCTGGCCAATCAGAGCCCGGGAAACCCGTGTGACGACACCAGCTGTCAAAAGCTGACAGGGATGAGGAATAACCCGAGCGCGGACAAAGCGCTCGGGATATGACAGGGCCCCTCCCTCTACGCGAACTCCTGGTCGCGCGCAACATCCAGACCCCCCCACCCCACCCCAGGGAAGGTGGAGGGGGAAGCAGGTGGAGGGAGAGCAGGGCCAACTCACAACAAGGGGACAAAAACATCGGGGAAGGGAGGGAGAGAGAAAAAAAAAAGAAGGCAGAAACCGTACATAAACGGGGACAGAGATGAATAAAAAGAAAAGTCAACGCTAGATTGACATCACTCACATAACCACAAAAAAGAAAGCCAAGATGAGGGTACAAGGAACACCAGTCAATACCACAAGGCAGGATCAAGGAAATAAAAGGACAAATAATACCTTCTTCTCCAAGTTAATGTGTACAGAAAACCGTCAAAACCAAAAGACAACACAGGTGCCAAAAAAAAAAAAAGGAGAACTAGACCCGAGTAAGGGAGTAACATAGGAAATAAACAACCACACCCTAAAGAAACATGCAATACTCATGATAGCCACGGCAAGAGAACATATGTCCATCAACGGAAAACAGTCACCTTAAACATGAAGTCCAATCCCCAGTGGGGTATTTCAGTCACAAGTCAGTGGTGGGGCAAGAGAAGGAGAGGAAAAAAAAAACCCATTGGGGAATAGAGTAAAACAACTCCGCTCAGGAGGCCTCCCAGCACCCAGCATCCAGGCCGCCAGAAAAGGCAGCGGAACGTGCCCTAACGGCCCAGCCAAACCCCGGGCCGAGGGAAACCATGTCTCCGGTGGGCGGACCAGGGCGCCAAAAGAACCATCCAGCTTGTCAGGAGGCCGGGCCCGGACGCCAAAAGGAAAGAGCCGGTCACCGGGTGGTCGGGCAGTATCGGCCTGCCAACAGAACGGCTGGGGGAAGGTCGGCGAACCGGGCCAGCCGGAATTTACCCCCGCAGTCTCAAAGGCGGGGAAAAAAGGGCCACGGCGAGGACGGGGCATGGCCTGGAAAGCGCTCAGCGGCGGGTCAGCTACATAGTCTCCAGAACCCACCTGGGTCAAAACGACCATGGTGCCGAGCTCCGATTGAGCGAGAGCGGCACCCGCGTCGGACCCCGATTGGGCTGGAACCCCCATGACGTCAAGCTCCGATCGGGCGAGAGCAGCACCCGCGTCGGACCCCGATTGGGCCGGAACCCCCATGACGTCAAGCTCCGACCGGGCGAGAGCAGCACCCGCGTCGGACCCCGATTGGGCCGGAACCTCCATGACGTCAAGCTCCGATCGGGCGAGAGCAGCACCCGCGTCGGACCCCGATTGGGCCGGAACCTCCATGACGTCAAGCTCCGCTTGAACCGGCGGAGCACTGCTGGTGGACCCCATGCCGAGAGCCGGACCCTCCAAGGTGGCACCAAGAGCAGGTTCGCCTCCAGTGACCCTGGGGAGAGGCTCAGAGGGACAAAAGGAACCGGGATCAGGATCACCGGCAGCGGCAGGGCCCGGCAAGACAGGCTCGAGCGCAGCAGACGGCTGCACCCGGCTCGCCCCCCCGAGAGACAGGCAATAACGCTCCAGAAAGAAGAGGAGGGATAGAAAATAGAGCACTTGCCTGATCTCGGGTTCTGCCGCCATCCAGGACTTCGATGCTCCGGGTTCAAACGGGAAGAGGTCGTCGTCCGGTTCCCACTCCGTTGCGACGTCATCCGCCCCTGGAAGAGGGGCTCTTGCAGCTTGAGGACCCCCCGACGTCATCGTCCACGCTAGTTGTTCATGTGGCGTGGAGGTGAGGGGCTCTCGGCCCGCTGGACCGGACTGTTCATCTGCGGAGTCCCGGGGACGCTCCGTCGTCGGCACAGGCTCCAACCAATCGTCCGACCTCCTCTGCCCAGAAAATGGCTGCGGGGCTGGGGTCTTCTGCCCAAGGGCCGCAGGCTCACTCCTCGTCTGGTGACGCTCCTCAGAGGTCGAAGCGTGCTCAGCAGGGGGAAACACAGAGGCAGCGGGTTTAATTAACATATCAGCAGGGAGTTGAGGCTCGGGGGGCTGCAAACCCCGAGCCTCACCCCCAGGAGTCAGACAGAACAAATCACTATTAGATGGAAAAAAGTGAACTTGAACTTGCCTGGCTCCCGGAGGAGCGGTGGAACCTGCCGTTGGGAACGTCATTCCATCCTCCTCCCACCGGGTGGTGGCCGGAGACTCTCTTGGAGGAGAGGGGGCCACTCGGGATGGTGTAGCCGCACTGTCCACTGGAGCAAAACTTCTCAAACTCCCAGCCGCTGGAGAAGGCGTCGAAGCGGAGGGGGCAACAGCCAAGTCAGCCCGGGCGTGACGTGCTGACAGCTCAGCGGGGAAAGCAGGCCCGGGGGGAAAGGCTGCTGGGGTCTCCTCCAGGTGAGACGCCGAAGAGACAGCAGTGGGATGAATGGGGTTGGCCCAGTGAACCGGAGCGGATTCCGGAGGGGAGTCACGCTGAGAACGTCTCTGGCCACGGTGTCGACGTCGACGACGGGCCCCGGATGGTGCGAACTCCAGGGCTGGATCGAGGGAAGGATCCGGATTCCAGAGCGGGTAGCGGG
Source organism: Pholidichthys leucotaenia (assembly GCA_020510985.1). Classification (NCBI taxonomy): domain Eukaryota; kingdom Metazoa; phylum Chordata; class Actinopteri; order Cichliformes; family Pholidichthyidae; genus Pholidichthys; species Pholidichthys leucotaenia. The sequence goes on along the minus strand of CM035846.1, from coordinate 28,022,640 downwards.
AGCTCCGGTCACTCAGCCTTTGGCCTCGTTCCTCCTCGATCTCCTGGAGCACCTCGCGGTGGACGGCGATCTCTTGTCTCCTCGCTTGGACGTCCAAGTGGTCGGTGTAGCGGGAAGACAACCGGTCGAGCGTTCTCTCAGCGCAGTCCAGGTAGTAGTGCGCTTCGGATGAGTCGTCAAGGCTGGCGGAAGCGCTGATGAAGTCATCCACCTCCTCCAGCGCCTCAGGCAGCTGGAGCCAGAGATCACTCCACCTTGCAGCCTCCTCCTCTTCGTACATCAGAATTATCTGGCGTTGGGCAGCGATGTCGAGTCTCCTCGCGTCGACCTCGGGGTGACCGTTGTAGCGGGAAGGCAGACGGTCAAGCACCTCCTCAGCCCGGTCTAAATACCACTGTACATCGGGCTGATAACCGAGGAGAGGAGGGGCGAGGGAGGTGTCTGGATGCCCATCGAGGTCGGAGGCGATAATGAGGATTTCATCTACCTCCTCCAGCGCCTTGGTCAGCAGGACGTGGGAACCCCGAGAATGACTCCGCTGAGATGGCATATTTCCAACGCCGCGTACCTGGACAGGAAGGACAAAGTTCCCAGAACGCAACTTACTGAGAACGGCGTCTCCTTCTGGCGGCTGTCTACTGTCACGGCTGGCCCTCACGAGCCAGCATAAGACGCCTCAGTTCAGTAAATTGCAGTTCAGTTCTTTTATTTATAAAGCACAGGACTTAGGTGTACAACATAACTTTGCCACGCAGGCTTCGTTACACAACATAAATTCACAATGGAGAGTTATGGCAGTGACGAGGAGCTCTCGTCTGCCGTAGTTTGGAAGGAACGTCAGCGAGGGAGAAGACAGTTCCAAATAAATCACTTACATGCAGCGGGATACGTCGAGGAACCCAGGGAGCATGTGGTAAGGAGACAGGGGAAAGTCATAGGACTTCTGACGAGACAGCCGCGCCGTCCAGTTCACTCGCACTGACATTTAAAGCCAGCTGCTCATGATTGGAAACTCGGCACAGCTGCCCAGGTTCTGACAGCTGAGAGCTCCCGAGCGTCTGGCCAATCAGAGCCCGGGAAACCCGTGTGACGACACCAGCTGTCAAAAGCTGACAGGGATGAGGAATAACCCGAGCGCGGACAAAGCGCTCGGGATATGACAACATTTTGTCTTAGCTTTGTTCTGAATTGTAATCGCTCTTGTCTTGTGTGATATCCTACCGTGTAGCAATGATCACACTTGAGTTATTTCTTTGGCTAACTCTGCCGTTTATTCTGCAACACAAATAATATGACTGAACATGGATTCTGCGCGGGGTTTTCACACTCTTGTTCTAATGTGTCCCCTTAATAGTAGTGCTGAACAATACAGGTAGTTCCCCCTAGAGGCATGTGCCAGTAATGTTTTAAATTAGACTTGCAGTCTACCACATCCCTCCCCTCTAGATTAAACTACTTTTAATTACACTAGCCAATTATGCTAGACATCCTGGAACTCCCATTTAACCCTAAACAATCACAGTTACTTTTAACTTCTTAAACACATGTGCCATACACATAATTTCTTTCTCTTTTTTTTTTTTTTTTACATGTATAACACACATAACAGTCTAACTGGGGAATTGGTTTGACTACCGCATCCCAGTGAGGTTCCAGGACGCATTCTTGTCCTGTGGCTGGGGAACTCACTACTGACTAAGTATAGTCCTTCAAGTAGTCTGGAGCTTTCCTAGCTCGCTGAGATCTTCTCACGGCGGGTGAGCCAACTGCAGGTGAAGACTCAGACTGCTCCACTGTTTCGGCTGCTGCAGTGCTGCCCGTAGAATCTGCAGAGACAGTTACCTCAGGTTTCACCTGAAGTGGTGGTTCGTTGATGCTCTCCTCAGGATGGGTGTCAGACAACACCTCTGGTGCCATCGGCAGGGGAATGGAGCTCCTACCATGAACTTGGTCGATGTGTCGCCTCACCACTTGTCCATGGCCTAATGTCACCTTGAATGACACAGGGCCTGTCTTTTCTGTTATTTCTCCTGGTACCCAGGCTGGTCCTGAGCCAAAGTTGCGGGTGTAGACCTCGTCTCCTTCTCTCAGTATTCTCTCTCTAGCATGCATGTCATGATAACCTTTTTGTTTCTCTTGTTTGTCATGCACTTTGTTTCTGAAGTCTGGATGTATTAAGTCAAATGTTGACCTCAACTTTCTTCCCATCCATGGACCTGCGTAGTCAATGTGAATTCTTCTCCATGGTTTATCTGGAACTTCCCAGGGATGTAGTGGGGCTGCTGGAGGACTGTTCCTGTTCTCCTGGCATGCCGCACATGACTTCACAAGCGCCTCCACCTCTGCATCCATGTTGGGCCACCACATGTAACTCCTCGCCAACGCTTTCATGCGAGTGATGCCAGGGTGTGCTTGGTGTAGTTGTTGCAGTAAGGCATTCCTACCAGGTGGTGGAACAACCACGCGTCCTCCCCACAGGATACAACCTTCCTGGGTGCTGAGCTCATCCTGTCGTTGGGCATAGGGAATGAACTCAGGACTGTTCATCTTCGGCCATCCTCGCAAGATGTATTCTCGCACTCTTGCTAGAACAGGGTCTTTGTCTGTCCACTTCTTTATTTGTTGTGCGTTCACCAGGGGCACGCCGATATCTTCAAACAATAGCACTCTCTCCTCCTCCTCAGGCGTGCTGTCTCTTCCTCCATCCAAGGGTAGCCTACTCATCGCGTCAGCATTCGTATGGTCCCGTCCGGCTTTGTAAACGATGGTGTACTCATACGCTGCTAATGTAACGGCCCATCTCTGAATTCTCTGAGATGTCATCTGGGGTATGGCTCTCATTTCACTGAACAGTGAAATTAGTGGCTTGTGGTCAGTCACTATAGCGAACTGTCTCCCATACAGGTATTTGTGGAACTTTTTTACACCAAATACTACTGCAAGGCCCTCCTTGTCTAGCTGGGAGTAGTTTTTCTCAGCTGCACTAAGAGTTCTTGAGACGAACCCTATGGGTCTCTCTGAGCCATCCTCCATACGATGAGAGAGTACAGCACCCACACCGTAGGGTGATGCGTCACACGCCAGGATGAGTGGTTTGTTTGAATCATAGTGCACTAACACACTACAGGACTGAAGTAGCGCTTTGGACTCTTCAAACGCCTTCTGCTGCTTGACCCCCCATGACCATTTTTCTTCCTTCTTAAGTAAGGTATGTAGTGGTGCCAGCAGCGTGGAGAGCTTTGGGAGGAACCTATGGTAATAGTTCAACAAGCCCAGGTAGGCTTTTAACTCAGTAACATTTTGTGGCTCAGGCGCCTCCGCAATGGCTTCCACTTTGTCTGTTAGAGGGTGTAGACCACTGGCGTTGATCTTGTGGCCTAGGAACACCACCTCTTTTCCCATGAACTCACACTTGCTTCTTTTCAACCTCAGACCGCTTTTCTCCAACCGTTGAAGCACTTCCTCCAGCGTTTTCAGATGTTCTTGTTCATTTGGTCCTGTACAAAGGATGTCATCCAAATAAATGGCAACATTCGGAATTCCACCTAGGATGCCCTCCATAGTTCTCTGGAATATAGCAGGACTGGAAGCTACTCCAAATGGTAAGCGTGTGTAGGTATATAAGCCTTTGTGTGTATTGATGGTTACATACTTTCTTGATTCTTCTTCCAGGACTACTTGTTGGTAGGCGTGACTCATGTCTAATTTCGTGAAGTGTCGGCCGCCGTTCAGCTGTGCGAAGAGGTCCTCCACTTTAGGAATTGGATACTGATCCACCCGTGATGCTCGATTGACAGTGAGTTTGTAATCTCCACATATTCTAATGGAGCCATCCGGCTTTCTCACTGGGACTATGGGCGCCGCCCATTCTGCAACCTGCACTGGCTCAATGATCTTGTCATCCAGCAGCCTCTGTAGCTCGCTTTCAACCAGTGGCTTGACTGCATAGGGTACCGGTCGGGGTTTGCAGAATCGTGGTTGGGCCTCCTTGTCCACATTAATCTTTGCAGTGACACCTTTTAGCTGTCCTACGCCTTCTTTGAACACCTCAGCGTGTCTTTCGAGGATCTCCTCCAGCTGCAATTTGGGCTGAGATTCCACTTTATTCACCAACTGATCCATCATGGCCAGTTCTTGTAGCCAACTTCGCCCTAGTAGATTTGGTCCTTCGCTCCCAACTACTACTACAGGTAAGTCCTTTTCTTTGTTTTCGTGTTGCACCTTCACTTGTGCCATGCCTAGCACGTCTAGCTTCTCTCCTGTGTATGTTTTTAATTTTAATGAACAGGGATTTAATTCTGCTGTGTCTGTTTTCTTCCACAGTTGTGTATATTGCTGTTTACTTAATATGGTTACTCCACAGCCTGTATCAACTTCAAATGTTACTTTCATTCCATTAACATTCATGGTACGCGTGATGGGCGCTACCTTGGTCAGCTCCTCTGACGTGTTGTAAATTGTGTGAAAACCCATGTCTTCTGTATCACTTTCTCCCTCCCCTCTAAGTTGATTCGCTTGCTGTTCCTTTCCTGGGCCCTTGTTTTCATACTTTTGCCCATTAACTGTCGCTTTCAGCACCTGTGCGCTGTCCACCTTTATTCTACATGCTTTCTTAATGTGCCCTCGCTTGCCACAATTATGACACAGCTCAGTGGCAAATTTGCACTCGGCGGCATTGTGCTGGCCTTTGCAGCGATAACAACTGGGGAATTTGTGCTGAGTTTTGTCAGTCAACACTTTGTGGACACCTACTTGGGTCTTAGGCACACGAACATGCGTTGCTGTGTCCTCTGTTCGCTTCCCTTGCATCTCTCTCACATCTTTAGATGCTGTTTCCATCGCTTGGCATAATTCCAAAGCCTTCGCAAAAGTGAGTTTTGTTTCAGATAAAAGTCGCCGTTGCATTCGGTCATCATTCACTCCACACACAAGTCTGTCTCTTAACATTTCTTCCAATGAGTCTTTGTAATCACAGTGCAGTGCTAATTTCCTCAATTCTGCCACATACTCTGCTATGGACTCAGTGTTCCTCCTTATGCGTGAATTAAATTTGAATCGTTGTACGATTTCACTCGGTTTGGGGCTGAAGTGCTTCTGAAGCTCAGCAGTAAGCTGGTCGTACGTTTTATCTTTCGGTAATGCAGGGCTTATTAAATTTCTCAACAAGCTGTAAGTAGTTGCACCAACTCCACTCAACAGTACAGCCTTCCTTTTGTCTGGCTCCTCAATGTCATTAGCTTGGAAGAAAAAGTCCAACATTTCACTATATTCTTCCCATGACTGAGTCGAGTTATCAAAAGGGGTTACCGTTCCGATTACAGCCGCCATTGCTCGTCGTGGTGGGGAAACCTCGTTTTTCCTCCTCTGAACTTGCACTCGAACTACTGGAGTCACTTGAGTTCGCCACACTTGCAATGTTCTCTGTTTCTCGCCGCTGATTTTTTTCTTTTAATCCTCGTCGCCAATTGTGTGATATCCTACCGTGTAGCAATGATCACACTTGAGTTATTTCTTTGGCTAACTCTGCCGTTTATTCTGCAACACAAATAATATGACTGAACATGGATTCTGCGCGGGGTTTTCACACTCTTGTTCTAATGTGTCCCCTTAATAGTAGTGCTGAACAATACAGGTAGTTCCCCCTAGAGGCATGTGCCAGTAATGTTTTAAATTAGACTTGCAGTCTACCACATCTTGTTTTTTTTTTCTTGTTTTTTTCTCTTTTTAATTCTTGGATGGAATACGGGTGGGCAATAAAAGCTGCGGCTTCAGCCATCACCCATTTCGGATAACTTACGTTGAATTGTATAATCAGAGGAGTTATTGTCTAATTTGACCTTGTTGGATTTTCTTTCCCCCTTTGTTATATTATTCAGTTTCTTTTAACCTGTACTATCCGAAATAAATAAATAAAGATTCATTTATGGGGTACCCCCCCACAGCAGCCACGGACAAACACAGCGCTCGACTAGAGCAATTAACAGGACAGTGAGATGTGTGTGTTGAGATCAATAGGCAGCCTTCCTGTGCTTAGTTCAGGCACCAGCATCCTGTGGATATGTATGACGCAAATGCAAACATTCATGCTTCCTGCTCGCATTGTGGTACAAATGTCACATGTCTGAATGCATTTCCTTTGATGATAAAATGCCTTTGATGTATTGTCCGTTGCTGGGTATTTAAGTGGCCGAATTCATATGTTCACCCTCTTTTCTTCTTCTGACTGCTTCTGACTACTGCTCATCGTAGACGATGCAGTCAACCTGGCCCTCCACTCCATCCTGCAGCACCTGGACTCCCCGGGAACCTACGCCAGGATCCTGTTTGTGGGCTTCAGCTCCGCATTCAACACCATCCGCCCCGCTCTGCTCCGGGACAAGCTGTCCCTGCTCAACGTGCCTGACTCCCTCTGCAGGTGGATCATCGACTTCCTGACGGACCGGAGGCAGCATGTGCGGCTGGGAAAGACTGTCTCAGACTATACTAGCATCAGCACCGGATCACCCCAGGGCTGTGTACTTTCCCCCCTACTCTTCTCCCTTTACACCAACTCCTGCACCTCCAGCCACCAGTCTGTCAAGTTGATCAAGTTTGCGGACGACACCACCCTCATCGGGCTCATCTCCAACGGCGACGAGTCCGCCTACAGGAGAGAGGTGGCCCAGCTGGCGTCCTGGTGCAGCAATAACAACCTGCAGCTGAACGCTCTGAAGACAGTGGAGATGATTGTAGACTTCAGGAAAGTCACTACTCCTCTGCCCCCCCTCACCCTCTCAGGCTCTCCCATCACCACTGCTGATTCCTTCCGCTTCCTAGGCACTACCATCACCAGGGACCTCAAATGGGAGCTGACCATCAGCTCACTCATCAAAAAAGCCCAGCAGAGGATGTTCTTCCTGCGGCAGCTGAGGAAGCTCAAGCTACCCACCAAGATGTTAGTGCAGTTCTACACAGCCATCATCGAGTCCATCCTCACCACCTCCATAACCGTGTGGTACGCAGGAGCCACTGCCAGGGACAGACTAAGGCTGCAGCGCGTCGTGCGCACTGCTGAGAAGGTGATCGGCTGCAAGCTCCCATCTCTCCAGGATCTGTACATCTCCAGGACCCGGAGGCGTGCTGGCCGGATCATAGCCGATCCCTCACACCCTGGTCATGTACTGTTTGCCCCCCTCCCCTCTGGTAGAAGACTTCGGTCCATCCAGACTAAAACCTCCCGTCACATAAACAGCTTCTTCCCCTCTGCCATTAGACTGCTGAACACTAAGTGACTCTCGTGCACCATGTACAGCAGCTCAACCAGACTCATGTCAATCATCACTGTTTTCTTCCTGCATTACCGACTGCACTATATAGTTCTCCACAGTATCTGCTGCTGGCTAATATATATTTTAACTGTTGACCAGTATCACTTAATCTTATCCTACACTTTATTACATGTATAGTTTATTTCTCTTATCTTATCATGTTTAATGTTGCAGCATTGTACCGAGACAAATTCCTAGTTTGTGTACTACATGAACAATGGCAATAAACCTGATTCTGATTCTGATTCTGATTCTGATTCATGAGAGCCTGAGAGCGATCCCCAGCATGCTTATACAGCAGCTGGGGTGAGCTCCGTGATGGCGATGATTTGATCAATAAACTTCATTAAAACTCCAGACGCCGTGTCTTATTTTAACATCGCCACACATTCATTCAAAAGATTCATTCATTCAATTTAAATATTCTCCATTGCGTCTCTGCGACTGGATAAAAACTATTTATAATCTTAAAATGTATTTCCTTTATCTTACGTGGAACAGGCCACTTCAGAAAGTTATAATTTTGGTTCTTTGGCAACCAGTTTTCCAGCAGTTCCAATCTCCTTGGTGTTCCAAAATCTATAAAAAGTTTCTTTTTAAATGCATTGCCAATTACTTTATTATAGCACTCTTTTTTTCCAAATCTAAACTCCCCCTATTTTTAACTCTGGTATTTGAGCGGACACCTTGGAATAAGTTAAAATATTCCTTATTAACTGAACCAAGGGAAGTGGAATTGCTTTAAAGACTGAGTTATATTCTCTTACTAAACAATCCAATTTAGATTTATCAACCAATGATTTACGATCTAAAAAAGTTCCATTTTCATCCATCAAATCAATTACATATAACATATTTTTATGGACCCACTCCTTCTTCAATAAAGTATCCCTTGTAGAGTCACATGGGGAAAGCATAATGTGTAACATCTTAGATAAGAACAAAGAGCAGAGGTTTTTGGTGAGATAACAGGGAGGTGTGAAGGATGAATGCAGTGTGATCTTTTGTGTATCAGAAACTTCTAGGAGGATGGTAAAGGTTTAAGGAGGTGAATGCAATGTGACCTTTTGTGTGTTAGAAGCTTCTGAAGGAATGCCATAGTATTTAAGAGAAGAGTCTTGGCTGAGATGTCCTTTTTCTGACTATGCTTCTGTGTGAGATGTGTAATAAACTGTCTGAGTCAAATCTGCTTCGTTATTTACACACTCCACACTGGTGACCCAAGATGAATCATGCAACACGACGAAAGATCCCCGGAGCCAGCCTCGTTGGGAGCCCCCAGCCAAGCATATGCTGTTGCAATCAAGCTACTGGATTTTTGGCAGCACAATCCACGCTCCTGGTTCCACCTAGTTGAGGCGCAGTTTGCCCTCCGGGGGATATCGGCGGATGACACGAAGTTCCACTATATGGTCGCAACGCTCGACGCCCACACGGCTCAGCATGTGGAGAGCCTGCTTGATCAGCCACCAGCCAGCGACAAGTACGGCGCGCTGAAGGCTGCACTCATCCAGCACTACACACTCTCGGATGGTGAGAGAGCAGAGAGACTCCTGACGCGGACTAGGTTAGGAGATGGGTCGGCTATTGACCTGATGGAGAAGATGCTGAGATTAAAGGGCTCGGACGATGACCATTTCATTTTTACCCACCTCTTCCTCCGGAACCTTCCGTCAGCGACGAGAGCGACCCTGGCCAATTCGCCATTGCTGGCCAAGCGGGACTATCGTGCACTGGCCCGAGAAGCAAACCGGATCATCATCGCCAGCAGAGAGTTCACGACCATGGCGGCAGCGATGGAGCTTGGCGCGACGGCCGGAGGAGGCGAGGAGCCATCGATGGCAGCAGCAGAGCCACCGATGACAGCAGCAGCGGGGGCCAAAGAACGCAGAGGAGACACCCTTTGTTTCTCCCACCGCCGCTTCGCAGAGAAGGCATGCAACTGTATACCACCGTGCCAGTTCAAGCGCTCGGGAAGCGCCAAGACCGGGGGTCGGTAGCAGCTGTGACCCTCGGGGAGGAGAACAAGCTGCTCTACTTGACGGACGCACGCTTGGGGAGGCATTTCCTCGTGGACACCGGTGCCCAAATGAGTTTCATCATGCCGTCCTACGCCGACTGGCTGGAAGGATCTAGCGGTCCCGAGATGGCAGCAGCAAACGGCTCGGAGATTAAGACCTTTGGTGAGAGGACTCTACTCCTGTCTCTACACGGCCGTACATTTGAGTGGACTTTTGTCATAGCAGCATTGAATTTCAATATACTGGGGGCTGATTTTTTGTGCACACATGGTTTGTTGGTTGATGTCGCTAACAGGCACCTAGTTAATGCACTGTCCTTTGATTCGATCCCCTGTATAGCTTGACGTCCCGGCCAACAGCACAAGCCAACGTCACAGCTGCATGCGGTAAGTTCCACACACTGCTCACTCAGTTCCCAGCACTCACTGTCCCGACATTTTCGGCAGCCATCGCTAAACACGGGGTGGAGCATTTTATCACCACCACCGGGCCACCCGTTTTTGCAAAACCTCGGCACTTGGACGCAGCTAAACTGGCCATAACACGCGAGGAGTTCGCCAACCTGGAGAGGTTGGGCATCATCAGGCGTTCCAACAGCCCATGGGCTTCCCCGCTACACATGGACCCTAAAGCTGAGGCTTCGTGGCGACCTTGCGGGGATTTCCGCAGGTTGAACAACGCCACAGCGCACGACTGCTACACAATTCCTCACATACAGGATTTTTCCGTTCACCTGGCAGGAGCACGCATTTTTTCTAAAATAGACCTGGTCCGCGGTTTCCACCAAGTCCCAGTGCGCGCTGAGGACATACCCAAAACAGCAGTGATAACTCCGTTCGGTTTATTCGAGTTTTTGCGCATGCCATTCGGGCTTAAAGGGGCTGCACAGATGTTCCAACGCATGATGGATGCAGTGCTGCGTGATCTCCCTTTTGTATTCGTCTACTTGGACGATATCTTGGTAGCCAGCGCGTCCGAAGACGAACACGAAACCCACCTCACGGCGGTTTTCCGGAGGTTGGAAGAGCACGGGTTAATAATTAACCCAGCGAAATGTCAGTTTGGGGTGACGCAGATTGATTTTTTGGGGCACTGCGTCTCTCCCGAAGGAGTGGTTCCGCTGCCTGACAAAGTGCGCACGGTAGCAGATTTACCCCAGCCGCAAACAGTCAGGGCATTACAGGAATTTTTGGGAATGGTGAATTTTTATAACTGTTTCCTTCCCCGCGCAGCGCAACTCATGCAACCACTGTACGCCGCACTCAAAAAACAGAAACCTGCGGATAAGATCGAATGGTCCCCGGAGCGAGAGCTGGCGTTCTCGGAAGTCAAAGCAGCCCTGGCAAACGCTGCGTTGCTGGCACATCCAGACCCAACGGCCCGCATAGTGCTCACCACTGACGCGTCAGATGTGGCCATAGGGGCGGTCATGGAGCAGCGTGTAGCTGGGGCTTGGCAGCCGCTCGCTTTTTTCAGCAGGACTTTGCGCGACAGTGAACGTAAATACAGTGCGTTCGACAGGGAGTTGCTGGCTCTCCACTTGGCCGTTCGCCACTTCCAGTTCTGGCTGGAAGGGCGCTGTTTCACTGCGTTCGTTGACCACAAGCCACTAACATTCGCGATGGCCAAGGTTTCAGAACCGTGGTCGGGCCGGCAGCAGAGACAGCTGGCCGCGATCTCAGAGCTTACTACCGATATTCAGCATGTGTCGGGTAAACTGAATGTAGTGGCAGACTGCCTCTCACGCGCGGTGGCTGCCCCCGGTCCGCGTGGGGATAGATTACACAGCCATGGCTGCAGAGCAGGTTAGTGACGCGGACGTGCGTGGGCTCCAGTCTGGACCAACAGGGTTAAGGCTGGAGAGCAGGGTGCTGCAAGACGGCATGCCCCCCTTAATCTGCGATGTCTCCACGGGGCGCCCGCGTCCCGTGGTCCCGGCCGTGTGGCGTCGCTGCGTGTTTGACTTGGTTCATTCTTTGGCGCACCCGGGAGTGCGCGCGTCGGTCAAAATGGTAGGGGAGAAATTCGTGTGGCCGAGCCTGCGTAAACAGGTGAAAGAGTGGGCAGCAGCCTGTGTGCCGTGCCAACGAGCCAAAGTACACAGACACACGAAGGCTCCCTTGGAGCCGTTTCATATTCCGGCTAAGAGGTTCGACCATGTCCACGTGGACCTCGTGGGCCCCCTCCCGCCATCACAGGGGTGCACGCACCTCCTGACAATGGTGGACCACACCACACGCTGGCCGGAAGTGGTTCCACTGGCCGCAACCACAGCCGAGGATGTGGCTCGCGCGTTTTTAACAGCATGGGTGGCACGTTTTGGAGTCCCGTCGGACATTACGTCCAACAGAGGCCCTCAATTTGTTTCTGAACTCTGGTCAACAATGGCCCGCAGCCTGGGTGTCTCAATTCACCGCGCTACCGCGTACAATCCACAGGTTAATGGGTTATGCGAACATTTTCATAGATCATTGAAAGCGGCTCTCAGGGCTTCACTGACGGATGCAAATTGGGTAGACAGGCTACCGTGGGTTTTATTGGGGTTACGTTCTGCGCCTAAAGAGGATTTGGAAGCTTCCCCAGCTGAACTCGTTTTTGCACAACCACTTCGGCTGCCCGGGGAATTTCTGCCAGATAATCCCACGCCGGGCATTTCCCCGCCGCAGCTGTTGCAGCGTAGCATAGACACAAGCACGCCGCCGGGCCCTGCCCACCACAGTTTTCCGCGTGTTTTTGTACCTAAAACTTTGAAAAACGCGGAGTTCGTGTTTGTCAGACACGACGCCCACCGCCCGCCATTGCGACCACCCTATGATGGACCGTTCAGAGTGCTGGAAACAGGGGATAAACATTTTTGCTAGATTTGGAGGGTAGAAGGGAAAAGGTTGGCATAAACAGACTCAAACCTGCTTTTGTGGTGGCGGACGAGCAAGTGCAAGGGCCCCTCGGAGTGGAAGACCCCCACGAGGAGCTTCCCAGAGAAAAGTTTCCCCAGAACACCCACAGGGACAGACAAAAAGTTTTCACCCCCAAACATCAGCCCCCCAGCATGACAGCGCCGCAGAGGCGGTGAATCCTGGTTACAGCAGATATGGGAGAAGACTGAAGCCCAAGCAACATGTGGATTGATGTTTAATGGTTCTGTCACAGCATATGGACTGTTATTCTTTTGTTCTATCCAATATGCTCGCGGGGGGGGGGGGGGTGTAGAGTCACATGGGGAAAGCATAATGTGTAACATCTTAGATAAGAACAAAGAGCAGAGGTTCCCTGTTGAGATAACAGGGAGGTGTGAAGGATGAATGCAGTGTGATCTTTTGTGTATCAGAAACTTCTAGGAGGATGGTAAAGGATTAAGGAAGTGAATGCAATGTGACCTTTTGTGTGTTAGAAGCTTCTGGAGGAATGCCATAGTATTTAAGCGAAGAGTCTTGGCTGTGATGTCCTCTTTCTGACTATGCTTCTGTGTGAGATGTGTAATAAACTGTCTGAGTCAAATCCGCCTCGTTATTTACACACTCCACACCCTATTGTTTGAAATAACTCAATTATTCCACAAGGTGAAGCCATGCAGTTAAAGTTGTGAGTAAATACCATTTTCCAATAATTCAGAACTTGTTGATGGAACTCTGACAACTTCAGGGGTATTTTTCACATTTCAAAATCACATTTCAGCAAAAATTCCAAACTTCCAACTTTTTCAAACAGTTTTTTTTGTATGTGGAGCCAAAGGGAATCAGGATGAGACAGAAATTGTTTCATCCACTTCAGTCTGAGCATCACAATGACAGATTCAATTCAGCTGCTTTTAGCCCACCATGTTGGTAGTCCTTAATTATAAATGATTCCTTTCAATAATGGGTCTTGTTTTTCCAAACAAAGTTAAAAATTAGTGAATTTATTTTTTAATCAGTTGAGGAAGACATACAAGGTTAATGCAGTGGTTCAACAAAAATAAATTATCTCTAAATTAGAAAAAAAAAACAAACAAAGATTATGTTGTCTGGAAATTATAAAATAAATCATGAAATAATGTTAATGATAGATGATACCAGAATTGAAATAGAACAGGAAAATAAGTTTCTGGGGGTGACGCTAGACAATAAAACCTGCTGGAAACCTCACATCAGTCACATCCAGGCCAAGCTGGAAAAATGTATAGAGATACTGGGGAAGATAAGACACATTTTGGACTATGAATCATTATTCTTACTGTACAATTCACTGTTTTTACCATATCTTAACTACCATGTTGAGATCTGGGGAAACACCTAAAAAACCAACCTACAGCCAATATGCACATGACAAAAAAAACCCATAAGGATAATTAATAATGTAGGATATAGAGACCACACCAACTCACTGTTTTTAAAGTCATATGCCATAAAGTTCATGCATTTAGTTAAATATAAGTCAGCACGAGACTTCCGGGAAGATGGCGGAGAGACATAACACTTAAACAAAGAGCTCTCCCTAGCCGGATTAAAAATCATCGGTAAATGGCCAACTCGACATAAACGGATCAATAAACTAAGGGATGAAAACACGAAGGAACCGGGCACAAGGACAAAAACAGGGTAAAATTGAAGAATTCCTCTCCAACAACGCAGGAAAAACCGCTGTACGCAAAGCCCAAAAAAACGAGATGTCTACAGCAGAGAAAATGGAGGACACCAGACTCGACAACATGAACACTGGCATCGCCAGTTTGGGTGAAGAGTTAAGAGAATTCAAGCGACAGCTACAACAGGATTTAGCGGCTCTTAAGGAGGAACTGAAAAAAGAAATTAAGGAGGAAATCATGGACCTCCGAAGAGAAATGGAGCGTAAATTAACGGAAAACATGGAGGAGCTGCGCTCCCAGCGGGCGTGTATGACAGAAGCGCAGACCCGAATTTCGGAACTAGAAGATTGGAAAAGCGAGGCAAACGAACAACTACAGACCCTGACGACGCAAACGCAGAGGATGCAGGAGAAAATAAACGACTTGGAGAGCAGATCCAGACGAAGCAATATGCGCATCTTTGGAATTCCGGAGGGCATTGAAGGCAACTCGATGACAAAATTCATGGATCAGTTCTTAAAAAAAGAACTGGAAATACCCGGAGAAACGGATCTGCAGATTCAACGGGCGCACAGAACACCGGCACAGAACCCGAAAACAAACGCTACACCCAGGTCAGTTGTGGTAAACTTTGTGAAATATGACATAAAGGAAAGAATCCTGACGCAAGCATGGAAAAAAAAGATACGAATCGGTGACAAACAGGTATTTTTTGACCATGACTACCCGACAGAAATCGTGCAGCAGTGGAAGAAATATGCCAACATTAAAAAAACGCTGAAAGAGAAAAAAATTAGATTCCAAACGCCGCTAACGAAAATGAGGATTCATTGGGAGGAAGGCACAAGAACCTACAACACGGCCGAAGAGGCAGCGCGGGATATGATGGAGCGGGGCCTTGAGGTGAGCGTGCCGAAGGAGACGGCTGGAGCAGCGGCGGCCCTGAACGCACCACGACAGACGGAGTGGAGACGAGCGAGCGGCGGAAGAAGGGGGAGAGACGTAGAGCAGCGGGCCCAGGACAAGCTACAAGGCTTTCAACTGAAAGCCTAGATCATAACAAAGATTAAGAAAGGCACAGAAGAAATGAAGGCCAAGAAGACAAGGTAAAAGAGAAACAGACGGCTAGGAGAGGTTTAAGTGATATTTGTTGGACATTTCTAGACTTATGACTATTACTTTGATAGTAATTAGAAGTCTAGGGAGGGCCCTTCACTCTGTGAAGACAAACCCCCCACCCACCAACAGGGACCAGTGGGCAGAAGAAAGGCCCAAAGTACGGAGGTCGAGATTTTTTAATGTGTTTTTATATAAATATGTGTTATTTTTGTTGTTAAAGGGGCTAGGAGCACAAGTTAAAAAAATGGAAAAACATGAATATGGGTAAAAATCTTAAGATAATGACACTAAACGTGAATGGTCTGAACTCACCTGTTAAAAGGGAAAGAATAATAAGAAAATTCAAGAAGGAAAAAGCTGAAATTATATTTATGCAAGAGACACATTTGAGCAAGACAGAACATGTGAAACTAAAGAGATTTGGCTATAAGAACTCCTACTACAGTTCATTTAAGGGAGGAGCTAAAAGGGGGGTTATGATACTAATCTCAAACAAAATACAATTTGAAAGTGAACAGGAAATCCAGGATAAAGAAGGCAGGTATGTAATAATAAAGGGAAGAATAGATGGTATGCAGATCACATTAGTGAACATCTATGCCCCACCAGAAAGTGACAAGGGTTTTTTTCAACATCTGTTTGATCTCATAGCAACACACAGTGAAGGAGTCCTAATTTGTGGAGGAGACTTAAATGCTGTCATGGATCATGAAGTTGACACAACAAGTGTTAAGAAGACAAAAAAACATGTAACAAAGTTCATAAGAACCTCACTGGCAGAAATGGGTATGGTAGACATATGGAGGGACCTACACCCACTCGAAAAAGACTATACACATTATTCAGCAGCCCATAAAGTACACTCTAGAATAGATTACTTCCTTATGAATGAAGGTGACAGACACAGGGTGAGAAATTGTTGGATTGGAGGGGCAGAAATATCAGATCATAATCCTATATACATGGAAATATATTTAAACAATAGAAAACGACAAACAACATGGAAACTTAACGTAGGACTGTTAAATGATGAGAAAATGAAAGAAAGAATAAAAATAAACATAAACGAATATATCCAAGAGAATGACAATGAAGAAGTGGACCCAACAATACTATGGGACGCACTAAAAGCCGTGTTAAGGGGTAAATTAATTGTTGAAACAGGAAAAGCAAATAAGACTAAACTGGAAGCGTATGAACAAAGATGTGAGAGACTGAGGGAATTAGAACGTAAACATCAAAGCACAAATGATCCAAAAATATATCAAGAAATTAAAGAAGAAAAAACAAAGATAAAAGAAACACAAATGGATGAAATTGAAAGGAAAAATAGATATCTAAAGCAAAAATATTATGAAACGGGGCCAAAAGCCACAAAACTGCTGGCAAAACGGTTAAGAAAACAACAAACAATGAATAATGTATACAAGATTAAAGACCCCACCACAAATAAAACCACAGTTAACCCAGAAAACATCGAAGAAATTTTCCATAATTTCTACCAAGAACTATACTCGCAACCTGAAGAAACAAATACTAAAGATATCAAAAATTTTCTAGACACATTGGACTTGCCATCAATAGGAAATCAACAAAATGAAAAACTAACAGCAGAAATAACAACACAAGAGATCAGAGATGTGATTAAGTCACTTAAAAACGGTAAATCACCAGGTAGTGATGGATACCCATCTGAGTTTTATAAACTGTTTATAGAAAAACTCACGCCACAACTCCTAAACTCATTTAATTGGACGCTGAACAACAACAAAATACCTTCATCATGGAACGAAGCAATCATTTCAGTTATTTTAAAACCAGGGAAAGATAAAGAACAATGCGGAAACTATAGACCAATCTCTTTATTAAATGTAGATTATAAAATATACACAACAATTATATGTAAACGAATAAAGACATTCTTGACGGAATTGATAGAAGATGATCAAACTGGATTCATAGAGGGACGCCAAACACATGACAATATCAGGAGAACAATACATATAATTAACCAAATACATAAAGAAAAGAAAAGCGCAGTAATAATGAGTTTAGACGCAGAAAAAGCATTTGACAGGGTTAACTGGAAATTCCTATATAGTGTACTGGAGCGCTTTGGATTTAACGAAAAATCAGTACAATGCATAAGGACGCTATATCAAGAACCTGTGGCAAGAATCAAGATAAACGGTAGCTTAACAGACAAAGTAAATATACAAAGATCAACTAGGCAGGGATGCTGCTTATCGCCCACCTTGTTTGCTCTGTTCATAGAACCATTGGCTCAAGCGATACGACAAAATAAGAAATTAAAAGGTGTAACAATAAAGGGGGCGGAACACAAGATTGGGCTATTTGCAGACGATATTATAGTTTACCTCGAACAACCAGATAAATCAATAATGGAAATGATGAACTTGATAGAAAATTTTGGAAAATTATCAGGATACAAGATAAACATAACAAAAACACAAATACTGACATTCCACTATAACCCTCTAAACCAGATAACTGATAAGATCAAACTAAACTGGAACCAAAAAGAAATAAAATACCTTGGAGTGAACATACCTAAAGACCTAAGCAAAATATATAAAGCAAACTATGATAGGTTGGAACAAGAAATAAAAAAAGATATTGATAGATGGTCAATCTTAAATATGGATCTGAATTCAAAAATTGAGACAGTCAAAATCAGCATACAACCTAGATTACTTTACCTCTTCCAGGCTATACCAACAGAGATTCCAGATGCCCAATTCTCAAAGTGGGACAGGATGATATCGAGATTTGTTTGGGGAGGTAAAAAACCAAGAGTGAAATATAAAACCCTCCAATTACCAAAAGAGAAAGGAGGCATGGGCCTACCGAGTCTAAAGGAATATTACTACTCAGCACAAATAAGATATATCATATGTTGGTGCGACGAGGGGTATGAGGCAAAATGGAAAGAAATGGAAAAGGAAATTGAGGGACTCCCAGTACAAAGCATAATAGGAGATAAAGATGCATATAAGCAAATCAAACAAATAGACCCAATCACTAAATTTACTTTAGAACTGTGGTATAAAATAGTACAAAAATATAATATAAGGGAAGACATAAAACTATTGAAATGGGTAGCATTTGACAGTCAGTTTGAACCGGCAAAACAAGATAGGGGATACAAAAATCTGGTGAACAAGGGAATCACAGCATGGGGCAATATCGGAAAAAAAGATCTCGGGAGCTTTGTAAACATCAGGAGAAAATTTAAATTAGAAAGATCGGAATTTTTCAGATATCTGCAGATGAGAGATTACTATATGAAGAAGATTAGGCATAACCTCCAAACAGATGTGAACGAGATTATACAACTTATTTTAAGCTCATATGCAGGAAATAAAATAAGAATTATTTCAAAACTATATTAGAAACTTATAACAAACAATCATACAAGTAACTATATAAAGGAGAAATGGGAGAAAGAGCTCAATTTAAACATAACAGAAGAAAGCTGGCAGGAAATATGGAAAACACAACACACATCAACAAATTCAAGGACATGGAGGGAATTTGGATGGAAAAACCTGATTCGCTTTTTCATTACACCACAGATTCAAGGAAAATATACAAATACCCAATCTATATGCTGGAGGGGATGTGGGGCTCAAAATGCAGACCACTCACATATGTTTTGGAAATGCTACAAAATATCATCATTTTGGAAATCTATGCATGTGACAATACAGAGGATATTAGGATATAATATACCAATGAACTGTAACCTGATGTACTTATGTGATCTTAAAAAAGACAATGTTATACAGGCTGAGGACAGATATCTAGTTAAAATCTTGTTGACTGCATGTAAAAAAACTATCACAAAAAAATGGCGATCAGAAGTTCTTCCTGACCAAGAACAATGGACTGACATTGTTGAGGACATACGTATGATGGAAAAACTAACATATCGACGAAGAATGCAAGAAGGAATATGGGAGAAAAAATGGCGGAAATGGACACACTACAAAGTGCAACAATGAGGCAGAAATTGAAAGAATAACCAAAGACACTGAAAAAAACAGAAGAATTAAGAGATGGAAACTAAAAACTTGATGCTCCAACATTTGCCCCCCCCCCTTTTATTTTTTATTTTTTTATTTTTTTATTTTTTATTTTTTATTTTTTATTTTTTTTTCTTTTTCCCTACCCTAACCCCTTTGTTTTTTAAATGTAGAATGTGATCTGAATGCATTATATATGATGAAAAATGAATAAAAATCTAAGTTACAAAAAAAAATATAAGTCAGCACAAATAATGTACAGGGCAATTAATAAGCAACTTCCAACTAATATACAAAAATTATTCAAAAAAAGAGACAATGATTACAATTTGAGAGGAGACTTAAACTTTACAAAACCAAAGGTTTGAACAACAAAGAAAAGTCTGTACATATCTGTCTGTGGGGTGGATTTGTGGAACAGACTGGAGCTGGAGCTGAAACTATGTACCAACAGAAACCAGTTCAAAAAGAGGTATTGAGGAAGATGAAAGCAGACGAGGCAGCGAGCTGAACAACACATGAACTTTATTCACCTTCCAACATCATGCACAGAAGATACTCTCTTCCTCCAGCGACTCCGTATCTCCTGAACTCCCTGGAGGGTGGATAGTCCTTTCTGTTACGTCTGAGACCCCCCCAGTGCCACTTCCTCCTTCAGTGTCCCCCCCTCCCCCGACTTCCCACTCTGGGTGGAGAACCCCCCACACACTGCCACCGCAGTATAAACATTATTTGCTAAAAGGATATATGTTAAAGGTGTAGTATCGAGTTTCCCAGTTTTCGACTAGTAGACAGCAAGCTAACACGTGTGGTGCAGGCCTCAATGATGACAAGATGTTTCCTTTTATCTCGTTTATTGAAGCTACCCCACAAGGAACTCAATGTGATGTACACTCGTCTTTTGGGTTTTACATCCGTTTACATTTGTTCCGACATCCGTGTAAAACTGCAACAAAGTAGACATATACACACCGTCAATGATATAGTCATCGTGATTAGCTTAGCACATGTTAGCATTAGCTCTAGCTTAGCTTGGTAACAATGATGGCAACGGACTAGAGTCAGATCGCTTAAAATACACCAATGCAACCATGCAGTTCTCATTGTAGCTGTTAACACTGTCAAACCATGCAGATACTCACGGACTAATGATGTCCAAGGTGCCGATAATTAAACAACATCCACAGCGTTCGTACAATGAGTGACGCTCTGCTCCGTTCTCCGGTTATATCATTACTGCGCATGTGCAACACCTTGTGTAACAGTTCAAAACGATGCTTTCACTACACCACTAGAGGGAGCCAAACTCCCTTACATGAAATGCTGTAATGGGAACTCTTAACTTAATACATGGAGGCAGCATACTCCTCGTCTGGTGCAATAACATTGTACCACTATTTAGCCTTACAACATTTCAAACAACAGTGCATAACAATGTTAATAAATATCATAATCTGTTATTCCCCTTCTGCTATCAGTAAAACCATTTCTGTAATTGGTCTCAGAAACACTTTAACAGTCCCATCTCTTATTATCTTCACCTCCGCTTTTTGTACTTTATTGTCCCTTCCGTGAAATGTCTTCACAATCCGCCCCATGGGCCAGTCATTTCTGTGTGCTTGCCCATCCTTGAGCAAAACGACATCTCCAACATTGATGTTCGGTGTAGAAGAGCTGGAATGATGAGGCGGCTTTGTATCAAAAACAGAGTCTTTAATGAACAACTCTTCTATCTTGTCTCATCTGGTGCAGAGCTTGGCAGAAGGCAAAAGAGAAAGAATTCTGCCCAGCTCGCTGGTTAAATACAGGCACACATCAAAGACATGCAAAACACAAGCTGAAATCCCCCGTTATCTAAATCCCCCATTAGTCCTGTTAACTCCTCCCTTCGTCTTGGGAGGTGATGGGAAAACCTCTCCTCGCCTTAGGGGGTGAAGGTGTCAAGTCTGTTGCCGCCGCGTCCTGTGACGTCATTGGTCTTCACACGGCGGTGAGATTCCTTTGTCCCTTTCAGAGGTGTGAAGTTCCTTTGTATATTCTGTCCCAAACATTTCCACATGCTCTAACAAATGTAGGTATGGAATATATGAGTAATATATACCACAGGCCCCCCAAACAACTATGAAAGGACACAGAAAGATTCACAGTCTAGGGTAATTACTAAGACATACTACGTGTTACAGCTGTTGCCACAGAAGAAACTTTTAAGCAGACATGCTCTTAAGAGAGTTCAGTGAAAACATAACAGCATAGTATAATCATAAGTCAGTCCTAAACTGTTGCAGCACAATTAGCGAAAATTTGCAGAGTGGTGGGATCAGTCCCTGTGCTGTCTGGGTTTTAGTCTTCTCCCAAAGCTGCTGTAGGTTGGTTTAGGCGTCCTGCTGGGACCTTGTTGTGAGGAATCTGCAATGTGGGAAGGAGAGAGATTATCTGTTCCTTGCCTGGGGGCTGAGACTTTTCCCTTGGGGGGTCTACCTCGCCGAGGTGCTCGAGCCAGCTGTGCAGGTTCGTCTCTCAACAAGAAGGCAGGTTTGAGTCTGTCAATGCTGACCGTTTCATTTCTATCCCCATAATCAAGCACAAAGTGTTTGTCACCATTTTCCAGCACTCTATACGGGCCATCGTATACTGGGCGTAACGTTGGTTTTAGAGCTTCATGCTTAACAAAAACAAACTCATCGTTTTTTAAAGTTTGAGGAACAAAAACTCGTGGAAAGGAGTGATGAGCTGGACCGTGGAGAGAGTCCGGTCCGTTACTGCCTAAAAACCTTGGGACTGGGAGGTGCCCTGGTTCCGGGTTTTCTGGTAAAAATTCACCTGGTAGTCTGATAGGCTGAGCAAAAACTAATTCTGCAGGGGAAGCGTCTAAATCCTCTTTAGGTGCCGCACGCAACCCCAATAAAACCCAGGGAAGTTTATTTACCCAATTTGTGTCCGTTAATGAGGCTCTGAGGGCGGCCTTTAAGGACCTGTGAAAACGCTCGCACAACCCATTAGCCTGAGGGTGATAAGCGGTGGTGCGGTGAATTGTTGCCCCTAAACTGTTGGACATGGCTGACCAGAGCTCTGAGACAAATTGAGGCCCCCTATCTGACGTGATGTCTGATGGGACGCCGAAACGTGCCACCCAATTTGTTAGAAAAACGCGAGCGACTTCCTCCGCTGTAGTTGCCGCTAGAGGGACTGCCTCTGGCCAGCGCGTGGTGCGGTCTATCATTGTTAGCAGGTGTGTGAAACCCTGGGAGGAAGGCAGTGGCCCCACGAGGTCGACATGAATGTGGTCGAACCTTCTAGCAGGGATGGGAAAAGGCTCCAGAGGGGCTTTTGTGTGTCTGTGTACTTTGGCGCGCTGACAAGGAATGCAAGTTTTTGCCCATTCTTTTACGTTTTTGCGCAGGCCTGGCCACACAAACTTTTCGGCAACCATTTTGACCGAGGCGCGCACACCTGGGTGCACGAGGGAGTGAATTGCGTCGAAAATACGGCGGCGCCAAGCAGCTGGTACTAACGGGCGAGGTCGGCCGGTTGAAACATTGCATATTAGGGGGGGCACACCGTCGCGCAACCCTTTTTTCTCCAGCCTTAACCCTGTTGGTCCAGACAGGAGCGCGCGCACGTCCGCATCACTGCTTTGTTCTTCCGCCATGGCTGCATAATCTATCCCTTCATGGATAGGTGCTGCATATGTGTTTGCGTTAGAGAAAAGCTCAGCTGCTGAGGCAGTGTAATCTGTCTCCTCGTGCTCTGGCGGTGCCACAGCGCGAGAGAGACAGTCCGCTACTACGTTAAGTTTGCCCGCTACATGTCGAATGTCTGTGGTGAACTCTGAAATCGCAGCTAACTGTCTTTGTTGTCTGCCCGACCAAGGTTCTGAAATTTTAGCCATATCAAAAGTGAGCGGTTTATGGTCCACAAAAGCCGTGAAACTCCGCCCTTCTAACCAAAACTGGAAGTGGCGGATGGACAAATGGAGCGCCAGCAGCTCCCTGTCAAAAGTGCTGTATTTGCGTTCCGTCGGGTTTAGCGATTTGCTAAAGAATGCTAAAGGTTGCCAGACCCCCTTGACAAGTTGTTCTACAACTGCCCCTATGGCCAAGTCTGAAGCATCTGTGGTTAGAGCAATGCGGGCCGAGGGATCTGGGTGGACTAACATTGTGGCATTAGCTAGGGCGTTTTTAACTTCCGCAAAAGCGCGTTCGCGTTCCGGGGTCCATTCGACCGCGTTGGAAGCTTTCTTTTTTTTGAGCGCGTCATACAGGGGCTGCATGAGCTGAGCTGCATGAGGGAGGAAACGGTTGTAAAAATTAACCATCCCCAAAAATTCCTGTAGCGATTTGACCGTTTGGGGCCGTGGAAAACCTTCTATCGCATGAATTTTGTCTGGAAGCGGAACTGCCCCTTTCGGGGAGACTCTATGTCCCAAAAAATCAATTTGCGATACGCCGAATTTGCATTTGGCTGGATTAATTATTAATCCGTGCTCCTCTAGCCTCTGAAAAATGGTAGAGAGATGCTGCTCGTGCTCTTCCTCCGATGAGCTGGCTACCAGCATATCGTCGAGGTAGACGAAAACAAAGGGGAGGTCGCGTAAGACTGCGTCCATCATACGCTGAAAAGTCTGAGCAGCGCCTTTGAGGCCGAAAGGCATTCGCAGGAATTCAAAAAGGCCGAAAGGGGTTATAACCGCTGTTTTAGGAATGTCTTCAGCTCGGACTGGGACTTGGTGATAACCGCGGACTAAGTCTATTTTTGAAAAAATGCGCGCACCCGCTAAATGTAGTGAAAAGTCCTGTATGTGAGGGATGGGGTAGCGGTCATGCGCTGTAGCGTTGTTTAATCTGCGGTAATCTCCGCACGGTCTCCAAGAACCGTCGGATTTCGGAACCATGTGAAGCGGTGAAGCCCAAGGGCTCTTCGAGCATCTAACAATGCCCAATTTTTCGAGAGCTGCAAACTCGTCCCTTGCTATGTTGAGCTTGGTCGCGTCTAAGCGGCGAGCTTTGGCAAAAACGGGAGGTCCCGTTGTTGGAATGAAGTGTTTAACCCCGTGTTTGGCTACAGTGGCTGAAAATTTGGGGGTTGTGAGTGCTGGAAATTGGGTGAGGAGTTGCTCAAACTTACCTCCTGCCGTGGTGACGTTGGCCTGCACAGGTGGTGGAGAGACTCGAGCTGAGCATGGAATAGAAGCAAAGATAGTGCATTAACTAGGCGCCTATTTGCTAGATCAACTAATAACCCATGTGCACATAGAAAATCAGCGCCTAACAAGTTAAAACTCACCGCCGCTACAACAGATGTCCATCTGTAGCTGCGGCCATGAATGAGGAGGTGCAGGCTCTTTTCCCCGAACGTGTCGATGTCAGAACCGTTGGCTGCCACTGCTCCATTGCCCCGGGTGCCCATGGCTCGATCTGCGTGGGAGGGCATGATGAAACTCAGCTGAGCTCCCGTGTCGATGAGGAACTGCTTGCCTGTGTGTCCATCTGTCACGTATAACAGCTTGTTTTTCTCGCCGAGAACCGCTGCCGTTAACGGCCCTCGGCTTTGGCGTTTTCCCGACGTCGTAAACTTGCAGGGAGGAACACATTTTCGGGCTTTCTCGGCGAAGCGGTGGTGATAATAACAGACGTCATTCTGTTCGTTGCGCTTGGGCCGTGCCGCTGTCACCGTGGGTTGAGTCTGCTCCGTGGGTTGTGGCTCTCCAAGGCTCGGGGCGTCAGTCTTGAGGTCTGCAGATGCCGCTGTGGGTGTCAGTTCTCTGCAGGCGTTGACGAGCCGATAAGCCTCGTTGGCCAGTGTGCGGAAGTCCTGATGATTGTTGCACTTCATCCTGGCGAGTGTCCCTCTTGTGTGTGGTGGTAGCGTGCTGAGAAAAATAAATTGGAAGAGGAAATTATCATTATCCTCCTCCTTGAGCTGCAGCAAATCCTCCATGAGGGTCTTTGGATTGCCCCCTCTGTGGCCGTAGACCGCCAGGATCTTTTCGGCTCTTTCCTCCGCTGGTGGGACATAATTCGCCACGATGGTCGCCTTGAGTGTCTCATACTTGTCCCGGGCCGGTGGTCGCTGGCTCAAGCTCCGCACACACCTCGAAGTGGCGGAGTCGAGTTTGGAGACGATATGGTAGAATTTAGTATCGTCTGCCGTGATGCCCGCCAGTATGAACTGGGCTTCAGCTTGATGAAACCAAGAGGCCGGGTCTTCTCGCCAGAAATCTGGCAGTTTGACAGCGACGGCGCTCGCACACATCATCACTGTTGTGCCCGCCGGGTGAGAGTGCGTTGCCTCGGCTCTCACGGCGGTGCTGGAGCTCGGTTGAGCTCTCTCGGTGCCCCTCTGCCGGGGGAAACAGCTGTCCGCTTGTTCCCTTGTCTGCGTTGTCGGTGGCGTATGCCAGAGTCGCCACGGATGAGTTGCTTGAAGAACGCCTCCGGTCCATACTCGCGTCAAGGTCACCAGCGTAGAAGAGCTGGAATGATGAGGCGGCTTTGTATCAAAAACAGAGTCTTTAATGAACAACTCTTCTATCTTGTCTCATCTGGTGCAGAGCTTGGCAGAAGGCAAAAGAGAAAGAATTCTGCCCAGCTCGCTGGTTAAATACAGGCACACATCAAAGACATGCAAAACACAAGCTGAAATCCCCCGTTATCTAAATCCCCCATTAGTCCTGTTAACTCCTCCCTTCGTCTTGGGAGGTGATGGGAAAACCTCTCCTCACCTTAGGGGGTGAAGGTGTCAAGTCTGTTGCCGCCGCGTCCTGTGACGTCGTTGGTCTTCACACGGCGGTGAGATTCCTTTGTCCCTTTCAGAGGTGTGAAGTTCCTTTGTATATTCTGTCCCAAACATTTCCACATGCTCTAACAAATGTAGGTATGGAATATATGAGTAATATATACCACATTTGGTTTCTCATCAGACCATTTTCTTCGGCTCTGAAGAGTCACAAGATACTCTTGTCTCCATTGTTTCCAAAAACTGTCCGCAAGAGCCTGCACTTGTTTCCAGTGACATGCGTGAAGTTCTGGTGCAACGAAAGTTCCCGATGGTGCTGTCAAGGGGTTGGTTTTTTACATCAGTAGCATTGCTTGGGTTAGGATGGTTGGATTGTCAGGATCTGTTGAGACCGGCACGAGTGGTCTTGCATTCATCACTGCCATAACCGCCGCCATTAAGGTGCTCAGTACCTCATGCGTGAGCCGTAGTTTGTTCTTGAGAAGTAGTGCATCTAGAATCCGCCTGGCAACTCCAATGAGTCTTTCCCAGGATCCACCCATGTGTGATGCATGGGGTGGGTTAAAAAACCATTTGCAACCCTTTTCTTGTAGGTAACTCGTTAATGCTGCATCACTGCACTCAATTCTCAGTTCCTTACATTCATTCCATACCTCTTCTCTCTCAGCGGGAAGTGGTTCATCCCAGTCGCCATGTTCTGTTGACAGTTCATGCAGGAGGTTCTTCCCCTGCATCGTGATAGGCGCCACAAACCTTAGGGGATCATACAGGCTGCTGACCGTCGCTAAGACTCCCCTTCGTGTGCAGGGCTTCCTGTTGATGGACACCTGAAACATAAAACTGTCAGTCTCAAGATTCCAAGGCACCCCTAAACTCCATTGTAGTGGGAGCTCGTCACGTTTGAGATCTAAGTCTTTTAAGTCCTTTGTTCTTTCATTCGCCGGAAAGGCTTCCATGACCCTGCAGTCATTAGATGCTATTTTGTGTAATTTGAGATTGGATTGTGCTAACATCTTTTGTGCATTTGTCAGGATGTCAACAGCTTCTTCTGGTGTGGCTGTGGAGGCTAATCCATCATCTACATAGAAATGTCTCATTATGAACTGTGTTGTGTCATGTCCATGCGCTTTCTCACCTTCAGCTGCAGCACGTCTCATGCAGTAAACAGCCACGGCTGGAGAAGGGCTATTTCCGAACACATGTACTTTCTTTCTGTAGTCTCTTACTTCTTTGTCCGTGATGTCAATAAAAACTTGAACTTCTATTGACAGCACTGGTTTATCGTCGTCCTTTGTTTTATCAAAGACCGTGTTTCCTAAGTGGTCTGTGTCTCTCTCACCCTGCAAGGCATATGGTAGTATGCTGTTGGGGCGTGAGGTGGAGCAACCTGAAACCTCTTTGACAAGAAATGTGTTTAGGCATGGGCTGAGGGATGATGCACGACCATTGTAGAGCACTTGTGTCTTTAGTACGTTAACAGTCGAAGGCTTGTGTGTTGTCCCCAAACACGTTTCTCCCACAATAACCCATCCCAGGTCCAAGCGCTGTGCATAGGGAGTACTGTGGGGCCCATTTATTTGTTCCCTCACCTTGTGTACCTGTAGGACGTCTCTTCCCAGCAGTAGGAGGATGGGAGCATGTTCATCTACAGGTGGAATCTTGTCTGCAACTTTTCTCAGGTGTGGATGCACAAGTGCGTCCTTTGGAGATGGGATCTCCCTCCTGTCATCGGGGATCATGTCACACTCGATCAAGTTTGGAAGCTGGAGCTGTACTTTTCCATCCATTGATTCTATCATGAAGTTTGGAGCTCTCCGCTCCCAAACCGTAGTAGCCCCTGAGCACGTTTTCAGTGTGTAAGGGTCGGAAGGTGCTCTAATGTTGAACAGCTGGAAAAACTCTGATTTAGCGAGTGATCTGTTGCTTTGTTCATCGAGCACTGCATACATTTTCTGGGCTTCTTCTCTGTGTCCTGCAGGATAAACTAACACAGGGCTAATTTTTGAGCAGGATCGTGGGTTTTCTGCATTACCGTAAACTTCTGTGCATCTAGACGTGACTAGTGTGCCCTCATAATCATGGTACTCCCCGCCATGATCCATCTCAGCTTCCTGAGGCTCCATGGGAGGAGGAGAGGGGCCAGGATGTAGTGCTGCTACGTGTCTATCACTACCACAGTCAGAGCACTGGATTGACTGTTTACAGTCTTTTGCCAGATGCTGAGTGGAGCCACGACACTTAAAGCAGATGTGGTTCTCTCTCAAGAACAGTTTGCGTTCTTCTATTGGTTTGGCTCTAAACGTTTTACATTTCTTTAATGGGTGTGGCCTTCTGTGTATGGGACATTGTTTATCTGGGCTTTCTGCTCTTTCACGTGTGTGGTTACCTGTAGCTGCGGGTGAAGCTGGTGGGATGTCTGTTTTGTGGACACTGATGAGGTGCTCACTGGCGAACTTGGGTTTTTTTTCAACTCTGGTGTTCATGTGGGCCGGTGGAGAGAAACTGAAACTTGGGTCGTTTCTTATTTTGGCTTGTCGTCTGACGTAGCTGGAAAAAAAGCTGAAAGGAGGAAAGGCGACTTTGTGTGTTTCTTTGTAATTGGCACCTGCTGCAATCCACTTCTCCTGTAGGCTGTAGGGCAGTTTCTCAACAACAGGATTCACTCCACGGGCTGTATCCAGGTATGCGAGCCCAGGTAGGTATCTGCCATCCTTTGCACATTCGAGTTCCTGTAGAACGTCACCAAGTTCTCTCAGCTTGAATGCATCTTTGTTGCTGATTTTGGGAAAATCATCAAGCCTTTTTAGCAGTGCATTTTCTATTGCTTCGGGTGACCCATAACACTCTTCTAGCCTTTCCCAGACTAAGTTGAGGGCTGCTTTTGGGTTAAAGACATGTGCAGAGCGGATCCTCTTTGCTTGCTCTGCTGATTCTGTGCCGAGCCATTTTATCATCAGATCCAATTGCTCGTGGTGTGAGAGGCTGAGGTCTTGAATGGCGTTCTGGAAAGATGTTTTCCATGCCCAATAATTCTCTGGGAGGTCATCAAACTGTAGGAGTCCCATGCTCAACATCTCCCGGCGTGTGAGGTATTTGGTCAGATCCTGAATGCCTTGTGCTTCCGTGTAATGTGTTGCGGGGGCATAATAGGGTTGTAACGTCGGGGGATTAATTGTCTCTGTAGCTCCATGCTCCTCCTCCATGTTGACGCTGACCCTACTCTTACCATCTACAGCATTAGATGGGATGAATGGTACATTTGTGGCCATTTCAAACTGTTCACACTGGATCTTAGAGGGGGTGGCTGGATCAGTTTTAAATGGAGTTTCCTCAAGGCGCACATCAAAGTGTTTCTGTACATACTCAGATGTGTGTTGTGCTGAGCCAACTGGCAAGTCCATTAATGCTTGGCTGAATTCACTTCTTGCACATTCCTCTGCTTCTTCATAGGCCGCGGCTTCAGCTTCTGCAGCTGCAACAGCCTTCTGATGGTTCAAAATGTGCATTTGTGCTTCAAGATTAGCTTTCTGCGTGATGAGGGCTGCTTCTTTCTCTGAATAAGCTAATTCAGCTCGTGCAGCATCTGCTTTGACTCTAGCTCTTATGGCTGAGGAGGTAGCTGAAGAAGCCTTGCTTGACTTGAAGCTACGTGAGTATAATGAGCTAGCTCGTGCAGCTGTAGCCAAGGGAGCTGTGTGTTCCGTCTCCATAACTCCACTTCTGAGTTGGGGAGTTGGCTGGTGCTGCTCTCCTGCCCTGAGGCTCATTTGCTGCTTGTTGTTTGTTTATTGGGCCCACCGCGCTGTAGTCCTTTTACTTTACTGCCCTCCCATCGAGTTTCCCAGTTTTCGACTAGTAGACAGCAAGCTAACACGTGTGGCGCAGGCCTCAATGATGACAAGATGTTTCCTTTTATCTCGTTTATTGAAGCTACCCCACAAGGAACTCAACGTGATGTACACTCGTCTTTTGGGTTTTACATCCGTTTACATTTGTTCCTACATCCGTGTAAAACTGCAACAAAGTAGACATATACACGCCGTCAATGATATAGTCATCGTGATTAGCTTAGCACATGTTAGCATTAGCTCTAGCTTAGCTTGGTAACAATGATGGCAATGGACTAGAGTCAGATTGCTTAAAATACACCAATGCAACCATGCAGTTCTCATTGTAGCTGTTAACACTGTCAAACCATGCAGATACTCACGGACTAATGATGTCCAAGGTGCCGATAATTAAACAACATCCACAGCGTTCGTACAATGAGTGATGCTCTGCTCCGTTCTCCGGTTATATCATTACTGCGCATGTGCAACACCTTGTGTAACAGTTCAAAACGATGCTTTCACTACACCACTAGAGGGAGCCAAACTCCCTTACATGAAATGCTGTAATGGGAACTCTTAACTTAATACATGGAGGCAGCATAGAATTTATTTTTTAATCAGTTGAGGAAGACATACAAGGTTAATGCAGTGGTTCAACAAAAATAAATTATCTCTAAATTAGAAAAAAAAACAAAAAACAAAGATTATGTTGTCTGGAAATTATAAAATAAATCATGAAATAATGTTAATGATAGATGATACCAGAATTGAAATAGAACAGGAAAATAAGTTTCTGGGGGTGACGCTAGACAATAAAACCTGCTGGAAACCTCACATCAGTCACATCCAGGCCAAGCTGGCAAAATGTATAGAGATACTGGGGAAGATAAGACACATTTTGGACTATGAATCATTATTCTTACTGTACAATTCACTGTTTTTACCATATCTTAACTACCATGTTGAGATCTGGGGAAACACCGAAAAAACCAACCTACAGCCAATATGCACATGACAAAAAAAGCCATAAGGATAATTAATAATGTAGGATATAGAGGCCACACCAACTCACTGTTTTTAAAGTCATATGCCATAAAGTTCATGCATTTAGTTAAATATAAGTCAGCTCAAATAATGTACAGGGCAATTAATAAGCAACTTCCAACTAATATACAAAAATTATTCAAAAAAGAGACAATGATTACAATTTGAGAGGAGACTTAAACTTTACAAAACCAAAGGTTTGAACAACAAAGAAAAGTCTGTGCATATCTGTCTGTGGGGTGGATTTGTGGAACAGTCTGGAGCTGGAGCTGAAACTATGTACCAACAGAAACCAATTCAAAAAGAGGTATTGTGGAAGATGAAAGCAGACGAGGCAGCGAGCTGAACAACACATGAACTTTATTCACCTTCCAACATCATGCGCAGAAGATACTCTTCCTCCAGCGACTCCGTATCTCCTGAACTCCCTGGAGGGTGGATAGTCCTTTCTGTTACGTCTGAGACTCCCCGGTGCCACTTCCTCCTTCAGTGTCCCCCACCCCCCCGACTTCCCACTCTGGGTGGAGAACCCCCCACACACTGCCACCGCAGTATAAACATTATTTGCTAAAAGGATATATGTTAAAGGTGTAGTATTAATATATAAGATGCACTAAACTCACTCTGGGGCACTATGGTATGGTAGGTGGGACGGCACTGTGTATATCTGTGTTGGACTGTATGTATGTAGGGATGCATGGGTGTCACTGTTGATATGTATAAAACATATTTATTTGTCTACTTGGGGTTCTTAATAGAGGAAATATGTATATATTTCACATGGGTTGTATTGAGGGAAAAGAGGAGTTGGAGTAAATAAGTATTAACTTCTTTCTTCTCCTTTTGGAGCTCTGGACACTGTCACTTTTATTGCACTTGTCATTTGTTTGTTTTTACTTTATTGTTCGTAATAAAGTATCTCATCATCATCATCATATTATTTGTTTTCCTGAGATCACAAGAAAATTTTCCCGAGATCTCGAGAAAACCATATTTGTTTTCTCGAGATCTTGCGATAATTTTCCTGAGATCTCGCGCTAACAAATGAACTGCGGCAGAGTGAGGAGAATCACACATATGCCCTGTTGACTGATGGATATGCAAATGCAGATAAGCTGTTTTTATGCTTTCAGGCTTTCTGTTCTTTTAAAAAAGAAAGTAGGACTTGCTTGCAGCCATTCTATCAGTGTCACCATGGGTTGAGATGCCGTCTCGGCACTCAGCCCATGTTTTCCCTCATCCCTGCTTCCCATTGAGCAGCGTCTCAGCTGGCCCCCAGCTGGCAGCATTATGGACGGCTGGGGCCAATTAGTCTTCATCAGCTGGGGCGCTGCCAATGAGGATAAATAGGAGCAGCCTCGATGACTCGGGGCTGCGACATAAACACATTGCTAAGCTGAAGCCCCTTCATCTGGTGTCAGCTTATACTCCTCTTGCAGCATTCCTGTGTTTGTATCCCGCTGTGAGTATGTACGTCTTGTTACCCCCACGTCCGGTACGAGCTGCTTACCTCTGCGCTGTGCAACCTGTGAGTGTACGTCTGCATGAGTATCTGTGCTCTCCTCATCCCTTCCCCTTTTCCCTGAATAAAATATCACGACTCACTGGCTTGCCCCTGGCTCTGATTGCCCGGCTCCCTAGAGCCGGATATGACAATCAGTGTGCTCCTCTCACTTTGTCAGGTTTGTAAGGGATGCTGGTTGCAGTGTGTGGCAACCTGGGGAGTGCATAATGGTTTACCACCTTAGACAGGAACAAGGGACGTGAAGTTAACCTTTTGTGTGTGAGAAGTTTCTAGATGCCCTAGTAAGATAACAGGGAGGTGTCAAGGATGAATGGACTGACTGCAGCCGGGGGAGATCATCTTTTGTGTGTGATGAATGGACTGACCGCAGTCGGGGGAGATTATCTTTTGTGTGTGAAAAGAGCCTAGAAGGATGTCATGTTATTTAAGGGAAGAGTTCCTACTTGTATGCCATTCTGTCTATGCTACTTGTGTGAGTCGTGTAATAAACCGCCTGAACCAAAGCATGCCTCATTCTTTACACGCTCCACAAGTGCACCAAAAACACAGGAAGTAGACCACCTCACAAAAAACTCTAAAATGCTGAAATGCGCTGTTTATCAAACTGCTGGATTCAGAAATCTAGTGCACAATGCTATCACAAGGCTTGAAAGCTCTGTCATTCAGGTTTACAAGGGAAATATGTGACCTTATCTCTTCACCTGTTTGAAAAATAATTCAAATTTGGGTGTGAACACAGTAATGTCCTTCTGGTTGTTGTGCTACATTATATTACCTAGCTATATGCCCTCATATCACATAGTTAACATGATATGAGGTTCCGTTGCCTTTGTAAGAAAATTATAGTCACGAAAAGTGAGGTTATCAGTTTTGTTTGTTTCTGAGTCTCCCAGAGCTAACACTGATGTCTTTCTGTCAGCTGGACCACAATGGATGATTTGTTCCCAGCTGCCTTGAGAGACAGAGGGAAGCCTGAAGAAAACCTCGAGAAAATGTCCCAGGACAAGGTCAATAAAATGTGATTTTGAACAAACCTTCCAATAAATGACATGGGATCAATTCATGCTTAAGATTGTTTCATATGGTGGTGAAGATGATTTTGTGGTTGTTTTAGTAATAGATATACATAGTTATAGATAAAAAAGCATTACTTACATGTTCAAAGTATCAATGGATAAGCATAATGTCTATGCTAATGGGAAATCAGCTTGCATACTTTCATAGAGGAAGGCTGTCCTGGTAAATTGGCTGTGTTTTGTGGTAATTGTGTGGTGATACAGTGAGCTAGTTTTTATTTATTTATTTATTTGGTCACAGTACAATTATGACCTACAGGACAGCCGCAAGTTCTAAAACTGATGTCAAAACTTTTGTTTTATAGGCTATAATTTTTACAATAAATTGGAAAAAAAAAAGTTTTGTCCACCTACAATGAAAAGGGTGGTGTGGTCTATATTAATCATATATCCCATAACCTACATATGTATAAGCATGTGAGAATGTTTGGTGATTACATATGTAAAGCGACTTCACACCTCAGAACAGGACAAAAGGTCTCAACCGCCAGTGAAGATCAAAGAGCATCCGAGGCGCTGCGGTGGAGACCAGATAGGTCGCCCTGACCCCCCAGGGCCAGGTGGAGGGGTACGAAGACAAAAGAGGGGATTAAGATAGTGAGGGATGTCAGCTTTTGATATGCATGTCTTTTGTTATGTGCGAGTATAAGTTCGTAGAGCCGAAGGTGTTCGCTCTCTCACTTCTTCTGCTGCTGCACCTAGATGAGACTTGTTAGAGGAGCTGATAATAAACTTTGGTTTATAAATCACATTGCCTCGTTATTTCAAGCTCTTCTACACTGGTGACCCTGACGCGAGGATGGACCAGAGGCGTTCCCCCGCGATCGACTCATCTGTGGCGACCCAGGCAGACGCCGGCGCCCATGCAGACAGGGGAACAGATGGACGACGTTCCCCCATGGCAGAAGTGATAGAGAGGGCTCAACCGAGCACCAGCGCCGCTGAGAGAGCCGAAGGAAGGCACTCGCACCCTGCGGACACATCAGTGACGGTCCACACAAACTCTGTCACCGTCAAGCTGCCGGACTTCTGGCAGGAAGACCCCGCCTCATGGTTTCAGCAAGCTGAAGCCCAGTTTGCACTTGCGGGCATCACGGCTGATGATACAAAGTTCTATCACATCGTCGCCAAACTCGACGCCGCCACTTCGAGATGTGTGCGGAGCATAATCCAGCGGCTGCCGGCCCAGGACAAATATAAAGAACTGAAAGCGACCATCGTGGCAAATTTCGTCCCCTCAGCCGAGGAGAGAGCCGAGAGGATCCTGGCGGTCTACGGCCACAGAGGATGCAGACCCAAGGCCCTCATTGAGGACTTGCTGCAACTTAAAGAAGAGGACAATGACAACTTCCTCTTCCAATTCATATTCCTCAGTACGCTGCCGCCACACATGAGAGGGACGCTTGCCAGCAGGCGATGCAGCACCCAGCAGGACTTCCGCACGCTGGCTCACGAAGCTCAACGGCTCGTCAACGCCTGCAAGGAACGGACACCCACAGCAGCATCCGCAGACCTCAACGCTGATGTCCGGAGCCACGGGGAGCCACAAACCACCGAGCAGAATCAGGCCACGGTGACAGCAACACGGCCAAGACGTAACAGACGGAGCGACGTTTGTTATTACCACCACCGCTTCGCCGAGAAGGCTTACAAATGCGTTCCGCCCTGCAAATTCACGATTTTCGGGAAACGCCAAAGCCGAGAACCGTTAACAGCGGCGGTTCTCGGCGAAAAAAGCAAGCTTTTATATGTGACGGACGGACACACCGGCAAGCAGTTCCTTATCGACACGGGAGCTCAACTGAGTTTTATCATGCCCTCCCAAGCAGACCGGGCCATGGGCCCCCGGGGCAATGGAGCGGTGGCAGCCAACGGCTCCATCATCGACACTTTTGGCGAAAAGAGCCTGCCCCTCCGCATCCACGGCCGCAACTACAGATGGACATTTGTTGTAGCGGCAGTGAGTTTTAACTTGTTGGGCGCAGATTTTTTGTGTGCACATGGGTTATTAGTTGATCTAGCGAACCGACGCTTGGTTAATGCACTGTCCTTTGCTTCTATTCCCTGCTCAGCTCGAGTTTCTCCACCACCCGTGCAAGCCAGCGTCACCACAGCAGGAGGTAAGTTTGATCAACTCCTCACCCAATTTCCAGCACTCACAATTCCCAAATTCTCAGCCACAGTGGCTAAACACGGGGTTGAACATTTTATTCCCACAACGGGCCCACCCGTATTTGCCAAAGCTCGGCGCTTAGACGCGACCAAGCTCGCCATAGCTCGGGACGAGTTTACCACCCTTGAAAAATTAGGCATTATCAGGCGCTCGAAAAGCCCCTGGGCGTCACCACTTCACATGGTCCCGAAATCCGACGGTTCTTGGAGACCGTGCGGCGATTACCGCAGATTAAACAATGCGACAGTGCATGACCGCTACCCAATTCCTCACATTCAAGATTTTTCACTACATCTGGCGGGTGCGCGCATTTTTTCAAAAATAGACCTGGTCTGCGGCTATCATCAAGTCCCAGTTCGAGTAGAGGACATTCCTAAAACAGCTGTAATAACCCTCTTCGGTCTTTTTGAATTTTTGCGGATGCCTTTCGGCCTCAAAGGCGCCGCTCAAACCTTTCAGCGGATGATGGACGCGGTATTACGCGACCTCCCCTTCGTGTTTGTCTACCTCGACGATATGCTGGTAGCCAGCTCGTCTGAGGAAGAACACGAGCAGCATCTCACTATGGTTTTTCAGAGACTAGAAGAGCACGGGTTAATAATCAATCCAGCCAAATGCAAATTCGGAGTGTCACAAATTGATTTTTTAGGACACAGAGTTTCTCCGAAGGGGGCAGTCCCACTGCCAGACAAAGTTCACGCAGTAAAAAGTTTCCCACGGCCACAAACGGTCAAATCGCTGCAAGAATTTTTGGGAATGGTTAATTTTTACAACCGTTTCCTCCCCCACGCAGCTCAGCTCATGCAGCCCGTATATGACGCGCTCAGAAAACAAAAACCTTCCAACGCGGTCGAATGGACCCCGGAGCGCGAAGGCGCCTTCGCGGAAGTAAAAAGTGCCCTAGCTAATGCCACATTGTTGGTTCACCCTGATCCCTCGGCCCGCATTGCGCTAACCACAGACGCTTCAGACCTGGCCATAGGGGCAGTTGTAGAACAACACGTCAGCGGAATCTGGCAACCTTTGGCATTTTTCAGCAAATCGCTAAACCAAACTGAGCGTAAATACAGCACTTTTGACAGGGAGCTGCTAGCGCTTCATTTATCCATCCGCCACTTCCAGTTCTGGTTGGAAGGGCGGCGTTTCACGGCTTTTGTAGACCACAAACCGCTCACCTTTGCGATGGCTAAAATTTCCGAACCGTGGTCAGGCAGGCAACAAAGACAGCTAGCTGCGATTTCAGAGTTCACCACAGACATTTGACATGTGGCAGGCAAACTTAACGTGGTAGCAGACTGCCTCTCTCGCGCTGTGACATCGCCAGAGCACGAAGAGACAGATTATACTACCTCAGCCGCAGAACTCTCCGCCAACGCGGACACATACGCAGCCCCAATCCACGCAGGGATAGATTATGTAGCCATGGCGGAGGAGCAAAGTAGTGACTCGGACGTGCGCGCACTCCTGTCTGGACCAACAGGGTTAAGGCTGGAGGAAAGGGGTTTACGCGACGGTGTGCGACATCTCAACCGGCCGACCTCGCCTGTTAGTCCCAGCTGCATGGCGCCGCCGTATTTTTGACTCGATTCACTCCCTCGCACACCCAGGTGTGCGCGCTTCGGTTAAAATGGTTGCCGAAAAGTTTGTGTGGCCTGGCCTGCGCAAAAACGTAAAAGAATGGGCAAAGACTTGCATTTCTTGTCAGCGCGCCAAAGTACACAAACACACAAAAGCCCCTCTAGAGCCTTTTCGAATCCCTGCTAGAAGGTTCGACCACGTTCATGTCGACCTCGTGGGGCCACTACCTTCCTCCCAAGGTTTCACACATCTGTTAACAATGATAGACCGCACCATGCGCTGGCCGGAGGCAGTCCCTCTGGCGTCAACCACAGCGGAGGAAGTCGCTCGCGTTTTTTTGACAAACTGGGTGGCACGTTTCGGCGTCCCATCGGACATCACGTCCGATAGGGGGCCTCAATTTGTCTCGGAGCTTTGGTCAGCCATGGCCAGCAGCTTAGGGGCGACAATTCACCGCACCACCGCTTATCACCCTCAGGCGATAAGCGGTGGTGAAAACGCTCGCATAACCCTCAGTTATGCGAGCGTTTTCACAGATCTTTAAAGGCCGCCCTCAGAGCCTCACTAACGGATACAAATTGGGTAAATAAACTTCCCTGGGTTTTATTGGGGTTGCATGCCGAGCCTAAAGAGGATCGAGACGCCTCCCCAGCAGAATTAGTTTTTGCACAACCTCTCAGGCTCCCGGGTGAATTTTTACCAGAGAACCCAGAGCCAGGGCATCTTCCAGCCCCGAGGTTTTTAGGCATCAACGGACCGGACTCTCTCCCCGGACCGGCACATCACTCTTTTCCACGGGTTTTTATCCCCCAAGCTTTAAAAAACGCTGAATTCGTTTTTGTTAGGCATGAAGCTTTAAAGCCAACCTTCCGCCCACCATACGATGGACCATTCAGAGTGCTGGAACCTGGTGATAAACATTTTGTGCTTGATTTTGGGGATAGAAAAGAAACAGTCAGCATTGACAGACTTAAACCTACCTTCTTGTTGAGAGACGAGCCTGCACGGTTGGCGAGAGCACCTTGGCGGGGTAGACCCCCCAAGAGAAAAGACTCAGCCCCCCTGCAGGGAACAAATAATCACTCTCTTCCCCAAGCTGCAGATTCCTTACAGGAAGGTCCCACCAGGACGCCCAAGCGGACCCACAGCAGATTCGGGAGAAGATTAAAACCCAGACAGCACAGGGACTGATGCAAACTACTCAACAGTTGTTCACTAATTGTGCTGTAACAGTTTAGGACTGACTTGTGATATTACTATGCTGTTATGATTACCACTGAACTCTCTTAGGAGCATGGCTGCTGGAAAGTTTCTTCTATGTCAAGAGGTGTAGCAGATACTCCAAGATGGCGCCCACAGCGGTCGACATGGTGCTTCGCTGCGCTCTTTGTTTGTTTTTGTTTGTCAATTGTGTGTCTGCTTGCACTTATACCCGTGAAGAACTTCTAAATATCAGGACTTTCACCCCCACGGACCTCCTCCCAGTTTTTCTAGCCCCTGCCGCCGATCTGGTTTATTGTTTGGCTCGGAAAGTGAGACGGCGAAAGAGAGGTAGACGAGCGGGCGCTCTCGTGCGGCTTCGCAGGAGAGGCTCGCGAACGGCGCTGCCTGGCATATTTCTGTCCAATACCAACTCTCTCTCTAACAAGGTAGATGAACTGAGACTGCTGATGCGTTTTAAGGACCTCGCCTCCTCGGCTGTCCTCTGCTTTACTGAGACCTGGCTCCGGGAAAATATACCGGACAGCGCGCTGCGCCTCGACGGCTTTCAGCTCTTCCGTGCTGATCGTGACACAGAGCTTTCCGGCAAGACCACAGGAGGCGGAGTCTGCTTTTACATCAACTGCAGCTGGTGCTCTGATGTAACGGTAATTTCCAAACACTGTTCTCCTGCCTTGGAATTTCTTGTTATCAATTGCAAGCCTTTTTATTCCCCGCGGGAGTTTGCTTCTTTTATAATGATCGCTGTGTACGCCCCTCCCGACGCGGACACGCGTGAAGCTCAGCGCGTGCTCGCGGATCACATTCAACACACAGAGCGGATTTTTCCAGACTCGCTGATTATTGTGGCTGGCGACTTTAATCAGTGCAATCTGAGCCACGATCTCCCCCGCTACAAACAGTTTATTAAATGCCCCACCAGAGGATTAAACACACTGGATCACTGTTACACCACAGTGAAAGACGCATATCGCGCTGTCCCTCGAGCTGCGCTGGGATTATCTGATCATGTGATGGTTCACCTCATTCCCACATACAGACAGAGATTGAAGCTCACTAAACCTGTTGTGAGCACTACGAAGATACGGACCAGTGATGCTGAGGAGAAGCTGGAAACGTGCATGGGAATATCTGACTGGGGCATGTTTAAAGGAGCCACGCATGATCTGGATGAGTACACGGACACTGTGAACTCATATATCCACTTTTGTGAAGAGAACATTCTTCCATCACGCACCAGGGTGAGTTACTCTAATGACAAACCCTGGTTCACAGCTAAGCTCAGACAGATCAGGAAGGAGAAGGAAGCAGCGCTGAAAAGTGGAGACAGGGACTGCTACAGGGAGGTTAAATACCGGTTTAACAGAGAGCTGAAGAGGGCTAAATCTCTATACTCAGAGAGACTCCAGCAGCAGTTCACTGCTAATGATTCGGCTTCCGTGTGGAGAGGACTGAGGCAAATCACCAACTATCGACCTCAGGCTCCTAAAGGTCAAGATGACAAAGCCCTTTGTCAAAGACTGTCCCAACACTATGCCCGTTTTGACACCTCGTCATCTGTGTCCAACTCCCCCCCCTCCCTCCAGCTCCACAGCCTCCACATTCCCTACTTCATTTAAGGCACCCCCCCTCCTCCCCCCCTCCCCTTATCATCAGTGAGCAGGATGTGCTCAAACAGTTCTCCAGACTGAACCCGCGCAAGGCCCCCGGCCCAGACGGCGTGTCTCCCTCCACCCTGAGACACTGTGCGAAACAGCTGGCTCCTGTCTTCACAGACATTTTTAACACCTCCCTTAAGTTATGCCACGTGCCGTCCTGCCTCAAAT
Organism: Pholidichthys leucotaenia; assembly: GCA_020510985.1. Taxonomy (NCBI): domain Eukaryota; kingdom Metazoa; phylum Chordata; class Actinopteri; order Cichliformes; family Pholidichthyidae; genus Pholidichthys; species Pholidichthys leucotaenia. Next base: position 27,982,575 of record CM035846.1, on the reverse strand, counting down.
CCTCCACCATCATCCCTGTCCCCAAGAAGCCACGGATCACTGGACTTAATGACTACAGACCTGTAGCGCTCACCTCTGTAGTCATGAAGTCCTTTGAGCGCCTGGTCCTGTCCCACCTCAAGTCCATCACCACCCCTCTCCTGGACCCGCTGCAGTTTGCCTACCGAGCCAACAGGTCTGTAGACGACGCAGTCAACCTGGCCCTCCACTCCATCCTGCAGCACCTGGACTCCCCGGGAACCTACGCCAGGATCCTGTTTGTGGACTTCAGCTCCGCATTCAACACCATCCGCCCCGCTCTGCTCCGGGACAAGCTGTCCCTGCTCAACGTGCCTGACTCCCTGTGCAGGTGGATCATCGACTTCCTGACGGACCGGAGGCAGCATGTGCGGCTGGGAAAGACTGTCTCAGACTATACTAGCATCAGCACCGGATCACCCCAGGGCTGTGTACTTTCCCCCCTACTCTTCTCCCTTTACACCAACTCCTGCACCTCCAGCCACCAGTCTGTCAAGTTGATCAAGTTTGCGGACGACACCACCCTCATTGGGCTCATCTCCAACGGCGACAAGTCCGCCTACAGGAGAGAGGTGGCCCAGCTGGCGTCCTGGTGCAGCAATAACAACCTGCAGCTGAACGCTCTGAAGACAGTGGAGATGATTGTAGACTTCAGGAAAGTCACTACCCCTCTGCCCCCCCTCACCCTCTCAGGCTCTCCCATCACCACTGCTGATTCCTTCCGCTTCCTAGGCACTACCATCACCAGGGACCTCAAATGGGAGCCGACCATCAGCTCACTCATCAAAAAAGCCCAGCAGAGGATGTTCTTCCTGCGGCAGCTGAGGAAGCTCAAGCTACCCACCAAGATGTTAGTGCAGTTCTACACAGCCATCATCGAGTCCATCCTCACCACCTCCATAACCGTGTGGTACGCAGGAGCCACTGCCAGGGACAGACTAAGGCTGCAGCGCGTCGTGCGCACTGCTGAGAAGGTGATTGGCTGCAAGCTCCCATCTCTCCTGGATCTGTACATCTCCAGGACCCGGAGGCGTGCTGGCCGGATCATAGCCGATCCCTCACACCCTGGTCACGTACTGTTTGCCCCCCTCCCCTCTGGTAGAAGACTTCGGTCCATCCAGACTAAAACCTCCCGTCACATGAACAGCTTCTTCCCCTCTGCCATCAGACTGCTGAACACTAAGTGACTTATTGACTCTCGTGCACCATGTACAGCAGCTCAACCAGACTCATGTCAATCATCACTGTTTTCTTCCTGCATTACCGACTGCACTATATAGTTCTCCACAGTATCTGCTGCTGGCTAATATATTTTAACTGTTGACCAGTATCACTTAAGCTTATCCTACACTTTATTACATGTATAGTTTATTTCTTTTATCTTATCATGTTTAATGTTGCAGCATTGTACCGAGACAAATTCCTAGTTTGTGTACTACATGAACAATGGCAATAAACCTGATTCTGATTCTGATTCTGATTCTGATTCTGAGTTAGTATGTCATAATAATTATCTTAAACTGTGAATTTTTCTATTGTCCTTTTCTTAGTCGTTTGGGGGGGGGGCTGTGGTCTATATTAATCATATATCCCATAACCTACATATGTATAAGCATGTGAGAATGTTTGGTGATTACATATGTAAAGCGACTTCACACCTCAGAACAGGACAAAAGGTCTCAACCGCCAGTGAAGATCAAAGAGCATCCGAGGCGCTGCGGTGGAGACCAGATAGGTCGCCCTGACCCCCCAGGGCCAGGTGGAGGGGTACGAAGACAAAAGAGGGGATTAAGATAGTGAGGGATGTCAGCTTTTGATATGCATGTCTTTTGTTATGTGCGAGTATAAGTTCGTAGAGCCGAAGGTGTTCGCTCTCTCACTTCTTCTGCTGCTGCACCTAGATGAGACTTGTTAGAGGAGCTGATAATAAACTTTGGTTTATAAATCACATCGCCTCATTATTTCAAGCTCTTCTACAGGTGGTGTCATTACAGAAAGGAAATACATTTCTTTGTTGTTTCTCATACAGCCTAAACTGCTGACAACTCTCATTGCGCTGCTTTATTTCTCATTATGGTTTCCATCTCCTTAGTTGTTACCAAACTTCTATTTAAATGTGTCATCTGTCAAATAGAAAATCTTTTAACTAATGCTGGTACCCCAGCACAACATTAATTAAAATCCTTCTGAGACCACATACAGTATCTCACAAAAGTGAGTACACCCCTCACATTTTTGTAAATATTTTATTATATCTTTTTCATGGGACAACACTGAAGATATTACACTTTGATACAATGTAAAGTAGTCAGTGTACAGCTTGTAAAACAGTGTAAATTTGCTGTCTCCTCAAAATAACTCAACACACAGCTATTAATGTCTAAACCACTGCCAACAAAAGTGAGTACACCCCTAAGTGAAAATGTCCAAATTGTGCCCAATTAGCCATTTTCCCTCCCTAGTGTCATGTGACTAGTGATTTAGTGTTACAAGGTCTCAGGTGTGAATGGAGAGCAGGTGTGTTAACCAAGTTAGCAGAGTGGTGGCTCAGTTGGTAGAGCATCCGGGAGGCCAGGGTTCAAATCCCAGACAGGTCATGCCGAAGACCATGTAAAAAAAATGCGGAACTTCCTGCCGTCCAGCTTGGCGCTCAGCAATGATGGAACGGAGGAAGGAAATTTGTGGCAGCGCCTTGCATGGCAGCGACCCCTCTGATTCTATATATGTGTGTATTTAACATTGTAGATAAGAGAAACATAATTTCATTATACTGTACATGATTGGCTGTATGGATTTGAATGACAATAAAGATGGCTTATCCTTAAATTTGGTGTTATCGCTCTCATACTCTCTCATACTGGTCACTGGAAGTTGAACATGGCACCTCATGGCAAAGAACACTCTGAGGGTCTGAAAAAAAAAGAATTGTTGCTCTACATAAAGATGGCCTAGGCTATGAGAAAATTGCCAACACCCTGAAAAGGAGCTGCAGCACGGTGGCCAAGACCACACAGCGGTTTAACAGGACAGGTTCCACTCAGAACAAGCCTTGCCATGGTCGACCAAAGAAGTTGAGTGCACATACTCAGCGTCATAGCCAGAGGTTGTCTTTTGAAAATAGATGTATGAGTTCTGCCAGCATTGCTGCAGAGGTTGAAGGGGTGGGGGTCAGCCTGTCAGTGCTCAGACCATACACTGCGCACTGCATCAAATTGGTCTGTATGGTTGTCGTCCCAGAAGGAAGCCCCTTTTAAAGATGATGCACAAGAAAGCCCGCAAACAGTTTGCTGAAGACAAGCAGACTAAGGACATGGATTACTGGAACCATGTCCTGTGGTCTGATGAGACCAAGATAGACTTATTTGGTTCAGATGGTGTCAAGCATGTGTGGCGCAACCAGGTGAGGAGTACAAAGACAAGTGTGTCTTGCCTAGAGTCAAGCATGGTGGTGGGAGTGTCATGGTTTGGGGCTGCATGAGAGCTGCCGGCAGTGGGGAGCTACAGTTCATCAGACCACAGGACATGGTTCCAGTAATCCATGTCCTTAGTCTGCTTGTCTTCAGCAAACTGTTTGTGGGCTTTCTTGTGCATCATCTTTAAAAAGGGCTTCCTTCTGGGACGACAACCATGCAGACCAATTTGATGCAGTGTGCAGTGTATGGTCTGAGCACTGACAGGCTGACCCCCCACCCCTTCAACCTCTGCAGCAATGCTGGCAGCACTCATACATCTATTTTCAAAAGACAGCCTCTGGCTATGACGCTGAGTATGTGCACTCAACTTCTTTGGTTGACCATGGCGAGGCCTGTTCTGAGTGGAACCTGTCCTGTTAAACTGCTGTGTGGTCTTGGCCACCGTGCTGCTGCTCAGTTTCAGGGTGTTGGCAATTTTCTTATAGCCTAGGCCATCTTTATGTAGAGCAACAATTCTTTTTTTTTTCAGATCCTCAGAGAGTTCTTTGCCATGAGGTGCCATGTTCAACTTCCAGTGACCAGTATGAGAGAGTATGAGAGTGATAACACCAAGACCACCGGAGTGGTGGCTCAGTTGGTAGAGCATCCGCCCCACACCCGGGAGGCAGGGGTTCAAATCCCGGCCGGGTCATGCCGAAGACCATATAAAAGTGGAACTTCCTGCCGTCCAGCTTGGTGCTCAGCAATAATGGAATGAAGGAGGGAAATTTGTGGTGGCGCCTTGCATGGCAGCGGCCCTCTGATTCTACACTTGGGGTATGTGTGATTAACAAGGTAGATAAGTAAAACACAATCTCGTTCTACTGAACATGATTGGTTGTACAGTTGAATGACAATAAGGGTGATTTTAATTTAATTTTTAATTTTAATTTTAATTTCATTGAGGGAACCATGAATGCCAATATGTACTGTGACATACTGAAGCAGAGCATGATCCCTTTGGAAACTGGGCCTCAGGGCAATATTCCAACATGATAACGACCCCAAACACACCTCCAAGACAACCACTGCCTTGCTAAAGAAACTGAGGGTAAAGGTGATGGACTGGCCAAGCATGTCTCCAGACCTAAACACTATTGAGCATCTGTGGAGCATCCTCAAACGGAAGGTGGAGGAGTGCAAGGTCTCTGACATCCACCAGCTCTGTGATATTGTCATGGAGGAGTGGAAGAGGATTCCAGTGGCAACCTGTGAAGCTCCAGTGAACTCCATGCCAAAGAGAGTTAAGGCAGTGCTGGAGAATAATGATGGCCACATACAATATTGACACTTTGGGCACAATTTTGACTTTTTCACTTAGGGGTGTACTCACTTTTGTTGCCAGCAGTTTAGACATTAATGGCTGTGTATTGAGTTATTTTGAGGGGACAGCAAATTTACACTGTTTTACAAGCTGTACACTGACTACTTTACATTGTATCAAAGTGTCATGTCCGTGTGCTGACTCTGTCTGCACTCGGGTTGTCTGGTAGTTCCACGTTCTCTCCTCAGGCTCACCACTTGGCCTCCAAGCTTTTATTATGACAGCGTCTCGGCGGGGCTTCCAGCTGTCAGAGCCGAGCTCCGCAGGACGGCTGGATTCCAATCAGCTGATGACATTTCATCAGCTGATTAATCTGTCAGCCCTATTTAAGGGAGTAGCTCTGTTTACTCGGGGCTGCGACCTTCGCCTTTGTCGGTCTGGTTTCCCTAAGCCCGAGGCCAGGTCTTTCCAGCGTTCGGTTCTATCCTCGCTAAATTGTATGTAAGTGTTGTGTCTCGCCTTTATTTGTGTTTTGCTCCACGAGGCTCATTATTTTGTAGTTTATGTCCTTGTTTAATAAATGTACAAACTCATCGGCTGGCCTATAGTGTCTCATTAGCAGTCTGCGAGGACCGCACCATAACAGTAGGTCGCAGCCAAAAGGAGATGCCGGCCACCGTGAGTTTGCTGTGGTGTATGTGTTTTTCCCCTTCTCCGGGTGCTCGTATTGCCCGTTAGCATGTTTGCTTTCGAGCGTGGGTATTGCCCCGAGAGGTTGGAGGAGATTGATGGCTACCTGACCAAAGCCCGTCTCCTTATGCCCACCTACGCTGCATACGAGCCCCTGGGTCTCGCGCAGAGGACATTGTTAAGGTATCGCCTTACCTCCTTTCCGGAAGGGAAGGAGAGAGTGGCATGGATTGTGGCGCAACGAGAACTGATTGAGAGAGCGGCTGTGAAGGCGGCAAAGGAACCCTCATCTCCTTCCCCGAATATGGCTGTCCCGACGAGGGAGGAGACCCACGGACTGGAGGTAAACTCCGGAAGGAGGCTGACGGTGAGGCATCCCCGCTCCTCGCCTCGGGATCCAGCTCCTGTCACCCGTCCAGCCCAGGACTGGCGGTTTCCTGACCCAATCTTTGCCTTGCCCTCTGTCGGTAGACGTCGTCACAAAGCCCGTGTAAAGTCTCAGTGAGAACCTCGTCCGGATCCAGTTCCGGGTCACCGTAGGAACTCTGCCTCCCAGCCAGCTGTTTCTCTTGTGTCACGGCAGGAGGAGAACCCAGCAGCCTCCGCCTCCGGGTCATCTGTCTCTGCTGTCTCGTCAGCTTCTCGTGCTCGGATCACCTCGGCTGTCACTCCCTCCTCCTCAACGCTTTCCCCAGCTGCAGGGAGCTCCACGAATCCTGCCTTGGCGAAGCCCGCCATCGATCCTGGTCGAACAGCTCCTCCTCGTCTTCCCGGGGAGGGGGGTCTCTGTCACCATCCAGCGGGGGAAGGGAAGAACGAAGCCCACCGCAGCAGTTTCCATCAGCCCTCAGTGGAACAGGCAAGTGCATTTTCATTCTTGTCCTTCAATGGGTGAATTGCCTTGTCTGACCCCTGGGGGTGGAGTTCGGGGTTCACAGTTCCCTGAGCTCCCTCCACCTGCTGCAATGATTAATTATGAACCTGCTCCCTTTGTGTCTCCTTTCCCCGAGTGTTCTTCGGCGTCAGGTCTATGCTGGTGGACGAGGAAGGAACCTGCAGCTCTGGAATACCTGGTTCTGGCCCCGCAGCCTTGTCATGGGCAAAGGAGGAGGGCGGACTGGATTTTGGAGCCTGCACCAACAACTAAGCGTCCCTGGGTCTCCACAGAGGGACAGTCCAACCCGGCAGGTCACGGATCTCCTGCCACCACACCGTGCGGGCCCTCGGCGTGGACATCAGCGTCAAGGAATCTCCGGACTGTGGACACCATTATGCCAGTTGCGGAGCCCACCGTAGCCGAGTGGGAACCTAAAGACGACCTTCTTCCTTCTGAACCCAGATCGTCGGAGTCCGGGATGGCTACAGAACTCGAGATCAGGCAAGTGCTCCATTTTGTATTTCTCCTATCAATTCTGGAGCATTTTTGCCTGTCTCTCGGGGAGATGAGCCGTGTGCAGCCGTCCACTGCATTTGAGCTTGTCTCGCTGGACTCTGTCACTGCCGGTGATCCTGATCCCAGTTCTCTTTCTTCTCCTGAGCCTTCTCCCAGGGTCACCGGTGCAGAGTCCATCCCGGTCGCTGTACTGGAGGTTTCAGGTTCGGGTTTGGAGGCCGTCCCTGGTGCTGCGCCGGCCCAGTCGGGGTCCATCGCGGGTGCAACACTGACCCTGTCGGGGTCTGTCACGGGAGTGGTTCCGGCCCAATCGGGGTCCATCGTGGGTGCAACACTGACTCGGTCAGGGTCCGTCACGGGAGTGGTTCCAGCCCAATCAGGGTCCGTCGTGGGTGCAACACTGACCCAGTCGGGGTCCGTCATGGGAGTGGTTCTGGCCCAATCGGGGTCTGTCGTGGGTGCAGCTCTGACCCAGTTGGGGTCCATCATGGGTGTGGTTCTGGCCCAATCGGGGTCCGTCGTGGGTGCTGCACAGTCCCGCTTGGGATCCAACAGGAGCGTAGCACCAGTCCATGTGGGGTTCGGAGAAGGAGCTGCTGATCCTTCGCTGTTCGACGCTGGACTGGTCCGTTTCCCTTTTCCCGTCCCCTTTTCCCTTCCATCTGGGGCTGCTGGGATTTCCCGTTATCGACTCAGCTCTCCCTCGCTATTCCTCTCAACAGAGAGGCCGTCTCCGAATTCTCCCCTGTGGTCCTGGTGGCTGAATGACACAGGTCGGCCGCCTGGGAGACTGCTTCACCCGTTTGGTGTTCTGGGTTGGCCACCCGACAAACTTAACTTTCTGTTCGGCGATCTGGTCCAGCAGCCAGAGGTACTGTTTTTCCTGGCCTGGGATTGGGGTAGGTCGCCCGAACTTTTCCTTTTCCCCCCTGCCAGCGATTTGGATGCTAGAGGCAGGAAGACCCCCCAAACTATTTTGCTTTCATGCTATTTTGTTCTGCCTGCTGTCATCCCTGTTTATTTCGTCTGGTCTTCCGTATTTTTAGGGATGCGCTGGTGTTATTGAACTGTGATTTCGCCGCTCCTTAGCGCGTGTTTTTTTTTTCTTTTTCTCTCCCTCCTCTGTAAGATAAGATAAGATAAGATAAGATAAGCCTTTATTAGTCCCACAACGGGGAAATTCCAGGATTGCAACAGCACAGGGATAGCAACACTCAGAGCAACAATCAGAAGGCAAGAAAAAAAACAAGCAAGCAAGAGCAGCTAATAAACATATGTACGTATTACTATAAAATATATATATATACACACACACACAGACACACAGTGCAGAGCATTGTAGCTGGATGGAATAAATATATGAATATATGAACACACAGTGCAGAGCATTGTAGCTAGATGGAATAAATATGTAAATATATAAACACCCACAGTACGGAGCATTGCAGCTAGGTGGAATAAATATGCAAGTATATAAACACACACAGTGCGGAGCAATGTAGCTAGATGGAATAATATGTAGATATATAAATATATAAACACACCCAGTGCTGAGCATTGTAGCTAGATGGAATAAATATGCAAATATATAAACACACACAGTGCAGAGCATTGTTGCTAGATGGAATGAAACAGCATAACCGTCTACTTAGTTATCCTACATGGTATGATTATGTGCCCATACATATTCTCACCCTCCATAGCGACCGGTATGTTCCTAGTTGTATGCCGGAGGGGACCATTGTGTAAGTCTATTGCATCTTTTGCATTCAAAAAACTATTAGTTTGTTACGTCTTTTTGCTATCTCTGCGAGCAGCCCTGCTTAGGTTGTACAGTCTGACAGCCGTTGGTAGGAAGGACCTACGAAACCTCTCGGTTGTGCACCTGGGATGATGTAGTCTGCTGCTAAATGAGCTCCTCAGTGCATTCAGTATGTCCTGCATAGGGTGGAACTCGGACTCCAGCAGAGATGACAGTTTAGCCACCGTCCTTCTCTCTCCTATCTCCTCCATCGGATCAAGGCGCTGCCCCAGGACAGAGCTAGCTTTCTTAATCAGTTTGTTCAGTCTCTTCCTATCGGCTGCAGTAATGCCACTGCCCCAGCAGACCACTCCAAAAGTGATGGCTGATGCCACCACCGTGTCATAGAATGACTTCAGCAGCGCCCCTTGTACACCAAAAGACCTGAGTCTCCTCAGCAGGAACAGCCTGCGCTGTCCCTTCTTGTAGAGTGCATCAGTATTGTGTGACCAGTCTAGTTTATTGTTCAGATGAATACCCAGGTACTTATAGGATGTCACCATCTCGATGTCTGTTCCCTGTATATTTACTGGTACTGTGAGGGGCTGCCCATGCCTGCGGCAGTCCACCACCAGCTCCTTAGTTTTCCTCGCGTTGATCTGGAGGCAGTTCCGATGGCACCAGTCCACGAAGTCCTGGATAAGCCCTCTGTACTCAGCTTCATCTCCATTGGAGATGAGGCCAACGATCGCAGAGTCATCAGAGAACTTCTGTAGATGGCAGTGTGTTGTGTTGTGTGAGAAGTCCGCAGTATAAAGAGTGAACAGGAAGGGAGCCAGCACCGTTCCCTGGGGGGCCCCCGTGCTACTGATGATCGTGTCGGACACACAGTCCCGGGTTCTCACAAACTGAGGCCGGTTCGTGAGGTAGTCCAGGATCCATGATGACAGGTGCTGGTCCACCCCTGCGCGCAGCAGCTTGTCCTTCAGGATCATCGGTTGGATGGTGTTGAAAGCACTGGAGAAGTCAAAGAACATGATCCTCACCATATTCCCGGGCTTCTCCAGGTGGGACAGAGAACGGTGAAGGAGGAAGATCACCGCATCCTCCACCCCAATGCCATGCTGGTAGGCGAACTGGAGTGGATCCATCGCTGGTTCCACCAGGCGGCGGAGGTGAGCAAGGAGCAGTCTCTCCAGGGTCTTCATCAAGTGGGACGTCAAGGCCACCGGTCTGTAGCTGTTCAGGTCTTTGGGGTGGGAAGTTTTTGGTACAGGTACCACACAAGATGTTTTCCACAGCTGTGGTACCCTCCCCAGTTTCAGGCTCATGTTGAAGATATACGTCACAATCCCACACAGCTGGTCTGCACAGGACTTGAGGAGCTTTGCGCTGATGCCGTCCGGTCCCGGCGCCTTCCTCGCCTTGATCTTCCTCAGCTCCGTCCTCACCTGGGTCCTGGTCAGGGTCAGGATGGGGGGCTGTGTGTTGGGAGTGGGGGGGTGTTGGTGGAGTGGGGAGTGGGCAGCAGGACTTGATTTCTTTAGAGGCAGCAGTGGTTGTTGTGCAGTCAGGGGGGAGGGCGGTTGGTCAAATCTATTGAAAAACAGATTCAGGTTGTTCGCCCACTCCCTGCCCCCAGTGGCCTGGGGGGAGGTAGTGTCTCTGTAGTCTGAGGGTTGTTTCTTTGTTGGCTGCCCGTTACCTGGACTACTGTGAATTGTATTGATCACTGCTTTGTAGCATGAGTTTTTTTTTCCTCCCTGGCATTATGGGAGTACGTTGCATTTTTGTGCATGTATTTGAGTTCCCTGTTTTCTCTGTGGGTTATGAAGATGTTTTTTTTTTTTTCTGTGACTCTATTGGACTGATTATGGTGTTCTGTCTGCAGTCATTTGAGTTTTTCTGTCTTCTCCCCGTAGGTTTTTCTTGGGTGCAGGGTGTGTGCCTGTATTTTTTGGGCCCTGTTGTCCTTATTCTGTTCTGATTGTAGTAGCCTGTTTTTTCCTTTATTTTGTCTCCCTCGATGATGAGGTTTGACTCTGGCCCTCCTGGCCTTTCCCCCTCCTCCCTCCCTGGGGCGGTCCTCTTGACCTTCTAGGTAGGGGGGGCTCGATGTTACACCGCGTCTGGAATCCGCCTCGTGAACGGGGGCAGCTGTCATGGTCCGTGTGCTGACTCTGTCTGCACTTGGGTTGTCCGGTAGTTCCCTGTTCTCTCCTCAGGCACACCACTTGGCCTCCAGGCTTTTATTATGACAGCGTCTCGGTGGGGCTTCCGGCTGTCAGAGCTGAGCTCCGCCGGACGGCTGGATTCCAATCAGCCGATGACATTTCATCAGCTGATTAATCTGTCAGCCCTATTTAAGGGAGCAGCTCTGTTTACTCGGGGCTTCAACCTTCGCCTTTGTCAGTCTGGTTTCCCTACACCCGAGGCGAGTTCTTTCCAGCGTTCAGTTCCCTCCTCGCTGATTGTATGTAAGTGTTGTGTCTCACCTTTATTTGTGTTTTGCCCCACGAGGCTCATTATTTTGTAGTTTATGTCCTTGTTTAATAAATGTGCAAACTCATCGGCTGGCCTATAGCGTCTCATTAGTAGTCTGCGAGGACCACACCATAACACAAAGTGTCATATCCTCAATGTCATCCCATGAAAACATATAATAAAGTATTTACAAAAATGTGAGGGGTGTACTCACTTTTGTGAGATACTGTAGCTCAAGAATTTGATACTTGCCATTTTGTGAAATGCTCCTTATTAAAATACTTTAAAGGATCATTTACAAACTTGCTTTATGGCTATAAGCAGCCGCATTCCCATGGCCAGGCCTCCCCTGGTCATGAAAATTCTATAAAAGTTCTGAAATAAGAGATTTCCGTTCCTGGTTAAAGTGTGAAAATCATATTTTGGATTTTTTTTTTTATTATAAACTGGTTTTGTATGTTTCTCAAACTGCTCCTCTCCTCCTCTTTCTGTTCCTCTCCACTTCTTCTGCTCTTCTTCCTCTCCCCTTGCTCTTCTCCTCCACCTCTCGTTGTCTTCTCAACATCCTTTTCCTCTTCTCCCCTACTCCTGCTTTTATCTTCCATTTCTTCTCCTCATATGCATACAAGCTCTTCTCCCCATTTTTTCTGCTTACTTATTTTCTTGTCCTTTCCTCATACTCCTGACACTCTCTTCCTGTCCCCTTCTTCCTCCCTCTTCTTTTCTTGTCCTCCTCATCCTCCTCCTGCTCCTTTTGGTTTTGAAAATTCATTGGTCAAAATGTGTGGGGACCCACACATAATTGAATAGTATATGCATAAAGTGAGTTTTAACCCCTTGCACTCTGGTCAATTTCCCTAAAAACGCCTAAAAATTACCCAAAGTAAATCAAAAGCTGTTCTTCAACCCTTTGCAGCATCTTCATGGGATTGGTCTCATTTAAAAGAAAACACTTTGAATTTTTTGGCAAAACAGTCATAATCTCTCTAAGTGCTCCTGTCACTGAGTAACAGTCATCTAAACATACTGAACTTGAAGAAAATAAAGTTTGCCTGGGTGTTTTTTTTTAGATACAAATGCTTGCAAATAACACACAGCTGTCAGATACTGGCTGGAAGATGCAACAGAAATGTAGAACCAAGTGTTATCAAGCTGAGGTCAAAATTTTGTAACAATACCACAAAAAATGAATTTATTACACAGCTTTTTTCTCAGGTTGTTCCCAGGCGTTTTTGAACTGTGCCAAATTGTGCCAAATGGCGCAGTTTGGAAAAACGTCTATAACTTTTGAATGCTGAAACATAGAAGCTCCATCTTGGGCTCTCATGAAAGGTGACACTAAGGGCTGTGTGTGTGTGTGTGTGTGTGTGTGGGGGGGTTGTTTATTCATTCATGAATGAATGAATGAACAAACAAGCCCCCCACACACAAAGAAGCATGCCACGTAAAAAATGTGTGGCCTTTTTTTGCAAGAAAAAATAACCTACAGTGCAATTAAAAATTATACTAAAATATCTGCAATGTAGAGGATAACAACTCCCCCCCCACCTGCTACAGAGGAGCTCAGCGCACAAAAAAAACGGTCCGTCAACGGTCCGTCATGTGGCGATGACGCACCGTTGTAATTTACCAATCGGTCAAAAGTCATTTTTATTACTATTTTCAGTGATAAAGAATAGTTTAGCTGATAACACTTACCTGTCCACAACAGCAGTGTCGTTGGCGAACATCTGTTCCTCATTGTCAGATGAACATGACGCTGGTCCGCTTGTTACGACTCATGGTTCTGGTCACGTGACCCGGTCAAACCATGATTCCATGATTGTGGTTTTGGCGAACAATTTTTCAAAACAAATAAGAACAGTAGTAATAAAAAAAGACTGGCGAACGCTACAGTTACACACAGCGGCTTACACAAAACAGATTTTACACACGGGATGCATGCTTTCAATCGTCGAACCTCTCTGCTTCAATTGGCTCGTTGTATTCGCAGTCGTTGGTAGGCAGGTCCTTCTTGCTAGGTTTTCAGTCATTGGTTCTTCAAGGTTTCAGAAACCCAATTCAAGGCTCTTATTAGTCGAATGAGAGGTCAATCAAATCTAAGCCAATCAAAACACTCCTTTGGCTTTCTGTTTGCGGCTGTCTGTACAGGAAGAACGGAAATGCAGCTTCTTTTTTTTTCAGTGCGCACTGTGCGTCTCAGTGCGCACTAGGACGCACTAGGATGCACTAGGACGCAGAGACGTGACCGCCCGCAGTATCCCGGAGTGCAAGAGGTTAAAGTGAACTTTTCCTTAAGACAATAATCTTAACATTTTCAGGTTGAATATCACTTGTCCTAATCTCATAGTGAAACTGAGATTAATGAGTGTTGTTTCTTTGCTCTGGCAGATACACCAAGATGTGGTGAGGATGATAGATGAGGAGACCCTGTCAAAGTATCTGCCTCATCTTGGAGACCGCTTGTTTGCCAAAAACCGGAGAGGCTCATCCTCAGCAGAAGCTGGGAGCAATGCAGAGAAGAAAAAGAAACTTGTAGAACGCTTACGAGCAAAAATGAGACTTCCAAGCTTTGGCCAAGGGACAACAAGCTCATCAAATTATACTTCCTCAGGACCCGGCTTGGGAAACAGGAATGCTGCACGAAAAACAAGAAAAATAGAACTGGGCTGGATGAATTATCAAGATGGTTATTTCAGGCAGGTCAGACGACCAACTGGTGGGGGCACAAGAGAGGTCATCGCCAAGAAAGATGACACTGTGAACAAAATTCTTGGGGATGGGAAGAAAATATTCTTTCCCAGTGGGGGATCTTCAAAAGGAAGAGTTGAGGACTTTGATTTCACAGTTTGTGTGGTGGTTTCAGTGGAACCTTTAGATGGGACAGTTGGAGAGTTGTATGATGTGACTCATCATAAACTGCTTAGGTTTCATGTACAGATGTACAGATCTACTTCCGGCGCCACACGAGTGGGCTGCCTTTTTGCAACGGCGGATCAATTTCTTCCTATTTCTATTTACTATCTCGCTTCTCTTGCTAATCTTACTGATCTGGTGACACCTTATACATCGGACGGACACACGGATCGCCCAAATGTCTCCTGAGCCGGCAGACGGAGCCACTGTTTTTAGCAGGATACGTTACAGCAGAGACCAGCTGCTAGCACTTAACCGGACCAAGATGCTAGCGCAAGACTTCGACATACTGGGTGAAATAAGACAGAAACGACATGGATACCGTGCTGGAGCAAGACGGTGGGTGAGAAATATAATGTACAGACCTGTCCTTCCATCTGTTATTATGGGGAACGTTCGATCGCTGCTCAATAAGGCCAACGAGCTAGCGGCCATCTCCTGCTACGAGAGCGTCTTCAGAGAGAGTAGCATGATGTTGTTTACTGAGATGTGGCTAACAGAACTAGCAACAGATGCTAACATCGAACTGGAGGGTTTCCATGCAATACGGGCAGACCAAACTCCAGACAGTGGGAAGGCAAGGGGCAGAGGATTGATAATGTATGTCAATAACAGCTGGTGCAGACCGGGACATATCACGGTTAAACAACATCACTGCAGCAATGACATTGAGTTGCTAGCTGTTAGCATGCGGCCTACCTATCTCCCGAGGGAATACTCACACATGATCTGCATTGTTATTTATGCAAATCTGATGGCAAACGCAGGGACAGCGCATGACGTCATTCACTCAGTAACTAACAGGCTGCTGACAGAACACCCAGATGCTCTTCTCCTCATCTCCAGTGATTTCAACCATATTTCACTGTCCCCCATTCTGCCCACATTCACCCAGTATGCCACATGCCACACTAGAGACAATAAAACACTGGACTTATTCTATGCAAACACTAAGGAGGCGTACACCTTATCTCCACTCCCCCCACTCGGGAGATCGGATCACAGCTTGGTTCATCTCCTGCCGGTGTACAAACCCCTAGTACACAGACAACCTCCGGTCATGCGCACGGCGAAGATATGGTCGGAGGAGGCAATGAACGCTTTAAAGGACTGTCTTGAAACCACTGCCTGGGAGCAGCTCTGGGATCCACATGGTGAGGACATCGATGGCCTCACTCACACCATCACGGACTACATCAACTTCTGTGTGGACAACACCGTACCCACCAAGACAATACGGTGTTGCTCGAACAACAAACCCTGGATCAACCCTGAGATAAAAACATTTCTGAGAGAGAAGAAGAGGATCATCAGGTCGGGGAACAGGGAGATGCTGAAGTCCGTACAGAGGGAGCTGAGGAGGAAGATCAGAGAAGGCAAGGACAGCTTCAGGAAGAAGATGGAGAACAAGTTGCAACAGAGTGACATCAGCGGGGCCTGGAGAAGCCTTAAAACCATCTCTGGGCTCCAGAATACGTCCTCCCAGGCCACGGGGGGCAGGGAGTGGGCAAATAATCTGAACCTGTTTTTTAATAGGTTTGACCAACTGCCATCCCCCCCGACTGCACACCAACCACTGCTGCCTCTAAAGTCATCAAGACCTGCTGTCCACACCCCACTCCACCAACACCCCCGACTCCCAGCACACAGCCCCCCAACCTGACCCTCACTAAGACTCAGGTGAGTACGGAGCTGAGGAAGATCAAGGCGAGGAAGGCCTCGGGACCAGACGGCATTGGCGCGAAGCTCCTCAAGTCCTGTGCAGACAAGCTGTGTGGGATTGTGGAGCACATCTTCAACCTGAGCCTGAAGCTGGGGAGGTACCACAGTTGTGGAAAAAGTCTTGTGTGGTACCTGTATCAAAGACTTCCCACCCTAAAGACCTGAACAGCTACAGACCAGTGGCCCTGACGTCTCACATGATGAAGACCCTGGAGAGACTGCTCCTTGCTCACCTCCGTCCCCTGGTGGGGCCAACGATGGATCCACTCCAGTTCGCCTACCAGTATGGCATTGGGGTGGAGGATGCGGTGATCTTCCTCCTTCACCGTTCCCTGTCCCACCTGGAGAAGCCCGGGAATGCGGTGAGGATCATGTTCTCTGACTTCTCCAGTGCTTTCAACACCATCCAACCGATGATCCTGAAGGACAAGCTGCTGTGCGCGGGGTGGACCAGCACCTGTCATCATGGATCCTGAACTACCTCACTAATCGGCAGCACGGGGGCCCCCCCAGGGAACGGTTTTGGCTCCCTTCCTGTTCACCCTTTATACTCCGGACTTCTCACACAACACAGCACACTGCCATCTACAGAAGTTCTCTGACGACTCTGTGATCGTCGGCCTCATCTCCAACGGAGATGAAGCTGAGTACAGAGGACTTATCCAGGACTTCGTGGACTGGTGCCATCGGAACTGCCTCCAGATCAACGCGAGGAAAACTAAGGAGCTGGTGGTGAACTTCAGCAGGCAAGGACAACCCCTCATAGCACCAGTGAACTTCCAGGGAACAGACATTGAGATGGTGACATCCTACAAGTACCTGGGTGTTCATCTGAACAATAAACTAGACTGATCACACAATACCGACGCATTCTACAAGAAAGGACAGCGCAGGCTGTTCCTACTGAGGAGGCTCAGGTCTTTTGATGTACAAGGGGTGCTTTTGAAGACATTCTACAACATGGTGGTGGCATCAGCCATCACTTTTGGAGTGGTCTGCTGGGGCAACGGCATTACAGCAGCCGATAGGAAGAGACTGAACAAACTAATCAAGAAAGCTAGCTCTGTCCTGGGGCAGCGCCTTGACCCAGTGGAGGAGATAGGAGAGAGAAGGATGGTGGCTAAACTGCCATCTCTGCTGGAACCCGAGTCCCACCCTATGCAGGACATACTGAAAGCACTGAGGAGCTCATTTAGCAGTAGACTACATCATCCTAGATGTGCGACCGAGAGGTTTCACAGGTCCTTCCTACCTACAGCTGTCAGACTGTATAACCTAAGCAGGGCTGCTTGCAGAGATAGCAAAAAAGCGTGACGACCTAATAGTATTGAATGCAAAAGACGCAACAGACTTACACAAATGGTCCCCTCCAGTATACAACTAGGACAATATCAGTTGCTATGGAGGGTGATAATATGCATGGGTACATATTCATACCATGCAGGGTAACGAAATAGATGGTTATGCTGTTTATTCCATCTAGCTACAATGCTCCACACTGTGTATATATATATATATATATATATATATATATATATATATATATATATATATATATATATATTTATATATTTATGTGTACATATGTATATTCACTGCTCTTCTTTTCTTATCTTCTAAATCATTGCTCTGACTGTTGCTATCCCTGTGCTGTTGCAATCCTGGAATTTCCCCATTGTGGTACTAATAAAGGCTTATCTTATCTTATATGTTCAAAGAAAAGACAAATTAATGATTCAGATTTAAGCGAGTCATTAGCACAAACAACTTCACTGGAGAGATTTCAGAGAGGAGAGGTTCCCACCTCACCAGATCTTTCTTCCAAAACTTCCTCCCATAGCATGTCTCCTCAGTGCTCATGGAGCCCTCTTTCCTCTCTGTCCTCAGAAAGACCTTTCTGTAGCTCTAGCCCTATCATGCATGAAAATTCTAATTCTACCCTAACTTCTCAGACATCTAGAGCACCTGCAGTACAGACATTGAGTCTATCCCCTGATGAAGAAGTCATTTTCTTTGGTGATGATGGAAACAGTTCTTTGAATCTTCTCTGTGACACACTAATTTACCAACCTTTCCATGCTGAACAGCAGTCATCAGATGTGATTGAAGTTCAAGTGAGTTCCAATCCCAATTCCAGTACCAGAGATTGTGTAATAATCCAGCAACTGAGAGATATTGATAATCCTGAATCCGCAACTGAAGTACCAAGTTTCAACCCTATACCCACAAACTGTGACTCATATGCTTCCCTTGAAAGTTGACATGGTTACATGGCCCATTGGCAAGACACGGACTCAGAATTGATACAATTTAGTTTATTAACAACAAGTATGGTGTTGGTGCATGTGAGTGTAGGCTGGAACTGCCGGAGACAGAGCAGGATACCGTACTGCCTGGCAACCCTTGGAACACACAGAGAAAGGCGGATTACTGTAAGTCACGGCTGGAGGTAAACGGTTACTCATGGGTGGTGCGACTCTGGCAGGTGAGTGTCCAAGAGGAGTTGGTGAGGAGGGTTTGCGGGGGAAATCTGCCGCTGGGAGGATAGGAGGGAGACTCCACCACCACAGACTCCGCCTGTGCACAGGGGATCTGAAGACAAAAGTGAGTAGGAATTGATGACCTTACGTGGCCAGCTGGAGGGATTCTCTGGCGACGATGAAGCAGGCTTTGGCTGGAACTTGGGTAGACAGGAGGAATTGGCGATGAGCTCGTCAGGAGCACTAAGAGACATCTCCGCACCACCGTGATGGGCAGCGCGGAAGATATAGGCCAGGCGTAATGAGGACCAGGTGTGCGCACTGCTGGGAATGATGAGCAGACCAGACCATGACAGTACTCCCCCCCCAATGAGCGCCTTTTGGCGATCGTCCCAGCCTACCTGGATGTGTCCGATGGAACTCCCGGATGAGGTCTTTATCAAGCACGAGGGCAGGACGCACCCAGGACCTGGACTCCGGCCCATAGCCTTCCCAGTCCACCAGGTATTGCAGACCACGGCCCCCGCGGCGGACGTCCAGGATAGCAGTCACTCCCCATGCTGGGCTGCCGTAGATCATCCTTGGAGGGGGTGGAGACGTGGGAGGAGGACACAGGGGCTGGAAAACACAGGCTTAATTTGAGAGACATGAAACGTGGGACATATGCGGGGGGGTGGTGATTGAGCTGCACAGACACAGGGTTGATGACGCGGGAGATAGAAAAAGGCCCAATAAAACGCTGCGTTGTCTTCCTGCGCTCACCCTTCACATTGATGTTCTTAGTAGAAAGCCAAACCTGCTGGCCCACCTGGTATGACAGGGCTGGGGTCTGGTGGCGGTTGGCCACTGAAGCGTTGCGTTCAGCCGTACGAAGCTGCGCGGTCCGGGTTGCCCTCCACAGACGTTGACAGCATCTCAGATGCACCCGGACTGATGGTACGGCAATGTCACCCTCTTCTTTGGGAAATAAAGGAGGCAAATACCCAAGTGAAGCCTGAAAAGGGGACCTACCTATGGCAGAGGACACAGTCGAGTTATGGGCATACTCAATCCAGGGCAGGTATGAGCTCCAGGAGGCTGAGTTGGTTGAAACCACGTACCGCAGTGCCGCCTCCAACTCCTGGTTGTCCTGTTCACACTGACCATTAGACTGCGGGTGGTACCCAGATGACAGGCTGACAGTGCCCCCAAGGGCGTGACAAAAAGACCTCCAGACCTGAGAGATAAATTGAGGACTCCGATCAGAGACAATGTCCACGGGGATCCCGTGTAGCCTCACCACGTGTTGGACCAATAGGTCAGCTGTCTCCTTAGCAGTAGGCAGCCCCGGAAGGGGAACAAAATGGGCCGCCTTAGAGAACCTGTCCACCAAGGTGAGCACTACCGTGTGGTTGTTGGAAGAAGGGAGGCCGGTGACGAAATCCAAGGCCACATGAGACCAGGGTCTGCCCGGAACCGGGAGGGGATGGAGCAGCGCAGTGGGCGGGGACGATGTGGACTTACTGGTGGCACACTGGGGACAGGTACAGATGTATTCCCCAACGTCCTTCTGCAGAGAGGGCCACCAGAAAGAATGTTGCAACAGCTCCTCCATGCATCACCTCCCTGGGTGGTAGGCGAACTTGGAGGAGTGAATGACGTTACCCCGGACAGCTGATGGAACGAACATCTTACCTGCTTGCCCCCCGCCTGGGTCCACCTCCATTTCTTGAGCCCTCCTAACCTTTTCCTTAATCCCCCATGAGAGGGCGCCCATGACACAGGAGGTAGGGAGGACGGGATGATCTTCAGGCTCTACAGGATTCGTGGCTTGGTATTTTTGGACCAAGGACGGTACGTGATAGTGAAGTCAAACCAACCAAAAAACAAGGACCACCGGGCCTGGTGGGCATTCAAGCGCTTGGCTGTCCGGAGGTACTCCAAGTTCCTATGATCCGTCCAAACCACGAATGGCTGTGAGGACCCCTCCAGCCAATGGCACCACTCCTCCAGGGCCAGTTTAACCACCAGCAGCTCCCTGTCACCGATGCTATAATTCAACTCCGCAGGGGACAGCCACCGAGAGAAGAAAGCACACGGTCGGACCTTGCCGTCTGCCAGGGAATGCTGAGACAGGATGGCACCCACACCAGAATCCGAAGCATCCACCTCCACCAGACATTGCAGATTAGGATCCACCTGCACCAAGATGGGGGACTTGGAGAATTGCTTCTTAAGATCCACAAAGGCTGCAGCTGCCTCCTCAGTCCACCGGAAAGGGACCTTCGTAGATGTGAGACGCATCAAGGGGAGAGCCAAACTGCTGTAGTTTCTGATGAACCAGTGGTAGAAATTAGGAAATCCCAGGAGCTGCTGGAGCTGCTTCCTGGAGGACGGAACCGGCCATTCCACCACCGCCTTGATCTTTCCAGGGTCCGGGATAATTTCCTTATGCGAGATAATGAAACCCAAAAAAGGCATTTTGGAAGCATGAAACTCATATTTCTCCGCCTTGACAAACAGCTGGTTCTCCAATAGCCGCTGCAACACATGTGTGACATGCACCCAGTGTTCCTCTAGAGATTGGGAAAAGATCAAGATGTTATTCAGGTACACAAACACGAATACCCCAGAAAGTCTCTCAGAACATCATTGATCAATCGTTGGAACACAGCGGGCGCATTGGTTAATCCGAAGGGCATTACCAGGTACTCGAAATGACCACTGGGAGTGCGAAAACCTGTCTTCCATTTGTCTCCATCGCGGATCCGCACCAGATGGTAGGCGTTGCGCAGATCCAGCTTCATGAACCATGATGCCCCCTGAAGAGAGTCAAATGCAAAATTAAGCAAGGGGAGCGAGTATTTATCCTTGATGGTGATATTGTTTAATTCCCTGAAATCAATGCATGGTTTTTCGCGAACCATCCTTCTTGCCCACAAAAAAACCCCCAGCCCCCACCGCCGAGGAGGACGGACAGATGATGCCCGAACTCAGAGACTCAGAGACTCCTTGATGTAGGACTCCATAGCTGCCCACTCTGGCGGCGACAGGCTATGTAGCCAGCTAGATGGAAGTGGAGCCCCTTGGCGGAGATTTATGGCGCAGTCATACGGACAGTGGGGGGGAAGAGATAGGCCCTGGGACTTACTAAAAATGGCTCCAATGTCATGATATTCAGGGGGAACTTTAACCAGGTCGAGGGGCAGGGCGGAGGGAACCCCCAGGGGCAAGGATGGCAAGCATGTGGCTGACTGGAGACAGGCACTGAGGCAAAATGAACTCCATGATCTGATACCCCCTGAGTGCCAGTCAGTGGTCAGATTATGGAGGCATAACCAGGGGAACCCAAGGATGACAGGAGAGGAAGCGATCGGCAGCTCAAAAAACTGAAGCTCCTCCCGATGGTTACCAGACACAATGACGGACACTGGGGCGGTGCGCTGGGACACAATGGCCATAGGGGCCTTGGACAGTGCTATCAGCTGTAGCGGAGTCTTAAGGGCAATGCAAGGAAGCCCCAAACAGGTTGCCAGGTCCTTAGAGATAAAACTCTGCTCTGCCCCAGAGTCGATTAATGCCTGTGTAGGAATTTCAGTGTGTTTATGTATGAACCGGATAGGGAGAAGAAGTCTGTATAGGAGATTAAGCTGAGGTGAGTCCGTGAGTCCCCCTACTGCGACGCACGGACTCCCCCTTTTGGCCGAAGCTGACAACACGAGACCTCATGCTCCTCGCTCCCGCAATAAAGGCACAATCTCAATTCACGGCGGCGCTATTTCTCTGCAGCAGACAACCTGGACTGCCCTACACTCATGGGTTCTGAGTTAACAGAGGCATCAGAAGATTGTAGAGCCAATAGGGAGACTTGAGGAGTGGGGCGAAGTTGATTCCCTGAGTAACCATAGGTCTTACATTCAGCCACCCGCTCTCTCAGTCTATTATCTAGGCTAATGGCAAGAGAAATTAACTCAGAGAGCCTAGAAGGCTTCGCTAGAGGGGCTAGCTCATCCCAAAGGCTAGGGCTAAGGTTCCTAATGAAAATGCTACAGAGGGCAGCGTCTTCCCACCCCACTTCAGTAGCCGCTACCTGGAAATCCACAGTATAATCTGCCACAGCCTTAGTCCCCTGTCTCAAGTTCAATAACCGAGTGTTGAGAATGCTATCTCGGTCTGAGTGATCAAACACTTTGTTAAATTCCTGGATAAACTGGCAAATGGTCAGACTAGCATAATTAGCTCTAGCCATAACTGCATATGCCCATGCTAGCGCTCTTCCCTCCAACAGGTTAATAACATACCCAATCTTACTGTGGTCCGAGGAAAAGTCCTCAGGTACCTGCTGGAACACTACCTCGCACTGCATTACGAACCCCCGGGCCTCTCCAAGTTTTCCGCTAAAACAGTTGGGGGTAGGAACAGGAGTAAGGCAAGCCGGAGGTCCTAGCCTGGGCTGGTTAGCTGGAGAGCTAGCGGGAGCTGAGGAGCTGCTGAGAGAAGGTAAAGCCTGGGAGCTAGTTAGCTGGTCTAACCGGTCTGTGACTCGGGCTATTTGGGTGAGAATGGACTGCTGCTGATAAGCTAATTGATCAATTCTGATTTCCATGTTGGTGACACGGCGCACCAAAGCGCTGTCAGCTGGGTCATTCTGGCGGAGATGTACTGACATGGTTACGTGACTCAGTGACAAGACATGGACTCAGAATTGATACAATTTAGTTTATTAACAACAAGTATTGACATAATGTCCGGCTCAGGAAACACGCACGCAGGCTCAGGGTAGATTTAACAGCTTTATTCAACAAGCAGGTGTATGTGGATGGATGTGTGCGATATGTATATGTAATGAGGGTGAACGCCAATGCACAGGAAGCAGAGCGGTGCGCCGTACAGCCGGGCAACCCTATGGAAAGAGCAAAGGACAGGGGTAACGGGCACCACACCTCAACAGGAATAATGAGCAATGTGCTGCTTACTTGTGGCTGACAGGTGGTTGGCGTTGGCCGAGGGAGAAGCCCAGAAGACAGCGTCCAGCAGAGCCTGTGACGACCGTGAGGGTTGGATGGTGATAAGATAAGATAAGATAAGATAAGCCTTTATTAGTCCCACAACGGGGAAATTCCAGGATTGCAACAGCACAGGGATATGACGGGGTATCTGCCGCCAGGGAGTCCACCTGTGCACAGGGGAGAAGACTTGCAAAAGGTAAGGAATGCTTAGGTGAAAGCGTAGTTTCGCTGATGATCAGGAGATGATCCTACCGCGAAGAAGTGCCGATGCGAACAGACGGCTCCAGACCGCTGCACAGGGCTGAGAGGGCTAAATAGCCCGTGGCTGACGAGGCGCAGGTGTGCGCGCAGCTGAGGCAGATGATGAGTGGCGAGTCGTGACAGTACTCCCCCCCTAGCAGCGCCCCCTGGCGCTGGTTTGTCTGGGTGCGCCCGGTGGAACTCCGTGATGAGACTCCTATCCAACACCAAGGAAGAGCGCACCCAGGACCTCCACTCAGGACCGAATCCCTCCCAGTCCACCAAGTACTGCAGCCCGCGACCTTGGTGCCGGGAGTCCAAGATGGAAGCGACTCTCCAGGCCGGGTGGCCGTCGATCATCAGAGGCGCGGGTGGCGCCGCGGGCGGGGGACAGAGGGGATTGTAGACCATGGGCTTGATCTTAGATACATGGAAGGTGGGGCATATGCGGAGGGAGGGGGGGAGGACCAGACGCACAGCCACCGGGTTAATGATTTTTGAGATGGTGAAGGGACCAATGAAGCGTGGGGCCAGCTTTCTCTTCTCAGCCTTGAGGTGGATGTCCTGAGAGGCTAACCAGACTCGTTGGCCCACCTGGTAGGCAGGAGCCGGTCTCCTGTGACGATTCGCTGTGGTGCTGTTGCGCGCCGCCATGCGTAAAAGCGCATCGCGCGTCTTGGTCCACAGACTCTGACAACATCTCAGGTGCGCCTGGATGGATGGAACGGCCAGCTCACCCTCCTGCTCCGGGAACAACGGTGGGTTGTATCCCAGGGATGCCTTAAAGGGGGACATCCCTGTGGCCGCAGACCGTGTCGTGTTGTGGGCATACTCTACCCAGGCCAGGTGCACGCTCCAGGACGACGGGTTGGAGGAGTTGACGCAGCGTAAGGCGGCTTCCAGCTCCTGGTTGGCCCGTTCACACTGCCCGTTGGACTGCGGGTGGTGGCCGGAGGAGAGGCTTACCGTGGCCCCCAGGGCGTTGCAGAAACACTTCGATACCTCTGAGACAAATTGGGGCCCCCGATCAGAGACAACGTCCACCGGTATCCCATGCAGCCTGACCACGTGTTGAACCAGAAGGTCCGCTGTCTCCCGTGCCGTTGGGAGGCCCCGGAGTGGCACGAAGTGGGCAGCCTTGGAGAAACGATCCACGATGGTCAGCACAGCGTCATAGGTGTTGGAGACCGGGGGACCGGTGACGAAGTCGAGGGCTATGTGGGACCAGGGCCTGCCAGGGATTGGCAGGGGCTGGAGCAGGCCCGCGGGGGGAGAGTTTCCTGACTTGCCAGTGGCACAGGGTCCGGTTCGGTCTCCTGCGCCCTCCGGATCTTGTCCCTGATGGACCAGGAAATTGCCCCCACAACACACAAGCTGGGCAGAATGGTATAGCCCGGCTCCTCCGACGTCTCGGGGGCAAACTGCCTGGACAGGGCATCGGGCAGGCCGTTCTTTGAACCAGGGCGGTAGGTGATGGTAAAACGGAACCGGGCGAAGAGCAAGGACCAGCGCGTCTGGCGGGCATTCAGACATCTAGCAGATCTTAGATATTCCAGGTTCTTGTGGTCCGTCAGCACCACCAACGGCAACGCAGCCCCCTCCAGCCAGTGGCGCCACTCCTGCAGGGCGAGCTTGATGGTGAGAAGCTCCCTGTCCCCGACGTCGTAGTTATGCTCAGCCGGAGACAGACACCGTGAGAAGAAGGTGCAGGGTCGGTTGACCCCGTCGGTGGGTGATCGCTGGTACAGCACCGCCCCCACTCCCGTATCAGAAGCGTCGACTTCCACCAAACACTGCAGCGCGGGGTCAACCTGGGTCAGGACTCGGGAGGAGGAGAACTCCGTCTTCAACGCCTGAAACGCTGCTGCGACCTCTTCGGTCCACCGGAAGGGGTTTTTGGGAGAAGTGAGACAGGTCAACGGGGCAACGATGGCACCGAAATTGGGCACAAAACGGCAGTAGAAGTTGGCAAACCCAATAAACTGCTGTACCTGCTTCCTAGAGGTCGGCGTGGGCCACTCAACCACCGCTTTGACCTTCGCGGGGTTGGGAAGGACTTGGTTGTGTGAGATAACGAATCCTAGGAAGGAGGTGGTCTTGGCGTAAAACTCACATTTTTCGGCCTTGACGTACAGCCTGTTCTCCAGCAGCCGTTGTAAGACCCGCCTCACGTGGACCTGGTGTTCCTCCCGTGACCTGGAGAAGATAAGAATGTCATCCAGGTACACGAACACAAAGAGGCCGAGGAAGTCACGTAGGGCATCATTGATGAGGCGTTGAAAAACAGCGGGGGCGTTGGTCAACCCAAACGGCATCACCAGATACTCGAAGTGACCACTAGGCATTCGAAAGGCTGTCTTCCACTCATCCCCCTCCCGGATCCGGACGAGGTGATAAGCACTGCGGAGATCCAACTTGGTGAACCAGGTCACCCCCTGGAGGGAGTGGAAGGCAGTGTCCATTAAGGGCAAGGTGTAACAGTCCTTCTCCGTGATGTCATTAAGGGCCCGAAAATCAATACAGGGGCGAAGTGACCCATCTTTCTTGGAGACGAAGAAGAACCCCGCGCTGAGCGGAGACGAGGAGGGACGGATGATTCCCGCGTTGAGTGACTCCTTGATGTAACTATCCATGGCCTCTTACTCCGGCGCTGACAGGCTGTAGAGGCGTCCAGATGGCAGGGGCACCCCCGGGCGGATGTTGATGGCGCAGTCGTAGGGCCAGTGAGGAGGAAGAGACATTGCCCTGGACTTACTAAATACGAGACCCAGGTCATGGAACTCCAAGGGCATCAGAGTGAGATCTGGAGGCGCGGCATCCTTGGCCGGAGGGGGAGAGGACGTGGCGCAGGCTGCGGACTGTAGGCAGGTACCCATGCAGAAGGAGCTCCAGGCAGCGATTCTTCCTGTCTGCCAATCCAGCACAGGGTTGTGCAGGTGCAACCAGGGGTAACCTAGGATGACAGGCGACACAGAGGAGGACAGGACGTACAGGGTGAGATCCTCCCGGTGGTTACCTGAGATGATAACAGGGACCGGCTGGGTGCGATGAGTCACTTGTCCAAGGGGCGCACGGGAGAGGGTGACCAGGCTGAGAGGAGCGGCCAGAGGGTGGCAGGGGATGTCCAATTGGGTTGCCAGGCTCTTTGAAACAAAGCTCTGCTCTGCTTCTGAGTCCACCAGTGCGTGTGTGAGATGCCCCGTGGCACTGTGACAAAATTGAATGGGCAGTGAAAGACGAGTGAGGGGATTTGACCGGTTAGAGTCCGCGAGGCCCCCTACAGTGACTCGCAGACCTCCCCGTTTGGATTCTCCGGCCAGTGCTCCACGGTATTTTGATTAACTCCGCAGTACATGCAGAGGCCCAACTCCCGGCGGCGCTTTTTCTCCGCTAGAGGAAGCCTTGATCGGCCAACCACCATTGCCTCCGATTCCTCGGAAGACTCCGGATGTCACGCCGCGCCGCTCATCAGCGGCGCCACCTGCTCGCGCACCTGCTCGTCATCAGCGGTGAGGGATATAAGCCGCCTCGCCCTGAGCTTCGGCCTGAAGCCGTCAGATTCACTCATCATTGTTGCTGTGAGAACTGTTACCTCTTCAGCCATCATTGCGGTAAGAAGCCCTTACCTTGTCTCTTTGAAGTCTGCTCCCCTGTGCACAGGTGGATATCCTGGCGGCGGACTTTCCCTCTCCGTCTCCATCTCCTCGCTGCTGCACCGGGCCTTGCAGGTGGCTGTCTACCGGGTCTCGTCCCTTGCTGTGCCAGCCATCTGTCCCATCCTAGTAAGCTCCTCTCTCGCTATCATATCTCCTGTGTTGGTGTGTGCCCGTCACCCTTCTCCTTGTGTTTTTCCCATAGGGTTGTCCGGCTGTACGGTCTCCTGCCTCTGTGCCCGAAGCAGACGCCGCCACCAACATATCTACATCTCGCAGACACACATCCATTCACCCCTGTTGCTAATAAACTATTTGAACTACTCTGAGCCTGTGTGTGTGCCTCTCCTGAGCCGTGCGTTATGTCACCGGAGGAGGTAATGCCAGGGGGGCGAGCTTGAGGTGTGCGGACGGAGCCTCCACGCGAGTGGCCGATTAACTTCCGCTCGGCGGATCATTCACGCAGCCTATTATCCAAGCTGATAGTTAAGGAGATTAGCTCCGAGAGCGTCTCCGGAAGGTCTCGACCGGCCAGCTCATCCCTCAGACCTGAGCTGAGGCTGCGGAGGAAGATACCACAGAGTGACACCTCACCCCAGCCTACCTCCTCCGCTGCAACCCAGAAGTCTATAGCGTAATCCGTCACTGACCGGCTTCCCTGTTGGAGACCAAGGAGGCGGTCAGTGAGGACGCGATCTCGCCGGGAATGATCAAAAACCTCGAGAAAGCTCCGCACAAACTGGCTGTAGGAGAGGTTTGCGTAACTGGGCTTCGCCATAACAGCGTAAGCCCAAATTAACGCTCTCCCCTCCAGGAGGTTACCAATATGGCCAATTCGGCTGTGGTCCGAGGGAAAATCCCCAGGAACGCGCAGAAACACCGACTCACACTGCATGATAAACCCCCACGCTCCGCCGAGCTTCCCGCTGAAGCGGGCAGGGGTTGGGATAGGTGTGAGTCGGGTTGGCGTTACCGTGACAGACTGGCCGGCCACCGGAGCGGCAGAAGCTACCGCCCCCTTGATGAGCTGAGGGGAACGCCTGCTGGGGGTCCAAGCGGTCTAACCGGTGAGTGATGTTAACCAATTGATTCAATATCACCTGCTGTTGGTGGGCTATTAAATCCACCTGTGCCTTGAGGGTGGAAAGACGGCGTGCGAGCCCGCTGTCTGCTGAGCCGCTCTGCTGGAGCCGTACTGACATAATGTTCGGCTCAGGAAACACGCACGTAGGCTCAGGATAAATTTAACAGCTTTATTCAACAAGCAGGTGTATGTGGATGGATGTGTGCGATATGTATATGTAATGAGGGTGAACGCCGATGCGCAGGAAGCAGAGCGGTGCGCTGTACAGCCGGGCAACTCTATGGAGAGAGCAAAGGACAGGGATAACGGGCACCACACCTCAACAGGAATAATGAGCAATGTGCTGCTTACTTGTGGCCGACAGGTGGCTGGCGTTGGCCGAGGGAGAAGCCCAGAAGACAGCGTCCAGCAGAGCCTGTGACGACGGTGAGGGTTGGATGGCGATGACGGGGTATCCACCGCCAGGGAATCCACCTGTGCACAGGGGAGAAGACTTGCAAAAGGTAAGGAATGCTTACGTGGAAGCGTAGTTTTGCTGATGATCAGGAGATGATCCTACCACGAAGAAGTGCCGATGCGAACAGACGGCTCCAGACCGCTGCACAGGGCTGAGAGGGCTAAATAGCCCGTGGCTGACGAGGCGCAGGTGTGCGCGCAGCTGAGGCAGATGATGAGCAGTGAGTCGTGACAAGTATGGTGTTGATGCGTGTGAGTGTAGGCTTTAACTGCCGGAGACAGAGCAGGACACCATATGGCCTGGCAACCCTTGGAACACACAGAGACTTCCGCCCTCCAAAGAGAGCAGACGCTTTTCTTCCCAGCTCCGGCTCCCTATCTCTCTCTCCCTCCCTAACTGACTGGATCCCAGCTTGCTATCGTCTGTCTGCGTGTCTTTACTGCTGATTTATCTTACGAAATTATGGATTTAATAAGCTGGGCTTTGAACGCAATTGACACTGTTTTTTCAACGAGGAAATTTGGCCCGGGGGAGCCGATCTGTCCTGCAGAAACTGCTGCTGCGGGTTATTTAAAGGACACAAGCAATTGGAAACTCTTGTGCCTGTGTGATCTTTCTATTGAAGATATTGAAGATTTATATCTTTTCGGAGCAATGGTCATCAGAATTCTACTGATTGGATTTGGGATTGTTCTGGTGTACCGCAAATTGAAGAAGATGGATAGAGCTTATCAAAAAGCGGACCCGGCGAAGCTCATCCATCAAATTGACCAACTGGGCAGGACTCTGACAGCGGCCAATGGAGAACTGTACATGAAAATGGATTACATCACGATCACGCTGAGAGCCGTCCATGAATTGATTTCAACGCCTGGCCATGAAGGAATTGGAGCACTGAATCCGTAAGAGAATAGAAAGTTTTTTCTCTGAAGTCAGTGCTATTCGACCTGTTTTTTTCGGCACCCTCAGCACTCAGTCCTCCAGATAATCAACAGTATAATTGTTTTCACAACACTGGCGGGCAGCATCTGACTCTCAAGGACAGCTGTCTGGCTCAACTATTCCATCTGCCGTGCTCAAGGACACGTGCCTTTGCTTCAGACTGTAGTCATAGCATCTGCTGCGGAAGAGACTATTGTTGTCCACCTAACTGATTTGCCACTGATTGCACCCAACTCACACATACTGATCCACTTATACTGACTGATGAAGATATACACTCACTGCTCTCTTTGTGTCATTGTGTGGATTCTATTGTCTGCTAATTGTGCATTGAGAGTTTTTTTCTTGTAATCATAATATCGGTC
This sequence comes from Pholidichthys leucotaenia, assembly GCA_020510985.1. NCBI lineage: Eukaryota > Metazoa > Chordata > Actinopteri > Cichliformes > Pholidichthyidae > Pholidichthys > Pholidichthys leucotaenia. The sequence continues at coordinate 27,952,686 of CM035846.1, read as the reverse complement.
ATATATGAACTTTATTCTGATAAACAATGCTTTTTTCTCTCTCCTACTGTGTCCACCCCCCCCTTCCCCCCACTGCCTTCTGTTCCCCTCCTGCTGACAGGCGCCTCCACGGCTCGCCGCGTCATTGAGAATGTCATTTATGACGTTTTCAGTGTCAAGTCAAATTCCTCGTATATTTACCTGTTATTTACTTGTAAATGTGCTTGGCAATAAACTTATTCTGATTCTGATTCTGATTACTGGAAGTCACGGCTGGAGGTAAACAGTTACACTGTGCTTACTGTGGGAGCAGATGGTAGCGGCTCAGGTTCAGCGTGGTGACTGCAGCCAGGGAGACAGTGCCCTTCCGTGGGTGGTGCAACTCTGGCAGGTGAGTGTCCAAGAGGAGTTGGTGAGGAGGAAGTGTGGGGGAAATCCGCCGCCGGGAGGATAGGAGGGAGTCTCCACCGCAACGGACTCTGCCTGTGCACAGGGGATCTGAAGACAAAGGTGAGTAGGAATTGATGAGCTTACGTGGCCAGCTGGAGGGATTCTCCGGCGACGATGAAGCAGGCTTTGGCTGGAACTTGGGTAGACAGGAGGAATTGGCGATGAGCTCGTCAGGAGTGCTGAGAGACATCTCCGCACCGCCGTGACGGGCAGTGCGGAAGATATAGGCCAGGCATAATGAGGACCAGGTGTGCGCGCAGCTGGGAATGATGAGCAGACCAGACCATGACAAAAGTAAGTCAACAGCAAGTGAAGTCTTAAATGAAGAAACAATGTCAGACCTCACCTCAACAACCAGCTCATCAGAAAATTTCTATGACAAGCCAGAGAACATAGTAGAAAAGCAGACCATTATTATTCACAAAGTACAGTGTGTTTCAGACATGATTGAGGCATTTTTGGATGCAAATATACTCAATGCCAATATTGGATTTAAAGGTGTGCTGGAAAGTGGTGAGCTGGAAAATGGAGTTGGAAGTGGTCTTATTATGGACTGTATTACTGATTTCTGGAGTAAATTCTATGCATCCAGAACATCTGGAACCACATACAAGATTTGCACCATGCCTTTCAAGTAAGGGAATGGACAGCTGTTGCCCATATTTTGGCCTTTGGATGGCAGAGATTCAAATACTTACCTGTACAACTGGCTCCACCATTTCTCAATGAAGCCCTTTCAATATCATCACCAAACTGTAGTCTCATGGAGGCATTTTTTAACTCTATTAGCTCCACTAAGAACGATGTACTCACAGAGGCTTTGAATGATTTCAGAGGCTCTGATATGGAAGAGCTTCTCACCATTCTGAGCAGTCACAACTGCACCACTCTACCAACAGAGCAAAACTTAAAAAGATTGCTGGAAGAAATCACACACAAGGAGCTGGTGCAACAACCATCTTTTATAATAAAGTACTGGAAGCCAATTCTTAGATCTGTTGGAGAATCTTTGAGTGTTGGAGTGTTGGACAAGATCCTCACTAATCTTCAACCAACAGCAAGAAGTATCACGAAACACATTGTGTTTCCGAACACAGTGTCACCCGCAGAGAAGACCACCTCACTTCGTCTGTTGAGGTTTATTAGAGAAATCGATCAGAGGGAACTTGGACAGTTCCTTCGGTTCTGCACTGGGTCTGACCTTTTTCTGTCAAAAATCATCAACATAACATTTATTGAAATGTCTGAGTTCTCCAGACGCCCCATGGCTCACACCTGCTCTTGTGTACTTGAACTTGCATGCAGCTACACCACTTAATCTGAATTCAAGTCAGAGTTTCTGTCTGTGTTGCAAAGTGGAGTAGTGTAGCGGTTTGAGTTCAACCCCCACAGCACAGAGACACAACACAGAGACAGTCAGCTTGCACTCCTGGTTTTTTTTTCCGCTGCATGCTGCGTTTACAGCTATGAGGTTAAAGTGTCACCCATGCATTGTGTTCATGCATCCTGTCTGTACCTCTGATATGCAAATGCCCAGATTAACTGCTGTGAATGTCTTTGATCTATTGTTTGAGTTGAGTATATAAACTGCACTGTGCTGTAAATCTGCCTCTCAATCTCACTTCTGTATCTGCTGCTGCTGGACACAGACATTGTGTCCTCTTTCTCTGAGAGCCGTGGGCTCGCTCTCGGCGTGCATGCACGGCGCCGGGAGTGGAGCCTGTGACGGCGGTATGATAGTTGTTAGTGCAGTTCTACACAGCCATCATCGAGTCCATCCTCACCACCTCCATAACCGTGTGGTACGCAGGAGCCACTGCCAGGGACAGACTAAGGCTGCAGCGCGTCGTGCGCACTGCTGAGAAGGTGATCGGCTGCAAGCTCCCATCTCTCCAGGATCTGTACATCTCCAGGACCCGGAGGCGTGCTGGCCGGATCATAGCCGATTCCTCACACCCTGGTCACGTACTGTTTGCCCCCCTCCCCTCAGGTAGAAGACTTCGGTCCATCCAGACTAAAACCTCCTGTCACATGAACAGCTTCTTCCCCTCTGCCATCAGACTGCTGAACACTAAGTGACTTATTGACTCTCGTGCACTATGTACAGCAGCTCAACCAGACTCATGTCAATCATCACTGTTTTCTTCCTGCATTACCGACTGCACTATATGGTTCTCCACATTATCTGCTGCTCGCTAATATATTTTAACTGCTGACCAGTATTACTCTCTTATTCTACACTTTATTGCATGTATAGTTTATTTCTTTTATTTTATCATGTTTAATGTTGCAGCATTGCACCGAGACAAATTCCTAGTTTGTGTACTACATGAACAATGGCAATAAATCTGATTCTGATTCTGATTCTGATTCTGATGATAATAAACTCTACTTAAAACCTTTAACAACGCCGCTTTATTTCATGCCGCCGCACTGGTGACCCCTTGAAGACGCACACGTTTTGTGCGACGCAGCCTTCTGATCTGGACGGCCACGCTGCCTTATTTTACCATCCGCCGCACTGGTGACCCGACGCTGAAACGAACACACTGCCAGCGAACGCAACACCCGGCGGTGATTCTCCGACGACAAGCGAACGCAACAGCTCCCTTCTGCTTCAGGGAGATTTCGACGCAGAGTTTCCAGGTGAAACTCTCCGGAGACCACCCACGACCAGGAAAGCCGCAGCAAACTTCATGGTGAGATCTGCACGCCTAGATCGGCACATCCACGCTGGACCAGCCGTGCTCGCAGCTCCTCCACATCGAGAGTGCATGTACCTCGTCCTTTCTCCGCGACGGCGACTCCCACGGCCGACGGAGCACACGTGGACCTGAACGTACCATGACTGAGCCAGAGCGTCTACTTCCCTGCACCGCTCCAACACACTGAACAGGGATGATTAAGCTCCCTGACCCTGGTTCTCCTCTCCAGCTGGCCCACCCATCACGGAACCCCGGCGCACGCACCGGGGAGTTACGAGGACGGCGCACCACGCACGGGACACATACGGCTTTTCTGACCGCCTTCCTTCTGCTGCACACTGGCCCTTCAGGCTTGCTCGTTCACCTGAGGCACGCAGCTTGCTCACTGGATTTTATGGTCTTAGCCACGGCACACAAGGGGAATTCAGCTGTCTGCGGTTCCCGAGGCTTTAGGGTTACGCCTGAACCTAAAGTCAACACGCCAGTCCCTCTGCTCTCATCACAGCCGCCACGCAGCCTCGTCTTTTCTTCATGGCCGCTATTAATCCTTGCAGGACTTACAAATTTTTCTTCTTCTGATCTCTGCATGTTCAGACGGGACATCGCGGAGCAGCAAACACTTTTGGCGCGACTCGAACGATTTTCCCGCGCCCGGTCAGCATGTACTACCCCCCCCTCCTCCTGCACAGAGCTTTTCCCTGCTCGCTGCCCAGACTGCAACATCGAGGTCACGGTCCCCTACCGTTCCCTCTAGGGGGGGAGCAGTGTAGCGGTTTGAATTCAACCCCCACAGCACAGAGACACAACACAGAGACAGTCAGCTCGCACTCCTGGGTTTTTTCCGCTGCATGCTGCGTTTACAGCTATGAGGTTAAAGTGTCACCCATGCATTGTGTTCATGCATCCTGTCTGTACCTCTGATATGCAAATGCCCAGATTAACTGCTGTGAATGTCTTTGATCTATTGTTTGAGTTGAGTATATAAGCTGCACTGTGCTGTAAATCTGCCTCTCAATCTCACTTCTGCATCTGCTGCTGCTGGACACAGACATTGTGTCCTCTTTCTCTGAGAGCCGTGGGCTCGCTCTCGGCGCGCATGCACGGCGCCGGGAGTGGAGCCTGTGACGGCGGTATGATAATAAACTCTACTTAAAACCTTCAACAACACCGCTTTATTTCATGCCGCCGCAGTATGGGTGATGGATATAGACTAAATATGGCATGTAAAAAAGTGGAGACCTTAGAATAGTGACACTTATGATGTTCTAAAGATACTGCACTGATATTTAAGAATGCACATCCATCAGGGAAATCATCCATTACGCCACTTAACTACAATTTGCCACTAGGTGTCAGTATTTGCATATAAAATATCATGAGGACCACATGCTGTGTTCTGATCAGCCATAACATGGTAATTTGAAACAAATGTCTAAGTATTTGAAAGAGTACAATATATACAATATATGGTTTGTAGTGGACTGATGCTGTGGGATGAGTGAGACTTTTTGGAGTATTTTGTTTCACTTACACACACAAGATCACTTGATTTGTGTGTTTTTTTCCACAGCAAAACTACAAGGATGGGCTCACCTGAAGCTAACAATGTTCTAAGAACTTAAAACTGCTACCCTAAAAATACCTTCAAAGAGAGTGCATTTTGATGCATTCTACATTTTTGCAGAAAAAAACAACCCCCCCCCCAAAAAAAACAACAAAAAAACAAAAACAAAACATTCAGGTTGTTTGCTGAACAGATCAGACAATCTGAAACAAATGGGAGTTCAGTTGTTATGTTAATTACTCAAGTTGTGGAGCGTGTAAATAAAGAGGCAGATTTGTTGCAGACGATTTATTACACACTCTCACATCTCAAGCATAGACAGAATGACTCGTCACATCACGAGCCAAGAACAGACTGACTGGACACACTCAACATCCTTCTCTCTACATCAAGTTACACTTCACAAGATTCCAGAAACTTCCTAATAACAACAGGACATCTACACCTCGCTTCATTCAACCCCCACTTCCACTGTTCTTCCATGTGTATTCATTGTCTCTGTCTAAGGTGTGAAATACCCTGAAGCCTGAGACCCACACTGCCCCCCCCCCCAGCTTAGATAGAACAATAGCACATCAGTCCACACGCTGTTTCGGCTTCAGCCTCCTCCCATATCTGCTGCAACTGGGTTTTACCACCTCCGTGGCGCTGCTGTGCCGGTGGGAAACTGCTGGAAGTGTGTCTGACTGCGGGTGAGCCGTGGAGAGGGGAGGGGGGGGGGGTTTTCACTCTGCCTGTGTGGCTGCTCTGATGAATTGTTTCCCTGGGGAGCTCTCCGTGGGGGTCTTCCACGCCGAGGGACCCTAGCCAACAGCACTTGCTCGTCCGCTACAACGAAAGCGGGTTTGAGTCTGTCTATGCCAATTTTTTCCCTCCTACCCCCCAAGTCTAGCAAAAAATGCTTATCCCCTGTTTCCAGCACTCTGAATGGTCCATCATAGAGTGGGCGCAATGGAGGGCGGTGGGCGTCGTGTCTGACAAACACGAACTCTGCGTTCTTCAAAGTTTTAGGCACAAAAACACGCAGAAAACTGTGGTGGGCAGGTCCCGGCAGAGTGCCTGTGTTTGCGCTACGCTGCAAAAGCTGAGAAGGGGAGCTGCCGGGCGCGGGATTATCTGGCAGAAATTCCCCGGGCAGATGTAGTGGCTGCGCAAAAACGAGCTCTGCCGGGGAAGCTTCCAGATCCTCTTTCGGCGCGGAGCGCAACCCCAATAAAACCCACGGTAACTTGTCTACCCAATTTGCATCCGTCAAAGAAGCCCTGAGTGATCTATGAAAACACTTGCATAACCCATTGGCCTGTGGGTTGTACGCGGTTGTGCGGTGAATTGTAACACCCAGGCTGCGGGCCATTGCGGACCAGAGTTCGGAAACAAATTGAGGGCCCCTGTCGGACGTAATGTCCGACAGGACTCCAAAACGTGCCACCCATGCTGTTAAAAAAGCACGCGCCACGTCTGCGGACGTGGTTGCCTCCAGCGGAACTGCTTCGTAGTGCGGTCCACCATTGTCAGGAGATGCGTGCACCCCTGTGATGGCGGGAGGGGGCCCACGAGGTCCATGTGAACATGGTCGAACCTCTTAGCCGGAATACTAAACGGCTCCAAGGGAGCCTTCATGTGTCTGTGTACCTTGGCTCGCTGGCACGCCACGCAGGCTGCAGCCCACTCTTTAACTTGTTTGCGTAGGCTCGGCCACACAAACTTCTCTCCCACCATTTTGACGGACGCGCGCACTCCTGGGTGCGCCAGAGTGTGAACCGACTCAAACACGCGGCGGCGCCATGCGGCCGGGACCACGGGACGCGGGCGACCCGTGGAGACATTGCAGATTAGGGGGGGCATGCCGTCTTGCAGCACTCTGCTCTCCAGCCTTAACCCTGTTGGTCCAGACTGGAGCGGCCGCGCGTCTGAATTGCTAATCTGCTCCGCGGCCATGGCTGCGTAATCTATGCCCACGCAGACTGGGGCCACCACGGCGCGCGAGAGGCAGTCCGCCACTACATTCAGTTTACCCGACACATGCTCAATATTGGTAGTAAACTCTGAGATCGCGGCCAGCTGTCTCTGCTGCCGGCCCGACCACGGTTCTGAAACCTTGGCCATCGCAAATGTTAGCGGCTTGTGGTGTACGAACGCGGTGAAGCTGCGCCCTTCCAGCCAGAACTGGAAGTGGCGAATGGCCAGGTGGGGAGCCAGCAACTCTCTGTCGAACGCGCTGTATTTACGTTCGCTGTCGCGCAAAGTTCTGCTGAAAAAGGCGAGCGGCTGCCAAGCCCCGGCGACGCGCTGCTCCACGACAGCCCCTATTGCCACGTCTGAAGCGTCGGTGGTGAGCGCTATGCTGGCCGTCGGGTCTGGATGTGCCAGCAGTGCGGCGTTTGCCAGAGCTGTTTTAACTTCCAAGAACGCGTGCTCTCGCTCCGGGGTCCATTCGACCCTATCCGCGGGTTTCTTTTTCTTGAGCGCAGCGTATAATGGTTGCATGAGCTGCGCCACGCGGGGAAGGAAACGGTTATAAAAGTTCACCATTCCCAAAAATTCCTGCAGCGCCCTGACCGTCTGAGGCCGGGGAAAACCCGCCATGGCGCGCACTTTGTCGGGCAGCGGAATCGCTCCTTCTGGAGAGACGCGGTGCCCCAAAAAATCAATCTCCGTTACGCCGAACTAGCATTTCGCCTGGTTGATTATTAACCCGTGCTCCTCCAACCTCCGGAAAACCGTCGTGAGGTGGGTTTCGTGTTCGTCTTCGGACGCGCTGGCTACCAGGATATCGTCCAGGTAGACAAACACGAACGGGAGATCGTGCAGCACTGCATCCATCATGCACTGAAATGTCTGTGACGCTCCTTTTAACCCGAATGGCATGCGCAGGAACTCGAATAAACTGAACGGAGTTATTACCGCTGTTTTGGGTATGTCCTCAGCGCGCATTGGGATTTGGTGGTAACCGCGGACCAGATCTATTTTGGAAAAAATGCGCGCTCCGGCAAGGTGAATGGAAAAATCCTGTATGTGGGGAATTGGGTAGCGGTAGTGTGCTGTGGCGTTGTTCAACCTGCGGAAATCCCCGCACGGTCGCCACGAACCCTCAGCTTTAGGGACCATGTGTAGCGGGGATACCCATGGGCTGTTTGAGCGCCTGATGATGCCCAACCTTTCCAGGTTGGCGAACTCCTCGCGCGCTATGGCCAGTTTAGCTGTGTCCAAGCACCGAGGTCATGCAAAAACGGGCGGCCCGGTGGTGGTGATAAAATGCTCCACCCCGTGTTTAGCGATGGCTGGCGAAAACGTCGGGACTGCGAGTGCTGGGAACTGAATGAGCAGTGTGTGGAACTTATCGCCTGTAGCTGTGACGTTGGCTTGTGCTGTTGTCACTTGAGCTATACAGGGAAGAGAGTCAAAGGACAGTGCATTAACTGGGCGCCTGTTAGCAACGTCAACCAGTAAACCATGTGCACACAGAAATTCAGCCCCCCATATATGGTAATTCAGTGCTGCTATGACAAAAGTCCACTCATATGTACGGCCGTGTAGAGATAAGAGCAGAGTCCTCTCACCGAAGGTCTTAATATCCGAGCTGTTTGCTGCCAACATCCCGGGGCCGCTAGATCCTGCCAGCCGGTCGGCGTAGGCTGGCCGAATGAAGCTCTTCTGGGCTCCGGTGTCCACGAGGAAATGCCTCCCCGAGCGTGCGTCCGTCAGGTAGAGCAGCTTGTTCTCCTCCCCGAGGGTCGCAGCTGCTACCGACCCCTGGTCCTGACATTTCCCGAGTGCTTGAATTGGCACGGTGGCACACATCTGCATGCCTTCTCTCCAAAGCGGCGGTGGTAGAAGCAGAGCGTGTCTCCCTCGCGCTCCTTGGCCCCCGCTGCTGCTGCCGTCGGTGGCTCCTCGCCTTCTCTGGTCGTCTCGCCGGGCTCTGCCACTGCCGCGTTGACTGTGATCGCCCTTGTGGCGATGATGATCCGGTCTGCCTCCCGGGCTAGCGCACAGTAGTCCCGCGCAGCCAGCAATGGTGAATTGGCCAGGGCCGCTCTCGCCGCTGTCGGAAGGTTCCGGAGGAAGAGGTGGGCAAAGAGAAAGTGCTCGTCGTCCGTGCCCCTTAACGCCAGCATCTTGTCCATGAGGTCTACGGCCGAACCATCTCCCAACTCGGTCCGCGTCAGGAGCCTCTCTGCTCTCTCACCGTCTGAGAGCGTGTAGCGTTGGGTGAGCGCAGCCTTGAGCGCCTTGTATCTGTTGCCGGTTGGTGGCTGATCGAGCAGGCTCGCTACGTGCTGAGCTGTGCAGGCGTCGAGCACTGCGACCACATGGTAGAATTTGGTGTCGTCTGCCGTTACTCCCCGGATGGCGAACTGAGCCTCGATGAGGTGGAACCAAGAGCGCGGGTTGTGCTGCCAGAAATCCGGTAGTTTGACTGAAACCGCACATGTGTGGCTGGAGGTTACAGTCGAGGTCGGCTCCGGGGATCTTGTCTCGTGTTCCATAATACGTCTTGGGTCACCAGTGTGGAGCGTGTAAATAAAGAGGCAGATTTGTTGCAGACGATTTATTACACACTCTCACATCTCAAGCATAGACAGAATGACTCATCACATCACAAGCCAAGAACAGACTGACTGGACACACTCAGCATCCTTCTCTCTACATCAAGTTACACTTGACAAGATTCCAGAAACTTCCTAATAACAACAGGACATCTACACCTCGCTTCATTCAACCCCCACTCCCACTGTTCTCCCATGTGTATTCATTGTCTCTGTCTATGGTGTGAAATGCCCTGAGGCCTGAGGCCCACAAAGTACATGTAAGAGTAGTCGCCAAAAGATACTTGAGTAAAAGTAAGAAACTACAAGTTACTTACTTTCAGGAAACAGTTGCCAATGTGTGAGATTTTTCAAATAAATGTACAATACTTCTTCAGAAATTTTTCATATTTTTTCCAGATAAATTTGTTAATTCACCACCCAAATGTGCAACTTAAATAACTTTTTCTTCTACATTTGAGATTTTGTCATAAAATTGTGAGGGTTTTTTGAAATACAATTCAAACTTTATATTTTACCTTTATCATAAATTTATTACTTTTTCATTACTTCTTTTTTTTACTGGGGCCCATATAGAAGAAGGATATCAGTACTGATGTCAATAATATAGACTTATAAATTTATTTATAAGTGACCAAAGATATAGTTATTTCTGCTGAGAAAAAGTACAGTATAAACAATAACATTTATAAGCAGTTTTAAAATTTGTAAAGCCAAAAATCACTTAGAATACGACCAAATTTGAGTAAAAGTATAGCTTCTTCCATCAAAAATTTACTCAAGTGAGAGTATCTTGTAATAAGTCTTGTCATACAAGTACAATTTTGTGAAAAGTTACTTGAGTGAATGTAACTAGTTGCTGGACACGAAGTAATGCATTCATGTTTTAATCCACATGCTGGTGTGGAGAGCATGAAATGAAGAGGCTGAATTTATTTCTCAATTCAGGTTTATTAACCATCACGTGTCTCCAACATCCTCTCAAACAGAAAAGAGAAAGAACTTCCCACATCGCCCCTTTTTATACCCGGGACATCAAAGTACAGAGTCACATTGTCATTCAATCCCCAGAGACAATACATCACCCCCCCCAGGTCTTCCCTTCTCCACCTAAAACCCTGGTGGTCAGGAAGTCTTCTCAGAACCATTTCTAAAGACAGATTTCACACCCTCCTGTTATCCCCAGGAGGTCCAGACTTATTGTTCCTTCTAAGACGTGAGGTAACAGTAATATACATATGCAGCCTAAGCATCTCAAATATGTGTGCCATAATAATATACATATGCAGCCTAAGCATCTCAGATATGTGTGCCACATGACCCCCCCCCCCCCCCCAAACGTCGAAGATGAAACAATACAACATAGTCTACACCACATGATAAAATCACAAAAATCAGTCCATATGCTGTCTGGGCTTCAAAGGTCTTCCAAACTTGCTGTAAGCGGGCTTAGCCGCTCCCGCGGCACCATCCTGCAGTGAATCCGCTATCTGAGGATGAGAACTGTTAGACAATCCCTGTGGGGGCTCTGAGGCATGCTCCCCGGGGGGTCTGCCGCGTCGAGGAGCCCTTGCCACTTGCACAGCCTCATCAGCCATCACAAAAGCAGGCTTAAGTCTGTCTATATCAATTGTTTCCCTCCTGCCCCCTAAATCTAGCAAAAAATGCTTATTACCTGTTTCCAGCACTCTATATGGGCCATCGTAAAGTGGTCGCAGGGTTGGGCGCTGAGCCTCGTGCCTGACAAAAACAAACTCTGTGTTTTTTAAATATTTAGGTACAAAAACACGCGGAAAAGTGTGATGAACGGGGCCCGGAATCGTGTCCGCTCCAGTGTCGTTCAGTGACCGCTGAGCAGTGGGACGCTCTGGCGCCGGATTATCAGGAAGAAACTCCCCTGGCAGCCGGAGTGGTTGCGCAAACACCAACTCAGCTGGGGAGGCTTTTAAGTCATCTTTAGGTGTGGAACGCAACCCTAATAAAACCCATGGTAGTCTGTTTACCCAATTTGCATCAGTAAGCGACGCTCTGAGGGCTGCTTTCAATGACCTATGAAAACGCTCGCATAAACCATTAGCCTGGGGGTGGTACGCGGTAGTGCGGTGAATTGTTACCCCCAGGCTGCGGGCCATCACTGACCAAAGTTCAGAAACAAATTGAGGTCCTCTGTCGGACGTAATATCCGACGGGACCCCAAAACACGCTATCCAAGCCGTTAAAAACGCGCGGGCGACTTCTGTGGCTGTGGTTGATGCCAGTGGGACCACTTCAGGCCAACGTGTGGTGCGGTCCACCATTGTCAAAAGATGCGTGTACCCCTGCGACGACGGTAGGGGGCCTACGAGGTCGACATGCACATGATCGAACCTCTTGGCCGGGATGTGAAACGGCTCTAAGGGGGCTTTAGTGTGTCTGTGTATTTTGACCCTCTGGCAAGCCATGCAGGCTCTTGCCCACTCTTTAATGTGCTTGCGCAGGCTCGGCCAAACAAACTTCTCTCCTACCATTTTTACTGACGCGCGCACCCCTGGGTGCGCCAGAGAGTGAATCAAGTCAAAAACACGGCGGCGCCACGTGGCCGGCACTACCGGACGCGGTCGTCCGGTACAGCCATCGCAGATTAAGGGGGGCATGCCATCTTGCAGCCTCCTGCTCTCCAGCCTTAATCCTGTTGGTCCAGACTGGAGCGCGCACAAGTCTGCATCCCTATCCTGATCCGTGGCCATGGCTGCATAATCTATCCCCACGTGGACTGGGGCCACGTACGCTTCCGCGCCGCTATTTTGCTCCGCGGCCGTGGCAGTATAATCTACCTCTGCGCGGACTGGAGTGGTTACGGCGCGAGAGAGGCAGTCTGCCACTACGTTAAGTTTACCCGCTACGTGTTGAATATCAGTAGTAAACTCTGAAATTGCAGCCAGCTGCCTCTGCTGCCGGCCCGACCATGGTTCCGAAACTTTGGCCATCCCAAAAGTGAGCGGTTTGTGGTCGACAAACGCGGTGAAACGCCCACCTTCTAGCCAGAACTGGAAGTGACGAATGGCTAAGTGGAGCGCTAACAACTCCCTGTTGAACGCGCTGTATTTTCGTTCGGCCTCACGCAAGGTCCTGCTGAAAAAGGCCAGCGGCTGCCAAGCCCTGGCAACATGCTGCTCCACTACCGCCCCTATGGCCACATCTGACGCATCAGCGGTGAGCGCTATGCGGGCCACTGGGTCTGGATGAGCCAACAACGCGACGTCTGCAAGGGCTTTTTCTGACCTCCGAGAATGCGTGCTCCCGCTCCGGGGACCATTCGATTGCATTTGAGGGTTTTTGTTTTTTAAGCGCGGCATACAATGGTTGCATGAGCTGCGCTGCGCGGGGGAGGAAACAGTTATAAAAATTCACCATTCCCAAAAACTCCTGTAGTGTTTTGACCGTTTGTGGCTGGGGAAAATTTGCTACTGCGCGCACTTTGTCCGGCAGCGGAACTGCCCCCTCTGGGGAGACGTGGTGCCCCAAAAAATCAATCTGTGCCACCCCGAACTGGCACTTCGCTGGGTTGATTATTAACCCGTGCTCTCCCAACCTCTGGAAAACTGCCGTGAGGTGCTTTTCGTGTTCGTCTTCGGACACGCTGGCTACTAAAATGTCATCCAGGTAGACGAACACAAAAGGGAGATCACGAAACACCGCATCCATCATGCGCTGGAAAGTTTGTGCGGCGCCTTTAAGCCCAAACGGCATGCGCAAAAAACTCAAAAAAGTCCAAACAGAGTTATTACCGCTGTTTTGGGAATGTCCTCAGAGCGGACTGGCACTTGATGATAACCACGGACCAAGTCTATTTTAGAAAAAATGCGCGTCCCCGCCAGATGAACCGAAAAATCCTGAATGTGGGGAATTGGGTAGCGGTCGTGTGCTGTGTGCTGTGGTCGTGTGCTGTAGCGTTGTTCAACCTGCAGAAATCACCGCAAGGTCGCCATGAGCCATCAGCCTTAGGGACCATGTGGAGCCGGGAAGCCCATGGGCTATTCGAATGCCGGATGATGCCCAACCTTTCCAGATTGGCGAACTCCTCGCGCACTATGGTCAGTTTAGCTGCATCCAAGCGCTGAGCTTTTGCAAAAACGGGGGGACCAGCGGTAGTGATAAAGTGCTCCACCCCATGTTTAGCAACGGCTGCTGAAAACGTGGGAACTGTGAGTGCTGGAAACTGAGTGAGGAGTGTGCGAAACTTACTGCCTGCTGTGGCGACGTTGGCTTGCGCTGTGGGCGGGGACACTCGAGCTGCACAAGGGATAGAGTAGAACGAGAGTGCATTAACCAAGCGTCTATTGGGAAGATCAACCAACAACCCATGTGAGCACAGAAAATCAGCACCTAACATGTTGAAACTCACCGCCGCTATGATAAAAGTCCACTCATATGTGCGGCCGTGCAGGAACAGAAGTAGAGTCCTTTCACCGAAGGTCTTAATGCTCGAGCCGTTCGCCGCTGATGCTCCGTGACTCCCGGGTCCTGCCAGCCGGTCAGCGTAAGTTGGCATGATGAAACTCACTTGGGAGCCTGTGTCCATGAGGAATTGCCTCCCGGAACGCGCATCCATCAGGTAGAGCAGCTTGTTCTGTTCACTGAGGGCCGCAACTGCTACCGACTCCCGGTCCTGGCGTTTCCCGAGCTCTTGAACTGACATGGCGGTATACACTTGCGTGCCCTATCTGCAAGTCCTGCTGGGTCACAAACTGAGAGCCCGCCAGGGTCGCCCTCATCTCCGATGGTAGAGTTCTCAGGAAGATGTGAGTGAAGAGGAAATCATTGTCGTCTGAGCCTCTCAGCTTCAGCATGTCTTCCATCAGATCAACAGGCGTGCTTTCTCCCAAGTCGTGCAGGGCCAGGAGTCTCTCAGCTCTCTCCTGGGCTGAAGGAGTGAAATGCTGAATGAGCGCAGCTTTCAACCCACCGTATCTGTCGCCAGCAGGTGAGCGCTGCACCAGGCTCCGCACATGTCGAGCTGTGCGGCTGTCGAGCTTGGCGATGACGTGGTAGAACTTTGTGTCATCTGCTGTTATTCCCCCGAGAGCGAACTGGGCTTCGGCCAGGAGGAACCATGAGTCCGGGTTGTCCTGCCACAATTCTGGTAGCTTGACTGAGACTGCGTTTGCCCGGCTGGTCCTTGGCGAGTCTGGTTCGGGGGAATTGTCTCTGCTCATTATACGTCTTAAGGTCACCAGTGTGGAGAGCGTGAAATGAAGAGGCTGAATTTATTTCTCAATTCAGGTTTATTAACCATCACGTGTCTCCAACATCCTCTCAAACAGAAAAGAGAAAGAACTTCCCACATCTCCCCTTTTAATACCGGGACATCAAAGTACAGAATCACATTGTCATTCAATCCCCAGAGACAATACATCACCCCCCAGGTCTTTCCTTCTCCACCTAAAACCCTGGTGGTCAGGAAGTCTTCTCAGAACCATTTCTAAAGACAGATTTCACACCCTCCTGTTATCCCCAGGAGGTCCAGACTTATTGTTCCTTCTAAGACGTGAGGTAACAGTAATATACATATGCAGCCTAAGCATCTCAAATATGTGTGCCACAGCTGGTGTGTTTTTGTTGTTTTCAGTGGTCCAGTTTATCCAGAGACACTGTTGCAGAATTACAGTTTCATGGCTGTTACCTGAGTTTATTAAATGTATTTCCATGCTTTGCAAACAACAGGCTTTGCGCTGTTTTTCTGATACATTTTACTTTTTGTACGAAACATTTAAGATTATACATGGTAATGCATTCATGTTTTAATCCACATTGTACTGTTATCCCTACGTGTTATATACACGATGTATGTCAACGCAGATCAACAGCAAGCCAAACTCGTTTTTCACGAGCCAGGAAACCGAGCGTCCTGCTCCTTTATTTAGGTCTTCCAGACAGCTTACAGTTGTTTATAACTGTGGCTCGAAGCTCAATGAAAAGCCCGAATGAAAAGCCATTGCTTTCGGAGGTGTAGGATAAGGGTTTAACACACAGGAGGAACGTTTTCAGACATTCGCCGGCAGGTTAAGCTCTCTGCTTTTTTTTTCTTTTCTCTCTCTCGATGTCCGTTTCTTCTACCCACAAATCCTAGCGGCAACTGGCTGCGCTTTCAACATAAAATGTGAGTGAATCACTACTAACAGTACAGAAATTATTTTTAACACGATAACCATTTTTTAACAGGAATCACTACAAATGAATTATGACATCTATTATAAATTTATGAACTATCTCTCAACTCTATAAAACACACACTACTGAGGGCAGAACACACATGCTGGTGTGTTTTTGATGTTCTCAGTGTAGTTTACCCAGAAGTGAATTACAGTTTGATGACTTGCATGATTTTATTTAATGCATTGCCATGCTTCCCATACTTGTTTTATGTAATGAGATGGAATGGAATGAAATGGAAAAAAAGTCAAACTGTTGTGTTCACATTTTATTAAAGTGTTTTTCATACTTAAATGAGTTGTTTATCTTTTTTACAGCCGCTTCATATTGGTGTGAGAATACTGATTTTCTGGACATGTAAAATCAAGTGTTTGGAGAGACTTGTGAGATTCTACTTACAGTGCACATCTCCCATGTGTTGGTAAATTACTCGCTCTTATTTTGTCTCTGTACTCAAAGTCAAAATGTTTCTGTAAGTTACCTGACTTGTATACAGATTAGTTTGATTTTAAAATAGTTTTTACAGGAACAATCTTATTATTTAAAAAATCATATTCAGTGTCTGCCTCTAAAGGACACTCTTTTCCATGAAGTGATTCCCTGTCAACATCATCAGACTTAATGTTATTCCAAATATTGATCCAAAACAAGATTCCAAACAATTTTAACCAAGCCAATACTTATACTGCAATACTATATGAAATGTACAATACTAACTTACTTTTACTGAAGCTGTAAAAGTGTTTTACATGGACGGGAAATGTCTCTGCCCTTCCATCTGTGGTTCTGACTAATCATCTGACTGACAGGAGTTCTCTTATCAAGGGCCTCAGCTGTCTGGACAGCCTGATGGCTTCAGCAGCATTACCACCTATTTCAAGATGATGTTCCTCCATGATCATAACACAGAGCTCATAAAGGTCTGAATCACATGGAATGCCAGTTTTCCAAAGACAAATGTCCTCTTCTAGAATAATGTCAAGTTTGTCATAGTCCACTGGCTGGAGATCGTCTCGTGCCTGGTGCAGCTCTGGTGCAAAGTACATGAGGAAAGGCTTTCCATGATACAAGTCACGACCATTGCCACCTGGCCGGATCCGATGGCTGTCCCACATTCTCACCACAGTGTGACTGGCGCCTAGCGGCTGCCCTGGCCTTGGATGTGCTCTGCAGAGCGTGCCCAAATGCCAAGTCACGTTTCGTTACCTTGTATTCATACATGTGTAATGACAATAAAGTTGAATCTCATCTCATCTCAGTGTCCAGTTCTTCCTGTAAAAAAATGACTCATTGAAAGTTTGAAAAATGAAGACATTATAATATCACCATCATTCACATCACAAGCTCAACAAATGCAAATTTTGTTAATAATTCAATAACAATAATTACTTGGAATATTCTTGTTTTGCATATTAATATTTATTCTACCTAGCCTCCGTGTGTGTGTGTGTGTGTGTGTGTGTGTGTGTGTGTGTGTAGTAACTAGTTACATGTACTCAAGTAACTTCAGAAATGTGTTCTTTTGTCAGTAGCTTTATTGGAGGAAACTCTTTACACTTACTTGAGTACATTTTTCAGAAAAACACCTGCTATGTACGGTAAAATAGCTGGGTGAAGGATGAGGCCAGATGACAGGGTGAACACAGCTTTACTGTTGGAACGTAGAATGCGGTAACACAGCAGGCACCTGGCAGAGGGCACCGGTCAAAGAGGCCACAATATGGATGCCCTCTGCCTTATACAGGGCGGTGCGATGACTTGACGTGAAGTGCACGTCACCACACCACACTTCACAATAATGTGCCATTTTCATAAATAATAACACCTACTTTTACTAAAATGCATTTGGTCACTCTGAGTTACTTTTCACTGATTATGATTCTTTATAATGTAAAAAGTGTAATGATTACATCTTTAGGTCATTTTAGTGAATTCTGTTTCATTAAATATAATTTCACTCATCATTTTATTGCCTTCAGCTTAGCACTGAAATCATTGTTCTATTATGGCTTTGCCAATTTATGAGTACAAGTTGCAAGTATATCTTTTTTAAAAAAGTCACAATTTTATCACAAACTGTTTCAAATTTATTAGATAAAAGACAGTACAGTTTTATTAAATACACACAAATTTAGGAATAAAACAACAAAGATTAATGAAACAAGTAATAAATTTACATGAAAAATGTCTGAAATTATTGAGGAAAAAAACTCAGCAGTTTATAAGGATAAAGTTTCAAATGCACAACAAAAATTCATACAAATTGTGAAAAGGAAAACAACTGTAGGATTAAATAAAAGTCTAATTAGTTTGAAAAATATTTCGAATTTACAAGGAAAAGGTAGTAAATCTACAGGAAAAGATACATAAATTTAAGAGACAAACCTCTCAAACTGGCAAGTGTAAAGTTGTAGTCACTTATGTAACTTTTTAAACAGGAAGCTATTTCTTACTTAGGTGATTTTTTTTTCAGGAAGGGGGGGCAGGGGTGCTTTCACTTGTATTTGAGTAATTAATATAAGGTAAGGCTACTTTTACTTGTAATTTAATGCATTTTTTCTTACTAATCTCTGGCTCCTCTACCCACCTCTAGTCGTGTGTGTGCGTAAATGTGAGGGAGGGCAGTCACTGAGGATAAGATGAAGGAAGCAGAACTGAATGAGACACTTGTCCACAAGATCTCCATTGAAGTCGCCCACTGACTGGAACTCCATGAACAAGTCTCTCCAGTAGTCTGCGTTCTGTCTTCCATAGATTCCCCACCAGCTTTCAATCCTTTGATTAGCAGTACTTTTTCCTTGAAGGACACAAGGCCCATGAACTAAGCCATTTTCATCCTCACGCAGAAAACGTCGGACTCTATTGACGTGCACAGTCTCGGTGCCAAGATCCGATCTGATTATTTTTGGGCAGCCTCCCAGCTCACTAACAGCACCAATGAAATAGGCTGCAATAACCTCAGGTTTACTGTTTGTGATGTTTGCTTGCATCCAGATGATATGGCGTGAAAAACCATCAATGCACCCATTAACTCCGATGCCAAACGGTGTGAGTTTATCATATGAGTCCATGTGCCAAATGTAATTTGGTCCCGGGACACTGTAGTGCCTTCTTGTGAGTCTCCTAGTCCTTCTCTCTTGTATACCTTCTGGGTCCAGAAATGACTGCACTGCATACACCATGTTCCTACTGACCCGCAGTCCTGCCGATCTGCATCTCAGTCATCATTTGGTATCCATGGAGATGCCCTGGGGCGCGAAGCTGGTCAGTGATGTTGTTAATGATGACATCAGGCTCACTTAGAACTGCTGCGCTCTACCCGAAGCGATTGCCAAGCTAACGCTAGTTAGCTTAACGCTGGCCCCAGTGCGCCACCTAACTCCGACACAAAGCGACTCAGTCCCCGGTGAGGGCTTACCGGAGGAACCAACCGAGGCGGCAGTTGGGAGCTCGGGCGCGGCGTTGGTGAGAGACGGGGGCCACCTGGACCCAGCAAAACAATAGCCTGAGTCGGAGCCCAATTGCGAGGCCCAGCTGAGGAACTACCAGACTGACGGCGGTTGGTGACGGGGCCTAGCGGAGGTGCCACCTAGGCAGACGGTGGCAGGCGGCGGTGATCAGCGGCGGTGATCAGTGGAGTTCGGCTGCGCCGGCGGTGTGCGGCATAACTGGCCAGGCAGACGGCGGCCAGTTATGAGTGCCACCAGGTGGCGGCGGCGATCAACGGCGGTGATCTGCGGAGCTGTGCAGCGTTACTTGGCGGAGGAGCTGTGCAGGAGCTCGGTTGCGGCGGATCCAGCAGCGGCCGGGCTAGTTGAGGCCTAGCCGGATTCTCTGTTTATTTCTATCCACAGGTCAGTAAAATGCCACCAAAAAAAGAGGAAATGGAAGAAATTAAAAAATCTCTGAACTTTATGTCAGAAGAATTGGCCAAATTGACTAGCCAGCAGGCCAAAATAATAGGCCTAATACAAGATGTACAAGCCCTACATTTAATAATTCAAGAAAAAGACAAAAAAATTATGGACCTGGAGCAACACGGGCGTCTTTTGGAGCAACGCGTCGAGGATCTTGAACAAGGTTCTCGTATTGATGACCTAGTTATAAGTGGACTAGACATCAGATATCAGTCATACGCCCATGCCACAACAGGACTGAATGGTGAAGATGCTCCCATGAGTGAATCAGTGTCCTTAGAAAATCAAGTGCTTCAGTTCCTTAATAATAGAGAAATTAAGGTAGAAGCCAATGCAATCTCAGCCTGTTATGCTCTACCGAAGAAAGATAACAAAACAAAGAAATCAATTGTGATGCGCTTTGTGAACAGAAGGGTAAAGAATGACATACTGAGGCAGGCCAAAAAGCTAAAGGAAACTCAAGTTTACCTAAATGAACACCTGACAAAAAAAAAAACGCTGAATTAGCACGGCAGGCACGGATGCTGAAAAAACAAAATAAGATACAGGCAACCTGGACAAGAAATTGTAGAATTTGGATTAAACTAAATGGAACACCTGAGCAAGCAAGGAGTATAATGATCAGAGATGCTACTGACTTAAATAAATACAGATGAACACCGATTAAAAAAATTATGAGTCAATGATAATCCATATTCATACACACGATAAGAATAGTTCTTTTGATACACCATGCCAAAGTACTTTAAAAAAAATAAGCAAAATAAACAAAAACTTATGATCGACTTGAGTAGACGTCAATTATCCCCAGCTGGAAGAAGTCATCTGACACAGAGTGAGGAAACTCAAACTCTGAAAATATGCCACTATGCTGAACATAAACCACAAGAGATGGAGAATGATATTGATCCTGATAACCACTTTTTCAATAATATTCACAACCACTGTGAATATTACACTGAAAAGCAATTCAAAAGTCAAGTGCAATTAGATGGTAAACTGTCAATAATACACTTCAATAGCAGAAGTCTTAACAAAAACTTTCCACAGATTCAGGACTATTTAAAACAGCTAGACAGAAAATTCACAGCTATAGCAGTCTCTGAAACCTGGCTTAATGAAGATCAGGCTCCCCTGATGGCAATAGAGGGATATCAGATGTTTTATATTAACAGAACTCAAAAAAAGGGTGGTGGTGTTGCACTGTATATTGATGACCTGTATAGGTGTAAGCTTGTAAATGAAATGTCCTTTGCACTACCAGGGATTTTGGAATGTGTTACTGTTGAGATTGACCAAGATAAAACAAAAAATCTAATCATAAGCTGCATATATAGAACGCCGGGAACTTGCATTGAGACATTCAGAGATAAATTAGTCGAGCTGTACAATAATATTACTAGTAAGAAAATGGTAGCAATTTGTGGAGATTTCAATATTGATTTATTGAATCCACATCAACAAAATGTAGTTACAGAGTTCATGAACTCTATGTACAGCATGAGTCTATATCCCACAATAACACATCCCAGTAGAATCACAGTTCACTCTGCTACACTTATTGACAACCTGTTTGTCAATGTTATTGATAAGAAAATAGAAAGTGGATTATTGATGAATGATATAAGTGACCACTTGCCAACCTTTGCACTTATCCATGGCCACACGGGGCCCAACGCAGAAAAAATTTCAAAATCGTTCAGACACAAATCACCAAATGCAATCAATTCTCTTAAAGAGGACTTGCTGAAGCAAGACTGGACAGAAGTCTATGTATCAGATGTAAATGAAGCCTATGACACATTTATAAACATTGTAACCACTCATTATGAAAAAAACTGCCCATTAGTAAAAAAAAAGCTTAAACACAAATTTGCTGATAAGCCATGGTTAACCAAAGGACTACAAAAGGCGTGTAAAAAGAAAAAAATATTATATAAAGCTTTCCTAAAGAAAAGGACAAAAGAAGCAGAGCAGCGGTATAAAACATACAAAAATAAGTTAACATATATAATAAGATGTAATAAAAGAGACTATTACAGTAAAGAACTGGAGAAAAACAAAGACAATATTAAAAATACATGGACAATACTCAACAGTATCCTTGGAAATAAAAGCAGAAATACAAGCTACCCAACTAATATTCCAAAAAATAATAAAACGACTCAGAGTGTGAATATAGCTTCACCTGCAGATGAATTTAATAATTTTTTTGTTAACATTGGACCTAAACTGGCCCAAGAAATACCCACTACGGTGCCTGCAGGTGATACAATATGCAATAACACTGCTGAAAAAGACTCCATCTTCATAAAGAACACAGACGAAAGAGAGGTCATTGAAATTGTTAAATCGTTCAAAAGTAAAACATCTACGGACTGTGATGGTATTGACATGCTATTAGTCAAAACTGTTATCGAATGCATAGTAAAACCACTGACGTATATCTGTAACCTGTCTCTCCAATCAGGTATATTTCCCAATGCAATGAAAATAGCTAAAGTAATTCTGATATACAAGACGGGCGACAGAGGGGAACTCTCAAACTATAGACCAATTTCACTATTACCGCAATTTTCCAAGATACTTGAAAAAATATTCTATGAGAGAATTGACAACTTCATACTGAAGAATGATTTATTGTGTGAGCAGCAATATGGGTTCAGACACAAGAGGACAACTGCATATGCCCTAATGGAATTTACAGAAAAAATATCAACAGCCATTGAAAATAAAGAGTATTCAGTTGGAGTATTCCTAGATCTTAAAAAAAGCATTTGATACAGTAGATCACAATTTATTATTAAAGAAACTACAAAATTGTAGTATTAGAGGGGTAGCCCTGTCCTGGTTAAGTAGTTACTTAAAGAATAGATATCAGTATGTATGTGTTAGCAACAAAAACTCACAGTTACTGAAGGTCACCTGTGGAGTCCCACAGGGTTCAGTTTTGGGACCATTATTATTCAATATGTATATAAACGATATATGTAAAGTTTCAGAAAAAATGGACTTAATATTGTTTGCCGATGACACTAATCTGCTATGCAGTGGAAACAATTTGGAACAACTTCTGGATACACTCGGAAAGGAATTAGGAAAGCTTAAACAGTGGTTTGATTCAAACAAATTAATGCTCAATTTAGGTAAGACAAAATTTATAGTCTTTAACAACCATCACAACAACCCAGTACCCAAACTCAGTGTAAATGGTGTAGAGATTGAAAGGGTATCTGAAACTAAATTTCTTGGAGTAATAATTGATAACAAACTGTGTTGGAAGTCACATATTAATTATATTAAAGGTAAAGTATCCAAATCAATTGCAATATTACACAGAGTGAAATATTTGCTGAATCAACCCACACTATACACCTTGTATCATTCATTAATACTCCCATACATGACATATTGTAATGAAGTATGGGGAAATACATATAAAACAAACATATATCCACTCTTTATGCTTCAAAAGAGAGCTATTAGAATAATAAACAAAGCAGCTTACAGGGAACCAACAAACCCACTTTTTCTTAAACAAAAAACTCTCAATTTGAAAGATCTGGTTGACTTTAAAACCGCAATAATAATGTTCAAAGTGAAGAATTTATCACTGCCCTCAAATATCCAAAAGTTATTCCAAACAAGGGAGAAACGATATCACTTCAGAGGAACATGTACTATATTTCAAAAGCCTACAGTGAGAACAACCACCAAGCAACACTGTATTTCAGTGCAAGGAGTCAGATTATGGAACGATTTTGGACCTGAATTAAAATCATGTACAACGCTTGGACAATTTAAACAAAAACTAAAGGAAGAAATACTCCAAACATATTTACAAGACGACATGTAAACTCACATAAGATTGACATTTCCAGCCTGTGTTGTGTTGTAGCTTAGTTTTTTTTTTTTTTCTTTTTTTTCTCTGTGACATTTTGTCTTAGATTTGTTTTTGAATAGTAACTGCTTAACTTAGCCTAGCTTAGTTTTCTTTTTTCTCTCAGTCACATTTTGTCTTAGCTTTGTTTTAAATTGTAATCGCTCTTGTCTTGTTTTCTCTTTTTTCTCTTTTGAATTCTTGGATGGAATATGGATGGGCAATATAAGCTGCGGCTTCAGCCATCACCCATTTTGGATAACTCACGTGGAATTGTATAGTAGGAGGAGTCTTTGTCTAATTTGACCTTGTTGTTATACAGTTTCTTTTAACCTGTACTGTACTATCCGAAATAAATTCATTCATTCATTCATTCATTCACTTAGATTGCGCCGCCGATAAAGCTGAAGTCTCGCTAAGACTCTTCTTAAATGACACACACTGATGTATATATTGTCTGTAACAGCAAGGCGTAGTGCTATTTCATCTTGCGTCAGACCTTGATTGAATAAATTTGTGATGCATTGATCCATATTGTAACGTCGGGGCTGTGTTAAGGGGGTGGGGATTTTCCCGGCATGCTTTGCCAGAAGAGGACGTTATATTCATGTGTGTTAAAATGTTATTACTGTGTCATTATGTTGCTGTGTCAGACACAGCAGTGTTGTAGGTAGAATCAGAACAAGACTGATCATGTGTTGTGCAACCCTTATTGAAACAGAGGTCTGTGAGAATGACCTCCCCTCCTGTCTGTGTTGAAGGGTGTGTTTCAATAAAGTCTGTTTCGTCGCAACCATCTTCTCCTTTTCTTGTGTGAACCCCTAATACGTCACACTGGTGTCAGGAGTGGCATCATGGAGCAGATGGAAGCCAGGATCAGAACGGAGATCCAACAGCTGGAGCGACTCATTACTCAGCTGGCAATGGACGACAGAGCTGAGACACCGACCCCCGGAGTTGCTTGCCGGGATGAACGGAGCAGTGGACCCGACGGGACCAGCGTACCCCGCCTTCTGCCTTTTTCAAGGCAGGGCGGGCTGAGCAGAGCAAACCAGCCCCGCTCCCCACCCTTTTCAGGGCAGGATGGGCCGGCAATTCCACTGCGACCAGGAGTGGCAATTGACCAAGAGGCGACGGTCCCACACATCCGGCAGGGGGCCAAGGTTCCCCGCCTTAACGGTGAAATCCTGTTGGACGACTACCTGGTCCAGGTTGAACTGACTGCTGTGCTGAACAGCTGGCCACCCGGAGAGACCGCCGTGCAAGTTGCGCTGGCCCTGGAGGGAAGGGCTCTTCGCACGCTGGCCGATCTCCGGCCCGAGGAACACTGCAGCTGGCCAGCGATACAAGGAGCGCACTGGAGGCGGTTTGGGAGAGCGGCCAACACTGAGCACGCAGAGGAACAGCTGGCCAACCGCCGGCGAGGCAGCTGGGAGAGCCTGGGAGTCTACGCAGCGGACATATGGCTGCTGACACGACGCAGCTACCCGGATTTTGAGCCAGAAGTAGTGGAGAAGCTCGCCCTCCAGAACTTCATCCGGGGTCTCCGGCTGGCCCAGCTCCAGAGCCACATCCGGATTAACGCCGCAAGCAGCTGGGAGACGGCTGTGGCAGAAGCAGAGCAGGTGGAACCGCTAATGGATTGTACAGCTGATGCATCGGCACCGAAACAGAGAGCCTTCCAGGCCACGGCTGAGAGCGAGGAGGAGGAGGAGGAGGAGCTGCGGCAGACCACGGAGAAGACGGCCGCAGCGTCGCGAGGAAGGGTGCTTCCGCTGTGGGGAGCCAGGACACATCGCGCGGTACTGCCCTGCACCCACCCCACGACAAACCGATGAGCTGTCACCGCATGTGGGCCAAATTGGACACTCGCCAGGGATGTACCTACAGTGCAGCCTGGACAACACGCCTATCCGGGCCTTGATCGACACCGGTTCTACCATCTCCTTGGTCTGACCCGGTGTGCTGCCAGCCACGGACGAGACGGCACCGCAGGGGTGGGAACCCACCGGGCGCTGCGTCACCATAGCTACCGGTGAGCGCACCAGATTGGGAGGGCGAAGAGTTCTTGTGGTGGGGGTGGCCAGCCAGAACACAAACCACCTGCTCTGGCTGGCTGACATCCAAGACCCCTGCATTATTGGACTCGATCTGCTCGCAGCGTGGAGCGCAAAGACCGACACCGCCAGATCGTCCCTCCTGCTGGGAACTCGGACTCTCACGCTCTGCAGCGGGACCGAGAGGAGGAACCCGGAGGCCTGCGTGATCGAGGGACTGCTAGGACGGACTGAACTGGGCGGGCCACCGCAAGAACTGAACACAACGGCGCCACCAGCACGAGCAGAGGGAGCACAATCACAGATAGAGACAGCAAGGGGGAGGGTCACAGCGGAGCGGGTCAATGTGTCAGCAGAAACGCAGCAGGCAGTCGAGGAATTGTTCCAGCAGAGCTGCAGCGGGCTGGAATCGGGACAGACACGCCAGCTGCGGGAGCTGTTTGACTGTCGTCACTGCCAGCGGGCAGAGGATCGAGACCAGGCCGTCCCATGGGCTGCTGCTCTCTGGACTACTGTGAGCAAGTATAACACAGTGGCACACAGTTCCCCTCGGATAATCAGGCAGCTCCCCCCAGCGATGACGTCACAGAGGCCCTCGGTGCGCAACAGCTGCAGAGCGAGCAGGACAGAGATCCAGTCATTTCCCGGGTTCGGCAGTGGCTGGATGCGGGCCAGCGGACCGCCTGGGAGGCCCTGGCAGCTGCGGGGAGCTGGCAGAAGCGGGCATATGACTCCTGCTGCCAGGAGGGGGACTTTGCACCAGGAGATCGAGTTTGGGTTTTCTGTCCGGAGCGGAAAAGGGGACGGTCACCAAAACTGGCGAGCCATTGGTTGGGACCGTGTGTGGCCCTACAGAGACTGTCGGATGTTGTGTACAGGGTGAGGTTAAAGAAAAGGGACTGGGTTGTGGTACTCCACCGTGACCGTCTCGCCCCATACCAGCCATCTGCCCCGCGGGTGGTCGAGCTGGAGCCTTGACCCCGACCAGATACTCCGACCGAAGCACGGATGAACACTAGCGGGCCTGTACGTGCTGGTCGTCGACAGGCCCCCCGACACCTGGGCGGATTAGTGTTGGACTTGTGAGCCGGACTTTTGTTATTCTGGGGACAGAAACCAGTCCAGGGGGGGACAGTGTAATGTCAGGGCTGTGTTAAGGGGGTGGGGATTTTCCCGGCATACTTTGCCAGCAGAGGACGTTATATTCATGTGTGGTAAAATGTTATTACTGTGTCATTATATTGCTGTGTCATTATAATGACACAGCAGTGTTGTAGGTAGGATCAGAACAAGACTGGTCATGTGTTGTGCAACCCTTATTGAAACGGAGGTCTGTGAGAATGACCTCCCCTCCTGTCTGTGTTGAAGGGTGTGTTAAGTCTGTTTCGTCGCAACCATCTTCTCCTTTTCTTGTGTGAACCCCTAATATGTCACAATATTCCTGCTCATCTCACACTGTAACAGCTACTCTGAACTGACTCGCCCTGTTAATGAACAGCCCACAAGCGTGTTCTATTGTTTTCTCGAGATCTCGGGAAAACAATGAAAATAAAGAGTATTGGGACGTAGAGGGGGTTCACACAAGAAAGGAGAGATGACTGTGACGAAACAGGCTTTATTTAAAACACACCTCCTCAACACAGACAGGAGGGGAGGTCATTCACACAGACCTCCGTCTCACTAAGGGTGACACAAACGCATGATCAGTCACTGCTCTGACTCTTCTTATAACGCAGTTATAATGACACTGCAATAACACTTTAGAGCACACGAATGATAACACCCTTTGAATCCTCCTCTGCCAAAGCCGGGAGAATCCCCGCCCCCTTAACACAGCCCCGATGTTACACTGCCCCCCCGGACTGGTTTCTGTCCCCAGAATAATAAAAGTCCAGTTCAAAAGTCCAACACGAATCTGTCCAGGTGTCGGGGCGGCCTCCGTTGTCGACAGCCAGCACGCACAGGCTCGCTAGTGTTCATCTGTGCCTCGCTCTGAGTATCTGGCTGGGGTGAAGGCTCCGACTCGACCACCCGAGGGGCGGATGGCTGGTATGGGGTGAGACGGTCATGGTGGAGTACAACGACCCGGTCCCTTTTCTGCAGCCTCACCCTGTACACCACATCCGACAGTCTCAATAGGACCACGCACAGTCCCGACCAGTGGCTCGCCAGTTTTGGTGACAGTCCCCTTTGTCGCTCCAGGCAGAAAACCCAGACTCGGTCTCCGGGTGCAAAGTCCCTCCCCTGGCAGCGGGAGCCATATGCCCGCTTCTGCCAGCTCCCCACTGCTGCCAGGGCCTCCTGAGCCAGTCCGTGCACCGTGTGGAGACGTTCCTTCAAGCAAAACAAATAATGCAACCCCGGTCTGCCCTCCACCTCCGGCTCCGGGGGGGGGGGGGGGGTGCCAAATCCACCAGTGTGCACAGCTCATGTCCAAACATCAGCACTGCAGGAGTGCACCGGGTGGATTCCTGTGCTGCCGTCTGGTACGTCCACAGAACAAAGGGGAGATGCAGGTCCCAGTCTCGCTGTCGCTGGTCCACTAGGACAGCTAGCTGGGTGGAGAGGGTCCGGTTGAACCGTTCAACCAGGCCGTCGCTCTGTGGATGCAGTGGGGTGGTCCGGGTCTTCCGGATGCCCAGCCGCTTGCAGACCTCCCCGAAGACCTCTGCCTCAAAGTTCTGACCCTGATCGCTGTGCAGCTCCTCCGGTGCGCCAAACCGACAGAACAGCTCGTCCACCGGTTTTGATGCTGTGATGGCGGCGCTCTGATCAGGCACCGCGTACAACTCTGGCCATTTGGTGAAATAATCCATTGCAACCAGCACGTAGTAGTTGCCCCGGTTCGTGGTCGGGAAAGGGCCCAGAATGTCCACCCCTACCCGCTCCATCAGTGCTCCCACCCAGTACTGCTGCAAGGGAGCGTGGGATCGCTGAGTCAGCCCCTTCTGAGCCGTGCAGGTGTCACAGCGATGGATGTGGAGCTCTACATCCTGATGATATCCGGGCCAGTAGAACCGGGCTCGAAGACGCTGCAGAGTCTTTGTCACCCCGAAGTGGCCCGCTCCTACCACCCTGTGGACCAGCCGGAGTACGTTGGGCCGGGACCGCCAGGGAACCAGCAGCTGTCAGACGTGACGCTGCCCAGCTGGAGTCTGCCACTGCCGATACACAACACCCTCGTGACAGCGGAGATTGGCCCACTGGGAGTGTAGGGCCTTGGTCTCTGGGTCCAGCGCAGATACAGCCTCCCAGGCGGGCCACTGGCCCGCGTCCAGCCACTGCCAAACCCGGGAAATGACCGGATCTCTGTCCTGCTCGCTCTGCAGCTGCTGCACACCGAGGGCCTCTGTGACGTCATCGCTGGGGAGCGCTGCCTGATTATCCGAGGAGGAGCTGTGCGCTGCTGTGTTATTCCTGCTCACAGCAGTGTGGAGAGCAGCAGCCCGTGGGACGGCTTGATCTCGATCCTCTGCCCGCTGGCAGTGATGACAGTCCTCTGCCGCGCAGGGACACCGAGACAGCGTGTCAGCGTTGGCATGGAGGCGGCCTGCCCGATGCACAATCTGAAAATCATAATCCTGCATTGCCTCCAGCCATCTCGCAAACTCTCCATCCGGCTCTTTAAAGTTCAGTAGCCAGGTCAGGGAAACGTGATCCGTCCTGAGCTGGAACCTCCCCCCGTACACATACGGGCAAAAATGGTGAAGCCCCTGGATGACAGCCAACAGCTCTCTGCGAGTAACACAATAATTCCTTTCGGCTTTGCTGAGAGTGCGGCTGAAAAAAGAAACTGCCTGCTCTCCGTGTTCTCCCTCCTGGGATAACACCGCCCCGACGCCCTGGTTGCTGGCATCCGTGTCCACGATGAAAGGGCGGCTCGAGTCGGGATACTGCAGGATGGGGGATCCGATGAACGCTGAGCGAAGCTGGGAAAAAGCAGCAGCACCGTTCTCACTCCACTGAAATGCATGTTCTTTCTGTATCAGCTGATGCAGCGGGCTGGCGATGGTGGCGAAGCCTTTCACAAATCTCCTATAATAGAAGGCCAGTGCAAGAAAACTCCGTAGCTCTCCCACATCCCGCAGCACTGGCCAGTTTCTCACCGCTGCCACTTTCTCAGGATCGGTGGCGACTCCTGCTGCGCTGATGAAGTGGCCCAGGAAGGTGGTCTCCCGCCGAAATAGGTGGTATTTCCGTGGGTATAGCCGCACCCCAGCCTGTTGGATGGTGTCCAATACTTCCAGGAGGTTGGACAGGGTGCTGTCAAAATCAGCTGCGTGAACCAGCAGGTCATCCAGATAAACAATGCAGTGGCTCCGGGGTACGTGAGCCAACACTCGCTCCATCAGATGTTCAAAAGTGCCCGGGGCGTTGCAAAGTCCAAACGGCATCACTTTTAATTGATACAGTCCCTGTCCGACGGAGAAGGCTGTTTTCTGGTGGGCCTCAGGTGACAGCTCTACCTGCCAATAGCCGCTGCGGAGGTCCAGCGAGCTGAACCAGCTGGAGCCGGCAATGTGATCCAGCGCATCATCGATGCAGGGCATGGGGTAGGAATCCTTGCGGGTGACGTCATTCAGGCATCGTAATCCACACAGAACCGCCACGAACCGTCCTTCTTCCTAACCAGCACCACTGGCGATGCCCAGGGGCTGCTGGAGGGCTCAATAATGTCCGCCTCCAGCATTTCTCATACTTTTTGTTCTGCTGCTGCCCACCTTGAAAAAGGCAGATGGCGTGGGCGGAGCCGGATCGGCCTGGTCTCACCAGTGCTGATCCCGTGCTGCACCAAGCTGGTATGGGTGCATTCCTCATCCTTCACAGCGAAGACGTCCATGTAGCAGTCCAATAGCTCCTGCAGCTGGCATCTCTGTCCCGATTCCAGTCTGCTGCAGCTCTGCTGGAACAATTCCTCGACCGCCTGCTGCGTCTCTGCTGACACATTGACCTGCTCCGCTGTGGCCGTCCCCCTTGCTGTCTTTATCGGTGATCATGCTCCCTCTGCTTGTGCTGGTGGCACCGTTGGATTCAGTTCTTGCGGTGACCCGCCCGGTTTGGCCTGCCCTGGTGGTCCCTCAATCACGCAGGCCTCCGGGTTTCTCCTCTGGGCCCTGCTGCAGAGCGTGATGGTCCGAGTTCCCAGCAGGAGGGACAATCTGGCGGTGTCAATTTTTGTGCTCCACGCTGCGAGCAGATCGAGTCCAATAATGCAGGGGTCTTGAATGTCAGCCAGCCAGAACGGGTGGTTTGTGTTCTGGCCGGCCACCCCCACCACAAGAACTCTTAGCCCTCCCAGTCTGGTGCGCTCACCGGTAGCTGTGGTGATGCAGCATCCGGTGGGTTCCCACCCCTGCGTTTCTGTCTCATCCGTGGCTGGCAGCACACCGGGTCGGACCAAGGAGATGGTAGAACCGGTGTCGATCAGGGCCTGGATCGGCGTGTTGTCCAGGCTGCACTGTAGGTACATCCCTGGCAAGTGTCTAATTCGGCCCACACGTGGTGACAGTTCATCAGGGAAAATGTCTGTGGGAGGTAGCAGGTCCCCGTCCATGCCACCTTGTTCTAGCTTAACGTTGGCGAGGGGCTGGTTTATTGTTGGGGTGGGTGCCAGGCAGTATCGCACGATGTGTCCTGGCTCCTTGCAGCGGACGCACCCTTCCCCACGCCGCTGTGGCCATCTTCTTCGTGGGTGCACCGCTGTGGTCTGCCGCAGCTCCTCCTCCTCGCTCTCAGCCTTGGCCTGGAAGGCTCTCTGTCTCGGTGCCGATGCATCAGCTGTACAATCCATTAGCGGTTCCACCCACTCCGCTTCTGCCACAGCTGTCTCCCAGCTGCTCGTGGTGTTAATCCGGATGTGGCTCTGGAGCTGGGCCGGGCGGAGACCCCAGATGAAGTTCCGGAGGACGAGCTTCACCACTACGGCTCGAAATCCGGGTAGCTGCGCCGTGTCAGCAGCTGTATGTCCGTTTCGTAGGATCCCAGGCTCTCCCGGCTGCCTCACCGGCAGTTGGCCAGTTGTTCCTTGGTGCGCTCAGTGTTGGCTGCTCTCCCAAACCGCCTCCAGAACGCTCCTTGTAGTGCTGGCCAGCTGCGGTGCTCCTCGGGCCGGAGATCGGACAGCGTGCAGACAGCCCTTCCCTCCAGGGCCAGAGCAACCTGCACGGCGGTCTCTCCGGGTGGCCAGCCGTTCAACGCAGCAGCCAGCTCGACCTGGACCAGGTAGTCATCCAGCAGGGTTTCACCATTAAAGCAGGGAACCTTGGCCCGCTGCCGAATGGGTGGGATGGTCGCCTCTTGGTCGATCGCCGCCCCCGGTCACGGTGGAATCGCCAGCCCGTCCTGCCCTGAAAAGGGAGGGGAGTGGGGCTGATCTGCTCTGCGCAGCCCGCCCTGCCTTGAGAAAGGCAAAAGGCGGGGTATGCTGGTCCCGTCGGGTTCGCTGCTCCATTCGTCCCGGCGAGCAGCTCCGGGAGTTGGTGTAGCAGCTCTGTCGTCCATTCCCAGCTGAGCGATGAATCGCTCAAGCTGCTGAATCTCTGCTCTGATCCTGGCTTCCATCTGCTCCATATCCCACTTCTGACACCAGTGTGACGTAGTGGGGGTTCACACAAGAAAGGAGAGATGACTGTGACGAAACAGGCTTTATTTAAACACACTCCCTCAACACAGACAGGAGGGGAGGTCATTCACACAGGCCTCTGTCTCACTAAGGGTGACACAAACGCATGATCAGTCACTGCTCTGACTCTTCTTATAACACTGCTGTGTCATTATGACGCAGTTATAATGACACAGCAAAAACACTTTAGAACACACAAATGATAACACCCTTTGAATCTTCTGCTGCCAAAGCATGCCGGGAGAATCCCCGCCCCCTTAACACAACCCTGACGTTACAGTATGTATGTATGTATGACCTAAACGAGCTTCCGTACCTCTCTGCTCAATCACTTCCTCGTTTCCTCCCTTCAGAGCTGCTCCTTGATAAAGGGTGGAAACGCCACGTCACTGCAGACCCACGTGATTGTGAGGAAGTGAAACTCAGAGGAGAAATGGTTCAGAGGAGAAATGGTTTAATACAGTTCATACAGTAGTTGTGTTGCCTGTGAACACAACTACTGGTGAAAAACACCATGTTAGCTGAGTTAGTGGAGGAGCTGAAGAAGACTGGACTCCTGGCTGCTCCTGGTGTCCACTGCTATGCTGGAGCAGAAGATGTGGCCTGTGATTTCTGCACGGGGAGAAAACTGAAAGCCATCAAGTCCTGTTTGGTCTGTCAGGTTTCTTACTGTGAGAAACACCTTCAGCCTCACTATGACGTTGCTCCATTAAAGAAACACAAGCTGGTGGAGCCCTCCAAGAACCTCCAGGAGAACATCTGCTCTCGTCATGATGAGATGATGAAGATCTTCTGCCATACTGATCAGCAGATTATCTGTTATCTCTGCTCCATGGACCATCTCAAAGGCCACGACATGGTCTGAGCTGCAGCAGAAAGGACTGAGAGGCAGAGAGAGGTGGAGGGGAGTCAACGAAACATCCATCAGAGGATCCAGGACAGAGAGGAAGATGTGAAGCTGCTTCAGCAGCTGGTGGAGGCCGTCAATCGGTCTGCTGATAAAACGGTGGAGGACAGTGAGAAGATGTTCTTTCTTTCAAAGGTCTTTTTATTATTATTAATTGAAGTATCAATACAATACAAAGTATTGGAAATTTTCATTTTTGTTTTAACCAAACAGTGCAAAATTAGAATTTAAAACTAACAAATGTGGATGCTTCAAAACACAAAAACCTTTAAATAAACAATAATAATAAAAAATACAAAAAAAAAGAAAAAAAAAGAAAAATTGTGTGTGTGAAGTGGGGGTGGGGTAAAGGGGATATGAGCTACTCAGAAACTATAATCGTGGGTCTTTCAAAGAAATCAAGAAACGGGCGCCATAATTTATAGAATTTGTTTTCAGAGCCACGAACTGTATATCTGATTTTTTCTAAGTCCAAACAGGACATTAGATCTTTTATCCACTGTAAATGTGAAGGGGCGAAGAGTCTTTCCACTTCAGTAATACAGCACGTCTAGCCAATAATAATGAAAATTTGAATACTTTTAATTTGGAATTTGGCAAGACAAGTTCTGGAGCCACACCAAAAAAATGGCGCATAATGGATCAGGTTTAATTTGATATTGCAGGACTTTAGACATAGTGATAAAAACAGAATGCCAAAAATTCATCAATGCAGGGCAGGACCAATACATGTGAAGCAAAGTGCCAGGAGCGCTACCACACTTTTCACAAGTTGGGTCTATATCCGAGTAAATACGTGCTAACTTAACCTTGGACAGGTGCACCCGGTGTACAATCTTAAATTGAATAAGAGCGTGACAAGCACACATTGATGCAGTGTGAACCTGGCCAAGAATAGAGTCCCACAGTTCATCAGTAAAAGTAAAATTAAGATCTTGTTCCCAATTCAATTTAATAACGGCCAGAGAAGAAGATTGTAAATTTGAAATTAAATTATATAAAACTGATATTACCCCCTTAGAAGTTGGTTTAACTAATAAAAAAATCATCTAGAGGAGCTGTTCGGAGCTCAGAGACAAAGTACAGGAACTTCTGACAGACACGTGGACAAACATCTCACTGATCGTCAATGTAGTCACTACATTGTAGTGGATGGTCTACAGCCACAACCAGAGCTGAAGACCAGAGCAGAATTCTTAAAATATTCACAGGAAATCACTCTGGATCCAAACACAGTAAACAGAGATCTGTTATTGTCAGAGGAGAACAGAAAAGTAACATTAACATTTCCACAACAGTCTTATCCTCCTCATCCAGAAAGATTCACTGATTTCTCTCAGGTCCTGAGCAAAGAGAGTCTGAGTGGACGCTGTTACTGGGAGGTGGAGTGGAGCGGGGACAGACTTGATGTAGCAGTCACATGTAAGAACATCAGCAGAAGAGGGAATGAAAGTCTATTTGGTTGTAATGACAAATCCTGGGCATTAGAGTTAAACAAAACAGTTTTACATTTATACACAACAGAATCCCAACTCCCGTCTCAGATCCTCGGTCCTCCAGGATAGGAGAGTTCCTGGACCACAGCGCAGGTCTTCTGTCCTTCTACAGTGTCTCTGAAACCATGACTCTCCTCCACAGAGTCCAGACCACCTTCACTCAGCCCCTCTATGCTGGACTTTGGGTTTGGGTTTGTGGAGCCACTGCTGAGTTAGTTAAAGTCAGCTAAACTGAAGTCAGTCCAGTGGTGGTGGTGTGGAGGAATAAACCTTCGTTCGCTCGTGTTGCTCATGGTGCATTCCGATCCAAACGCTGCACTCTCGTGTGGGTGCGAAAGATATAGACAATTCCCAGTCTCTGGAATCCACAGCACGGTGAGAGGGAGCAGACGGTCATTCTCCCTCAGTGTGGAGGTAAAAGATCAGGCGAGGGTCGCACCATGATGTGTGCTGAGGCTTCCCGTCCGGGTCCTCTCTGGGGTGTTCACCTGGTGTTCCATTCCTTGTCAAGGGTCACCAGTGTGGAGGAACAAAATAAGTTCAGGCGAGACATGGCGAGCTGAAGGTTTAAGAGTTTTATTCCTCCATCATCATGAGACACACTGCAGCACTGTGTGCTGTGTGTGCGCTTTCCTGAGTGTGCTTGTGAGGCATGTAAAGTCAGCTCTTTTATACAGACAAGAGAGAATGCATGGCACATTTACATATCGATATACATATCAGACAATACATATCAATCGCGTGATTAACTGGCACCAGACTTCCTCTGGTTGCTCCGGGGATGTATAACAATAGTCATTTTCTACCATTGGTCAGTACACATGATTAGCATGACACTGGTTGGCACAAAGATGCATGCATTCAGTCCCGTCTGACTGTCTCCTGTGGTTCTTTTGGTCGTGTGTCAATTGTCCTCTGCTTCCTCCAAGCTCCCTGCTGGGTGTGAGGAAAGCTCCAGAAGAAAATCCCAGAGGAATGTCTCCCTGCTGTGTTTAGTGTCACCACGGTGGGTTTAAATCTGTTTTTA
This sequence comes from Pholidichthys leucotaenia, assembly GCA_020510985.1. Lineage (NCBI taxonomy): Eukaryota > Metazoa > Chordata > Actinopteri > Cichliformes > Pholidichthyidae > Pholidichthys > Pholidichthys leucotaenia. Next base: position 27,917,340 of record CM035846.1, on the reverse strand, counting down.
ATTTTTATTTTCTCTCCATCGTTGTTGTGGCATTTCTGCAGAGATCAGCTGTCAGTCAAACACTGTGGGCGGGACCTGGACATCATCTAGTCCTTCTTTTAATCTTTTAGTTTTTTAATGTCAGACGTCTCATAACTGACAGTTTTTTTAATTTCTTGTCAACTTCTTCTCATGATGTTAAAATAACAAAGTGGTCTGTCAACATGGGTGTGTGGATAGTTTTGGTTTATTATTATTATCTGTGTAACTTTGTGACCTTTACATCTGTGAGCTGTTTTATCCGCAGCTCTGTCAGTGTCTACTTCACCATGGAGGCCGTCACTGCTCATGAGGATTTTTACTGACTAATGTGTTTCTCCACGTGAAAACGTAAACCGCTGTGTGCTCTAAATGACTGATTATGTGTGTTGTTGAGTTTGTGCACACCTTCATTTATCACATGTTTTGTTCTCCTCCCTTTGTTTAAACTGCTGCATATATAATCTGCTGTGGGCTGTTATAACTCTGTGATTATGGCGGTTATGATGCACGATTTTCTTCATTTATTGGGATTCTGAACTGAACAGACTGTTGATGAAATGAAATCACTGGACAGAAGTCATAGAAGACAGCTGATGGGTTCAGTCACGAATAAACTTTTTCTTTAAGACAAACCAAATATTTTCTTCTGTCTTCATCCCACGATCTCACCAAAACTTAATACACATTAATTTAAATCAGTTTTCTGTTTGTTCACCATTAGTTTTCATCTGAGTTTCCCAGGATTTATCTGGATTTCCTTTAAATCCTGTTAATATACCAGTCAACTGTGGCTCTTATACCACGGATCTCTAAGTTATGATGATGAATGACACATTTTTATTTAACTACTTCAGTCATGGTTCTATACTGAATCATTTGTTTCACTTCCAGCCTTATAATTATGTAGATAATATTGTAATATGTATAAACACTAATGATGTGCTTTGGTAAAAAATGGAACAAATCAGTTGAACATTTTTTTATACTTACTTGTGATTAATGGCTAAACTTGTGTAAAAGAATCAATGGAAAAAGTATTCTTTAAATGACATTTTCATTCCTACTTGTGACTCTCATGCAACAAAAATGCTGCTAGAGCAACATAAATCACTTGATAATCATGAATGTAAATGCAATTAAAATGTGACAATTCATGGCAGTGTGGCACACATATTTGAGTTGCTTAGGCTGCATATGTATATTACTGTTGCCCACGTTTCAGAATGAACAATAAGTCTGGGCCTCCTGGGGATAACAGGAGGATGTGAAATGTGATCTTTTGAGATGGCCTTGAGAGACTTCCTGACCACCAGGGTTTTGGGGGAGAGGAGAAGACCTGGGGGGTTATGTATTGTGTCTTGGGACTAAAGACAATGTGACTCTGTACTTTGATGTCCCAGGTATAAAAGGGACAGATGTGGGAGGAAGGGTCTCTTTTCTGTTTGAGAGGATGTTGGAGACACGTGATTGTTAATAAACCTGAATTGAGAAATAAATTCAGCCTCTTCATTTCACGCTCTCCACACTGGTGACCTTAAGACGTATAATGAGAAGAGACAATTCCCCCGAACCAGACTCGCCAGGGACCAGCCGGGCAAATGCAGTCTCAGTCAAGCTACCAGAATTCTGGCAGGACAACCCGGACTCATGGTTCCTCCTGGCCGAAGCCCAGTTCGCTCTCGGGGGAATAACAGCAGATGACACAAAGTTCTACCACGTCATCGCCAAACTCGACAGCCGCACAGCTCAACATGTGCGGAGCCTGGTGCAGCGCCCATCCACTGGCGACAAATACAGCGGGTTGAAAGCTGCCCTCATCCAGCGTTTCACTCCCTCAGCCCAGGAGAGAGCTGAGAGGCTCCTGGCCCTGCACGACTTGGGAGAACGCACGCCTGTTGACCTGATGGAAGACATGCTGAAGCTGAGAGGCTCAGATGACGGCGATTTCCTCTTCACTCACATCTTCCTGAGAACGCTACCGTCGCAGACGAGGGCGAACCTGGCGGGCTCTCAGTTCATGACCCAGCGGGACTTCCGCGCGCTAGTCCAGGAGGCGCAGCGGATCCTCAACGCCAGCGGACGGCACACGGCCACCGCAGCAGTGACAGACCTCGGCGCGACGGCCGGGAATGGCAGGGGGCCAGAGGCGGCGGAGGCAGAACCACCGGCAACGGCGGCGGTGAAGATCAAACATCGCGGAGGAGACGACCTCTGTTTTTACCATCGCCGCTTCGCAGAGGGGGCAAGCAAGTGTATACCACCGTGTCAGTTCAAGAGCTCGGGAAACGCCAGAACCGGGAGTCGGTAGCAGCTGCGGCCCTCGGTGAACAGAACAAGCTGCTCTACTTGACGGATGCGCGTTCTGGGAGGCAATTCCTCGTGGACACAGGCTCCCAAGTGAGTTTCATCACGCCAACCTATGCTGACCGGCTGGCAGGCCCCGGGAGTCATGGAGCATCAGCGGCGAATGGCTCGAGCATCAAGACCTTCTGTGAAAGGACTCTGCTTCTGTCCCTGCACTGCCGTACATATGAGTGGACTTTTATTATAGCTGCGGTGAGTTTCAACATGCTAGGTGCTGATTTTCTGTGCTCACATGGACTGTTGGTTGATCTTCCTAATAGGCGCTTGGTTAATGCACTCTCGTTTTACTCTATCCCTTGTGCAGCTCGAGTGACCCTGCCTACAGCACAAGCCAACGTCGCTACGGCAGGCGGTAAGTTCCACACCCTCCTCACTCAGTTTCCAGCACTCACAGTTCCCACATTTTCAGCAGCCGTCGCTAAACACGGAGTGGAGCACTTTATTACTACCGCTGGTTCCCCCGTTTTTGTAAAAGCTCGGCGCTTGGATGCAGCTAAACTGACCATAGCGCGCAAGGAGTTCGCCAACCTTGAAAAGTTGGGCATCATCCGGCGTTCGAATAGCCCATGGGCTTCCCCGCTCCACATGGTCCCTAAAGCTGATGGCTCGTGGCGACCTTGCGGTGATTTCCACAGGTTGAACAACGCTACAGCGCACGACCGCTACCCAATCCCCCATATTCAGGATTTTTCCGTTCAACGGGCGGGGGCGTGCATTTTTTCTAAAATAGACTTAGTCCGCGGGTACCATCAAGTCCCAGTACGCGCTGAGGACATTCCCAAAACAGTGGTAATAACTCCGTTTGGCCTTTTTGAATTTTTGCGCATGCCGTTTGGGCTTAAAGGCACCGCGCAGAGGTTCCAACGCATGATGGACGCGGTGTTGCGCGATCTCCCTTTTGTGTTCGTCTACCTGGACGACATTTTGGTAGCCAGCGCGTCCGAAGAGGAACACGAAAAACACCTCACGGTAGTTTTCCGGAGGTTGGGAGATCACGGGTTAATAATCAACCCAGCGAAGTGCCAGTTCGGGGTGACGCAGATTGATTTTTTGGGGCACCGCGTCTCTCCAGAAGGAGCGGTTCCGCTGCCTGACAAAGTGCGTGCAGTAACAAATTTTCCCCAACCACAAACAGTTAAAGCATTACAGGAGTTTTTGGGAATGGTGAATTTTTATAACCGTTTCCTCCCCCGCGCAGCGCAGCTCATGCAACCACTGTATGCCGCGCTTAAAAAACAAAAACCCTCAAATTCAATCGAATGGCCCCCCAAGCGGGAACGCGCATTCTCGGAGGTTAAAGCAGCCCTGGCGAACGCTGCGTTGTTGGCACATCCAGACCCAACGGCCCGCCTGGCGCTAACTACTGATGCATCAGACGTGGCCATAGGGGCGGTTGTGGAGCAGCATGTTGCTGGGGCTTGGCAGCCCCTTGCCTTTTTCAGCAGGACCTTGCGCGATGCAGAGCGAAAATACAGCGCGTTCGACAGGGAGTTGTTAGCGCTCCACTTAGCCATTCACCACTTCCAGTTCTGGTTGGAAGGTCAGCGTTTCACTGCGTTTGTCGACCACAAGCCGCTGACTTTCGCGATGGCCAAAGTTTCGGAGCCGTGGTCGGGCCGGCAGCAGAGGCAGCTGGCTGCAATTTCAGAGTTTACTACCGATATTCAACACGTAGCGGGTAAACTTAATGGAGTGGCAGACTGTCTCTCGCGCGCAGTGACTGCTCCAGTCCGCACGGAGGTAGATTATACTGCCATGGCCGCGGAGCAAAATAGCGGCGCGGAAGTACGCGCGGCCCCAGTCCCCGTGGGGATAGGTTATGCAGCCATGGCCGCGGATCAGGTTAGCGATGCGGACGTGTGCGCGCTCCAGTCTGGACCAACAGGGTTAAGGCTGGAGAGCAGGGTGCTGCAGGATGGTATGCCCCCCCCTAATTTGCGATGTCTCCACCGGACGACTGCGTCCGGTGGAGACATCGGACGCTTAGAGCCGTTTCACATCCCGGCCAAGAGGGATGTGAGCCGTTTCACATCTTTAAGAGGCTCCTCTGTCCTCCACTCGTTACCTGTATTAATGGCACCTGTTTGAACTCATTATCAGTATAAAAGACACCTGTCCACAACCTCAAACAGTCAGACTCCAAACTCCACTATGGCCAAGACCAAAGAGCTGTCAAAGGACACCAGAAACAAAATTGTAGACCTGCACCAGGCTGGGAAGACTGAATCTACAATAGGTAAGCAGCTTGGTGTGAAAAAATCAACTGTGGGAGCAATTATTAGAAAATGGAAGGCATACAAGACCACTGATAATCTCCCTCGATCTGGGGCTCCACGCAAGATCTCACCCCGTGGGGTCAAAATGATCATGAGAACAGTGAGCAAAAATCCCAGAACCACACGGGGGGACCTAGTGAATGACCTGCAGAGAGCTGGGACCAAAGTAACAAAGGCTACCATCAGTAACACACTACGCCGCCAGGGACTCAAATCCTGCAGTGTCAGACGTGTCCCCCTACTTAAGCCAGTGCATGTCCAGGCCCGTCTGAAGTTTGCTAGAGAGCATTTGGATGATCCAGAATAGGATTGGGAGAATGTCATATGGTCAGATGAAACCAAAATAGAACTTTTTGGTAAAAACTCAACTTGTCGTGTTTGGAGGAGAAAGAACACCATACCTACTGTGAAGCATGGGGCTGGAAACATCGTGCTTTGGGGCTGTTTTTCTGCAACGGGACCAGGACGACTGATCTGTGTAAAGGAAAGAATGAATGGGGCCATGTATCGTGAGATTTTGAGTGAAAACCTCCTTCCATCAGCAAGGGCATTGAAGATGAAACGTGGCTGGGTCTTTCAGCATGACAATGATCCCAAACACACCGCCCGGGCAACGAAGGAGTGGCTTCGTAAGAAGCATTTCAAGGTCCTGGAGTGGCCTGGCCAGTCTCCAGATCTCAACCCCATAGAAAATCTTTGGAGGGAGTTTAAAGTCTGTGTTGCCCAGCGACAGCCCCAAAACATCATTGCTGTAGAGGAGATCTGCATGGAGGAATGGGCCAAAATACCAGCAACAGTGTGTGAAAACCTTGTGAAGACTTACAGAAAACGTTTGACCTCTGTCATTGCCATCAAAGGGTATATAACAAAGTATTGAGATGAACTTTTGTTACTGACCAAATACTTATTTTTCACCATAATTTGCAAATAAATTCTTTAAAAATCAGACAATGTGATTTTCTGGATTTTTTTTCTCATTTTGTCTCTCATAGTTGAGGTATACCTATGATGAAAATTGGAGACCTCTCTCATCTTTTAAGTGGGAGAACTTGCATAATTGGTGGCTGACTAAATACTTTTTTACCCCACTGTATATCTAGCTGACAATTAAGAACTATATTCAGAATTATTCTTATTGTGTACTTTCAAATTAAGCAATCTACCTTGTGCTAATGTAAATTTGAAAAATATTGTTTTTTTTATTTATTTATTTATTATTAATATTATCATTTTTTTAAAATTTATTTATTTTTTATTTTTTTTTATTTTTTTTTGTGTGCTACTTGGCTTATTATTTTCACATTACCAAAAAGTTATGGCTCAAGATTGTGTCCATATACGTGTACATTTGAATAAATATGTTTGAAATAGTTCATGTTGCAATTGTTGTTTGTTTGGTTTTTGTTTGTTTTTTTGTTGTTTTTTTTTTGCTTCAGTTTTCTTTCATCTGCCCATAAAAACAGTTTTTAAGTACTCAATACAGGTGTGAAAGCCCCCCCCCAATAAGGGAGGCATGAGGTATGCCTTGACAGGTAGGAAAACGTTGCTGGCATTAAATGACTGTTTTGTTCATCAGTTTTATCATTTAACCTGCAACCTTGGTTTGTAATTGTTTCTTGTTAATTTGACATGCTACTGTAGTATATTTTTCATTGTTTATATTGTAAATAAGAGTTTTATGGATGTTTTCGGCACACCTTAGAAGTCCACTAGTCGCCATTTTAGAATTGCGCGCCAATATAAGCTCTATGGTGACTCTGGCAGTTTGTGCCGTTGTGTAACTTATATCTTTGTAAATGTAGGCGCCTGTGTGGGATCGAGGTACAGATGAAGAGTGATGTGTATTGTTTTATTTCTCCAACAGGTATGTCTGTTTTTGGTAAAATGTTCTCATTTGTAATGTAATTCCGCTGGTCTGCTATTTTCATTTAATGTCCACTAGAGGGCGTATTTCATGTATCTTTATATGGTTCAACCCTGTTGAAAAAGGGAAATGTTAATGTTTTTTGTATTTGTTAAGAGAAAATGTATCTCATTTTGAAATTTAGCTCCTGTTTAATGAAATATTCTTTTGTTGGTAATAATATGAATGTGAAAAAGTGAATACATGTGACTTATTTTATGTATTGTGAAATTATTTTAGAGCTCCCTTTCTGGCACAGTACCGCTTTGCTTTGCTGGGGGAGCCTGTGTGGGATCGAGGTACAGACGAAGAGTGATGTGTATTGTTTTATTTCTCCAACAGGAGCAAATAAATTGTGGGAAACATCAGCCTGGTGTCATCGTGATCCATATGCCACCTACACGTATACACTAGTGTCCCCGATCACAGCCGTTTAAGGGTGCCCAAAAAGGGGGGACCCGTTACACTGGTGCCGTGACCCTTGGATCTTCAGATCAGCTCGATGCCGGTCACCGTGGATGCTGCATTACCAACTTAGGTCTACGCTGGAATGTATATGTGGTCAGATATATAAAGGACTGTTGAGACGCATTTTAACTGATTACCCACAGTACATTTATGGTATTTGAAGTTGTAGTAATAATTGTGATCCTGTACTGTAATTTATGTCACTTTACTTTGGAGTTATTCACAACGCAAGTACATTTCACTGTGTGAAGTAGTACTGTCAACCAAAAAAGACATGGATAATTACACAACACCTGTTTTGCCAAAAGGAAGAGGTGTTTGGCGCGGGGATATTGCTAATAGTAGAGATGTGAGACATTCCAAATTCATGAACAGTGGTGGGGATACAGGATTAGGTCAGAGCCCAGGTTGTATTCCTGTTGATGAGTTCATGGGTGAAGGTCCTCATGTTTCCACTCCCTGCAGTAATGTTGATGCCATTGAACAATTTACAGACATGGTAGGGCAGCTTGGTGCTCAAATTGGTGAGTCTATAGTTGCTAAGTTAATGTCTGCTGGTGTTGTGAATATGACCAATGACAACCAGACTTCTCCTACTGATCGAACTGCACATTGTGATGTTACCAAATATGACCCTCCACACGTGACTGTCCATATCAAGTCAGACAGAGAACTACCCACATTTAGAAGTGACAGTACTGACAAATATTCAGTTCAGGACTGGATTGACTTGTCTAAGACTGACCTTAAGAAGAGAGAGATTCCTGTGTGTGAGCAAGCAGGAGAAATAATGAGTCATTTACTGGGCAAAGCCAGAGATTTTGTGAAAGTTGCCCTGCGTAGTGACCTGGAGCTAGATGCTAAAATAATCTATGATGTTCTTCTCCATTACTTCTGTGATGCCTCCTCATGTCTTCCGCTCACAGATTTTTTTATGCAACCCTGCCCAGGCACAGAGAAAACCCAGTGGACTACTGGATAAGGCTGAACAAAGCAGCAGACCTGGCTCTCGAGGGCCTGCGTAGACAAGGCAAGCAGACTGAGGACATGTGCAAAGAGGTTGCTATCATGTTCGTCAAAAATTGTCCTGATCCTGATCTGTCTTGCACCTTGAAGTGGAAACCACCTCATGAATGGACCTCACGTGATGTTCAGTTGAGAATTGACGATTATCAGAGAGAGGTTAGAGCTACTGCCAGAGCACCTGATGGTCCACAGCTAATGAGTCCCACAGCCACTGTAACATTTGACATACCCAGGTTGCCATCTTCAGCCATGACCATGCCAGAACAGTGCCACGCCCCAGTCATTCCCTCTTCACTTCCTCAAACCCGACAGTTTACATGTCAGGGTCCCTCTCCATTCCCCATCTCTGACCCTAACCCAAATCCCCTCAACTCAGATTGTGCTAGTGTGCCGGTTGTTGCTCAAAATCTCCAACAGTCAGAGGAGAGGCTCCTTGGACGCATGGTTAACATGTTTCAGGAAATGATGGAGAAGTTGCAGCAGTGTACAGTTCCTCACCCGACTGAGAGCAACAGATTTGAACGTGCCCCTCGTCAGAGACGCCCCAGAGAAGCAACTTGTAAGGTCTGTAATGACACACGTCACTCCACCATTTCACATTGCATGTCTGAGAAACTGTGTTTTACCTGTCTTTCCCCTGGTCATACCAGACTGGCCTGTCCCAACAACAACTGTCAGCCTCCTTCTCACTCTCAGGGAAACTAACTGACCTGTACTTGGAGGGAGGCAGTGCAGGTCTCACCTCGAGCTCCCACTGCAATGACACATCTGATGCTGAGTCGATTCTTGCATCGGTGAGAAGCTCATGCGATGATGTTTTTGTTGTGTATCAGAACATTCACATTATTGGCAATAGTTCCAGCCTTTTCTACACGCCAGTGGCTTTTGGTGGTGCAGTGATAATTGATGGCATGCTGGACAGTGGCTTCATGGCCTGCAGTATCAACGAGGATGCAGAGAAGAAACTGAGAACTGCTGGAGTGATAACAAATCAGAACCAGATTGATGTGAATGTGATGCTGGTTGGGTGTGGTGGACAGCGTGTCAGGCCAAAGAGTGCTTTTGACATTGTGATGGATGTGTATGGTTGTAAAATGCTAGTTCCCACTCTGGTTGTCTGTGGTCAGCATGATGAGTTGATTATTTGTACCAATGTCATAAAGCACATCCTACTCCATTTAAAACAATGCAAGTCCTATTGGAAAACAGTGTCTGGCCCCTGCCCAACTGCAGAACCAGAAGCTGAGCAGTTCTTGTCTATGCTCACTGGTTTGAACCCCTGGAAAGGAAATGACATTCCTGACAAAGTTGGTACTGTCAGATGTAACTCAGCCTCCTACCTTGAACCTGGGCATGAGTACCTTGTTTGGGGTAAATTGCCTAAAGACACTGTTGTATCTCCAGGCAGTACAGTCATGACAGAGCCCACATCTTCTCGTTCAGCTCCTAGGGGTGTCCTAGTAGCTAAGATTGAAACTCCTATGTGGGGTGACAGGTGGGTCCCGCTCAAACTCATCAACACGTCCAACAAGCCTGTGTTGTTACGGCGCAATGCAAAGCTAGCTGACGTCTACACATGTGTAGCCCTTGAGGACATGGACGCAGCTGAGCAGTCTAGTGTACCAGTGACCTACTACACACAGTCTACAACGGCATGTGATGCCAGTATGGAGTCTGTAAAAGAAAAACTCAAGTCAGTGGGGCTTTGTGACATAGACATTAATTCATGCCAAGTGTCAGAGGACTGCAAAAAGAGAATGGCTGACTTGGTACTTCAGTACGAGGACGTCTTTTCACACCACCACCTAGACTGCGGAGAAGCTAAGGGCTTTGTACACCGCATACATTTATCTGATAATAAACCATTCAGACTCCCATATAGGCGTGTACCCCCTAGTCAGTATCAGAAATTAAGCCAGGTGCTGAATGAAATGGAGGAAAAAGACATTATTAGGAAATCGACTAGCGAGTATGCATCTCCCTTGGTTCTTGTGTGGAAAAAGAATGGCGACCTCCGCATTTGCACGGATTTTCGCTGGCTGAATAAGAGGACTCTGAAAGACGCTCACCCTCTCCCTCACCAGGCAGATTGTCTGGCAGCACTGGGAGGTAACTGCCTCTTCAGCACAGTGGATTTAACGTCCGGCTTCTACAACATACCGCTTCATGAGGATGACAGGAAGTATTCTGCTTTTACCACTCCGATGGGCTTATATGAGTACAATCGCCTGCCCCAGGGATTATGCAATAGTCCTGCTAGTTTTATGCGCATGATGACTGCCATTTTTGGTGACCAGAATTACTTGACTTTGTTGTGCTATTTGGATGATCTGCTGACTTTTGCATCTGATGAGGAGAGTGCATTGCAGCGCCTTGAGATGGTGTTCAGCAGGCTGCGTAGGCACAACTTGAAGTTGGCACCCAAAAAGTGTTCTTTCCTCAGGAGATCTGTGAGGTTTCTTAGTCACGTAATTGATGAGAATGGTGTTTCAACCGACCCTAGTAAGGTTGAAAACATTGCAAAAATGACTTGTGCTGACCTTATGGACACTGATGGTGTGACACCGTCCCAAAAAAGACTTAGATCCTTTTTGGAGATGGTTAATTACTATCAGCATTTTGTGCCAGGATATTCTGCCATTGCCAAGCCATTGTTCAGCCTGTTGAAAGGTGGAAAATTTAAAGGCAGATGTAAGAAAACCAAGATGGCTTGCAGAAAGCTTTGTGCTTCTGATTGGACCCAAGAGCACATACATGCCTTTGAAAGTCTCAAATCTGCACTTGTTAACACTGTGGTCTTGGCTCATCCTAACTTTGACCGTCCCTTCATGCTTTCAACTGATGCATCTCTGGATGGGATAGGTGCCGTTCTGTCCCAAGTCCAGGAAGGTGAAAGTCATGCCAGACCTATTGCTTTTGCCAATAAGTCACTGACACAGTCTCAGAAAAACTATCCAGTGCACTGACTGGAATTCCTGGCTTTGAAATGGTCCATCACTGACAAGTTTAGTCATTGGCTAAAGGGTCACAAATTCACTGTTTGGACTGACAACAATCCTTTGACTCACATATTGACAAAGCCCAAGTTAGACTGTTGTGAGCAATGCTGGGTAGCCAAGTTGGCTGCGTACGACTTTGACATAAAGTATGTTCCAGGGCAGCAGAACATTGTGGCTGATGCATTGAGCTGTGTGCTTTTTGTCAAGGAAAATATTGGTCACAGACTGTTCAATGAGCCATATGTGAAACTCCTCAGTGAAGTCAAAAATGTGTCTACTGCCTCTGTTCGGCATGCTTTTCGTTCATCCAGTGGTCACGTGGATGCCATGTGTGACAACGCTCATACCTCCTGGGCACACACTCAGATTGTGAATTCAGAAGAAGTGTCTGCTGTGATGCAGTCACACATTGAGTGGGATGCTGGTCCGAGGGCCCGGGCAATTGAAGCCTTGCAGTTTTTGCCCCAGTTAGTCCCACCAGGTCAAGACCCGTTGCCTGCCTATTCTGAAAAGGCTTTGCGTGACAAACAGTTGGAGGATGGAACTCTTTCTCGCGTCCTGTTTTATGTTGAAAGACATCGGAGACCCTCAAGGAGAGAGAGGGTGAAAGAATCATTTTCAGTGATTAAATATCTGAAACACTGGGATAAGCTATCTGTGAGCAATGGTGTTTTGTACAGAGTTTCAAGAGACCAGAGAACCAAGGCCAAACGGCTTCAGTATGTTGTCCCAGACTCACTTAAGGATGAGGTCTTGAAAGGCGTGCATGATGATGCTGGTCATCAAACCCAGTCGCGAACCCTCAGTTTATCCAGACAGAGATTTTTCTGGCTGACCCTTGAGAGAGATGTTAGAGACCATGTCAGACACTGCCAGCGTTTTGTCCTCAGCAAGTCAGCTGAACCTGAGGGACGAGCTCCCTTAGAGAGCATCTTGTCATCTAGACCGCTGGAGCTGGTCTGCATTGACTTTTGGTCAGCTGAAGACTCTAGGAACAAGTCTATTGATGTTCTAGTGATAACAGATCACTTTATCAGGATGGCTCAGGCCTTTCCTTGTAAGGATCAAACAGCTAAGCAAGTGGCAAATGTTCTGTGGAACAAGTACTTTTGTGTCTTTGGATTCCCAGAAAGAATCCACAGTGACCAAGGTCCTAATTTTGAAAGTCAATTAATCAGTGAACTCCTCAAAGTGTCCGGTGTCAGGAAATCTCACACTACGCCTTACCACCCAATGGGAAATGGGAGTGTCGAACGGTTTAACAGGACACTGGGTGGGATGATTTATGCACTGTCCCCTGAGGTGAAAGCTAACTGGCCACGACGGTTGCAGACTTTGACATTTATGTACAACTGTACAGCCCATGAGACGACTGGCTTTCCTCCTTTTTACCTCATGTATGGCCGTGTGCCCCGTTTGCCAGTAGATGTCATGTTTCGTTCTGTTCTTCGTGATGCTGATGTAACCAATTATGACAAGTATGTGGCAACTCTCACCTGTGAGCTAAAAGAAGCAATGATGGTTGCTCAGGACCGTGCTGCTAAGGAGCAACACAGACATGCTAATCTTTACTACAGGAAGGTGACAGGATCCAAGATTGAGATTGGTGACAGGGTGCTTTTGGCCAACAGAAAGGAGAGAGGCAAAAAGAAAACTGCTGATAAGTGGGAATCAACTGTTTACACTGTAATGGATGTGAACCCACAGACCCATACATACAGAATTTGTGACACTCTTACTAGACGGACAAAAGTGGTCCACAGGAATCTGTTGATGCTGGTAAATTTTCTTCCTGCGATGTGTCCAATCATGGTTCATCCACCTTACTTCCAGAAACCTTAGCTACAGACATTGGTGATGAGGGAGATACATCTGTGGACCTCTTCGAGGGAGAGAGTGAGGCTTGTACAGGTGATCCGTCTTCATGTGGAAAAACATGTGAACCATTAGTTGATCCAGAACCTGTTGACTCTGAAAGGAGAACTGTTGAGTGGATCACGCAGCTCACTGAACCATCTCTGTCACAGGTAGACGTTTCTGATGTGACAAGTGTGTCCTCTGACCCCCAGAACTCTTCAGTTGCACCTGTTGCTCAAGGTGTAGATCATTCCATGTCCTCTGACTCTAGACCTGTGACTACAGCTGCTACTGATATTCATGGTGGACAAACACTTGACAGTCAACTAGTTTCTGTTCCTGATTCCGAGAGACAGACACTCCCCTTGTTCACTGTACTGTTGACCAGACGTCACGTACACATTGTGACCGTCCAAATGCACAATCTCAAATCAGGTCAAGATTTGGTCGCCTGATTAGACCTGTAAATAGACTAGTGCAGACAATGTCCAGGCAAGATGTAATTCAGGACAAGTTCAATGTTAAGGCTGTTTGTAGGTCTGTGTTTCAGACCCTGACTGACTAATTGCTACATGAGTGGACTATCCTTTTGTGGACTTGACCTTGAATTTTAGTGATCAGCTATTTTATTTTATTATACATGAGCTTTTACTACACTAATAGTTGGGGTTTTAGGTGGGGTGTACAAGGCACTCCATTACCAGTGGTTGGGTTGAGAGATAAGCGCTGCTCTCATGCCACTTTGTCCTTGTGTGGGACACTCTTTCAGATGGTGTTCTTTAACTAACCCCGGGTGTTTTGTTTATTGTCATGGGTTCTGTGTAGCTGTGGCTCAAGTTTGATAAAATTCAGTGGGGTGGGTGTAACGGAGTCGAAAATGCACCTTAAACATTCCTTTTCTCAGTCATGTTTTTCTTTATATTATTGTGAATTTTATTTACTTGAGTGCTTTTATTTTGGCGGTATCAGGTCACATCCGCTCTTTCCGTACCTCCGAGGCTCCGGTAGCTCCTCCTTTCCCCCACAGTACCGCTTTTCTTTGCTGGTGGGGTAAGTCGTGCCTAAAACGTTGCTGGCATTAAATGACTGTTTTGTTCATCAGTTTTATCATTTAACCTGCAACCTTGGTTTGCAATTGTTTCTTGTTAATTTGACATGCTACTGTAGTATATTTTTCGTTGTTTATATTGTAAATAAGAGTTTTATGGATGTTTTCGGCACACCTTAGAAGTCCACCAGTCGCCATTTTAGAATTGCACGCCAATATGAGATCTATGGTGACTCTGGCAGCTTGTGCCGTTGTGTAACTTATATCTTTGTAAATGTAGGAGCCTGTGTGGGATCGAGGTACAGATGAAGAGTGATGTGTATTGTTTTATTTCTCCAACAGGTATGTCTGTTTTAGTAAATTTTCTCATTTGTAATGTAATTCCGCTGGTCTGCTATTTTCATGTAATGTCCACTAGAGGGCGTTTCATGTATCTTTATATGGTTTAACCCTGTTGAAAAAGGGAAATGTTAATGTTTTTTGTATTTGTTAAGAGAAAATGTATCTCATTTTGAAATTTAGCTCTTGTTTAATGAAATATTCTTTTGTTGGTAATAACATGAATGTGAAAAAGTGAATACATGTGATTTATTTTATGTATTGTGAAATTATTTTAGAGCTCCCTTTCCGGCACAGTACCGCTTTACTTTGCTGGGGGAGCCTGTGTGGGATCGAGGTACAGACGAAGAGTGATGTGTATTGTTTTATTTCTCCAACAGGAGCAAATAAATTGTGGGAAACATCAGCCTGGTGTCATCGTGATCCATATGCCGCCTACACGTATACACTAGTGTCCCCGATCACAGCCGTTTAAGGGTGCCCAAAAAGGGGGGACCCGTTACACGGGCCAAAATCTGTCAACCAGGGTGTCCAAATTTTTCTCAGTGAATTGGCAGCTTTCTTTCAAATAAATTTCTGACTTTTTTTTACTGATTAAAATTGTTCATGTAAATTTGAGACATTTTTCTCTTTAAGATGAAACTTTTTTACCTCATCAGATTTCCATTTTTCTCTTCTTTTTTTCTGTAGAAAACAGGTAGTGTCCATTTCAGTTCAATCCATCAGCAACTACTCATGACAAAGTGCAGCCTGAAGGGATGTCCCAGATATGGGTCATTTTCAGCCCTGAAGGGCCACTGGGTAGGAGGAAGGCTATAAATGAGAATTGAGACAGATCCCAAATCTACCTGGACTTCATTCTCACATTGCAAATACAGTTAAGCCCAGAAATATTTGGACAGTGACACAATCTTCATGATTTGGGCTCTGCATGCCACCACATTGGATTTGAAATGAAACAACTACAACAGAATTGAAGTGCAGACTTTAAGGTTTAATTCAAGGGGTTGAACAAAAATATATGATTAAACATGTAGGAATTGTAGCTATTTTTATACAAACGCTCTTCATTTCAGGGGCTCAAAAGTAATTGGACAAATAAACATCGGCGGCGGCGGCGGCGGCCTCCGTCGGTCTATGATGACCATGGAAGAGAATCCTAAACGTCTACTCTGCTGGAACAGCACCGCCCGTGGCTGAACAGGCCGATGCGCGAATGACAGTCCCTGTCGCACAGGTCGCACTTGTGGGTAGTCTCCGTGCTGCTGGGTCTGTGGCGGTTCTTCCTGCGGGTCCTTTTTTCATCTGCTGCAGCAGTCAGTCTCTCTTCACCCGCCTTGAGCTGTCTGGTCAGGGTGCCTCTCCATTTGGAGCGGTCTGTTGCAAGGTCCTCCCAGTACTCTGTGTTGATATCCAGGGCCTTCATGTCTCTCTTGCAGACGTCTCTAAAGCACAGCTGTGGGTGGCCAACGTCTCTCCTGCCAGTTGCCAGTTCTCCGTAGAGGACGTCTTTGGGGATTTTGCCATCCTCCATACGGTGAATGTGGCCTAGCCAGCGGAGCCTGCGCTGCCTGAGTAGAGTGAACATGGAGGGAAGGCCAGCGCGGGACAGAACTTCTGTGTTGGGCACTTTGTCCTGCCAGGATATGTCCAGGATGTGGCGAATGCAGCGCAAGTGGAAGGAGTTCAGTCTCTTTTCCTGCCGGGCATATGTTGTCCACGTCTCACTCCCATAGAGCAGTGTGCTGATGATGCAGGCGTTGTACACTGCCATCTTCATCTTGACAGAGAGTTTGGGATTCTCCCACACTCGTGTGGTGAGGCGAGCAAGTGTGAAGGCTGATTTTCCAATCCTCTTGTTGATCTCTGTATCAAGGGAGAGGTTGTTGCTGATTGTGGACCCCAGGTACGTGAACTGATTCACGACCTCCAGCTTGTAGTCGTCGATGGTGATGGTTGGTGGTGCTTCCGTGCCTTGCGCCAAGATGTTAGTCTTCATCAGGCTGATGGTAAGCCCGAAATTGGGGCTGCACGGTGGCGCAGTGGTTTAGCACTGTGGCAGCACAGTTTTACCCTCGGCCGGGGGATCACGGGGATCATGAGATCGTGGGTTCGATCCCAGCCCCCGACCAACAGTGAGCTGTGTGGAGTTTGCATGTTCTCCCCGTGTTGCGCGGGTTTACTCCGGGATTTCTCCGGTTTCCTCCCGCACACCAAAAACATGTAGGTTTAGGGCGCTCGCGCACGCAGCGACCAGCAGCTGCTGGCTTGTCACCAGACTGCAAACCAAGTCTACCTACGGGTACAAATAAGTAACAAAAAAAAAAAAAAAAAAAAAAGTCCTTGCATGCCTGGGAGAAGCGGTCCATCAGGGTCTGAAGCTCCTGCTGTGTGTGGGTTGCGACTGCAGCGTCGTCTGTGAACAGCATGTCTCTGATTAGAGCCTCGCATACTTTGGTTCTGGCTTTCAGGCGGGCGAGGTTGAAAAGCCTGCCGTCAGATCTTGTGTGCAGGTAGATTCCCTCTGTTGCTGTGCTGAAGGAATGCCTCAGGAGCATAGCAAAGAAAATCCCAAAGAGGGTTGGTGCAAGTACACAGCCCTGTTTCACTCCGCTGCGTATGTTGAATGGCTCTGAGACGTTGCCATCGTGCTACAATATCCCCTGCATGTTGGTGTGAAACGATTCGATGAGGCTTTGCAACTTTGGTGGGCATCCTATCTTTGGCAGGATCTTGAAAAGGCCCTCTCTGCTGACCAGATCAAACGCTTTGGTGAGGTCGATGAAGGCGACGTACAGAGGCATGTTCTGTTCTCTGCATTTCTCCTGGAGTTGGCGGATGGAGAATATCATGTCTACCGTCAATCGCTCAGCGCGGAAGCCACACGGAGACTCAGGGTAGACACGTTCGGCAAGCTTCTGTAGACGAACGAGAACAACTCGTGCGTAGACTTTGCCAACAACGCTGAGGAGGGAGATGCCCCTGTAGTTGTTGCAGTCACTTCTCTCCCCTTTGTTTTTGTAGATGGTGATGATCTTGGCGTCCCTCATGTCCTGTGGTACGGCACCTTCCTTCCAGCACTGGCAGAGGACGTCATGCAATGGCAGCAGTAGGGCGGTCTTGCAGTGCTTGATCAGGTCAGGGGGTATGCCGTCGTTTCCGGGTGCCTTGCCAGCGGTCAAGCTATCAATAGCCTTGCTGAGTTCGTCGATGGTTGGCTCGGTGTCAAGTTCGTCCATGGATGGCAGGCAGTCGATGGCATCAAGGGCTGACGGTGTCATGGTGTTCTGTCTAGAGTAGAGGTCGGAGTAGTGTTCCACCCATCTCTCCATCTGCTTTTTCTTTTCTGTGATCATCTCCCCAGTGGAAGATTTGAGGGGGGCCGTCTTGCTCTGAGCCGGACCAAGTGCTTTCTTGATGCCATCGTACATACCACGGATGTTCCCTGTTATGGCAGCGGTTTGAATGTCTTGGCTGAGCTGAGTCCAGTACTCGTTGGCACAGCGCCGAGCAGTCTGCTGAACTTTGCTTCTCGCAGCCCTGAGAATCTGGAGATTCTTCTCGTTTGGGTACTTCTTGTACTCAGCAAGTGCTGAGCACTTGGCTTCAATGATGGGGGTCATCTCGGTCAACTTGGCATCAAACCAGTCCTGTGACTTTGAGGTCTTCCTCCCAAAGGTAGCCAAGGCTGTGCGGTGGATGGTGTTTCGCAGCTCTTCCCACTTCTGCTTTGCAGATTCTCCTTCTTGTGGTACACCAAGTTCCTTCTCAAAGGTGGAGGCAAACTGCTCAACAAGTTCTGGTTGGGCCATCTTGCTGGTGTCAATCCGTGCCTTTACAGGCTGTCTAGCACGATGGAATTTCTTCAGCTGCAGCTTGACCTTGCAACACACCAATGAATGGTCTGTGTCGCAATCTGCACTCTGGAACGAACGGGTGATTAGCACGTTCTTCAGTGAGGTGCGCCTGGTCAGGATCAAGTCCAGCTGGTGCCAGTGCTTTGAGCGCGGATGTTGCCAGGAAACCTTGTGTTGGGGCTTGGTCTTGAAGAATGAGTTTGTGATGCACAGATCGTGATATGTGCAGAACTCGAGCAGCCGCTGTCCATTGTCATTTATTCTGCTCACGCCAAAAGGTCCAAGACAGGAGGGCCAGGAGTCATGGTCAGCACCCACTCTGGTATTGAAGTCTCCAATGAGAATGAGTTGTTCAGAGTTGGGGATGATCCTGACAGTTGTTGCGAGATTCTCGTAGAACTCGTCTTTTGCCTCTGGTGTGGCTGTCAGTGTTGGGGCATACACACTGACGAGGGTGACTGGGCTTTGAGTGGTGTTGAGGCGGAGGGTGAGGAGTCGTGCAGAGCCAGTGCTGCCCGGTTCCACCATCTTCAGCAAGGTGTTCTTCACTGCGAAGCCCACTCCGTGTTCCCTGTGTTCGTCACTGCCCTTTCCCTGCCAGTAGAACGTGTAGTCCTTCTCTCTGTGTGCCTGCGTCAGCCAACCGTGTTTCCTGGAGAGTGGCGATATCCACTCCCAGTCTCTTCAGCTCATTATTGATGATGGCAGTCTTCCTGGTGTCGTTGATGTCCTTGAGATTAGCAGCGAGTCCCGTCATCATAGTGCGGACGTTCCAAGTTCCCAGTTTTAGAGTTGGTCTCTTTTGTTTTATTGTCTTGCCTGGTGCGAAGGTTCTCAGCCTGCTGTTCGGACTTCTCCTTATCCCCATGCACCCAATGAGGAAAGCAAGCTGTGGCGGGACAACACCTTATTGGCTGGGGGCTGCCCAGCTTGAGGCGGGCGGTAGCTGTCCAGTGAGATCTGATGATCCCTCCCACCGTCGGGAACAACCCCTGGCGCCGTGCTCTACGCCAATTGAGCGGTGGCTTATAACCGGTAACTGTCATTCCCCGTGTTTTGTCTATGCCAAAGGCAAAGCTGGAGTGTCCTCTCCAGTGATCCGGTGTTCTGCCTTCCAGCGTTGGGCGTTGGTAGGATTCAAGCCTGGGCAGGAAGATATGGAGGACGAGGTGTTGCCCATGCAGCATGTCCCCCCTCTCCACGTCACTGATGAATCCAAAGGAACAGCAGGGCTGCTACAGTTTGGCACCAGCGCCGTTGCAGGAGCTGCCAGAACGATGTTGAGCACAACATAGAACTGCCTTAGGGGCTCCGACTCCGAATTTTTCCTCAGGGTTGACTCCCGAAGCCTTTCCCGTGACCGGGTATGCCGCAAGGCAGAGGAGGTTTGAAATCAGGGTTTACCTTCCCCTAGATGGGCTGCCTTCCCAGGTTGACGAGCCACCATCTACCCGAAGCATCTGGTTTTAAGGCACCAGAGATCCGTCCTCGCCCCTTCTCCTATTAGTAGAAGCAGTTCCGCCGGGTTTAGAGACTAAACCACACGGGCAGGCTAGGAGTTGGACTTAGTTGTCAGAGTCTTTTCGAGACGCACGCCAAAAGGAGCGTTTTATAAGCACTGGGAGCTTAACGCCAGTGCCGCTCCTGGCTATGACAACCTTGGAACCAGTACAGTAAAATGTTACTTTTCAATATTTTGTTGAGAATCCTTTGCAGGCAATGACTGCCTGAAGTCTGGAACCCATGGACATCACCAAACGCTGGGTTTTCTCCTTTGTGATGCTTTGCCAGGCCTTTACTGCAGCTGTCTTCAGTTGTTGCTTGTTTGTGGGTCTTTCTGCCTTAAGTTTTGTCTTGAGCAAGTGAAATGCATGCTCGATTGGGTTGAGATCTGGTGATTGACTTGGCCATTGCAGAATAATCCACTTCTTTGCTTTAAAAAACTCCTGGGTTGCTTTTGCAGTATGTTTTGGATCATTGTCCATCTGTACTGTGAAGCGCCGTCCAATCAACTTTACTGCATTTGGCTGAATCTGAGCAGAAAGTATATCCCTATACACTTCAGAATTCATCCGGCTGCTTCTGTCTTTTGTCACATCATCAATAAACACAAGTGACCCAGTGCCATTGGAAGCCATGCATGCCCATGCCATTACACTGCCTCCACCATGTTTTACAGAAGATGTAGTGCTTTGGATCATGAGCTGTTCCAGTTCTCCAAACTTTCTTCTTCCCATCATTCTGGTACAGGTTGATCTTAGTCTCATCTGTCCAAAGAATGCTGTTCCAGAACTGGGCTGGCTTCTTCAGGTGTTTTTTGGCAAAGTCAATTCTGGCCTCTCTATTTTTGAGGCTGATTCATGGTTTGCACCTTGTGGTGAATCCTTTGTCTTTACTCTCATGAAGTCTTCTCTTTATGGTAGACTTAGATACTGATACATCTACTTCCTGGAGAGTGTTCTTCACTTGAGTGGATGTTGTGAAGGAGTTGTTCTTCACCATGCAAAGGATTCTGCGATCATCCACCACTGTTGTCTTCCGTGGACGTCCAGGCCTTTTTGAGTTCCCAAGCTCACCAGTGCACTCTTTTTTTCTCAGAATGTACCAAACTGTTGATTTGGCCACTCCTAACATTTCTGCTATCTCTCTGATGGATTTCTTCTTTTTTTCAGCCTCAGGATGGTCTGTTTCACCTCCATTGAGAGCTCCTTTGACCGCATGTTGTGTGTTCACAGCAACAGCTTCCAAATGCAAATGCCACACCTGGAATCAACTCCAGACCTTTTAACTGCTTAATTGATGACAGGTTAACGAGGGAAGAGCCCATGCAGCCTTGTTATTTTTTTTTTTGCAGCCTTCTGAGTCAATTGTCCAATTACTTTTGGTCCCTTGAAAAAGAGGCGGCTATGTATTAAAGAGCTGTAATTCCTAAACCCTTGCTCCAATTTGGATGTGAATACTCTCAAATTACAGCTGAGAGTCTGCACTTTAAGCCCATATTGAATATATAATTGTATCCTGAATATGTTTTTGTAAACAACTAAAATAACAAAACTTGTGTCACTGTCCAAATATTTTTAGGCCTAACTGTATTTTTCTCCACTTTTTTACAGGATTTACTGCTGTTAATAAATAATAAGACTGTAGAGGAAGGATCAGACGAGACACGAGCTGACGACACACAACTTTATTTCTTCCAGCAAGCAGAACAGACTGACTCGGGTACCAGAGCGAATCTCTTTATTACAACTTTATTCCCGCCCTTGGCACCCGGAGTACACACATTAACATACACGACAATAGAGCATGACTCAACACAATACTTTCGCGCCCATAATACCCAAGGTGTGAACAGCATCTTCCACCCCACACAACAGGTTCATGCCTGGCATACCGGAAGTGAAGGCACATCTTCATTTGGTCCTTTATCACCTTGCGCTCCAACACTCGTCCTTGGTTCCTGCCCCTTCTTCTCCTCATTTCCATCTCTTACCTCCTTCTCCCAATTCCCCAAAGTCCTGGGTGGAGTGCGACCTCCTGTTGTGTCACCACAGAGCCCCCCCCCCCCCCCCCCCCACACCAAGAAGGGGCTTTAACCCTCCGGTGCTCTGGGCTTGAGCAAGCGCCAGTAATGGCTGTAACGTGGAGGCGCCGGGCCAGCCAAAGTGCCTTGCTGTCGTGGTGGGTAGGAGAAAAGCTCGGTCTCTGGTGAGCAGTCCTCTGGAGGGGGGAAAGATCTAGTCTCATGAAAACAGTTCTCTGTAGGGGGAACACCAACCTGCGGATCCACCGTAGGTGGGCGTCCACGCTGGGGAGCCTGGGCCAGCACCACCTGCTCATCTGCCAACACGTACACTGGCATAGGCCTGTCTATACAGATTGTTTCCTTACACCCCCCCAAGGTCTAACACAAAATGTTTCTCCCCTGTTTCCAACACTCTGAACGGGCCGTCATACGGCGGACGTTGTGGTATTCTGTAGGCGACGTGCCTAACAAAATCAAATTTGGTGTTTTCCAAACGTTTTAGAACAAATGTGTGGGGAAAACAATGGCGCCCCGGCCATGGGACGCTGCCATCCTCTGCCCCAGAAAAAAAGGCATGCAGACGGGTTGAAACTGGGCACGGGGCTCTCCGGCAAAAATTCCCTGGGGATCCACAACGGTTGAGGAAAAAATGAGCTCTGCCGGGGAAGTTGGCAAATCTTCCTTAGGCGCGGAGCACAACCCCAGTAGAACCCAAGGCAGGCGGTTGACTCAATTTGCGTCCGTTAGCGAGGCTCTGAGCACTGCTTTAAGCAACCTGTGAAACCACTCGCACAAACCATTAGCCTGTGGGATGTACACAGTTGTGTGGTGGATTTTGACCCCCAGGCTCTCGGCCACTGTGGACCAGAGTTCCGAAACAAATTGTGGACCCCTGTTGGAGGTGATGTCTGACAGGGTTCCAAACCGTGAGAGCAGGATGACAAAAACACGTGGGCTACATCGGCAGATGTGATAGAATTCAGCGGAACCGCCTCTGGCCAATGCATAGTGCGGCCCATGATTGTCAGAAGGTGTGTGAACCCCTGTGATGGCGGAAGGGGACCCATTAAATCCACGTGTATGTGGGCAAACCTCCTGGCCAGAATTTGAAATGGCTAAAGGGGGGCTTTGGTGTGCTTCTGCACCTTAGCCTGTTGGCACGCAACGCACGTTGTGGCCCATTCTTTCACATCCCTGCGTAAGAGAGACCAGACGAATTTGGACCAAACCATCGTAACCAAAGCTTGTATGCCTGAATGTGAAAGGGAGTGGACAGACTCGAAAATGTGGTGGCGCCAAGAGCCCGAAACAACCGGGCAGGGATGACCGGTAGAGACGTCGCAGACTGGGGGGGGCACCCTTCTATTCTGCCCTGCTCTCCAGTTTTAATCCGGTACCTGCGGATTGGAGTGTGCAAATGTCAGCATCCCCGATTTTGACGGCGGCCATTGCAGAAAAATCAATACCCACATAAACCGGAGAGACCAGCGCATGTAACAGGCAGTCCGCCACAATGTTAAGTTTACCAGCTACATGTTGGATGTTGGTCGTGAACTCCAGAATTGTGGCCAGGTGCCACTGCTGCTGAGCCGACCACGGTTCCGAGACTATGGACATTGCAAAGGTTAGTGGTTTGTGATTGACAAATGCGGTAAACTCGCGACCTTTGAGCCAGAACTGAAAATGACGCATAGCCAGGTGGAGAGCCAACAACTCTCTGTCAAAAGTGCTATACTTACGCTCGTTGTCATGCAAAGTACGGCTGAAAAAGGCGAGGGGTTTCTACAAGCCGGAGATGTACTGTTCCACCACGGCTCCTACCGCTACATCCGATGCATCTGTGGTGAGCGCTATTCGTGCTGACGGGGCTGGGTGGGAAAGCAAAGCCGCATTGGCGAGTGCCGTTTTGGCACCTGTGAAAGCCTAGGCCCGATCAGGGGGTCCAGTCAATGCTATCTGCGGCTTTCTTCTTTTTAAGCGCGGTATACAGTGGTTGCAGCAGCTGGGCTGCGAGGGGGAGGAACAGTTGTAAAAATTGACCATCCCCCAAACTTCTTGCAGTGCCCTCACGGTTTGCAGACGTGGAAAATCTGACACTGCGCGTACCTTATCTGGCAGCAGGAACGTGCCTTCCGGCGAGATGTAGTGACCTAAGAAGTCAATTACTGGCAGCCCGAACTGACACTTTACCGGATTAACAATCAGCCTGTGTGCATCCAACTGCTGGAAAACCTGCTTGAGGTGAGTGAGGTGCTCCTCCTCTTGACGCGTTAGCCACCAAAATGTCATCTAAGTAGACGAAAACAAACAGCAAGTCACGGAGCAACGCGTCCATCATCCTTTGAAAAGTTTGTGCTGCGCCCTTCAACCCAAACGGCATGTGTGAAAACTTGATAAGACCAAAGGGAGTTATTACTGCCATTTTGGTGACTTTCTCAGTGTGACCTGGGACCTGGTGGTAACCGCGGACCAGATCCACTTTTGAAAAATACGCCAGTTCTGGCCAGGTGCACAGAAAAATCCTGGATGTGCGGGATGGGGTAATAGTCGTGTTATGTGACACTGTTCAAGTGACGGAAATCATCGCACGGCTGCCACGAACCATGGGACTTGGACATCATGTGCAGCAGGGACGCTCAAGGGCTGTTGGAGCGCTTAGCGATCCCTAAGCATTCTAAGTTAGCAAACTCCTCGAGCACAATGGCTAGCTTAGCTGTATCCAGGCAGCACAGACGCGCAAAAACCGGAAGGCCCTTCATGGTGATAAAGTGCTTGACCCCATGCTTGGTTACGGTAGCAGAAAAGTTGGGCACCGTGAGTGTGGGAAACTCAGCAAGCAAACGCTGGTACTAATCCCCCAGAGCTAAAACATTTGCATGTGTTAGTGGCCCAACTCCCCAAGCTTTACAGGGTAATGAGGAAATAGAAACAGCATCGACTAAACATCTGTTAGCAATATCAACAGGGAGACCATAAGCACACAGAAAATCAGCACCTAAAATAGGAACTGGACATGCAGCTACCACAAAGTCCCTCTCATAATTGCGTCCATGCAAACATACAGTCACTGGCCTTTCACCAAATGGGGGAGATGTTGGTGGCCATTCACAATGGACTGCAGCCTTCTGCCAGCCTTTCCGCGCTGACTGGAAAAATGAGGCTCTTCTGAGAGCCAGAGTCCACCAAGAACTGTCTCCCAGAATTTGTGTCCTTGATGAAAAGCAGCTTCTCCCTGTTGCCAGCAGCCGTAGCTGCTACTGTCTGCTTGCTGGTCGCTTTCTGCGTCCTCTGGAAATGACATGGTGGCAGACAACGTTGCACATCGGTGACAAAATGGTGATGATGAAAGCACACGTCTCATTCCTGTGTTTCCCAGTGGCTGTGCCGGTCACCATCTGCGGCTCCTTCACTTCGCTATACTCCGCAGATGATCCCGGTCTCACTGAGTGGATGCCAAATCTCTGCTGTTCGACCTTGTTGAACTCTTCTGGAGATCTCGATCTCACTGCCTGGACACTGTAACTCCTGTTAGCCAGGATGATGCAGTCTGCTTCCTCTGCCAGCGCTCGATAATCGTTGGTCACCAGCAGCAGCGAGTTGGCCAGGATTGCCCTCAGCAAAGCTGGTAGCTTCTCCAGGAAGAGGTGGGCAAAGAGGAAAGATCCGTCATCTGCGCCCAGCAAAAACAGCATACTCTCCATTTACTCAACGGCTGTTCCATCTCCTAATTCCATGTGTGGGAGGATCCTCTCTGCTTTCTCTCCGGTTCAGGGGACATAACAACGCAGCAGCAGCCATTTGAGAGTGTCATATTTGCCCCGGGCTGGGGGAGCACAAAGCAGGCTTATTGAGCGCCGAGTGGCGTGCGGGTCCAGTGAAGGTACCACATAATGGTACTTTGTGTCATCCTCCAAGACTCCACGGAGAGCGAAGTGGGCTTCCATGTGATTGAACCAAGCGACTGGGTCGTGGAGCCAAAAGTCCGGGAGTTTGAATGCCATGGTGAGCGTAGTGGAGGGAACCCCAAGCGCGGATGTTCCCGCGGAAGTGCTCGGTCTGTCTTCCAGTTTCACGTCTCAGGGTCACCAATGTGGAGGAAGGATCAGACACGAGCTAGCGACACACAACTTTATTTCCTCCAGCAAGCAGAACAGACTGACTCAGGTGCCAGAGTGAATCTCTTTATTACACCTTTATTCCCGCCCTTGGCACCCAGAGAACACACATTAATATACACGACAACAGAGCATGAATCAACACAATACTTTCGCACTCAGCATACTAAAGGTGTGAACAGCGTCTTCCATACCCACACAGTAGGTTCACGCCTGGCATATTGGGAGCGAAGGCGCATCTTCATTTGGTTTATTACCCCCTAGCGCTCTGGTGCCCGTCCTTGGTTCCTCTCCCTTCTTCTCCTCATTTCCATTTCTCACCTCCTTCCCCCAATTCCCCAATGTCCTGGGTGGAGCGCGAGCTCCTGTTGTCACCACAAGACAATGTTTCTGTTTTTATGTATGAAGTATAAGGATCATTTGCTTTTAAAAAGGTTGTAAATTTAGTCCAAGTACATTTTAGCATGCAATAGTCAAATTAAATTATATTAAACATAATTTTCCAACCATAAAATTGCAGCTGGTGGAAAGGCTGAGTGGCCATGGTGGCTGGTGAGCACAAGTGTCAATTTTTTTCAAACTTTATTGAACGAAACAATTTACAAACTCTTGTAGGGTAAACAATACTGCACAAACAACTGAACCTAGAACAACAAAACAACGAGGGTGTTAAAATTCTTCTCCAGTGAGGCTATAATATAAAATCAGAACAAAAGACAGTTAGTGAATGTATCAAAGAATTCTGAGATTGACTGATCTTTCTGTGCCAAAGTCGTTGAGGAAAGAATATAGTTAAGCTAAGGATGGTATTGTGTTCTATTTATTGACATGAATATGGTATTTACCCAAAATGACAATAATGTTTCACATTTTCTTATTTGTAATGTTATCCAAGTACAAAAAGTACAAAAAGGATCTGAAATGCCTCAAGAGGAATATCGATGCCAAGATTAATCCATCTAAAAACATAGCTCCAAAACGGAGCAGATCTAGGACAGGAAAAGAACAAATGTTCAATGGTCTCAGGTTCTGCACAGAAAACATATGGCTCCACCTCAAATTTAAATCTTCTCTGTAGAGTCTCTGCGACTGGATAAAAACTATTTATAATCTTAAAATGTGTTTCCTTTACCTTAGGTGGAACAGGCCACTTCAGAAAGTTATCATTTTGGTTCTTTGGCAACCAGTTTTCCAGCAGTTCCAATCTCCTTGGTGTTCCAAAATCTATAAAAAAGTTTCTTTTCAAATGCAATGCCAATTACTTTATTATAGCACCCTTTTTTCCAAATCTTAACTC
The DNA here is from genome assembly GCA_020510985.1 of Pholidichthys leucotaenia. Taxonomy (NCBI): domain Eukaryota; kingdom Metazoa; phylum Chordata; class Actinopteri; order Cichliformes; family Pholidichthyidae; genus Pholidichthys; species Pholidichthys leucotaenia. The sequence goes on along the minus strand of CM035846.1, from coordinate 27,890,244 downwards.
CCCCTATTTTTAACTCTGGTAATTGAGTGGACACCTTGGAATAAGTTAAAATATTCCTGATTAACTGAACCAAGGGAAGTGGAATTGCTTTAAAGACTGAGTTATATTCTCTTACTAAACAATCCAATTTAAATTTATCAACAAATGATTTACGATCTAAAAAAGTTCCATTTTCATCCATCAAATCAATTCCATATAATATACCGTGGGGCAAAAAAGTATTTAGTCAGCCACCAATTGTGCAAATTCTCCCATTTAAAAGATGAGAGAGGTCTCCAATTTTCATCATAGGTATACCTCAACTATGAGAAACAAAATGAGAAAAATAAAAATTCAGAAAATCACATTGTCTGATGTTTAAAGAATTTATTTGCAAATTATGGTGGAAAATAAGTATTTGGTCACCTACAAACAAGCAAGATTTCTGGCTTTCACAGACCTGTAACTTCTTCTTTAAGAGGCTCCTCTGTCCTCCACTCGTTACCTGTATTAATGGCACCTGTTTGAACTCGTTATCAGTATAAAAGACACCTGTCCACAACCTCAAACAGTCAGACTCCAAACTCCACTATGGCCAAGACCAAAGAGCTGTCAAAGGACACCAGAAACAAAATTGTAGACCTGCACCAGGCTGGGAAGACTGAATCTACAATAGGTAAGCAGCTTGGTGTGAAGAAATCAACTGTGGGAGCAATTATTAGAAAATGGAAGACATACAAGACCACTGATAATCTCCCTCGATCTGGGGCTCCATGCAAGATCTCACCCCGTGGGGTCAAAATGATCACAAGAACGGTGAGCAAAAATCCCAGAACCACGCGGGGGGTCCTAGTGAATGACCTGCAGAGAGCTGGGACCAAAGTAACAAAGGCTACCATCAGTAACGCACTACGCCACCAGGGACTCAAATCCTGCAGTGCCAGACGTGTCCCCCTGCTTAAGCCAGTACATGTCCAGGCCAGTCTGAAGTTTGCTAGAGAGCATTTGGATGATCCAGAAGAGGAATGGGAGAATGTCATATGGTCAGATGAAACCAAAAAGAACTTTTTGGTAAAAAGTCAACTTGTCGTGTTTGGAGGAGAAAGAATGCTGAGTTGCATCCAAAGAACACCATACCTACTGTGAAGCATGGGGGTGGAAACATCATGCTTTGGGCCTGTTTTTTTGCAAAGGGACCAGGACGACTGATCCGTGTAAAGGAAAGAATGAATGGGGCCATGTATCGTGAGATTTTGAGTGAAAACCTCCTTCCATCAGCAAGGGCATTGAAGTTGAAACATGGCTGGGTCTTTCAGCATGACAATGATCCCAAACACACTGTCCGGGCAACGAAGGAGTGGCTTTGTAAGAAGCATTTCAAGGTCCTGAAGTGGCCTAGCCAGTCTCCAGATCTCAACCCCATAGAAAATCTTTGGAGGGAGTTGAAAGTCCGTGTTGCCCAGTAACAGCCCCAAAACATCACTGCTCTAGAGGAGATCTGCATGGAGGAATGGGCCAAAATACCAGCAACAGTGTGTGAAAACCTTGTGAAGACTTACAGAAAACATTTGACCTCTGTCATTGCCAACAAAGGGTATATAACAAAGTATTGAGATAAACTTTTGTTATTGACCAAATACTTATTTTACCGAGGAAATTACCAATTAATTCATTAAAAATCCTTCAATGTGATTTTCTGGATTTTTTTTTTCTTATTTTGTCTCTCATAGTTGAGGTATACCTATGATGAAAATTGGAGACCTCTCTCACCTTCTAAGTGGGAGAACTTGCACAATTGGTGGCTGACTAAATACTTTTTTGCCCCACTGTATACTGCTAAAAAAAATAAAGGGAACACTTTGAAAACACATCAGATTTTAATGGTAAAAAATAAGCTGGATATCGAAATTGTGGCAGGCTAGTCCAGCTTCCTTAGATTGAAGGAAGACTTTTTAATCTGAGTAAGTAATCTGACGCTTCCTGGCCCCCGCTGCCGCTACCATCGCTGGCTCCTCGCTTGAGTTGCTTAATCCCCATGCTCTTCTGGCAGAGGAATTTACTGCCTCTCCCTTCCTTCCAGTCTGAGATGAATATCACATCATGAGTCCCCCATATCCCACTCTTTCTGAAAGTTTTCCTATTGATTGTAATAAGTCGATTATTCCACAAGGTGGAGCCATGCAGTGTAAAGTTGTGATTAAATACCATTTTCCAATAATTCAAAACTTGCTGATGGAACTCTGACAACTTCAGGGGTATTTTTCACATTTCAAAGTCACATTTCAGCAAAAATTCCAAACTTCCAACTTTTTCAAAAAGGTTTTTTTTTGTATGTGGAACCAAAGGGAATCAGGATGAGACAAATTGTTTCATCCACTTCTATCTGAGCATCCCAATGACAGATTCAAATTCAGCTGCTTTTAGCCCATCATTTTGCTAGTCCTTAATTATATTTGATTCCTTTCAATAATGGGTCTTGTTTTTCCAAACAAAGTTAAAAATTATTAAATTTATTTTTTAATCAGTTGAGGAGGACATACAAGGTTAATGCAGTGGTTCAACAAAAATAAATTATCTCTAAATTAGAAAAAAAAAAACAAAAACAAAAAAACAAAAGATTATGTTGTTTGGAAATTATTAAACAAATAATGAAATTATGGTAATGATAGATGATTCCAAAATTGAAATATTGCAGGAAAATAAGTTTCTGGGGGTGACGCTAGACAATAAAACCTGCTGGAAACCTCACATCAGTCACATCCAGGCCAAGTTGGCAAAATGTATAGAGATACTGGGGAAGATGAGACACATTTTGGACTATGAATCATTATTCTTACTGTACAATTCACCGTTTTTACCATATCTTAACTACCGTGTTGAGATCAGAGGAAAAACACCTACAAAACCAACCTACAGCCAATATGCACATTACCAAAAAAAAGCTATAAGGATAATAAATAATGTAGGATATAGAGACCATACCAACTCATTTCATTAAATTTAAGACAGAACAAATAATGTACAGGGCAATTAATAAGCAACTTCCAACTAATATACAAAAAATATTCAAAAAAGAGACAATGATTACAATTTGAGAGGAGACTTAAACTTTACAAAACCGAAGGTTGGAACAACAAAGAAAAGTATGTGCATATCTGTCTGTGGGGTGGATTTGTGGAACAGTTTGGAGCTGGAACTGAAACTATGTACCAACAGAAACCAGTTCAATAAGAGGTATTGTGGAAGATGAAAGCAGACGAGGCAGCGAGCTGGATGACACATGAACTTTGTTCACCTTCCAACATCATGGACAGAAAATACTCTCTTCCTCCAGCGACTCCAGTGTCTCCTGAACTCCCCGGGGGGCGGATAGTCCTATTACGTCTGAGACCCCCGGTGCAATTTCCTCCTTCAGTCCTTTGTTCCATTCCACCCCCCCCCCCCCCCGGCTTCCCACTCTGGGTGGAGAACCTCCACACACACTGCCACCACAGTATAAACATTATTTGCTCAAAGGATATACGTATGTTAAAGGTGTAGTATTAACATGTAAGATGCACTAAACTCACACTGGGACACTATGGTATGGTAGGTGGGACGGCACTGTATAACTCTTGTTTGGGGCTGGGTATAGATGTATGTACAGTATATGTATGGACTGTATGTATGTATGTATGTAGGGATGGATGGGTGTCAGTGTTGATTTGTATGAAATATAGTTAATTGTCTACTTGGGGTTCTTAAGAGGAACTATGTATATATTTCACACAATTGTATTTAGGGAAAAGAGGAGCTGGAGTAAATAAGTATTAATTTCTTCCTTCTCCTTTTGGAACACTGTACACTGTCACTTTTATTGCACTTGTCATTTACTGCTCTGCTGCGACCCGGGCTACCCTGTGCTGCTACTATGTGTATGTTTGTAGTACTTAGTTTGTTGTACTTAGTTTTTAGTGCTCAGTCTGAAGTATCATAATGATGTTTTTGCTAAAGGGACTGCTTGTGATCTGGTTGCTTGGGATAATATGCCACTGTACCCAAGTGGATCGAGACATGAGGCCGACTACGCTCCTAAGCTATACTCGAGACCAGCTCCTGCTTCTTCGTTCCAGCCACGTCTCGGCACCCCTCCTGCCTTGGGAGCTCTTACGAAATCTGACGGGAGGACGTAGAAGCCGGTCGCGGAAGAGAGGGAAACGTGGCGGAGTATGACAGAGACTGCGGAGGAGAGAGAACAGGCCGTCACTGCCATCCATGTTGCTCTGTAATGTCTGCTCACTGAAGAGCAAAATGGAGGAGCTCAAAATCAATGCCAGGCTCCTATACGAGTACCGGGAGTCATGCCTGCTCGTTTTCACGGAATTGTGTCTTCAGGAGGACGTACCCGACTCGCTCCTATCCGTGGACGGCTTCTCCCTAGTGCGGCAGGAGAGGGACGTGCTCTCCAGTAAGATCAAAGGAGGAGGTATTTGTGTGTACGTTAAGAACAAATGGTGTTCACAGTTCACTACGAAAGAGTCACTTTGTACCCTGGACATAGAACTGCTGTGTTTAAGCCCGAGACCCTTTTATCTCCTCCGTGAATTTGGAAACATTTTATCATGCACCTTTTATATCCCGCCCAGTGGGAACGCTTTCAACGCGGCGAATGCTATAGTGGACTGTGTACACAGACAACTGGAACGCACTCCTGAAGCACCTTGTTTGATTTTAGGGGATTTTAATCACTGCAAACTGGATGCGGCACTGCCTGGCTTCAGCCAATATGTGAACTGCAGTACAAGTGGGAAAAATATTTTGGACAAATGCTATGGGAACGTCAAAAATGCCTATATAGCAAGGGTTAAGCCCCCCTTGGGGTCCTCAGATCATAATGCTGTTCATCTGATTCCTACTTACAAGTCCTTGCTTAAAAGCAACAAACCACAGACAAAGACAATCTTCATATGGGACAATGAATGCATAGAAACTTTGAGAGGTTGTTTTCTCTTGTACCCACTGGGGACTCTTCCATAACTTGGAGTTGGAGAAGGCCACAGATACCATAACTGAGTACATAAAATTCTGTAAACAAAATGTTTTACCTCAGAAAGTAATCACTATGTACCCCAATAATAAGTCTTATATTTCCAAGGAATTAAAAATGGTGCATAGTACAGAAAAAGATTGCTTTTAAAAATGGGGACATGTTAAGTGTGGAAAAATATACAGAAAGAAATTAATTACAAGCTAAGAACAGCTACAGATGAGACGAGGAAGAAATTTGAATCTGAATGCCTAGGAAAAAGTTCTAGGAAATTGTGGGACTCAGTTAAAGTAATGACAAAGATGACTACATCCAAAACCTGTATTAATGTTATGAATGAGGAAGAAAAGGCAAACGAGTTGAATAATTTCTTTTGCAGATTTGAGACTAGAGATTTTTCTCATGAACAAAAAGCTGCTCTGGACGCTCTATCAGTTTCAGACTCTGCAAAAATTATAGTTGACCAGCATGTTGTGGAAAGATTTTTCTCACGTATGTGCCCCAGGAAGGCATCTGGACCAGACGGGATCTCTGGGCGCTTACTGAAGTCATGTAGTGAGGAGCTAGCAGAAGCCTGGAGTCCCATCTACCAGAAGTCTTTAGATACGTGTTCTGTCCCAGTAATTTGGAAAAGCTCTATTATAATTCCTGTACCAAAAAAAGCAAGCTGCAAAGAGAATAATGACCATTGTCCTGTTGCACTGACCTCACTGGTAATGAAGTGTCTTGAGAAGATTGTCACTGACATTCTGAAAACTGATTTTGGAGGACTTTTGGATCCTCTGCAGTTTGCTTGTAAAAATAATAATAAGTACAGAGGATGCCATTTTAACCTTAACTCATTCTGTGTTTAAACATTTGGAGGAGACAACCTCATATGCACGTCTTTTATTGGTTGATTTTAGTTCAGCTTTTAACACACTGCAGCCACACCTTTTAATTAAGAGGTTAAATGATTTTAAAGTGCATCCTGTCATTATTAAATGGTACATCATTTTTAACTTATTGTAAACAGCAAGTTAGTGTAAATGGAACTTTATCTAAATTTAGAACCCTCAGCACAGGAGCTCCCCAAGGCTGTGTTAGTTCACCATTTTTGTTCACCTTGTACACTGATGAGTGCAGAAGTGTCTATCCAGGCAATCAGATTATTAAATTTTCTGATAACACTGCTATTTTATCACTACTTCAAAAGACTCATGATCTGTCAAGCTATTTTATAGAAATTCAGAGGTTTGTCAATTGGTGTGATGACAGTCATCTCATTTTGAATACTGATAAAACAAAGGAGATGGTGTTTGACCCTCGTGGAGTTGGTGACCACAGGCCTGTGGTCATCCACAACCACACTATAACACAGGTTAGTTCCTATAAATATTTGGGAGTATTTAATGACAATTCATTAACCTGGAGCACATATATTGATTACCTCTGTAGTAGACTACAACAGCGGCTGCATTTCTTGCGTAGATTAAGAATACATGGCATTGATAAAAGGATTATGTTAATATTTTACCAGGCTGTGTTGGAGAGCTGTATCAGATTCAGCATTACAGCTTTGTTTGGCATCCTCTCTGTGAAACTAAAGAACAGAGTGTTGCATTTAATTCATACAGCATGGAAAATTATTGGAGTTAGAGTATTTACCCATGCAGATCTTACACGACCAGGCAGCCTGTAGACAAGCTCAAAAAATAATCAGTGACATGAGCCATGTACGAAACAATGAATATGTGCGGCTGCCCTCAGGGAGGAGACACAGAGTCCCCAAGTGCAGGTTCAATAGATACAAGAACTCATTTATCCCGACGTCAGTAAAACTTTTAAACTCAGATAAATAGGTCAGGGACACTTATAACTCCTGTTCTTAATGACTGCTGTTATATACTGTATTTATGTATGTATGTACTTGTATTATTTATAGGGTTTTATTTCATTTTATTTCATTTATTATGTACTACATCCATTGTGTATGTGTGGATTGTGAGGTTGCAGCATGGGTGAAAAGCCCAAGACAAATTTCCCCTTGAGGGACAATAAAGTTTATCTTATCTTATCTTATCTTGTTTGTTTTTGCTTTATTGTTTGAAATAAAGTACATCATCATCATGATCATCATCATCATCATCATCATCATCATCAATCCATGTTGTGTTTATTTTCCCTACAGGATTTTATATTTATACCCAGTCACGCTAAAGCAGGACGGTCACTGCTTTACCACATATTTGGTCTGCTGTTTACATGATGGGGATCACTTTAGAAGGCCTGTTTTAAAGATTTCACAAATTGGGGGAAGTAAAGTTGGAAATTGACCAGAAAAAAATCTTAAATTTGCCAAAAAAAAAAGGGTCTCAAAATAAAGACTAAAATCTAACAAATTTTTGACAATAAAGTCTGAAATTAAGGAGAAAATGTCAAAAATTTACTAGAAAAAACTGCAAATTTATGAGACAAATTTTGCAAATATATCACCAAACAAATGCTGCAGCAAAGTGTTAGAAAATCTGCTGCTCCTCGCCTTGGAATGAAGAAAGTCTGGTTTGTAACCCAGCAGCTCCTCTCTGCTCAGACACTTCCTCGTTTCCTCCCTTCAGAGCTGCACCTTGATGATGGGTGGGGAGAGGGGAGAGTCCAAGATGGTGGAATAAGCAGACGTTATGATTCCCTGTGTGCCATTACGCGGCACACGAAGGAAGGAATGACAAACCCAAAAGCAGGAGTTGATTCGTGCATTTTATTGACTCAACCCCAAAGTCCAGTAAACAGCCCCGATAATTTACATAGAGTTGATATGATTAGATGAGGCCACCAGACATACAGGGACGTCACCTGGATGCTCAACAGCCTGGAAAAGGGAATGCCTAGTGCCACTATATAGTTGTCGGCACGGAGAAAAAGGCAGACATGAACTTACGGCTTGAGCAATCCGGGGCGGTCCGTGCAGTCTGGTTGATAAGGGTACACAGGAACAGCCACTAACAACAACGAAGCCCATGATCTTATGGCGTAAGAGAAGACAACGTCAGGCTGAAGGTTAATGTAAGTAATGAAAACTTGCATACATGGAGGGACATGCTGCCGTGTATGAAGCACATAATGCTCCAGTGGCCTCTCCCTACTGACACATCATTTAAGTAATAATAATACTAACGAGGGAAGAGACCGCCGGTTTGAGAATGCGCGGGCTGAACATAATCAATCCCACGTGTGCATGAGCGAGTGTCTGAGTGTGTGAATGGTGTGTGTATGTGTGTGTGTGTGTGTAACACCCATAATACAAAACAGCTGGTGATACTGACAGGAGGAGGGGGGCGTGCCCAAGCTGTCAGGGAGCCGAGGACCCCAAAGAGCTCCCTGAAGGGCCTGATTGAAAATGAATAGTGAAACGGGCCAAAAGTAGTCACGGCATCAGAACTGGGTTTGGAGCACCAAACCCAGGTTCATGACAGAGCCCCCCCCCCCCAATACCACCAGCCACAAAACAAAAAACACCACTAGGGACCCACCCAGAGACAAACAATTACCCAGGTTGGGAGGTGGGGAAAACAGGGTAGGAGGGAGCAACCGGTAAAAAATGCAAAACAATAATATGCACATACAGTACAGTGACCCTCCTAACAGCCCCCCCCCCCCAGGACACTAACCCCCCTCCCCAAGAATCCAAAGTTCAGGGGGTCGGCCAGAGTCCCAGGCACCAGGCATGGTGAGGGGTGACTGATCGGGTGGCCTGCCCGAGTCCCAAGTCCAGCAGGCAGCCCATTGAACAGAGTCCGGCGGCCTGCCAGGGCCAACCGGACCACCGGGCCACCGGGGAACTTAGGTGGCCAAGCCAAGGGATTGGAGCCCCCCCGCCCTCTAAAGCTTGGAGGAGGGGGACGGTAGAACCCGTGATGGTCCCGGTCCAGGACATGGCTGCGCCAGTGGTGGACTCCGGCTGGAACTCCGCTGCACCAGCGGTGGACTCCGGCTGGAGCTCCGCTGCACTGGCGGTGGGCCCCGACTGAGCCATCGCCACACCCACAGCATGCCAGCCGACCCGTGAAAGCACCAGACTCAGGAGACGGTCCACCGGGGAACCCCAGGCGAGGGCACAGGAGGCGGGTCCACGGTGACCACGGTGGGGGAAGCTGCACCCGCGATGGTCCCGGTCTGGAACATCGTTGCACCAGCGGTGGCCCCTTCCTGGGACCTCATTGCTCCCACAGAGCCCCAACTGGGCTTGCGCTGCACCCACAGTGGAGTCCGGCTGGAACCCTGCTGCCCCCATGGTGAACTCCGGCTGGAGTACCGCTGCTCCTGCGGTGGACCCTAGCTGGGCCAATGCTGCGTCCTCGGGAAGCTGATCGACCAAGGCGAGCACCACACCCAGGAGGCAGCCCACCAGTGGAACAACAGGCGACAATGGCATCGTGGAACCCTCCAGCAGTGTTAGACCATCTCCGGCGACCCTGAATGAAGGCTCGGAAAGAGGGCACAAAGAAGGGAGGTCAGAGTTGCCGGCAGTGACGGAGCCTTGTGAGGTGAGCTCTGGTGCAGCTGATGGCTGCACCCAACTCTCCTCACCAAGAGCCAGGTGAGATTTCTCTAAAGCTGAGTAAAGAAAATAATAGAATTCACTCGCCTGAACTTGAGCTCCACCACCCTCCAGGACTTCGTCGATCCTGCTGTGAGTGATGGATCGGGCACCGACTCTGTTGCGGCGGCCTCCGCAGCAGGCATGATGATAGCTGCAGTCCTGATCTCCTCCAGCGAACTCTCCAATGCCGGCGACTCTTCCGGTGAGGAGTCTGGAGGAGAAGCCCTACCTTGGGCTGGACCCCGGAACGCTGAAGCCAGGGGACGCTCCTCCGTCGGTGTAGGCTCCAGATTGGTCTCAGCACCTCTCCTCAGACCATGGTGGCTCTGCGGGGCTGGGGTAGAGTCCTTCAGCTCCACGGCCCCCTTCCTCCTCCTATAATTGAGCTCCAAGGCTGAAGGATGCTCAAAAGGGAAGTAAGGACATGAGAGAGTTGGTGGATTAATTTTTGCTGCAGCGATCGGTGAGAACCCAGCAGACTGCACAAACTGGGCCTCACTCCCGGGCATCAGGCAAGGTGATTTATCAAATGCATTAATTGAATGAAAACACACTTGCCTGTTTATCCCTGGAGCAATGGTCCTTGCTGCAATAAACCCAGCCTCCTGCTTCTTCTGGAGGGCAGGCGAAGGAGTTCCTCCTTTGGTCCGAAGCTGGGTCCTGGTGCCGTGAAGTGGGCGAAGCCGGCGGAACAGGATCCAGTTCACCGGGGAAGATGTGGGGCTTCTCTTGCTGAGCTCTTCTCCGTATGGAAGCCGGCCTCGCATCACACGGCGAGGAAACGGGTGGAGGCAGAGGTGGTAGTGGTGGACGTGAGAGCGCAATTACCCGGGGATGAAGCCGAAAATACAGCCTCCGCTTCACCAGTTTGGTTACTCTGCCCCAGCAATCCATTTCGTCCCTCTGGGAGGTACAGCTGCGTGCGCTGGCTGCCAAACTTTCAATCGCCACGATGGCTTGGCAGTCCTCCCGGCTCCACCGTCTTCTCCACACAATTTCACCTGCTCGAGACATAATTGCTCCTCAAGGCAGGTGGGTGAACAAAAGCAGACAAAAAAAATGAAAAAGAAAAGAAAATTGCACTCACAACTCTGCTGGGTTTTCTTTTTGTGGCCGGAGCATTCTGTTATGATTCCCCATGTGCCATTACACGGCGCACAAAGGAAGGAATGACAAACCCAAAAGCAGGAGTTGATTCGTGCATTTTATTGACTCAACCCCAAATAATAAGTCCAGTAAACAGCCCCGATAATTTACAGAGAGTTGATATGATTAGATGAGGCCACCAGACATACAGGGACGTCATCCGGATGCTCAACAGCTTGGAAAAGGGAATGCCTAGCACCACTATATAGCCATTGGCACGGAGAGAAAGGCAGACATGAACTTGTGGCTTGAGCAATCCGGGGCGGTCTTTGCAGTCCTGTGGATGAGTGTACGCAAGAACAGCCGCTAACACCAACAAAGCCCACAATCTTATGGCATTAGAGAAGACAAAAACATCAGGCTGAAGGTTAATGTAAGTAATGAAAACTTGCATACACGGAGGTACATGCTGCCGTGTATGAAGCACATAACGCTCCGGAGGTCCCTCCCTACTGACACATCATTTAAGTAATAATACTAACGAGGGAAGAGACCACCAGTGTGAGAATGCGTGGGCTGAACATAACACTGGTCAACACCAAATTTATTGTCTAAGATTTTTTAGCTAATTTAGAACAATTTTGATGTGCTGAATCCAAAAATCACATTGGTTTTGCTCAATCAGGTCAACTTTTTGAACTATGGCCACATGTTTTTTACGTTTTTGTTTACATGTACGGGTATTTTCGCTTTATATGATGCAAAATTCTTTATTTCTTGAAATTCTCTGAATTTTGAACAATGATGACATATCATTCAATTTACATGTACTTACCTTTATCAATGTCTATGATTCAATTTGCAGTACAACTGCTTATAACTTAGCATAAAAACCTGACCTGATCGAAAGAAATGGATGTCATTTTCGGATTCAGTGGTGCAAAATTGTCTTAAATCAGTTGGAAAAACACAGACAGCTTACAAAAAAATTATTTTTATGTTGTGTAATTAATCCCATGTGTGCATGAGTGAGTGTCTGAGTGCATAACACCCATAATACAAAACAGCTGGTGATACTGACAAGAGGAGTGGGCGTGCCCGAGCTGTCAGGGAGCCGAGGACCCCAAAGAGCTCCCTGAAGCTCCTGATTGAAAATGAATAGTGAAACGGGCCAAAAATAGTCACGGCGTCAGAACTGGGTTTGAAGCACCAAACCCAGGTTCATGACAGACGTATGTTATGACTCAAAAGTGAAAACTGTTTTAATGGTCCAAACTTGATATTTATTCAAGCAACCAGCAGGAAACTTGAAATTATCCATCTTAACATCAACTAAGCCTGTTTTTAGATGGTGAAATACTCTTCAGCGGAAGATATTTGGTACGGCTAACAAGCAACAGGTTAGCATGGGCGACCATGATTACAGTCTGTTGTCCGATAACATCAGTACTGAGAAGGAACTGGAAGAGGATTCATAATCTTTTCAGAACATTCACACTCCTCTATCCAGTCCACACCCTAAAAAGCTGAAGAAAAAGAGACACAAAAGGACAACCGACTGAAGTGAGTAATGAAAATATCTTTGAAGCGGTGCAGCTTATTCTCAAAACAATTGACGAACAGCACATGCGGCTAAAGAGCTTTAAAGAGCGCATTGAGAAGGCAATATCAGAGACTCAGGAAAATAAAAAGGAAATAGACAAACTAGAAAAAGGTAGTAAACCTTACACTAGAAAACAAATTCCTGACAGAGAGATGCCTGGAAAACACCAGATATAAAAGGAGATGGCATATGAGGCTCCAGGGTCTACCTGAAAAGTACAATGAGAATACTGGTGAAGTGGTGATTGGTATTCTCACCTGTGTGGGGAGCGTGAAATAACGAAGCTGAATTAGTTCTTAATTCAGGTTTTATTGTTGCACTACATCCCCAACAATCTCTCAAGAACAGAAGAGGATGAACTGCATCAGACCTTCACATTTATACCTCTCACACAAAGGAAGAATCACATATCACTGTCAAAACCCCCTATTGACATTAACTCCCCCTCAAGTCCTTCAGTCCTCCACCTGGCTCCTAGGAGGTTGGGAAGTCCTTTCAGCTCCTTATCTCCGTACCTCCATCTTCTTGTTGTTATCCACAGGTGGTCCAGACATATTGTCCCATCCAAGACGTGAGGTCAATCCACACATGCAATCTCCAGCATCCCACTTGTGCTTATGCATATGTAGGTAAAAATACATGAGTTACACCTGCATCATTCCCTGGTCTGTGGAGAAGCTCCGGAACACAGCTGACACGGTGCATCACCTGGACAGAAGGAGCGGCGCTGCCAACAACATGGTGAGGCCCATCGTCATTCAGTTTGCCATGTGCACAGTGTGAGATGAAGTTTGGAGAAAATCCAAAGAAGCCAAGGTTTGTAAAGAGATGAACATTCGCTTCAAAGAAGATTTCTGCAGAGAAGATAGAGAAGCCCGAGCAAAGCTGTGGCCCAAAGTTCAAGAAGCACGACGGAATGGGAAGAAGGCCTTCTTGAAAGAGGGCTACGCCATCACTGATGGGAGAAAGATTGATCCGTGATGCTGAGTATAAGGTCATGAGACTTATTTAATAATATCTTTCTACTTTCTAAGGCCTTTCGATTTTTTTTATTTTTTTTTTTGCAAAGGATGCACTAAATTCGATTTACAATCTTTGTAACTTTAATTTAGAAGTATTGTTTTTTTCAGAAGTGCAGAAGCCTTTTTCATTACCCTGTTGGCAACTTTTGTTGCTCCTTTTTGTCAAGTATGCTTTTAGAGTACTTTGTTTTTCTTAAATGGGAAAATTAACAGGAATTTGTACTTATTTTGTAGTTTGTGATACCCATGTTTTTTGTGGTTAGTCATTTAAACCTTAAATAAATATCATAATCTCCCCGAGAGCTTTGAGGCAGCGCATGGAGAGGGAGGATGAAATAATGGATTTACGTGCAGGTTACACCACAACACATTTATTAAAGCAATTACAAACAGTCCAAAAGGGTGAAGACTCACAAAAATACGAAGGTACACTTACAGTTGGCGTTTGGGGGCCGGCATCGCCCCACGAATGGAGGAGGAGAAATGTGTAACCATGCTGGCGTCCCACAGCCAGTATCACTGTGTGGACACGAGGACCACAACAAACGTGGGGTGGCTAACACGTCAAAATCGTGCTGACAACAGACTAATCACTGACAATGCAACAACCCAGCAATGCATGACTGACAAAAGACTGCTTAAGTACACGCATTGCTGGTGATGGTGAGATTGGGAGCACCTGGGCGAGGAGCGGGGAGAAGGCAAACGGAATGGGAACAGCTGGCGGTAATGAGAAAGGACGCGAGGTCGGACCGGCAGGCTGTCAGCCAGTGCTCACACAAGAGTGAGCCAAAGAGGGCTGCGTCACAGCTGCCGGCCAGAGAGCAGTGGCTATGGGTAAGGAAGCAGCACAGAAGTACACAATATACACATACACAGCGGCACCTAAACCCACAGGGAGGTCAGGACCGAGTCGGGGAGACCAAGCCGATTCGGCTCCTGTCAAATAAAGAGTGCATTGCTTATTTTATAGATAATTATAAGAAGGCTGCTTTAGATCTGGTGAGAAGGAATTATTTAGCTCATTCCTGCCAAAAGTAAGGGGAAAAAACTCAAAACATTTTTGCTTTTTCTGATTAGAATAAGGTTTGTTGAGATGTCTGTTTTGTTTTCATCTTTAAATGTTCAAGGTTTGAAAAATTTAGTTAAACACAAGGCAATCTTTTTATTTTGTAAAGAAGTTAAGGCAGCTTGTTTTTTGTTTTTGTTTTTTTTTGTTTTTTTAAACAAGAGACCCACTCTGAAAGTTCTGATGAGACTTTTTGGGAACAACAATGAGGAGACAGAATCCTCTGTTCACATGGTACCACACATTCTGCAAGTGTTATGATCTTATTCAATAGATTTCCAGAACAAATAGTCGATCACACAGAGGATGAAGAAGGACACTGGTTGATGTCTGTAGTAGAGATGTACAAACAAAAATTTATTTTACTCAGTGTGTCTGTCATAAACTCTCTGTGCGCTCTGCCATAGCGTACAGAGAAGGAGAAGGATGGAAGGATTTAAATGCAGGAGTTCACCAAACACACATTTATTGACAAACAGTTCACAAATAAGAACGAACATGTAGGTTACAATAATGAATGTGCTCGGGAGAGCGGGGAGGACTACGGGGAGCTCAACTGACTCGGGGGAATGCAAACCGGTCACAGCCTAAGCCTAGCGGTTGAGCTGCGGGGAGAAACACCACCAGAAGCGTAGCAGAATTACTGCAGGGGAGAAATGCTTCTGGTCCAGCGTAGCAGATAACCACACAGAGAAACACTAACAGTTTACTCACAAATAGGAGCAGTCCAAAAAGTCCAGTTCTCCCATGGAGCACGAACAATAGACTTAGATTTAGACTTAACTTTATTAATCCCTTTGGGATAACTCCCTCTGGGAGTCCTTTTTGACGTGAAGGTCACACCATGGAGACGGGAGTGACTCGTACAATGACCCAGCGGTGTTTGTCTAGCAAAGAGCCGCTTAAATACAAACGCTGCTGGCCACACAAATTGGGCACACCCGAGCGAGGCACAGGAAAGATAATTACCAGGGCTGGGATCAGCTGGTGGAATTAAGGAGAGCAAGGGTGCGTGGTTGGACCAACAGACTGTCAGCAGCGTGGGAAAAAGATCACAGAAGCTGACTAACAGCTGCCGGTCAGGCAGTGGCAATGGAGATGGAAATAAGTACAACCTACACATAATGCACATACAGTGGGGAAAAAAAGTATTTAGTCAGCCACCAATTGTGCAAGTTCTCCCACTTAAACGATGAGAGAGGTCTCCAATTTTCATCATAGCTATACCTCAACTATGAGAGACAAAATGAGAAAAAAAAAATCCAGAAAATCACATTGAAGGATTTTTAATGAATTAATTGGTAAATTACTTGGCAAAACAAGAATTTGGTCAATAACAAAAGTTCATCTCAGTACTTTGTTATATACCCTTTGTTGGCAATGAAAGAGGTCAAACATCTTCTGTAAGTCTTCACAAGGTTTTCACACATTGTTGCTGGTATTTTGGCCCATTCCTCCATGCAGATCTCCTCTAGAGCAGTGATGTTTTGGGGCTGTCGCTGGGCAACACTGACTTTCAACTCCCTCCAAAGATTTTCTATGGGGTTAAGATCTGGAGACTGGCTAGGCCACTCCAGGACCTTGAAATGCTTCTTACGAAGCCACTCCTTCATTACCTTGGCAGTGTGTTTGGGATCATTGTCATGCTGAAAGACCCAGCCACGTTTCATCTTCAATGCCCTTGCTGATGGAAAGAGGTTTTCACTCAAAATTTCACGATACATGGTCCCATTCATTCTTTCCTTTACACGGATCAGTCGTCCTGGTCCCTTTGCAGAAAAACAGCCCCAAAGTATAATGTTTTCACCCCCATGCTTCACAGTAGGTATGGTGTTCTTTCTCCTCCAAACACGACAAGTTGAGTTTTTACCAAAAAGTTCTATTTTGGTTTCATCTGACCATATGACATTCTCCCAGTCCTCCTCTGGATCATCCAAATGCTCTCTAGCAAACTTCAGACTGGCCTGGACATTTACTGCAGGATTTGATTCCCTGGCGGACATCAATGTGTTACTGATGTAGCCTTTGTTACCTTGGTCCCAGCTCTCTGCAGGTCATTCACTAGGTCCCCCCCATGTGGTTCTGGGATTTTTGCTCACAGTTCTCGTGATCATTTTGACCTCACGGGGTGAGATCTTGTGTGGAGCCCCAGATCGACGGAGATTATCAGTGGTCTTGTATGTCTTCTATTTTCTAATAATTTCTCCCACACTTGATTTCTTCACACCAAGCTGCTTACCTATTGCAGATTCAGTCTTCCCAGCCTGGTGCTGGTCTACAGTTTTGTTTCTGGTGTCCTTTGACAGCTCTTTGGTCTTGGCCATAGTGGAGTTTGGAGTCTGACTGTTTGAGGTTGTGGACAGGTGTCTTTTATACTGATAACGAGTTCAAACAGGTGCCATTAATACAGGTAATGAGTGGAGGACAGAGGAGCCTCTTAAAGAAGAAGTTACAGGTCTGTGAGAGCCAGAAATCTTGCTTGTTTGTAGGTGACCAAATACTTATTTTACCGAGGAAATTACCAATTAATTCATTAAAAATCCTTCAATGTGATTTTCTGGATTTTTTTTTTCTCATTTTGTCTCTCATAGTTGAGGTATACCTATGATGAAAATTGGAGACCTCTCTCATCTTTTAAGAGGGAGAACTTGCACAATTGGTGGCTGACTAAATACTTTTTTTCCCCACTGCATACAGCAGAACCAAAACCCACATAGAGATCAGGGCCGAGCGGGGGAAAACCAAGCCGGCTCAGCTCATGACGGTGTCTGGGTCTAATAACAAATGTCAGAACAAGGACGCGATGTTGAGTTTAACTCTGCTGATAAATGAATGGAAAATTAAATATGTGACTGAAAATGTGATAATGGGAGGTGATTTGAACATGGATCCTAATTCGTGGCCTGATAGAGTACCATCAAGAGGTCTGCAACCTGTGGACGATGACACCATAAAGAAGTTATGTATGGAAACAGATACAGTGGACTACTGGAGGATCTTAAATCCCACCTTACAGAAATATACATGGGTGAACCTCTCAAACACTAATCAGTGTTCTAGACTAGACTATTGGCTTATATCTCAGTCCTTCAGTAAATTTGTAACTAAATGTGATATTCTACCATCTCCTTTAACAGACCATTGCCCCATCAGTCAGTCACTGACTTTTGTACAACAACCTCCAAAATAACAAAACATCTGGAAATTCAACAAAGTGCTCTTGAATAATGAGGACTTTTGTAAAGAAGTTAAACTCCTCTTCCAGAGTGTGAATGACATGATTACATCAAATATTAATAAATGGGAATGGTTTAAAATTAAAGTGAAAGAGAAGGCAATCATAACAGCCACAAGGCTATCATAAATTCTTAAAAAAAAGGTTCTAACTGAAAAAAATAAATTCATTATCTGGTAAGCCGGATATTTCAAACCAGAATGATACAGAACTACAAAGTCTTCAAAGGCAATTAAATGAATTATATTTGGAAAAAGCAAATGGCGCCTTTGTACGAGCCAGAGCCAAATGGATTGGACAAGGGGAAAAGAATTCGTCTTATTTTTTTGGACTGGAAAAAAATTGACAAAATAGGAAAAAAAATTGTAAGTTGGAAATAAACAATGTTACTACTGTTAACATTGATCAGATAAATAAAGAAATTTGGCAATTTTATGATAATCTTTTAAAATCTAAATTTCAGGAAAATGAATGTGACAATTTTTTTGATATTATCAATGATAAAATAACTAAAATAAATGAAGCTGACAAAAATGTATGGAACAGGATCTGACATTGTTTGAGACTGAACAAGCTTTAAAAAAAAAAAAAAAATGAGTAACCGGAAATCTCCAGGAATTGATGGTTTGACAATAGAATTTTATAAACACTTCTGAGACGATATTAAAAATGTACTTTATAAAGCCTTCTTAGATTGAATAAAACATGGGTGTTTGTCACCTTTGATGAAAACTGGATTAATAACCCTCATTTCTAAATCTGACAAAATCTTAACCACTCTAGACAATTGGAGACCCATTACTCAGTGATGTAACAACTACAAATTCAATACAAGGGCATCTGGTTTGAACTTAAATTTGAATAAATGTGAATTATTGCCACTGTTTTCCTGTACCGATGTTCAAATAGAATCAATCCCTGTCAAATCAGAAATAAAATATTTAGGTATTAAGATAATGAAAAATGAGGATGAGTGGGAAGAAAAGAATATTCAAGACAATGATGAAAAAAGGAAAAGGTCCTTAAACCATTGGCTTATGAGAGATCTTACAATTTTTGGTTAAAATTTGTCTGTTAAAAGTGAAGGAATATTAAAAATAATATCTCCTTGTCAATCCTTGTACAGTGGGGCAAAAAAATATTTAGTCAGCCACCAATTGTGCAAGTTCTCCCACTTAAAAGATGAGAGGTCTCCAATTTTCATCATAGGTATACCTCAACTATGAGAGACAAAATGAGAAAAAAAAATCCAGAAAATCACATTGAAGGATTTTTAATGAATTAATTGGTAATTTCCTCGGTAAAATAAGTATTTGGTCAATAACAAAAGTTTATCTCAATACTTTGCTGGCAATGGCAGAGGTCAAACGTTTTCTGTAAGTCTTCACAAGGTTTTCACACATTGTTGCTGGTATTTTGGCCCATTCCTCCATGCAGATCTCCTCTAGTGCAATGATGTTTTGGGGCTGTTGCTGGGCAACACGGACTTTCAACTCCCTCCAAAGTTTTTCTATGGGATTGAGATCTGGAGACTGGCTAGGCCACTCCAGGACCTTGAAATGCTTCTTACGAAGCCACTCCTTCATTGCCCGGGCAGTGTGTTTGGGATCATTGTCATGCTGAAAGATCCAGCCACTTTTCATCTTCAATGCCCTTGCTGATGAAGGAGGTTTTCACTCAAAATCTCACGATACATGGCCCCATTCATTCTTTCCTTTACACGGATCAGTCGTCCTGGTCGCTTTGCAGAAAAACAGCCCCAAAGTATGATGTTTCCACCCCCATGCTTCACAGTAGGTATGGTGTTCTTTCTCCTCCAAACACAACAAGTTGAGTTTTTACCAAAAAGTTCTATTTTGGTTTCATCTGACCATATGAAATTCTCTCAATCCTCTTCTGGATCATCCAAATGCTCTCTAGCAAACTTCAGACGGACCTGGACATGTACTGGCTTAAGCAGGAGGACACATCTGGCACTGCAGGATTTGAGTCCCTGGCGGCGTAGTGTGTTACTGATGTAGCCTTTGTTACTTTGGTCCCAGCTCTCTACAGGTCATTCACTAAGTCCCCCTGTGTGGTTCTGGGATTTTTGCTCACCGTTCTCATGATCATTTTGACCCCACGGGGTAAGATCTTGCGTGGAGCCCCAGATCGAGGGAGATTATCAGCGGTCTTGTATGTCTTCCATTTTCTAATAATTGCTCCCACAGTTGATTTCTTCACACCAAGCTGCTTACCTATTGCAGATTCAGTCTTCCCAGCCTGGTGCAGGTCTACAATTTTGTTTCTGGTGTCCTTTGACAGGTCTTTGGTCTTGGCCATAGTGGAGTTTGGAGTCTTACTGTTTGAGGTTGTGGACAGGTGTCTTTTATACTGACAACAAGTTCAAACAGGTGCCATTAATACAGGTAACGAGTGGAGGACAGAGGAGCCTCTTAAAGAAGTTGTTACAGGTCTGTGAGAGCCAGAAATCTTGCTTGTTTGTAGGTGACCAAATACTTATTTTACCGAGGAAATTACCAATTAATTCATTAAAAATCCTTCAATGTGATTTTCTGGATTTTTTTTCTCATTTTGTCTCTCATAGTTGAAGTATACCAATGATGAAAATTGGAGACCTCTCTCATCTTTTAAGTGGGAGAACTTGCACAATTGGTGGCTGACTAAATACTTTTTTGCCCCACTGTACATCGCGCCTCAAAAAATAAAAAAGATCAACTCAGTTCTAAGATAAGATAAGATAAGCCTTTATTAGTCCCACAATGGGGAAATTCCAGGATTGCAACAGCACAGGGATAGCAACACTCAGAGCAACAATCAGAAGGCAAGAGAAAAAAAGAGCAGCAAGTATACATATGTACATATAAATATAAATATATATATATAGACACAGTGCAGCGCATTGTAGCTGGATGGAATAAATATATGAGTATATAAACACACAGTGCGGAGTATTGTAGCTAGATGGAATGAATATGTGAATATATAAACACACAGTGTGGAGCACACAGGATTGAATTTCATTTGGAAAAACAAAACTCACAATGTTAAGAAATCACAACTGGTCAAGGAATACAATATGGGAGGAATAAAGTCCACTGACTTTGAGGCAGTGGGAGGAATGCTCAAGTTAAACTGCCGAAAAGCTTTTCTTTCAAACCGGGATTCTATGTGGTTCCACGTTCCAAAAATGACATATTATTCGGCCCAGGAAACACGCACGCAGGCTCAGACAGATTTGAAAGCTTTATTTACAGCAATGTTTGTGTGTGGATGCATGTATGAGAGATATAGTATAATGTGGGTGGAGGATGCAGTCAGGACAGAGCAGTCCGCCGTTCGGCCAGGCAAACCCTATAAGAGAGGAGAGCAGGGATTAGCTGTGCAACCACACGGGAGAATGAAGTTGTGCTGTGCTTACTTGTAGCGGCACGGTGGCTGGCGTGGCAAGTCCCAAGCCTGGGAGACAGCGTCCTGCTGTGCGTCCGGGGTGATGCAGCCAAGTGGAGGAGCAGCGTGACGAGGGTGAGTGAGTCCGCCGCCGGGAAATCCACCTGTGCACAGGGGAAGCCTGAACGGGAAAGGTAAGGCAATAATGACAGCATACGTGTCAGACGAGTAGTCAGCAGGCCTGAAGAGAAGGTAGTTGGTGAGTAGCTTACACAGGGAGACAGACGGCTCCAGGCCGCAGCTCAGGGCAGGATGGTATAAATAGCTGAGCCTAACGAGGAGCAGGTGTGCGCGCAGCTGAGGTGGAAGCCGGTGAGCTGCAGGTGATGACAAAAAAACATATTTAACAAAATTGGAGGTATTGATTTTCTTTTAAAATGTGATTTTGAAATGTCAAAACTGTCGGGGAGGCTCTCAAAATTCTAGACTCAAATCTTGTTTTACTGGAAGATGATGTTCACTCATAACTTTACTCCACATGGCTCAACCTTATGGAATAATAGAACCGTTATCATTAACAGAAAAACATTATTTATACAAGAATGGTTTGATAAAAAAATATTATTTTTGGAACAGATATGATGGATAACAACGGAAATATTCTTGATGTGGAGAGCGTGAAATGAAAAGGGTGAATTTATTTCTCAATTCAGGTTTATTAACAATCACGTGTCTCCAACATCCTCTCAAACAGAAAAGAGAACCAACTTCCCACATCTCCCCTTTTTATACCCGGGACATCAAAGTACAGAATCACATTGTCATTCAATCCCCAGAGACAATACATCACCCCCCAGGTCTTCTCTTCACCTAAAACCCTGGTGGTCAGGAAGTCTTTTCAGAACCATTTCTAAAGACACATTTCACACCCTCCTGTCATCCCCAGGAGGTCCAGACTTATTGTTCCTTCTAAGACGTGAGGTAACAGTAATATACATATGCAGCCTAAGCATCTCAAATATGTGTGCCACATGACCCCCCCCCTCCCCCAAACGTCGAAGATGAAACAATACAACATAGTCTACACAACATGATAAAATCACAAACATCAGTCCATATACTGTCTGGGCTTCAACCGTTTTCCGAACTTGCTGTAAGCGGGCTTCACCGCTCCCGTGGCGCCAGCTGTCTGAGGATGAGAACTGTTAGTCAATTCCTGAGGGGGCTCTGGGGCATGCTCCCTGGAGGGTCTGCCGCGTCGAGGAGCCCTCGCCACTTGCACAGTTTCATCAGCCATCACAAAAGCAGGTTTAAGTCTGTCTATACCAATTGTTTCCCTCCTGTCCCCTAAATCTAGCAAAAAATGCTTATCACCTGTTTCCAGCACTCTATATGGGCCGTCGTAAGGTGGTCACAGGGTTGGGCGCTGAGCCTCGTGCCTGACAAAAACAAACTCGGCATTTTTTAAAGATTTAGGTACCGTACAAAAACACGCGGAAAAGTGTGATGAACGGGGCCCGGAAGCATGTCCGCTCCCGTGTCGTTCAGTGACCGCTGAGGGGGACGCTCTGGCGCCGGATTATCAGGAGGAAACTCCCCTGGCAGCCGGAGTAGTTGCGCAAACACCAACTCAGCTGGGGAGGCTTTTAAGTCCTCTTTGGGTGCAGAACGCAACCCTAATAAAACCCATGGTAGTCTGTTTACCCAATTTGCATCCGTAAGCGATGCTCTTAGGGCTGCTTTCAATGACCTATGAAAACGCTCGCACAAACCATTAGCCTGGGGGTGGTACGCGGTAGTGCGGTGGATTGTTATCCCCAGGCTGCAGGCCAACGCTGACCAAAGCTCAGAAACAAATTGAGGCCCCCTGTCGGACCTAATATCCGATGGGACCCCAAAACGTGCGACCCAAGCCGTTAAAAATGCGCGGGCCACCTCTGCGGCTGTGGTTGATGCCAGTGGGACCACTTCAGGCCAACGCGTGGTGCGGTCCACCATTGTCAAAAGATGTGTGCATCCCTGCGACGACGGTAGGGGGCCTATGAGGTCGACATGCACATGATCGAACCTCTTGGCCAGGATGTGAAACGGATCTAAGGGGGCTTTTGTGTGTTTGTGTATTTTGGCCCGCTGGCAAGCCATGCAGGCTCTTGCCCACTCCTTAACGTGCTTGCGCAGGCTCGGCCAAACAAACCTCTCTCCTACCATTTTTACCGACGCGCGCACCCCCGGGTGCGCCAGAGAGTGAATCGAGTCAAAAACACGGCGGTGCCACGCGGCCGGCACTACCGGATGCGGTCGTCCGGTAGAGACATCGCAGATTAGGGGGGGCATACCATTTTGCAGCCTCCTGCTCTCCAGCCTTAACCCTGTTGGTCCAGACTGGAGTGCGCAAACGTCCGCGTCGCTACCCTGATCCGCAGCCATGGCTGCATAATCTATCCCCACGTGGACTGGGGCAGCGTACGCTTCCACGCTGCTATTTTGCTCTGCGGCCACGGTAGTATAATCTACCTCTGCGCGGACTGGAGCGGTTACGGCGCGAGAGAGGCAGTCTGCCACCACATTAAGTTTACCCACTACGTGTTGAATATCAGTAGTAAATTCTGAAATTGCAGCCAGCTGCCTCTGCTGCCGGCCCGACCATGGTTCCAAAACTTTGGCCATCGCAAAAGTGAGCGGTTTGTGGTCGACAAACGCGGTGAAACGCCGACCTTGTAGCCAGAACTGGAAGTGACGAATGGCTAAGTGGAGCGCTAAAAAATCACTGTCGAACGCGTTGTATTTTCGCTCGGCCTCGTGCAAGGTCCTGCTGAAAAAGGCCAGCGGCTGCCAAGCCCCAGCGACATGTTGCTCCACTACCGCCCCTATGGCCACGTCTGACGCATCAGTGGTGAGCGCTATGCGGGCCGTTGGGTCTGGATGAGCCAACAACGCAGCGTCTGCTAGGGCTTTTTTTACCTCCGAAAATGCGTGCTCCCGCTCCGGGGACCATTCGATTGCATTTGAGGGTTTTTGTTTTTTAAGCGCGGCATACAATGGTTGCATGAGCTGCGCTGCGCGGGGGAGGAAACGGTTATAAAAATTCACCATTCCCAAAAACTCCTGTAGTGCTTTGACCGTTTGTGGCTGGGGAAAATCTGCTACTGCGCGCACTTTGTCCGGCAGTGGAACTGCTCCCTCTGGGGAGACGCGGTGCCCCAAAAAATCAATCTGCGCCACCCCAAACTGGCACTTCGCTGGGTTGAGTATTAACCCGTGCTCCCCCAACCTCCGGAAAACTGCCGTGAGGTGCTTTTCGTGTTCTTCTTCGGACGCGCTGGCTACCAAAATGTCGTCCAGGTAGATGAACACAAAAGGGAGATCGCGTAACACCGCGTCCATCATGTGCTGGAAAGTTTGCGCGGCGCCTTTAAGCCCAAACGGCATGCGCAAAAACTCAAAAAGTCCAAATGGAGTTATTACCGCTGTTTTGGGAATGTCCTCAGAGCGGACTGGGACTTGATGATAACCACGGACCAAGTCTATTTTTGAAAAAATGCGCGCCCCCGCCAGATGAACCGAAAAATCCTGAATATGGGGAATTGGGTAGCGGTCGTGCGCTGTGGCGTTGTTCAACCTGCGGAAATCACCGCAAGGTCGCCACGAGCCGTCAGCCTTAGGGACCATGTGAAGCGGGGAAGACCATGGGTTATTCGAACGCCGGATGATGCCCAACCTTTCCAGGTTGGCGAACTCCTCGCGCGCTATGGTCAGTTTAGCTGTCTCCAAGCGCCGAGCTTTTGCAAAAACGGGGGGACCAGCGGTAGTGATAAAGTGCTCCGTCCCGTGTTTAGCAATGGCTGCTGAAAACGTGGGAACCGTGAGTGCTGGAAACTGAGTGAGGAGTGTGTGAAACTTACCGCCTGCTGTGGCGATGTTGGCTTGTGCTGTGGGCTTGGACACTTGAGCTGCACAAGGGATAGAGTAGAACGAGAGTGCATTAACCAAGCGTCTATTGGGAAGATCAACCAACAACCCATGTGAGAACAGAAAATCAGCACCTAACATGTTGAAACTCACCGCCGCTATAATAAAAGTCCACTCATATGTGCGGCCGTGCAGGGACAGAAGTAGAGTCCTTTCACCGAAGGTCTTAATGCTCGAGCCGTTCGCCGCTGATGCTCCGTGACTCCCGGGGCCCGCCAGCCGGTCAGCGTAGGTTGGCATGATGAAACTCACTTGGGAACCTGTGTCCACGAGGAATTGCCTCCCAGAACACGCATCCGTCAGGTAGAGCAGCTTGTTCTGTTCACCGAGGGCCGCAGCTGCTACCGACTCCTGGTCCTGGAGTTTCCTGAGCTCTTGAACTGACACGGCGGTATACACTTGCGTGCCCTCTCTGCAAAACTAACTAACTAACTAACTAACCTGCACTTATATAGCGCTTTTCTAGTCACAAAGACCACTCAAAGCGCCGACGATGGTAAAAACAGAGGTCGTCTCCTCCGCGATGTCGGGGCTTCGCCGCCGCCGTTGTTGGTGTGTCTGCCTCCGTCGCCTCTGGCCCTTTGCCGTTCCTGGTCGTCGCGCCGAGGTCTATCGCTGCTGTGGTGGCCATGTGCCGTCCGCTGGCGTTGAGGAGCCGCTGCGCCTCCTGGGCTAGTGCGCGGAAGTCCCGCTGGGTCACGAACTGAGAGCCCGCCAGGGTCGCCCTCGTCTGCGATGGTAGAGTTCTCAGGAAGATGTGAGTGAAGAGGAAATTGTCGTCGTCTGAGCCTCTCAGCTTCAGCATGTCTTCCATCAGGTCAACAGGCGTGCTTTCTCCCAAGTCGTGCAGGGCCAGGAGTCTCTCAGCTCTCTCCTGGGCTGAGGGAGTGAAAAGCTGGATGAGGGCAGCTTTCAACCCGCCGTATTTGTCACCAGCGGGTGGGCGCTGCACCAGGCTCCGCACATGTCGAGCTGTGCGGCTGTCGAGTTTGGCAAAGACGTGGTAGAACTTTGTGTCATCTGCTGTTATTCCCCCAAGAGCGAACTGGGCTTCAGCCAGGAGGAACCATGAGTCCGGGTTGTCCTGCCAGAATTCTGGTAGCTTGACTGAGACTGCGTTTGCTCGGCTGGTCCCTGGCGAGTCTGGTTCGGGGGAATTGTCTCTGCTCATTATACGTCTTAAGGTCACCAGTGTGGAGAGCGTGAAATGAAGAGGCGGAATTTATTTCTCAATTCAGGTTTATTAACAATCACGTGTCTCCAACATCCTCTCAAACAGAAAAGAGAACCAACTTCCCACATCTCTCCTTTTTATACCCGGGACATCAAAGTACAGAATCACATTGTCATTCAATCCCCAGAGACAATACATCACCCCCCAGGTCTTCTCTTCTCCACCTAAAACCCTGGTGGTCAGGAAGTCTTTTCAGAACCATTTCTAAAGACACATTTCACACCCTCCTGTCATCCCCAGGAGGTCCAGACTTATTGTTCCTTCTAAGACGTGAGGTAACAGTAATATACATATGCAGCCTAAGCATCTCAAATATGTGTGCCACACTTGAAAAAGAAACATTTCAAGCAAATTTCCACATTGGGTGAACTGCCAGACAACATGATCAGATCTGCAGAGCTGTTCCACCTGCCTTCATTCATTTAATACAAAACACACTCATAAATTCTGATGTCCAGGCAATTTTACCAAACTTAAAAATTGAATAAATTCACTTTTTGGACAGAAAGTGTGAGAATAAATTTTTGAATACAACTTTCAGAAGCATTCTTTTTAATCAATATCAAAGTGAAACAGAAAGAATACTTTGTGGAAGTAGCAAAATAATCTTAAAAAATATTTGCAAGAATTTAAAATGGCCAATTCCTCCAAAAACAAAAGAAGTTCAGTTTAAAATTCTGACAAATTATTACCCAGTTGGTGAGACTGTGAAAGAGAGATTTGGTTTTGAGGTTGAGCCATGTGAATTTTGCAGTCAAGAACCAGAAACAACAGAACTTCTGTTTTACTCGTGTTCTGTCACTCAGTTGTTTTGGATAAATGTTCAGATCTGGCTAAATGTAAAAATGAATAATGGATCTCTCAGTATGCAGCATATTCTGTTTCATGAACATAACCGTTCAGAAGCTACTGGTCACTTTGTTAATATCATTATTTCCATGGGTAAATATCATCTTCACGTATGTAAATGGAGAAATCAAAAACCTTCTCTTTCAGCTTTTAAAAACAAGCTTAAACTATACTTCACCTCATTAAAGCTAATTTCTGATGTTCATCATTGAACTGGAAACATTTTTGAAACTGCCCAAAAGATGTGAACACTATTTTTTTTTTTCTTTCTCCCCTCTTTTGTTGTGATTTGCCTAATTTAGATTGTGTTGGACTTTTAAAAGCTTTCAGAAATTGTACAAGCGGGGATATATTGTATTGAAGTCCTCATATGGGAGCATAATATGGTCTTACGTTTCTCCGTTCTAATTGTTTTTTTTCCCCGATTCTTTGTCTTGCTGTTCATTGAATTTGTACCACAACGAGTTGTTGTAATCTTGTCTCTATAATAAAATAAAATAAAACAAAAACCTTGATTGTGGGTGGAAACCCCACATCACGTTTGGTGTTGTTTTCCTTTTATTTTGTCGGTCACAGACGGAAGTGGTGATGGCAGCAGCAGCAGAGTGCTGCCATTTTCAAACAAGCCTGAAAGACTAGCTGCTAAATCTCACTTTAAAATGGGAAAAATGCCCAAAGTTGCAGCATAGAGTCATGCAGACATCAGCATCTGATGAAAAATGAGAAGGACTGCCAGAAATAGACGTTTATAGAATTCCCCTCAGCCAGCAGAGAGGACAAAAGGAGGACGTAGTGGACAAATGGATCCCCAAGGCCTGGGAGAAATGAAAGGTTAAGGTGACCTCTGTTTTGACCACTTTACAACAGGTAAGGTGTGTGGTGTAATCTAGAGCATTACTGTGGAGTTTAGGTGGCGTGCAAGAAATATAAGACAGAATAATAAAGAGCGATGGCAAGAACCAAGCAGACCGCCCGTAAATCTACTGGAGGAAAAAGCCCCCCAAGAAGCAGCTAGCCACCAAGGCTGCTCGGAAAAGCGCTCCGGCCACCGGCAGAGTGAAGAAGCCTCACCGTTACAGGCCCGGTACCGTGGCTCTGAGAGAGATCCGTCGCTACCAGAAATCCACGGAGCTGCTCATCCGTAAGCTGCCCTTCCAGCGCCTGGTGAGGGAGATCGCTCAGGACTTCAAGGCCGACCTGCCCTTCCAGAGCTCCGCCGTCATGGCTCTGCAGGAGGCCAGTGAGGCCTACCTGGTGGGTCTCTTCGAGGACACCAACCTGTGCGCCATCCACGCCAAGAGGGTCACCATCATGCCCAAAGACATCCAGCTGGCCCGACGCATCCGCAGAGAGAGAGCTTAGACTTTCTGCTGCACATTCACCAACCACAATGCTCCGCACTGTGTGTCTATATATATATATATACAGTATATATATATATATATATATATATTTATAGTAATATGTACATATGTATACTAGCTGTTCTTGTTTTTTCTTGCCTTCTGATTGTTGCTCTGAGTGTTGCTATCCCTGTGCTGTTGCAATCCTGGAATTTCCCCATTGTGGGACTAATAAAGGCTTACCTTATCTTATCTTACATATGTGTTGCCACTAGAAGGCAGACCATGCCTGGATGTTGCCTGAGTACTGCATGGGCAGACACTATGGCGGCGTTAGAGTGATAATGCTGTTGCAGCCAGTTAATAAAGGAGGCTCTGTGAGCACCCAAAGCAGCAGTATTTATTTATCAAAGAACCCAACACAACATGGTGGCAGAAGTTGGTGTGCTTTGGGGTGAGAAAAGTCAGCTTTGCAACCGGCTAGTGACTATGGAGCCAGCACAAGAGATGGCAGCTTCAGCAACGGGGACAGCAGCGGTCCAAGCAGGCACGCCGACAGGTCCTGTAATGGTGGCGGCGACGGCAACCCCAGCAGCAACCTTCACCATCAAACCACTGGAACCTTTTGATTTCTCAAAACCACAGAAGTGGGAGAAATGGATACCGCAGTTTGAATCCTTTAGACTGGCAAGTAGCCTGAACAACTTGTCTGACGCTAACCAGGTGAACACTCTTGTGTAATGCATGGGGGATGAAGCTGATGATGTGCTACGAGGGCTAGAGCTAACTACCAAGCAGTCCAGCGGTCTGATGCAGTCAGAAATGGTTTTGACAGATACTTCATTCCAAAGAAAAATGCTATATATGAAAGAGCAAAATTCAATAAGAGAGTGCAGCAGCCAACAGAGACAGTGGATTCATTCATCACAGCACTTCATACACTTGCAGAAAACTGTGAGTATGGAGAACTGCATGATGAACTTTTGAGAGACAGATTGGTTTTTGGCCTTAAAGATCCAGCTTTGTCAGAGAGGATGCAGCTTGATAAAGACCTCACTCTTGCTAAAGCTATCACTATGGCCCAACAGTCAGAAGAAATAAAGCGGCAACAGTCAGATCTGAGAGGAGAGACAAGTAAAACAGCTGTGGATGCAGAGCATGTTAAAGGAGGAAAACAGCACAAATATAAAGAGCAGACACAAGGACAGCATAAAATTAAGAAAACTACACAGACCAGAATAGAAAATAGCAGAGCATGTCCTAAATGTGGTTGAACACCATTCCACTCAGCAACCCAGTGCCCTGCTAAGAGTGCAGAATATGGCCTCTGTGGGAAAAGGGGACATTACAGAAAAGTCTGCAGGTCCAAGAGCACAATCAGTGAGGTTACAAGAGACGAAGATGGACTGTTTTTAGGGGAGCTACACTACCGTTCAAAAGTTTGGGGTCACTTAGAAATTTCCTTATTTTTGAAAGAAAAGCACTGTTTTTTTCAATGAAGATAACTTTAAACTAATCAGAAATACACTCTAATATCTAATATGCATTGCTAATGTGGTAAATGACTATTCTAGCTGCAAATGTCTGGTTTTTGGTGCAATATCTACATAGGTGTATAGAGGCCCATTTCCAGCAACTATCACTCCAGTGTTCTAATGGTACAATGTGTTTGCTCATTGCGTCAGAAGGCTAATGGATCATTAGAAAACCCTTGTGCAATCATGTTAGCACAGCTGAAAACAGTTTAGCTGGTTAGAGAAGCTATAAAACTGACCTTCCTTTGAGCAGGTTGAGTATCTGGAAAAAATTATTATTTCAAATACAAGTCATTATTTCTAACCTTGTCAATGTCTAGACTATATTTTCTATTCATTTTACAACTCATGGTGGTAAATAAGTGTGACTTTTCATGGAAAACACAAAATAATTGTCCGGGTGACCCCAAACTTTTGAACGGTAATGTAGATTCCGGAGATGAGCCATGGTTGGCAGACCTTAGCTTAAGAGGCAGCAGAGTGACATTTAAATTAGATTCTGGAGCAGATGTCACCGCCATTCCTGAACAAGTGTTTGAAGGAATAAAAGACAGAGATGAAACGCTACAAAAAGCACAAAAACCTCTTTATGGTCCCTGTGGAACAGAACTAACTGTTCTAGGGTCGGTTACAGAGACACTCTTTTATAGAGAGAGGAGCACTACAGAGAAGATATACGTTGTGGAACACTTGCGTGCGGCATTGCTGAGCCGATCCGCCTCTGTGAAACTCAAGCTGATGGCTAGGATTGACACCGTGGACCAGCAAACAGTCATGGACATATCCAAAACTCTGTGATGGACTTGGACTGGTTCAGAAGCTATACACCATTAAACTTAAATCGGATGCAGTCCCGTTTTCTCTGAAAGCGCCCTGACGGGTCCCATTACCTATGATGGACAAGGTTAAACAAGAGCTGGAGAGGATGGAAAAACTATCGGTCAGCAGCCGTGTGGAGAAACCAACTGACTGGTGTTGTGGCATGGTGGTCGCCCCTAAAAAGGACAAAGAAAAGGTACGTAAGGTATTTGTGTGGAGCTGACACCCCTGAATAAGTCATTGTGTCGAGAACGATACATCCTCCCCTCTGTGGATCAAACCCTGGGCAAGCTGACAGGTGCACAATACTTCACCAAGTTAGATGCTAATATGGGCTTCTGGCAGACACCGCTGTCAGAAGAGTCAGCTCTCTACACAACAATCATTACACCATTTGGGCGCTACCACTTTAACCGCTTGCCCTTTGGTATTTCCTCTGCCCCAGAACATTTTCAGAACATGATGACATCATCTCAGCGGATGAAATGAGGCCGGATCCAGAGAAAACCAAAGCTGTAAAGGACATAAAAGAACCAAGGAACGTGAGCGAACTCAGGAGCTTCCTCGGGATGGTGAACCAGTTAGGGAAGTTCATCCCGAACCTGTCTGAAAAAGACAAACCTCTAATGCCTCTTTTCCACTAGCCCAGTTCGGCTCGCCTCGTTTCGTTTCGTTACTACTTGGTTCGGCCGCGGTTGTGTCTCCATAGCAGCCGGGTAAAGCGGGGTTAAGCTGTGGTGGGCGAGATTTTTTTTACAGCAAGGCGCCGCCACACTCCCGTGACGTAAAACACGCGACCCAAGCCAAACATAACATGGCAGCTTTACAAGGCGACTCCTCGGTCTGTGGCTTTTTTCACCGTAAATGCCAAAAAGGACCGCCAGACAAGGGTACAAGCAGTGAGACGAAACACTCTGGAATAGTTCTGCAGCTTCTGGGAGAGCCGAAGACGTGAGGATACAAACTAGGTCATATATGACGGTAAGCTAATGTTGCTAATGCTAGTTTGCTATAAGTACGTCGTACTACACTGTAATATCTGCAAGTTATCGCTGTTAGGTACTAAAATATGTACGCTGTGTGTGTTTCAGATGGCTCTGTTGTGGGAAAATTACCGCTTCAAACGGTCAGTCTGGCGTTAAGCACAGCCTGTCAACTGATGTCAACATAGCTTCACAAACGATCAGTGGTTATAGAGCTTAAGAATGTCTAGTTTATTTCCTGTGCAAAAAATTGCTCTGATCTAAGTAAAGGAACCCTATTTCACTGTTTATGGGAATGTAGAAAAATCACAATGTTTTGGGAAGAGGTGAGGGTAACAATTGAAAAAATAATTTCAAAACAAATCACATTGAACCCTAAACTGTTTTTGTTGGGTCTGTGTCCAGAAAAACATAACTTTAATAAGAGTGAAAGAACATTCATAGACCTCAGTTTGCTTAATGCCAAGAAATGTATTGCATTACTGTGGAAAAACTCATAGACCAGATGTGACTCAGTGGTTAAGACAGATGTTACCAACCTTCCACCAGAAAGAATAACATATATACTGAAATCAAAGGTAAATGTGTTTGAGAATATATGGAGACCTTTCATTGATTATGTAAAGAAATTAAACATAACTTCTGAAGAAGAAGGTGAATGATATGTGTGGACCTTGCAAATTCCAAGCTGGTGAATGTATATTATGTATTCTTATGTAATAGATTACCTAGACTAAACAGAGGAGCATTGTTGTTGACTTGTTTTTGTTAATGGTTGTTGTTTTTATTACCCTTTTTTTGTTATTTTGTTATTGTTCTTTTTAGTTTTTAAATTACTTTTGTGTTAGTGTCTGACTGTGTGTGCTGTTTGTAAAAAAAAAAAAAGGTTCAATAAAAATATTGTGGGAAAAAAAATTGCTCTGATCTGCGTGAAAATCATGGACTATTGAGACATCATGGACGTACCTGCTCCAGCTGCACTGAGTCTGAGATGTTGTCATAGCAAAAAATGATCAGCTGACACAACTTGATCGCCAGGTTAATAACTATATTAGCCACAAAATGTATATTCAAAAAGTAAACAGTACTGAGTTCGGTATAATAAGATGTATTTGACAGTTATGATGCATTTTAGGCCAAAACAAACTTGATCTAGGATTAAAAGCAATTAAAATAATGCAGTCACAAGGTTACATGGAAAATGCTTGATTTACTAGATACATATACTGTAGAAATATATATTCTCTGCATCAACAATGTACTATACATGCATTCATGTAGTATTGCACTGACAAACCTCTGAAGTTTTTGCAGATGTCTCTTTTTTATATGTGAAGGTTACCACCATGTGACATACATTTCTTAAAAATGAGCCATTATTTTCAAGGTCACCCATTAATGGTTTGTACTATTGACTCTTTTCCAACCAGTGTATTAACAGACAAAAATAGAAATCATGATGCAAACGCATAAGCCACTAAATTGTTTATTACAATCAGCAGCAAATTCCAGATTATTCAGAATGTGCAAAACTCAAACTGTAAGACTGGGTCACTCAGCAGCTGGGATGTGCAGCTCACACTGGTCTCAGATCAGCAGATCTTAGGCCTGCATCTCTGTAAATAGTGACGCAAGGTCCAGTTTGGGGTGGATCGATCGTTTACCTCTTGCCTAGACAAAAGACAGAAATGGGTGGTGGTTAAATAAAGGAAGTTTAAAACATATTTGGGAAATACACTTGTTGCTAAAAGCCAATGGTGGAATGTGAATGAATGAATTTTTATTTCAGATAGATTAAAAGAAAATAGAATAATATAACAAAGGGGGAAAAAAAATCTAATAAGGTCGAATTAAACAATAACTCCTCTGATTATACAGTTCAACATAGGTTATCTGAAATGGGTGATGGCTGAAGCTGCAGCTTATATTGCCCACCCATATTCCATCCAAGAATTCAAAAGAAAAACAAAACAGCAGCGATTCCAATTCCAATGTGACAATTAAGTACTTCGTTGTTGTATTTAACCACAATTTTCATGTAGCTGCACTGATGTAAAGTCGA
Organism: Pholidichthys leucotaenia; assembly: GCA_020510985.1. Lineage (NCBI taxonomy): Eukaryota > Metazoa > Chordata > Actinopteri > Cichliformes > Pholidichthyidae > Pholidichthys > Pholidichthys leucotaenia. Next base: position 27,856,461 of record CM035846.1, on the reverse strand, counting down.
TTTTACAAGGGCTGGGTTACATTTAAAATCATCTGCTTTTACTGTGGCCTCAGCAATCAGAATGAATTAATACATTCACTTGAATGGAATATAGTACTTTAACTGAAGGTGTGCATCACAGAGTATGGAGTCGCTCAGTCAAAATATGGAGTTTTTATCAATAAAAGTTTGTCTGGAATGTAAAAGTGTCTCTTCTTGCCCTGGCTTCAAGTGTGGGTGGTGTTTTGTACTTTTATTGCTAAAATATAAAAGGATGCACTACAATGGCTCTCAAATATTTGTAATGTGTCCTGTTGCTGCATGAGTTTATTGATGATAGAGTATAAACTACACATATAAACTAAATTATATTGATGACTGAACAACTGCCATTCCCCAAAAGATACAGTTATGAACATAACTCACAAAGGATCACACAAGTGATCTGACAAAAAAAAAAATACATTAACAAGTGGTTTATTTTACAGTTGATGCGCCAGTCTTTTTTCAATTATTCTGTAATTAATACTCACACAATCAAATAAATCTCAGTTCAGTCCCTTTTATATTAAGTGGAAATTGTGCTACTTTGGTTCTGACACTTTTACCTATAAAAGCAACGGATTTCAGTACTTTCCACAGTGGAGACGTCCGTTGTTGAGCAGCTGATTCCCTCCTCCCTAGACGAACGACAGAAATGGATGGTTTCAAGCAAGTTCAACAATTATACAGGCACATCTCAAAAATTAGAATATCATGAAAAAGTTCAATATTTTTGTCACTCATTTCAGAAAGTGAAACCCATATATAGATTCATTACAGGGACAATGATATATTGAAAGTGTTTATTTTAATATTGATGATTATGGCTACAGCCCATATTAACCAACACCTCAGTGGCCAACATTTCTATTTAAAAACTATTTTTTAAAGTTTATGTAATATTCTAATTTTTTGCAAAATTGAATTTGGGGTTTTCAGGGGCTGTAAGCCATAATCATCCAAATTAAAATAAATAAATGCTTGAAATATATCACTGTCTGTGTAATGAATCGATATAATATATGGATTTCTCTTTCTGACGCTTTAGAAAATTATATGAATGACTTTATAAATCACTGGTTTGAAAAAGCACTTTTATATTGTTGAGATTTCGGCTCCTGTGGTCTCACCGGTATCCACTATAAACAGGGAGGCTAACCCTGGCATGTGGAAACAAATTCTAGCATTAAATTGCACACAATTTAATGTGCAGCACCAAAGTGTAATACAAAACAAAAACCAGGATTTTAACCAGGATTAACATATTTCATTGTTTTGCTCTCACAAGCGAATATTTAGGAGAAAACAAGCGTGAATCAGCAGTTGGTACTAGCTAGCTACTAGCCAAAACTCGTTAGCTAAAACGAGTTAGCCAGCAAAAAAACGGCGCTGTATGGCTCAAAAAAAGTGAGCTTACCACCAACAGGATAAATAAGCGAACAGATGCACATTATTACAAATCACTCACCATCGATGGTTCTCTCACGTTCGTCTTCAGCTTGTCTATAGTCCGGTTGTATGCTGGCCAGCCATCGGGTCCAGGTCACTCCTCACTGTGTATCTGCCACCAAGCAGAGAAAACTCCGCACCTCTTCGTTGGACCACGGTGTAGAGTTCTGCAAAACCTATAACGCTGTCTGTATTAATATCGTATTTACTCCATGACCAAGTTAGTCCGTGATTGCAAATGGCGGTCGTAAAGATTTCAACGAAGACGGGCGCTTTCGTGACGTTACGCCCTGACCAATCAGCGGCTAGCAGTCTATTGACGTCACATCTCGGCTCGGTTTCGCACGGTGATACCCTGCCTCTTAACCGGCATGAAAATAGTGTCGGTTAAAGCGTGCTGGGTATAGTGGAAATAGCGAGAAAGTGAAACGAGTAGAACTAAGTAAGGCCAAGGCGATACTAATGGAAATGGGCCTTAAGGGAGGGTTCAGAAACACATGATCCCTCCCCAATTGTAGGCTATATCAAAAAGGTAGGTTTTAGCCCTATTCTTAAAAACAGAGATCGAGTCTGACTCCCGAATCCAGATTGGCAGCTGGTTCCACAGGAGAGGAGCTTGATAACTGAAGGCTCTGCCTCCCATTGTACTTTTGGAGATTCTAGGTATTACAAGTAATCCTGCATTTTGGGAGCGTAGTGCTCTGTTAGGATAATACGGTAGTATCAGATCTTTTAAATAAAAAGGAGCCTGATTGTTTAGAGCTTTGTAAGTAAGAAGAAGGATTTTAAACTTAATTCTAAACTCTATGGGAAGCCAATGAAGGGAGGCCAGAACCGGACAGATATGATCTCTCTTTCTAGTACCTGTTAAAACTCTTGCTGCAGCATTTTGGATCAGCTGAAGACTTTTTAAAGATGTTTTAGGATAGCCCGATAATAAGGAATTACAATAATCTAATCTCGAGCTAACAAAAGCGTGGATCAGTTTCTCAGCATCACTCTGAGACAAGATGCTCCTAATCTTGGCAATATTACGCAAATGATAGAAGGCAGTCTTAGAAACAAATTTAATATGTGAATTGAAGGACAGATCTTGATCAAAAATAATTCCAAGGTTCCTCACAGAGCTATTAAGAGAAAGAGTAACCGCATCCAAACAGAAAGTTTGATTTGGAAAGGTATTTCTAAGGTTTTTTGGACCAACAAGAATGACTTCAGTCTTATCTGAATTTAATAGCAGGAAATTACAAGTCATCCAAGCTTTGATTTCCTTAAGACAAGCTTCTAACTTGGCTAATTGATTACTATCACCTGGCTTCATTGACAGGTATAATTGTGTGTCATCTGCATAACAATGAAAATGTATACAGTGCTTTCTAATAATGTTGCCTAACGGAAGCATATATAAACTAAAAAGAGTAGGGCCTAGCACAGATCCCTGTGGAACTCCATGACTAAGCTTTGAGTTGAAAGAAAACTCATTATTTACATGAACAAACTGGAACCTATCAGATAAATAAGATCTAAACCACTGCAACAAAGTTCCATTAAGTCCAACATAGTGTTCTAATCTATCAAGTAGAATATTATGATCGATAGTATCAAAAGCTGCACTAAGGTCTAAAAGGACAAGTACAGAAACCAGTCCATTATCAGATGCGATGAGGAGGTCGTTAGTGACCTTCGCTAAGGCCGTTTCAGTACTATGATGGATTCTAAACCCAGATTGAAACTCGTCAAGTAAACCATTTCCCTGCAGGTGGCCAAATAATTGCGTAGCAACAACTCTTTCTAAGATTTTTGAAATGAAAGGGAGATTAGAGATTGGTCTATAGTTAGCTAAAGCTCCTGGATCTAGCGTTGGCTTTTTGAGTAAGGGTTTAATTACAGCTGTTTTAAAAGCCTGCAGTACATGGCCTAAAGTTAATGAAGAATTGATTATATGAAGAATAAAGCTACCAATAAGTGGGGAGACTTCTTTAAATAACCTGGTAGGAACAGGGTCTAAAAGACAAGTTGAAGGCTTTGATGATGAAACTATTTTGTCTAACTCACAAAGGTCGATTGGAGTAAACTCATCAAGACAGACATCAATTGAAGGAGTTGTAGTAGTTACAGTATTTAAGTTAACTGTGGGAAGAATCTGATTGATTTTATCTCTTATGGATGAAATTTTATTATTGAAAAAGTTCATAAAGTCCTGACTAGTAAGCTCTAAGGGAATGCTAGGATTGACAGAGTCCTGACTCTTTGTCAACCTGGCTACAGTGCTGAAAAGAAACCTGGGATTATTCTTGTTCTCTTCTATTAATGCAGAGTAATAACTCGTTCTAGCTTTTCTAAGAGATTTTTTTTATAAATTAAAAGATGATTTCTCCAAGCTAAATAGATTTCATCTAAATTAGTAGAGCGCCATTTTCTTTCTAATTGACGAGTCTTCTGTTTTAAGCTACGAGTTTCTGTGTTGAACCAAGGAGTTAGAAATCTCTGATTAGACTTTTTCTTTTTTAAGGGGGCCACCAAGTCTAGAGTCTGATGCAGAGAAGCTGAAACACTATCCACCATGTTATCAATTACAGAAGGAGCAAGCTGTCTATAGCTTATTTCCGTTGTGTTGACACATGGCATAGAGGAAACAATCTGCATAAATTTGGTAACAGCATCATCTGAGAGGCATCTACTGTAATAATATTTTCTTTAGGAGCCAAATAGTCAGAAATAGTAAAATCAAAGGTTAACAGACAATGGTCTGACAGTACAGGGTTATGAGGAGACACTACAAGATTTTCTATTTGTATGCCATATGTCAGAACAAGGTCCAATGTATGGTGGAGGTAATGAGTAGAATTTCCTACTTTGTGAGAAAACCCAATCGAGTCTAATATTGAATTAAATGCCACATTAAGGCAGTCACTATCTACATCCACATGTATATTAAAGTCCCCTACTATAATTATTCTATCAGATTTCAGCACTAAATCAGTTAAGAAATCAGCAAATTTGGATAAAAATTCTGAGTAGGTTGATGGGGGACGATAAGCTATGGCAAATAAAATTGGGTTTAACCTAAAATTGCTAAAGTGCCCAATACTGAGGACCAGGCCCTCAAAGGAATTATAACATGTTTTTTGCTTTACATTAACTAGTAATTTGGAATGGTAAATTGTTGCTACTCCTCCTCCATGACCAGAACTTCTGGGATTTTGACAGTTTAAATAACCAGAGGGAGTTGATTCATTTAAACCAACATAATCCTCTTGCCCTAACCAAGTCTCTGTAAGGGAAATTAAATTAATCTGATGATCAATTAACAGATCATGGACTAACAGAGACTTGGGAGTTAGAGACCTAATATTTAATAAACCGCATTTAATTTTTAAATTATGAGGAGGATCAGAGGCCAAATCATTCAATTTAGAGGCTTTATGTTTAATTTGAGTTTTACCAATATTTTGCTTAATCACTTTGGGATGCTTATATATTATATTTTTATTTACTTTGGAGGGAGCAGACAATGATTCTCTGATGGGGAAGACAGGGGCTAAGTTGAGGGGTGGCGGATGAAGAGGAGCTGCAGAGAGGCGTGTAAGACTGCGACTCTGCTTCCTGGTCCCAACTCTGAGTAGTCACGGTTTTGGAAATTTGGATAAGAAAGATGCCAGATTGTTAGATAAATGAGAAGCACCATCCAAAGTGGGATGAATGCTGTCTCGTCTCATAAGGCCAGGTTTTCCCCAAAAAGAGCTCCAACTGTCAATGTAGCCCACGTTATTTGCAGGACACCACACAGACAGCCAGCGGTTCAAGGATGACGAGCGGCTAAACATGTCATCACTGGTCAGATTGGGGAGGGGCCCAGAGAATACTACAGTGGCAGACATTGTTTTTGCAAAGTTACACACCGATTCTACATTAAGTTTGGTGACTTCCGACTGCCGGAGACGGATGTCATTAATGCCAGCGTGAATAACAATTGTGGAGCATTTACAATTACTTTTAGCCAGCATTTTCAAATTTGACTCGATGTCGCCTGCTCTGGCCCCAGGAATGCATTGGACTATGGCCGATGGAGTCTCTAGGTTCACGTTTCTGACTACAGAGTCGCCAATGATCAGAGTTTTTTCCTCAGCGGGTGTGTCGCTGAACGTTGAAAAACGATTAGAAACGTGAACAGGTTGGTGGTGTACCAGGGCTTTGCGACTAGGCTTCCTTCTCACCGTCACCCACCCAGTCTCCTCGCTGCTGAGGAGAGCCGGAGGACCGCTAACAGGGTTAGCTATGTTAGCTAGCTCCGCTGCAGCTAAGGGGCGTCCATCAAGAGTAACTGGCGCAGACGGTGTTTCAATGCAGCGGAGCCGGGATTCCAAATCAGACAACCTCGCCTCAAGCGCCTCAAAAAGACAACATTTATTACATTTACCGTTATCACTAAAAGAGGCAGAGGTGTACCTAAACATCTGACAGAGAGAGCACACCAGAGGAGGAGAGGAAGGAGAGCTAGTAGCCATAGCTAGTGGCTAACCCGAAAGCTCAGGAGAGTGAGGAGAGCAAACCACACAGACTGACAGCAAAACAGGAAGTGACGATACGTTACCACAAGAAGTGACGATCAATCAGTGTCCAGACCAGTGGACCAGTGTGGACCCGATCAAATTATCAAATGACAGTCCAGGTGCATGGTCCATGGTAGGGAGTCACAGTCCATTCTTGACACCGAGTGTATCCACTGAAGGTCATTCCTCCTCCCAGGTCAAAGTAGCTGATCCTCGATTATTCCTTATCACAACCGGTTCCTCATCTCCTCCCATAGATCACACAGGACATTGTTATTCTCTGTGTTGAGACAGAGGTCCACTCTTTTTGCAGGTAATGAGCCACACATTTGGCAATATATAATCCATTATGGTATATTGGTTATAGTGTGGAGAATGTGGAAATGACGAGACTGAGTTTATCTCACGAGTCAGGTTTATTCCATTCTCCAACATCATCAAACAAAAAAGAGAAAGAATCCCCCAACATCTGTCCCTTTTATACCCCAGGACATCAAAGCACACAGTCACATTGTCTTTTAATCCCAAGTCCCAATGCGTCTTCTTCCAGGTCTTCTCACCTCCACCTAAAGTCACTGGTGGTCAGGAAATCCCTCAAGGTCATCTCTTTGCATACAAAAGGCCACATTTCACATCCTCCTGTTACCCCTAGGAGGTTCAGTCCTTTTGTTCCTCTGAGACGTGAAGCATACAATAAGCATACAGTAATATACATGTGAAGCATATGAAACCCACATATGTGTCCCACATGACCCCCCCCCCCCCCAAACGTCTAAGATGGAACAATGTAATAACAGTTTGCATGTCATAATAAAATCACGACATATCACTCCACATGCTGCTTGGGCCTCAGTCTTCTCCCGTATCTGCTGTAAGCAGGCTTTACCACCTCCGCGGTGCCCTCCTGCTGGGGAGCCGCTATCTGAGGATGAGAACTGTTAGTCAATCTCTGTGGGTGTTCTGGGGAATGCTCTCTAGGGGGTCTGCCGCACCGAGGAGCCTTAGCCAACTGCACACCTTCGTCCGCCGCCACAAAAGCGGGTTTGAGCCTGTTTATGCCAATCGTTTCTTTTCTGCCCCCCAAATCTAGCAAAAAATGCTTATCCCCTGTTTACAGCACTCTATATGGTCCATCATAAGGTGGTCGTAACGGTGGGCAATGGGCCTCGTGTCTGACAAAAACAAACTCCGCATTTTTTAAAGCCTTAGGCACAAAAACGCGCAGAAAACTGTGGTGAACGGGGCCAGGTAGCGTGCTCGAGTCCGTGCTACTCTGTAACCGCTGAGCTGGGGAGCACTCTGGCGCCAGATTATCTGGGAGAAATTCCCTGGGCAGCCGAAGTGGCTGTGCGAAAACTAGCTCAGCTGGGGAGGCTTCTAAATCCTCTTTAGGTGCAGAACGCAACCCCAATAAAACTCATGGTAGCCTGTCCACCCAATTTGCATCCGTAAGCGACGCTCTGAGGGCCGCCTTCAATGACCTGTGAAAATGTTCGCATAACCCGTTAGCCTGCAGATTGTATGTGGTTGTGTGGTGGATCGTTGCCCCCAGGCTGCGGGCCATCGCTGACCAAAGTTCGGAAACAAATTGAGGGCCTCTGTCGGATGTAATGTCCAACGGGACACCAAAACACGCTACCCATGCTGTTAAAAATGCGCACGCCACCTCCTCGGCTGTGGTTGACGACAGTGGGACCACTTCCGGCCAGCGCGTGGTGCGGTCAACCATTGTCAGAAGATGTGTGCACCCCTGTGAGGGCGGGAGGGGGCCTACGAAGTCCACGTGAATATGATCAAACCTTTTAGCCGGAATGTGAAACGGCTCCAAGGGGGCTCTCGTGTGTCTGTGTACCTTGGCTCGTTGACAAGCCATGCAGGCTGCCGCCCACTCTCTAACTTGTTTGCACAGGCTCGGCCATACAAATTTCTCTCCCACCATTTTGACCGACGCGCGCACTCCTGGGTGCGCCAGAGAATGGATCGAGTCAAAAACGCGGCGGCGCCACGCGGCCGGTACAACAGGACGTGGTCGCCCAGTGGAGACATCGCAGATTAGGGGGGGCATACCGTCTTGCAGCACCCTGTTCTCCAGCCTTAACCCTGTTGGTCCAGACTGGAGCACGCGCACGTCCGCGTCGCTAACCTGATCCGCGGCCATGGCTGCATAATCTATCCCTACGCAGACTGGGGCCGCACACACTTCCGCGTCACTAACCCGGTCCGCGGCCATGGCTGCAAAATCTACCCCTACGCGGGCTGGAGCCGCCAGGGCATGCGAGAGGCAGTCTGCCACTACATTAAGTTTACCCGCCACATGCTGGATATCGGTAGTAAACTCCGAGATCGCGGCCAGCTGTCTCTGCTGCCGGCCCGACCAAGGTTCTGAAATCTTGGCCATCGCGAAAGTCAGCGGCTTGTGGTCAACGAACGCGGTGAAACGGCGTCCCTCCAGCCAGAACTGGAAGTGGCAAATGGCCAAGTGGAGAGCTAACAACTCCCTGTCGAATGCACTGTATTTTCGTTCACTATCGCGCAAGGTCCTGCTGAAAAAGGCGAGCGGTTGCCAGGCTCCGGCTACATACTGTTCCACGACCGCCCCTATGGCCACATCTGACGCGTCAGTAGTGAGTGCCATGCGGGCCGTTGGGACTGGATGTGCTAACAACGCAGCGTTTGCCAGGGCTGTTTTGACTTCAGAGAATGCGCGCTCTCGCTCCGGAGACCATTCGATTTTATTTGTGGGTTTTTGTATTTTTAGTGCAGCATACAATGGTTGCATGAGCTGCGCTGCATGGGGGAGGAAACGGTTATAAAAATTCACCATTCCCAAAAACTCCTGTAACGCTTTGACCGTTTGTGGCTGGGGAAAATTTGTTACTGCGTGCACTTTGTCAGGCAGAGGAACCGCTCCTTCTGGAGAGACGCGATGCCCCAAAAAATCAATCTGCGTCACCCCGAACTGACACTTCGCTGGGTTGATTATTAACCCGTGCTCTGCCAACCTCCGGAAAACTGCCGTGAGGTGGTTTTGTGCTCATCTTCGGACGCGCTGGCTACCAATATGTCGTCCAGGTAGACTAACACGAAGGGGAGATCGCGCAACACCGCGTCCATCATGCGTTGGAACGTCTGCGCCGCGCCTTTAAGCCCAAACAGCATGCGCAAAAACTCGAATAGCCCGAACGGAGTTATTACCGCTGTTTTGGGTATGTCCTTAGCGCGCACTGGGACCTGGTGGTAACCGCGTACCAAGTCTATCTTAGAAAAAACGCGCGCCTCCGCCAAATGAACTGAAAAATCTTGGATATGTGGGATTGGGTAGCAGTCGTGTGCTGTAGCGTTGTTCAACCTGCGGAAATCACCGCAAGGTCGCCATGAGCCATCAGCTTTCGGGACCATGTGAAGCGGTGAAGCCCATGGGCTTTTCTAACGCTTGATAATGCCCAACTTTTCCAGGTTGGCGAACTCCTCACGCGCTATGGTCAGTTTAGCTGAATCCAAGCGCCAAGCTTTTGCAAAAACGGGTGGTCCGGTGGTAGTAATAAAATGTTCCACCCTGTGTTTAGCCACGGTTGCCGAAAATGTTGGGACCGTGAGTGCTGGGAACTGAGTGAGGAGTGTGGGGAACTTACCACTTGCCGCTGTGACGTTGGCTTGTGCTGATGGCGGGGCCACTCGAGCTGTACAGGGAATAGAATAAAAAGAGAGTGCATTAACCAGGCGTCTATTAGCAAGATCAACCAACAAACCATGTGAACACAAAAAATCAGCCCCTAACATGTTGAAATTGACTGCAGCTATGACGAAAGTCCACTCGAATGTACGGCCGTGTAGGGACAGAAGCAACGTCCTCTCACCGAAGGTCTTAATTGCCGAGCCGCTCGCTGCTGACACCCCGGGACCACTGGAAGGCGCCAGCCGGTCAGCGGAGGAAGGTGTGATGAAACTCAGCTGGGAGCCTGTGTCCACGAGGAAATGCCTCCCAGAGCGCGCATCCCTCAAGTAGAGCAGCTTGTTCTCCTCTCCGAGGGCCGCAGCTGCTACCGACCCCCGGTCTTGGTGTTTCCCGAGCGCTTGAAATGGCACGGTGGTATACATTTGCGTGCCCTCTCTGCAAGTCAGCGATGGTAGAAACAAAGGACGTCGTCTGCTCCGTGTTTCCTGGCCCCTGCCGCCGCAGTCGTCGGTGAGTCTGGTACTGCAGCCTCTGGCCCCCTGCCATCTCCGGACGTTGTGCCAAGCGCTGCTGCCGCGGCCGTGGCCACGCGCCGTTTATTGGCGTTAACGAGTCGCTGCGCCTCCTGGCCCAGCTCGCGGTAGTCTCGTCGGGCCAACAGTGGTGAACTGGCCAGGGTCACTCTCACCGCTGACGGTAGGGTCCTGAGGAAAAGGTGGGTGAAGATGAAGTGATCATCGTCGGAGTCTTTAAACCTCAACAGCTTCTCCATCAGGTCCGCAGGCCTGTCGCTCTCAAATTCAGTCAGCGCCAGGAGCCCCTCTGCTTGCTCCTCCACCGAGGGGGTGAAGTAACAGATGAGTGCAGCCTTCAACACGCTGTACTTGTCGCTGTCCGGAGGCTGGTTGATCAGGCTCTCCACCCGCTGGGCTGTGTGGTTGTCCAGCTTTGCAACCACATGGTAGAACTTTGTGTCGTCTCCCGAAATCCTCCGGAGGTTGAACTGCGCCTCGACCGTGTTAAACCAGGAGCGCGGATTGTTCTGCCAGAAGTCTGGTAGCTGAGCTGTGGCTGCATTCGTTTGGCTGGCTCCTGACGAATCTGACTCGGGAGAATTTCTTCCACTCATGATACGTCTTAGGGTCACCAGTGTGGAGAATGTGGAAATGACGAGACTGAGTTTATCTCACGAGTCAGGTTTATTCCATTCTCCAACATCATCAAACAGAAAAGAGAAAGAATCCCCCAACATCTGTCCCTTTTATACCCCAGGACATCAAAGCACACAGTCACATTGTCTTTTAATCCCAAGTCCCAATGCGTCTTCTTCCAGGTCTTCTCACCTCCACCTAAAGTCACTGGTGGTCAGGAAATCCCTCAAGGTCATCTCTTTGTATACAAAAGGCCACATTTCACATCCTCCTGTTACTCCTAGGAGGTTCAGTCCTTTTGTTCCTCTGAGACGTGAAGCATACAATAAGCATACAGTAATATACATGTGAAGCATATGAAACCCACATATGTGTCCCACAATAGTACCTAAATGCAAGCAGAGTACAAATATTTTGAGTCACACAAATAACTGTTATATGGTTATATTGATCACTTTATCCCATCAGTTAATAATAGATTCACAGCTTTCCTTTAAAGCCCATATTGCTAAATTGAGTAAAAAAATCAAGTTAAATCTTGCAAATTTTCGTGCAAGTCGAAATGAAATGTCAACTGAAGCCGCAAAAATATATTTGCATTCAAAGATTCTCAGTCACTTCAACTATTGCCTAACTAGCTGGTCCCAGGTGGGTTTGAGTGCAAAAAAAACATTGGAAGTTTTGTACAAGTAAGCAGTCAAAGTTATGGATAGAAAACCTAGGCATTCACATCATTGTGTAATTTTAAAAAAATACAGTCTTTTAAATTGGGATAGTCTTCATACATTTGCAGATTTAAATTTGATTTATAAAGTACTGCATGATTTGGCTCCAGATCCTCTGGCAGAGTTCATCAGCCAAAGAAACAGCTCTGAGCGTGTCACTCGAGGCTCTGTCAGAGGTGACTGTTTCATCCCTCTGCGCAGGAGCACTTTCAGTAAGTCGGCCTGGTCAGTGAGGAGCGCTAGTGAGTGGAACTCAGTACCTGAGGAGGTTAAACTGCTTACAACATACAAGGCCTTCACCAAAAAATTGAAAATGTGGCTTATAAACACCTACAGCTGCCAACACTAAAAGATAAGTCTGTTGTGATGTTTGATGTTGTGATCAAATGTACGGTTTGTTATGTGTATGTTATTTGTTACATTAGTGTCCTCTTAAATGTTTAACCATGTTTTTTTCTGGTAGATGCATTTTATTGCTTTTTTACATCTTGGCCAGGGGACTACAGATGAAAACTAGCCTTTTGGCTAATTCTGGCTTTTTTAACCATGTGTTAACATGTGTTTTATGAAATTGCATTGTCCCTTTTCAAATAAACTAAACTAAAATCACTAATTTATGAGGAAAAAGTGGGAAATTCAGAAGAAAAAACTAAATTTATGAGAAAAATTTAAAAGTTACGAGAAAAGTTATGATTTTACAGGAAAAAAAATCCAAATTTATGAGAAAGTAACAAGTAAATTTTTGAGAAAAGTGCTAAATTTATAAGAAAAAATTTACAAAATTATGAGAAAAAACTGAAAACTTTGAGAAAATAATGTAAATTTATAAGAAAAGTGTTAGAAATTCATAACAAAAATATGTCAAATTTACAAGAAAAAAGATACAGGTTTATGATAAAAAAAAGCTGCACATTTCCAAGAAAATAGTTGCAAATTTATGAAAAAAATCAGCAAATTTATGAGAAAAAAATTGAAAATTGAAAATTCATGAGAGAACAGTTGCAACTTTATGAGGAAAAAGTGTCAAATTAATGAGACAAAAGTTCCAAATTTATGCAAAAAAAAGATGAACATTCATGTGAAAAAGTTGTAAATTTATGATATAAAAAAATCAGCAAATTTCTGAGGGAAGTGTTTCAAACTGATGATAAAAATGTGAGAAATTTCCCCGCTGTGCTGCTGGGACGAGGTGATGATGGATGAGGAAGAGTTCAGCGCAGGGCTGCACGGTGGCGCAGTGGTTAGCACTGCGGCAGCACAGTTTACCCTTGGCCAGGGGATTGTGGGGATCGTGGGTTCGATCCCAGCCCCCGACCAACAGTGATCTGTGTGGAGTTTGCATGTTCTCCCCGTGTTGCGTGGGTTTACTCCGGGATTTCTCCGGTTTCCTCCCACATGCCAAAGACATGCATGTTAGGTTAATTGGCTGTTCTAAATTGTCCCTAGATATCTGTTTCCTATAGGCCCTTAGAATAGAGGGTTAGTATTAATGAAAGCGCTTTGAGTGGTCTTTGTGACTAGAAAAGCGCTATATAAGTGCAGGTTAGTTAGTTAGTTAGTTAGTAGGTCTTAGATGCTGCTGAAGAAGATGGAGCAAGAGAAGGTGAAAAGTCAAACCTGCATCAGTGAGGCGTCACCTCCAGAGCTGCATTATACCACCAGTTTGTTCAAGGCAGAAGAAAGGAAAACTAAATGTTGTCAAACACTGAATAATGGGGCTAAAACTTCATCTGAGCCTTGATTCACTCACGCCCATCACTGGAAGTCTGTCGCTTATGGCAGACTGACAGTGATGTGACACGCTGCTGCCCCCTGCAGGCGTGGTGGAGATCACCATAGCCGTGGTGGTGGAGTGGGAGCCCAGGGCCTTTGACTCCTGCGACGACAGCGGTTTGAGCGTGCTGATGGACAAAGGAGGCTCCAGGAAGCCGGAGGGGGAGGTGGTCAAGCTGAGGATGACGGTTGCCTCCGGTCCTCTGGTGTCCGGTGGAATTTCAGGGAGAGGCGGCGACGTCTCTGATACGTCGTCTCTGGGTGCAGCTGCAAGAAAAAAAGAATAAACAGAAATATTGAATTTTTGCTATAATTTACCATGAAAATAAAAAAGCTTCATGTTTACAAGAAGACTGAAAATTATGGAGGAGAAAAACTTGTGATATCCTACCGTGTAGCAATGATCACACTTGAGTTATTTCTTTGGCTAAGTCTTGCCATTTATTCTGCAACACACACGACAATGACTGAACATGGATTCTGCACGGGGTTTCTTCACTCTTATTCTAATGTGTCCCCTTAGTAGTAGTGCTGAACAATACAGGTAGTTCCCCCTAGAGGCCTGTGCCAGTAATGTTTTAATTTAGACTTGCAGTCTACCACATCCCTCCCCTCTAGATTAAACTACTCTTAATTACACTAGCCAATTATACTAGACATCCCGGAACTCCCATTTAACCCTAAACTATCACAGTTACTTTTTAACTTCTTAAACACATGTGCCATACACATAATTTCTTTCTCTTTTTTTTTTTTTTCCACATGTATAACACACATAACAGTCTAACTGGGGAATTGGTTTGACTACCGCATCCCAGTGAGGTTCCAGGACGCATTCTTGACCTGTGGCTGGGGAACTCACTACTGACTAAGTATAGTCCTTCAAGTAGTCTGGAGCTTTCCTAGCTCGCTGAGATCTTCTCACGGCGGGTGAGCCAACTGCAGGTGAAGACTCAGACTGCTCCACTGTTTCAGCTGCTGCAGGGCTGCCCGTAGAATCTGCAGAGACGGGTACCTCAGGTATCACCTGAAGTGGTGGTTCGTTGATGCTCTCCTCAGAATGGGTGTCAGACAACACCTCTGGTGCCATCGGCAGGGGAATGGAGCTCCTACCACGAACTTGGTCGATGTGTCGCCTCACCACTTGTCCATGGCCTAATGTCACCTTGAATGACACAGGGCCTGTCTTTTCTGTTATTTCTCCTGGTACCCAGGCTGGTCCTGAGCCAAAGTTGCGGGTGTAGACCACGTCTCCTTCTCTCAGTATTCTCTCTCTAGCATGCATGTCATGATAACCTTTTTGTCTCTCTTGTTTATCATGCACTTTGTTTCTGAAGTCTGGATGTATTAAGTCAAATGTTGACCTCAACTTCCTTCCACACAACAGCTCAGCTGGTCACTTGCCAGTTGTAGATTGGGGTGTTATTCGATAGCTGAACAGAGCTCGTGACATTCGGGTTTCAATAGAGTCTCCTGCCATCTTTTTCATGAGTGACTTGAACGTCTGCACGGCCCTCTCGGCTAAGCCATTAGAAGAAGGATGGTATGGCGCAGTCGTGATGTGACGTAGGCCATTCTTTTCAGAAAACTCTTGGAACTGTTCACTCGTAAAACATGTACCGTTATCTGATACTATGATTTCAGGTATGCCATGTTGGCTGAAACTCTTTCTAAGACATTCAATGGTAACAGTAGAAGTAGCGCTACTCACAGAATATGCATCGATCCACTTTGAGTATGCGTCAACTATGATCAGGAACATTCTTCCCATCCATGGACCTGTGTAGTCAATGTGAATTCTTCTCCATGGTTTATCTGGAACTTCCCAGGGATGTAGTGGGGCTGCTGGAGGACTGTTCCTGTTCTCCTGGCATGCCGCACATGACTTCACAAGCGCCTCCACCTCTGCATCCATGTTGGACCACCACATGTAACTCCTCGCCAACGCTTTCATGCGAGTGATGCCAGGGTGTGCTTGGTGTAGTTGTTGCAGTAAGGCATTCCGACCAGGTGGTGGAACAACCACGCGTCCTCCTCACAGGATACAACCTTCCTGGGTGCTGAGCTCATCCTGTCGTCGGGCATAGGGAATGAACTCAGGACTGTTCATCTTCGGCCATCCTCGCAAGATGTATTCTCGCACTCTTGCTAGAACAGGGTCTTTGTCTGTCCACTTCTTTATTTGTTGTGCGTTCACCAGGGGCACGCCGATATCTTCAAACAATAGCACTCTCTCCTCCTCCTCAGGCATGCTGTCTCTTCCTCCATCCAAGGGTAGCCTACTCATCGCGTCAGCATTTGTATGGTCCCGTCCGGCTTTGTAAACGATGGTGTACTCATACGCTGCTAATGTAACGGCCCATCTCTGAATTCTCTGAGATGTCATCTGGGGTATGGCTCTCATTTCACTGAACAGTGAAATTAGTGGCTTGTGGTCAGTCACTATAGCGAACTGTCTCCCGTACAGGTATTTGTGGAACTTTTTTACACCAAATACTACTGCAAGACCCTCCTTGTCTAGCTGGGAGTAGTTTTTCTCAGCTGCACTAAGAGTTCTTGAGACGAACCCTATGGGTCTCTCTGAGCCATCCTCCATACGATGAGAGAGTACAGCACCCACACCGTAGGGTGATGCGTCACACGCCAGGATGAGTGGTTTGTTTGAATCATAGTGCACTAACACACTACAGGACTGAAGTAGCGCTTTGGACTCTTCAAACGCCTTCTGCTGCTTGACCCCCCATGACCATTTTTCTTCCTTCTTAAGTAAGGTATGTAGTGGTGCCAGCAGCGTGGAGAGCTTTGGGAGGAACCTATGGTAATAGTTCAACAAGCCCAGGTAGGCTTTTAACTCAGTAACATTTTGTGGCTCAGGCGCCTCCGCAATGGCTTCCACTTTGTCTGTTAGAGGGTGTAGACCACTGGCGTTGATCTTGTGGCCTAGGAACACCACCTCTTTTCCCATGAACTCACACTTGCTTCTTTTCAACCTCAGACCGCTTTTCTCCAACCGTTGAAGCACTTCCTCCAGCGTTTTCAGATGTTCTTGTTCATTTGGTCCTGTACAAAGGATGTCATCCAAATAAATGGCAACATTCGGAATTCCACCTAGGATGCCCTCCATAGTTCTCTGGAATATAGCAGGACTGGAAGCTACTCCAAATGGTAAGCGTGTGTAGGTATATAAGCCTTTGTGTGTATTGATGGTTACATACTTTCTTGATTCTTCTTCCAGGACTACCTGTTGGTAAGCGTGACTCATGTCTAATTTCGTGAAGTGTCGGCCGCCATTCAGCTGTGCGAAGAGGTCCTCCACTTTAGGAATTGGATACTGATCCACCCGTGATGCTCGATTGACAGTGAGTTTGTAATCTCCACATATTCTAATGGAGCCATCCGGCTTTCTCACTGGGACTATGGGCGCCGCCCATTCTGCAACCTGCACTGGCTCAATGATCTTGTCATCCAGCAGCCTCTGTAGCTCGCTTTCGACCAGTGGCTTGACTGCATAGGGCACCGGTCGGGGTTTGCAGAATCGTGGTTGGGCCTCCTTGTCCACATTAATCTTTGCAGTGACACCTTTTAGCTGTCCTAAGCCTTCTTTGAACACCTCAGCGTGTCTTTCGAGGATCTCCTCCAGCTGCAGTTTGGGCTGAGATTCCACCTTATTCACCAACTGATCAATCATGGCCAGTTCTTGTAGCCAACTTCGCCCTAGTAGATTTGGTCCTTCGCTCCCAACTACTACTACAGGTAAGTCCTTTTCTTTGTTTTCGTGTTGCACCTTCACTTGTACCATGCCTAGCACGTCTAGCTTCTCTCCTGTGTATGTTTTTAATTTTAATGAACAGGGATTTAATTCTGCTGTGTCTGTTTTCTTCCACAGTTGTGTATATTGCTGTTTATTTAATATGGTTACTCCACAGCCTGTATCAACTTCAAATGTTACTTTCATTCCATTAACATTCATGGTACGCGTGATGGGCGCTACCTTGGTCAGCTCCTCTGACATGTTGTAAATTGTGTGAAAACCCATGTCTTCTGTATCACTTTCTCCCTCCCCTCTAAGTTGATTCGCTCGCTGGTCCTTTCCTGGGCCCTTGTTTTCATTCTTTTGCCCTTTTACTGTTGCCTTCTGCACCTGTGCATTGCCCACCTTTATTCTACATGCTTTCTTAATGTGCCCTCGCTTGCCACAATTATGACACAGCTCAGTGGCAAATTTGCACTCGGCGGCATTGTGCTGGCCTTTGCAGCGATAACAACTGGGGAATTTGCGCTGAGTTTTGTCAGTCGACACTTTGTGGACACCTACTTGGGTCTTAGGCACACAAGCATGCGTTGCTGTGTCCTCTGTTAGCTTCCCTTGCATTTCTCTCACATCTTTAGATGCTGTTTCCATCGCTTGGCATAATTCCAAAGCCTTCGCAAAAGTGAGTTTTGTTTCAGATAAAAGTCGCCGTTGCATTCGGTCATCATTCACTCCACACACAAGTCTGTCTCTTAACATTTCTTCCAGTGAGTCTTTGTAATCACAGTGCAGTGCTAATTTCCTCAATTCTGCCACATACTCTGCTATGGACTCAGTGTTCCTCCTTATGCGTGAATTAAATTTGAATCGTTGTACGATTTCACTCGGTTTGGGGCTGAAGTGCTTCTGAAGCTCAGCAGTAAGCTGGTCGTACGTTTTATCTTTCAGTAATGCAGGGCTTATTAAATTTCTCAACAAGCTGTAAGTAGTTGCACCAACTCCACTCAACAGTACAGCCTTCCATTTGTCTGGCTCCTCAATATCATTAGCTTCGAAGAAAAAGTCCAACATTTCACTATATTCTTCCCATGACTGAGTCGAGTTATCAAAAGGGGTTACCGTTCCGATTACAGCCGCCATTGCTCGTCGTGGTGGGGAAACCTCGTTTTCCTCCTCTGAACTTGCACTCGAACTACTGGAGTCACTTGAGTTCGCCACACTTGCAATGTTCTCTGTTTCTCGCCGCTAATTTTTTTTTTAATCCTCGTCGCCAATTGTGTGATATCCTACCGTGTAGCAATGATCACACTTGAGTTATTTCTTTGGCTAACTCTTGCCATTTATTCTGCAACACACACGACAATGACTGAACATGGATTCTGCGCGGGGTTTCTTCACTCTTATTCTAATGTGTCCCCTTAGTAGTAGTGCTGAACAATACAGGTAGTTCCCCCTAGAGGCCTGTGCCAGTAATGTTTTAATTTAGACTTGCAGTCTACCACAAACTAATACTGTCTTTACACAGGAGTGGAGATCATTGAGAGATCACTTCCCTTTAGAGATCAATGAGAGATTGTTTTCAAAGTCAAAGTCAAAAAAATCTCTCAAGTGTGGAGACTGTGGAGGTCACTGGAAGATCATCGAGAGATCTTGGCGATCAATGAGGGATCTTTTAAAGTTAGTTGAGAGATCTGGCCATTTTTTTTAATCTTTCAACAATCTCTCAGTGATCTCCACACCTGTGTAAAGCAGGTAGAAGAGCACTAGAAACCTCTCAGATACACAAACACCTCTTTGATCCCCCAACAAACTCTCAATGATCCCTCAGCAACATCTCCTGGTCTCCTAGTGATCTCTCAAGGATCTTTCAAGATCTCAATAATCACCATAATAATCTTACAACAATCTCCCAAACATGTACAGAGAAACTGCTTTTTTGAGGCTTCAGGAGGTAGTTGAGACATCAGGTAAATTTCTGATCTCTGAATGGTCACCCAACGATCTCCATCTGTGTGAAGGGGTCCAAACACGAGCAGTTAAAGTGATCAGAAACAGCTGTTTACACTGAATCCCCTAATTGATGCGGTTTAATATTCCTGAACTTGTGAACAGTTGCTGTCTTACCGTGAGGTGCTGTCAGTCATGAAATCAGCCTCACCTGGCACACAGCCTCTCAAATCTGGCCCCAGGTCCTGTCTGTCTGGGCAGGCGCAGGTGTATTTGGGTGAGTGTTCGGTGATCTGGGGGGCCTTCAGACACAAGTACTGGCAGCCGCCGTTGGCTATGCTGCCCAGGTTACAGCTGTCGGGGCCTGCAGGAAATGAGACGGAGGTGGAGAATCAGAATCAGCGCGGTGATGGTGGCATGAATGAGATCAGCATTAGACGGCAGAATCAGAGGGACATAGTCATCTGCTAAATCCCTTTAAACAAAGATGGTTAATCTGTGTGCACAAAGTAATGTGATTTAATCTGTAACAGGAACAGTGTGATCGACTGTTCACGAGGTGCATTGACTCCACCGGGGTCTGTCCTGGATTTAGTTTACGTTACTAAATGTCCCTTGTTGGTGAATGAATAAAGGTGCAGAGTCAAAGACGCCTTTTACAACTTGGCCAAGAAGGGAAAATGTTGTGTCCCGCACACAGGTGAGCACCACGAGAAGATTCAAAGTCTCAGAACAGAGCAGAAAGATATAATACAACAGACCAAACAGATACAGACGTGGACAAATTGTTGGTACCCCTCTGTTAATGAAAGAAAAACCCACAATGGTCACAGAAATAACTTGAATCTGACAAAAGTGGTAATAAATAACTTATTGCACATTATTTGCACATAACAGTACTTTTAACTTTCTGCACTGCTGCATATATTTGCATATATTTGCTTAAATGGCACATACTGTTAATTACCGTATATACTGCACTGCTGTCCTTTGCACTTCTGATTGGATGCTAAACTGTGTTTCGTTACCTTGTATTCATACATGTGTAATGACAATAAAGTTGAATCTAATCTAATCTAATCTAAAAATAAAAATTCTATGAAAATTAACCAATGAAAATCGGACAATGCTTTTGAATTGTGGTTCAACAGAATTATTTTAAAAAACAAACTCATGAAACAGGCTTGGACAAAAATGATGGCACCCCTAGAAAAGATTGAAAATAATGTGACCATAGGGACATGTTCAACCAAGATGCGTCCTCTAATTAACATCACAGGTGTCTACAAACTTGTAAACAGTCAGTCGGCCTATTTAAAGGGTGACAAGTAGTCACTGTGCTGTTTGGTGACATGGTGTGTACCACATTAAACATGGACCAGAGGAAGCAAAGAAGAGAGTTGTCTCAGGAGATTAGAAAGAAAATTATAGACAAGCATGTTAAAGGTAAAGGCTATAAGACCATCTCTAAGCAGCTTGATGTTCCTGTGACTACAGTTGCACATATTATTCAGAAATTTAAGATCCACGGGACTGTAGCCAACCTCCCTGGATGTGGCCGCAAGAGGAGACGGATAATACGAATGGTAACAAAAGAGCCCAGAACAACCTCTAAACACATTCATGGTGAACTCCAAGGTCAAGGTACATCAGTGTCAGATCGCACCATCCATCGTTGTTTGAGCCAAAGTGGACTTCATGGGAGACGACCAAGGAGGACACCACTGTTGAAAACAAATCATAAACTAGAAAAGCACTCGGAGAGCGCAGACCTCCGCCAAGCGCCACAGTTCCCCCCATACAGTGTTTGTGTGTACGTTTTCAGATTCCTTGACCATGAAAACATATGACTAGCAGTTGGATTCACAATGATAGGATTAGTGGTTCAGTAGTTATTGACGAAATTGGCATTTTCCGTAATGGCGGTTTTCTTCTGGACGGTGATCCGGATCACCACCAAAATCTAATCATCTGTAGGATACCCCATTTCTGACAATCTGTGAAAATTTCATGAAAATCCGTCCATAACTTTTTGAGTTATCTTGCTAACAAACAAACAGACAGGCAAACAAACAGACAGACAGACAAACCAATGCCGATGAAAACATAACCTCCTTGGCGGAGGTAAAAAGCCAGACTGGAATTTGCCATACTGCATGTTGACAAGCACAAAGCTTCTGGGAGAAGGTCCTATGGAAAGACAAGACAAAACTGGAACTTTTTGGCAAGGCGCATCAGCTCTATGTTCACAGATGCAAAAATGAAGCATACCAAGAAAAGAACACTGTCCCTACTGTGAAACATGGAGGAGGTTCTGTTATGTTCTGAGGCTGCTTTGCTGCATCTGGCACAGGGTGTCTTGAATCTGTGCAGGGTACAATGAACTCTCAATACTATCAAGGTATTCTAGAGAGAAATGTGCTGCCCAGTGTCAGACAGCTTGGTCTCAGTCGCAGGTCATGGGTCTTGCAACAGGATAATGACCCAAAACACACAGCTAAAAACACCCAAGAATGGCTAAGAGCCAAACATTGGACTATTCTAAAGTGGCCTTCTATGAGCCCTGATCTAAATCCTATTGAACATCTGTGGAAGGAGCTGAAACATGCCGTCTGGAGAAGGCACCCTTCAAACCTGAGACAACTGGAGCAGTTTGCTCATGAGGAGTGGGCCGAAATACCTGCTGAGAGGTGTAGAAGTCTCATTGACAGTTACAGAAATCGTTTGATTGCAGTGATTGCCTCAAAAGGTTGTGCAACAAAATATTAAGTTAAGGGTACCATCATTTTTGTCCAGGCCTGTTTCATGAGATTGTTTTTTAAAATAATTCTGTTGAACCACAATTCAAAAGCATTGTCTAATTTTCATTGATTAATTTTCATAGAATTTTTATTTATGACCACTTTTGTCAGATTCAAGTTATTTCTGTGACCATTGTTGGTTTTTCTTTCATTAACAGAGGGGTACCAACGATTTTGTCCACATCTGTAAGCTTTGTTTGGAGAACACTGAGTCAGCAGTGTTCAAGGCTGGGCTGGCGCCTCGCTGTCTCATGGGAACAGTCCTGGGTGTGATGTCACTTATGATTACAGGAGACAGAATAAATGGACAATAATAAAAATTGTCCTGACAGGTTCTTTGGACAAAAAGAACCTGGGTCTTTCTGCAACTGTGGGGGTCCCCCCTACAGCTGAAAGTGCTATGAGATGACTGTTGTAGTGAAATGGTGCGATATAAATAAAGTTGACTTGAAAAATGAGGACGAGGATGTATGAAGAACAAACTGGGAAAATGAAGAGAAAAGAAAAGGATAGAATGATCTTGTACGATGTCAGAAAACACAACACAGTAGAAATAAAGCACTTGGACACTGTCACCTTTCATCTGAAAACTGAGATTAATGGTTCTAGGTCTGTGTCCCCCAACAGGTATGATGCTCCTTTATCTGTTATTACTATATAAATGAAGTGTTTCTACAGACAGTAAATGAACTAATTCCTGACACTGATTTTCCTGGAGAATCAATATCAGGATCCCTTTTATTTGTCCCTCTGGGAAGGTCACTAAACAAATGCTGCAGCTTAGTGTTAGAAAACCTGCTGCTCCTCGCCCTGGAATGAGCAAAGTCTGGTTTGTAATAGGGCCTCTGTGCAACACACTTCCGCATTCTGTGAAACAAAACGCATCATTTCCGGTTCAGGTTCCCTGCCCTGTATTTCTGTTAAATGGCACTATTCTACTCAAGATGACGGAGGAGCCGGTCCTGATGACGTGGAGGTAGGCGTTGCCGGGTGTGTGGCTGCTGAAGAGAAGGAGGATTTCCTCTGTCAGTCCGGCACGGGATGACGCTGTCTGCAGGAAGCTGGTGCTGGTTTCGGTGGAGTGGGCATAGTATAGGTACTATGCCCGCTACTACGGGCTCTATGCCCGTAGTAGCGGGCATAGAGCGGGAGCGATGGAGCCCCAGGACCACCTCCCCCTCGACGCGGGCCTGGTCTTCATAGGGGACTTCCTCAACCTCTTGCTGTGCTCGCGCTGCAGCGCTGCCAACAGGGAAATGCTCTCGGCTCCCTCCTAGTGCTCCGCAAGCTGAGGACATTACCAGACCTCAGCCTCCACCAGACTCACATACAAGAGGATGTTCTCCGGGGTGGATATGTGCTCGCCGAGGTGATGAGCCCGTCTATGTCCATCAGGGCTCGGCAGTGTTCCCACCCTGAATAGCTGCCGGCAAGAATGGTGGCTACGGGCACGGAAAAGAAAAAGAACAAAAACATAAACACCACAAAAACTCAAAAGATAACAATACATAAATCACCCGACACCCGAGCCACAGAGAACAGTCAGATCCGAGCCTACAGGAACACCAGCTCGGTTCATGACATATATCTGCTAAGCCTAGCTAACTGTTCTGAACAGGAATGTCCCCAGCAAGCTAACGCTAATTAATTTTACCATATATAAAGCATGCCGTTTTGTATACTATATATATTTTTGTTTCGAGCTGCATAATCACATTGTCACACGTTTTTCACAGTTTCAAGTAAAGACGGGCTAACAGGTACCGTCAGTATCAGGGCAGCCTGTCACAGGTCAGTGAGGAACAATGAGAAGCCTCACAGCTTGAAAGTAATGTTAGGGATGGTTTGGGTGTTCTGTTCAAGTTCAGAAGAATGTTTCAGTTCAGGAACAATTATCAAGCCTCTCAAGGTATGAATACGTTTAGATTAATTAATCACGATCAGATCCCATTGACCCATAATCAGCAATGAGCCATCACATTCTGAGAGGCTTGGTAAATGCATGAACTGGTCCACAATCATTTTTGTCTTGTTCAAAGTCAAGGATATAGAGGTCACTGAGGTATAAATGGCACAAGCTACAAAACGTTTCATTTCAAATGTTGTTCATCATACCATATTATTCATAATAAGGCCTTCTTATATTAAAAAAAATGTCTAAGTATAAACAAATCCTGGCTTTGTAATTTCATTGCTAAACTTGCTCCAGAAACCTGTAGAAACTGCATGTTGTAACTACTTTTTATGTAGAACAAATAAAACTATGTTCTCTTAGTTGAGGTGTGGTTGTAAAACTTTCTCTCCATGTACCTTTGAACAGATAGAGCTTCGTGATTCAGACCCTGTCGTCCTAATATCACATCGGTGTACCCGTGTTGCTGCCACTGCAGTGTGGAACCACACGGTTGCTTTGCTCTTTCAAACTGCCCACTACTCAGAGCTGAATCTGCAGGTTGTGCCCCCAGTCCACTCCTGCACTGAGACAGAGCAGCAGTGGCACAAGCCCAGGGTAGAGGTCAGAGTAAAGACTTATTAACATGCTGAATAGTTGAGGAATTTATGATATGGGGAGGGGGGGTGAAAAGTTCATAGTGGTCAAATCTGACCAAATGTGGTTTATTTTTCAGCGTAGTCTCCCCTTCGGTCCACACGCTTCTTCCATCGGTCTTGCAGTGCTTGGATCCCTGTGGTTGAAAAATAAACCACATTTGGTCAGATTTGACCACTATGAACTTTTCAGCCCCCTTTCGTAGTATTATAGAAAAAGATACAATGGAACAACTGTATCGGATGCATGATTTCAGTATTCATTGATGTTTTACAAGATCAGGAAATTTAGAAATGGAGCAAAATATTGATGAAGTTAATTATACTGGAATATATCTTTTGGGTATTTCTGATAGCTGACATTGTCTTTTCATTTTCAGAGAGTGAAACCTTGACCAGTAAACAAACTGGTCATCACCAGACCAAGACTCAACCGCATCATGGAGGGAGGAATCAGGTGAGGTCGTGATCTGCTAGAACAGCAATTACTCTAAGAAATTTTAGGGATGAGGTATATTAATGAATGCAAACAGAACAATCAGAACAAAGTAACTAAATATATGGACTCAACTGCTGTTATTGTGACAATGTTTTGATTATGTTACCTTTTGTTTATACTTAACCATATTTTAGACACATGTGGGACAATTTGTGTATTTGTACAAGCACTGTTACAGATTAAAACACTTGGCACATTATATTAAAAAACAAATCATGTTCAGATTTTCTGAGGTCCAGAACAATATTCAAATACTAAGAAAAAAACAGTAGGCTCAAATGCCTGAAATGTTAGATTTTTCATCACTAGTACCCCTGCACACTACTAATACTTATTAATAATACTTTGATTCCAACAATCATCAGACATACAGTTTCATGGTATAGGTGGTACATATGTAATTAAGTGATGCAGACAGTGTTGTTTCCCTAAATATGAGTGTAATGTTTAACATTACTACTGTCTTTCACAGACGTACACTCTACAAGGGCATAGTTGGGGACCCACTTGACCTTTCCCTGCTACAGACTGCAGACATATACAAAGACTTTGATATAACGGTGGAACCTTTAGCTGCAACCGTGGTCAACAGTGATGGGAAGCCCCTTGTTGAAACAGCCTTTGGTTTGGCACAAAAGGGGAGTGTGCTTTCATACCAGCAGCCCATTTTGCCCACCAAGTCTGTCAAGATGCACCCAGATTCTCCACCATACCCACAGCTACAGCTTGTGGATTCCAGGCTTGCCCCAACAGAATGTGTACATGTGTGCACTGAGGAAGAGCACTTTCTTCTTCAAAGCATCACTTTCGCCACGAGACGGCTTTTGTTGTGATGTGGCGCATTATAAATAAAGCTGAATCACTGTCTCACTGGATATGGCTCACAGGATTGAAGTGGCAACAAGGGACCACTTCACTAGCATGCAGTGGTGTGACTTTGTGATTCGTGCTCAGGAAGATATGCTAGTGCAGCGTATCCATGTCATCTCAAAGGTCACCACAATCATCAGAGAGAGGGAGGACCTGTTCTCCTTTCATGTGGACATTAAGAAGCATCTTTCAGTTTCCAACAGATGTAACTGATTGATGCCAGAGACTTGACATGGAAGTGTGACTGTGAAGAGAAATTAAATGACACATTATTAAATTGGATTCAAAAAGTAGGAGGAAAACACATTTGATGCCTTATATCAGAATTTTAAAGTTTTCTGTAAACTTGTACTGTTTTTACATATATATATATATATTTTTTA
Source organism: Pholidichthys leucotaenia (assembly GCA_020510985.1). Classification (NCBI taxonomy): domain Eukaryota; kingdom Metazoa; phylum Chordata; class Actinopteri; order Cichliformes; family Pholidichthyidae; genus Pholidichthys; species Pholidichthys leucotaenia. Next base: position 27,830,315 of record CM035846.1, on the reverse strand, counting down.
TTTAAGTTTTTGTAAAGGGTATACAGGTCATTACAGCATTGCATTGTTTACATTTTCATCACATGTTCCCTTATTTTTTGCTATTTGACAACATTGGTAGGATAGTTATTACAACACCCCCTTTTTTTTTAAAGTGAAAGAAAAAGTGAAATTAAGGAGAATTAAATTAAAAAAACCAAAAAAAAAAACCGAATTAACAAACAAACAGAACAGCAAAAAACAAACAAACAGAAAATTAAGGAATTAAAAGTAAAAGAGCAACTGAGTAGCGTTGGAACAAAGAGCGGGACCATTATTGAAATGGTATTTGTCAAAGATTAGATCTAATGGAAGACACATATGCGATCCAGGGTTGCCAAAAGTTCATGAACCCATCCATGTCCTGTCTCAGTGCGAATGTCAACTTTTCCATCGAGTAAATGCCTTGAATCACGTTAATCCAATCTTCAGGTGTAGGACAGTCCTTCAGCATCCATTTTTTAGTTAGGGCTTTTTTACTTGCCAATATTAAAACATTGAATAAGTATTTATCTCCTCGTCTTTCCAGTGAGTCCGGTAGTAAACCCAAATACAAAGTTACAAAAGAAAAGGGAACTGTTATTTTGAATATTTTCCCCAATATTGTCTGTACATTGGTCCAATATTGGTGGATAACTGGGCATGGCCAAAACACATGAAAATGATTTGCAGTCTTTTCACCACACAAGCGCCAACAGTTCAACCCCTTATGGGTAAATTTGTTTTGTGCAGGTGTTCTGAAAAATCTTACCAAGTTTTTCCATCCAAATTCTCTCCACTGCAGGGATGAGGTACTTTTCCATTGCTGTCTATTTAGCTTTTCCCATATTTCCAATTGTAAAGTGAAATTCCCCTCTTTTTCCCATCTCTCTTTTATATATGATGTGTTGTCTCCTTTTAAGTCTTGAAGACCTTGGTATATTTTAGAGATGTATCTGAACCCTGGGATCCCTTTATATGCCATTAAGAAGACCTTCAGAACACCTGACTGGGCCCTTTCCAAATCCTCCTTTTTAAGTATATTGTTTATGTGGTGTCTAAGCTGAAAGAACCTGTAAAGATCTTGATTTATTAGACCTTGTTTTTTCAAATCTTCAAAACTTCTTAAAGTTTGCCCCTTAAAAAAATCGTAATATTTTATCAGCCCTTTCTCTTTCCACTCTTTAAATCTGGTGTCTGTTTTATTGGGGGTAAAGTCTTGATCATAGGCAATCCATTGCAGAAGTCGATAGGGCTCTTTGGCTTGATTCTCTCTGACTATCTTAAACCAAATTTTTAGCAGGGTCTCTATCCACGGGTTAGTGTTATTCAAGAGTTTAGTTAAGGCATTGTTCCCTATTATCGCCTGTAGGGGGATGTCACTTGTTATTTGGCATTCCATCTCCTTCCATTGTGCAGTGTAGACTGGGTTACATATCTCTACTAAAGTTTTAATTTGTGCAGCTATAAAATAGTCCCTGATATTTGGCAGCGCGAGCCCACCTTTGTCTTTGTTTAGCTGTAGGGTTCTATATCTGATTCTAGGTCTCTTACCCTGCCATATGAATCTTGAGATCCTTCTGTCCAGCTCCTGCCATGTTTTTTTGGGAGGTTCTACCAGTATTGTTTGGAAAAGGTATAGAAGACGTGGAAGTATATTCATTTTGACTGCTTCAATTCTTTGTGCAGTACCTAAGAATGGTATCATATTCCATCTTGCTAGGTCAGATTTTATTTTTGTCACCAGTGGATCATAGTTTAGTGTTATAATTTTGTCGAGTTGTTTCAGGATATTGACCCCCAGATATTTCATAGATTCCAACTCCCAGTTAGTTTTGAGTTCATTTAGTGAAAAATGATTTGGGTCATAGTTGAATGTTAAAACTTGGGTTTTATGCATGTTTAATTTGTACCCCGATAAATCTCCATAGTCTGAAAAAACTGAGATTAGTTCTGGTAGAGAAGTGTCTGGCTGCCCTAGGTATATTAAAATGTCATCAGCAAAGAGTGCTATTTTATGTTCCTTCTGACCAAGTGTAATACCTTGAATTTCTTGATTTTGTCTTATCCATTGGCTCAGAAGTTCTATGAAGATTGCAAAGAGCAGTGGAGACAGGGGGCAGCCTTGACGACATCCTCTTTCCAGCTCAAAAGATGATGATAAGTTACCGTTAATCCTTATTTTAGCTGTTGGTTTTTTATATAATGCCTGTATAGTTCTAATGAAGTTGTTATGAAAATTGAAACTGGATAAGATTCTATATAGGAAAGACCAGTCAACCGAATCGAATGCTTTTTCAGCATCTAATCCCAATATGACTGCATTTAAGTTATATTTTTTTATATGATGAATTATGTGTAAAGTGCGTCGAATGTTGTCTTGTGTCTGTCTTTGTCTTATAAAACCTGTTTGGTCTAAGTGAATTAAGTCTGTCAGTATGTTTTCTAACCTTTTGGCAAGGATAGTGGTAAAAAGCTTATAGTCCTGATTTAATACACTGATTGGTCTGTAGTTGGAGCATTCTAGTTTATCCTTTTCAGGTTTAGGTATAACTGCAATGACCCCTTCTCTCCAGGAGGGGGGGATTTCCCCTGTGTGGAGGACGTAGTTAAATGTTTTCAGGAGGAGAGGAGATAGTTGCTGTTTAAAGGTTTTGTACCATTCTGCTGTATAGCCATCTGCTCCTGGGGATTTGTTAGCTTTAAGTTTCATAATTGCTTTTTCCAATTCTTTAGGTTGTATTTCTGACAGTAGGGTTTTATTTTGTGATTCCGTAAGTTGGGGAAGGTTTAATGTGTTTAGGAATGTCTCGGATGCGTTTTTATGTTTTTTGTGGGAGTATAAGTTCTTGTAGTAATTCTCGAAGCTTTTAAGAATATCCTGAATTCTGAATTTTATTTCCTTTGATACTGGGTCTCTGATTTTGTAGATTGCTCTTTCTGTTTGTTGTTTCCTCAATTTATAGGCTAGTAATTTTGCCGATTTACTGCCTGCTTCATAGTGTTTTTGTTTCAGAAATGTAAGTTTCTTCTGGATTTCTATTGTGTAGATCTCATTTATTTGATTTTTAATTTCTTTAATCTTGAGCGAGCCATTAGAATGAGTGTTGTCTTTGTGTTCTTTTTCTAGGTTCTTGAGTTCTGACTCTAGTGTGATTAGTTTTTCTTGTCTCAGTTTCTTTTGGGTTGCCAGTTTTGCAATAATTTTTCCCCTTATTACAGCTTTGCACGCATCCCACAGTATTAAAGGGGATACTTCTCCATTATCGTTTTCTTCCAAATATCTGAGAATATCTGATTCCAATTCATCTTTCAGTGATCCTTTCAGGACATTTGAATTCACCCTCCAGGAAAATGTATTATTTGTGTATTTTTGGATGTTTAAGTCCATATAGATCGGACTGTGGTCAGAGAGATCCATCAGTCCTATTTTACATGTTTTTACTCTTCCAATGTCTCTATTAAACATAAAAAAGTAATCAATCCTTGAGTAAGATGAATGTGGCGTTGAATAAAAAGTATAATCTTTTACATTGGGGTTGAATTCCCTCCATACGTCACAGATTCCCATTTCTTTTAGTAGCATCCGAGTATTCCTATTTTGGGTGTTATTTTGATGTGAAGAGTTACCTGTTGCATCCCAGTATGGATTCAGTCTTAGACTGAAGTCTCCACCACATATCACTAAACCTTGGGCTTTAGTTATCATTAGGTCGAATACATTTTTATAAAATTTCCATTTAGCCCCTGGTGGTGCATATACATTCAGCAGGGTGATATCTTCTCCCTCTAGCCGCCCAGTTACCAAACTGTACCTCCCTTCTTTATCTTTGTGTTCTGATTTTTTTTCAAATGTAATTTTGGTTGATATCAATGTCGCTACTCCCCTCCTCCTCCCTGATTTATATGAAGATGAAGAGATCATTTTAAACCCTTGTCTATTGAGTTTAGTGTGTTCCATGTCTGTTAGGTGGGTTTCTTGTAAAAATATTATTTCTGCTTTGTCTTTTTTTCATTTTGCGTAGAATCTTGGATCTTTTAACTGGATTCAGGATCCCTTTTACATTATATGAGGCTATTTTGGTTACACCCTGTTTCTCCATTGTATTTTCTTATTTAGTATAACAGTGTGGTGGCCCTCTTTTTTGCTACTCAGAAACTGAAAGAACATTAAGAACATAAAAAAAACATTAAGAACATAGTGTACGAAACTTTAAAACAAAAAACTGTCAAAAAAACTTCCTGAGCTGGGGTCTCTTTAAAGACCCTGTAAGAGCCCTGATGGAGTGTAGGCTCTGAGGGAAATTCCTCAAACTCTGTTACGTGTTGAGGGCCCTCTCTTACCCCTGTAAGTTGTCCCATGTTTTTAACGTGAATTTCAGATCCCAATCCTAATTTGTAATGATTTTTTTTTTTTTATGCCTATACCCTATGAGATTGTGTGCACCCTCCCACCCCCATCACAGCAAACATTCACTCTAATACAGTATTTGTTAGTGTGGGGAGAACATTTGGGTCATTGTTACGTTTCTATTTTAACATGATTTTTTTTTTTTTGCCCCTTTAAATTAAGAAGACATTTGTTTCTAATGTTAAAATTGTTCCATGAAAGGTTTTACCACATGCTGATTCTGCATCTCCTTTAATGTTTGTTACCTTGTAGAAGGGGGGGTGGAAGTGCAGAGTGACTGAAAAGAAAAAAAAAAAGACAAAAAGGTCGCTATTCCTTCCTGGAACTGGAAAGCTTATCTTTGTAGCTCTGGGGCTGGGTTTCCCGCTGCTGGCCCGTGGATTTTGAAGGTCTCTGAGTGGACCACGTTTGAGCTCTGATTTTCTCGCTCAGATTCGCTGCGGGTTTAAACACCGTTACCGGGAGTCCTCTTCTTGCCATGTCAGTTGTTGCTTCTTCCGCTGAATTGTAGAGACATGACTCTTCACCGTAAAAGACCCTTAACTTCGCCGGAAATGGCGTCTGAAAGCGTAGATTCTGTTCCCGTAGAACCTTTTTGGCGTTGTTATATTCCCGTCGCTTTTTAAGAACCTCAGGGGCGTAATCGTGCTCCACGAAGACTTTTCTCTCATGATGCATAAATCCTTTTTTCTGCCAAGCCCGTCTTACAACGTCTTGTTTTATTTTGAAATTGGCAAATCTCACCACCACAGAACGTGGGGGCGCTTCCGGCGCTGGCTTAGTGGCTAATGTACGATGGGCCTTTTCTATCTTCAAATCGGTGGTTTGTGGAATGTCCAACTTCTCTCTCAATAAGGATTCCACGCATTCCGCCATTGTGTTGAAACTATCTTCAGCTCCTTCTTTCAGACCGTGAATTCTGATGTTATCTCGTCTCTGTCTTCCTTCTTGGTCGGTTAGCTTAGCCTCCAGCCTTGACTGTTTTCTGTGTAAATCCAGCACAGAATCTTCAAGCACTTTTACTCTTTCTTCAGCTTCCAAGATTCGGTTTTCGGCCTGGTCCATTCTGCTGTTCGTCCTTTTTAGATCCTCTCTGAATTCAAGAAATTCGGCCCGAAATCGTCGTAATTCGTCAAATAGCGATTTCAAGCTAATCCTTTTGTTAGCTAGGCCCAGGTCCTCGTCTTCTGAACGGAGGTCCTCCGGTTCAGATTCTGCAGTCGCTGTGCGTCCTGACCTGGGGAATGTCAGTTTCCTCTGCTTTTGGTTAGGCATGGTGTTATTGTCTTTTGATTTTTAATCTTCCAAAAATCCGTTAGGTCTGATTTTGAAGATGTTTTCCTTGGATTGGGGTCTGGGAGTTTCAGCGTTAGGTTGCTATCACCATGGCGTCCAGACCGGAAGTCGTTTTTACATATTTTTGCCTAAACTTCTACTGTAATCATTTCAGAATTTCTAGTTTAGCTTCAAGTTTTTAGCGTGTTCATAAGATACAGAAACTTTATACAAAGTAGAACAAATGAACATGACACACACCATTTACTCACTATTGCCTGTTACTCCATTGTAGAACATTGCTGAGATTCTTCAAACAAGGGAACCATTCACATGTTCAATGTTTATGTTCTAAAATGAGACCAGAGCCTTGATGTGAGCTCTGATAAGCACTTACTGTATGGATTACTGTAATAAACATGTTTTCTGCAGTCCACCAATATATTTGAGATTAAGATGCATGTTAATCTCATGGTTCTATAATTGTCCTTTAAGTAGGTAATATACTGTACAATTTGCAATGAACAGACAGTTTTTCCCCACAAAGGTTTATTGGTGAAATCATTTCATTTACAGTTCTTCTCATGTTGAGTTTTGAATAGTTTTGCTTGTCTTATTTAATTTTAGATAATAATATAACAGAAAATAACAGCTGTCATTTTGATTTTTTTAAACAATTCAAAGTCAAAATTATGTGAGATGTAATGCTACATTTTATACTATTTGCATTACTAAATAAATGATCTCAGGGCACTTTACATAGAAACAAAGTAATACAAGAAAATGGAACACTGTTTGAATATGTACAATAAATCTAATCTCATTTGGTCAACAGATTTCAAGACATACAAAGGTTTACACTAAGCATCGATTTTGTCTTGAAGAAGCCACTTCTTTAACTATATACAACTTTGGAAAGATGTTCCCTCTGTTTTCTCGTTGGATTATAGTGAAGGGAACTACGTATATGTAGATGGTCAATGAAACTTTTTTAAAACTGCAAATCTGATGGTGGCTTAAAACTGTTGTACAGTAACACGTCTTTCAATGTGTACATATCCAGATTAACATGTATGTTCTTTGGCTCAAGCCTTGACCAGTGACTTATTCTGATAGTTAGTGAGGAGGCAGGCTACTGCAAAAAGCTGGTTGATACTGCCAGCAATGGTCAGAGGGATAATGGAGTCAAACGGTTTATTCTCTTTCATGCGCCTGATTGTTCTCTCCACATGGATCCTTAACCGTGCGATGTCCTGAGTCATCAGCACTTCATCTTGAGACAGCTGGGACCTTTAACTGAGAAAAGGTCTGAAAACTTTGCAGGGAACCAAGTCATTGATCCTGAATCCCTTGTCCACCATTACAGCCATGTCTTTATCCAAAAGAGGCATAATGCCCGATTGCCTGAACAATTCTTTGTCACTTACAGAGCCAGAATACAACGGGGACACAAAAGAAACAGCACCATGTGGTGACACACCTATCAGTCCTTTCATGGTTGTGTGGGATTCGTATGTACCCAAGTATTACTTGGGTGTCGGAGTACTTGGCATTGCGGCTCTGATTGTCTCAGGAGACATCCATATTCCAACAGCACCCAATATGGTGTACAGAAAATTTACCCAAGTATTGATAATCCTGCTGACTGTGGACTGATGAAGGCTGAAACGATCACCCAGATCTTTGTCCTTCAGACCCAGGGACAGGTACACCAAGAAGAGGAACAGTTCATCAATAAGAGGGAGGCAGCGGCTCTGGTACAGGGAGATTCAGGGAAAACAAGTCTGAATGATAAATTCATTGCCTGGCCATATATGCAAGTACAGTGCCTTGAAAAAATTTAGACCTCTGTTTTTCCATTTTGGAGTACCAATGTCTCATTTTAAAACATGTGTTTTATTTTTCCATTAATCAACTAATAATGTTCAACAGTATATTGGCTCCCAGTTGGCTACAAATAATCAGTACGGACATATCTCTCACAGATTTAAAAGTAATGGGGTGTACATAAGAAATTAAAGGTATTGTTCTGATAGCTATTTAATGTTAAAAGTTAAGGTGGAATATTATTTATATTCTTAATTAACGTTGAATAACACGTTGTAATATTGTGTTGGGTTCACCTTAGAATTGGCATAGTTCGCAGCCGAAGGTGACGTCACCTTCGGCTCCGACTAACTGTAAACAGGAAGTAGGTCGGAGTATTGAGAAAAAAGTCAGTTGTGTGTGTTTACCGCCATCAGTTAACTTCAGCAGCAGTCACATACATCCTCTGCCCTTGGTAGCATCGTGGGTATGTATTAATTGTTATTGTTTGTGTGCATTTCTGGATGATTTGTTTGAGGTCATGTTGGGTTTGATGATTTTAGACACTAAAAGTGGTCTCCCGCGATTTACGCTGGCAACAGCCGTTGGATCGGTCGGAGGACATTGACAGATAATTTGGAGGGAAAGCAATTCATATTGGCGGCGGGAGTTGTTGTGAACATAATTTTATATTGTATTTGAGTTAAAAAGCCAAGTAATTCATATAATTTGCGGGAAGATAAAATATGATTTGTATTAGAAGCTGAGTTCATATATTTTCATTGTAATATCTGTACAACGGTCAAAGAGTGATTATGCCTTGTACTGTATGTTACAGTTTCACCTTTCCTTGTGTCATTAAACCTGTGGACCGAGAGCTGTGTCTTCAGAGTCTTGATGTGAGGAAGGAGTTGAGCTGACTGTCCAATCAGCAGAGGCAGTACAGTGAAACCACGGCTTCCTAGCGGGCATGATAACGTGAACATGCTGGCAGACAGTGAGTAGATCATCGTCACACTCGACCAATAAACGATCAACACATCGGTGTCTATTCAGAAGTACGCTCGCGAACTGTGCTAGTCAGAAAAAAGAGCCATGTCAAAGACACACTCACACGCTTCTTCTGCGCACTCCAGTGTGTCATCAACAGAGTCTGCTGCAGCCAAAGCAAGAGCACGAGCGGAAGCAGCAAAAGCTCGCCTTTCCTACGCTGAAGAAGAAATAAGCCTAAAACTAGAAAAAGCTAAGTTGGAAGCATCAATGCAAATGCTACAATGTAAGAAAAAGACTGCTGCAGCTGTTGCTGAAGCAGAAGCGCTGGAAGCTGCAGTTGACAGTGGTGAATAACGAAGTTGAGAGTTTGTATTATTAGATTCTACCTCCTTGACAGCCACACAACGCACTCAACAGTATGTTGCTGACCAAGCCAAAGTGTTGGAGGCAGAACACCAGCTATGTGTAGATGATGCCCCAATAAAATCAGACTCACACCCCAGCCCACAGCGGGTTCAGATATATAAGGATGAAAATGTTTGTGACCCACGACAAGTGAAATTTGAAAGCAGCAATATTACTCCAACACAGCACTCCAGATTTCAAAATGACTATTGTGGTACATTTCCCTCATCTTATCCTGTACCTCCTAATTCCAACCATAAAAGCTCCACTCCAAATGACTTTGTGAGGTACCTTGCATGCCGTGAGCTTGTGTCTACAGGCTTACTTCAATTTAGCGATAAGCCTGAGAATTACAGAGCTTGGAAATGCTCATTTCTGTCTGCAATCAGCGGCTTAGATCTAACAGCAAGTGAGGAGATGGACCTTCTTTTAAAGTGGCCGGGCAAGGAGTCAAAAGAACATGTTGAGCAGCTCAGAGTAATTCACATCAATCATCCGGAAGCAGGCCTGAATATGATTTGGGATAGACTCGAGCAAACTTACGGCTCGCCAGAGGCAGTAGAGGATGCTCTTTTCAAACGCATCGACACTTTTCCAAAGATAGGAAACCGAGATTACACCAAACTGACTAAGTTGAGTGATCTTCTGATGGAACTTCTATCAGCAAAGGATGAAGGAGACTTACCTGGTCTCTCCTTCCTCGACACGGCAAAAGGTGTCAACCCAATCGTGCAGAAACTCCCCTTTCGTCTGCAGGAAAAGTGGGCTTCAGCTGGTGCATCTTATAAGCGACAAAAGCATGTGCCTTATCCTCCCTTTGCCTTTTTTGTAAAATTCATTAGCCAGGAAGCTAGCATTGCCAATGACCCAAGCTTCAACTTCATCACTCAGACAGACACTGTTCCCAGGACTGAAAAGTTAGCATGGCAGCCAAACAAATATCAAAGAGTCTCAGTCTGCAAAACAGAGATATGCACCAGAGCTAGTTCTGATTCTACTGACTCCTCATTGAAATCTGATGGCCGTGATAAAATGTGTCCTATTCATGGGAAAACACACCCTTTAAGCAAATGTTGTGCTTTCAGAGAAAAATCCATTGAAGATCGTAAGATGTTTTTGAAAGAGAACAATCTGTGTTTTAAATGTTGTTCATCTTCGTCACACATCGCTAAAAACTGCAAGGCCAAAGTTCAGTGTTCTGAGTGCAAGAGCGAAAAACATAACTCAGCCCTACATCCAGGACCCGCACCCTGGACAGAAGTGAAGGATCCTGATCCAGAGCATGGCGGGGAGGAGGTCAAAACCGTGCCTCAACCTCAATCTGATATTAAGAACAAATGTACAAAGGTCTGCGGTGGAGATCTGACAGACAGATCCTGTTCCAAAATATGCCTCGTGAAAGTATATCCAGCCGGTCACAGAGACAAAGCAGTGAAGCTCTATGCAATTCTGGACGAGCAGAGCAACAGGTCACTGGTTCGTTCACGGTTCTTCGACGTGTTTGGCGACAGAAGTCCAAGTGTTCCTTACACACTGAGAACATGCGCAGGAATGAAGGAATCATCAGGAAGGAGGGCAAGCGGCTATGAAGTGGAATCTCTGGATGGGACAGTCCGCATTCCATTACCCAGCCTCATAGAGTGCAACGACATTCCCGACAACAGAGACGAGATTCCAATCCCTGAGGTTGCTCTTCATCATACACATTTAAAGACAATGGCGCACTTCATCCCAGATATGGACCCAAATGTCCAGATCATGCTTCTCCTCGGTCAGGACATTATCAGAGTGCATAAAGTTCGCAAACAGGTGAACGGCTCACACAACCAGCCCTATGCACAGAAATTAGATCTAGGGTGGGTTGTTGTAGGCAATGTGTGTCTCAGCAGCGTCCATAGACCATCAGTAATCAACGCCTTCTACACAAACACCACAGAACTACGTCATCCATCTCTCTTCGAACCATGCCCTAATGTGTTCTGTGTTAAGGAAAAGTACAGCACCGTCCAGGCCACAAACCAGAACCCTGCAGATCATGCAACGTGTTCTGTTGCTGCAGGCCTGTTAAACAACACTAACTGGTTTAGTGGACCTAGTTTTTTGTCCAAGCCAGAGCAAGATGTCTCCGAAAGTACCTATGACCTTGTGGACTCAAGTTCAGATCCAGACATCCGTCCTCTAGTGTCCACTTTAAGCACTGCAACTGCATCCAAGCGGCTTGGTTCCCAACGATTTGCCAAGTTCTCTTCGTGGAAGTCACTGACTCGTGCCATCGCGCACCTGAAACACATAGCTCGTTGTTTCAACACAGCCATGATGAACAACTCTTGTAAAGGCTGGCATCTCTGCAAGGCAGAATTTAGTGTTGAAGAACTCAACCAAGCCTCAGCTATCATCATTCAAACGGTGCAGGAAGAGGTTTACAATGAGGAAATCAAATGTAGCAGAATGCACAAAAAGATCCCTAAAAGCAGTCCCCTCAAAAATCTGGATCCGTTTGTCGACACACACGGCCTGCTAAGAGTCGGAGGTCGTCTTCACCATTCAGGTCTTGATCATAGCGAGAAGACTCCTTTGATCATTCCAGGCAATCATCATATTGCAACCTTACTCATTCGACAGTATCATGAACAGGTCCACCATCAAGGGCATTTCTTTACGGAAGGAGCTGTCCGTTCAGCTGGCTTTTGGATAGTCGGCGGCAAGGGGAAGGTGAGCAGCGTCATTCACCGATGTGTAACATGCAGATGACTCAGAGCCCCAACTAGTAGCCAAAAGATGGCCAGCCTCCCACCAGACCGCCTTTCATCAGATCCTCCTTTCACAAACGTCGGGCTCGACGTATTTGGCCCTTGGAGTGTTTCTTCACGCCGGACTAGAGGAGGCCTCTCAAAAAGCAAATGGTGGGCTGTGATTTTTACATGTATGAGCGTAAGAGCCGTTCATATTGAAGTCATAGAATCCCTCGACACATCCAGCTTCATCAATGCAATAAGACAGTTTCTAGCTGTGAGAGGACCGGCCAAAAGCATTCGTTCAGACAGAGGCACAAACCTTGTGGGTGCATGCAAGGCTTTGAAGATACCTTCTAACAGCAACTACAAAAGTGTGAAATCTTACCTGTTGGATCAAGGATGTTCTTGGACTTTCAATCCTCCACATGCCTCCCATTTCGGTGGGGCGTGGGAAAGAATGATTGGTCTTGCTAGGAAGATTCTGGACTCCATGTTCCTCCAGCTGAAGGACAAACTTACCCATGAAGTTTTGGTAACCTTCATGGCAGAAGTAGCAGCCATCATTAATGCTCGGCCTCTTGTTCCTGTGACAACCGACCCCGACGAGTCATTCATACTCTCACCAGCTGCTCTTCTAACACAAAAGGTGAACTCTGTTCCTGCTCCTGCAGGAGAGTTTGGGCCTTCAGACCTCTACAAGCGCCAGTGGAGACAGGTTCAGCACCTGTCCAACACCTTCTGGGATAGATGGCGTAAGCAATTCCTTCCAACACTTCAAGCACGTAGGAAGTGGCAGTCACCTCACCCAAACATTGAACCAAAGAGCGTTGTTCTCCTCAAGGACAGCCAAGTACCAAGGAATGAATGGCCACTTGGTCTGGTAACACAGGCCTTCCATAGCGAAGATGGGAAAGTCCGTCAGGTGGAAGTAAAGGTCATCAAGCCAGGAAAAGAAACTTTGTTTGTGAGACCTGTTACAGAAGTAGTACTACTTCTTCCCCCAGATGCCTAAGTGGACTAGATGGACTAGATGGACTAAGTGAGGTGGCGTAGAATCACGCCAGGCGGGGAGTGTTCTGATAGCTATTTAATGTTAAAAGTTAAGGTGGAATATTATTTATATTCTTAATTAATGTTGAATAACACGTTGTAATATTGTGTTGGGTTCACCTTAGAATCGGCATAGTTCGCAGCCGAAGGTGACGTCACCTTCAGCTCCGACTAACTGTAAACAGGAAGTCGGTCGGAGTATTGAGAAAAAAGTCAGTTGTGTGTGTTTACCGCCATCAGTTAACTTCAGCAGCAGTCACATACATCCTCTGTCCTTGGTAGCATCGTGGGTATGTATTAATTGTTATTGTTTGTGTGCATTTCTGGATGATTTGTTTGAGGTCATGTTGGGTTTGATGATTTTAGACGCTAAAAGTGGTCTCCCGCGATTTACGCTGGCAACAGCCGTTGGATCGGTCGGAGGACATTGACAGATAATTTGGAGGGAAAGCAATTCATTTTGGCGGCGGGAGTTGTTGTGAACATAATTTTATATTGTATTTGAGTTAAAAAGCAAAGTAATTCATATAATTTGTGGGAAGATAAAATATGATTTGTATTAGAAGCTGAGTTCATATATTTTCATTGTAATATCTGTACAATGGTCAAAGAGTGATTATGCCTTGTACTGTATGTTACAGTTTCACCTTTCCTTGTGTCATTAAACCTGTGGACCGAGAGCTGTGTCTTCAGAGTCTTGATGTGAGGAAGGAGTTTAGGTGACTGTCCAATCAGCAGAGGCAATACAGGTATTATATTAAAAAGTCTTAATATTTATGTAAATATAACATTTTTTTCTGAGTTAACAACATGATATACAATTTTACTTTAACTGCACAAGTGCTTAACAGTATGTTTTTCATTTAGATAGAAAAAGAAAAGGAGTCAATATATTTCAATAAAACTGAAAAGATTAAAAGTCTAAAAATTCTGGAGGTAGGGCATATTTTTTAATTAGACAAGTGTATTTTTGCAGTGTGTTGATTAATCAAACACAAAAAAGGATGCAAACCAAATGACACATACCCGTCTACGAGGAGGATCAGTGCCCTCGTCAGGAGCTGCTGTTGTGCTGCAAGTGGAGGAACGTGAGCCAGACCGCACACGTCTCCTTGTTGCAGGGTCAGTCTGTCTCCAAAATGACAGTAGATGGAAAATTGAGGAGTTAAAGAAAATAATTATCCTTTATTAAGATTAAATTAATCCTTTTATCAAATCATGATCTGGTATTGATCTTTACCATTATCTTGCTAATACACCACTATGGCAATAGCAGCCAAGTTGATGTGGTGTTACCAAATCAACTTGGCTGATTAAACTGTGATTACATATCATTATTTGATACGTAAATAGAGTGCACTATGACCTAGAGCTGCACACCAGAAATGACTGAGATTTTGATATTTGAACAAATCCATAAAACAGTAGAGAGATAAAACAATCAGAGTGCCCACATAAAAGTGTCTGTCTACTCACCCAATATAAATAAAAGTTTAATAATTAATCAGTGAAAATCAAAAGCACATGGGAATACAAGCTTAGCACTAATGTACCTGGTATAGAAGCTGATGTCTTCATCAGATGATGAAAACCTCTCCAAACCAAAGGACTGCTTCAGTGGGATCTCCTCCAGCCTGGTTCAGAACTCCTCCATCACCTGCTGCTGAGCCTCCATTTTCTCCCAGGCTAGATCCAGAGCTGAAGGCTCTGCTTTAGCATCAGAATCGTGACACTTGAGCAACAATTCAGCATCAATCACCTCTTCATCGGTGGATTCCTTCTCTGGACGTTGTGTTCTCTCCCAGACACTGGGTCTGGCTGCAGGCAGTCAGTAGTGGTTCCAGGCCAACAACACAGGCGCAGCCCCTTCTTTCAACTGTTGTCAGCCACCTTGAATGATGTCCGTCGGGACCAAATGTCTACTACAGACTGTTGTCATCCTCTTAATAAATAAATTCTCCCGCCTCACATCACGTATCCAGAGGTTTCTTAAGGCTTCATCTTTTGGGAAGTGATGGAAACTTACAGTGGAGTTGAACTTTCCCGACATGGAGCAATGAGGAACACAGCAGAAATCACTATTAGGATGATCCCGCTGCTGATCCTTCACTGGTCTTGACAAAGACATTTAAGTTAAGGAGTTACACTCATCCATGAACTGGTAACAACACACTAAGACTAAAATTCACTGTGAGATTAGTGTAAGTTTGTGTGGGTGATAGTTGAAGGTTAGTCCTTCTGCCACAAGAACGAGACCATCTGAGCTCTTCCCATAACTTTAATATCCAGCCATAGCTGCACCCAACGTTCTATTTACAAAAACATCCCCCCACTTCACTTCCGTCACTCCTCCTTCATAATAAAAGCCTTTTCCATTCTGTGTACTTTCTCTTGCCAGACTAACACCACAAAAGAGCAAAAACGGGATAAACAAACAAAATTATTCATTAAAATGCTGAAGTATAACATTTAAACTAATCAGTTTGAGTAATCATGAAAATTACTTCTCAAATAAAGAACTGCCTGTTTTCCAAAATTACCTCTTACATTAGTTTAGCATTAATTTCTCCATCAATTCATCTGATTGCTGCGGCTGTTTCACACAACCGGATGTCATGCACGCTGTTTTCCGGTTTGGTCACGTGACGTTCGGCATAACCCCGATCCAGCAGCTCCTCTCTGCTCAGACACTTCCTCGTTTCCTCCCTTCAGAGCTGCTCCTTGATAAAGGGTGGAAACGCCACGTCACTGCAGACCCACGTGATTGTGAGGAAGTGAAACTCAGAGGACAAATGGCGCAGAAAGGAGTTCAGCTGGACGCAGAAAGGTTCTCCTGTTCCATCTGTCTGGATCTACTGAAGGATCCGGTGACGATTGCCTGTGGACACAACTACTGTATGAACTGTATTAATAAATACTGGGATGATGAGGAGGAGGAGGAAACTCACAGCTGTCCTCAGTGTCAGCAGACCTTCAGACCGAGGCCTGTCCTGGGGAAAAACACCATGTTAGCTGAGTTAGTGGAGGAGCTGAAGAAGACTGGACTCCTGGCTGCTCCTGGTGTCCACTGCTATGCTGGAGCAGAAGATGTGGCCTGTGATTTCTGCACGGGGAGAAAACTGAAAGCCATCAAGTCCTGTTTGGTCTGTCAGGTTTCTTACTGTGAGACACACCTTCAGCCTCACTATGACGTGGCTCTGTTAAAGAAACACAAACTGGTGGAGCCCTCCAAGAACCTCCAGGAGAACATCTGCTCTCATCATGATGAGATGATGAAGATCTTGTTCCATACTGATCAGCAGATTATCTGTTATCTCTGCTCCATGGACCATCTCAAAGGCCACAACACGGTCTCAGCTGCAGCAGAAAGGACTGAGAGGCAGAGAGAGGTGGAGGGGAGTCAACGAAACATCCATCAGAGGATCCAGGACAGAGAGGAAGATGTGAAGCTGCTTCAGCAGCCGCTGGAGGCCATCAATCGGTCTGCTGATAAAACGGTGGAGGACAGTGAGAAGATGTTCACTGAGCTGATCCATCTAATCCAGAAAAGAAGCTCTGATGTGAAGCAGCAGGTCAGATGCCAGCAGGAAACAGAGGTGAGTCGAGTCAAAGATCTTCAGGAGAAGGTGGAGCAGGAGATCTGTGAGCTGAAGAGGAGAGACGCCGAGCTGGAGCAGCTCTCACGCACAGAAGATGACACCCAGTTTCTGCACAGCTACCCCTCCCTGTCAGCAGTCTGTGAGTCCACACACTCACCCAGCATCCATGTTCTTCCTCAGAGATACTTTGAGGACGTGACAGTAGCTGTGAAGGAGCTCAGAGACAAACTACAGGAACTTCTGACAGACACGTGGACAAACATCTCACTGATAGGCAATGTAGTGGATGGTCTACAGCCACAACCAGAGCCCAAGACCAGAGCAGAATTCTTAAAATATTCACAGGAAATCACTCTGGATCCAAACACAGTAAATGAATTTCTGTTATTGTCAGAGGAGAACAGAAAAGTAACAGTAGCATCTCAACCACAGTCTTATCCTCCTCATCCAGAAAGATTCACTTTATTCTATCAGGTCCTGAGCAAAGAGAGTCTGAGTGGACGCTGTTACTGGGAGGTGGAGTGGAGCGGAGACATACTTGATGTAGCAGTCACATATAAGAACATCAGCAGAGGAGGGCAGGAAAGTCTATTTGGTTATAATGACAAATCCTGGGCATTAGAGTGTGAACAAAACAGTTTTAGATTTATGCACAACAGCATTGAAACTCCCGTCTTAGATCCTCGGTCCTCCAGGATTGGAGTGTTCCTGGACCACAGCGCAGGTCTTCTGTCCTTCTACAGTGTCTCTGAAACCATGACTCTCCTCCTCAGAGTCCAGACCACCTTCACTCAGCCCCTCTATGCTGGACTTTGGGTTTGGGTTTATGGAACCACTGCTGAGTTAGTTAAAGTCAACTAGACTGAAGTCAGTCCAGTGGTGGTGGGTTTAAATCTCTGTTTTTAATTTTTATTTTCTCTCCATCGTTGTTGTGGCATTTCTGCAGAGATCAGCTGTCAGTCAAACACTGTGGGCGGGACCTGGACATCATCTAGTCCTTTTAATTTTTTAGTTTTTTAATGTCAGACGTCTCATAACTGACAGTTTTTTTTATTGTCAACTTTTTCTCATGACGTTAAAATAACAAAGTGGTCTGTCAACATGGGTGTCTGGATAGTTTTGGTTTATTATTATTATCTGTGTAACTTTGTGACCTTTACATCTGTGAGCTGTTTTATCTGCAGCTCTGTCACTGTCTACTTCACCATGGAGGCCGTCACTGCTCATGAGGATTTTTACTGACTAATGTGTTTCTCCACATGAAAACGTAAACCGCTGTGTGCTCTAAATGACTGATTATGTGTGCTGTTGTGTTTGTGCACACCTTCATTTATCACACGTTTTGTTCTCCTCCCTTTGTTTAAACTGCTGCATATATAATCTGCTGTGGGCTGTTATAACTCTGTGATTATGACGGTTATGATCCACGATTTTCTTCATTTATTGGGATTCTGAACTGAACAGACTGTTGATGAAATGAAATCACTGGACAGAAGTCATGGAAGACAGCTGATGGGTTCAGTCACAAATAAACTTTTTCTTTAAGACAAACCAAATATTTTCTTCTGTCTTCATCCCACGATCTCACCAAAACTTAATACACATTAATTTAAATCAGTTTTCTGTTTGTTCACCATTAGTTTTCATCTGAGTTTCCCAGGATTTATCTGGATTTCCTTTTAATCCTGTTAATATACGAGTCAACTGTGGCTCTTATACCACGGATCTATAAGTTATGATGATGAATGACACATTATTATTTAACTACTTCAGTCATGGTTCTATACTGAATCATTTGTTTCACTTCCAGTCTTATAATTATGTAGATAATATTGTAATATGTATAAACACTAAGGATGTGCTTTGGTAAAAAATGTAACAAATCAGTTGCACATTTTTTTAAACTTGTGATTAATGGCTAAACTTGTGTAAAAGAATCAATGAAAAAGTATTTTTTAAATGACATTTTCATTCCTACTTGTGACTCTCATGCAACAAAAATGCTGTTAGAGCAACATAAATCACTTGATAATCATGAATGTAAATGCAATTAAAATGTGACAATTTATGGCAGCAATTTTTTTTTATTTTTCTACAAAACTATTTTTTGAATATTGCCACATTTCCTGTTTTATTTTGAAATAGTCAAAGCGGAAGTTCTTCTAGTTAAGGTAACTTTCCTAATCATCTCAAATTGAAAAGGACAAACTGAGCAATTATAATTGATTTTCAGAGCTCCTGACCTTAATGGAGAGTTTCTGACAGAATCTCTCCCTCTTTTCATACTTTTGAGTGAACAGCCCGAATCAACGTCACTATGTCTCCCAGCTGGTCTGGGAACGCCTTGGTATCCTCTCTGAAGAGCTGGAGCAGGGGGCTGGGGAGAGGGAAGTCTGGGCTTCTCTACTTGAACTGCTGCCTCCGCGACCCGGACCTCTGGAAAAGCAGTAGAAGATGGCTGGCTGGATGTTTTTTAATGCATAAAAGGGCCCTCTGAAACAGTTCTATGTATCCAAGCTGAAATTATAATTATTTATCATTATTTTCAATGTGATTCCACTTTGTGCTGTGTGCTCACTTCATCCTGCCTGTGGAAGTCTGAAGTCTGGAGCTGAGAGAAAAATCAGCTGAATAATTCTACACTCTTTTTGCTTTTCTTCTTCTTCTTTTTTTCTCTGCCCAAGGTCCTGGTCTAGTTAAAAGATCCTTTCAGCTTCCTGATGGCAGCAGCAGCATAAACGGTCTCATCCTGCAGCAGGACAAACATATATGTGGTGGATGAAGCTGCTGTGAAGTGTGCAGCTCATGGCTCTGCTGTTAGAGTGATATCGTTCATTGGTGAGGAGGGAGAATGATTTTTAAAACTATAATTTTATAGTTATTGTTGTGTTTGGTGTGGAGAGCCCTTTACCTTCTAAATATGTATTTATAATGGGCTGGTCCAGGGGTGGTAAACATGTGGCTGCAGGACAAAATCTGTCCACCAGGGTGTCAGAATTTTTCTCAGTGAATTGACAGCTTTCTTTCTAAATTTCTGACTTTTTTAATGATTAAAATTGTTCATGTGAATTTGAGACATTTTACTCCTTAAGATGAAACTTTTTTCCTCCTCAGATTTCCATTCTTTCTCTTCTTTTTTCTGGAGAAAACAGGTAGTGTCCATTTCAGTTCAATCCATCAGCAACTACTCATGACAAAGTGCAGCCTGAAGGGATGTCCCAGATATGGGTCATTTTCAGCCCTGAAGGGCCACTGGGTAGGAGGAAGGCTACAAATGAGAATTGGGACGGACCCCAAATCTACCTGGACTTCACTCTCACATTGCAAATATTTTTCTCCACTGTTTTACAGGATTTACTGCTGTTCATAAATAATAAGACTGTAGAGGAAGGATCAGACGAGACACGAGCTGACGACACACAACTTTATTTCCTCCAGCAAGCAGAACAGACTGACTCGGGTACCAGAGCGAATCTCTTTATTACAGCTTTATTCCCGCCCTTGGCACCCAGAGTACACACATTAACATACACGACAACAGAGCATGACTCAACACAATACTTTTGCGCCCAGCATAGCCAAGGTGTGAACAGCGTCTTCCTCCCCAAACAACAGGTTCACGCCTGGCATACCGGAAGTGAAGGCACATCTTCATTTGGTTTATTACCCCCCAGCGCTTTGGCGCCCGTCCTTGGTTCCTCTCCCTTCTTCTCCTCATTTCCATCTCTCACCTCCTTCCCCCAATTCCCCAAGTCCTGGGTGGAGTGTGATCTCCTGTTGTGTCACCACAAGACAGTGTTTCTGTTTTTATGTATGAAGTATAAGGGTCATTTACATTTAAAAAGGCTGTAAATTTAGTTTAAGTAAATTTTAGCATCCAACAGTCAAATTCAATTATATTAAACATAATTTTCCAACCACAAAATTGCAGCTGGTGGAAAGGCTGAGTGGCTAGTATCTTTGGAAAATCACTAGCCACAGTGGCTGGTGAGCAAAAGTGTTAATTTTTTTTCAAACTTTATTGAACAAAACATTTACAAACTCTTGTAGGGCAAACAATACTGCACAAACAACTGAACTTAGAACAACAAAACAATGAGGGTGTTAAAATTCTTCTCCAGTGAGGCTATAATATAAAATTAGAACAAAAGACAGTTAGTGAATGCATCAAAGAATTCTGAGATTGACTGATCTTTCTGTGCCAAAGTCTTTCAGGAAAGAATGTAGTTTTCATTTCATTTGTAAACCCAGCTAAGGATGGTAATGTGTTCTTCCATTTATTGACATGAATATGGTATTTACTCAAAATGACAATAATGTTTAGCATTTTCTTATTTGGAATGTTATCCAAGTACAAAAGGATCTGAGACGCCTCAAGAGGAATATCGATGCCAAGATTAACCATCTAAAAACATTGCTCCAAAACTGAGCAGATCTAGGACAGGAAAAGAACAAATGTTCAATGGTTTCAGGTTCCTCTGCACAGAAAACACATGGCTCCACCTCAGATTTCATATAAAACAAACATATATCCAGTCTTTATGCTTCAGAAGAGAGCTATTAGAATAATAAACAAAGCTGCTTACAGGGAACCAACAAACCCACTTTTTCTTAAATTAAAAGCTCTCAAGTTGAAAGATCTGGTTGACTTTAAAACTGCAATAATGATGTTTAAAGTGAAGAATCTATCACTGCCCGCAAATATCCAAAAGTTGTTCCAAATAAGGGAGAAACAATATCATTTTAGAGGAACATGTATACGGTATTTCAAAAACCTTCAGTGAGAACTACCACCAAGCAACACTGTGTTTCAGTGCAAGGAGTCAGATTATGGAACGATTTTGGACCTGAATTAAAATCATGTACAACGCTTGGACAATTTAGACAAAAACTAAAGGAAGAAATACTCCAAACATATATACAAGATGACATGTAAAATCACAAAAGGATTGTCATGTCCAGCCTGTGTTGTGTTGTAGCTTAGTTTTTTTTTCTGTCACATTTTGTCTTAGCTTTGTTCTGAATTGTAATCGCCCTTGTCTTGTTTTTTTTTTTTTCTTTTTTTTTCCTCTTTTTAATTCTTGGATGGAATACGGGTGGGCAATATAAGCTGCGGCTTCAGCCATCACCCATTTCGGATAACTTACGTTGAATTGTATAATCAGAGGGGTTATTGTCTAATTTGACCTTGTTGGATTTTCTTTCCCCCTTTGTTATATTATTCAGTTTCTTTTAACCTGTACTATCCGAAATAAATAAATAAAGATTCATTCATTCAAAAAATTCATTCATTCAATTTAAATCTTCTCCATTGCGTCTCTGCGACTGGATAAAAACTATTTATAATCTTAAAATGTATTTCCTTTATCTTACGTGGAATAGGCCACTTCAGAAAGTTATAATTTTGGTTCTTTGGCAACCAGTTTTCCAGCAGTTCCAATCTCCTTGGTGTTCCAAAATCCATAAAAAGTTTCTTTTTAAATGCATTGCCAATTACTTTATTATAGCACTCTTTTTTTCCAAATCTAAACTCCCCCTATTTTTAAATCTGGTATTTGAGCGGACACCTTGGAATAAGTTAAAATATTCCTTATTAACTGAACCAAGGGAAGTGGAATTGCGTTAAAGACTGAGTTATATTCTCTTACTAAACAATCCAATTTAGATTTATCAACCAATGATTTACGATCTAAAAAAGTTCCATTTTTATCCATCAAATCAATTACATATAACATATTTTTATGGACCCACTCCTTCAATAAAGTATCCCTTGTAGAGTCACATGGGGAAAGCATAATGTGTAACATCTTAGATAAGAACAAAGAGCAGAGGTTCCCTGGTGAGATAACAGGGAGGTGTGAAGGATGAATGCAGTGTGATCTTTTGTGTATCAGAAACTTCTAGGAGGATGGTAAAGGTTTAAGGAAGTGAATGCAATGTGACCTTTTGTGTGTTAGAAGCTTCTGGAGGAATGCCATAGTATTTAAGAGAAGAGTCTTTTTTTTTTTTTGTTACTTATTTGTACCTGTAGGTAGACTTGGTTTGCAGTCTAGTGACAAGCCACCGGCTGCTGGTCGCTGCGTGCGCGAGCGCCCTAAACCTACATGTTTTTGGTATGCGGGAGGAAACCGGAGAAATCCCGGAGTAAACCCACGCAACACGGGGAGAACATGCAAACTCCACACAGCTCACTGTTGGTCGGGGGCTGGGATCGAACCCACGATCTCATGATCCCCGCGATCCCCCGGCCGAGGGTAAAACTGTGCTGCCACAGTGCTAAACCACTGCGCCACCGTGCAGCACAGTCTTGGCTGAGATGTCCTCTTTCTGACTATGCTTCTGTGTGAGATGTGTAATAAACTGTCTGAGTCAAATCTGCCTCGTTATTTACACACTCCACACTGGTGACCCAAGACGAATCATGCAACACGACGAAAGATCCCCGGAGCCAGCCTCGTTGGGAGCCCCCAGCCAAGCATATGCTGTTGCAATCAAGCTACCGGATTTTTGGCAGCACAATCCGCGCTCCTGGTTCCACCTAGTTGAGGCGCAGTTCGCCCTCCGGGGGATATCGGCGGATGACACGAAGTTCCACTATGTGGTCGCAACGCTCGACGCCCACACGGCTCAGCATGTGGAGAGCCTGCTTGATCAGCCACAAGCCAGCGACAAGTACGGCGCGCTGAAGGCTGCACTCATCCAGCACTACACTCTCGGATGGTGAGAGAGCAGAGAGACTCCTGACGCGGACTGGGTTAGGAGATGGGTCGGCTATTGACCTGATGGAGAAGATGCTGAGATTAAAGGGCTTGGATGACGACCATTTCATTTTTACCCACCTCTTCCTTCGGAACCTTCCGTCAACGACGAGAGCGACCCTGGCCAATTCGCCGTTGCTGGCCAAGCGGGACTATCGTGCGCTGGCCTGAGAAGCAAACCGGATCATCATCGCCAGCAGAGAATTCACGACCATGGCGGCAGCGATGGAGCTTGGCGCGATGGCCGGAGGAGGCGAGGAGCCATCAACGGCAGCAGCAGAGCCACCGACGACAGCAGCAGCGGGGGCCAAAGAACGCGGAGGAGACACCCTTTGTTTCTACCACCGCTGCTTTGCAGAGAAGGCACGCAACTGTATACCACCGTGCCAGTTCAAGCGCTCGGGAAATGCCAAGACTGGGGGTCGGTAGCAGCTGCGACCCTCGGGGAGGAGAACAAGCTGCTCTACTTGACGGACGCACGCTCGGGGAGGCATTTCCTCGTGGACACCGGCGCCCAGATGAGTTTCATCATGCCGTCCTACACCGACCGGCTGGAAGGATCTAGCGGCCCCGAGATGGCAGCAGCAAACGGCTCAGAGATTAAGACCTTTGGTGAGAGGACTCTACTCCTGTCTCTACACGGCCGTACATTTGAGTGGACTTTTGTCATAGCAGCATTGAATTTCAATATACTGGGGGCTGATTTTTTGTGCACACATGGTTTGTTGGTTGATGTCGCTAACAGGCACCTAGTTAATGCACTGTCCTTTGATTCGATCCCCTGTATAGCTTGACGTCCCGGTCAACAGCACAAGCCAGCGTCACAGCTGCATGCGGTAAGTTCCACACACTGCTCACTCAGTTCTCAGCACTCACTGTCCCGACATTTTCGGCAGCCATCGCTAAACACGGGGTGGAGCATTTTATCACCACCACCGGGCCGCCCGTTTTTGCAAAACCTCGGCGCTTGGACGCAGCTAAACTGGCCATAGCGCGCGAGGAGTTCGCCAACCTGGAGAGGTTGGGCATCATCAGGCGTTCCAACAGCCCATGGGCTTCCCCGCTACACATGGTCCCTAAAGCTGAGGCTTCGTGGCGACCTTGCGGGGATTTCTGCAGGTTGAACAACGCCACAGCGCACAACCGCTACACAATTCCTCACATACAGGATTTTTCCGTTCACCTGGCAGGAGTGCGCGTTTTTTTCTAAAATAGACCTGGTCCGCGGTTACCACCTAGTCCCAGTGCGTGCTGAGGACATACCCAAAACAGCGGTGATAACTCCGTTCGGTTTATTCGAGTTTTTGCGCATGCCATTCGGGCTTAAAGGGGCTGCACAGACGTTCCAACGCATGATGGATGCAGTGCTGCGTGAGCTCCCTTTCGTATTTGTCTACTTGGACCATATCGTGGTAGCCAGCGCATCCGAAGACGAACACGAAACCCACCTCATGGCGGTTTTCCGGAGGTTGGAAGAGCACGGGTTAATAATCAACCCAGCGAAATGTCAGTTCGGGGTGACGCAGATTGATTTTTTGGGGCACCGCGTCTCTCCCGAAGGAGCGGTTCCGCTGCCTGACAAAGTGCGCACAGAAGCAGATTTTCCCCAGCCGCAAACGGTCAGGGCGTTACAAAAATTTTTGGGAATGGTGAATTTTTATAACCGTTTCCTTCCCCGTGCAACGCAGCTCATGCAACCATTGTACGCCGCACTCAAAAAACAGAAACCTGCGGATAAGATCGAATGGTCCCCGGAGCGAGAGCTGGCATTCTCGGAAGTCAAAGCAGCCCTGGCAAACACTGCGTTGCTGGCACATCCAGACCCAACGGCCCGCATAGTGCTCACCACTGACGCATCAGATGTGGCCATAGGAGCGGTCGTGGAGCAGCGTGTAGCTGGGGCTTGGCAGCCGCTCACTTTTTTCAGCAGGACTTTGCGCGACAGTGAACGTAAATACAGCACGTTCGACAGGGAGTTGCTGGCTCTCCACTTGGCCATTCGCCACTTGCAGTTCTGGCTGGAAGGGCGCAGTTTCACCGCATTCGTTGACCACAAGCAACTAACATTCGCGATGGCCAAGGTTTCAGAACCGTGGTCGGGCCGGCAGCAGAGACAGCTGGCCGTGATCTCAGAGCTTACTACCGATATTCAGCATGTGTCGGGTAAACTGAATGTAGTGGCAGACTGCCTCTCGCGCGCCGTGGCTGCCCCGGTCCGCGTGGGGATAGATTACACAGCCATGGCTGCGGAGCAGGTTAGTGACGCGGACGTGCGTGCGCTCCAGTCTGGACCAACAGGATTAAGGCTGGAGAGCAGGGTGCTGCAAGACGGCATGCCCCCCCTAATCTGCGATGTCTCCACGGGGCACCCGCATCCCGTGGTCCCGGCCACGTGGCGTCGCAGCGTGTTTGACTTGGTTCATTCTTTGGCGCACCCGGGAGTGAGCGTGTCGGTCAAAATGGTAGGGGAGAAATTCGTGTGGCCGAGCCTGAGTAAACAGGTGAAAGAGTGGGCGGCAGCCTGTGTGCCATGCCAACGAGCCAAAGTACACAGACACACGAAGGCTCCCTTGGAGCCGTTTCATATTCTGGCTAAGAGGTTCGACCATGTCCACGTGGACCTCATGGGCCCCCTCCCGCCATCACCGGGGTGTACGCACCTCCTGACAATGGTGGACCGCACCATGCGCTGGCCGGAAGTGGTTCCACTGGCCGCAACCACAGCCGAGGACGTGGCTCGCGCATTTTTAACAGCATGGGTGGCGCGTTTTGGAGTTCCGTCGGACATTACGTCCGACAGAGGCCCTCAATTTGTTCCTGAACTCTGGTCAACAATGGCCCGCAGCCTGGGTATCTCAATTCACCGCACTACCGCGTACAATCCACAGGCTAATGGGTTATGCGAACGTTTTCATAGATCATTGAAAGCGGCTCTCAGGGCTTCACTGACGGATGCAAATTGGGTAGACAGGCTACCGTGGGTTTTATTGGGGTTACGTTCTGCGCCTAAAGAGGATTTGGAAGCTTCCCCAGCTGAACTCATTTTTGCACAACCACTTCGGCTGCCCGGGGAGTTTCTGCCAGATAATCCCACGCCGGGCATTTCCCCGCCGCAGCTGTTGCAGCGTAGCATAGACACAAGCATGCCGCTGGGCCCTGCCCACCACAGTTTTCCGCGTGTTTTTGTACCTAAAACTTTGAAAAACGCGGAGTTCGTGTTTGTCAGACACGACGCCCACCGCCCGCCATTACAACCACCCTATGATGGACCGTTCAGAGTGCTGGAAACAGGGGATAAGCATTTTTGCTAGATTTGGAGGGTAGGAGGGAAAAGGTTGGCATAAACAGACTCAAACCCGCTTTTGTGGTGGCTTAACTTTATTAATCCCTTTGGGATAACTCCCTCTGGGAGTCCTTTTTGACGTGAAGGTCACACCCTGGAGACGGGAGTGACTCGTACAATGACCCAGCGGTGTTTTTCTAGCAAAGAGCCGCTTAAATACAAACGCTGCTGGCCACACAAATTGGGCACACCTGAGCGAGGCACGGGAGAGATAATTACCGGGGCTGGGATCAGCTGGTGGAATTAAGGAGAGCAAGGGTGCGTGGTTGGACCAACAGACTGTCAGCAGTGTGGGAAAAAGATCACAGAAGCTGACTAACAGCTGCCGGTCAGGCAGTGGCAATGGAGATGGAAATAAGTACAACCTACACATAATGCACATATACAGCAGAACCAAAACCCACATAGAGATCAGGGCCGAGCGGGGGAAAACCAAGCCGGCTCGGCTCATGACAGTGTCTGGGTCTAATAACAAATGTCAGAACAAGGAGGCGATGTTGAGTTTAGCTCTGCTGATAAATGAATGGAAAATTAAATATGTGACTGAAAATGTGATAATGGGAGGTGATTTGAACATGGATCCTAATTCGTGGCCTGATAGAGTACCATCAAGAGGTCTGCAACCTGTGGACGATGACACCATAAAGAAGTTATGATGCACAAGACAGCCCGCAAACAGTTTGCTGAAGACAAGCAGACTAAGGGCATGGATTACTGGAACCATGTCCTGTGGTCTGATGAGACCAAGATAAACTTATTTGGTTCAGATGGTGTCAAGCATGTGTGGCGCAACCAGGTGAGGAGTACAAAGACAAGTGTGTCTTGCCTAGAGTCAAGCATGGTGGTGGGAGTGTCATGGTTTGGGGCTGCATGAGAGCTGCCGGCAGTGGGGAGCTACAGTTCATCAGACCACAGGACATGGTTCCAGTAATCCATGTCCTTAGTCTGCTTGTCTTCAGCAAACTGTTTGCGGGCTTTCTTGTGCATCATCTTTAAAAAGGGCTTCCTTCTGGGACGACAACCATGCAGACCAATTTGATGCAGTGTGCAGAGTATGGTCTGAGCACTGACAGGCTGACCCCCCACCCCTTCAACCTCTGCAGCAATGCTGGCAGCACTCATACATCTATTTCCAAAAGACAGCCTCTGGCTATGACGCTGAGTATGTGCACTCAACTTCTTTGGTTGACCATGGCGAGGCCTGTTCTGAGTGGAACCTGTCCTGTTAAACTGCTGTGTGGTCTTGGCCACCGTGCTGCTGCTCAGTTTCAGGGTGTTGGTAATTTTCTTATAGCCTAGGCCATCTTTTTTTTTTTTTCAGATCCTCAGAGAGTTCTTTGCCATGAGGTGCCATGTTCAACTTCCAGTGACCAGTATGAGAGAGTATGAGAGTGATAACACCAAGACCACCGGAGTGGTGGCTCAGTTGGTAGAGCATCCGCCCCACACCCAGGAGGCAGGGGTTCAAATCCCGGCTGGGTCATGCCGAAGACCATATAAAAGTGGAACTTCCTGCCGTCCAGCTTGGTGCTCAGCAATAATGGAATGGAGGAGGGAAATTTGTGGTGGCGCCTTGCATGGCAGCGGCCCTCTGATTCTACACTTGGGGTGTGTGTGATTAACACGGTAGATAAGTAAAACACAATCTCGTTCTACTGAACATGATTGGTTGTACAGTTGAATGACAATAAGGGTGATTTTAATTTAATTTTTAATTTTAATTTTAATTTCATTGAGGGAACCATGAATGCCAATATGTACTGTGACATACTGAAGCAGAGCATGATCCCTTTGGAAACTGGGCCTCAGGGCAATATTCCAACATGATAACGACCCCAAACACACCTCCAAGACAACCACTGCCTTGCTAAAGAAACTGAGGGTGAAGGTGATGGACTGGCCAAGCATGTCTCCAGACCTAAACACTATTGAGCATCTGTGGAGCATCCTCAAACGGAAGGTGGAGGAGTGCAAAGTCTCTGACATCCACCAGCTCTGTGATGTTGTCATGGAGGAGTGGAAGAGGATTCCAGTGGCAACCTGTGAAGCTCTAGTGAACTCCATGCCAAAGAGAGTTAAGGCAGTGCTGGAGAATAATGATGGCCACATACAATATTGACACTTTGGGCACAATTTTGACTTTTTCACTTAGGGGTGTACTCACTTTTGTTGCCAGCAGTTTAGACATTAATGGCTGTATATTGAGTTATTTTGAGGGGACAGCAAATTTACACTGTTTTACAAGCTGTACACTGACTACTTTACACTGTATCAAAGTGTCATGTCCGTGTGCTGACTCTGTCTGCACTCGGGTTGTCTGGTAGTTCCCCGTTCTCTCCTCAGGCGCACCACTTGGCCTCCAGGCTTTTATTATGACAGCATCTTGGCAGGGCTTCCAGCTGTCAGAGCCGAGCTCCGCAGGACGGCTGGATTCCAATCAGCTGATGACATTTCATCAGCTGATTAATCTGTCAGCCCTATTTAAGGGAGTAGCTCTGTTTACTCGCGGCTGCGACCTTCGCCTTTGTCGGTCTGGTTTCCCTAAGCCCGAGGCCAGGTCTTTTCAGCGTTCGGTTCTATCCTCGCTAAATTGTATGTAAGTGTTGTGTCTCGCCTTTATTTGTGTTTTGCTCCACGAGGCTCATTATTTTGTAGTTTATGTCCTTGTTTAATAAATGTACAAACTCATCGGCTGGCCTATAGTGTCTCATTAGCAGTCTGCGAGGACCGCACCATAACAGTAGGTTGCAGCCAAAAGGAGATGCCGGTCACCGTGAGTTTGCTGTGGTGCTTGTGTTTTTCCCCTTCTCCGGGTGCTCGTATTGCCCGTTAGCATGTTTGCTTTCGAGCGTGGGTATTGCCCCGAGAGGTTGGAGGAGATTGATGGCTACCTGACCAAAGCCCATCTCCTTATGCCCATCTACGCTGCATACGAGCCCCTGGGTCTCGCGCAGAGGACATTGTTAAGGTATCGCCTTACCTCCTTTCCAGAAGGGAAGGAGAGAGTGGCATGGATTGTGGTGCAATGAGAACTGATTGAGAGAGCGGCTGTGAAGGCGGCAAAGGAACCCTCATCTCCTTCCCCGAATATGGCCGTCCCGACGAGGGAGGAGACCCACGGACTGGAGGTAAACTCCGGAAGGAGGCCGACGGTGAGGCATCCCCGCTCCTCGCCTCGGGATCCAGCTCCTGTCACCCGTCCAGCCCAGGACTGGCGGTTTCCTGACCCAATCTTTGCCTTGCCCTCTGTCGGTAGACGTCGTCACAAAGCCCGTGTAAAGTCTCAGTGAGAACCCCGTCCGGATCCAGTTCCGGGTCGCCGTAGGAACTCTGCCTCCCAGCCAGCTGTTTCTCTTGCGTCACGGCAGGAGGAGAACCCAGCAGCCTCCGCCTCCGGGTCATCTGTCTCTGCTGTCTCGTCAGCTTCTTGTGCTCGGATCACCTCGGCTGTCATTCCCTCCTCCTCAATGCTTTCCCCAGCTGCAGGGAGCTCCACGAATCCTGCCTTGGCGAAGCCCGCCATCGATCCTGGTCGAACAGCTCCTCCTCATCTTCCCGGGGAGGGGGGTCTCCGTCACCATCCAGTGGGGGAAGGGAAGAACGAAGCCCACCACAGCAGTTTCCATCAGCCCTCAGCGGAACAGGCAAGTGCATTTTAATTCTTGTCCTTCACTGGGTGAATTGCCTTGTCTGACCCCTGGGGGTGGAGTTCGGGGTTCACAGTTCCCTGAGCTCCCTCCACCTGCTGCAATGATTAATTATGAGCCTGCTCCCTTTGTGTCTCCTTTCCCTGAGTGTTCTTCGGCATCAGGTCTATGCCGTCGGACGAGGAAGGAACCTGCGGCTCTGGAATACCTGGTTCTGGCCCCGCAGCCTTGTCATGGGCAAAGGAGGAAGGCGGACTGGATTTTGGAGCCTGCGCCAACAAGTAAGCATCCCCGGGTCTCCACAGAGGGACAGTCCGACCCGGCAGGTCACGGATCTCCTGCCACCACGCCGTGCGGGCCCTCGGCGTGGACATCAGCGTCAGGGAATCTCCGGACTGTGGACACCATTATGCCAGTTGCGGAGCCCACCGTAGCCGAGTGGGAACCTAAAGACGACCTTCTTCCTTCTGAACCCAGATCGTCGGAGTCCGGGACGGCTACAGAACTTGAGATCAGGCAAGTGCTCCATTTTGTCTTTCTCCTATCAATTCTGGAGCATTTTTGCCTGTCTCTCGGGGAGATGAGCCGTGTGCAGCCGTCCGCTGCATCCGAGCTTGTCACGCTGGGCTCTGTCACTGCCGGTGATCCTGATCCCAGTTCTCTTTCTTCTCCTGAGCCTTCTCCCAGGGTCACCGGTGCGGAGTCCATCCCGGTCGCTGTACTGGAGGTTCCGGGTTCGGGTTTGGAGGCCGTCCCTGGTGCTGCGCCGGCCCAGTCGGGGTCTGTCACGGGAGTGGTTCCGGCCCAATCGGGGTCCATCGTGGGTGCAACACTGACTCGGTCAGGGTCCGTCACGGGAGTGGTTCCAGCCCAATCGGGGTCCGTCGTGGGTGCAACACTGACCCAGTCGGGGTCCGTCATGGGAGTGGTTCTGGCCCAATCGGGGTCCGTCGTGGGTGCAGCTCTGACCCAATCGGGGTCCGTCACGGGTGTGGTTCCGGCCCAGTCAGGATCCATCATGGGTGCAGCTCTGACCCAGTTGGGGTCCATCATGGGTGTGGTTCTGGCCCAATCGGGGTCCGTCGTGGGTGCTGCACAGTCCCGCTTGGGATCCAACTGGAGCGCAGCACCAGTCCATGTGGGGTTCAGAGAAGGAGCTGCTGATCCTTTGCTGTTTGACGCTGGACTGGTCCGTTTCCCTTTTCCCGTCCCCTTTTCCCTTCCATCTGGGGCTGCTGGGATTTCCCGTTATCGGCTCAGCTCTCCCTCGCTATTCCTCTCAACAGAGAGGCCGTCTCCGAATTCTCCCCTGTGGTCCTGGTGGCTGAATGACACAGGTCGGCCGCCTGGGAGACTGCTTCACCCGTTTGGTGTTCTGGGTTGGCCACCCAACAAACTTAACTTTCTGTTCGGCGATCTGGTCCAGCAGCCAGAGGTACTGTTTTTCCTGGCCTGGGATTGGGGTAGGTCGCCCAAACTTTTCCTTTTTCCCCTGCCAGCGATTTGGATGCTAGAGGCAGGAAGACCCCCCAAACTATTTTGCTTTCATGCTATTGTGTTCTGCCTGCTGTCATCCCTGTTTTTTTCGTCTGGTCTTCTGTATTTTTAGGGATGCGCTGGTGTTATTGAACTGTGATTTTGCCGCTCCTTAGCGCATGTTTTTTTTTCTTTTTCTGTCCCTCCTCTGTAGTCTGAGGGTTGTTTCTTTGTTGGCTGCCCGTTACCTGGACTACTGTGAATTGTATTGATCACTGCTTTGTAGCATGAGTTTTTTTTTCCTCCCTGGCATTATGGGAGTACGCTACATTTTTGTGCATGTATTTGAGTTCCCTGTTTTCTCTGTGGGTTATGAAGATGTTTTTTTTTTTTTTTCTGTGACTCTATTGGACTGATTATGGTGTTCTGTCTGCAGTCATTTGAGTTTTTCTGTCTTCTCCCTGTAGGTTTTTCTTGGGTGCAGGGTGTGTGCCTGTATTTTTTAGGCCCTGTTGTCCTTATTCTGTTCTGATTGTAGTAGCCTGTTTTTTCCTTTATTTTGTCTCCCTCTATGATGAGGTTTGACTCTGGCCCTCCTGGCCTTTCCCCCTCCTCCCTTCCTGGGGCGGTCCTGTTGACCTTCTAGGTAGGGGGGGCTCGATGTTACACCGCGTCTGGAATCCGCCTCGTGAACGGGGGCAGCTGTCATGGTCCGTGTGCTGACTCTGTCTGCACTTGGGTTCTCCGGTAGTTCCCTGTTCTCTCCTCAGGCACACCACTTGGCCTCCAGGCTTTTATTATGACAGCGTCTCGGCGGGGCTTCCGGCTGTCAGAGCTGAGCTCCGCCGGACGGCTGGATTCCAATCAGCCGATGACATTTCATCAGCTGATTAATCTGTCAGCCCTATTTAAGGGACCAGCTCTGTTTACTCGAGGCTTCAACCTTCGCCTTTGTCAGTCTGGTTTCCCTACACCCGAGGCGAGTTCTTTCCAGCGTTCAGTTCCCTCCTCGCTGATTGTATGTAAGTGTTGTGTCTCACCTTTATTTGTGTTTTGCCCCACGAGGCTCATTATTTTGTAGTTCCTGTCCTTGTTTAATAAATGTACAAACTCATCAGCTGGCCTATAGCGTCTCATTAGCAGTCTGCGAGGACCGCACCATAACACAAAGTGTCATATCCTCAATGTCATCCCATGAAAACATATAATAAAGTATTTACAAAAATGTGAGGGGTGTACTCACTTTTGTGAGATACTGTAGCTCAAGAATTTGATACTTGCCATTTTGCGAAATGCTCCTTATTAGAATACTTTAAAGGATCATTTACAAACTTGCTTTATGGCTATAAGCAGCCGCATTCCCATGGCCAGGCCTCCCCTGGTCATGAAAATTCTACAAAAGTTCTGAAATAAGAGATTTCCATTCCTGGTTAAAGTGTGAAAATCATATTTTGGATTTTTTTTTATTATTATAAACTGGTTTTGTATGTTTCTCAAACTGCTCCTCTCCTCCTCTTTCTGTTCCTCTCCACTTCTTCTGCTCTTCTTCCTCTTCCCTTGCTCTTCTCCTCCACCTCTCGTTGTCTTCTCAACAT
This sequence comes from Pholidichthys leucotaenia, assembly GCA_020510985.1. Taxonomy (NCBI): domain Eukaryota; kingdom Metazoa; phylum Chordata; class Actinopteri; order Cichliformes; family Pholidichthyidae; genus Pholidichthys; species Pholidichthys leucotaenia. The sequence continues at coordinate 27,797,225 of CM035846.1, read as the reverse complement.
CCTTTTCCTCTTCTCCCCTACTCCTGCTTTTATCTTCCATTTCTTCTCCTCATATGCATACAAGCTCTTCTCCCCATTTTTTCTGCTTACTTATTTTCTTGTCCTTTCCTCATACTCCTGACACTCTCTTCCTGTCCCCTTCTTCCTCCCTCTTCTTTTCTTGTCCTCCTCATCCTCCTCCTGCTCCTTTTGGTTTTGAAAATTCATTGGTCAAAATGTGTGGGGACCCACACATAATTGAATAGTATATGCATAAAGTGAGTTTTAACCCCTTGCACTCTGGTCAGTTTCCCTAAAAACGCCTAAAAATAACGTACCCAAAGTAAATCAAAAGCTGTTCTTCAACCCTTTGCAGCATCTTCATGGGGTTGGTCTCATTTAAAAGAAAACACTTTGAATTTTTTGGCAAAACAGTCATAATCTCTCTAAGTGCTCCTGCCACTGAGTAACAGTCATCTAAACATACTGAACTTGAAGAAAATAAAGTTTGCCTGGGTGGTTTTTTTAGATACAAATGCTTGCAAATAACACACAGCTGTCAGATACTGGCTGAAAGATGCAACAGAAATGTAGAACCAAGTGTTATCAAGCTGAGGTCAAAATTTTGTAACAATACCACAAAAAATGAATTTATTACACAGCTTTTTTCTCAGGTTGTTCCCAGGCGTTTTTGAACTGTGCCAAATTGTGCCAAATGGCACAGTTTGGAAAAACGTCTATAACTTTTGAATGCTGAAACATAGAAGCTCCATCTTGGGCTCTCATGAAAGGTGACACTCAGGGCTGTGTGTGTGTGTGGGGGGGGTTGTTTATTCATTCATGAATGAATGAATGAACAAACAAGCCCCCCACACACAAAGAAGCATGCCACGTAAAAAATGTGTGGCCTTTTTTTGCAAGAAAAAATAACCTACAGTGCAATTAAAAATTATACTAAAATATCTGCAATGTAGAGGATAACAACTCCCCCCCCACCTGCTACAGAGGAGCTCAGCGCACAAAAAAAACGGTCCATCAACGGTCCGTCATGTGGCGATGACGCACCGTTGTAATTTACCGATCGGTCAAAAGTCATTTTTATTACTATTTTCAGTGATAAAGAATAATTTAGCTTATAACACTTACCTGTCCACAACAGCAGTGTCGTTGGCGAACATCTGTTCCTCATTGTCAGACGAACATGACGCTGGTCCGCTTGTTACGACTCGTGGTTCTGGTCACGCGACCCGGTCAAACCATGATTCCATGATTGTGGTTTTGGCGAACAATTTTTCAAAACAAATAAGAACAGTAGTAATAAAAAAAGACTGGCGAACGCTACAGTTACACACAGCGGCTTACACAAAACAGATTTTACGCACGGGACGCACGCTTTCAATCGTCAAACTTCTCTGCTTCAATTGGCTCGTTGTATTCGCAGTCGTTGGTAGGCAGGTCCTTCTTGCTAGGTTTTCAGTCATTGGTTCTTCAAGGTTTCAGAAACCCAATTCAAGGCTCTTATTAGTCGAATGAGAGGTCAATCAAATCTAAGCCAATCAAAACATGGCTTTCTGTTTGCGGCTGTCTGTACAGGAAGAACGGAAATGCAGCTTTTTTTTTTTCAGTGCGCACTGTGCGTCTCAGTGCGCACTAGGACGCACTAGGACGCACTAGGACGCAGAGACGTGACCGCCCGCGGTATACCGGTGTTCTGGCCCCGGATTATGAGCTGCATTTTGGCGTGCAATAACTGAGTCTGACGCATCTTTAATGTCCTTGCTTTCGACTTTAATGCATCAAACACCGTAAAGACCGAAACATATCAAACACAAGAAATATTATTTCAGCTGTGGACACAAAATTCTAGTATTGCAGAAATTAAATCATACTGCATACACACAAATGTAAACATTTATGATCTCAAATTGATAGATTTTTTAGGTTTACTGAGTTGTTGCAAGAAAGCTACCAGCAAAAATTATGCAGCATTTACTGTAAACAAATACAACAGATTATCAAATCCACATTTAAAAATTGTATGGCTTGTGCACATCAGATTTTCACATTAGAAACACACACAAAAGTTTCTATTCTTTGGACATGTGCATATTCAAACAACCATCATTAAACTTCAACAGAGTTAAACATTTCACTAACCACTTTGCCGGGTCGCAGCCTTCCGAGGGCAGAAATTCCTTGCAGGCTCTCACATTTTGTCTGCAATTAATAGCCCGGAATAAATACCTTGTAAATTGGTATTTCAGCTAATTTAAAGTCAAGATGTCAATTCAAAACATAACAATAAAATTGACTAGAACTAGGCATCCAGTAAATAATGAAGGATTGCCAGATTTGCACTTCTAAAAACTACCAAGGCCATGCAGGCCGGGAATTGTAGCAGTGACTGACCAGAATAATACTGCATTTACTTCAAGTCAAAAATACATCCCTATTCACAAATGAAGCTTCAAAAATTACCTTTTCACAACTATGACAGTTTTTTTTGCACATGCATGGAGACTAGGTGAAGGGTTACATAGGCATGGATTACCACTGACAGTCACATGGTCTAGTCACACTTCAACAAACTTCAAAAATATCATCATCTCTCAAACAACCTACAAAATATTGGGTAGATAATTGGATATGAGGGATTATTTCATCATTATGACAGTTTCACCCTACCTGGGCTGAGGTAAGCAGCTGGATGGCTTTGGATTTTTGTTTTAGCCAGCCATGCTCAATCCATCTGTTGCCGTATTCTGCTGGGCAGGAAGTCTCAAAATCGTCTACTTCCTGTTGTGAATAATACTTATACCTCATGTATTTTTGATGACAAATTATTTCAATAATTTTTAAATCTCAAAGGACAAATTTCCAAACCTAGGTTTTTTAAAAAATATGGAGGGAATAATAATAAAAAAAAAAAAAGGTAGGGAGTTCCCAAGGGATTCCCCAGACACAAAGTAAACAACTTTTGACTGGCACACAGAGCCAGGCTGTGAGTATATATACTTGCCAAAACAAATCTTTGGGAGGCATTGCTGTACAACCAAAGGTCAAATACTGGAAAGGATGTCACTGTTGACATATAGCTGGGAAATTGCAACAGTCACAAGAATTGCCATGTTTCTCACATGGATCAAACAAACACAGCTGCTGCCGTTACACTCCCACCAAAATCTTTATGATGGAAGACTATAAAGTCATGCCAACATAAAATGTTCACAATGTCACCTAATCTTTAACCGGCAGCAAGAGCACAACCTTTTGCACTGGTCTTTCCAGTTCGGAGACTGGCTTAATCTTCTCCCCACGAGCCACACTTCTGGCGTTCGAAATTCTCAGCCTCACTTTTCGGACAAGTCCGTCCTTGTCGGCCATTGCACTCGTCACAAGTCCAAGTGGCCACTGGTTTCTCGCCAACCCTTCATCCATCATGAGAACAATGTCTCCTGTTTGGAGGTTTCTTTGTGGTTTGCACCACTTTTGGCGATGTTGGAGATTCAGTAAGTATTCTTGTTTCCATCTACTTCGAAAGAGCTGACTCAGGTGTTGAACACGCCTCCAGCGTTTCCGTGCATAAACGTCCTGGGCGCAGAAGGCTCCTGGTGGAGGTAAGACTCCCTCAAGCTTGCCATGAAGTAGAGCGTTTGGTGTTATGGGAGGTTCGGCGAGTGGGTCATTCAAAGACGTTGGAGACAATGGACGACTGTTCACGATGTATGCTGCCTCATAGAACAGTGTTCTTAAGGAGGCGTCGTCTAGTCGTGTGTTCGCAAAGTCTATCACCGACTTCAGCGTCTTCCTCACTGTGCGGATCTGTCTTTCCCATACACCACCTTGCTCACTAGCGTGAGGAGCATTGAACTTGAACTCCACTTGCTTGTTTGCTAGAACTGTCTCCAGCTTGTCATGATCCAATTTGGCGAGAGCTTGTTTCAGTTCATTGTCAGCACCAATGAAGTTGGAACCTTGATCACAGAGTATGCTTCTAACCACACCTCGCAATGCCAAGAAGCATCTTAGGGCATTGATGAAACAGTCAGTTGAGAGGTTGTCTAGAAGCTCCAGGTGAATTGCACGACTGTACAGACACGTGCACAGCAGTCCGTAGCGCTTGATTTCTGATCTTCCGCGTTTGATGAGACACGGGCCAAAGACATCCATTCCAGACTTGTAGAATGGCAGATGCGCTTTTGTACGTTCTTGTGGCAAGTCAGCCATCTTCTGACTCTCCGCTGGTCTTCTTTGCTTGCGACACATGATACAGTTGCGTATCACTTGAGCCACTGTCTTGGAGCCCCTTTGTACGTAATATCCTTGAGATCGTAGTTCATTCAAAGTTGAGCTGCGACCTCCATGATTGGTCTTTTGATGTACATGCCTGATGATGGCCTCGGTGACATGTGATTTTCTTGGAAGGATAATGGGGTGACATTCTTCCTTGGTGATGTCTTCTTCTTCACGAACTCTTCCCCCAACCCTTAGCAGGCCTTCTTCATCCAACATGGGATCTAGAGTCTTCAAGCAGCTTGACGTTGCTACGTTTCCACCTTTCCCCAGGGTTGTGATCTCTTCAGGAAACTCTTTGGCTTGTAACCACTTGATGGCTAGATTACGTGCTTTTCTGTCTTGGAGTAGACGGCTTGTCTTCGAAGACACTCTTCTTATCATAGTTCCCAAGATGTTGATCATGGTCTGCCACTTCGAAATCCTTTGTAGTACATCCAACAGTCCTGTTGGTAGAACAACGCTAGATGCCCCGAGACACTGTGCTTTTACTTCAGGGTCGCCAAGGTTGAGAGTATCGTCTGGCGAAGTCAGTGGTAGCTCTGCTTTGTAGAGAAATTCTGGGCCTTTCAGCCACATAGAGGTGCCCAGTTCTTTGGCCGACACGCCTCTCGAAGCTAGATCGGCTGGATTCGACTTGGTCGGTACGTGGTGCCATTGTTGCACTTCAGTGTTCTCCTGAATGTACTGTACACGGTTGCTGACAAACACGTGAAACCGCTTTGCACTGTTGGCGATGTATCCCAGCACGACCTTGCTGTCTGTCCAAAAATATTCCTTGGTGACCTGGATCTCGAGCTCTCTTCTGAGGAACTTGCTGATTTTCACTGACGTTGTTGCTGCTGTCAATTCAAGCCGAGGAATGGAGACAACTTTTGATGGTGCCACTCTCGCTTTGCTCATGAGCAAGGCGCAGTCTATGTTTCCATCTTGGTCACACATTCTGACATACGAGCACTGCCCATAACCTTGAGTGCTGGCATCACTGAAATGATGCAACTCGAAAGATTTCACTTCCTTGTCAGGCTTAAAACATTTGGGTATTTTCAGATCCTCCAGTTCCTGAATATCTGCTTTCCAGCTCTCCCACCGTTCAATTATGACAGGCTCGACAGGTTCGTCCCAGGATTTCTTTTGCTTGCACAGTTCTTGCAGGATCTTTTTCCCTTGCAACACCACAGGGCTAACAAATCCATTTGGGTCATAGACTGACATGACTGTAGAGAGGATGCCTCTTCTTGTGTTGGGTTTATCCTGTAGTGTTATCTTGAACCTGAAGCAGTCATTTTGAACATCTCATCTTGTTCCAAGTGTGCGCTCAACCGGGAGAGGTTCCAGTTCCAAGTTTATTTCGGAGACGGTAGTGGCTCTTTCTGAAGGTGGTATAGATTCCAGGACGTCTATGCTGTTCGACAGGAACTTATGGAGTCTAACTTTGTCCCTTTTGCATATTTCAGTGGCCTGGCAGATTAGCTCCTTTGCTTCACCCACGGTAGATAGGCTGCTCAAACCATCGTCCATGTAAAGGTTCCTTGTGAGGAATTTTGCTCCTTCAGGAAAGCTCTCTTTGTGCGTCTTTGCCAAGTACTTTATGCCATAGTTGGCACATCCTGGTGATGATGTGGCCCCGAATAAGTGTACAGTGAGCCTGTACTCTGCTGGCGGGAGTGTCAAGTCCCCATCGGGCCACCATAAGTATCTCAGTGGATCTCTGTACTGTGGCAGAACATCGAAGTTGTAAAACATCTGTTCGATGTCACAGGTCACTGCAATTTTGTCCTGACGAAACCTCAATAGCACACCAAGCAAGCCATTTATCAAGTCCGGACCCTTCAGCAGCATGTCGTTCAGGCACAAACCTTGGTACTTGGCCGAACCATCGAAAACCACTCTTATCTTGTCTGGTTTTTGTGGGTGGTATACACCTTGATGTGGTATGTAATTGATGACTTGATTTGGTGAAGGAGGTTCAACACGCTCTGCATAGCCCTTTTGAATCATCTGGTCCACGAAGTCGCAGTAGTGGTTTCTAAACTTGTCATCCTTGCTCAATTTCCTTTTCAGAGAATTTAGCCTAGACATGGCCATCCCGTAGTTGTTGGGCAACTTCATGGTAGTCTTGATCGGCAATGGCATGGAGATTCTTCCATTTTCATTGATTTGGATGTTTTCTTCCATGATTTGCAGAAACGCGAGATCATCCTGGGAATAGCATGCTTCATCTTTGGTGTCGCTGAAATCTTGGTCGAGAACCTTCAGGATCTCACAGGGTGGTGGCACTATCAATTCTTTGGCGACAATCCTATGGCATACACCATTGTTGCCTTGTTCATAACAAGGGCCTCCAATGATGCTCCATCCCAAGTCTGTTTTCACAGCAAAGGCTTCTTCGGGATTTCCGGAGACTATCTCCACCAGTCTGAGTGCTTGTGGGCAGGAGTATCCAATGAGCAGTCCCACTTCACAGTCTTGAATAGGAGGAATGAAGGGGGCTATTCGAGCCAAATGAGGCATCATACTTGCCGCTACCTTTGAAGGAATGTGCTCCCTGTTGTGAGGGATGTGGTCTCTTGTGTAGCACGACTTGACTCGGACTTCGACAGTCGAGTCGTATCCTCTCAGTTTGATGTCTGAGAACTTCTTACAATAGACCACCGATGAAGATGTCATAGTTGTTATCTTCATTCTTGTTGTTTCATGTGGCATGCACAGCTTGGCTGCCAGATCCTCTGTGATATAGGAGCTGTTGCTTTGGGAATCAATCAGTGCATAAACCAATACTTCTTGCGAGCCAGCTTGGCCTGCCTTGACCCAAACAGGTACGATCATTGAAGTATAACTCTTCATGTAATCTTGGTTGGTTTTGTTTGAAATAGATTCAAATGTGTTTTCATCTTTGTCGGCTTCTGACTCTGTAAGCTTTGTGTCTGCTTTCTTCTTGTCTAGGTGCAGCAGAGTTTGGTGTTTGCCTTTGCACGTGTGCAGGACACTTTAACTAGACACTTCTTTGATGTGTGGCCACGTCTGAGACATTTGAAGCAAAGGGCCTTGCTTTGAATGCTTTGTATTTTGTCATCATAAGGCAACTCTTTGAAAGCATTGCACTTGTAGATGAGGTGATCTTTGTCGCAGTAGGTGCAAACTGGAGAATTTTTGGCTCCACTTTTAGGGGTTTCTTTTTCAGCACTGGTGTTGGTGTTGGTGGCATGAGTAATGCCAGGTGCTCGTTTTGTCTTTGCCCTAGACTCGTTTCCACTATTCGTGGTTGGCAACTTGTCTTGGTTTTGAGCGACCACGCATATAGGATTGGTAGCCACTCTGGCTTCTCTGGCTACGAAGTCGACAAATTCTTGAAACGAAGGGTAGCCCTTTCCAACATCTATGTCTTCTGTAACACGCCGTGTCCACCTAGTGTTGCAATACTCGGGTGACTTGGTTGCTGTTTCCTGGATTTGGACGCAATCGTTCAAAACTTCAAGACCTTTCACATAGGGGATAGCTTCTTTGAGGGTGTTCAGGAAATCGCTGAAATCTTGAAGACCTTTCTTATCTTTGCCTGTTACTTTGGGCCAGTCTCTCAACTTGTTTCTCAAGGAGAGTTGAACGGTGAAGGGGTGTCCGAACCGCTCTTCCAACGTGGTCCATGCACGGTTGTAGGCAGCTTCATCACTTCCGAAAAAACAACCTTTTACTGCCGCTCTGGCTTCTCCTGCAAGGTACTGCTGCAGATAATACAGCTTGTCTGATGGTGGAATTCCCTTGTTCTCAACAAGTGTCACAAAACTTTTGCGAAAGTTGATGAACTTGAGTGGGTCACCATCAAACACAGGAGGTGTGGGAACAGGCAGCCTTGATCTGCTGACGCTAACTGAGAAGGTTTGGGCGATGAAGGCCAACTGTGACTCTGCTTGGCTCGCGCAATCTTCAGCTTTTGGTGATTTGGCCTCAGGAGAAAAAGCAGGTGCCTCTGGATTCAGATAACCTTTACTAGGCTTGTCACTGCAACAAGAGATGTCATCTGACTTTTGTACTCTTTCCTCTTCTTCTGCTATTTCTAATTGTTCATGACAACTTTCCAAGGCCACCTTGTATTTCCTTATCTTTGCGTGAAGTTCTGCACACTTTCGCTTAGCGCTCAATTCAGCCAGCTTCCTGGCCTTTTCTGAGGCCTTACTTGATCCTGTTGAAGAGCCTGTTGAAGATTCTGAAATCTGTGTACTTACAGATACCTTTGACTGAATGGAGACTTTAGACTTGGCAGAAATATCAGACTCATAGTCTAACTTGCTTCCAAAGAGAGACCTGGAATAATTCATTCCCCAAGTAGTCTTGAGAAGGCCTTTTCTCTCCTTGTCTGCCATCATTGGATTCTCTCCAATTTGTTTCAAGGTTTTCACCATGTCTGAGCACATTTGCTTAGCGCTGTCGACTCTGCGCCACATCTCATTGTCTGGCGGGCACAAATCTCGAAAGGCTTCATATGTAGCTGTCATTTCTTTGTCCAGGCGAATCAGGTCTTCCAAGTCATCTTCAGTTGTGTCCAAGACCTCATCTTTGCATGCATAAAAAAGAGCGAACACAGCCTTCTTTACTTTACTGTAAGTTTGCATAAACTTTTTGTTTGCTCTGTCTACCTGTGCTTCTTGTTCTTCTTTTTTTACTGATGACAGCATCTAAAGTCCCAACTCTGTCATTGAGGCTGTCGTATTCAGCAGAAATCTCTGGTGAGACAGACTTATCCTCTCCCTTTGTTTTCACTAACCGCCTGACTTCTTTCAGTCTCTTCATGCATGTCTCTCGTCTTTGCTTCAGCTCATGAAGTGGGACATGCCTGAGTTTTGTTTGTGCAGTGTTCTGGTTAGTCTTGCCAGTGGCGCCATCTTTTGGATCCCTTGCATCTTCTTTTTCTTGAACTCCAGCCACCGCATTCTCTTCTTCTGGTTGCTTCTTGTCACCATTATTCTTTTCTTGTTCACTGATTGTAGCCAACTCCATTTCAAGAGTTTCTATTTCATCATGTACTGTTTTTGCATCAGTGTTGAGTTGAGCTCGCTCTTCCTCAGACAAGGTTTCAACTGCCAAGTCAGCATTTATGGCTTGTAATTGCTCTTTGGCAGCTGTGATCTGCTCTCGCAATTCTTGCTCAGTTGCATTTTTGGCAGCTGCAGCCATTTTGTTGCAGTACAGTGTTTATGGAAAATAGTGAGGAAATGGGACAAAAAATGAAATGGTAATTTATATTACCTCTTTGAATAAAGTGAGTTTCGATTGCCGGCAGTATTACATACACTGTCAACTGTTTCAGTGAGTTGGTGAACTCTTTGTGACAGCATATGCCACCCGACAGTCGTTTTGGCAATCTAATGACCGTAAAAAAAATGTTTAGTAAATCTGGATGGTCTGACAGACAATGCTAGCCAGGCTTGGTAATTGGGATTTTCACCAACCAGATTTCTTGAGTGAAAACCTGGAGATAAAAAATATTATGCAAACCTGAAACACAATGTGGGTTTTTTTTATGTTTACCTCGAAATTTCCACTCAAAATAACTGAATGGAAACTATACTTGAATTAGGGAATTCTTATCTTTGGGGTATATGATTCCCTAAATACTTTGAACTTGTACTTGATATGATTAATTCAAAATTGAATTAAATTTGAGGAATCTTGAAATATACTTATATCATTGAATTGAAGCTCAACCAGCCCTTACCTCAGCCCTTGATCTTACTTGATCTTACTAGCCTGATTTAAATTGATGTTCAAAAATACTGATTGAAATACGCTAGCAACAGGATGTGCACAAGCAGTACATGTACAATGAAAACAGAATAATGCAAACACTTCTCTCAACATCAGCACAAAATAAACACAGTATGCAGTGACTAATAAACTTGACTTTGCACTTGAGAAACACAAACTTAACTTGACTTGACTTGACTTAAAATGTGCCCTCAAGGTTCAATCACTGGATACATGTCCTTCACTTGCAGGCTGTAGCAGAAAAGTGAATGTCTCTTACTCAATTGTCATACACTGGCACTAGCACACTGGTGAGTGGCACCGACAGGATGTCACCATCACGATCTCGATGACACGGCAAGACCCAACCTCTTGAATCTGCAGCGTTCCTTGCTTGCACACCCATGCTCGTCCACGATGACTTGGTACAGACGAGTATGAGGTAGTGTCTTTACTGTTCTGGCCCCGGATTATGAGCTGCATTTTGGCGTGCAATAACTGAGTCTGACGCATCTTTAATGTCCTTGCTTTCGACTTTAATGCATCAAACACCGTAAAGACTGAAACATATCAAACACAAGAAATATTATTTCAGCTGTGGACACAAAATTCTAGTATTGCAGAAATTAAATCATACTGCATACACACAAATGTAAACATTTATGATCTCAAATTGATAGATTTTTTAGGTTTACTGAGTTGTTGCAAGAAAGCTACCAGCAAAAATTATGCAGCATTTACTGTAAACAAATACAACAGATTATCAAATCCACATTTAAAAATTGTATGGCTTGTGCACATCAGATTTTCACATTAGAAACACACACAAAAGTTTCTATTCTTTGGACATGTGCATATTCAAACAACCATCATTAAACTTCAACAGAGTTAAACATTTCACTAACCACTTTGCCGGGTCGCAGCCTTCCGAGGGCAGAAATTCCTTGCAGGCTCTCACATTTTGTCTGCAATTAATAGCCCGGAATAAATACCTTGTAAATTGGTATTTCAGCTAATTTAAAGTCAAGATGTCAATTCAAAACATAACAATAAAATTGACTAGAACTAGGCATCCAGTAAATAATGAAGGATTGCCAGATTTGCACTTCTAAAAACTACCAAGGCCATGCAGGCCGGGAATTGTAGCAGTGACTGACCAGAATAATACTGCATTTACTTCAAGTCAAAAATACATCCCTATTCACAAATGAAGCTTCAAAAATTACCTTTTCACAACTATGACAGTTTTTTTTGCACATGCATGGAGACTAGGTGAAGGGTTACATAGGCATGGATTACCACTGACAGTCACATGGTCTAGTCACACTTCAACAAACTTCAAAAATATCATCATCTCTCAAACAACCTACAAAATATTGGGTAGATAATTGGATATGAGGGATTATTTCATCATTATGACAGTTTCACCCTACCTGGGCTGAGGTAAGCAGCTGGATGGCTTTGGATTTTTGTTTTAGCCAGCCATGCTCAATCCATCTGTTGCCGTATTCTGCTGGGCAGGAAGTCTCAAAATCGTCTACTTCCTGTTGTGAATAATACTTATACCTCATGTATTTTTGATGACAAATTATTTCAATAATTTTTAAATCTCAAAGGACAAATTTCCAAACCTAGGTTTTTTAAAAAATATGGAGGGAATAAAAAAAAAAAAAAAAAAAGGTAGGGAGTTCCCAAGGGATTCCCCAGACACAAAGTAAACAACTTTTGACTGGCACACAGAGCCAGGCTGTGAGTATATATACTTGCCAAAACAAATCTTTGGGAGGCATTGCTGTACAACCAAAGGTCAAATACTGGAAAGGATGTCACTGTTGACATATAGCTGGGAAATTGCAACAGTCACAAGAATTGCCATGTTTCTCACATGGATCAAACAAACACAGCTGCTGCCGTTACACCCGGAGTGCAAGAGGTTAAAGTGAACTTTTCCTTAAGACAATAATCTTAGCATTTTCAGGTTGAATATCACTTGTCCTAATCTCATAGTGAAACTGAGATTAATGAGTGTTGTTTCTTTGCTCTGGCAGATACATCAAGATGTGGTGAGGATGATAGATGAGGAGACCCTGTCAAAGTATCTCCCTCATCTTGGAGACCGCTTGTTTGCCAAAAACCGGAGAGGCTCATCCTCAGCAGAAGCTGGGAGCAATGCAGAGAAGAAAAAGAAACTTGTAGAACGCTTACGAGCAAAAATGAGACTTCCAAGCTTTGGCCAAGCGACAACAAGCTCATCAAATTATACTTCCTCAGGACCCGGCTTGGGAAACAGGAATGCTGCACGAAAAACAAGAAAAACAGAACTGGGCTGGATGAATTATCAAGATGGTTATTTCAGGCAGGTCAGACGACCAACTGGTGGGGGCACAAGAGAGGTCATCGCCAAGAAAGATGACACTGTGAACAAAATTCTTGGGGATGGGAAGAAAATATTCTTTCCCAGTGGGGGATCTTCAAAAGGAAGAGTTGAGGACTTTGATTTCATAGTTTGTGTGGTGGTTTCAGTGGAACCTTTAGATGGGACAGTTGGAGAGTTGTATGATGTGACTCATCATAAACTGCTTAGGTTTGATGTACAGATGTACAGATCTACTTCCGGCGCCACACGAGTAGGCTGCCTTTTTGCAACAGCGGATCAATTTCTTCCTATTTCTATTTACTATCTCGCTTCTCTTGCTAATCTTTCTGATCCGGTGACACCTTATACATCGGATGGACACACGGATCGCCCAAATGTCTCCTGAGCCGGCAGACGGAGCCACTGTTTTTGGCAGGATACGTTACAGCAGAGACCAGCTGCTAGCACTTAACCGGACCAAGATGCTAGCACAAGACCTCGACATACTGGGTGAAATAAGACAGAAACGACATGGATGCCGTGCTGGAGCAAGACGGTGGGCGAGAAATATAATGTACAGACCCATCCTTCCATCTGTTATTATGGGGAATGTTCGATCGCTGCTCAATAAGACCAACGAGCTAGCGGCCATCTCCTGCAATGACAGCGTCTTCAGAGAGAGTAGCATGATGTTGTTTACTGAGATGTGGCTAACAGAACTAGCAACAGATGCTAACATCGAACTGGAGGGTTTCCATGCAATACGGGCAGACCAGACTCCAGACAGTGGGAAGGCAAGGGGCAGAGGATTGATAATGTATGTCAATAACAGCTGGTGCAGACCGGGACATATCACGGTTAAACAACATCACTGCAGCAACGACATTGAGTTGCTAGCTGTTAGCATGCGGCCTACCTATCTCCCGAGGGAATACTCACACGTGATCTGCATTGTTATTTATGCAAATCTGACGGCAAACGCGGGAACAGCGCATGACGTCATTCACTCAGTAACTGGCAGGCTGCTGACAGAACACCCAGATGCTCTTCTCCTCATCTCCAGTGATTTCAACCATATTTCACTGTCCCCCATTCTGCCCACATTCACCCAGTATGTCACATGCCACACTAGAGACAATAAAACACTGGACTTATTCTATGCAAACACTAAGGAGGCGTACACCTTATCTCCACTCCCCCCACTCGGGAGATCGGATCACAGCTTGGTTCATCTCCTGCCGGTGTACAGGGAGTGGGCAAATAATCTGAACCTGTTTTTTAATAGGTTTGACCAACTGCCCTCCCCCCCGACTGCACACCAACCACTGCTGCCTCTAAAGTCATCGAGACCTGCTGTCCACATCCCACTCCACCAACACCCCCCACTCCCAGCACAGAGCCCCCCAACCTGACCCTCACTAAGATTCAGGTGAGGACGGAGCTGAGGAAGATCAAGGCGAGGAAGGCCTCGGGACCAGACGGCATTGGCGCGAAGCTCCTCAAGTCCTGTGCAGACAAGCTGTGTGGGATTGTGGAGCACATCTTCAACCTGAGCCTGAAGCTGGGGAGGTACCACAGTTGTGGAAAACGTCTTGTGTGGTACCTGTACCAAAGACTTTTCTCACTTCCGCCTCCAAAGAGAGCAGACGCCTTTTCTCTTCTCTCTTGCTCCCGACTCATTTCCTCCTCCCCAAACTAACTGGATCCCAGCTTGCTGTCGTCTGTCTGCGTCTTCTTACTGCTGATTATCGAAAGAAAGAAATTATGGAATTAATAAGCTGGGCTTTGAACGCAATTGACACTATCTTTTCAATGAGGAAAAGTGCCCCGAGGGAGGTTGTCTACCCCGCAGGAACGGCTGCTGCGGACTATTTACGGGAGACAAGTAATTGGAAACTCTTGTGCCTGACTAATCTTTTTATCGAAGATGTAGAAGATTTGTACGTCTTCGTAGTATTGGTGATTGGGATCGTTCTGATTGGATCTGGGATTGTCCTGGTGTACCGCAAATTGTTGAAGATGGATACAACCTATCAAAATGCTGGCCAGGCGAGGTGCATCCATCAAATTGAAAAAATGGAGAAGACCCTGATAGCGACAAATGGAGAACTGTCTCGGAAGGTGGATTACATCATGATTACGCTTAGGTCTATCCACGATGGACTCAACGCCCAGCAATGAAGGATTAAGTACTGAATCTGTAAGAGAATATAAAGTTCCTTCTCTGTGATCAGTACTATTCGACTTAATCTCTCCCTTACAAAAATCCTCCTGATCATCTGCAGTCTTTGTTTTTCAAAACACTGAGCTCATGGCCTTCGGACAGGCAGCTGCATGGACAAATGCCAAGGACAATTGCCAGTAGCCAGACAAAACATCTCCTGCCAAAGAGTCCTTGTTGTTCTTAACTGATACAACACCTGCTTTCAACATTACACTCATACTGATCCACAAACTGATGATAAAGATGATTCACTCACTGCTCTCTTTGTGTCCTGTGAACTTTTTTGGTCTGCTGATTGTGCATTGAGGGCTTTTTTTTTCTTTGTAATCGTAATATTGATCATACATGACCACTATTCTGAAATCAATGATTTTTTTTGCTCCTTCCTATTGTATTATTTCTCATGCTACCTGTACCCTTCTGTTGGCAGGCGCGTTTCAGATGCAGCCGTGTCACCGGAAATGCAGGTTCATTTTCTGTGTCAAGTCAAATCCCTCGTATGTTATCAGTGATCTGTTATCAGTATCTGTTAATGTACTTCGCAATAAATCTTTTCTGAGTTCTGAGTTCTGAGACTTCCCACCCTAAAGACCTGAACAGCTACAGACCAGTGGCCCTGACGTCTCACATGATGAAGACCCTGGAGAGACTGCTCCTTGCTCACCTCCGCCCCCTGGTGGGGCCAACGATGGATCCACTCCAGTCCGCCTACCAGTATGGCATTGGGGTGGAGGATGCAGTGATCTTCCTCCTTCACCGTTCCCTGTCCCACCTGGAGAAGCCCGGGAATGCGGTGAGGATCATGTTCTCTGACTTCTCCAGTGCTTTCAACACCATCCAACCGATGATCCTGAAGGACAAGCTGCTGTGCGCAGGGGTGGACCAGCACCTGTCATCATGGATCCTGAACTACCTCACTAATCGGCAGCACGGGCCCCCCCCCCAGGGAACTGTTTTGGCTCCCTTCCTGTTCACCCTTTATACTGCGGACTTCTCACACTACACAACACACTGCCATCTACAGAAGTTCTCTGACGACTCTGTGATCGTCGGCCTCATCTCCAATGGAGATGAAGCTGAGTACAGAGGACTTATCCAGGACTTCGTGGACTGGTGCCATTGGAACTGCCTCCAGATCAACGTGAGGAAAACTAAGGAGCTGGTGGTGGACTTCAGCAGGCAAGGACAACCCCTCACAGCACCAGTGAACTTCCAGGGAACAGACATTGAGATGGTGACATCCTACAAGTACCTGGGTGTTCATCTGAACAATAAACTAGACTGATCACACAATACCGACACACTCTACAAGAAAGGACAGCACAGGCTGTTCCTACTGAGGAGGCTCAGGTCTTTTGATGTACAAGGGTTGCTTTTGAAGACATTCTATGACATGGTGGTGGCATCAGCCATCACTTTTGGAGTAGTCTGCTGGGGCAACGGCATTACAGCAGCCGATAGGAAGAGACTGAACAAACTAATCAAGAAAGCTAGCTCTGTCCTGGGGCAGCGCCTTGACCCAGTGGAGGAGATAGGAGAGAGAAGGATGGTGGCTAAACTGTCATCTCTGCTGGAACCCGAGTCCCACCCTATGTAGGACATACTGAAAGCACTGAGGAGCTCATTTAGCAGTAGACTACATCATCCTAGATGCGCGACCGAGAGGTTTCACAGGTCCTTCCTACCTACAGCTGTCAGACTGTATAACCTAAGCAGGGCTGCTCGCAGAGATAGCAAAAAAACGTGACGACCTAATAGTATTGAATGCAAAAGACGCAACAGACTTACACAAATGGTCCCCTCCAGTATACAACTAGGACAATATCAGTTGCTTTGGAGGGTGATAATATGCATGGGTACATATTCATACCATGCAGGGTAACTAAATAGGTGGTTATGCTGTTTATTCCATCTAGCTACAATGCTCCACACTGTGTATATATATATTTATATATTTATGTGTACATATGTATATTCACTGCTCTTCTTTTCTTATCTTCTAAATCATTGCTCTGACTGTTGCTATCCCTGTGCTGTTGCAATCCTGGAATTTCCCCATTGTGGTACTAATAAAGGCTTATCTTATCTTATATGTTCAAAGAAAAGACAAATTAATGATTCAGATTTAATCGAGTCATTAGCACAAACAACTTCACTGGAGAGATTTCAGAGAGCAGAGGTTCCCACCTCACCAGATCTTTCTTCCAAAACTTCCTCCCATAGCATGTCTCCTCAGTGCTCATGGAGCCCTCTTTCCTCTCCGTCCTCAGAAAGACCTTTCTGTAGCTCTAGCCCTATCATGCATGAAAATTCTAATTCTACCCCAACTTCTCAGACATCTAGAGCATCTGCAGTACAGACATTCTATCAGAGTCTACAGAGTCTATCCCCTGATGAAGAAGTCATTTTCTTTGGTGATGATGGAAACAGTTCTTTGAATCTTCTCTGTGACACACTAATTTACCAACCTTTCCATGCTGAACAGCAGGCATCAGATGTGATTGAAGTTCAAGTGAGTTCCAATCCCAATTCCAGTACCAGAGATTGTGTAATAATCCAGCAACTGACAGATATTGATAATCCTGAATCCGCAACTGAAGTACCAAGTTTCAACCCTATACCCACAAACTGTGACTCATATGCTTCCCTTGAAAGATGACATGGTTACATGGCCCAGTGGCAAGACACGGACTCAGAATTGATACAATTTAGTTTATTAACAACAAGTATGGTGTTGGTGCATGTGAGTGTAGGCTGGAACTGCCGGAGACAGAGCAGGATACCGTACTGCCTGGCAACCCTAGGAACATACAGAGAAAGGCGGATTACTGGAAGTCACGGCTGGAGGTAAACGGTTACTCATGGGTGGTGCGACTCTTGCAGGTGAGTGTCCAAGAGGAGTTGGTGAGGAGGGTTTGCGGGGGAAATCCACAGCTGGGAGGATAGGAGGGAGACTCCACTACCACAGACTCCGCCTGTGCACAGGGGATCTGAAGACAAAGGTGAGTAGGAATTGATGAGCTTACGTGGCCAGCTGGAGGGATTCTCTGGCGACGATGAAGCAGGCTTTGGCTGGAACTTGGGTAGACAGGAGGAATTGGCGATGAGCTCGTCAGGAGCGCTAAGAGACATCTCCACACTGCCGTGATGGGCAGCGCGGAAGATATAGGCCAGGCGTAATGAGGACCAGGTGTGTGCACTGCTGGGAATGATGAGCAGACCAGACCATGACAGTACCCCCCCCCCCAAAGAACGCCTTTTGGCGATCGTCCCAGCCTACCTGGATGTATCTGATGGAACTCCCTGATGAGGTCTTTATCAAGCATGAGGGCAGGACGCACCCAGGACCTGGACTCCGGCCCATAGCCTTCCCAGTCCACCAGGTATTGCAGACCACGGCCCCCGCGGCGGACGTCCAGGATAGCAGTCACTCCCCATGCTGGGCTGCCGTCGATCATCCTTGGAGGGGGTGGAGACGTGGGAGGAGGACACAGGGGCTGGAAAACACAGGCTTAATTTGAGAGACATGAAACGTGGGACATATGCGGGGGGGGGTGATCGAGCTGCACAGACACAGGGTTGATGACGCGGGAGATAGAAAAAGGCCCAATAAAACGCTGCGTCGTCTTCCTGCGCTCACCCTTCACATTGATGTTCTTAGTAGAAAGCCAAACCTGCTGGCCCACCTGGTATGACAGGGCTGGGGTCTGGTGGCGGTTGGCCACTGAAGCATTGCGTTCAGCCGTACGAAGCTGCGCGGTCCGAGTTGCCCTCCACAGACGTTGACAGCATCTCAGATGCACCCGGACTGATGGTACGGCGATGTCACCCTGTTCTTCGGGAAATAAAGGAGGCAAATACCCAAGTGAAGCCTGAAAAGGGGACATACCTATGGCAGAGGACACAGTCGAGTTATGGGCATACTCAATCCAGGGCAGGTATGAGCTCCAGGAGGCTGAGTTGGTTGAAACCACGTACCGCAGTGCCGCCTCCAACTCCTGGTTGGCCTGTTCACACTGACCATTAGACTGCAGGTGGTACCCAGATGACAGGCTGACAGTGGCCCCAAGGGCGTGACAAAAAGACCTCCAGACCTGAGAGATAAATTGAGGACTCCGATCGGAGACGATGTCCACGGGGATCCCGTGTAGCCTTACCACGTGTTGGACCAATAGGTCAGCTGTCTCCTTAGCAGTAGGCAGCCCCGGAAGGGGAACAAAATTGGCCGCCTTAGAGAACCTGTCCACCAAGGTGAGCACTACCGTGTGGCTGTTTGAAGAAGGGAGGCCGGTGACGAAGTCCAAGGCACCATGAGACCAGGGCCTGCCAGGAACCGGGAGGGGATGGAGCAGCCCAGCTGGCGGGGACGATGTGGACTTACTGGTAGCACACTGGGGACAGGTACGGACGTATTCCCCAACGTCCTTCTGCAGAGAGGGCCACCAGAAAGAATGTTGCAACAGCTCCTCCATGCATCGCCTCCCTAGGTGGTAGGCGAACATGGAGGAGTGAATGACGTCACCCCGGACAGCTGATGGAATGAACACCTTACCCGCTTACCCCCCGCCTGGGTCCACCTCCATTTCTTGAGCCCTCCTAACCTTTTCCTTAATCCCCCACGAGAGGGCGCCCACGACACAGGAGGTAGAGAGGACGAGGTCATCTTCAGGCTCTACAGGATTCGTGGCTTGGTATTTTTGGACCAAGGACGGTACATGATGGTGAAGTCAAACCAACCAAAAAACAAGGACCACCGGGCCTTGTGGGCATTCAAGCGCTTGGCCGTCCGGAGGTACTCCAAGTTCCTATGATCCGTCCAAACCACAAATGGCTGTGAGGACCCCTCCAGCCAATGGTGCCACTCCTCCAGGGCCAGTTTAACCACCAGCAGCTCCCTGTCACCGATGCTATAATTCAACTCCGCAGGGGACAGTTGCCGAGAGAAGAAAGCACACGGTCGGACCTTGCCGTCTGCCGGGGAACGCTGAGACAGGATGGCCCCCACACCAGAATCCGAAGCGTCCACCTCCACCAGACATTGCAGATTAGGATCCACCTGCACCAAGATGGGGGACTTGGAGAACTGCTTCTTAAGATCCACAAAGGCTGCAGCTGCCTCCTCAGTCCACCGGAAAGGGACCTTCGTAGATGTGAGACGCATCAAGGGGAGAGCCAAACTGCTGTAGTTTCTGATGAACCAGTGGTAGAAATTAGGAAATCCCAGGAACTGCTGGAGCTGCTTCCTGGAGGACGGAACCGGCCATTCCACCACTGCCTTGATCTTGCCAGGGTCCGGGATAATTTCCTTATGCGAGATAATGAAACCCAAAAAAGGCGTTTTGGAAGCATGAAACTCATATTTCTCCGCCTTGACAAACAGCTGGTTCTCCAATAGCCGCTGCAACACATGTGTGACATGCACCCAGTGTTCCTCTAGAGATTGGGAAAAAATCAAGATGTTATCCAGGTACACAAACACGAATACCCCAGAAAGTCTCTCAGAACATCATTGATCAATCGTTGGAACACAGCGGGCGCATTGGTTAATCCAAAAGCCATTACCAGGTACTCGAAATGACCACTGGGAGTGCGAAAACCTGTCTTCCATTTGTCTCCCTCGCGGATCCGCACCAGATGGTAGGCGTTGCGCAGATCCAGCTTCATGAACCATGATGCCCCCTGAAGAGAGTCAAATGCAAAATTAAGCAAGGGGAGCGAGTATTTGTCCTTGATGGTGATATTGTTTAATTCCCTGAAATCAATGCATGGTCTTAGCGAACCGTCCTTCTTGCCCACAAAAAAAACCCCAGCCCCCACCACCGAGGTGGACGGGCCGATGATGCCCGAACTCAGAGACTCCTTGATGTAGGACTCCATAGCTGCCGACTCTGGCAGCGACAGACTATATAGCCGGCTAGATGGAAGTGGAGCCCCTGGGTGGAGATTTATGGCGCAGTCATACGGACAGTGGGGGGGAAGAGATAGGGCCTGGGCCTTACTAAAAACGGCTCCAATGTCATGATATTCAGGGGGAACTTTAACCAGGTCGAGGGGCAGGGCGGAGGCAACCCCCAGGAGCAAGGATGGTGAGCATGTGGCTGACTGGAGACAGGCACTGAGGCAAAACGAACTCCATGATCTGATACCCCCTGAGTGCCAGTCAGTGGTCAGATTATGGAGGCATAACCAGGGGAACCCAAGGATGACAGGAGAGGAAGCGATCGGCAGCTCAAAAAACTGAAGCTCCTCCCGATGGTTACCAGACACAATGACGGACACTGGGGCTGTGCGCTGGGACACAATGGCCATAGGGGCCTTGGACAGTGCAATCAGCTGTAGCGGAGTCTTAAGGGGAATGCAAGGAAGCCCCAAACAGGTTGCCAGGTCATTAGAGATAAAACTCTGCTCTGCCCCAGAGTCGATTAATGCCTGTGTAGGAATTTCAGTGTGTTTATGTATGAACCGGATAGGGAGAAGAAGTCTGTATAGGGGATTAAGCTGAGGTGAGTCTGTGAGTCCCCCTACTGCGACGCACGGACTCCCTTTTTTGGCCGAAGCTGACAACACGAGACCTCATGCTCCTCGCTCCCGCAATAAAGGCACAATCTCAATTCGCGGCGGCGCTGTTTCTCTGCCGCAGACAACCTGGACTGCCCTACACTCATGGGTTCTGAGTTAACAGAGGCATCAGAAGATTGTAGAGCCAATAGGGAGACTTGAGGAGTGGGGCGAAGTTGATTCCCTGAGTAACCATAGGTCTTACGTTCAGCCACCCGCTCTCTCAGTCTATTATCTAGGCTAATGGCAAGAGAAATTAACTCAGAGAGCCTAGAAGTCTTCGCTAGAGGGGCTAGCTCATCCCAAAGGCTAGGGCTAAGGCTCCTAATGAAAATGCTACAGAGGGCGTCTTCCCACCTCACTTCAGTAGCCGCTACATGGAAATCCACAGTATAATCTGCCACAGCCTTAGTCCCCTGTCTCAAGTTCAATAACCGAGTGTTGAGAATGCTATCTCGGTCTGAGTGATCAAACACTTTGTTAAATTCCTGGATAAACTGGCAAATGGTCAGACTAGCATAATTAGCTCTAGCCATAACTGCATATGCCTATGCTAGCGCTCTTCCCTCCAACACGTTAATAACATACCCAATCTTACTGTGGTCCGAGGAAAAGTCCTCAGATACCTGCTGGAACACTACCTCGCACTGCATTACGAACATCTGGGCCTCTCCAAGTTTTCCGCTAAAACAGTTGGGGGTAGGAGCAGGAGTAAGGCAAGCCGGAGGTCCTAGCCTGGGCTGGTTAGCTGGAGAGCTAGCGGGAGCTGAGGAGCTGCTGAGAGAATGTAAAGACTGGGAGCTAGTTAGCCGGTCTAACCGGTCTGTGACTCGGGCTATTTGGGTGAGAATGGACTGCTGCTGATAAGCTAATTGATCAATTCTGATTTCCATGTTGTTGACACGGCGCACCAAAGCGCTGTAAGCTGGGTCATTCTGGCGGAGATGTACTGACATGGTTACGTGACTCAGTGACAAGACATGGACTCAGAATTGATACAATTTAGTTTATTAACAACAAGTATTGACATAATGTCCGGCTCAGGAAACACGCACGCAGGCTCAGGATAGATTTAACAGCTTTATTCAACAAGCAGGTGTGTGTGGATGGATGTGTGCGATATGTATATGTAATGAGGGTGAACACCGATGCGCAGGAACCAGAGAGGTGCGCTGTACAGCCGGGCAACTCTATGGAGAGAGCAAAGGACAGGGGAAACGGGCACCACACCTCAACAGGAATAATGAGCAATGTGCTGCTTACTTGTGGCTGACAGGTGGCTGGCGTTGGCCGAGGGAGAAGCCCAGAAGACAGCGTGCAGCAGAGCCTGTGACGACAGTGAGGGTTGGATGGCGATGACGGGGTATCCACCGCCAGGGAATCCACCTGTGCACAGGGGAGAAGACTTGCAAAAGGTAAGGAATGCTTACGTGGAAGCGTAGTTTCGCTGATGATCAGGAGATGATCCTACTGCGAAGAAGTGCCGATGCGAACAGACGGCTCCAGACCGCTGCACAGGGCTGAGTGGGCTAAATAGCCCGTGGCTGACGAGGCGCAGGTGTGCACGCAGCTGAGGCAGATGATGAGCAGCGAGTCGTGACAGTACCCCCCCCCTCCCCCAGCAGCGCCTCCTGGCGCTGGTTTGTCTGGGTGCGCCCGGTGGAACTCCGTGATGAGACTCCTGTCCAACACCAAGGAAGAGCGCACCCAGGACCTCCACTCAGGATCGAATCCCTCCCAGTCCACCAAGTACTGCAGCCCGCGACCTCGGTGCTGGGAGTCCAGGATGGAAGTGACTCTCCAGGCCGGATGGCCGTCGATCATCAGAGGCGCGGGTGGCGCCGTGGGCAGGGGACAGAGGGGATCGGAGACCACGGGCTTGATCTTAGATACGTGGAAGGTGGGGCATATGCGGAGGGAGGGGGGAGGGCCAGACGCACAGCCACCGGGTTAATGATTTTTGAGATGGTGAAGGGACCAATGAAGCGTGGGGCCAGCTTTCTCTTCTCAGCCTTGAGGTGGATGTCCTGAGAGGCTAACCAGACTCGTTGGCCCACCTGGTAGGCAGGAGCCGGTCTCCTGTGGCGATTCGCTGTGGTGCTGTTGTGTGCCACCATGCGTAAAAGCGCATCGCGCGTCTTGGTCCACAGACTCTGACAACGTCTCAGGTGCGCCTGAATGGATGGAACGGCCAGCTCACCCTCCTGCTCCGGGAACAACGGTGGGTCGTAACCCAGGGACGCCTTAAAGGGGGACATCCCTATGGCCACAGACCGTGTCGTGTTGTGGGCATACTGTACCCAGGCCAGGTGCACGCTCCAGGACGACGGGTTGGAGGAGGTGATGCAGCGTAAGGCGGCTTCCAGCTCCTGGTTGGCCCGTTCACACTGCCCGTTGGACTGCGGGTGGTGGCTGGAGGAGAGGCTTACCGTGGCCCCCAGGGCGTTGCAGAAACACTTCCATACCTCTGAGACAAATTGGGGCCCCCGATCAGAGACGACGTCCACCGGTATCCCGTGAAGCCTGACCACATGTTGAACCAGAAGGTCCGCTGTCTCCCGTGCCGTTGGGAGGCCCCGGAGTGGCACGAAATGGGCAGCCTTGGAGAAACGATCCACAATGGTCAGCACAGCATCATAGGTGTTGGAGACCGGGAGACCGGTGACGAAGTCGAGGGCTATGTGGGACCAGGGCCTTCCAGGGATTGGCAGGGGCTGGAGCAGGCCCACGGGGGGAGAGTTTCCTGACTTGCCGGTGGCACAGGGTCCGGTTCGGTCTCCTGCGCCCTCCGGATCTTGTCCCTGATGGACCAGGAAATTGCCCCCACAACACACGAGCTGGGCAGAATGGTATACGCTGGCTCCTCCGACGTCTCGGGGGCAAACTGCCTGGACAGGGCATCGGGCAGGCCGTTCTTTGAACCAGGGCGGTAGGTGATGGTAAAACGGAACCGGGCGAAGAGCAAGGACCAGCGCGCCTGGCGGGCATTCAGACATCTAGCAGATCTTAGATATTCCAGGTTCTTGTGGTCCGTCAGCACCACCAACAGCAACGCAGCCCCCTCCAGCCAGTGGCGCCACTCCTGCAGGGCGAGCTTGATGGCGAGAAGCTCCCTGTCCCCGACGTCGTAGTTATGCTCAGCCGGAGACAGATGCCATGAGAAGAAGGTGCAGGGTCGTTTGACCCTGTCGGTGGGTGATCGCTGGGACAGCACTGCCCCCACTCCCGTATCAGACGCGTCAACTTCCACCAAACACTGCAGCGCGGGGTCAACCTGGGTCAGGACTTGGGAGGAGGAGAACTCCGTCTTCAACACCTGAAACGCTGCTGCGACCTCTTCGGTCCACCGGAAGGGGTTTTTGGGAGAAGTGAGACGGGTCAACGGGGCAACGATGGCACCGAAATTGGGCACAAAACGGCAGTAGAAGTTGGCAAACCCAATAAACTGCTGTACCTGCTTCCTAGAGGTCGGCGTGGGCCACTCAACCACCGCTTTGACCTTCGCGGGGTCGGGAAGGACTTGGTTGTGTGAGATAACGAATCCTAGGAAGGAGGTAGTCTTGGCGTAAAACTCACATTTTTCGGCCTTGACGTACAGCCTGTTCTCCAGCAGCCGTTGTAAGACCCGCCTCACATGGACCTGGTGTTCCTCCCGTGACCTGGAGAAGATAAGAATGTCATCCAGGTACACGAAAACAAAGAGGTCGAGAAAGTCACGTAGGGCATCATTGATGAGGCGTTGAAAAACAGCGGGGGCGTTGGTCAACCCAAATGGCATCACCAGATACTCGAAGTGACCACTAGGCGTTCGAAAGGCTGTCTTCCACTCATCCCCCTCCCGGATCCGGACGAGGTGATAAGTACTGCGGAGATCCAACTTGGTGAACCAGGTCGCCCCCTGGAGGGAGTGGAAAGCAGTGTCCATTAAGGGCAGGGTGTAACGGTCCTTCTCCGTGATGTCATTAAGGGCCCGAAAATCAATACAGGGGCGGAGTGACCCATCTTTCTTGGAGACGAAGAAGAACCCCGCGCTGAGCGGAGATGAGGAGGGACGGATGATTCCCGCGTTGAGTGACTCCTTGATGTAACTATCCATGGCCTCTCACTCCGGCGCTGACAGGCTGTAGAGGCGTCTGGATGGCAGGGGCGCCCCCGGGCGGATGTTGATGGCGCAGTCGTAGGGCCAGTGAGGAGGAAGAGACATTGCCCTGGACTTACTAAATACGAGACCCAGGTCATGGAACTCCAAGGGCACCAGAGTGAGATCCGGAGGCGCGGCGTCCTTGGCCGGAGGGGGAGAGGACGGGGCGCAGGCTGTGGACTGTAGGCAGGTACCCATGCAGAAGGAGCTCCAGGCAGCGATTCTTCCTGTCTGCCAATCCAGCACAGGGTTGTGCAGGTGCAACCAGGGGTAACCTAGGATGACAGGCGACACAGAGGAGGACAGGACGTACAGGGTGAGATCCTCCCGGTGGTTACCTGAGTTGATAACATGGACCGGCTGGGTGCAATGAGTCACTTGTCCAAGGGGCGCACGGGAGAGGGTGACCAGGCTGAGAGAAGCGGCCAGAGGGTGGCGGGGATGTCTAATTGGGTTGCCAGGCTCTTTGAAACAAAGCTCTGCTCTGCTTCTGAGTCCACCAGTGCGTGTGTGAGATGTCCTGTGGCACTGTGACAAAATCGAATGGGCAGTGAAAGACGAGTGAGGGGATTTGACCGGTTAGAGTCCGCGAGGCCCCCTACAGTGACTCGCAGACCTCCCCGTTTGGATTCTCCGGGCAATGCTCCACGGTATGTTGACTAGCTCCGCAATACATGCAGAGGCCCAACTCCCTGAGGGGCTTTTTCTCCGCTAGAGGAAGCCTTGATCGGCCGACCACCATTGCCTCCGATTCCTTGGAAGACTCCGGAAGAGGTAACGCCAGGGGGGCGAGCTTGAGGTGTGCGGACGGAGCCTCCACGCGAGTGGCCGATTAACTTCCGCTTGGCGGATCGTTCACGCAGCCTATTATCCAAGCTGATAGTTAAGGAGATTAGCTCCGAGAGCGTCTCCGGAAGGTCTCGACCGGCCAGCTCATCCCTCAAACCTGAGCTGAGGCTGCGGAGGAAGATACCACAGAGTGACGCCTCACCCAACCTACCTCCTCCGCTGCGACCCGAAAGTCGATAGCGTAATCCGCCACTGACCGGCTTCCCTGTTGGAGACCAAGGAGGCGGTCAGTGAGGACGCTATCTCGCCGGGAATGATCAAAAACCTTGAGAAAGTTCTGCACAAACTGGCTGTAGGAGAGGTTTGCGTAACTGGGCTTTGCCATAACGGCGTAAGCCCAAGTTAACACTCTCCCCTCCAGGAGGTTACCAATATAGCCAATACGGCTGTGGTCTGAGGGAAAAATCCCCGGGAACGCGCAGAAACACCGACTCACACTGCATGATAAACCCCCACGCTCCGCCGAGCTTCCCGCTGAAGCAGGCGGGGGTTGGGATAGGTGTGAGTCGGGTTGGTGTTCCCGTGACAGACTGGCCGGCCACCGGAGTGGCAGGAGCTACCCCCCCTTGATGAGCCGAGGGGAACGCCTGCTGGGGGTCCAAGCGATCTAACCGGTGAGTGATGTTAACCAATTGATTCAATATCACCTGCTGTTGGTGGGCTATTAAATCCACCCGTGCCTTGAGGGTGGAAAGACGGCGTGCGAGCCCGCTGCCTGCTGAGCCGCTCTGCTGGAGCCGTACTGACATAATGTCCGGCTCAGGAAACACGCACGCAGGCTCAGGATAGATTTAACAGCTTTATTCAACAAGCAGGTGTGTGTGGATGGATGTGTGCGATATGTATATGTAATGAGGGTGAACGCCGATGCGCAGGAACCAGAGAGGTGCGCTGTACAGCCGGGCAACTCTATGGAGAGAGCAAAGGACAGGGGAAACGGGCACCACACCTCAACAGGAATAATGAGCAATGTGCTGCTTACTTGTGGCCGACAGGTGGCTGGCATTGGCCGAGGGAGAAGCCCGGAAGACAGCGTCCAGCAGAGCCTGTGACGACAGTGAGGGTTGGATGGCGATGACGGGGTATCCACCGCCAGGGAATCCACCTGTGCACAGGGGAGAAGACTTGCAAAAGGTAAGGAATGCTTACGTGGAAGCGTAGTTTCGCTGATGATCAGGAGATGATCCTACCGCGAAGAAGTGCCGATGCGAACAGACGGCTCCAGATGCTGCACAGGGCTTAGAGGGCTAAATAGCCCGTGGCTGACGAGGCGCAGGTGTGCGCGCAGCTGAGGCAGATGATGAGCAGCGAGTCGTGACAAGTATGGTGTTGATGCGTGTGAGTGTAGGCTTTAACTGCCAGAGACAGAGCGGGACACTATATGGCCTGGCAACCCTTGGAACACACAGAGAAAGGGGATTACTGGAAGTCATGGCTGGAGGTAAACAGTTACACTGTGCTTATTGTGGGAGCAGATGGTAGCGGCTCAGGTTCAGCGTGGTGACTGCAGCCAGGGAGACAGTGCCCTTCCGTGGGTGGTGCGACTCTGGCAGGTGAGTGTCCAAGAGGAATTGGTGAGGAGGAAGTGCGGGGGAAATCCGCCGCCGGGAGGATAGGAGGGAGACTCCGCCGCAACGGACTCCGCCTGTGCACAGGGGATCTGAAGACAAAGGTGAGTAGGAATTGATGAGCTTACGTGGCCAGCTGGAGGGATTCTCCGGCGACGATGAAGCAGGCTTTGGCTGGAACTTGGGTAGACAGGAGGAATTGGTGATGAGCTCGTCAGGAGTGCTGAGAGACATCTCCGCACCGCCGTGACAGGCAGCGCGGAAGATATAGGCCAGGCATAATGAGGACCAGGTGTGCGCGCAGCTGGGAATGACAAGCAGACCAGACCATGACAAAAGTAGGTCAACAGCAAGTGAAGTCTTAAATGAAGAAACAACGTCAGACCTCGCCTCAACAACCAGCTCATCAGAAAATTTCTATGACAAGCCAGAGAACATAGTAGAAAAGCAGACCATTATTATTCACAAAGTACAGTGTGTTTCAGACATGATTGAGGCATTTTTGGATGCAAATATACTCAATGCCAATATTGGATTTAAAGGTGTGCTGGAAAGTGGTGAGCTGGAAAATGGAGTTGGAAGTGATCTTATTATGGACTGTATTACTGATTTCTGGAGTAAATTCTATGCATCCAGAACATCTGGAACCACATACAAGATTTGCACCATGCCTTTCAAGTAAGGGAATGGACAGCTGTTGCCCATATTTTGGCCTTTGGATGGCAGAGATTCAAATACTTACCTGTACAACTGGCTCCACCATTTCTCAATGAAGCCCTTTCAATATCATCACCAAACTGTAGTCTCATGGAGGCATTTTTTTAACTCTATTAGCTCCACTGAGAACGATATACTCACAGAGGCTTTGAATGATTTCAGAGGCTCTGATATGGAAGAGCTTCTCACTATTCTGAGCAGTCACAACTGCACCACTCTACCAACAGAGCAAAACTTAAAAAGATTGCTGGAAGAAATCACGCACAAGGAGCTGGTGCAACAACCATCTTTTATAATAAAGTGCTGGAAGCCAATTCTTAGATCTGCTGGAGAATCTTTGAGTGTTGGAGTGTTGGACAAGATCCTCACTAATCTTCAACCAAGAGCAAGAAGTATCACGAAACACATTGTGTTTCCGAACACAGTGTCACCCGCAGAGAAGACCACCTCACTTCCTCTGTTGAGGTTTATTAGAGAAATCGATCAGAGGGAACTTGGACAGTTCCTTTGGTTCTGCACTGGGTCTGACCTTTTTCTGTCAAAAATCATCAACATAACATTTATTGAAATGTCTGAGTTCTCCAGACGCCCCATGGCTCACACCTGCTCTTGTGTACTTGAACTTGCATGCAGCTACACCACTTAATCTGAATTCAAGTCAGAGTTTCTGTCTGTGTTGCAAAGTGGAGTATGGGTGATGGATATAGACTAAATATGGCATGTAAAAAAGTGGAGACCTTAGAATAGTGACACTTATGATGTTCTAAAGATACTGCACTGATGTTTAAGAATGCACATCCATCAGGGAAATCATCCATTACGCCACTTAACTACAATTTGCCACTAGGTGTCAGTATTTGCATATAAAATGTCATGAGGACCACATGCTGTGTTCTGATCAGACATAACATGGTAATTTGAAACAAATGTCTAAGTATTTGAAAGAGTACAATATATACAATATATGGTTTGTAGTGAACTGATGCTGTGGGATGAGTGTGACTTTTTGGAGTATTTTGTTTCACTTACACACACAAGAACACTTGATTTGTGTGTTTTTTTCCACAGCAAAACTACAAGGATGGGCTCACCTGAAGCTAACAATGGTCTAAGAACTTAAAACTGCTACCCTAAAAATATCTTCAAAGAGAGTGCATTTTGATGCATTCTACATTTTTGCAGAAAAAAACAACCTCCCCCCCCACCCCCCCAAAAAACCCCAAAACATTCAGGTTGTTCGCTGAACAGATCAGACAATCTGAAACCAATGGGAGTTCAGTTGTTATGTTAATTACTCAAGTTGTGGAGCGTGTAAATAAAGAGTGTCAGATTTGTTGCAGACGATTTATTACACACTCTCACATCTCAAGCATAGACAGAATGACTCGTCACATCACGAGCCAAGAACAGACTGACTGGACACACTCAACATCCTTCTCTCTACATCAAGTTACACTTCACAAGATTCCAGAAACTTCCTAATAACAACAGGACATCTACAGTACACCTCGCTTCATTCAACCCCCAGTCCCACTGTTCTCCCATGTGTATTCATTGTCTCTGTCTAAGGTGTGAAATACCCTGAGGCCTGAGGCCCACAAAGTACATGTAAGAGTAGTCGCCAAAAGATACTTAAGATAAGATAAGATAAGATAAGCCTTTATTAGTCCCACAACGGGGAGATTCCAGGATTGCAACAGCACAGGGATAGCAACACTCAGAGCAACAATCAGAAGGCAAGAAAAAAAACAAGCAAGCAAGAGCAGCTAATATACATATGTACATATTACTATAAAATATATATATACACACACACACACACAGACACGCAGTGCAGATCATTGTAGCTGGATGGAATAAATATATGAATATATGAACACACAGTGCAGAGCATTGTAGCTAGACGGAATAAATATGTAAATATATAAACACCCACAGTACGGAGCATTGCAGCTAGGTGGAATAAATATGCAAGTATATAAACACACACAGTGTGGAGCAATGTGGCTAGATGGAATAATATGTAGATATATAAAAACACAGTGCGGAGCATTGTAGCTAGATGGAATAAATATATAGATATATAAATATAAACACACCCAGTGCTGAGCATTGTAGCTAGATGGAATAAATATATAGATATATAAATATAAACACACCCAGTGCAGAGCATTGTAGCTAGATGGAATAAATATGTAAATATATAAACACACACAGTGCAGAGCATTGTTGCTAGGTGGGATGAAACAGCATCTTTTACTTGAGTAAAAGTAAGAAACTACAAGTTACTTACTTTCAGGAAACGGTTGCCAATGTGTGAGATTTTTCAAATAAATGTACAATACTTCTTCAGAAATTTTTCATATTTTTTCCAGATAAATTTGTTAATTCACCACCCAAATGTGCAACTTAAATAACTTTTTTTTCTACATTTGAGATTTTGTCATAAAATTGTGAGGGTTTTTTGAAATACAATTCAGACTTTTTATATTTTACTTTTATCATAAATTTATTACTTTTTCATTACTTCTTTTTTTACTGGGGCCCATATAGAAGAAGGATATCAGTACTGATGTCAATAATATAGACTTATAAATTTATTTATAAATGACCAAAGATATAGTTATTTCTGCTGAGAACAAGTACAGTATAAACAATAACATTTATAAGTAGTTTTAAAATTTATAAAGCCAAAAATCACTTAGAGTACGACCAAATTTGAGTAAAAGTGCAGCTTCTTCCATCAAAAATTTACTCAAGTGAGAGTATCATGTAATAAGTCTTGTCATACAAGTACAATTTTGTGAAAAGTTACTTGAGTGAATGTAACTAGTTGCTGGACACGAAGTAATGCATTCATGTTTTAATCCACATGCTGGTGTGGAGAGCGTGAAATGAAAAGGCTGAATTTATTTCTCAATTCAGGTTTATTAACCATCACACGTCTCCAACATCCTCTCAAACAGAAAAGAGAAAGAACTTCCCACATCTCCCCTTTTTATACCCGGGACATCAAAGTACAGAATCACATTGTCATTCAATCCCCAGAGACAATACATCACCCCCCAGGTCTTCCCTTCTCCACCTAAAACCCTGGTGGTCAGGAAGTCTTCTCAGAACCATTTCTAAAGACAGATTTCACACCCTCCTGTTATCCCCAGGAGGTCCAGACTTATTGTTCCTTCTAAGACGTGAGGTAACAGTAATATACATATGCAGCCTAAGCATCTCAAATATGTGTGCCACAATAATATACATATGCAGCCTAAGCATCTCAAATATAGCCTCTTTTCCACTAGCCCAGCACACCTCGGTACGGCTCGATTCACCTCAGTACGGCTCAGAATGCTTCTGTCTCCATTAGAATCAGAATCAGAATCAGAATCAGAATAAGTTTATTGCCAAGCACATTTACAAGTAAATAACAGGTAAATATACGAGGAATTTGACTTGACACTGAAAACGTCATACATGACATTCTCAATGACGCGGCGAGCCGTGGAGGCGCCTGTCAGCAGGAGGGGAACAGTAGGCAGTGGGGGGAAGGGGGAGGGTGGACACAGTGGGAGAGAGAAAAAAGCATTGTTGATCAGAATAAAGTTCATATATGACCGATATTATGATTACAAGAAAAAAACTCTCAATGCACAATTAGCAGACAATAGAATCCACACAATGACACAAAGAGAGCAGTGAGTGAATGTCTTCATCAGTCAGTATAAATGGATCATTATGTGTGAGTTGGGTGCAATCAGCGACAAATCAGTTAGGTGGACAACAATAGCCTCTTCCTCAGCAGATGTTATGACTACAGTCTGAAGCAAAGGCACGTGTCCTTGAGCACGGCAGATGGAATAGATGAGCCAGACAGCTGTCCTTGAGAGTCAGATGCTGCCCGCCAATGTTATGAAAAAACAATTAGCAAAGTGTTTGGCATGGGCGTTGTGCTGAGGTGGGTGGGTTTATAACAGCGAGGCGGTGCCACACTCCCGTGACGTAACGCACGCGACCCAAGCAAAACATTTTTTTTCCAAAACTTTATTGAGAAGACCCAAGCAAAACATAACACATAGCTGTACAAGGCCACTCCTTGGTCTGTGGCTTTTTTCACCGTAAACGCCAAAAAGGACTGCCAGACAAGGGTACAGGCAGCGAGATGAAAACACTCTGGAATAGTTCTGCAGCTTCTGGGAGAGCCAAAGGCGTGAGGATACAAACTAGGTCGTATATGACGGTAAGCTAATGGTTGCTAATGCTAGTTTGCTATAAGTACGTCGTGCTACACTTTAATGTCTGCAAGTTATCGCTGTTAGGTACTAAAATATGTATGCTGTGTATGTTTCAGATGGCTCTGTTGTGGAGAAATTACTGCTTCATTCGCTCTGGGCGTGCCTGTCACGGATGTGATCAGCCTGTCACTGATGTCAAGACAGCTTCACAAACGAGCAGTATTGAGCTTAAGAATGTCTGTAGAAACGTTGTATTTCCTGTACAACAAATTGCTCTGATCTGCTTGAAAATCATGGAGAGACTGTTGAGACATCATGGACTTATCTGCTTCTGCAGCAGATTCTGAGATGGTATCATAGAAAAAAACGATCAGCTGACACAACTTGATCGCCAGGTTAATATTAGCCACAAAATATATATTCAAAAAGTAAACTTTACTGAGTTAGGTATAATAAGATAGTGTAACGTCGGGGCCATTTTAAGGGGGCCAGGGATTTCCCAGCATGCTCTGCCAGTTTGAAACGTTACTGTGTGTGTTAAATGTGTTATTTCTGAGTTATACTGCTGTGTCATTACAACTGCATTATGATGACCCAGCAGTGTTTAGCAGGATTAGGGCAAGATGTATCTGTGTGTGTAACCATGATTGAAACGGAGGTCTGGGGGAATGACCTCCACTCCTCTGTGTGTTCAGAAGGAGGTTGGGGGTCGGTGTGTGAAAAATAAATCAGGTTGATCACAGCCATCTGCTCCATTGTCTTTGTGTGAACCCTGCTTACGTCACACTGGTGTCAGAAGTGGGATATGGAGCAAGATGAGGATCCAGGCGGAGGTACAGCGGCCGGAGCGATTCATCGCTCAGCCGGGAACGGAGTGTAGAGCTGAGACGCCGGCCCTTGGAGAGCTTCGCCGCGATGGACGGAACAGAGCAAACCAGCCCCGTTTCCCGCCCTTTTCAGGGCAGGACGGGCTGGCGATTCCAGAGCCACTGGGAGCGGCAATCGACCGGGAGATGACCGTCTCATCCATCCAGCAGCGGGCCAAGATTCCCCGCTACAACGGCGAGAACCTGTTGGATGACCGCCTGGCCCAGGTCGAGTTGGCTGCCGCGCTGATCATCAGAGGAAACCACCGTGCTGAGAGCGAGTGGAGGAGGAGCTACGGCAGATCACAGCAGCGCGTGCACGAAGGAAACAGCCGTGGCGACGCGAGGAAGGACGGCTTCCGCTGCACAGAGCCAGGGTACATGGCATGGTACTGCCCCGCACACAGCGCACGACAAACTGGCCCCTCGCCGACGTTAAATTAGAGCGAGGTGGCATGGACGGGGAAAAAGCCGCCTCCTGCAGATGCTTGCCCTGGCAGATGACGTCACAGAGGCCTTTGGAGCGCAGCAGCAGTGGAGCGAGCAGGACAGATCCGGTCTTTTCTCGGGATCGGCAGGGGCTGGGCGCCTGGACGCGGGCCAGCGGCCGACTGGGAGGTCCTGGCAGCGGTGGGAGTCATGGGACTCCCGCTGCCAGAGGAGGAACTGTGCGTGTCCTACCGCTACCCGATGCTTTTCCTTTCGGTGACGTCACGGAGGCCCTCGGCGCAAGAGCGACGCAGCGGAGCGAGCAGGACGAAGATGCGGCCACTTTCCAGGCGCGGCAAGGGCTGGACGCATGGACGCGGGCCAGCGGCCGCCTGGGAGAACTGGCAGTGGTGGGAGTCGGCCGGAGCGGGCCTGGGACTCCCGCTGCCAGGGAAGGGACTGTGCGTGGTCCTACAGAGGCTGTCAGATGTGTCCATCCGCCCGCTGATGGCCAAACCGGAACCCTACCCCAACCAGATACTCTGACCGAGACTCAGATGGCCCGTGCATGCCGCCCTGGCACCGGGCTGACTCACGTTGGATTTCTGAAAGTGGACTTTGAATTTTCTGGGGACAGAAACCAGTCCAGGGGGGGGCAGTGTAACGTCGGGGCCATTTTAAGGGGGCCAGGGATTTCCCAGCATGCTTTGCCAGTTTGAAACGTTACTGTGTGTGTTAAATGTGTTATTTCTGAGTTATACTGCTGTGTCATTATAACTGCATTATGATGACCCAGCAGTGTTTAGCAGGATTAGGGCAAGATGTATCTGTGTGTGTAACCATGATTGAAACGGAGGTCTGGGGGAATGACCTCCACTCCTCTGTGTGTTCAGAAGGAGGTTGGGGGTCGGTGTGTGAAAAATAAATCAGGTTGATCACAGCCATCTGCTCCATTGTCTTTGTGTGAACCCTGCTTACGTCACAATATATTTGACAGTTATCATGCATTTTAGGCCAAAACAAACTTGATCCAGGATTAAAAGCAATTAAAACAATGCAGTCACAAGTTTACATGGAAACATGTACTGTAGAAATATATATTTTCTGCATCAACAATGTACTAGATATGCATTCATGTTGTATTGCACTTGGATTTGCACTGACAATAAACCTATGAAGTTTTTGCAGATGTCTCTTTTTTTATATGTGAAGGTTACCACCATGTGGCATAAATTAAATACTGAAAGATTGGAAAAGCTAAGAATAATCCAGCAGTTTGAGAAATTACTTTTGGTTTGGTGTAAGTCTGTCAACAGAATTATGAACCATAAAGCAGTTTGTGTTAAAATGTTAAATCCAATTAAACCTAATCCGGGGGCTTCCAATCATGTGTCATGGGGGGCCAAGACCCTGCAGGTTCTCTCTTCTACCCAGTCTCTTCAGCAGGTGTTGTCACTGATCAGTCAGTGGAAGAAGTTCATTGGAATCTGCTGTTGAAGACACTGGTTGGAGGTAAAGCCTGCAGGGTCTTGGCCCTCCATGGCACATGATTAGACCCCCCCCCCCCCCGCAGTATCCAACTTTTACTTTCAAAATAAGTGTAAATATTTGCAAAAAGCAAACATTATTAGAAATATGTTATATTTCAATTTAATACTATTCCACTTGTACTTACAAAAACGTGTGAATATTCATAAAAAGCACACACATGAAAGGTAGCACCACAAGCAGTGGGTCACAGCAGTTTTGGGCAACAGCAACACAATTGTGTATCCTTTGCCAATCTGTGTGCTGTTATTTAATGTTTAACAGTTAAGGGACGGATGATTATATGCTCCAAAACTGGAGAAACTCTCTGATAAAAAAGCTGCAACAACACAAGTCACTTTTGGTTTGAATTAACTGCCAAATGACCTAGAAATAATGAGCTGAAACTTGTTTTTATTCGTATTAAATAATGAGACAGTGGCACACTGGCCAACACCAAATTGTATTATTTTTTACATCCTAGGGCATTTTGGATGTACTGAATAAAAAAAAAAATCATGTTTTTCACCTTCAGTTCAACGTTTGGAACAACAGTATTATTATTTTCCGTTTAGATGATGCTACACTCCTTCTAAAGTATTGTAATTCTCTGAATTTGGAATGCCGATAGAACATTCAATTTACATATACTTACTTTTTTACCTACTTTGACTTGTAAGCTTGATCAGTCTCTCCTGCTGCATTTTAAAGTCCAACTGTGCAACTTCTTATAAGTTAACATAAAAAATTTACCCAAAGTTTAGAACTGGATCATGTGTTGCTAATTTTTTTTATGATATTTCAATAAAAAGAACAGAAAGCTTACAAAAACATGTGTTTTTTGGTCTAGCTAAAAATTACATTACCTTTACAATGGTTGACCCCTGACAGGATGATCAGCATCATTTTCATCAGACTAGGCAATGGAATTTCTATCTAATTATACTGTTTTATAATTCAGTGTTATAACAGACAAACCACACTTTCCAAAACAATTCCATTTTATTATATACAAAATATTAAAATAAAAAAAAACTTTGCAACACAACATGAAGGTTAATCGACATTTTATACACGCCGACCACTGAGTGCCTCTACACCAGCTTCCCAAACTGGGTCAGGAAGGCTCGGTTGAAAGAAGCCGTCTCTGCCAGCTCTGGGTCAGGAAGGCTCGGTTGAATGAAGCCGTCTCTGCCAGCTCCTGGGTCAGGAAGGCTCGGTTGAATGAAGCCGTCTCTGCCAGCTCCTGCCTTCTTAAGGCAACATCCTGCTCCTGGGATACCCTCGCGTTTTCTGCAACCTCATTTAAATGTTGCAAATATTTATCATTGAATACATTTTGCGCCTGGTGGCAGGACAGATTCACATTGGAGAATCTGGGCGGGCTGGTGCGGCGGACGCGTGGGATGATTCTACAAGGAAAATGCACACAATAAAATACAGCACGAAAGTGCAAGATATACAGAAAAGACAATAGTTTTTAACAAGATTACATAAGCTTATTTCAGCGTATTGTTCACATGAATAATTAAAATAAAAGCGTGACTCTGCAGTGTGCTGCGATAAAGCAGAGCGATCATCATCCACAAATGAACAGCTTTTTTATTGCATAAATAAACTGAGCGTCTTACCGAATATATTTGCGAAAAAACGCACAATAAAAAAAAATTAAAACTCACCGTTAAAGGACTCCGATGTCGAGACCTCCCGGTATATTTTTTCATTCCGGGTGGCTCCGTCTAACTCGCACTGGATACGTTCGTCTGACAATGCAGTGAGCAGACACTGCACCTCCTTATTGGTCCATGGAACACCCTTATTACGCGAAGCCATTTTTGATAGAGAATAAATGAAAATAGCACAGCAATACACTGAAAATAAACCGCCAAGAGTGGTTGCGTGCTGAGTAATGGCAGTCGTGAAGATTCTTTTTTTTTTTTTTTCAAAAACTTTATTGAGAAGATCGTGAAGATTCGGCAGAAGAGGAGGAGGAGAGGGGCAGTTACAACCTGACCAATCAGCGCTGGTTACGACCTGACCAATCAGCGGCAACCAGTCTGTTAACGTCACAACACGGCCCAGCTCAGCACTGCTGTACCCTGCCCTTGAGCGGGGCTGAGAATCGCGGCTGTTAAACCATGTTGGGGCTTGTGGAAAAGCGTACAAAGCGTGCTGAGCCGTCCCGTGTCGCGCTAAAGTGTGCTAGTGGAAAAGGGCCTTATGTGCGCCACATGACCCCCCCCCCCCCAAATGTCGAAGATGAAACAATACAACATAGTCTACACCACATGATAAAATCACAAAAATCAGTCCATATGCTGTCTGGGCTTCAAAGGTCTTCCAAACTTGCTGTAAGCGGGCTTAGCCGCTCCCGCGGCGCCAT
Source organism: Pholidichthys leucotaenia (assembly GCA_020510985.1). Lineage (NCBI taxonomy): Eukaryota > Metazoa > Chordata > Actinopteri > Cichliformes > Pholidichthyidae > Pholidichthys > Pholidichthys leucotaenia. The sequence goes on along the minus strand of CM035846.1, from coordinate 27,759,364 downwards.
CCTGCAGTGAATCCGCTATCTGAGGATGAGAACTGTTAGACAATCCCTGTGGGGGCACTGGGGCATGCTCCCCGGGGGGTCTGCCGCGTCGAGGAGCCCTTGCCACTTGCACAGCCTCATCAGCCATCACAAAAGCAGGTTTAAGTCTGTCTATACCAATTGTTTCCCTCCTGCCCCCTAAATCTAGCAAAAAATGCTTATCACCTGTTTCCAGCACTCTATATGGGCCATCGTAAGGTGGTCGCAGGGTTGGGCGCTGAGCCTCGTGCCTGACAAAAACAAACTCTGCGTTTTTTAAAGATTTAGGTACAAAAACACGCTGAAAAGTGTGATGAACGGGGCCCGGAAGCGTGTCCGCTCCCGTGTCGTTCAGTGACCGCTGAGCAGTGGGACGCTCTGGCGCCGGATTATCAGGAAGAAACTCCCCTGGCAGCCGGAGTGGTTGCGCAAACACCAACTCAGCTGGGGAGGCTTTTAAGTCATCTTTAGGTGCGGAACGCAACCCTAATAAAACCCATGGTAGTCTGTTTACCCAATTTGCATCCGTAAGCGACGCTCTGAGGGCTGCTTTCAATGACCTATGAAAACGCTCACATAAACCATTAGCCTGGGGGTGGTACGCGGTAGTGCGGTGAATTGTTGCCCCCAGGCTGCGGGCCATCGCTGACCAATGTTCAGAAGCAAATTGAGGTCCTCTGTCGGACGTAATATCCGACGGGACCCCAAAACACGCTACCCAAGCCGTTAAAAACGCGCGGGCCACCTCTGCGGCTGTGGTTGATGCCAGTGGGACCACTTCAGGCCAACGTGTGGTGCGGTCCACCATTGTCAAAAGATGCGTGTACCCCTGCGACGACGGTAGGGGGCCTACGAGGTCGACATGCACATGATCGAACCTCTTGGCCGGGATGTGAAACGGCTCTAAGGGGGCTTTAGTGTGTCTGTGTATTTTGGCCCGCTGGCAAGCCATGCAGGCTCTTGCCCACTCTTTAATGTGCTTGCGCAGGCTCAGCCAAACAAACTTCTCTCCTACCATTTTTACCGACGCGCGCACCCCCGGGTGCGCCAGAGAGTGAATCAAGTCAAAAACACGGCGGCGCCACGCGGCCGGCACTATCGGACGCAGTCGTCCGGTAGAGACATCGCAGATTAAGGGGGGCATGCCATCTTGCAGCCTCCTGCTCTCCAGCCTTAACCCTGTTGGTCCAGACTGGAGCGTGCACACGCCCGCATCCCTACCCTGATCTGTGGCCATGGCTGCATAATCTATCCCCACGTGGACTGGGGCCGCATACACTTCCGCGCCGCTATTTTGCTCCGCGGCCGTGGCAGTATAATCTACCTCTGCGTGGACTGGAGTGGTTACGGCGCGAGAGAGGCAGTCTGCCACTACATTAAGTTTACCCGCTACGTGTTGAATATCAGTAGTAAACTCTGAAATTGCAGCCAGCTGCCTCTGCTGCTGGCCCGACCATGGTTCCGAAACTTTGGCCATCGCAAAAGTGAGCGGTTTGTGGTCGACAAACGCGGTGAAACGCCGACCTTCTAGCCAGAACTGGAAGTGACGAATGGCTAAGTGGAGCGCTAACAACTCAGAATCAGAATCAGAATCAGAATCAGGTTTATTGCCATTGTTCATGTAGTACACAAACTAGGAATTTGTCTCGGTACAATGCTGCAACATTAAACATGATAAGATAAGAGAAATAAACTATACATGTAATAAAGTGTAGGATAAGATTAAGTGATACTGGTCAACAGTTAAAATATATATTAGCCAGCAGCAGATACTGTGGAGAACTATATAGTGCAGTCGGTAATGCAGGAAGAAAACAGTGATGATTGACATGAGTCTGGTTGAGCTGCTGTACATGGTGCACGAGAGTCACTTAGTGTTCAGCAGTCTAATGGCAGAGGGGAAGAAGCTGTTTATGTGACGGGAGGTTTTAGTCTGGATGGACCGAAGTCTTCTACCAGAGGGGAGGGGGGCAAACAGTACATGACCAGGGTGTGAGGGATCGGCTATGATCCGGCCAGCACGCCTCCGGGTCCTGGAGATGTACAGATCCTGGAGAGATGGGAGCTTGCAGCCGATCACCTTCTCAGCAGTGCGCACGACGCGCTGCAGCCTTAGTCTGTCCCTGGCAGTGGCTCCTGCGTACCACACGGTTATGGAGGTGGTGAGGATGGACTCGATGATGGCTGTGTAGAACTGCACTAACATCTTGGTGGGTAGCTTGAGCTTCCTCAGCTGCCGCAGGAAGAACATCCTCTGCTGGGCTTTTTTGATGAGTGAGCTGATGGTCAGCTCCCATTTGAGGTCCCTGGTGATGGTAGTGCCTAGGAAGCGGAAGGAATCAGCAGTGGTGATGGGAGAGCCTGAGAGGGTGAGGGGGGGCAGAGGAGTAGTGACTTTCCTGAAGTCTACAATCATCTCCACTGTCTTCAGAGCGTTCAGCTGCAGGTTGTTATTGCTGCACCAGGACGCCAGCTGGGCCACCTCTCTCCTGTAGGCGGACTCGTCGCCGTTGGAGATGAGCCCGATGAGGGTGGTGTCGTCCGCAAACTTGATCAACTTGACAGACTGGTGGCTGGAGGTGCAGGAGTTGGTGTAAAGGGAGAAGAGTTGGGGGGAAAGTACACAGCCCTGGGGTGATCCGGTGCTGATGCTAGTATAGTCTGAGACAGTCTTTCCCAGCCGCACATGCTGCCTCCGGTCCGTCAGGAAGTCGATGATCCACCTGCAGAGGGAGTCAGGCACGTTGAGCAGGGACAGCTTGTCCCGGAGCAGAGCGGGGCGGATGGTGTTGAATGTGGAGCTGAAGTCCACAAACAGGATCCTGGCGTAGGTTCCCGGGGAGTCCAGGTGCTGCAGGATGGAGTGGAGGGCCAGGTTGACTGCATCGTCTACAGACCTGTTGGCTCGGTAGGCAAACTGCAGCGGGTCCAGGAGAGGGGTGGTGATGGACTTGAGGTGGGACAGGACCAGGCGCTCAAAGGACTTCATGACTACAGAGGTGAGCGCTACAGGTCTGTAGTCATTAAGTCCAGTGATCCGTGGCTTCTTGGGGACAGGGATGATGGTGGAGGATTTGAGGCAGGACGGCACGTGGCATAACTTAAGGGAGGTGTTAAAAATGTCTGTGAATACAGGAGCCAGCTGTTTCGCACAGAGTCTCAGGGTGGAGGGAGACACGCCGTCTGGGCCGGGGGCCTTGCGCGGGTTCAGTCTGGAGAACTGTTTGAGCACATCCTGCTCACTGATGATAAGGGGAGGGGGGGAGGTGGGGGGGGGGCCTTAAATGAAGTAGGGAATGTGGAGGCTGTGGAGCTGGAGGGAGGGGGGGAGTTGGACACAGATGACGAGGTGTCAAAACGGGCATAGTGTTGGGACAGTCTCTGACAAAGGGCTTTGTCATCCTGACCTTTAGGAGCCTGAGGCCGATAGTTGGTGATCTGCCTCAGTCCTCTCCACACGGAAGCCGAATCATTAGCAGTGAACTGCTGCTGGAGTCTCTCTGAGTATAGAGATTTAGCCCTCTTCAGCTCTCTGTTAAACCGGTATTTAACCTCCCTGTAGCAGTCCCTGTCTCCACTTTTCAGCGCTGCTTCCTTCTCCTTCCTGATCTGTCTGAGCTTAGCTGTGAACCAGGGTTTGTCATTAGAGTAACTCACCCTGGTGCGTGATGGAAGAATGTTCTCTTCACAAAAGTGGATATATGAGTTCACAGTGTCCGTGTACTCATCCAGATCATGCGTGGCTCCTTTAAGCATGCCCCAGTCAGATATTTCCATGCACGTTTCCAGCTTCTCCTCAGCATCACTGGTCCGTATCTTCGTAGTGCTCACAACAGGTTTAGTGAGCTTCAATCTCTGTCTGTATGTGGGAATGAGGTGAACCATCACGTGATCAGATAATCCCAGCGCAGCTCGAGGGACAGCGCGATATGCGTCTTTCACTGTGGTGTAACAGTGATCCAGTGTGTTTAATCCTCTGGTGGGGCATTTAATAAACTGTTTGTAGCGGGGGAGATCGTGGCTCAGATTGCACTGATTAAAGTCGCCAGCCACAATAATCAGCGAGTCTGGAAAACTCCGCTCTGTGTGTTGAATGTGATCCGCGAGCACGCGCTGAGCTTCGCGCGTGTCCGCGTCGGGAGGGGCGTACACAGCGATCAGTATAAAAGAAGCAAACTCCCGTGGGGAATAAAAAGGCTTGCAGTTGATAACAAGAAATTCCAAGGCAGGAGAACAGTGTTTGGAAATTACCGTTACATCAGAGCACCAGATGCAGTTGATGTAGAAGCAGACTCCGCCTCCTGTGGTCTTGCCGGAAAGCTCTGTGTCACGATCAGCACGGAAGAGCTGGAAGCCGTCGAGGCGCAGCGCGCTGTCCGGTATATTTTCCCGGAGCCAGGTCTCAGTAAAGCAGAGGACAGCTGAGGAGGCGAGGTCCTTAAAACGCATCAGCAGTCTCAGTTCATCCACCTTGTTAGAGAGAGAGTTGGTATTGGACAGAAATATGCCAGGCAGCGCCGTTCGCGAGCCTCTCCTGCGAAGTCGTACGAGAGCGCCCGCTCGTCTTCCTCTCTTCCGCCGTCTCACTTTCCGAGCCAAACAATAAACCAGATCGGCGGCAGGGGCTAGAAAAACTGGGAGGAGGTCCGTGGGGGTCAAAGTCCTGATATTTAAAAGTTCTTCACGGGTATAAGTGCAAGCAGACACACAATTGACAAACAAAAACAAACAAAGAGCAACTCCCTGTTGAACGCGCTGTATTTTTGCTCGGCCTCACGCAAGGTCCTGCTGAAAAAGGCCAGCGGCTGCCAAGCCCCGGCAACATGCTGCTCCACTACCGCCCCTATGGCCACGTCTGACGCATCAGTGGTGAGCGCTATGCGGGCCATTGGGTCTGGATGAGCCAACAACGCAGCGTCTGGAAGGGCTTTTTTGACCTCCGAGAATGCGTGCTCCTGCTCCGGGGACCATTCGATTGCATTTGAGGGTTTTTGTTTTTTAAGCGCGGCATACAATGGTTGCATGAGCTGCGCTGCATGGGGGAGGAAACGGTTATAAAAATTCACCATTCCCAAAAACTCCTGTAGTGCTTTGACCGTTTGTGGCTGGGGAAAATTTGCTACTGCGCGCACTTTGTCCGGCAGCGGAACTGCTCCCTCTGGGGAGACGCGGTGCCCCAAAAAATCAATCTGCGCCACCCCGAACTGGCACTTCGCTGGGTTGATTATTAACCTGTGCTCTCCCAACCTCTGGAAAACTGCCATGAGGTGCTTTTCGTGTTCGTCTTAGGACACGCTGGCTACCAAAATGTCGTCCAGGTAGACGAACACAAAAGGGTGATCGCGTAACACCGCGTCCATCATGCGCTGGAAAGTTTGCGCAGCGCCTTTAAGCCCAAACGGCACGCGCAAAAACTCAAAAAGTCCAAACGGAGTTATTACCGCTGTTTTGGGAATGTCCTCAGAGCGGAGTGGGACTTGATGATAACCGCGGACCAAGTCTATTTTAGAAAAAATGCGCGCCCCCGCCAGATGAACCAAAAAATCCTAAATATGGGGAATTGGGTAGCGGTCGTGTGCTGTGGCATTGTTCAACCTGCGGAAATCACCGCAAGGTCGCCACGAGCCATCAGCCTTAGGGACCATGTGGAGTGGGGAAGCCCATGGGCTATTCGAACGCCGGATGATGCCCAACCTTTCCAGATTGGCGAACTCCTCGCGCGCTATGGTCAGTTTAGCTGCATCCAAGCACCGAGCTTTTGCAAAAACGGGGGGACCAGTGGAAGTGATAAAGTGCTCCACCCCGTGTTTAGCAACAGCTGCTGAAAACGTGGGAACCGTGAGTGCTGGAAACTGAGTGAGGAGTGTGTGAAACTTACCGCCTGCTGTGGCGACGTTGGCTTGTGCTGTGGGCGGGGACACTCGAGCTGCACAAGGGATAGAGTAGAACGAGAGTGCATTAACCAAGCGTCTATTGGGAAGATCAACCAACAACCCATGTGAGCACAGAAAATCAGCACCTAACATGTTGAAACTCACCGCCGCTATGATAAAAGTCCACTCATATGTGCAGCCGTGCAGGGACAGGAGTCCTTTCACCGAAGGTCTTAATGCTCGAGCCATTCGCCGCTGATGCTCCGTGACTCCCGGGTCTTGCCAGCCAGTCAGCGTAAGTTGGCATGATGAAACTCACTTGGGAGCCTGTGTCCACGAGGAAGTGCCTCCCGGAACGCGCATCCGTCAGGTAGAGCAGCTTGTTCTGTTCACTGAGGGCCGCAGCTGCTACCGACTACCGGTCCTGGAGTTTCCCGAGCTCTTGAACTGACATGGCGGTATACACTTGCGTACCCTCTCTGCAAAACGACGATGGTAAAAACAGAGGTCGTCTCCTCCACGATGTTGGGGCTTCGCTGCCGCCTTTGTTGGTGTGTCTGCCTCCGTCGCTTCTGGCCCTTTGCCGTACCTGGTCATCGCGCCGAGGTCTGCCGCTGCTGCGGTGGCTGTGTGCCGTCTGCTGGCGTTGAGGATCTGCTGCGCCTCCTGGGCTAGCGCACGGAAGTCCCGCTGGGTCACAAACTGAGAGCCCGCCAGGGTCGCCCTCGTCTCCGACGGTAGAGTTCTCAGGAAGATGTGAGTGAAGAGGAAATCGTTGTCGTCTGAGCCTCTCAGCTTCAGCATGTCTTCCATCAGGTCAACAGGCGTGCTTTCTCCCAAGTCGTGCAGGGCCAGGAGTCTCTCAGCTCTCTCCTGGGCTGAAGGAGTGAAATGCTGAATGAGCGCAGCTTTCAACCCACCGTATCTGTCGCCAGCGGGTGAGCGCTGCACCAGGCTCCGCACATGTCGAGCTGTGCGGCTGTCGAGCTTGGCGATGACGTGGTAGAACTTTGTGTCATCTGCTGTTATTCCCCCGAGAGCGAACTGGGCTTCGGCCAGGAGGAACCATGAGGCCGGGTTGTCCTGCCAGAATTCTGGTAGCTTGACTGAGACTGCGTTTTCCCGGCTGGTCCTTGGCGAGTCTGGTTCGGGGGAATTGTCTCTTCTCATTATACGTCTTAAGGTCACCAGTGTGGAGAGCGTGAAATGAAGAGGCTGAATTTATTTCTCAATTCAGGTTTATTAACCATCACGTGTCTCCAACATCCTCTCAAACAGAAAAGAGAAAGAACTTCCCACATCTCCCCTTTTTATACCCGGGACATCAAAGTACAGAATCACATTGTCATTCAATCCCCAGAGACAATACATCACCCCCCAGGTCTTCCCTTCTCCACCTAAAACCCTAGTGGTCAGGAAGTCTTCTCAGAACCATTTCTAAAGACAGATTTCACACCTTCCTGTTATCCCCAGGAGGTCCAGACTTATTGTTCCTTCTAAGACGTGAGGTAACAGTAATATACATATGCACCCTAAGCATCTCAAATAGGTGTGCCACAGCTGGTGTGTTTTTGTTGTTTTCAGTGGTCCAGTTTATCCAGAGACACTGTTGCAGACTTACAGTTTCATGGCTGTTACCTGAGTTTATTAAATGTATTTCCATGCTTTGCAAACAACAGGCTTTGTGCTGTTTTTCTGATACATTTTACTTTTTGCACGAAACATTTAAGATTATACATGGTAATAAATTCATGTTTTAATCCACATTGTACTGTTATCCCTACGTGTTATATACACGATGTATGTCAACGCAGATCAACAGCAAGCCAAACTCGTTTTTCACGAGCCAGGAAACCGAGCGTCCTGCTCCTTTATTTAGGTCTTCCAGACAGCTTACAGTTGTTTATAACTGTGGCTCGAAGCTCAATGAAAAGCCCGAATGAAAAGCCATTGCTTTCGGAGGTGTAGGAAAAGGGTTTAACACACAGGAGGAACGTTTTCAGACATTCGCCGGCAGGTTAAGCTCTCTGTTTTTTTTTTCTTTTTTCTCTCTCGATGTCCGTTTCTTCTACCCACAAATCCTAGCGGCAACTGGCTGCGCTTTCAACATAAAATGTGAGTGAATCACTACTAACAGTACAGAAATTATTTTTAACACGATAACCATTTTTTAACAGGAATCACTACAAATGAATTATGACATCTATTATAAATTTATGGACTATCTCTCAACTCTATAAAACACACACTACTGAGGGCAGAACACACATGCTGGTGTGTTTTTGATGTTCTCAGTGTAGTTTACCCAGAAGCAAATTACAGTTTGATGACTTGCATGATTTTATTTAATGCATTGCCATGCTTCCCATACTTGTTTTATGTAATGAGATGGAATGGAATGAAATGGAAAAAAAGTCAAACTGTTGTGTTCACTTTTTATTAAAGTGTTTTTCATACTTAAATGAGTTGTTTATCTTTTTTACAGCCGCTTCATATTGGTGTGAGAATACTGATTTTCTGGACATGTAAAATCAAGTGTTTGGAGAGACTTGTGAGATTCTACTTACAGTGCACATCTCCCATGTGTTGGTAAATTACTCGCTCTTATTTTGTCTCTATACTCAAAGTCAAAATGTTTCTGTAAGTTACCTGACTTGTATACAGATTAGTTTGATTTTAAAATAGTTTTTACAGGAACAATCTTATTATTTAAAAAAAACATATACAGTGTCTGCCTCTAAAGGACACTCTTTTCCATGAAGTGATTCCCTGTCAACATCATCAGACTTAATGTTATTCCAAATATTGATCCAAAACAAGATTCCAAACAATTTTAACCAAGCCAATACTTATATTGCAATACTATATGAAATGTACAATACTAACTTACTTTTACTGAAGCTGTAAAAGTGTTTTACATGGACGGGAAATGTCTCTGCCCTTCCATCTGTGGTTCTGACTAATCATCTGACTGACAGGAGTTCTCTTATCAAGGGCCTCAGCTGTCTGGACAGCCTGATGGCTTCAGCAGCATTACCACCTATTTCAAGATGATGTTCCTCCATGATCATAACACAGAGCTCATAAAGGTCTGAATCACATGGAATGCCAGTTTTCCAAAGACAAATGTCCTCTTCTAGAAAAATGTCAAGTTTGTCATAGTCCACTGGCTGGAGATCGTCTCGTGCCTGGTGCAGCTCTGGTGCAAAGTACATGAGGAAAGGCTTTCCATGATACAAGTCACGACCATTGCCACCTGGCCGGATCCGATGGCTGTCCCACATTCTCACCACAGTGTCCAGTTCTTCCTGTAAAAAAATGACACGTTGAAAGTTTCAAAAATGAAGACATTATAATATCACCATCATTCACATCACAGCTCAACAAATGCAAATTTTGTTAATAATTCAATAACAATAATTACTTGGAATGTTCTTGTTTTGCGAATTAATATTTATTCTACCTAGCCTCTGTGTGTGTGTGTGTGTGTGTGTGTGTGTGTGTGTGTGTGTAGTAACTAGTTACATGTACTCAAGTAACTTCAGAAATGTGTTCTTTTGTCAGTAGCTTTATTGGAGGAAACTCTTCACACTTACTTGAGTACATTTTTCAGAAAAACACCTGCTATGTACGGTAAAATAGCTGGGTGAAGGATGAGGCCAGATGACAGGGTGAACACAGCTTTACTGTTGGAACGTAGAATGCGGTAACACAGCAGGCACCTGGCAGAGGGCACCGGTCAAAGAGGCCACAATATGGATGCCCTCTGCCTTATACAGGGCGGTGCGATGACTTGACGTGAAGTGCACGTCACCACACCACACTTCACAATAATGTGCCATTTTCATAAATAATAACACCTACTTTTACTAAAGTGCATTTGGTCACTCTGAGTTACTTTTCACTGATTATGATTCTTTATAATGTAAAAAGTGTAATGATTACATCTTTAGGTCATTTTAGTGAATTCTGTTTCATTAAATATAATTTCACTCATCATTTTATTGCCTTCAGCTTAGCACTGAAATCATTGTTCTATTATGGCTTTGCCAATTTATGAGTACAAGTTGCAAGTATATTTTTTTTTTAAAAAGTCACAATTTTATCACAAACTGTTTCAAATTTATTAGATAAAAACAGTACATTTTTATTAAATACACACAGATTTAGGAATAAAACAACAAAGATTCACAAGTAATAAATTTACATAAAAAATGTCTGAAATTATTGAGGAAATAAACTCATCAGTTTATAAGGATAAAGTTTCAAATGCACAACAAAAATTCATACAAATTGTGAAAAGGAAAACAACTGTAGGATTAAATAAAAGTCTAATTAGTTTGAAAAATATTTCGAATTTACAAGGAAAAGGTAGTAAATCTACAGGAAAAGATACATAAATTTAAGAGACAAACCTCTCAAACTGGCAAGTGTAAAGTTGTAGTCACTTATGTAACTTTTTAAACAGGAAGCTATTTCTTACTTAGGTGATTTTTTTTTTCAGGAAGGGGGGGCAGGGGTGCTTTCACTTGTATTTGAGTAATTAATATAAGGTAAGGCTACTTTTACTTGTAATTTAATGCATTTTTTCTTACTAATCTCTGGCTCCTCTACCCACCTCTAGTCGTGTGTGTGCGTAAATGTGAGGGAGGGCAGTCACTGAGGATAAGATGAAGGAAGCAGAACTGAATGAGACCCTTGTCCACCAGATCTCCATTGAAGTCGCCCACTGACTGGAACTCCATGAACAAGTCTCTCCAGTAGTCTGCGTTCTGTCTTCCATAGATTCCCCACCAGCTTTCAATCCTTTGATTAGCAGTACTTCTTCCTTGAAGGACACAAGGCCCATGAACTAAGCCATTTTCATCCTCACGCAGAAAACGTTGGACTCTATTGACGTGCACAGTCTCGGTGCCAAGATCTGATCTGATTATTTTTGGGCAGCCTCCCAGCTCACTAACAGCACCAATGAAATAGGCTGCAATAACCTCAGGTTTACTGTTTGTGATGTTTGCTTGCATCCAGATGATATGGCGTGAAAAACCATCAATGCACCCATTAACTCCGATGCCAAATGGTGTGAGTTTATCATATGAGTCCATGTGCCAAATGTAATTTGGTCCCGGGACACTGTAGTGCCTTCTTGTGAGTCTCCTAGTCCTTCTCTCTTGTATACCTTCTGGGTCCAGAAATGACTGCACTGCATACACCATGTTCCTACTGACCCGCAGTCCTGCCGATCTGCATCTCAGTCATCATTCGGTATCCATGGAGACGCTCTGGGGCGGGAAGCTGGTCAGTGATGTAGTTAATGACGACATCAGGCTCACTTAGATTGCGCCGCTGATAAAGCTGAAGTCTCGCTAAGACTCTTCTTAAATGACGCACACTGATGTATATATTGTCTGTAACAGCAAGGCGTAGTGCTATTTCATCTTGCGTCAGACCTTGATTGAATAAATTTGTGATGCATTGATCCATATTGTAACGTCGGGGCTGTGTTAAGGGGGCGGGGATTTTCCCGGCATGCTTTGCCAGAAGAGGACGTTATATTCATGTGTGTTAAAATGTTATTACTGTGTCATTATGTTGCTGTGTCAGACACAGCAGTGTTGTAGGTAGAATCAGAACAAGACTGATCATGTGTTGTGCAACCCTTATTGAAACAGAGGTCTGTGAGAATGACCTCCCCTCCTGTCTGTGTTGAAGGGTGTGTTTCAATAAAGTCTGTTTCGTCGCAACCATCTTCTCCTTTTCTTGTGTGAACCCCTAATATGTCACACTGGTGTCAGGAGTGGCATCATGGAGCAAACAGAAGCCAGGATCAGAACGGAGATCCAGCAGCTGGAGCAACTCATTGCTCAGCTGGCAATGGACAACAGAGCTGAGACACCGACCCCCGGAGTTGCTTGCCGGGATGAACGGAGCAGCGGACCCGACGGGACCAGCGTACCCCGCCTTCTGCCTTTTTCAAGGCAGAGCAGGCTGAGCAGAGCAAACCAGCCCCGCTCCCCACCCTTTTCAGGGCAGGACAGGCCGGCAATTCCACTGCGACCAGGAGTGGCGATCGACCAAGATGCGACCGTCCCACCCATCCGGCAGGGGGCCAAGGTTCCCTGCTTTAACGGTGAAATCCTGCTGGATGACTACCTGGTCCAGGTTGAACTGGCTGCTGCGCTGAACGGCTGGCCACCCAGAGAGACCGCCGTGCAAGTTGCGCTGGCCCTGGAGGGAAGGGCTCTCCGCACGCTGTCCGATCTCCGGCCCGAGGAACGCTGCAGCTGGCCAGCGATACAAGGAGCGTTCTGGAGGCAGTTTGGGAGAGCGGCCAACACTGAGCACACAGAGGAACAGCTGGCCAACCGCCGGCGAGGCAGCTGGGAGAGCCTGGGAGTCTATGCAGCGGACATATGGCTGCTGACACGACGCAGCTACCCGGATTTCGAGCCAGAAGTAGTGGAGAAGCTCGCCCTCCAGAACTTCATCTGGGATCTCTGCCCGGCCCAGCTCCAGAGCCACATCCGGATTAACGCCACGAGCAGCTGGGAGACGGCTGTGGCAGAAGCAGAGCGGGTGGAACCGCTAATGGATTGTACAGCTGATGCATCGGCATCAAGACAGAGAGCCTTCCAGGCCACGGCTGAGAGCGAGGAGGAGGAGGAGGAGCTGCGGCAGACCACAGCGGCGCGCCCACAGAGAAGACAGCCATGGCGGCGCGAGGAAGGGTGCTTCCGCTGTGGGGAGCCAGGACACATCGCGCGGTACTGCCCTGCACCCACCCCATGACAAACGGATGAGCTGTCACCGCATGTGGGCCAAATTGGACATTCGCCAGGGATGTACCTACAGTGCAGCCTGGACAACACGCCAATCCGGGCCTTGATCGACACCGGTTCTACCATCTCCTTGGTCTGACCCGGTGTGCTGCCAGCCACGGACGAGACGGCACCACAGGGGTGGGAACCCACCGGGCGCTGCGTCACCACAGCTACCGGTGAGCGCACCAGATTGGGAGGGCGAAGAGTTCTTGTGGTGGGGGTGGCCGGCCAGAACACAAACCACCTGCTCTGGCTGGCTGACATCCAAGACCCCTGCATTATTGGACTCGATCTGCTCTCAGCGTGGAGCACAAAGATCGACACCACCAGATCGTCCATCCTGCTGGGAACTTGGACTCTCATGCTCTGCAGCGGGACCGAGAGGAGGAACCCGGAGGCCTGCGTGATCGAGGGACTGCCAGGACAGCCTGAACTGGGCGGACAACCGCAAGAACTGAACACAACGGCGCCACCAGCATGAGCAGAGGGAGCACAATCACAGATAGAGACAGCAAGGGGGAGGGTCACAGCGGAGCGGGTCAATGTGTCAGCAGAAACGCAGCAGGCGGTCGAGGAATTGTTCCAGCAGAGCTGCAGCGGGCTGGAATCGGGACAGACACGCCAGCTGTGGGAGCTGTTTGACTGTCGTCACTGCCAGCGGGCAGAGGATCGAGACCAGGCCGTCTCATGGGCTGCTGCTCTCTGGACCGCTGTGAGCAAGTATAACACAGTGGCACACAGTTCCCCTCGGATAATCAGGCAGCTCCCCCCAGCGATGACGTCACAGAGGCCCTCGGTGCGCAACAGCTGCAGAGCGAGCAGGACAGAGATCCGGTCATTTTCCGGGTTCGGCAGTGGCTGGATGTGGGCCAGTGGACCATCTGGGAGGCCCTGGCAGCTGCGGGGAGCTGGCAGAAGCGGGCATATGACTCCTGCTGCCAGGGGAGGGACTTTGCACCAGGAGATCGAGTCTGGGTTTTCTGTCCAGAGCGGAAAAGGGGACGGTCACCAAAACTGGCGAGCCATTGGTCGGGACCGTGTGTGGCCCTACAGAGACTGTCGGATGTTGTGTACAGGGTGAGGTTAAAGAAAAGGGACTGGGTTGTGGTACTCCACCGTGTCCGTCTCGCCCCATACCAGCCATCTGCCCCGCGGGTGGTCGAGCTGGAGCCTTGACCCCGACCAGATACTCCGACCGAAGCACGGATGAACACTAGCGGGCCTGTACGTGCTGGTCGTCGACAATGGAGGCCGCCCTGACACCTGGGCGGATTAGTGTTGGACTTGTGAGCCGGACTTTTATTATTCTGGGGACAGAAACCAGTCCAGGGGGGGACAGTGTAATGTCAGGGCTGTGTTAAGGGGGTGGGGATTTTCCCGGCATACTTTGCCAGCAGAGGACGTTATATTCATGTGTGGTAAAATGTTATTACTGTGTCATTATATTGCTGTGTCATTATAATGACACAGCAGTATTGTAGGTAGGATCAGAACAAGACTGATCCTGTGTTGTGCAACCCTTATTGAAACGGAGGTCTGTGAGAATGACCTCCCCTCCTGTCTGTGTTGAAGGGTGTGTTAAGTCTGTTTCGTCGCAACCATCTTCTCCTTTTCTTGTGTGAACCCCTAATATGTCACAATATTCCTGCTCATCTCACACTGTAACAGCTACTCTGAACTGACTCGCCCTGTTAATGAACAGCCCACAAGCGTGTTCTATTGTTTTCTCGAGATCTCGGGAAAACAATGAAAATAAAGAGTATTGGGACGTAGTGGGGGTTCACACAAGAAAGGAGAGATGACTGTGACGAAACAGGCTTTATTTAAAACACACCTCCTCAACACAGACAGGAGGGGAGGTCATTCACACAGACCTCCGTCTCACTAAGGGTGACACAAACGCATGATCAGTCACTGCTCTGACTCTTCTTATAACGCAGTTATAATGACACTGCAATAACACTTTAGAGCACACGAATGATAACACCCTTTGAATCCTCCTCTGCCAAAGCCGGGAGAATCCCCGCCCCCTTAACACAGCCCCGATGTTACACTGCCCCCCCGGACTGGTTTCTGTCCCCAGAATAATAAAAGTCCAGTTCAAAAGTCCAACACGAATCCGTCCAGGTGTCGGGGCGGCCTCCGTTGTCGACAGCCAGCACGCACAGGCTTGCTAGTGTTCATCTGTGCCTCGCTCTGAGTATCTGGTCTGGGTGAAGGCTCCGGCTCGACCACCCGCGGGGCGGATGGCTGGTATGGGGTGAGACGGTCATGGTGGAGTACAACGACCCGGTCCCTTTTCTGCAGCCTCACCCTGTACACCACATCCGACAGTCTCAATAGGACCACGCACAGTCCCGACCAGTGGCTCGCCAGTTTTGGTGACAGTCCCCTTTGTCGCTCCAGGCAGAAAACCCAGACTCGATCTCCGGGTGCAAAGTCCCTCCCCTGGCAGCAGGAGTCATATGCCCGCTTCTGCCAGCTCCCCGCCGCTGCCAGGGCCTCCTGAGCCAGTCCGTGCACCGTGTGGAGACGTTCCTTCAAGCAAAACAAATAATCCAACCCCGGTCTGCCCTCCACCTCCGGCTCCGGGGGGGGGGGGGGGGGGGGGAATGCCAAATCCACCGGTGTGCACAGCTCGTGTCCAAACATCAGCACTGCAGGAGTGCACCGGGTGGATTCCTGTGCTGCCGTCCGGTACGCCCACAGAACAAAGGGGAGATGCAGGTCCCAGTCTCGCTGTCGCTGGTCCACTAGGACAGCGAGCTGGGTGGAGAGGGTCCGGTTGAACCGTTCGACCAGGCCATCGCTCTGTGGATACAGCGGGGTGGTCCGGGTCTTCCGGATGCCCAGCCGCTTGCAGACCTCCCCGAAGACCTCTGCCTCAAAGTTCTGACCCTGATCGCTGTGCAGCTCCTCCGGTGCGCCAAACCGACAGAACAGCTCGTCCACCAGTTTTGATGCTGTGATGTCGGCGCTCTGATCAGGCACCGCGTACACCTCTGGCCATTTGGTGAAATAATCCATTGCAACCAGCACGTAGTGGTTGCCCCGGTCCGTGGAAAGGCAGGAAAGGGCCCAGAATGTCCACCCCTACCCGCTCCATCAGTGCTCCCACCCAGTACTGCTGCAAGGGAGCGTGGGATCGCCGAGTCAGCCCCTTCTGAGCCGTGCAGGTGTCGCAGCGATGGACGTGGAGCTCTACATCCTGATGACATCCGGGCCAGTAGAACCGGGCTCGAAGACGCTGCAGAGTCTTTGTCACCCCGAAGTGGCCCACTCCTACCACCCTGTGGACCAGCCGGAGTACGTTGGGCCGGAACCGCCAGGGAACCAGCAGCTGTCAGACGTGACGCTGCCCAGCTGGAGTCTGCCACTGCCGATACACAACACCCTCGTGACAGCGGAGATTGGCCCACTGGGAGTGTAGGGCCTTGGTCTCTGGGTCCAGCGCAGATACAGCCTCCCAGGCGGGCCACTGGCCCGCGTCCAGCCACTGCCAAACCCGGGAAATGACCGGATCTCTGTCCTGCTCGCTCTGCAGCTGCTGCACACCGAGGGCCTCTGTGACGTCATCGCTGGGGAGCGCTGCCTGATTATCCGAGGAGGAGCTGTGCGCTGCTGTGTTATTCCTGCTCACAGCAGTCTGGAGAGCAGCAGCCCGTGGGATGGCTTGATCTCGATCCTCTGCCCGCTGGCAGTGATGACAGTCCTCTGCCGCGCAGGGACACCGAGACAGCGTGTCAGCGTTGGCATGGAGGCGGCCTGCCCGATGCACAATCTGAAAATCATAATCCTGCATTGCCTCCAGCCATCTCGCAAACTGTCCATCCGGCTCTTTAAAGTTCAGTAGCCAGGTCAGGGAAGCGTGATCCGTCCTGAGCTGGAACCTCCCCCCGTACACATACGGGCGAAAATGGTGAAGCCCCTGGATGACAGCCAACAGCTCTCTGCGAGTAACACAATAATTCCTTTAGGCTCTGCTGAGAGTGCGGCTGAAAAAAGAAACTGCCTGCTCTCCGTGTTCTCCCTCCTGGGATAACACCGCCCCAATGCCCTGGTTGCTGGCGTCCGTGTCCACGACGAAAGGGCGGTTCGGGTCGGGATACTGCAGGATGGGGGATCCGATGAACACTGAGCGAAGCTGGGAAAAAGCAGCAGCACCGTTCTCACTCCACTGAAATGCATGTTCTTTCTGTATCAGCTGATGCAGCAGGCTGGCGATGGTGGCGAAGCCTTTCACAAATCTCCTATAATAGAAGGCCAGTGCAAGAAAACTCCGTAGCTCTCCCACATCCCGCAGCACTGGCCAGTTTCTCACCGCTGCCACTTTCTCTGGATCGGTGGCGACTCCTGCTGCGCTGATGAAGTGGCCCAGGAAGGTGGTCTCCCGCCGAAATAGGTGGCATTTCCGTGGGTATAGCCGCACCCCAGCCTGTTGGATGGTGTCCAATACTTCCAGGAGGTTGGACAGGGTGCTGTCAAAATCAGCTGCGTGAACCAGCAGGTCATCCAGATAAACAATGCAGCGGCTCCGGGGTACGTGAGCCAACACTCGCTCCATCAGATGTTCAAAAGTGCCCGGGGCGTTGCAAAGTCCAAACGGCATCACTTTGAACTGATACAGTCCCTGCCCGACGGAGAAGGCTGTTTTCTGGTGGGCCTCAGGTGACAGCTCTACCTGCCAATAGCCGCTGCGGAGGTCCAGCGAGCTGAACCAGCTGGAGCCGGCGATGTGGTCCAGCGCGTCATCGATGCAGGGCAGGGGGTAGGAATCCTTGCCGGTGACGTCATTCAGGCATCGGTAATCCACACAGAATCGCCACGAACCGTCCTTCTTCCTAACCAGCACCACCGGCGACGCCCAGGGGCTGCTGGAGGGCTCAATAATGTCCGCCTCCAGCATTTCTCATACTTTTTGTTCTGCTGCTGCCCACCTTGAAAAAGGCTGACGGCGTGGGCGGAGCCGGATCGGCCTGGTCTCACCAGTGCTGATCCTGTGCTGCACCAAGCTGGTATGGGTGCATTCCTCATCCTTCGCAGCGAAGACGTCCATGTAGCAGTCCAATAGCTCCTGCAGCTGGCATCTCTGTCCCGATTCCAGTCCGCTGCAGCTCTGCTGGAACAATTCCTCGACCGCCTGCTGCGTCTCTGCTGACACACTGACCCGCTCCGCTGTGGCCGTCCCCCTTGCTGTCTTTATCGGTGATTGTGCTCCCCCTGCTTGTGCTGGTGGCGCTGTTGGATTCAGTTCTTGTGGTGACCCACCTGGTTCGGCCTGCCCTGGTGGTCCCTTGATCACACAGGCCTCCGGGGTCCTCCTCTGGGCCCTGCTGCAGAGCGTGATGGTCCGAGTTCCCAGCAGGAGGGACGATCTGGCGGTGTCAATTTTTGCGCTCCACGCCGCGAGCAGATCGAGTCCAATAATGCAGGGGTCTTGAACGTCAGCCAGCCAGAACGGGTGGTTTGTGTTCTGGCCGGCCACCCCCACCACAAGAACTCTTAGCCCTCCCAGTCTGGCACGCTCACCGGTAGCTGTGGTGATGCAGCACCCGGTGGGTTCCCACCCCTGCAGTTCTGTCTCGTCCGTGGCTGGCAGCACACCGGGTCGGACCAAGGAGATGGTAGAACCGGTGTCGATCAGGGCCTGGATCGGCATGTTGTCCAGGCTGCACTGTAGGTACATCCCTGGCAAGTGTCCAATTCGGCCTACACGTGGTGACAGTTCATCAGGGAAAATGTCTGTGGGAGGCAGCAGGTCCCCGTCCATGCCACCTTGTTCTAGCTTAACGTTGGCGAGGGGCTGGTTTGTTGTTGGGGTGGGTGCCAGGCAGTATCGCACGATGTGTCCTGGCTCCTTGCAGCGGACGCACCCTTCCCTGCGCCGCGGCCGCCATCTTCTTCGTGGGTGCGCCGCTGTGGTCTGCCGCAGCTCCTCCTCCTCGCTCTCAGCCTTGGCCTGGAAGGCTCTCTGTCTGGTTCCACCCACTCCGCTTCTGCCACAGCCGTCTCCCAGCTGCTCGTGGTGTTAATCCGGATGTGGCTCTGGAGCTGGGCCGGGCGGAGACCCCAGATGAAGTTCTGGAGGGCGAGCTTCACCACTACTTCTGGCTCGAAATCCGGGTAGCTGCGTCATGTCAGCAGCCGTATGTCCGCTGCGTAGGATCCCAGGCTCTCCCGGCTGCCTCACCGGCAGTTGGCCAGTTTTTCCTTGGCGTGCTCAGTGTTGGCCGCTCTCCCAAACCGCCTCCAGAACGCTCCTTGTAGCCCTGGCCAGCTGCAGCGTTCCTCGGGCCGGAGATCGGACAGCGTGCGGACAGCCCTTCCCTCCAGGGCCAGCGCAACCTGCACGGTGGTCTCTCCGGGTGGCCAGCCGTTCAACGCAGCAGCCAGCTCGACCTGGACCAGGTAGTCGTCCAGCAGGGTTTCACCATTAAAGCAGGGAACCTTGGCACGCTGCCGGATGGGTGGGACGGTCGCCTCTCGGTCGATCGCCGCCCCCGGTCGTGGTGGAATTGCCAGCCCGTCCTGCCCTGAAAAGGGAGGAGAGCGGGACTGATCTGCTCTGCTCAGCCCGCCCTGCCTTAAGAAAGGCAGAAGGCGGGGTACGCTGGTCCCGTCGGGTCCGCTGCTCCATTCATCCCGGCGAGCAGCTCCGGGGGTTGGTGTCTCAGCTCTGTCGTCCATTCCCAGCTGCGCGATGAATCGCTCCAGCTGCTGAATCTCTGCTCTGATCCTGGCTTCCATCTGCTCCATATCCCACTTCTGACACCAGTGTGACGTAGTGGGGGTTCACACAAGAAAGGAGAGATGACTGTGACGAAACAGGCTTTATTTAAACACGCTCCCTCAACACAGACAGGAGGGGAGGTCATTCACACAGGCCTCCGTCTCACTAAGGGTGACACAAACGCATGATCAGTCACTACTCTGACTCTTCTTATAACACTGCTGTGTCATTATAACACAGTTATAATGACACAGCAATAACACTTTAGAACACACAAATGATAACACCCTTTGAATCTTCTGCCGCCAAAGCATGCTGGGAGAATCCCTGCCCCCTTAACACAACCCTGATGTTACAATATGTATGTATGACCTAAACGAGCTTCCGTACCTCTCTGCTCAGTCACTTCCTCATTTCCTCCCTTCAGAGCTGCACCTTGATAAAGGGTGGAAACGCCACATCACTGCAGACCCACGTGATTGTGAGGAAGTGAAACTCAGAGGAGAAATGGTTCAGAGGAGAAATGGTTTAATACAGTTCATACAGTAGTTGTGTTCACAGGCAACACAACTACTGTATGAACTGTATTAATAAATACTGGGATGATGATGAGGAGGAGAAAACTCACAGCTGTCCTCAGTGTAGGCAGACCTTCAGACTGAGGCCTGTCCTGGTGAAAAACACCATGTTAGCTGAGTTAGTGGAGGAGCTGAAGAAGACTGGACTCCTGGCTGCTCCTGGTGTCCACTGCTATGCTGGAGCAGAAGATGTGGCCTGTGATTGTGCCATTGTTCATGCAGTACACAAACTAGGAATTTGTCTCGGTGCAATGATGCAACATTAAACATGGAGTAGCACTAAAGATAAAAATAAAAAAACAACAAATATGCATGCAATAAAATGTAGAATATGAATGAGTAATACTAATCTATGCAATTTTTAAATATATTAACAAGCAGCAGATATTGTGGAGTTCCACATAGTGCAGTCAGTAGTGCAAAAGAAAACAGTGATAATTATCATGAGTCCGGTTGAGCTGCTGTACGTAGTGCACGAGAGTCTAATAAGTCACTTAGTGTTCAACAATCTGATGGCAGAGGGGAAGAAGCTGTTCATGTAGCGGGAGGTTTTAGTCTGAATGGACCGAAGTCTTCTGCCTGAGGGGAGGGGGGCAAACAGTGCGTGTCCAGGGTGTGAAGGGTCGGCTATGATCCGACCTGCACGCCTCCGGGTCCTGGAGATCTACAGGTCCTGGAGGGATGGGAGCTTGCAGCCGATCACCTTCTCAGCAGCACGCACAATGCGCTGCAGTCTTAGTCTGTCCCTGGCGGTGGCTACTGCATACCACACGGTGATGGAGGTGGTGAGGATGGACTCGATGATGGCCGTGTAGAACTGCACCAACATCTTGGTGGGTAGCTTGAGCTTCCTCAGCTGCCTCAGGAAGAACATCCTCTGCTGGGCCTTTTTGATGAGGGAGCTGATGGTCGGCTCCCACTTGAGGTCCCGGGTGATGGTGGTGCCCAGGAAGCGGAAGGAATCCGCAGGGGTGATGGGAGAGTCTGTGAGGGTAAGGGGGGGCAGAGGGGCTGTGACTTTTCTGAAGTCCACGATCATCTCCACTGTCTTCAGAGCGTTCAGCTGTAGGTTGCTGTGGCTGCACCAGGACGCTAGCTGGGCCACCTCTCTCCTGTAGACGGACTCATCGCCGTTGGAGATGAGCCCAATGAGGGTGGTGTTGTCCGCAAACTTGATCAGCTTGACAGACTGGTGGCTGGAGGTGCAGGAGTTGGTGTACAGGGAGAAGAGCAGGGGGGAAAGTACACAGCCCTGGGGTGATCCGGTGCTGATGCTAACAGAGTCTGAGACAGTCTTTCCCAGCCGCACATGCTGCCTCCGGTCCGTCAGGAAGTCAGTGATCCACCTGCAGAGGGAGTCAGGCACGTTGAGCAGGGACAGCTTGTCCTGGAGCAGAGCGGGGCGGATGGTATTGAAGTCCAGGACATCAAGTCCTGTTTGGTCTGTCAGGTTTCTTACTGTGAGAAACACCTTCAGCCTCACTATGACGTTGCTCCGTTAAAGAAACACAAGCTGGTGGAGCCCTCCAAGAACCTCCAGGAGAACATCTGCTCTCATCATGATGAGATGATGAAGATCTTGTGTTGTTCTGATCAGCAGATTATCTGTTATCTCTGCTCCATGGACCATCTCAAAGGCCACGACACGGTGTCAGCTGTAGCAGAAAGGACTGAGAGACAGAGAGAGGTGGAGAGGAGTCGACGAAACATCCATCAGAGGATCCAGGACAGAGAGGAAGATGTGAAGCTGCTTCAGCAGCCGGTGGAGGCCATCAATCGGTCTGCTGATAAAACGGTGGAGGACAGCAAGAAGATGTTCACTGAGCTGATCCATCTAATCCAGAAAAGAAGCTCTGATGTGAAGCAGCAGGTCAGATCCCAGCAGGAAACAGAGGTGAGTCGAGTCAAAGATCTTCAGGAGAAGGTGGAGCAGGAGATCTCTGAGCTGAAGAGGAGAGACACCGAGCTGGAGCAGCTCTCACGCACACAAGATGACACCCAGTTTCTGCACAGCTACCCCTCCCTGTCAGCAGTCTGTGAGTCCACACACTCACCCAGCATCCATGTTCTTCCTCAGAGATACTTTGAGGGCGTGACAGCAGCTGTGTCGGAGCTCAGAGACAAACTACAGGAACTTCTGACAGACATGTGGACAAACATCTCAGTGATCGTCAATGTAGTGGATGATCTACAGCCACAACCAGAGCTGAAGACCAGAGCAGAATTCTTAAAATATTCACAGGAAATCACTCTGGATCCAAACACAGTAAACAAGGATCTGTTATTGTCAGAGGAGAACAGAAAAGTAACATTAACATTTCAACAACAGTCTTATCCTCCTCATCCAGAAAGATTCACTGATTTCTCTCAGGTCCTGAGCAAAGAGAGTCTGAGTGGACGCTGTTACTGGGAGGTGGAGTGGAGCGGGGACAGACTTGATGTAGCAGTCACATATAAGAACATCAGCAGAAGAGGGAATGAAAGTCTATTTGGTTGTAATGACAAATCTTGGGCATTAGAGTTAAACAAAACAGTTTTACATTTATACACAACAGACTCAAAACTCCCGTCTCAGATCCTCGGTCCTCCAGGATAGGAGTGTTCCTGGACCACAGCGCAGGTCTTCTCTCCTTCTACAGCGTCTCTGAAACCATGACTCTCCTCCACAGAGTCCAGACCACCTTCACTCAGCCCCTCTATGCTGGACTTTGGGTTTGGGTTTGTGGAGCCACTGCTGAGTTAGTTAAAGTCAGCTAGACTGAAGTCAGTCCAGTGGTGGTGGTGTGGAGGAACAAACCTTTGTTCACTCGTGTTGCTCATGGTGCGTTCCGATCCAAATGCTGCGCTCTCGTGTGGGTGCGAAAGATGTAGACGATTCCCAGTCTCTGGAATCCACAGCGCGGTGAGAGGGAGCAGACGGTCAATCTCCCTCAGTGTGGAGGTAAAAGATCAGGCGAGGGTCGCACCATGACGTGCGCTGAGGCTTCCCGTCCAGGTCATCTCCGGCGTGTTCACCTGGTGTTCCATTCTTTGTCAAGGGTCACCAGTGTGGAGGAACAAAATAAGTTCAGGCGAGACATGGCGAGCTGAAGGTTTAAGAGTTTTATTCCTCCATCATCATGAGACACACTGCAGTGCTGTGTGCTGTGTGTGCCCTCTCCTGAGTGCGCTTGTGAGGCATGTAAAGTCAGCTCTTTTATACAGACAAGAGAGAATGTATGGCACATTTACATATCAATATACATATCAGACAATACATATCAATCGTGTGATTAACTGGCACCAGACTTCCTCTGCTTGCTTCGGGGATGTATAACAATAGTCATTTTCTACCATTGGTCAATACACATGATTAGCATGACATTGGTTGGCACAAAGATGCATACATTCAGTCCCATCTGACTGTCTCCTGGGGTTCTTTTGGTCGTGTTGTGGGACACATATGTGGGTTTCATATGCAAAAATGTATATCACCTTATGCTTCATATGTATATCACTGTATGCTTACTGTATGCTTCACGTCTCAGATGAACAAAGGACTGAGCCTCTTCGGAGATAATAGGAGGATCTGAAATGTGGTTTTTGGTATGCAAAGAGATAGCCGTGGGGGATTTCCTGGCTGCCAGTGACTTTGGGTGGAGGTGATAAGATCTGTAAGGGATAAGATAAGATAAGATAAGATAAGCCTTTATTAGTCCCACAATGGGGAAATTCCAGGATTGCAACAGCACAGGGACAGCAACACTCAGAGCAACAATCAGAAGGCAAGAAAAAACAACATCTAGCAAACATATGTCCATATTACTATAAATGTATAGTATATATAGACACACAGTGCAGAGCATTATGGCTGGTGGATGTGCAGCAGAAAGTCTAAGCTCTCTCTCCGCGGATGCAGCGGGCCAGCTGGAAGTCTTTGGGCATGATGGTGACCCCCTTAGCGAAGAAGAGACCACCAGGTGGGTCTCGCTGGTCTCCTGCAGAGCCATGACGGCGAAACTCAGGAAACGCAGGACAGTCTTGAAGTCCTGAGCGATCTCCCTCACCAGGCGCTGGACGGGCAGCTTACGGATGAGCAGCTCCGTGGATTTCTGGTAGCGACGGATCTCTCTCAGAGCCACGGACCTGTGACGGCGAGGCCTCTTCACTCTGCCGGTGGCCAGAGCGCCTCTCCGAGCAGCCCTGGTGGCTAGCTGTCTCCTGGGGGGCTTCTTCCTCCAGTAGATTTTACGGGCGGTCTGCTTGGTTCTTGCCATCGCTCTTTATTATTCTGTCTTATATTTCTTTCACGCCGCCTAAACTCCAGCCCGGCACCCGCTTCGTTTTCGCTACAGCTCCCGGTATGTCGAGTTTCCCATTAGCACCGGGCGGCGGCCAAGTGCTAGCTAGCACTAGCTCCTCCCCGCTGTAACGTCTCCCGCTGCAAACCGTGGCTCCGTCCGCCAACCCGGGAGACCCCCGGGGCGATCCGTGCGTCCGTGATATATATACAGAGTGAAAGGTGTAGAAAGAAGAAGGAAGATAAAAAAAAGGCTGTTGCAACAGGCAGCCGACTCGTGTGGCGCCGCCGGTCCGGCAGAGCCGGAACCGGAAAAAATGCATTGTTGGATGCATTGTTACCTGGGATTAATTGCAATGTGACTGGAGCTTTGAAGCTCCTGGGGTATAAAAAGGGATGACGGTCTGGGTTTCTTCCTCTTTCTGTATTGCTGATGTTGGAGAATGTGAATAAACCTGACTCGTGAGATAAACCCTGCCTCGTCCTTTCACATTTCCACACTGGTGACCCTAAGACGATGAGTAAAAGAAATTCCCTCGAACCAGCCGGGTCAGGAGCTCCCAGCCAGGCGTATGCCGCTACCGTCCAGCTACCGGACTTTTGGCGAGACAACCCGTGCTCCTGGTTCCTCTTGGTCGAAGCACAGCACAACATACACAACGGTAGATGAGATGAAATTCTACCATGTAATTGCCAAGCTTGACAATCACACGGCTCGGCATGCGCAGAGCCTTTTGGAGAAGCCACCGGCCGACGACAAATACGACGTGTTGAAGGCTGCGCTCATCCAGCGCTTCACTCTCTCAGTCCAGGAGAGAGCGGAGAGACTCCTGGCTCTGAACGACTTGGGAGATGGCACGCCCATTGACCTGATGGAGGACATGCTGAAGTTGAGGGGCTCAGACGGCGACGACTTCCTCTTCACCCACATTTTCCTGAGAACCCAACCATCGGCCACGAGAGCGACCCTGGCTGGTTCGCCGTTGTTGGCCCAGCGGGACTTCCGCGTGCTGGCCCAGGAGGCGCACCGAATTCTCAACGCCAGCAAACAGTGCGCGGCCACCACAGCAGCGACAGAGTGCGGCGCGGCGGCCGGAGACGGCGAGGGGCCAGAGATGGCGGTAGCAGACCCACCGATGACGGCGGCGGAGGGGGCCAAGGATCGCGGAGGAGACACCCTCTGTTTCTACCATCGCCGCTTTGCAGAGAAGGCACGCAAATGTATACCACCGTGCCATTTCAAGCGCTCGGGAAACGCCAAGACTGGGGGTCGGTAGCAGATGCGGCCCTCGGGGAGGAGAACAAGCTGCTCTACTTGAAGCATGCGCGCTCGGGGAGGCATTTCCTCGTGGACACAGGCTCCCAGTTGAGTTTCATCACACCTTCCTTCGCTGACTGGCTGGCGCCTTCCAGTGGTCCAGGGGTGTCAGCAGCGAACGGCTCGGCGATTAAGACCTTTGGTGAGAGGACTCTGCTTCTGTCCCTACACGGCCGTACTTTTGAGTGGACTTTTGTCATAGCTGCAGTGAATTTCAATATGTTAGGGGCTGATTTTCTGTGCTCACATGGGTTGTTGGTTGATCTTGCTAACAGGTGCCTGGTTAATGCACTCTCTTTTTATTCTATTCCCTGTACAGCTCGAGTGGCCCTGCCAATAGCACAAGCCAATGTCACAGCTGCAAGTGGTAAGTTCCACACACTGCTCACTCAGTTCCCAGCACTCACGGTCCCAACATTTTCGGCGGCCGTGGCTAAACACGGGGTGGAACATTTTATTACTACCACCAGACCGCCCGTTTTTGCAAAAGCCCGGCGCTTGGATTCAGCTAAACTGACCATAGCGCGCGAGGAGTTCGCCAACCTGGAAAAGTTGGGCATCATCAAGCGTTCGAAAAGCCCATGGGCTTCACCGCTTCACATGGTCCCGAAAGCTGATGGCTCATGGCGACCTTGCGGAGATTTCCGCAGGTTGAACAACACTACAGCGCACGACCGCTACCCAATCCCGCATATCCAAGATTTTTCAGTTCATTTGGCGGGGGCGCGCGTTTTTTCTAAGATAGACTTGGGACGCAGTTACCACCAGGTCCCAGTGCGCGCTGAGGACATACCCAAAACAGCGGTAATAACTCCATTCGGTCTATTCGAGTTTTTGCACATGCCGTTTGGGCTTAAAGGAGCGGCGCAGACGTTCCAACGCATGATGGACGTGGTGTTGCGCGATCTCCCCTTCATGTTCGTCTACCTGGACGATATTTTGGTAGCCAGCGCGTCCGAAGACGAACACGAAAATCACCTCACGGCAGTTTTCCGGAGGTTGGGAGAGCACGGGTTAATAATCAACCCAGCGAAGTGTCAGTTCGGGGTGACGCAGATTGATTTTTTGGGGCATCGCGTCTCTCCAGAAGGAGCGGTTCCTCTGCCTGACAAAGTGCGCGGGGTAACAAATTTTCCCCAGCCACAAACGGTCAGAGCGTTACAGGAGTTTTTGGGAATGGTGAATTTTTATAACCGTTTCCTCCCCCACGCAGCACAGCTCATGCAACCATTACATGCCGCACTAAAAAAACAAAAACCCGCAAATAAAATCGAATGGTCTCCGGAGCGAGAGCGAGCATTCTCGGAGGTCAAAACAGCCCTGGCAAACGCTGCGTTGTTAGCACATCCAGACCCAACGGCCCGCATAGCGCTCACTACTGACGCATCAGATGTGGCCATAGGGGCGGTCGTGGAGCAGCATGTGGCCGGGGCTTGGCAACCGCTCGCCTTTTTCAGCAGGACCTTGCGCGATAGTGAAAGAAAATACAGCACATTCGACAGGGAGTTGTTAGCTCTCCACTTGGCCATCCGCCACTTCCAGTTCTGGCTGGAGGGACGCCGTTTCACTGCATTCGTTGATCACAAGCCGCTGATTTTCGCGATGGCCAAGGTTTCAGAACCATGGTCAGGCCGGCAGCAGAGACAGCTGGCTGCGATCTCAGAGTTTACTACCGATATCCAGCATGTGGCGGGTAAACTTAATGTAGTGGCAGACTGCCTCTCGCGCGCCGTGGCGGCTCCAGTCTGCGTAGGGATAGAGTAGGTGTAGGGGTAGATTATGCAGCCATGGCCGCGGATCAGGTTAGCGATGCGGACGTGCGTGCACTCCATTCTGGACCAACAGGGTTAAGGCTGGAGAACAGGGTGCTGCAAGACGGTATGCCCCCCCTAATCTGCGATGTCTCCACTGGGCGACCGCGTCCGGTGGTACCCGCTGCGTGGCGCCGCCGTGATTTTGACTCGATTCATTCTCTGGCGCACCCGGGAGTGTGCGCGTCGGTCAAAATGGTGGGAGAGAAATTTGTATGGCCGAGCCTGTGCAAACAAGTTAGGGAGTGGGCAGCAGCCTGCATGGCTTGTCAACGAGCCAAGGTACACAGGCACACGAGAGCTCCTTTGGAGCCGTTTCACATCCCGGCTAAGAGGTTTGATCATGTTCACGTGGACCTCCTAGGCACACTTCCGCCGTCACAGGGGTGCACACACCTTCTGACAATGGTAGACCGCACCACGCGCTGGCCGGAAGTGGTCCCACCGGCATCAACCACAGCCGAAGAGGTGGCGCGCGCGTTTTTAACAGTATGGGTAGCGCAATTTGGAGTCCCGTCGGATGTTACGTCTGACAGAGGTCCTCAATTTGTTTCAGAACTTTGGTCAACAATGGCCCGCAGCCTGGGGGTAACGATCCACCGCACAACCGCGTACAATCCGCAGGCTAACGGGTTATGCAAACGTTTTCACAGGTCATTGAAAGCGGCTCTCAGAGCGTCACAGATGCAAATTGGGTGGACAGGCTACTGTGGGTTTTATTGGGGTTGCGTTCTGCACCTAAAGAGGATTTAGAAGCCTCCTCGGCGGAGCTAGTTTTTGCGCAGCCACTTCGGCTGCCCGGGGAGTTTCTCCCAGATAATCCTGTGCCAGAATGTTCCCCGGCTCAGCGGTTGCAGTGTGGCATGGAATCGGTCGCGCTGCCTGGCCCCGTTCACCACAGTTTTCCGCGCGTTTTTATACCTAAGGCTTTAAAAAACGCAGAGTTTGTTTTTGTCAGACACGATGCCCATCGCCCGCCGCTACGACCACCTTATGATGGGCCATTTAGAGTGCTGGAAACAGGGGATAAGCATTTTTTGCTAGATTTGGGGGGCAGGAAGGAGAAGATTGGCATTGACAGGCTCAAACCCTCCTTTGTGGTGGCGGGCGACGATGTGCTGTTGGCCAGGGCTCCTCGGCGCGGCAGACCCCCTAGAGAACATCCCCCAGAACACCCACAGGGATTGACTAACAATTCTCACCCTCAGGCAGCAGCCCCCCAGCAGGATGGCGCCACGGAAGTGTTGAAGCCGGCTTACAGCAGATACGGGAGGAGACTGAGGCCCAAGCAACACGTGGGCTGATGTGTCATGATTTTATCATGACAGGCTGACTGTTATTCCGTTGTTACATCTTAGACGTTTGGGGGGTGTCATGTGGGACACATATGTGGGTTTCATATGCACAAATGTATATCACCTTATGCTTACTGTATGCTTCACGTCTCAGATGAACAAAGGACTGAGCCTCCTCGGAGATAATAGGAGGATGTGAAATGTGGTCTTTGGCATGCAAAGAGATGGCCGTGGGGGATTTCCTGGCTGCCAGTGACTTTGGGTGGAGGTGATAAGATCTGAAAGGGATGCATTGTTACTTGGGATTAAATGCAATGTGACTGGAGCTTTGAAGCTCCTGGGGTATAAAAAGGGATGACGGTCTGGGTTTCTTCCTCTTTCTGTATTGCTGATGTTGGAGAATGTGAATAAACCTGACTCCTGAGATAAACTCTGCCTCGTCCTTTCACATTTCCACAGTGTGTCAATTGTTCTCTTCTTCCTCCAAGCTCCCTGCTGGGTGTGAGGAAAGCTCCAGAAGAAAATCCCAGAGGAATGTCTCCCTGCTGTGTTTAGTGTCACCACGGTGGGTTTAAATCTCTGTTTTTTATTTTTATTTTCTCTCCATCGTTGTTGTGGCATTTCTGCAGAGATCAGCTGTCAGTCAAACACTGTGGGCGGGACCTGGACATCATCTAGTCCTTCTTTTAATCTTTTAGTTTTTTAATGTCAGACATCTCATAACTGACAGGTTTTTTTTACTTCTTGTCAACTTTTTCTCATGACGTTAAAATAACAAAGTGGCCTGTCAACATG
Source organism: Pholidichthys leucotaenia (assembly GCA_020510985.1). Taxonomy (NCBI): domain Eukaryota; kingdom Metazoa; phylum Chordata; class Actinopteri; order Cichliformes; family Pholidichthyidae; genus Pholidichthys; species Pholidichthys leucotaenia. The sequence goes on along the minus strand of CM035846.1, from coordinate 27,729,849 downwards.
GGTGTGTGGATAGTTTTGGTTTATTATTATTATCTGTGTAACTTTGTGACCTTTACATCTGTGAGCTGTTTTATCTGCAGCTCTGTCACTGTCTACTTCACCATGGAGGCCGTCACTGCTCATGAGGATTTTTACTGACTAATGTGTTTCTCCACATGAAAACGTAAACCGCTGTGTGCTCTAAATGACTGATTATGTGTGCTGTTGTGTTTGTGCACACCTTCATTTATCACACGTTTTGTTCTCCTCCCTTTGTTTAAACTGCTGCATATATAATCTGCTGTGGGCTGTAATAACTCTGTGATTATGACGGTTATGATCCACGATTTTCTTAATTTATTGGGATTCTGAACTGATCAGACTGTTGATGAAATGAAATCACTGGACAGAAGTCATGGAAGACAGCTGATGGGTTCAGTCACGAATAAACTTTTTCTTTAAGACAAACCAAATATTTTCTTCTGTCTTCATTCCACGATCTCACCAAAACTTAATACACATTAATTTAAATCAGTTTTCTGTTTGTTCACCATTAGTTTTCATCTGAGTTTCCCAGGATTTATCTGGATTTCCTTTTAATCCCATTAATATACGAGTCAACTGTGGCTCTTATACCACGGATGTAGAAGAGCTTGGAAGAACGAGGCAGTATGATATATAAACCAAAGTTTATTATCAGCTCTTCTAACAAGTCTCATCTAAGTGCAGAAGCAGCAGAAGGAAAAAGAGACCGAATACCTCCGGCTCTCTGACTTTATACTTGCACATAACAAAAGACATGCATATCAAAGGCTGACATCCCTCATTATCTTAATCCCCCCACTGTCTTGGTACTTCCTCTCTTCGCCCTGGGGGGGTGAGGGTAGCTCCTCCGGTCTCCACCGCAGTGTCTGGGAACGTCTTTGTTCTTCACTGGCGGTTGAGAGTCTCTGTCCTTTCTGAGGTGTGAAGTCGCTTTACATATGTAATCACCAAACATTCTCACATGCTTCAACATATGTAGGTTATGGAATATATGATTAATATAGCCCACAGCCCCCCCCCAAACGACTAAGAAAGGACAATAGAAAAATTCACAGTTTAAGATAATTACTATGACATACTAACTGTTACACCTCTTGCCACAGAAGAAACTTTCCAGCAGCCATGCTCCTAAGAGAGTTCAGTGGTAATCATAACAGCATAGTAAAATCATAAGTCAGTCCTAAACTGTTACAGCACAATTAGTGAACAACTGTGGAGTAGTTTGCATCAGTCCCTGCGCTGTCTGGGTTTTAATCTTCTCCCAAAACTGCTGTGGGCTCGTTTAGGCGTCCTGCTGGGACCTTCTTGTAAGGAATCTGCAGCTTGGGGAGGAGAGTGATTAATTGTTCCCTGCAGGAGGGCTGAGTCTTTTCTCTTGGGGGGTCTACCCCGCCGAGGTGCTCTCGCCAACAGTGCAGGCTCGTCTTTCAACAAGAAGGCAGGTTTAAGTCTGTCAATGCTGACTGTTTCTTTTCTATCCCCAAAATCAAGCACAAAGTGTTTATTACCAGGTTCCAGCACTCTGAATGGCCCATCGTATGCTGGGCGGAAAGTTGGTTTTAAAGCTTCATGCCTAACAAAAACGAATTCAGCGTTCTTTAGAGCTTGTGGGACAAAAACCCGTGGAAAGGAGTGATGAGCTGGACTGGGGAGAGAGTTCGGTCCGTTGCTGCCTAAAAACCTCGGGACTGGAAGATGCCCTGGTTCTGGGTTCTCTGGTAAAAATTCACCTGGGAGCCAGAGAGATTGTGCAAAAACTAATTCTGCTGGAGAGGCGTCTAGATCCTCTTTAGGTGCAGCACGCAACCCCAATAAAACCCAGGGAAGTTTATTTACCCAATTTGTATCCGTTAGTGAGGCTCTGAGGGTGGCTTTTAAAGACCTGTGAAAACACTCGCATAACCCATTAGCCTGAGGGTGATAAGCGGTGGTGCGGTGAATTGTTGCCCCTAAGCTGCTGGACATGGCTGACCAAAGCTCCGAGACAAACTGAGGTCCTCTATCGGACGTGATGTCCGATGGGACGCCGAAACGTGCCACCCAGTTTGTCAAAAAAACGCGAGCGACTTCCTCCGCTGTAGTTGACGCTAGAGGGACTGCCTCTGGCCAGCGCGTGGTGCGGTCTATCATTGTTAACAGGTGTGTGAAACCTTGGGAGGAAGGTAGTGGCCCCACGAGGTCGACATGAACGTGGTCGAACCTTCTAGCAGGGATTGGAAAAGGCTCCAGAGGGGCTTTTGTGTGTTTGTGTATTTTGGCGCGCTGACAAGAAATGCAAGTTTTTGCCCATTCTTTTACGTTTTTGCGCAGGCCCGGCCACACAAACTTTTCGGCGACCATTTTAACCGAGGCGCGCACACCTGGGTGCGCGAGGGAGTGAATTGAGTCGAAAATACGGCGGCGCCATGTGGCTGGGACTAACGGGCGAGGTCGGCCGGTTGAAATATCGCATATTAGGGGGGGCACGCCGTCGTGTAAACCCTTTTCCTCCAGCCTTAACCCTGTTGGTCCAGACAGGAGTGCGCGCACGTCCGCGTCACTACTTTGTTCCTCTGCCATGGCTGCATAATCTATCCCTGCATGGATAGGTGCTGCGTATGTGTCCGCGTTAGTGAAAAGTTCTGCGGCTGAGGCAGTATAATCTGTCTCCTCGTGCTCTGGTGATGTCACAGCACGAGAGAGGCAGTCTGCTACCACGTTAAGTTTGCCTGCCACATGTCGAATGTCTGTGGTGAACTCTGAAATCGCAGCCAGCTGTCTTTGTTGCCTGCCTGACCATGGTTCTGAAATTTTAGCCATAGCAAAGGTGAGCGGTTTGTGGTCTACAAAAGCCATGAAACTCTGCCCTTCTAACCAGAACTGGAAGTGGCGGAGGGATAAATGAAGCGCTAGCAGCTCCCTGTCAAAAGTGTTGTACTTACGCTCGGTTTGGTTTAGCGATTTACTAAAGAATGCTAAAGGTTGCCAGATCCCCCTGACATGTTGTTCTACAACTGCCCCTATAGCTAGGTCCGAAGCGTCTGTGGTTAGTGCAATGCGGGCCGAGGGATCGGGTTGAACTAACAATGTGGCATTAGCTAGAGCGCTCTTTACTTCCGCGAAGGCGCGTTCGCGCTCCGGGGTCCATTCGACCGCGTTGGAAGCTTTCTTTTTTCTGAGTGCGTCATATAGGGGCTGCATGAGCTGAGCTGCGTGGGGGAGGAAACGGTTGTAAAAATTAACCATTCCTAAAAATTCTTGCAGCGATTTGACCGTTTGTGGCCGTGGGAAACTTTTTATCGCGTGAACTTTGTCTGGAAGTGGAACTGCCCCTTTCGGAGAGACTTTGTGTCCTAAAAAATCAATTTGTGACATGCCGAATTTGCATTTGGCTGGATTGATTATTAACCCGTGCTCTTCTAGTCTCTGAAAAACCGTAGTGAGGTGCTGCTCGTGTTCTTCCTCAGACGAGCTGGCTACCAGCATGTCGTCGAGGTAGACGAAAACAAAAGGAAGGTCGCGTAATACTACATCCATCATCCGCTGAAAAGTTTGAGCGGCGCCTTTGAGGCCGAAAGGCATTCGCAGAAATTCAAAAAGGCCGAAAGGGGTTATTACAGCTGTTTTAGGAATGTCCTCTGCTCGAACTGGGACTTGATGATAACCGCGGACCAGGTCAATTTTTGAAAAAATGCGCGCACCCGCCAGATGCAGTGAAAAATCCTGAATGTGAGGAATTGGGTAGCGGTCATGCGCTGTCACATTGTTTAATCTGCGGTAATCCCCGCACGGTCTCCAAGAACCGTCGGGTTTCGGAACCATGTGAAGTGGTGAGGCCCAAGGGCTCTTCGAGCGTCTAACAATGCCTAATTTTTCAAGGGTAGTAAACTCGTCCCGAGCTATGGTGAGTTTGGCCACGTCTAAGCGGCGAGCTTTGGCAAAAACAGGTGGGCCCGTTGTGGGAATAAAGTGTTCAACCCCGTGTTTAGCCACAGTGGCTGAGAATTTGGGAATTGTGAGTGCTGGAAATTGGGTGAGGAGTTGCTCAAACTTACCTCCTGCCGTGGTGACGCTAGCCTGCACAGGTGGTGGAGAAACTCGGGCTGAGCAGGGAATAGAAGCAAAGGACAGTGAATTAACCAAGCGTCTATTGGCTAGATCCACTAATAACCCATGTGCACACAAAAAATCTGCGCCCAACAAGTTAAAACTCACCGCCGCTACAACAAATGTCCATCTGTAGTTGCGGCCGTGGATGTGGAGGTGCAGGCTCTTTTCGCTGAAAGTGTCAATGCTGGAGCCGTTGGCTGCCACCGCTCCGTTGCCCCGGGTGCCCATGGCTCGATCTGCTTGGGAGGGCATGACAAAACTCAGTTGAGCTCCTGTGTCAATAAGGAACTGCTTGCCGGTGTGTCCATCCGTCACATATAACAGCTTACTCTTCTCGCCGAGAACCGCTGCCGTTAACGGCTCTCAGCTTTTGGCGTTTCCCGAAATCGTAAATTTGTAGGGGGGAACGCATTTGCGGGCCTTCTCGGCGAAGCGGTGGTGATAATAACAGACGTCGCTCCGTCTGTTACGTTTTGGCCGTGTCGCTGTCACCGCGGGCTGGATCTGCTCAGTGGGTCGTGGCTCTTCGTGGTTCTGGGCATCAGCGCTGAGGTCTGCGGATGTTGCTGTGGGTGTCTGCTCCTTGCAGGCATTGACGAGCCGTTGAGCTTCGTTGGCGAGCACGTGGAAGTCTTGCTGGGTGCTGCATCTCATGTTGGCGAGCGTCCCTCTCATGTGTGGCGGCAGCGTGCTGAGGAATATGAATTGGAAGAGGAAGTTGTCATTGTCCTCTTCTTTAAGCTGCAGCAAGTCCTCCATGAGGGCTTTAGGTTTGCACCCTCTGTGGCCGTAGACCGCCAGGATCTTCTCGGCTCTCTCTTCAGTTGAGGGGACGTAATTTGCCACGATGGTTGCTTTCAGTGTTTCATATTTGTCTTGGGCCGGCGGCCGCCGGATCATGCTCCGCACACACCTCGAAGTGGCGGCGTCGAGTTTGGAGACGATGTGATAGAATTTCGTATCGTCAGCCGTGATGCCCGCCAGTGTAAACTGGGCTTCAGCTTGTTGAAACCACGAGGCGGGGTCTTCCTGCCAGAAGTCCGGCAGCTTTACAGCGACGGCATTCGTGTAGACCGTCACTGATGTGTCCGCAGGGTGAGAGTGCCTTGCTTCGGCTCTCTCAGCGGCGCTGGTGCTCGGTTGAGCCCTCTCAATTCCTTCTGCCGGGGGGGAAAGTCGTCCATCTGTTCCCCTGTCTGCTTGGGCGCTGGCGTCTGCCTGGGTCGCCACAGATGAGTCGATCGCGGGGGAACGCCTCAGGTCCATACTCGCGTCAGGGGTCACCAGTGTAGAAGAGCTTGGAAGAACGAGGCAGTATGATATATAAACCAAAGTTTATTATCAGCTCTTCTAACAAGTCTCATCTAAGTGCAGAAGCAGCAGAAGGAAAAAGAGACCGAATACCTCCGGCTCTCTGACTTTATACTTGCACATAACAAAAGACATGCATATCAAAGGCTGACATCCCTCACTATCTTAATCCCCCCATTGTCTTGGTACTTCCTCTCTTCGCCCTGGGGGGGTGAGGGTAGCTCCTCCGGTCTCCACCGCAGTGTCTGGGAATGTCTTTGTTCTTCACTGGCGGTTGAGAGTCTCTGTCCTTTCTGAGGTGTGAAGTCGCTTTACATATGTAATCACCAAACATTCTCACATGCTTCAACATATGTAGGTTATGGAATATATGATTAATATAGCCCACAATGGATCTATAAGTTATGATGATGAATGACACATTTGTATTTAACTACTTCAGTCATGGTTCTATACTGAATCATTTGTTTCACTTCCAACCTTATAATTATGTAGATAATATTGTAATATGTATAAACACTAAGGATGTGCTTTGGTAAAAAATGGAACAAATCAGTTGAACATTTTTTTAAACTTGTGATTAATGGCTAAACTTGTGTAAAAGAATCAATGAAAAAGTATTCTTTAAATGACATTTTCATTCCTACTTGTGACTCTCTCATGCAACAAAAATGCTGCTAGAGCAACATAAATCACTTGATAATCATGAATGTTAATGCATTTGAAATGTGACAATTTATGGCAGCAATTTTTTTATTTTTCTACAAAACTTTTTAAAATATTGTCAAATTTCCTGTTTTATTTTTTAAATGGTCAAAGCGGAAGTGCTTCTAGTTAAGGTAACTTTCCTAATCATCTCAACCTTTAAAAGTACAAACTGAGCAATTTTAATTGATTTTCAGAGCTCCTGACCTTAATGGAGAGTTTCTGACAGAATCTCTCCCTCTTTTCATACTTTTGAGTGAACAGCCCGAATCAACGTCATTATGTCTCCCAGCTGGTCTGGGAACGCCTTGGTATCCTCTCTGAAAGCTGGAGCAGGGGGCTGGGGAGAGGGAAGTCTGGGCTTCTCTGCTTGAACTGCTGCCTCTGCGGCCCGGACCTCCGGAAAAGTGGTAGAAGATGGATGGATGGATTTGGATGCATAAAGCGGCCCTTTGAAACAGTTTTATGTATCCAAGCTGAAATTATGATTATTATTATTATTATTTATTTTCAATGTGATTCCACTTTGTACTGTGTGCTCACTTCATCCTGCCTGTGGAAGTCTGAAGTCTGCAGCTGAGAGAAAAATCAGCTGAATAGTTCTACACCCTTTTTGCTTTTCTTCTTCTTCTTTTTTTCTCTGCCCAAGGTCCTGGTCTAGTTTAAAAATCCTTTCAGATTCTTGATGGCAGCAGCAGCATAAACGGTCTCATCCTGCAGCAGGACAAACATATACGGTGGGGCAAAAAAGTATTTAGTCAGCCACCAATTGTGCAAGTTCTCCCACTTAAAAGATGAGAGAGGTCTCCAATTTTCATCATAGGTATACCTCAATTATGAGAGACAAAATGAGAAAAAAAATCCAGAAAATCACATTGTCTGATTTTTAAAGAATTTATTTGCAAATTATGGTGGAAAATAAGTATTTGGTCACCTACAAACAATCAAGATTTCTGGCTGTCACAGACCTGTAACTTCTTCTTTAAGACTCTCCTCTGTCCTCCACTCGTTACCTGTATTAATGGCACCTGTTTGAACTCGTTATCAGTATAAAAGACACCTGTCCACAACCTCAAACAGTCAGACTCCAAACTCCACTATGGCCAAGACCAAAGACCTGTCAAAGGACACCAGAAACAAAATTGTAGACCTGCACCAGGCTGGGAAGACTGAATCTGCAATAGGTAAGCAGCTTGGTGTGAAGAAATCAACTGTGGGAGAAATTATTAGAAAATGGAAGACATACAAGACCACGGATAATCTCCCTCGGTCTGGGGCTCCACGTAAGATCTTACCCCGTGGGGTCAAAATGATCACAAGAACGGTGAGCAAAAATCCCAGAACCACACGGGGGAGACCTAGTGAATGACCTGCAGAGAGCTGGGACCAAAGTAACAAAGGCTACCATCAGTAACACACTACGCCGCCAGGGACTCAAATCCTGCAGTGCCAGACGTGTTCCCCTGCTTAAGCCAGTACATGTCCAGGCCCGTCTGAAGTTTGCTAGAGAGCATTTGGGTGATCCAGAAGAGGACTGGGAGAATGTCATATGGACAGATGAATCCAAAATAGAACTTTTTGGTAAAAACTCAACTTGTCGTGTTTGGAGGAGAAAGAGCACCATACCTACTGTGAAGCATGGGGGTGGAAACAGCATGCTTTGGGGCTGTTTTTCTGCAAAGGGACCAGGACGACTGACCCGTGTAAAGGAAAGAATGAATGGGGCCATGAATCGTGAGATTTTGAGTGAAAACCTCCTTCCATCAGCAAGGGCATTGAAGATGAAACATGGCTGGGTCTTTCAGCATGACAATGATCCCAAACACACCGCCCAGGCAACGAAGGAGTGGCTTTGTAAGAAGCATTTCAAGGTCCTGGAGTGGCCTAGCCAGTCTCCAGATCTCAACCCCATAGAAAATCTTTGGAGGGAGTTGAAAGTCTGTGTTGCCCGGCGACAGCCCCAAAACATCACTGCTCTAGAGGAGATCTGCATGGAGGAATGGGCCAAAATACCAGCAACAGTGTGTGAAAACATTGTGAAGACTTACAGAAAACGTTTGACCTCTGTCATTGCCAGCAAAGGGTATATAACAAAGTATTGAGATGAACTTTTGTTATTGACCAAATACTTATTTTCCACCATAATTTGCAAATAAATTCTTTAAAAATCAGACAGTGTGATTTTCTGGATTTTTTTTTCCTCATTTTGTCTCTCATAGTTGAGGTATACCTATGATGAAAATTGGAGACCTCTCTCATCTTTTAAGTGGGAGAACTTGCACAATTGGTGGCTGACTAAATACTTTTTTACCCCACTGTATGTGGTGGATGAAGCTGCTGTGAAGTGTGCAGCTCATGGCTCTGCTGTTAGAGTGATATCGTTCATTGGTGAGGAGGGAGAATGATTTTTAAAACTATAATTTTATAGTTATTATTATTGCGTTTGGCGTGGAGAGCCCTTTACCTTCTAAATATGTATTTATAAGGGGCTGGTCCAGGGGTGGTAAACATGTGACTGCAGGCCAAAATCTGTCCACCAGGGTGTCCAAATTTTTCTCAGTGAATTGACAGCTTTCTTTCTAATAAATTTCTTGACTTTTTTTTACTGATTAAAATTGTTCATGTAAATTTGAGACATTTTTCTCCTTAAGATGAAACTTTTTTACCTCATCAGATTTCCATTTTTCTCTTCTTTTTTTCTGGAGAAAACAGGTAGTGTCCATTTCAGTTCAATCCATCAGCAACTACTCATGACAAAGTGCAGCCTGAAGGGATGTCCCAGATATGGGTCATTTTCAGCCCTGAAGGGCCACTGGGTAGGAGGAAGGCTATAAATGAGAATTGGGACAGACCCCAAATCTACCTGGACTTCACTCTCACATTGCAAATACCGTTAAGCCCAGAAATATTTGGACAGTGACACAATCTTCATGATTTGGGCCCTGCATGCCACCACATTGGATTTGAAATGAAACAACTACAACAGAAGTGAAGTGCAGACTTTAAGGTTTAATTCAAGGGGTTGAACAAAAATATATTAAATTAAATCACCCTTATTGTCATCCAACCGTAGAATCAATCATGTACAGCAGAACGAGATTGTGCTTTACCTATCTACAGTGTAAATCACACACACCCCAAGAATCAGAGGGCCGCTGCCATGCAAAGCGCCGCCACAGAGTTCCCTCCTCCATTCCATTTATTGCTGAGCACCAAGCTGGATGGCAGGAAGTTCCACTTTTATATGGTCTTCAGCATTACCTGGCCGGGATTTGAACCCCTGCCTTCCGGGTGTGGGGCGGATGCTCTATCAACTGAGCCACCACTCCGGTATGATTAAACATGTAGGAATTGTAGCTATTTTTATACAAACGCTCTTCATTTCAGGGGCTCAAAAGTAACTGGACAAATAAACATAACCCTAATTAAAATGTTACTTTTCAATATTTTGTTGAGAATCCTTTGCAGGCAATGACTGCCTGAAGTCTGGAACCCATGGACATCACCAAACGCTGGGTTTCCTCCTTTGTGATGCTTTGCCAGGCCTTTACTGCAGTTGTCTTCAGTTGTTGCTTGTTTGTGGGTCTTTCTGCCTTAAGTTTTGTCTTGAGCAAGTGAAATGCATGCTCGATTGGGTTGAGATCTGGTGATTGACTTGGCCATTGCAGAATATTCCACTTCTTTGCTTTAAAGAACTCCTGGGTTGCTTTTGCAATATGTTTTGGATCATTGTCCATCTGTACTGTGAAGCGCCGTCCAATCAACTTTGCTGCATTTGGCTGAATCTGAGCAGAAAGTATATCCCTGTACACTTCAGAATTCATCCGGCTGCTTCTGTCTTTTGTCACATCATCAATAAACACAAGTGACCCAGTGCCATTGGAAGCCATGCATGCCCATGCCATCATACTGCCTCCACCATGTTTTACAGAAGATGTGGTGTGCTTTGGATCATGAGCTGTTCCAATTCTTCTCCAAACTTTCTTCTTCCCATCATTCTGGTACAGGTTGATCTTAGTCTCATCTGTCCAAAGAATGCTGTTCCAGAACTGGGCTGGCTTCTTCAGGTGTTTTTTGGCAAAGTCAATTCTGGCCTTTCTATTTTTGAGTCTGATTAATGGTTTGCACCTTGTGGTGAATCCTTTGTATTTACTCTCATGAAGTCTTCTCTTTATGGTAGACTTAGATACTGATACACCTACTTCCTGGAGAGTGTTCTTCACTTGAGTGGATGTTGTGAAGGGGTTGTTCTTCACCATGGAAAGGATTCTGCGATCATCCACCACTGTTGTCTTCCGTGGACGTCCAGGCCTTTTTGAGTTCCCAAGCTCACCAGTGGACTCTTTTTTTCTCAGAATGTACCAAACTGTTGATTCGGCCACTCCTAACATTTCTGCTATCTCTCTGATGGATTTCTTCTTTTTTTTTTCAGCCTCAGGATGGTCTGTTTCACCTCCATTGAGAGCTCCTTTGATCGCATGTTGTGTGTTCACAGCAACAGCTTCCAAATGCAAACGCCACACCTGGAATCAACTCCAGACCTTTTAACTGCTTAATTGATGACAGGTTAACGATTCAATTCAATTCAATTCAATTCAATTCAATTCAACTTTATTTATATAGCGCCATTTCACAACAACAGTCATCTCATAGCACTATCAACTGTAGGGGGAACCTACAGTTGACGGTGGAGAGGTGGAGAGGAAAAACTCCCTTTTAACAGGAAGAAACCTCCAGCAGAACCAGGCTCAGGGAGGGGCAGTCATCTGCTGCGACTGGCTGGGGGGTGAGGGGATAGAGAAGAAGAAAAGAACAGACATGTAGAGAGCAAACAGCACAATGGGGACTCAATCTATGGGAGAGAACAAACAAATGTTAATGACCAGCAAAAAAAATATTTCATTGAGAGTGAGGAAAGGAGTGAGGCCCAGTGCATTACTGGAGGTCCCCCGGCTGACTAAACCTATTAGCAGCATAACTAAGGGAGGGTTCAGAAACACAAGATCCCTCCCTAATTGTAGGCTATATCAAAAAGGTAGGTTTTAGCCCCATTCTTAAAAACAGAGATCGAGTCTGACTCCCGAATCCAGATTGGCAGCTGATTCCACAGGAGAGGAGCTTGATAACTGAAGGCTCTGCCTCCCATTGTACTTTTGGAGATTCTAGGCATTACAAGTAATCCTGCATTTTGGGAGCGTAGTGCTCTGTTAGGATAATACGGTAGTATCAGATCTTTTAAATAAAAAGGAGCCTGATTGTTTAGAGCTTTGTAAGTAAGAAGAAGGATTTTAAACTTAATTCTAAACTCTATGGGAAGCCAATGAAGGGAGGCCAGAACCGGAGAGATATGATCTCTCTTTCTAGTACCTGTTAAAACTCTTGCTGCAGCATTTTGGATCAGCTGAAGACTTTTTAAAGATGTTTTAGGATAGCCCGATAATAAGGAATTACAATAATCTAATCTCGAGCTAACAAAGCGTGGATCAGTTTCTCAGCATCACTCTGAGACAAGATGCTGCTAATCTTGGCAATATTACGCAAATGATAGAAGGCAGTCTTAGAAACAAATTTAATATGTGAATTGAAGGACAAATCCTGATCAAAAATAACTCCAAGGTTCCTCACAGAGCTATTAAGAGAAAGAGTAACCGCATCCAAACTGAAAGTTTGATTTGGAAAGGAATTTCTAAGGTTTTTTGGACCAACAAGAATGACTTCAGTCTTATCTGAATTTAATAGCAGGAAATTACAAGTCATCCAAGCTTTGATTTCCCTAAGACAGAGGGAAGAGCCCATGCAGCCTTGTTTTTTTTTTACAGCCTTTGGAGTCAATTGTCCAATTATTTTTGGTTCCTTGAAAAAGAGGTGGCTACGTATTAAAGAGCTGTAATTCCTAAACCCTTGCTCCAATTTGGATGTGAATACTCTCAAACTACAGCTGACAGTCTGCACTTTAAGCCCATATTGATTATATAATTGTATTCTGAATATGTTTTTGTAAACAACTAAAATAACAAAACTTGTGTCACTGTCCAAATATTTTTGGGTCTAACTGTATTTTTCTCCACTGTTTTACAGGATTTACTGCTGTTAATAAATAATAAGACTGTAGAGGAAGGATCAGATGAGACACGAGCTGACGACACACAACTTTATTTCCTCCAGCAAGCAGAACAGACTGACTCGGGTACCAGAGCGAATCTCTTTATTACAACTTTATTCCCGCCCTTGGCACCCGGAGTACACACATTAACATACACGACAATAGAGCATGACTCAACACAATACTTTCGCGCCCATAATACCCAAGGTGTGAACAGCATCTTCCACCCCACACAACAGGTTCACACCTGGCATACCGGAAGTGAAGGCACATCTTCATTTGGTCCTTTATCACCTTGCGCTCCAACACCCGTCCTTGGTTCCTGCCCCTTCTTCTCCTCATTTCCATCTCTTACCTCCTTCTCCCAATTCCCCAAAGTCCTGGGTGGAGTGCGCCCTCCTGTTGTGTCACCACAGAGCCCCCCAACACCAAGAAGGGGCTTTAACCCTCCGGTGCTCTGGGCTTGATCAAGCGCCAGTAATGGCTGTAACGTGGAGGCACCAGGCCAGCCGAAGTGCCTTGCTGTCATGGTGGGTAGGAGAAAAGCTCGGTCTCTGGTGAGCAGTCCTCTGGAGGGGGGAAAGGGTGGGGAGGGGAAAGATCGTCTCATGAAAACAGTTCTCTGTAGGGGGAACACCAACCTGCGGATCCACCGTTGGTGGGCCAGCACCACCTGCTCTTCTGCCAACACATACACTGGCATAGGCCTGTCTATACAGATTGTTTCCTTACACCCCCCCCAAGGTCTAACACAAAATGTTTCTCCTCTGTTTCCAACACTCTGAACGGGCCATCGTACGGTGGACGTTGTGGTATTCTGTAGGCGACGTGCCTAACAAAATCAAATTTGGTGTTTTCCAAACATTTTAGAACAAATGTGGGGGGAAAACAATGGCGCCCCGGCCCTGGTTCGTTGCTATCCTTTGCCCCAGAAAAAAAGGCAGGCGGACGGGTTGAAACTGGGCACGGGGCTCTCCGGCAAAAATTCCCAGGGGAACCGCAACGGCTGAGAAAAAACGAGCTCTGCCAGGGAAGCTGTCAAATCTTCCTTAGGTGCGGAGCACAACCCCAGTAGAACCCAAGGCAGGCGGTTGACTCAATTTGCGTCCGTTAGCGAGGCTCTGAGCACTGCTTTAAGCAACCTGCGAAACCACTAGCACAAGGCATTAGCCTGTGGGATGTATACAGTTGTGTGGTGGATTTTGACCCCCAGGCTCTCGGCCACCGTGGACCAGAGTTCCGAAACAAATTGTGGACCCCTGTTGGAGGTGATGCCCGACGGTGTTCCAAACCGTGAGAGCAGGATGACAAAAACGCGTGGGCTACATCGACAGATGTGATGGAATTCAGCGGAACCGCCTCTGGCCAATGCATAGTGCGGCCCATGATTGTCAGAAGGTGTGTGAACCCCTGTGATGGCGGAAGGGGACCCATTAAATCCACGTGTATGTGGGCAAACCTCCTGGCCAGAATTTGAAATGGCTCAAGGGGGGCTTTGGTGTGCTTCTGCACCTTAGCCTGTTGGCACGCAACGCATGTTGTGGCCCATTCTTTCACATCCCTGCGTAAGCGAGGCCAGACGAATTTGGACCAAACCAGCTTAACCAAAGCTTGTATGCCTGAATGTGAAAGGGAGTGGACAGACTTGAAAATGTAGTGGCGCCAAGAGCCCGGAACAACCGGGTGGGGACGACTGGTGGAGACGTCGCAGACTGGGGGGGCACCCTTCTATTCTGCCCTGCTCTCCAGTTTTAATCCAGTACCTGCAGATTGGAGCGTGCAAATGTTGGCATCCCCGGTTTTGACGGCGGCCATTGCAGAAAAATCAATACCCACGTAAATCGGAGAGACCAGCGCATGTGACAGGTAGTCCACCACAATTGTTCTGATAGCTATTTAATGTTAAAGGTTAAGGTGGAATATTATTTATATTCTTAATTAATGTTGAATAACACGTTGTAATATTGTGTTGGGTTCACCTTAGAATCGGCATAGTTCGCAGCCCGGCTCCGACTAACTGTAAACAGGAAGTCGGTCGGAGTATTGAGAAAAAAGTCCGTTGTGTGCGTTTACCGCCGTCAGTTAACTTCAGCAGCAGTCACATACATCCTCTGCCCTTGGTAGCATCGTGGGTATGTATTAATTGTTATTGTTTGTGTGCATTTCTGGATGATTTGTTTGAGGTCATGTTGGGTTTGATGATTTTAGACGCTAAAAGTGGTCTCCCGCGATTTACGCTGGCAACAGCCGTTGGATCGGTCGGAGGACATTGACAGATAATTTGGAGGGAAGGCAATTCATTGTGGCGGCGGGAGTTGTTGTGAACATAATTTTATATTGTATTTGATTTAAAAAGCAAAGTAATTCATATAATTTGTGGGAAGATAAAATATGATTTGTATTAGAAGCTGAGTTCATATATTTTCATTGTAATATCTGTACAACGGTCGAAGAGTGATTATGCCTTGTACTCTATGTTACAGTTTCACCTTTCCTTGTGTCATTAAACCTGTGGACCGAGAGCTGTGTCTTCAGAGTCTTGATGTGAGGAAGGAGTTTAGCTGACTGTCCAGTCAGCAGAGGCAGTACAACAATGTTAAGTTTACCAGCTACATGTTGGATGTCGGTCGTGAACTCCAGAATTGTGGCCAGGTGCCACTGCTGCTGAGCCGACCACGGTTCCGAGACTATGGACATTGCAAAGGTTAGTGGTTTGTGATCGACACATGCGGTAAACTCGCGACCTTTGATCCAGAAATGAAAATGACGTGTAGCCAGGTGGAGAGCCAACAACTCTCTGTCAAAAGTGCTATACTTATGCTCGTTGTCATGCAAAGTACGGCTGAAAAAGGCGAGGAGTTGCTACAAGCCGGAGACGTACTGCTCCACTACGGCTCCTACTGCTACATCCGATGCATCTGTGGTGAGCGCTATTCGTGCTGACGGGGCTGGGTGGGAAAGCAAAGCCGCATTGGCGAGTGCCGTTTTGGCACCTGTGAAAGCCTAGCCCCGATCGGGGGTCCAGTCAATGCTATCCGTGGCTTTCTTCTTTTTAAGCGCGGTATACAGCGGTTGCAGCAGCTGGGCTACGAGGTGGAGGAACAGTTGTAAAAATTGACCATCCCCCAAACTTCTTGCAGTGCCCTCACGGTTTGCGGACGTGGAAAATCTGACACTGCGCGTACCTTATCTGGCAGCAGTGTCATGCGGTGGCCCTCGCGAGCCACCTATAAGACGCACAGAGTCACCAGTGAGTTTTCATTGAGTTTTATTACGGTGAAAAGGTGATTACACAAGCTGCTGAGATAATGACAAGAGTCTTCGCATAACAGGAGGCATAGGGCTATACAGCACACTATAGGTCCAGAGCAGGAGACGGTCACACAACAAACAGGCTTGGTAATAATAACACACAGGCTGCTAAGGCAGGGACTTACAGATCAATTCACGCCAGGAGGAATAAGGCTAATACAGCACACTTACTGGTACCGGGGAACGACGGTCAAGCCCAAAGCAGACGAGGTGTGAAAATAGTCCAGGCATCCGCAACGTGACGGTGGGTGAACAAGTAAGTGAACAAGTAAGTGACCAGGTAAGCGACCAGGTAAGCGACCAGTTAAGTGACCAGGTAAGCGACCAGACACTGCTGCGTCCTACCGACGCCAGTGCTGGGCTTAAATGGGCGAAGCACTAATGACGATGATGACACTCAGCTGACCGACCGTTGACAGGCGGAAGCCCCACCGAGCACTTTCACAATAAGAGCCCGGAGAGGCCAGAATACCGCCCGCAGCTGTCAAGGCCGGCAGCGAGACATAGCTTAGCCCGAGCGCGATCAGAACCGACGCTCGGGTCATAACAAGCAGGAACGCGCCTTCCAGCGAGATGCAGTGACCTAAGAAGTCAATTACTGGCAGCCCGAACTGACACTTCACCGGATTAACAATCAGCCCGTGTGCATCCAACTGCTGGAAAACCTGCTTGAGATGAGTGAGGTGCTCCTCCTCTGACGCATTAGCCACCAAAATGTCATCTAAGTAGACGAAAACGAACAGCAAGTCATGGAGCAACGCATCCATCATCCTTTGAAAAGTTTGTGCTGCGCCCTTTAACCAGAACGGCATGTGTAAAAACTTGAAAAGACCAAAGGGAGTTATTACTGCCATTTTGGGGACTTCCTCAGTGTGACCTGGGACCTGGTGGTAACCGCGGGCCAGATCCACTTTTGAAAAAACGCCAGTTCTGGCCAGGTGCACAGAAAAATCCTGGATGTGGGGGATGGGGTAATAGTTTAGGTTAATTGGAGACTCTAAATTGGCCCTTTGTGTGAATGTGTGTGTGAATGGTTAAAAGGGATGGCGCCGTATTGTGGCTTCTTCATCCATCCTGGTGGTGGATGACCCTTAATTTCTGTAAAGCGTCTTTGAGTGTCTATGATAAAGCGCTATATAAATCTGATGTATTGATATTGATTGATTGATTGATGGGGTAATAGTCGTGTTAGGTGACACTGTTCAAGTGACGGAAATCATCGCACGGCTGCCACGAACCATGGGACTTGGGCATCATGTGCAGCAGGGACGCTCAAGGGCTGTTGGAGCGCTTAGCGATCCCTAAACATTCTAAGTTAGCGAACTCCTCGAGCACAATGGCTAGCTTAGCTGTGTCCAGGCAGCACAGACGCGCAAAAACCGGAAGGCCCTTCATGGTGATAAAGTGCTCGACCCCATGCTTGGTTACGGTAGCAGAAAAGTTGGGCACCGTGAGTGTGGGAAACTCAGCAAGCAAACGCTGGTACTAATCCCCCAGAGCTAAAACATTTGCATGTGTTAGTGGCCCAACTCCCCAAGCTTTACAGGGTAATGAGGAAATAGAAACAACATCGACTAAACATCTGTTAGCAATATCAACAAGGAGACCATAAACACACAGAAAATCAGCACCTGAAATAGGAACTGGACATGCAGCTACCACAAAGTCCCTCTCATAATTGCGTCCATGCAAACATACAGTCACCGACCTTTCACCAAATGGGGGAGATGTTGGCAGCCATTCACAATGGACTGCAGCCTTCCGCCAGCCTTTCCGCGCTGACTGGTAAAACGAGGCTCTTCTGGGAGCCAGAGTCCACCAAGAACTGTCTCCCAGATTTTGTGTCCTTGATGAAAAGCAGCTTCTCCCTGTTGCCAGCAGCCGTAGCTGCTACTGTCTGCTTGCTGGTCCCTTTCTGCATCCTCTGGAAATGACATGGTGGCAGACAACATTGAGCATCGGTGCCAAAATGGTGAGGATGAAAGCACACCGTCTCATTCCTGTGTTTCCCAGTGGCCATGCCGGTCACCATCTGTGGCTCCTTCACTTCGCTGTACTCCGCAGACGATCCCGGTCTCACTGAGTGGATGCCAAATCTCTGCTGTTCGACCTTGTTGAACTCCTCCAGAGATCTCGATCTCACTGCCTGGACACTGTAACTCCTGTTAGCCAGGATGATGCAGTCTGCTTCCTCTGCCAATGTTCGATAATCGTTGGTCACCAGCAGCAGCGAGTTGGCCAGGATTGCCCTCGGCAAAGCTGGTAGCTTCTCCAGGAGGAGGTAGGCAAAGAGGAAAGATCCATCATCTGCGCCCAGCAAAAACAGCATACTCTCCATTTACTCAACGGCTGATCCATCTCCTAATTCCATGTGTGGGAGGATCCTCTCTGCTCTCTCTCCGGTTCAGGGGACATAACAACGCAGCAGCAGCCATTTGAGAGTGTCATATTTGTCCCAGGCTGGGGGAGCACAAAGCAGGCTTATTGCGCGCCGAATGGTGTGCGGGTCCAGTGAAGGTACCACATAATGGTACTTTGTGTCATCCTCCAAGACTCCACGGAGAGCGAAGTGGGCTTCCATATGATTGAACCAAGCGACCGGGTCGTGGAGCCAAAAGCCCGGGAGTTTGACCGCCACGGTGAGCATAGTGGGGGGAACCCCAAGCGCGAATGTTCCCGCGGAGGTGCTCGGTCTGTCTTCCATTTTCACATCTCAGGGTCACCAATGTGGAGGAAGGATCAGACACGAGCTAGCGACACACAACTTTATTTCCTCCAGCAAGCAGAACAGACTGACTCAGGTGCCAGAGCGAATCTCTTTATTACAGTTTTATTCCTGCCCTTGGCACCCAGAGTACACACATTAATATACACGACAACAGAGCATGAATCAACACAATACTTTCACACCCAGCATACCAAAGGTGTGAACAGCATCTTCCATACCCACACAGTAGGTTCACGCCTGGCATATCAGGAGCGAAGGCGCATCTTCATTTGGTTTATTACCCCCTAGCGCTCTGGCGCCCGTCCTTGGTTCCTCTCCCTTCTTCTCCTCATTTCCATTTCTCACCTCCTTCCCCCAATTCCCCAATGTCCTGGGTGGAGCGTGAGCCCCTGTTGTGTCACCACAAGACAGTGTTTCTGTTTTTATGTATGAAGTATAAGGATCATTTGCTTTTAAAAAGGTTGTAAATTTAGTCCAAGTACATTTTACCATGCAATAGTCAAATTAAATTATATTAAACATAATTTTCCAACCATGAAATTGCAGCTGGTGGAAAGGCTGAGTGGCTAGTATCTTTGGAAAATCACTAGCCACAGTGGCTGGTGAGCAAAAGTGTCAATTTTTTTCAAACTTTATTGAACAAAACAATTTACAAACTCTTGTAATTCAATTCAATTCAATTCAACTTTATTTATATAGCGCCATTTCACAACAACAGTCATCTCATAGCACTATCAACTGTAGGGGGAACCCCACAGTTGCAGAAAGACCCCAGCAATCAGGCGATCCCCTGTGAGCAAGCACTTGGCGACGGTGGAGAGGAAAAACTCCCTTTTAACAGGAAGAAACCTCCAGCAGAACCAGGCTCAGGGAGGGGCAGTCATCTGCTGCGACTGGCTGGGGGGTGAGGGGATAGAAAAGAAGAAAAGAACAGACATGTAGAGAGCAAACAGCACGATGGGGACTCAATCTATGGGAGAGAACAAACAAATGTTAATGACCAGCAAAAAAAAAATATTTCATTGAGAGTGAGAAAAGGAGTGAGGCCCAGTGCATTACTGGAGGTCCCCCGGCTGACTAAACCTATTAGCAGCATAACTAAGGGAGGGTTCAGAAACACATGATCCCTCCCTAATTGTAGGCTATATCAAAAAGGTAGGTTTTAGCCCTATTCTTAAAAACAGAGATCAAGTCTGACTCCCGAATCCAGATTGGCAGCTGGTTCCACAGGAGAGGAGCTTGATAACTGAAGGGCAAACAATACTGCACAAACAACTGAACCTAGAACAACAAAACAACGAGGGTGTTAAAATTCTTCTCCAGTGAGGCTATAATATAAAATCAGAACAAAAGACAATTAGTGAATGTATCAAAGAATTCTGAGATTGACTGATCTTTCTGTGCCAAAGTCGTTGAGGAAAGAATATAGTTTTCATTTCATTTTTAAACCCAGCTAAGGATGGTAATGTGTTCTATTTATTGACATGAATATGATATTTACCCAAAATGACAATAATGTTTCGCATTTTCTTATTTGGAATGTTATCCAAGTACAAAAAGTACAAAAAGGATCTGAGATGCCTCAAGAGGAATATCGATGCCAAGATTAATCCATCTAAAATCATCGCTCCAAAACTGAGCAGATCTAGGACAGGAAAAGAACAAATGTTCAATGATTTCAGGTTCTTCTGCACAGAAAACACATGGCTCCACCCCAAATTTAAATCTTCTCCGTAGAGTCTCTGCGACTGGATAAAAACTATTTATAATCTTAAAATGTGTTTCCTTTACCTTAGGTGGAATAGGCCACTTCAGAAAGTTATCATTTTGGTTCTTTGGCAAGCAGTTTTCCAGCAGTTCCAATCTCCTTGGTGTTCCAAAATCTATAAAAAAGTTTCTGTTCAAATGCATTGCCAGTTACTTTATTATAGCACTCTTTTTTCCAAATCTTAACTCCCCCTATTTTTAACTCTGGTAATTGAGTGGACACTTTGGAATAAGTTAAAATATTCCTGATTAACTGAACCAAGGGAAGTGGAATTGCTTTAAAGACTGAGTTATATTCTCTTACTAAACAATCCAATTTAAATTTATCAAAAAATGATTTATGATCTAAAAAAGTTCCATTTTCATCCATCAAATCAATTCCATATAATATACAGTGGGGCAAAAAAGTATTTAGTCAGCCACCAATTGTGCAAGTTCTCCCACTTAAAAGATGAGAGAGGTCTCCAATTTTCATCATAGGTATACCTCAACTATGAGAGACAAAATGAGAAAAAAAAAAATCCAGAAAATCACATTGTCTGATGTTTAAAGGGTTCCAAGGTTGTCATAGCCAGGAGCGGCACTGGGGTTAAGCTCCCAGTGCTCATAAAATGCTCCTTACGGTGTGCGTCTCGAAAAGCCTCTGACAACTTCTACCAATAGGAGAAGGGGTGTGGGCGGATCTCTGGCGCCTTAAAACCAGATGCTTCGGGTAGATGGTGGCTCGTCAACCTGGGAAGGTAGCCCATCTAGGAGAAGGTAAACCCTGATTTCAAACCTCCGCTGCCTTGCGGCACACCCGGTCACGGGAAAGGCTTCGGGAGTCAACCCTGAGGAAAAATCCGGAGTCGGAGCCCCTAAGGCAGTTCTCTGTTGTGCTCAACATCGTTCTGGCAGCTCCTGCGATGGCACTGGTGCCAAACTATAGCAGCCCTGCTGTTCCTTTGGATTCATCAGTGACGTGGAGAGGGGGGACATGCGGCATGGGTAACATCTTGTCCTCCATATCTTCCTGCCCAGGCTTGAATCCTACCAACACCCAACGCTGGAAGGTAGAACACCGGTGCGCATCGGCCTGTTCGGCCACGGGCGGTGCTGTTCCGGCGGAGTGGACGTTTGGGATTCTCTTCCATGGTCATCATAGACCGACGGAGGCCGACGACGATGTTTAAAGAATTTATTTGCAAATTATGGTGGAAAATAAGTATTTGGTCACCTACAAACAAGCAAGATTTCTGGCTGTCACAGACCTGTAACTTCTTCTTTAAGAGGCTCCTCTGTCCTCCACTCGTTACCTGTATTAATGGCACCTGTTTGAACTCATTATCAGTATAAAAGACACCTGTCCACAACCTCAAACAGTCAGACTCCAAACTCCACTATGGCCAAGACCAAAGAGCTGTCAAAGGACACCAGAAACAAAATTGTAGACCTGCACCAGGCTGGGAAGACTGAATCTGCAATAGGTAAGCAGCTTGGTGTGAAGAAATCAACTACGGGAGCAATTATTAGAAAATGGAAGACATACAAGACCACTGATAATCTCCCTCGATCTGGGGCTCCATGCAAGATCTCACCCCGTAGGGTCAAAATGATCATGAGAACGGTGAGCAAAAATCCCAAAACCACACGGGGGGACTTAGTGAATGACCTGCAGAGAGCTGGGACCAAAGTAACAAAGGCTACCATCAGTAACACACTACACCGCCAGGGACTCAAATCCTGCAGTGTCAGATGTGTCCCCCTGCTTAAGCCAGTACATGTCCAGGCCCGTCTGAAGTTTGCTAGAGAGCATCTGGATGATCCAGAAGAGGACTGGGAGAATGTCATATGGTCAGATGAAACCAAAATAGAACTTTTTGGTAAAAAGTCAACTTGTCATGTTTGGAGGAGAAAGAATGCCGAGTTGCATCCAAAGAACACCATACCTACTGTGAAGCATGGGGGTGGAAACAGCATGCTTTGGGGCTGTTTTTCTGCAAAGGGACCAGGACGACTGATCCGTGTAAAGGAAAGAATGAATGGGGCCATGTATCTTGAGATTTTGAGTGAAAACCTCCTTCCATCAGCAAGGGCATTGAAGATGAAACGTGGCTGGGTCTTTCAGCATGACAATGATCCCAAACACATCGCCCGGGCCAATGAAGAAGTGGCTTCGTAAGAAGCATTTCAATAAGAAGTAGCCTAGCCAGTCTCCACATCTCAACCCCATAGAAAATCTTTGGAGGGAGTTGAAAGTCCGTGTTGCCCAGCGACAGCCCCAAAACATCATTGCTCTAGAGGAGATCTGCATGGAGAAACGGGCCAAAATACCAGCAACAGTGTGTGAAAACCTTGTAAAGACTTACAGAAAACGTTTGACCTCTGTCATTGCCAACAAAGGGTATATAACAAAGTATTGAGATGAACTTTTGTTATTGACCAAATACTTATTTTACCGAGGAATTTACCAATTAATTCTTTAAAAATCCTTCAATGTGATTTTCTGGATTTTTTTTTTTTTTTATTTTGTCTCTCATAGATGAAAATTGGAGACCTCTCTCATCTTTTAAGTGGGAGAACTTGCACAATTGGTGGCTGACTAAATACTTTTTTTGCCCCACTGTATACTCAAAAAAATAAAGGGAACGCTTTGAAAACACATCAGATTTTAATGGGAAAAAATAAGCTGGATATCGAAATTGTGGCAGGCTAGTCCAGCTTACTCAGATTAAAGGAACACTTTTTAATCTGAGTAAGCTGGACTAGCCTGCCACAATTTCGATATCCAGCTTATTTTTTCCCATTAAAATCTTATGTGTTTTCAAAGTGTTCCCTTTATTTTTTTGAGCAGTATATTTTTATGTAAAGTGTGGAGAGAGGAATAATCAGGAAAAGCATTCAAAACAGACAAACTTTATTCACTCTCTCACGTCTCTCAGAATCAGAAAACATTGACCTCATGCTGCAGGGTCTCTCCTTTATATTACAACACTCACTCCCCCTGCTGCCTGAGGTCTTGCATCACAATACATTCTTGCATCACAATTCCTATTGTCCCCCAGTTGCTTAATCCCCGTGCTCTTCCGGCAGAGGAATTTACTGCCTCTCCCTTCCTTCCAGTCTGAGATGAATATCACATCATGGGTCCCCCATACTGCCTCCCCCCCCCCCCCGAGTCTCAGACTGAGTGTTAACTCTCACGTCCTTTCGGCTTCAGCCTCCTCCCATATCTGCTGTAACGAGGGGTCTTCGGCTCCGCGGCGCTGCTGTGCCGGTGGGGGGTTCCTGGGGGGGTGTCTGTCTGTGAGTGGACAATGGGGGGGGGGCATTCAGCATGCTCGTGTGACTGCTCTGATGAATCGTTTACCTGGGGAGTTCTCAGTGGGGGTCTTCCACGCCGAGGAGCTCGAGCCAACATCACCTGCTCATCTGCCACCACAAAGGCGGGCTTAAGCCTGTCTATACAGATTTTCTCCCGGCGACCCCCCAAGTCTAACATAAAATGTTTGTCCCCTGGTTCCAGCACTCTAAACGGGCCATTGTAGGGTGGGCGCAATGGGGGCCAGTGGGCATCGTACCTGACAAACACGAACACCGCGTTCTTCAAAGTTTTCGGCACAAATGCGCTTGGAAAACAGTGGTGGGTTGGGCCAGGTAGCGTGCCTGCGTCTGCGCTATGCCATGAACGTGGGGACAGATGGGTGTTCGGTGCGGGGTTATCTGGTAAAAATTCCCCAGGGAGCCGCAGTGGCTGAGAAAAAAAACAGCTCTGCTGGGGAAGCCTCCAAATCCTCTTTTGGTGTGGAATGCAACCCTAATAGAACCCACGGCAACCAGTCCACCCAATTTGCATCCGTAAGCAAAGCCCTGAGTGCTGCTTTCAGTGACCTATGGAAACACTCGCATAACCCATTGGCCTGTGGGTTGTACACGGTTGTGCGATGAATTGCGACGCCCAGGCTCCGTGCCATCGCAGACCAGAGGTCGGAAACAAACTGAGGGCCCTGATCGGACGTGATGTCCGAAGGGGTGCCAAAATGTGCTACCAATGTTGTCAAAAAGGCGCGCGCCACATCTGCGGACGCGGTGGAAGCTAGTGGGACTGCTTCTGGCCAGCGTGTGGTGCGGTCCACCACAGTCAGGAGGTGCGTGAACCCCTGCGATGGTGGGAGGGGGCCCACGAGGGCCACGTGAACGTAGTTGAACCTCTTAGCCGGGACATGGAATGGCTCCAAAGGGGCCTTTGTGTGCCTGTGCACTTTGGCTCATTGGCACGCTACGCAGGCTGCAGCCCACTCTTTCACCTGTTTGCGCAGGCCTGGCCAGACGAACTTCGCTCCCACCATTTTGACTGACGCACACACTCCTGGGTGCGCCAGGGAGTGAACGGACTCAAAAATGCGGCGGCACCAAGTGTGTAGGACCACCGGGCGCAGGTGTCCTGTGGAGACGTCACAGATTGGGGGGGGCATCTTGCAGTACCCTGCTCTCCAGCCTTAACCCTGTTGGTCCAGACTGGAGTGCGCACACATCCACATCGCCAATCTGCTCTGTGGCCATGGCCATGTAATCTATCCCTACGTAGACTGGGGCCACTACTGCGCGCGAGAGGCAGTCCGCCACCACATTAAGTTTACCAGACACATGCTGAATATCGGTCGTAAACTCCGAGATCGCGGCCAGCTGTCTCTGTTGCCGGCCCAATCATGGTTCCGAAACCTTGGCCATCGTGTACGTTAGCGGCTTGTGGTCCACGAACGCAGTGAAGCTGCGCCCTTCCAGCCAGAACTGGAAGTGGCGTATGGTCAGGTGGATAGCCAGTAACTCTCTGTTGAATGCGCTGTATTTACGCTCACTGTGGCGCAAAGACCTCTAAAAAAGGCAAGCGGCTGCCAAGAACCGGCGACGCATTGCTCCATGACGGCCCCTATGGCCACCTCAGAGGCCTTGGTAGTGAGCGCTATCCAAGCCGCCGGGTCTGGGTGCGCCAGTAATGCAGCGTTTGCCAGGGCTGTTTTAACTTCAGAGAATGCATGCTCCCGCTCAGGAGTCCAGTCGACTCTGTCCACCGGTTTCCATTTCTTGAGTGCGGCGTACAATGGCTGCATGAGCTGGGCTGCATGGGGGAGGAAACGGTTATAAAAGTTAACCATCCCCAAAAACTCTTGCAGCGCCATGACCACCTGAGGCTGGGGAAAATACGCCACTGCGTGCACCTTGTCCTGCAAGAGTATCGCTCCCTCTGGTGAGATGTGGTCCCCCAAAAAATCGTCACGCTGAACTGGCATTTCGCTGGGTTGATTATTAACCCATGCTCCTCTAACCTCCGGAAAACTGTCCTGAGGTGGGTTACGTGTTCGTCCTCGGGCATGCTGGCCACCAGGATGTCATCCAGGTAGATGAACACAAACGGCAGATCACGCAACACCGCATCTATCATGCGTTGGAATGTCTGTGCCGCGCCTTTTAATCCGAAAGGCATGCGTAAAAACTCAAACAGACCAAACGGGGTTATTACTGCCATTTTAGGTATGTCCTCTGCGTGCACCGGGACCTGGTGGTAACCACAGACCAGGTCTATCTTAGAAAAAATACGTGCCCCGGTGAGGTGAACAGAAAAATCGTGAATATGGGGGATCGGGTAGTAGTCATGTGCTGTGGCGTTGTTTAATCTGCAGAAATCCCCGCAAGGTCGCCACGATCCCTTGGCCTTAGGGACCATATGTAGTGGGGATGCCCATGGGCTGTTTGAGCGCCTGATGATGGCCAGCCTTTCCAAGTAGGCCAACTCCTCGTGCGCTATGGCCAGTTTAGCTGTGTCCAGGCGCCACGGTCATGCGAAAATGGGTGGCCCATTGGTGGTAATAAAGTGCTCCACCCCGTGTTTAGTGATGGCCGCCGAAAACGTCGGGACCGTGAGTGCTGGGAACTGGGTGAGCAGTGTGTGGAACTTACCACCTGGAGCTGTGACGTTGGCTAGCGTTGTTGGCCCGGCTCCTCAAGCTGTACAGGGGAGGGAATCAAAAGACATTGCATTAATCAGGCGTCTGTTAGCAACATCGACTAGTAGTCCGTGTGCACACAAAAAAGCAGCGCCTAAGATTGGGAAACTGCATGCCGCTATGACAAATGTCCACTGGTACGTACGGCCATGTAGAGA
Organism: Pholidichthys leucotaenia; assembly: GCA_020510985.1. Lineage (NCBI taxonomy): Eukaryota > Metazoa > Chordata > Actinopteri > Cichliformes > Pholidichthyidae > Pholidichthys > Pholidichthys leucotaenia. The sequence continues at coordinate 27,703,668 of CM035846.1, read as the reverse complement.
TACAGTCAGTGTCCTTTCACCAAAAGTCTTCATGTCTGAGCCGTTTGCGGCCGTCAGCTTGGGACCGCTAGCACCCGCTAGCTGGTTGGCGTAGGATGGCAGGATGAGGCTCTTTTGGGAGCCGGAGTCCACGAGGAACCGTCTCCCCAAACGCGAGTCTGTCACGTAGAGCAGATTGCTTTCTTCACCGGCGGTCGCAGCTGCTACCGACTGCCGGTCTTGGCGTTTCCCAAACGCTTGAATTGGCACGGTGGCACTCATCGGCGTGCGTCCTCTCCAAAACGGCGGTGGTAGGAGCAGAGCGTGTCTCTCTGATACTTCCTGGCCCCCGCTGCCACTACCATCGCTGGCTCCTCGCTTCCACTGGCCGTCTCGCTGGGTTCCGACACCACTGCGAGGGCACTGTGAGGGCTTCACTTCACTGTGAGGGCTCTGGTGGTGAGGATGATCCGATCTGCCTCCTGGGCTAGCGCACAGTAGTCACACGTGGCCAGCAACGGCGAATTGGCAAGGACCACTCTGGCCTCCGTTGGGAGGTTCTGGAGGAAAAGGTGGGCAAACAGAAAATGCCCGTCATCCGTGCCCATCAACGCCAACATCTTCTCCATCAGTTCGATCGCTGACCCGTCTCCTAACTCGGAGTGCGTCAGGAGCCTCTCTGCTCTCTCACAGTCTGAGAGCGTGTAGCGCCGGGTCAGCACAGCTTTGAGAGCCCCATATTTGTCGCAGGCTGGGGGCTGTTGGAGCAGGCTCACTACTTGCTGAGTCGTGCGAGCGTCCAGCGCCGCGACCACATAATAATATCTGGTGTCATCTGCCATTATTCCCCAGAGCGCGAACTGGGCCTCGGTGTGGAGGAACCAAGACTTCAGGTCGTGCAGCCAAAAGTCTGGTAGTTTGACCGAAACGGCACACGCGTTGCTGGGGCTTCCTGTCCAGGTCATCTCCGGGGTGTTTGCCTCGTGTTCCATTATTCGTCAAGGGTCACCAGTGTGGAGAGAAGAATAATCAGGCAAAGCATTCAAAGCAGACAAACTTTATTCACTCCCTCACATCTCTCAGAATCAGAAAACATTGACCTCATGCTGCAGGGTCTCTCCTTTATATTACAACACTCACTTCCGCCTCCAAAGAGAGCAGACGCTTCTTTTCTCTCTCTGCTCTAGCTCCCCACCTCCCCAACTAACTGGATCCCAGCTTGCTGTTGTCTGTCTGCGTCTGACTGCGGATTATCGAAAGAAATTATGGAATTAATAAGCTGGGCTTTGAACGCAATTGACACTATTTTTTCAACAAGGAAAAGTGCTCCGGGGGAAGCTGTTTGCCCCGCAGGGACGGCTCCAGCGGGCTATTTACGGGAGACAAGTAATTGGAGAATCTTGTGCCTGACTAATCTCTCTATCGAAGACATTGAAGATTTGTATGTCTTCGTAATAATGGTGATTGGGATCGTTCTGATTGGATCTGGGATTGTCCTGGTGTACCGCAAATTGCTGAAGATGGATACAACCTATCAAAATGCTGGCCAGGCGAGGTGCATCCATCAAATTGAAAAAATGGAGAAGACCCTGATAGCGACAAATGGAGAACTGTCTCGGAAGGTGGATTACATCATGATTACGCTTAGGTCTATCCACGACGGACTCAACGCCCCGCAATGAAGGATTAAGTACTGAATCTGCATAAGAATATAAAGTTCCTTCTCTGTGATCAGTTCTATTTGGCTCAATTCCCTTACAAAAAATCCTCCTGATCATCTGCAGTCTGTGTTTTTTCAAAACACTGAGCACATGGCCTTGGACAGCAGCTGCATGGACAATTGCCAAGGACAATTGCCAGTAGCCAGACAAAACATCTCCTGCCAAAGTGTCCTTGTTGTTCTTACTGATACAACACTTTGCTTCAACATTACATTCATATTGATCCACAAACTGACAACAAGATGATTCACTCACTGCTCTCTTTGTGTCCTGTGAACTCTTTTTGTCTGCTGATGTGCATTGAGGGCTTTTTTTTTTCTTTGTAATCATAATATTGATCATGTGACCAGTATTCTGAAATCAATGATTTTTTTTGCTCCTTCCCATTGTATTATTTCTTATGCTACCTGTACCCTTCTGTTGGCAGGCGCGTTTCAGACGCATGCCGCGTCACGGAAATGCAGGTTCATTTTCTGTGTCAAGTCAAATTCTCTCATATGTTATCAGTGATCTGTTAATGTACTTGGCAATAAATCTTTTTCTGATTCTGATTCTGATTCTGCCTGAGGTCTTGCATCACAATACATTCTCGCATCACAATTCCTATTGTCCCCCAGTTGCTTAATCCCCATGCTCTTCTGGCAGAGGAATTTACTGCCTCTCCCTTCCTTCCAGTCTGAGATGAATATCACATCATGGGTCCCCCATACCCCACTCTTTCTGAAAGTTTTCCTATTGATTGTAATAAGTCGATTATTCCACAAGGTGAAGCCATGCAGTGTAAAGTTGTGAGTAAATACCATTTTCCAATAATTCAAAACTTGCTGATGGAACTCTGACAACTTCAGGGGTATTTTTCACATTTCAAAGTCACATTTCAGCAAAAATTCCAAACTTCCAACATTTTCAAACAGGTTTTTTTTTTGTATGTGGAACCAAAGGGAATCAGGATGAGGCAAATTGTTTCATCCACTTCAATCTGAGCATCCCAATGACAGATTCAAATTCAGCTGCTTTTAGCCCATCATTTTGCTAGTCCTTAATTATATATGATTCCTTTCAATAATGGGTCTTGTTTTTCCAAACAAAGTTAAAAATTATTGAATTTATTTTTTAATCAGTTGAGGAGGACATACAAGGTTAATGCAGTGGTTCAACAAAAATAAATTATCTCTAAATTTGAAAAAAAAAAACAAAGATTATGTTGTTTGGAAATTATTAAACAAATCATTAAATTATGGTAATGATAGATGATTCCAGAATTGAAATATTACAGGAAAATAAGTTTCTGGGGGTGACGCTAGACAATCAAACCTGCTGGAAACCTCACATCAGTCACATCCAGGCCAAGTTGGCAAAATGTATAGAGATACTGGGGAAGATAAGACACATTTTGGACAATGAATCATTATTCTTACTGTACAATTCACCATTTTTACCATATCTTAACTACCGTGTTGAGATCAGAGGAAAAACACCTAAAAAACCAACCTACAGCCAATATGCACATTACAAAAAAAGCTATAAGGATAATAAATAATGTAGGATATAGAGACCATACCAACTCACTGTTTTTAAAGTCACATGCCATAAAGTTCATGAATTTCATTAAATTTAAGACAGAACAAATAATGTACAGGGCAATTAATAAGCAACTTCCAACTAATATACAAAAAAATGTTCAAAAAAAAGACAATGATTACAATTTGAGAGGAGACTTAAACTTTACAAAACCGAAGGTTCGAACAACAAAGAAAAGTATGTGCATATCTGTCTGTGGGGTGGATTTGTGGAACAGTCTGGAGCTGGAACTGAAACTATGTACCAACAGAAACCAGTTCAATAAGAGGTATTGTGGAAGATGAAAGCAGACGAGGCAGCGAGCTGAACGACACATGAACTTTATTCACCTTCCAACATCATGGACAGAAAATATTCTCTTTCTCCAGCGACTCCGGTGTCTCCTGAACTCCCCGGGGGGCGAATAGTCCTATTACGTCTGAGACCCCCGGTGCAACTTCCCCCTTCAGTCCTTTGTCCCCCCCCCCCCCCGCCGGCTTCCCACTCTGGGTGGAGAACCCCCCACACACTGCCACCACAGTATAAACATTATTTGCTAAAAGGATATATGTTAAAGGTGTAGTATTAACATGTAAGATGCACTAAACTCACACTGGGACACTATGGTATGGTAGGTGGGACGGCACTGTATAACTCTTGTTTGGGGCTGGGTATAGATGTATGTACAGTATATGTATGGACTGTATGTATGTATGTATGTAGGGATGGATGGGTGTCAGTGCTGATTTGTATGAAATATAGTTAATTGTCTACTTGGGGTTCTTAAGAGGAAATATGTATATATTTCACACAGTTGTATTTAGGGAAAAGAGGAGCTGGAGTAAATAAGTATTAATTTCTTCCTTCTCCTTTTGGAACACTGTACACTGTCACTTTTATTGCACTTGTCATTTGCTGCTCTGCTGCGACCCGGGCTACCCTGTGCTGCTACTGTGTGTGTATGTTTGTAGTACTTAGTTTGTAGTACTTAGTTTTTAGTGCTCAGTCTGAAGTATCATAATGATGTTTTTGCTAAAGGGACTGCTTGTGATCTGGTTGCTCGGGATAATATGCCACTGTACCCAAGTGGATCGAGACATGAGGCCGACTACGCTCCTGAGCTATACTCGAGACCAGCTCCTGCTTCTTCGTTCCAGCCACGTCTCGGCACCCCTCCTGCCTCGGGAGCTCTTACGAAATCCGATGGGAGGACGTAGAAGACGGTCGCGGAAGAGAGGGAAATGTGGCAGAGTACGACAGAGACTGCGGAGGAGAGAGAACAGGCCGCCATTGCCATCCATGTTGCTCTGTAATGTCTGCTCACTGAAGAGCAAAATGGAGGAACTCAAAATCAACGCCAGGTTCCTATACGAGTACCGGGAGTCATGCCTGCTCATTTTCATGGAATCGTGGCTTCAGGAGGATGTACCCGACTCGCTCCTATCCGTGGACGGCTTCTCCCTAGTGCGGCAGGAGAGGGATGTGCTCTCCGGTAAGATCAAAGGAGGAGGTATTTGTGTGTACGTTAAGAACAAATGGTGTTCACAGTTCACTACGAAAGAGCCGCTTTGTACCCCGGACATAGAACTGCTGTGTTTAAGCCTGAGACCCTTTTATCTCCCCCGTGAATTTGGAAACATTTTATCATGCACCGTTTATATCCCACCCAGTGGGAACGCTTTCAACGCGGCGAATGCTATCGTGGACTGTATACACAGACAACTGGAACACACTCCTGAAGCACCTTGTTTGATTTTAGGGGATTTTAATCACTGCAAACACCGGAGTGGTGGCTCAGTTGGTAAAGCATCTGCCCCACATCCGGGAGGCAGGGGTTTAAATCCCGGCCGGGTCATACCAAGGACCATATAAAAATGGTACTTTCTGCCTTCTAGCGTGGTGCTCCGCATAATGGAACGGGGAAAGTAAAGTTATGCACAGAGCTACCAGAGGGCTGACCCCCCGCTGTAGCTTTCACTACTTACAGTAGCTGTGTGGCCTAGGGTCAGAGAAACAGAGATAGGCGCCACCCCATACACCAACATGGTGTGAAGGGAATTAACTAATTAACTAACTAATCACTGCAAACTGGATGCGGCACTGCCTGGCTTCAGCCAATATGTGAACTGCAGTACAAGTGGGAAAAATATTTTGGACAAATGCTATGGGAACGTCAAAAATGCCTATATAGCAAGGGTTAAGCCCCCCTTTGGGGTCCTCAGACCATAATGCTGTTCATCTGATTCCTACTTACAAGTCCTTGCTTAAAAGCAACAAACCACAGACAAAGACAATCTTCATATGGGACAATGAAGGCATAGAAACTTTGAGAGGTTGTTTTCTCTTGTACCGAATGGGGACTCTTCCATAACTTGGAGTCGGAGGAGGCCACAGATACCATAACTGAGTACATAAAATTCTGTAAAGAAAATGTTTTACCTCAGAAAGTAATCACTATGTACCCCAATAATAAGTCTTATATTTCCAAGGAATTAAAATGGTGCATAGTACAGAAAAAGATTGCTTTTTAGAATGGGGACATGTTAAGTGTGAAAAATATACAGAAAGAACATAATTACAAGCTAAGAACAGCTAGAGATGAGACGAGGAAGAAATTTGAATCTGAATACCTAGGAAAAAGTTCTAGGAAATTGTGGGACTCAGTTAAAGTAATGACAAAGATGACTCCATCCAAAAGCTGCATTAATGTTATGAATGAGGAAGAAAAGGCAAACGAGTTGAATAATTTCTTTTGCAGATTTGAGACTAGAGATTTTTCTCATGAACAAAAAGCTACTCTGGACGCTATATCAGTTTCAGGCTCTGCAAAAATTATAGTTGACCAGCATGTTGTGGAAAGATTTTTCTCACGTATGTGCCCCAGGAAGGCATCTGGACCAGACGGGATCTCTGGGCGCTTACTGAAGTCATTCAGTAAGCGGATTCGGATTCTTTCTTCCAAGATGGCGACCAGGATGGTCACACTTTTTCAGCGCTGAGACCAACTCGCTGATTTCCCCATTAAAAGTACCAAAACAACAGCGATCGGCGATCGTGACGGACACCCACGGGCTGAACTTCCACCTCCGTCAGAATCCCGTTGGAATGCCCCTTTAATCGGGTAGAACTGCTGCGCTCTACCAGAAGCGATTGCCAAGCTAACGCTAGTTAGCTTAACGCTGGCCCCAGTGCGCCACCTAACTCCGACACGAAGCGGCTCAGTCCCCGGTGAGGGCCTATCGGAGGAACCAATCGAGGCGGCAGTTGGGAGCTCGAGCGCGGCGTTGGTGAGAGACGGGGCCACCTGGACCCAGCAGGACAATGGCCTGAGTCGGAACCCAGTTGCGAGGTCCAGCTGAGGAACTACCAGACTGACGGCGGCCGGTGACGGGGCCTAGCGGAGGTGCCACCCAGCCAGACGGCGGCGAGTGGCGGCGGTGATCGGTGAAGTTCGGCTGCGCCGGCGGTGTGCGGCATAACCGGCCAGGCAGACGGCGGCAGGCAGTGGCGAATGACAGGGGTGATCTGCGGAGCTGAGCAGCGCTACTTGGCGGAGGAGCTGTGCAGGAGCTGTTGCGGCGAGTTCAGCAGCGGCCGGGCTAGTTGAGGCCTAGCCGGATTCTCTGTTTACTTCTATCTACAGGTCAGTAAGATGCCACCAAAGAAAGAGGAAATGGAAGAAATCAAAAAAGCTCTGAGCTTTATGTCAGATGAATTGGCCAAATTGACTAACCAACAGGACAAAATAATAGGCCTAATAGAACAGGTACAAGCCCTAAATTTAAAAATTCAAGAAAAAGACAAAAAAATTATGGACCTGGAGCAACACGGGCGTCTTTTGGAGCAACGCGTCGAGGATCTTGAACAAGGTTCTCGCATTGATGACCTAGTTATAAGTGGACTAGACATCAGATATCAGTCATACGCCCATGCCACAGTAGGACTGAGTGGTGAAGATGCACCCATGAGTGAGTCAATGTCCTTAGAAAATCAAGTGCTTCAGTTCCTTAATGATAAAGACATTAAGGCAGAAGCCAATGCGATCTCAGCCTGTTATGCTCTACCGAAGAAAGATAACAAAACAAAGAAATCAATTGTGATGCGCTTTGTGAACAGAAGGGTAAAGAATAACATACTGAGGCAGGCCAAAAAGCTAAAGGAAACTCAAGTTTACATAAATGAACACCTGACAAAAAAAAAACGCTGAATTAGCACGACAGGCACGGATGCTAAAAAAACAAGATAAGATACAAGCAACCTGGACAAGAAACTGTAGAATTTGGATTAAACTAAATGGATCACCTGAGCAAGCAAAAAGTATAATGATCAGAGATGCTACTGACTTAGATAAATACAGATGAACACTGATTAGAAAATTACGAGCCAATGATAATCCATACTCATACACACGATAAGAATAGTTCTTTTGATACACCATGCCAAAGTACTTTAATAAAAATAACCAAAACAAACAAAAACTTATGACCGACTCAAGTAGACATCAATCATCCCCAGTTGGAGCAAGTCATTTGACACAGAATGAGGAAACTCAAACTCTGAAAACATACCATTATGCTGAACATAAACCACAAGAGATGGAGAATGATATTGATCCTGATAACCACTTTTTCAACAATATTCATAACCACTGTGAATATTACACTGAAAAACAATTCAAAAGTCAAATGCAATTAGATGGTAAACTGTCAATAATACACTTCAATAGCAGAAGTCTTAACAAAAACTTTCCACAGATTCAGGACTATTTAAAACAGCTAGACAGAAAATTCACAGCTATTGCAGTCTCTGAAACTTGGCTTAACAAAGAACAGGCTCCCCTGATGGCAATAGAGGGATATCAGATGTTTTATATTAACAGAACTCAAAAAAAGGGTGGTGGTGTTGCACTGTATATTGATGACCTGTACAGGTGTAAGCTTGTAAATGAAATGTCCTCAGCACTACCAGGGATTTTGGAATGTGTTACTGTTGAGATTGACCTAGACAAAACAAAAAATCTAATCATAAGCTGCATATATAGAACGCCGGGAACTTGCATTGAGACATTCAGAGATAAATTAGTCGAGCTGTACAATAATATTACTAGTAAGAAAATGGTAGCAATTTGTGGAGATTTCAATATTGACTTACTGAATCCTCATCAACAAAATGTAGTTACAGAGTTCATGAACTCTATGTACAGCATGAGTCTATATCCCACAATAACACATCCCAGTAGAATCACAGTTCACTCTGCTACACTTATTGACAACCTGTTTGTCAATGTTCTCGATAAGAAAATAGAAAGTGGATTATTGATAAATGATATAAGTGACCACTTGCCAACCTTTGCACTTATCCATGGCCACACGGGGCCCAACGCAGAAAAAACTTCAAAATCGTTCAGACACAAATCACCAAATGCAATCAGTTCTCTTAAAGAGGACTTGCTGAAGCAAGACTGGACAGAAGTCTATGTATCAGATGTAAATGAAGCCTATGACACATTTATAAACATTGTAACCACTCTTTATGAAAAAAACTGCCCATTAGTAATAAAAAAGCTTAAACACAAATTTGCTAATAAGCCATGGTTAACCAAAGGACTACAAAAGGCGTGTAAAAAGAAAAATTCATTATATAAAGCTTTCCTAAAGAAAAGAACAAAAGAAGCAGAGCAGCGGTATAAAACATACAAAAATAAGTTAACATATATAATAAGATGTAGTAAAAGAGACTATTACAGTAAAGAACTGGAGAAAAACAGAGACAATATTAAAAATACATGGACAATACTCAACAGTATCCTTGGAAATAAAAGCAGAAATACAAGCTACCCAACTAATATTCCAAAAAATAATAAAACGACTCAGAGTGTGAATATCGCTTCACCTGCAGATGAATTTAATAATTTTTTTGTTAACATTGGACCTAAACTGGCCCGAGAAATACCCACTACGGTGCCAACAGGTGATACAATATGCAATAACACTGCTGTAAAAGACTCCATCTTCATAAAGAACACAGACGAAAGAGAGGTCATTGAAATTGTTAAATCGTTCAAAAGTAAAACATCTACTGACTGTGATGGTATCGACATGCTACTAGTCAAAACTGTTATCGAATGCATAGTAAAACCACTGACGTATATCTGCAACCTGTCTCTCCAATCAGGTATATTTCCCAATGCAATGAAAATAGCTAAAGTAATTCCAATATACAAGACGGGCGATAGAGGGGAACTCTCAAACTATAGACCAATTTCACTATTACCACAATTTTCCAAGATACTTGAAAAAATATTCTATGAGAGAATTGACAACTTCATACTGAAGAATGATTTATTATGTGAGCAGCAATATGGGTTCAGACACAAGAGGACAACTGCATATGCCCTAATGGAATTTACAGAAAAAATATCAACAGCCATTGAAAATAAAGAGTATTCAGTTGGAGTATTCCTAGATCTTAAAAAAGCATTTGATACAGTAGATCATAATTTATTATTAAAGAAACTACAAAATTCTGGTATTAGAGGTGTAGCACTGTCCTGGTTAAGTAGTTACTTAAAGAATAGATATCAGTATGTATGTGTTAGCAACAAAAACTCAGAGTTGCTGAAGGTCACCTGTGGAGTCCCACAGGGTTCAGTTTTGGGACCATTATTATTCAATATGTATATAAACGATATATGTAAAGTCTCAGAAAAAATGGACTTAATATTGTTTGCCGATGACACTAATCTGCTATGCAGTGGAAACAATTTGGAACAACTTCTGGATACACTCGGGAAGGAATTAGGAAAGCTTAAACTGTGGTTTGATTCAAACAAATTAACGCTCAATTTAAGTAAGACAAAATTTATAGTCTTTAACAACCATCACAACAATCCAGTACCCAAACTCAGTGTAAATGGTGTAGAGATTGAAAGGGTATCTGAAACCAAATTCCTTGGAGTAATAATTGATAACAAACTGTGTTGGAAGTCACATATCAGAATCAGAATCAGAATCAGAATCAGCTTTATTGGCCAAGTATGCACAACACATACAAGGAATTTGACTTTGGCTAAAAACTTGCTCTCGTTGTTCAGGTGAAGGATTTAAATAAGGATTCAATGACAACCAGAGTATGTACAGTAAATTACAGTCTGTCCACGTTTCTATAAAAGGATGCAAATATTAATAATATTACCTTTAATATAATATATTAATTATATTAAAGGTAAAGTCTCCAAATCAATTGCAATATTACACAGAGTGAAATATTTGCTGAATCAACCCACACTATACACCTTGTATCATTCATTAATACTCCCATACATGACATATTGTAATGAAGTATGGGGAAATACATATAAAACAAACATATATCCAGTCTTTATGCTTCAAAAGAGAGCTATTAGAATAATAAACAAAGCAGCTTACAGGGAACCAACAAACCCACTTTTTCTTAAACAAAAAACTCTCAAGTTGAAAGATCTGGTTGACTTTAAAACCGCAATAATAATGTTCAAAGTGAAGAATTTATCACTGCCTGCAAATATCCAAAAGTTGTTCCAAACAAGGGAGAAACGATATCACTTCAGAGGAACATGTATATTTCAAAAGCCTACAGTGAGAACAACCACCAAGCAACACTGTATTTCAGTGCAAGGAGTCAGATTATGGAATGATTTTGGACCTGAATTAAAATCATGTACAACGCTTGGACAATTTAAACAAAAACTAAAGGAAGAAATACTCCAAACATATTTACAAGACGACATGTAAACTCACATAAGGATTGACATTTCCAGCCTGTGTTGTGTTGTAGCTTAGTTTTTTTTTTTGGTTTTTTTTTGTTTTGTTTTTTTCTCTCTGTGACGTTCTGTCTTAGATTTGTCTCGAATAGTAACTGCTTAACTTAGCTTAGCTTAGTTTTTTTTTTTTTTTTTTTTTTTTTTTTTTTCTCTCAGTCACACTTTGTCTTAGCTTTGTTCTAAATTGTAATCACTCTTGTCTTGTTTACTCTTTTTTCTTTGAATTCTTGGATGGAATATGGGTGGGCAATATAAGCTGCGGCTTCAGCCATCACCCATTTCGGATAACTCACGTGGAATTGTTCAGTAGAAGGAGTCTTTGTCTAATTTGACCTTGTTGTTATATTATACAGTTTCTTCAACCTGTACTGTATTATCCGAAATAAAATAAAATAAATTCAAAATTCATGTAGTGAGGAGCTAGAAGAAGCCTGGAGTCCCATCTACCAGAAGTCTTTAGATACGTGTTCTGTCCCAGTAATTTGGAAAAGCTCTATTATAATTCCTGTACCAAAAAAAGCAAGCTGCAAAGAGAATAATGACCATTGTCCTGTTGCACTGACCTCACTGGTAATGAAGTGTCTTGAGAAGATTGTCATTGACATTCTGAAAACTGATTTTGGAGGACTTTTGGATCCTCTGCAGTTTGCTTGTAAAAATAATAGAAGTACAGAGGATGCCATTTTAACCTTAACCCATTCTGTGTTTAAACATTTGGAGGAGACAACCTCATATGCACGTCTTTTATTGGTTGATTTTAGTTCAGCTTTTAACACACTGCAGCCACACCTTTTAATTAAGAGGTTAAATGATTTTAAAGTGCATCCTGTCATTATTAAATGGTACCACTCATTTTTAACTTATCGTAAACAGCAAGTTAGTGTAAATGGAACTTTATCTAAATTTAGAACGCTCAGCACAGGAGCTCCCCAAGGCTGTGTTAGTTCACCATTTTTGTTCACATTGTACACTGATGAGTGCAGAAGTGTCTATACAGGCAATCAGATTATTAAATTTTCTGATAACACTGCTATTTTATCACTACTTCAAAAGACTCATGATCTGTCAAGCAATTTTATAGAAATTCAGAGGTTTGTCAATTGGTGTGATGACAGTCATCTCATTTTGAATACTGATAAAACAAAGGAGATGGTGTTTGACCCTCGTGGAGTTGGTGACCACAGGCCTGTGGTCATCCACAACCACACTATAACACAGGTTAGTTCCTATAAATATTTGGGAGTATTTAATGACAATTCATTAACCTGGAGCACATATATTGATTACCTCTGTAGTAGACTACAACAGCGGCTGCATTTCTTGCGTAGATTAAGAATACATGGCATTGATAAAAGGATTATGTTAATATTTTACCAGGCTGTGTTGGAGAGCTGTATCAGATTCAGCATTACAGCTTTGTTTGGCATCCTCTCTGTGAAACTAAAGAACAGAGTGTTGCGTTTAATTCATACAGCATGGAAAATTATTGGAGTTAGAGTATTTACCCATGCAGATCTTACACGACCAGGCAGCCTGTAGACAAGCTCAAAAAATAATCAGTGACATGAGCCATGTACGAAACAATGAATATGTGCGGCTGCCCTCAGGGAGGAGACACAGAGTCCCCAAGTGCAGGTTCAATAGATACAAGAACTCATTTATCCCGACGTCAGTAAAACTTTTAAACTCAGATAAATAGGTCAGGGACACTTATAACTCCTGTTCTTAATGTCTGTTGTTATATATTTATGTATGTATGTACTTGTATTATTTATTGGGTTTTATTTCATTTATTATGTACTACATCCATTGTGTATGTGTGGATTGTGCGGTTGCAGCATGGGTGACAAGCCCAAGACAAATTTCCCCTTGAGGGACAATAAAGTTTATCTTATCGTATCTTATCTTATCTTATCTTGTTTGTTTTTGCTTTATTGTTCGAAATAAAGTATATCATCATCATCATCATCATCATCATCAATCCATGTTGTGTTTTTTTTCCCTACAGGATTTTATATTTATACCCAGTCACGCTAAAGCAGGACGGTAGCTGCTTTACCACATATTTGGTCTGCTGTTTAAGATAAGATAAGATAAGATAAGCCTTTATTAGTCCCACAACGGGGAAATTCCAGGATTGCAACAGCACAGGGATAGCAACACTCAGAGCAACAATCAGAAGGCAAGAAAAAAAAACAAAACAACAAAAAAAAAAAAACAAGCAAGCAAGAGCAGCTAATATACATATGTACGTATTACTATAAAATATATATATATACACACACACACAGACACACAGTGCAGAGCATTGTAGCTGGATGGAATAAATATATGAATATATGAACACACAGTGCAGAGCATGATGGGGATCACTTTAGAAGGCCTGTTTTAAAGATTTCACAAATTGGGGGAAGTAAAGTTGGAAATTGACCAGAAAAAAATCTTAAATTTGCCAAAAAAAAGGGTCTCAAAATAAAGAATAAAATCTAACAAATTTTTGACAATAAAGTCTGAAATTAAGGAGAAAATGTCAAAAATTTACAAGAAAAAACTGCAAATTTATGAGACAAATTTTGCAAATATATCACCAAACAAATGCTGCAGCTAAGTGTTAGAAAATCTGCTGCTCCTCGCCTTGGAATGAAGAAAGTCTGATTTGTAACCCAGCAGCTCCTCTCTGCTCAGACACTTCCTCGTTTCCTCCCTTCAGAGCTGCACCTTGATGATGGGTGGGGAGCGGGGGGGAGAGTCTAAGATGGTGGAATAAGCAGACGTTATGATTCCCTGTGCGCCATTATGCGGCACACGAAGGAAGGAATGACAAACCCAAAAGCAGGAGTTGATTCGTGCATTTTATTGACTCAACCCCAAAGTCCAGTAAACAGCCCCGATAATTTACATAGAGTTGATATGATTAGATGAGGCCACCAGACATACAGGGACGTCACCTGGATGCTCAACAGCCTGGAAAAGGGAATGCCTAGTGCCACTATATAGTTGTCGGCACGGAGAAAAAGGCAGACATGAACTTACAGCTTGAGCAATCCGGGGCGGTCCGTGCAGTCTGGTGGATGAGGGTACACAGGAACAGCCACTAACAACAACGAAGCCCATGATCTTACGACGTAAGAGAAGACAACGACGTCAGGCTGAAGGTTAATGTAAGTAATGAAAACTTGCATTCATGGAGGGACACGCTGCCGTGTATGAAGCACATAATGCTCCAGCGGCCTCTCCCTACTGACACATCATTTAAGTAATAATAATACTAACGAGGGAAGAGACCGCCGGTGTGAGAATGCGTGGGCTGAACATAATTAATCCCACATGTGCGCGAGTGAGTGTCTGAGAGTGTGAATGGTGTGTGTGTGTGTGTGTGTGTGTGTGTGTGTGTGTGTGTGTGTGTGTGTGTGTGTGTGTGTGTGTGTGTAACACCCATAATACAAAACAGCTGGTGATACTGACAGGAGGAGGGGGCGTGCCCAAGCTGTCAGGGAGCCGAGGACCTCAAAGAGCTCCCTGAAGGGCCTGATTGAAAATGAATAGTGAAACGGGCCAAAAGTAGTCACGGCATCAGAACATGTTCATGACAGAGCCCCCCCCCACCCCCCACCCCACCCACCCACCCAATACCACCAGCCACAAAACAAAAAACACCACTAGGGATCCCCCCAGAGACAAACAATTATCCATGGTGGGAGGTGGGGAAAACAGGGTAGGAGGGAGCAACCGGTAAAAAATGCAAAACAATAATATGTACATACAGTACAGTGACCCTCTTAACAGCCCCCCCCCCCCCCCCACAGGACACTAACCCCCTTCCCCAGGAATCCAAAGTTCAGGGGGTCGGCCAGAGTCCCAGGCACCAGGCATGGTGAGAGGTGACTGATCGGATGGCCTGCCCAAGTCCCAAGTCCAGCAGGCAGCCCATTGAACAGAGTCCGGCGGCCTGCCAGGGCCAACCGGACCACCGGGCCACTGGGGAACTTAGGTGGCCAAGCCAAGGGATTAGAGCCCCCCCGCCCTCTAAAGCTTGGAGGAGGGGGACGATAGCACTTGTGATGGTCCCGGTCCAGGACATGGCTGCGCCGGCGGTGGACTCCGGCTGGAACTCCGCTACACCAGCGGTGGACTCCGGCTGGAGCTCCGCTGCACCGGCGGTGGACCCCGACTGGGCCATCGCTGCACACACAGCGTGCCAGCCGACCTGTGAAAGCACCAGACTCAGGAGACGGTCCACCGGGGAAACCCAGGCGAGGGCACAGGAGGCGGGTCCACGGTGACCACGGTGGGGGAAGCTGCACCCGCAATGGTCCCGGTCTGGAACATCATTGCACCAGTGATGGCCCCTTCCTGGGACCTCATTGCTCCCACAGAGCCCCGACTGGGCTTGCGCTGCACCCACAGTGGAGTCCTGCTGGACCCTTGCTGCCCCCACGGTGAACTCCGGCTGGAGTACCGCTGCTCCTGCGGTGGACCCTAGCTGGGCCAATGCTCGGGAAGCTGATCGACCAAGGCGAGCACCACACCCAGAAGGCAGCCCACCAGCGGAACAACAGGCGACGATGGCATCGTGGAACCCTCCAGTGGTGTTAGACCATCTCCGGCGACCCTGAATGAAGGCTCGGAAAGAGGGCACAAAGAAGGGAGGTCAGAGTCGCCGGCAGTGGCGAAGCCTTGTGAGGTGAGCTCAGGTGCAGCTGATGGCTGCACCTAACTCTCCTCACCAAGAGCCAGGCAAGATTTCTCTAAAGCTGAGTAAAGAAAATAATAGAATTCACTCGCCTGAACTTGAGCTCCACCGCCCTCCAGGACTTCGTCAATCCTGCTGTGCGCGATGGATCGGGCACCGACTCTGTTGCGGCGGCCTCCGCAGCAAGCATGATGATAGCTGCAGTCCTGATCTCCTCCAGCGAACTCTCCAATGCCGGCGACTCCTCCGGTGAGGAGTCTGGAGGAGAAGCCCCACCTTGGGCTGGACCCCGGAAGGCTGAAGCCAGGGAATGCTCCTCCGTCGGTGTAGGCTCCAGATTGGTCTCAGCGCCTCTCCTCAGACCATGGTGGCTCTGCAGGGCTGGGGTAGAGTCCTTCAGCTCCACGGCCCCCTTTCTCCTCCTATAATTGAGCTCCAAGGCTGATGGACGCTCAAAAGGGAAGGAAGGACATGAGAGAGTTGGTGGATTAATTTTTGCTGCAGCGGTCGGTGAGAACCCAGCAGACTGCACAAACTGGGCCTCACTCCCGGGTATCAGGCAAGGTGATTTATCAAATGCATTAACTGAATGAAAACACACTTGCCTGTTTATCCCGGGAGCAATGGTCCTTGCTGCAGTAAACACAGCCTCCCGCTTCTTCTGGAGGGCAGGCGAAGGAGTTCCTCCTTTGGTCCGAAGCTGGGTCCTGGTGCCTTGAAGTGGGCAAAGCCGGCGGAACAGGATCCAGTTTTCCGGGGAAGATGCGGGGCTTCTCTCGCTGAGCTCTCCTCCGTGTGGAAGCTGACCTCGCATCACACGGCGAGGAAACGGGTGGAGGCAGAGGCGGTAGTGGTGGAAGTGAGTCCGCAATTACCCGGGGATGAAGCCGAAAATACAGCCTCCGCTTCACCAGGTTGGTTACTCTGCCCCAGCAATCCATTTCGTCCCTCTGGAAGGTACAGCTGCGTGCGCTGGCTGCCAAACTCTCAATTGCCACGATGGCTTGGCAGTCCTCCCAGCTCCACCGTCTTCTCCACACAGTTTCACTTGCTCGAGACATAATTGCTCCTCAAGGCAGGTGGGTGAACAAAAGCAGACAAAAAAAAAAATGAAAAAGAAAAGAAAATTGCACTCACAACTCTGCTGGGTTTTCTTTTTGTGGCCGGAGCATTCTGTTATGATTCCCCATGTGCCATTACGTGGTGCACGAAGGAAGGAATGACAAACCCAAAAGCAGGAGTTGATTTGTGCATTTTATTGACTCAACCCCAAATAATAAGTCCAGTAAACAGCCCTGATAATTTACAGAGAGTTGATATGATTAGATGAGGCCACCAGACATACAGGGATGTCATCTGGATGCTCAACAGCTTGGAAAAGGGAATGCCTAGCACCACTATATAGCCGTTGGCACGGAGAGAAAGGCAGACATGAACTTGTGGCTTGAGCAATCTGGGGCGGTCTTTGCAGTCCTGTGGATGAGTGTACACAAGAACAGCCGCTAACACCAACAAAGCCCACAATCTTATGGCGTTAGAGAAGACGACAACTTCAGACTGAAGGTTAATGTAAGTAATGAAAACTTGCATACATGGAGGTACACGCTGCCGTGTATGAAGCACATAATGCTCCGGAGGCCCCTCCCTTCTGACACATCATTTAAGTAATAATACTAACGAGGGAAGAGACCACCGGTGTGAGAATGCGTGGGCTGAACATAACACTGGTCAACACCAAATTTATTGTCTAAGATTTTTTAGCTAATTTAGAACAATTTTGATGTGCTGAATCCAAAAATCACATTGGTTTTGCTCAATCAGGTCAACTTTTTGAACTATGGCCACATGTTTTTTACGTTTTTGTTTACATGTACGGGTATTTTCGCTTTATATGATGCAAAATTCTTTATTTCTTGAAATTCTCTGAATTTTGAACAATGATGACATATCATTCAATATACATGTACTTACCTTTATCAATGTCTATGATTCAATTTGCAGTACAACTGCTTACAACTTAGCATAAAAACCTGACCTGATCGAAAGAAACGGTTGTCATTTTCAGATTCAGCGGTGCAAATTTGTCTTAAATCAGTTGGAAAAACACAGACAACTTACAAAAAAAGT
This sequence comes from Pholidichthys leucotaenia, assembly GCA_020510985.1. Classification (NCBI taxonomy): domain Eukaryota; kingdom Metazoa; phylum Chordata; class Actinopteri; order Cichliformes; family Pholidichthyidae; genus Pholidichthys; species Pholidichthys leucotaenia. Next base: position 27,685,787 of record CM035846.1, on the reverse strand, counting down.
ATTTTTATGTTGTGTAATTAATCCCATGTGTGCATGAGTGAGTGTCTCAGTGCACGCACACGTGTGTGTGTGTGTGTGTGTGTGTGTGTATAACACCCATAATACAAAACAGCTGGTGATACTGACAGGAGGAGTGAGCGTGCCCGAGCTGTCAGGGAGCCGAGGACCCCAAAGAGCTCCCTGAAGCTCCTGATTGAAAATGAATAGTGAAACGGGCCAAAAATAGTCACGGCATCAGAACTGGGTTTGGAGCACCAAACCCAGGTTCATGACAGACGTATGTCATGACTCAAAAGTGAAAACTGTTTTAATGGTCCAAACTTGATATTTATTCAAGCAACCAGCAGGAAACTTGAAATTATCCATCTTAACATCAACTAAGCCTGTTTTTAGACGGTGAAATACTCTTCAGCGGAAGATATTTGGTATGGCTAACAAGCAACAGGTTAGTATGGGCGACCATGATTACAGTCTGTTGTCCGATAACATCAGTACTGAGAAGGAACTGGAAGAGGATTCCCAATCTTTTCAGAACATTCACACTCCTCTATCCAGTCCACACCCTAAAAAGTTGAAGAAAAAAAGACACAAAAGGACAACCGACTGAAGTGAGTAATGAAAATATCTTTGAAGCGGTGCAGCTTATTCTCAAAACAATTGACGAACAGCACATGCGGCTAAAGAGCTTTGAAGAGCGCATTGAGAAGGCAATATCAGAGACTCAGGAAAATAAAAAGGAAATAGACAAACTAGACAAAGGTAGTAAACCTTACACTAGAAAACAAATTCCTGACAGAGAGATGCCTGGAAAACGCCAGATATAAAAGGAGATGGCACATGAGGCTCCAGGGTCTACCTGAAAAGTACAGTGAGAATACTGGTGAAGTGGTGATTGGTATTCTCACCTACATCATTCCCTGGTCCATGGAGAAGCTCCAGAACACAGCTGACATGGTGCATCGCCTGGGCAGAAGAAGCGGCGCTGCCAACAACATGGTGAGGCCCATTGTCATTCAGTTTGCCATGTGCACAGTGTGAGATGAAGTTTGGAGAAAATCCAAAGAAGCCAAGGTTTGTAAAGACATGAACATTCGCTTCAAAGAAGATTTCTGCAGAGAAGATAGAGAAGCCCGAGCAAAGCTGTGGCCCGAAGTTCAAGAAGCACGACGGAACGGGAAGAAGGCCTTCTTGAAAGAGGGCTACGCCATCACTGATGGGAGAAAGATTGATCCGTGATGCTGAGTATAAGGTCATGATACTGATTTAATAATATCTTTCTACTTTCTAAGGCCTTTTGATTTTTTTTTTTTTTTTTTTGCAAAGGATACACTAAATTCGATTTACAATCTTTGTAACTTTAATTTAGAAGTATTGTTTTTTTCAGAAGTGCAGAAGCCTTTTTCGTTACCCTGTTGGCAACTTTTGTTGCTGCTTTTTGTCAAGTATGCTTTTAGAGTACTTTGTTTTTCTTAAATGGGAAAATTAACAGGAATTTGTACTTATTTTGTAGTTTGTTATACCCATGTTTTTTGTGGTTAGTCATTTGAACATTAAATAAATATCATAATCTCCCCGAGAGCTTTTGTCACCACTCGCCGCTCACGGGCATCCACCTCAGCTGCGCGCACACCTGCATCTCATTAGTGCGCAGCTACTTATTCCACCTCGCCCTGAGCTTCGGCCTGGAGCCGTCTGTCTCCCTGCGTACTCAAACCTTCAGCAGATTACCTTTCCTCCAGGCCTGCTGACCTTCTTCTCGACACGTAAGCTGTCAATTGTTGTTTTACCTGCCTGTCAGCCTTCCCCTGTGCACAGGTGGATTCCCCGGCGGCGGACGCTCTCTCCTCCGCCTCACCGCTCCTCTGCCACGCTGCTTCTTCTCGGACGCACAGCAGGACGCTGTCTCCCAGGCTTGGGATCCTGCCAACGCCAGCCACCACAGTTACTGCAAGTAAGCACATAACCTTGTCACTCTCCTGTGTGGTTTGCCCAGCTAACCCCTGTTCTCTTCTCGCTCATAGGGTTGCCTGGCTGTACGGCGTGCTGCTCTGTCCTGGCCTGCACCCTCCACCCACAATACATTCTTATCCCTCACACACGCATCCATACACGTTACATTGGTTAAAAATAAAGCTTTCAAATCTGCCTGAGCCTGCGTGCGTGTTTCGTGGGCCGAATAATATGTCAGCTTTGAGGCAGCGCATGGAGAGGGAGGATGAAATAACGGATTTACATGCAGGTTACACCACAACACATTTATTAAAGCAATGACAAACAGTCCAAAAGGGTGAAGACTGACAAAAATACGAAGGTACACTTACGGTTGGCGTTCGGGGGCCGGCATCGCCCCACGAATGGAGGAGGAGAAATGTGTAACCATGCTGCCGTTCCACAGCGAGTATCACTGTGTGGAGACGAGGACCACAACAAACGTGGGGTGGCTAACACGTCAAAATCGTGCTGACAACAGACTAATCACTGACAATGCAACAACCCAGCAATGCATGACTGACAAAAGACTGCTTAAGTACACGCATTGCTGGTGATGGTGAGATTGGGAGCACCTGGGCGAAGAGCAGGGAGAAGGCAAACGGAATGGGAACAGCTGGCGGTAATGAGAAAGGACGCGAGGTCGGACCGGCAGGCTGTCAGCCAGTGCTCACACAAGAGTGAGCCAAAGAGGGCTGCCTCACAGCTGCTGGCCAGAGAGCAGTGGCTATGGGTAAGGAAGCAGCACAGAAATACACAATATACACATGCACAGCGGCACCTAAACCCACAGGGAGGTCAGGACCGAGTCGGGGAGACCAAGCCGACTCGGCTCCTGACAAATAAATAGTGCATTGCTTATTTTATAGATAATTATAAGAAGGCTGCTTTAGATCTGGTGAGAAGGAATTATTTAGCTCATTCCTGCCAAAAGTAAGGGAAAAAACTCAAAACATTTTTGCTTTTTCTGATCAGAATAAGGTTTGTTGAGATGTCTGTTTTGTTTTCATCTTTAAATGTTCAAGGTTTGAAAAATTTAGTTAAACGCAAGGCAATCTTTTTATTTTGTAAAGAAGTTAAGGAAGCTTGTTTTTTTGTTTGTTTTTTTTTAAACAGGAGACCCACTCTGAAAGTTCTGATGACACTTTTTGGGAACAACAATGAGGAGACAGAATCCTCTGTTCACATGGTACCACACATTCTGCAGGTGTTATGATCTGATTCAATAGATTTCCAGAACAAATAGTCGATCACACAGAGGATGAAGAAGGACACTGGTTGATGTCTGTAGTAGAGATGTACAAACAAAAATTTATTTTACTCAGTGTGTCTGTCATAAACTCTCTGTGCGCTCTGCCATAGCGCATGGAGAAGGAGAAGGATGAAAGGATTTAAATGCAGGAGTTCACCAAACACACATTTATTGACAAACAGTTCACAAATAAGGACGAACAAGTAGGCTACAATAATGAATGTGCTCAGGAGAGCGGGGAGGACTACGGGGAGCTCAACTGACTCGGGGGATCGCAAACCGGGCACAGCCTAAGCCTAGCGGTTGAGCTGCGGGGAGAAACACCACCAGAAGCGTAGCAGAATTACTGCAGGGGAGAAATGCTTCTGGTCCAGCGTAGCAGATAACCACACAGAGAAACACTAACAGTTTACTCACGAATAGGAGCAGTCCAAAAAGTCCAGTTCTCCCATGGAGCACGAACAATAGACTTAGACTTAGACTTAGACTTAACTTTATTAATCCCTTTGGGATAACTCCCTCTGGGAGTCCTTTTTGACGTGAAGGTCACACCATGGAGACGGGAGTGACTCGTACAATGACCCAGCAGTGTTTGTCTAGCAAAGAGCCGCTTAAATACAAACGCTGCTGGCCACACAAATTGGGCACACCTGAGCGAGGCGCGGGAAAGATAATTACCGGGGCTGGGATCAGCTGGTGGAATTAAGGAGAGCAAGGGTGTGTGGTTGGACCAACAGACTGTCAGCAGCGTGGGAAAAAGATCACAGAAGCTGACTAACAGCTGCCGATCAGGCAGTGGCAATGGAGATGGAAATAAGTACAACCTACACATAATGCACATATACAGCAGAACCAAAACCCACATAGAGATCAGGGCCGAGCGGGGGAAAACCAAGCCGGCTCGGCTCATGACAGTGTCTGGGTCTAATAACAAATGTCAGAACAAGGAGGCGATGTTGAGTTTAGCTCTGCTGATAAATGAATGGAAAATTAAATATGTGACTGAAAATGTGATAATGGGAGGTGACTTGAACATGGATCCTAATTCGTGGCCTGATAGAGTACCATCAAGAGGTCTGCAACCTGTGGACGATGACACCATAAAGAAGTTATGTATGGAAACAGATACAGTGGACTACTGGAGGATCTTTAATCCCACCTTACAGAAATATACATGGGTGAACCCCTCAAACACTAATCAGTGTTCTAGACTAGACTATTGGCTTATATCTCAGTCCTTCAGTAAATTTGTAACTAAATGTGATATTCTACCATCTCCTTTAACAGACCATTGCCTCATCAGTCAGTCACTGACTTTTGTACAACAACCTCCAAAATAACAAAACATCTGGAAATTCAACAAAGTGCTCTTGAATAATGAGGACTTTTGTAAAGAAGTTAAACTCCTCCTCCAGAGTGTGAATGACATGATTACATCAAATATTAATAAATGGGAATGGTGTAGTTCATATATTCATACCTGCATGTGTATAGACACAGGGGGATGTTTTGTGATTGCATGTGTGGAATGACCTCACGTTTCAGAAGAGGACAATAGGTCTGGACCGCCTGCGGAGAACAACGAGGAGATGGAGGTGCGGCGGTGAAGACCTGAAAAGACTTCCTGACCCCCTGGGGTCAGGCGAAGGAACGGGAGTACATCGGTAGAAGACACTGGATGATTAGAAGGATATGACAAGGATGTGTGACGTTGGCTTTTGTTGTGTGAGGTATAAGTATGGGGGTCTGACTGCGATCAGTCTCTTTCTGCTTCTGCTTCGGGTGAGACATGTTCGGGATGTGAAGCCGACATTAAAGCTGAATTATAAAATCACTCAGCGTCTTCATTTCATGCTCCCCACAAATGGTTTAAAATTAAAGTGAAAGAGAAGGCAATCATAACAGCCACAAGGCTATCATAAATTCTTAAAAAAAAAAAGGTTCTGACTGAAAAAATAAATTCATTATCTGGTAAGCCGGATATTTCAAACCAGAATGATACAGAACTACAAAGTCTTCAAAGGCAATTAAATGAACTATATTTGGAAAAAGCAAATGGCGCCTTTGTACGATCCAGAGCCAAATGGATTGGACAAGGGGAAAAGAATTCGTCTTACTTTTTTGGACTGGAAAAAAATTGACAAAATAGGAAAAAAAAATTGTAAGTTGGAAATAAACAATGTTACTACTGTTAACATTGATCAGATAAATAAAGAAATTTGGCAATTTTATGATAATCTTTTAAAATCTAAATTTCAGGAAAATGAATGTGACAATTTTTTTGATATTATCAGTGATAAAATAACTAAAATAAATGAAGCTGACAAAAATGTATGGAACAGGATCTGACATTGTTTGAGACTGAACAAGCTTTAAAAAAAAAAAAAAATGAGTAACGGGAAATCTCCAGGAATTGATGGTTTGACAATAGAATTTTAGAAACACTTCTGGGACGATATTAAAAATGTACTTTATAAAGACTTCTTAGATTGTATAAAACATGGGTGTTTGTCACCTTTGATGAAAACTGGATTAATAACCCTCATTCCTAAATCTGACAAAATCTTAACCACTCTAGACAATTGGAGACCCATTACTCAGTGATGTAACAACTACAAATTCAATACAAGGGCATCTGGTTTGAACTTAAATTTGAATAAATGTGAATTATTGCCACTGTTTTCCTGTACCGATGTTCAAATAGAATCAATCCCTGTCAAATCAGAAATAAAATATTTAGGTATTAAGGTAATGAAAAATGAGGATGAGTGGGAAGAAAAGAATATTCAAGACAATGATGAAAAAAGGAAAAGGTCCTTAAACCGTTGGCTTATTAGAGATCTTACAATTTTTGGTTGAAATTTGTCTGTTAAAAGTGAAGGAATATCAAAAATGATATCTCCTTGTCAATCCTTGTACAGTGGGGCAAAAAAGTATTTAGTCAGCCACCAATTGTGCAAGTTCTCCCACTTAAAAGATGAGATAGGTCTCCAATTTTCATCATAGGTATACCTCAACTATGAGAGACAAAATGAGAAAAAAAAATCCAGAAAATCACATTGAAGGATTTTTAATGAATTAATTGGTAAATTCCTCGGTAAAATAAGTATTTGGTCAATAACAAAAGTTTATCTCAATACTTTGTTATATACCTTTCGCTGGCAATGACAGAGGTCAAACGTTTTCTGTAAGTCTTCACAAGGTTTTCACACACTGTTGCTGGTATTTTGGCCCATTCCTCCATGCAGATCTCCTCTAGAGCAGTGATGTTTTGGGGCTGTCGCTGGGCAACACGGACTTTCAACTCCCTCCAAAGATTTTCTATGGGGTTGAGATCTGGAGACTGGCTAGGCCACTCCAGGACCTTGAAATGCTTCTTACGAAGCCACTCCTTCGTTGCCCGGGCGGTGTGTTTGGGATCATTGTCATGCTGAAAGATCCAGCCACTTTTCATCTTCAATGCCCTTGCTGATGAAAGAGGTTTTCACTCAAAATCTCGCGATACATGGCCCCATTCATTTTTTCCTTTACACGGATCAGTCATCCTGGTCCCTTTGCAGAAAAACAGTCCCAAAGCATGATGTTTCCACCCCCATGCTTCACAGTAGATATGGTGTTCTTTCTCCTCCAAACACGACGAGTTGAGTTTTTACCAAAAAGTTCTATTTTGGTTTCATCTGACCATATGACATTCTCCCAATCCTCTTCTGGATCATCCAAATGCTCTCTAGCAAACTTCAGATGGGCCTGGACATGTACTGGCTTAAGCAGGGGGACACATCTGGCACTGCAGGATTTGAGTCCCTGGTGGCGTAGTGTGTTACTGATGTAGGCTTTGTTACTTTGGTCCCAGCTCTTTACAGGTCATTCACTAAGTCCCCCTGTGTGGTTCTGGGATTTTTGCTCACCGTTCTCGTGATCATTTTGACCCCACGGGGTGAGATCTTGCGTGGAGCCCCAGATCGAGGGAGATTATCAGCGGTCTTGTATGTCTTCCATTTTTTAATAATTGCTCCCACAGTTGATTTCTTCACACCAAGCTGCTTACCTATTGCAGATTCAGTCTTCCCAGCCTGGTGCAGGTCTACAATTTTGTTTCTGGTGTCCTTTGACAGCTCTTTGGTCTTGGCCATAGTGGAGTTTGGAGTCTTACTGTTTGAGGTTGTGGACAGGTGTCTTTTATACTGACAAGAAGTTCAAACAGTGCCATTAATACAGGTAACGAGTGGAGGACAGAGGAGCCTCTTAAAGAAGAAGTTACAGGTCTGTGAGAGCCAGAAATCTTGCTTGTTTGTAGGTGACCAAATACTTATTTTACCGAGGAAATTACCAATTAATTCATTAAAAATCCTTCAATGTGATTTTCTGGATTTTTTTTTCTCATTTTGTCTCTCATAGTTGAGGTATACCTATGATGAAAATTGGAGACCTCTCTCATCTTTTAAGTGGGAGAACTTGCACAATTGGTGGCTGACTAAATACTTTTTTGCCCCACTGTACATCGCTCCTCAAAAAATAAAAAAGATCAGCTCAATTCTAAGATAAGATAAGATAAGATAAGATAAGATAAGATAAGATAAGATAAGCCTTTATTAGTCCCACAATGGGGAAATTCCAGGATTGCAACAGCACAGGGATAGCAACACTCAGAGCAACAATCAGAAGGCAAGAAAAAAAAAAACAAGAGCAGCAAGTATACATATGTACATATAAATATAAATATAAATATAAATATATATATAGAGACACACAGTGTGGCGCATTGCAGCTAGATGGGCTAGATATATAAATATATAAACACAGTGCGGAGCATTGTAGCTGGATGGAATAAATATATGAGTATATAAACACACAGTGCGGAGTATTGTAGCTAGATGGAATGAATATGTGAATATATAAACACACAGTGCGGAGCACACAGGATTGGATTTCATTTGGAAAAACAAAACTCACCAATGTTAAGAAATCACAACTGGTCAAGGAATACAATATGGGAGGAATAAAGTCTACTGACTTTGAGGCAGTGGGAGGAATGCTCAAGTTAAACTGCTGAAAAGCTTTTCTTTCAAACCGGGATTCTATGTGGTTCCACGTTCCAAAAAACATATTTAACAAAGTTGGAGGTATTGATTTTCTTTTAAAATGTGATTTTGAAATGTCAAAACTGTCGGGGAGGCTCTCAAAATTCCAGACTCAAATCTTGTTTTACTGGAAGATGATGTTCACTCATAACTTTACTCCACATGGCTCAACCTTATGGAATAATAGAACCGTTATCATTAACAGAAAAACATTATTTATACAAGAATGGTTTGATAAAAAATATTATTTTTGGAACAGATATGATGGATAACAACGGAAATATTCTTCAAAGAGAAACATTTCAAGCAAATTTCCACATTGGGTGAACTGCCAGACAACATGATCAGATCTGCAGAGCTGTTCCACCTGCCTTCATTCATTTAATATAAAACACACTCATAAATTCTGATGTCCAGGCAATTTTACCAAACTTAAAAATTGAATAAATTCACTTTTTGGACAGAAAGTGTGAGAACAAATTTTTGAATACAACTTTCAAAAGCATCCTTTTTAATCAATATCAAAGTGAAACAGAAAGAATACTTTGTGGAAGTAGCAAAATAATCTCAAAAAATATTTGCAAGAATTTAAAATGGCCAATTCCTCCAAAAACAAAATAAATTCAGTTTAAAATTCTGACAAATTATTACCCAGTTGGTGAGACTGTGAAAGAGAGATTTGGTTTTGAGGTTGAGCCATGTGAATTTTGCAGTCAAGAACCAGAAACAACAGAACTTCTGTTTTACTCGTGTTCTGTCACTCAGTTGTTTTGGATAAATGTTCAGATCTGGCTAAATGTAAAAATGAATAATGGATCTCTCAGTATGCAGCGTATTCTGTTTCATGAACATAACCATTCAGAAGATACTGGTCACTTTGTTAATATCATTATTTCCATGGGTAAATATCATCTTCACGTATGTAAATGGAGAAATCAAAAACCTTCTCTTTCAGCTTTTAAAAACAAGCTTAAACTATACTTCACCTCATTAAAGCTAATTTCATATGTTCATCTTTGAGCTGGAAACATTTTTGAAACTGCCCAAAAGATGTGAACACTATTTTTTTTTCTTTCTCCCCTCTTTTGTTGTGATTTGCCTAATTTAGATTGTATTGGATTTTTAAAAGCTTTCAGAAATTGTACAAGCGGGGATATATTGTATTGAAGTCCTCATATGGGAGCATAATATGGTCTTACGTTTCTCCGTTCTAATTGTTTTTTTTCCCCCGATTCTTTGTCTTGCTGTTCATTGAATTTGTACCACAACGAGTTGTTGTAATCTTGTCTCTATAATTAAATAAAATAAAACAAAAACCTTGATTGTGGGTGGAAACCCCACATCACGTTTGGTGTTGTTTTCCTTTTATTTTGTCGGTCACAGACGGAAGTGGTGATGGCAGCAGCAGCAGAGTGCTGCCATTTTCAAACAAGCCTGAAAGACTAGCTGTTAAATCTCACTTTAAAATGGGGAAAATGCCCAAAGTTGCAGCATAGAGTCATGCAGACATCAGCATCTGATGAAAAATGAGAAGGACTGCCAGAAATAGACGTTTATAGAATTCCCCTCAGCCAGCAGAGAGGACAAAAGGAGGACGTAGTGGACAAATGGATCCCCAAGGCCTGGGAGAAATGAAAGGTTAAGGTGACCTCTGTTTTGACCACTTTACAACAGGTAAGGTGTGTGGTGTAATCTAGAGCATTACTGTGGAGTTTAGGCGGCGTGCAAGAAATATAAGACAGAATAATAAAGAGCGATGGCAAGAACCAAGCAGACCGCCCGTAAATCTACTGGAGGAAAAAGCCCCCCAAGAAGCAGCTAGCCACCAAGGCTGCTCGGAAAAGCGCTCCAGCCACCGGCGGAGTGAAGAAGCCTCACCGTTACAGGCCCGGTACCGTGGCTCTGAGAGAGATCCGTCGCTACCAGAAATCCACGGAGCTGCTCATCTGTAAGCTGCCCTTCCAGCGCCTGGTGAGGGAGATCGCTCAGGACTTCAAGGCCGACCTGCCCTTCCAGAGCTCCGCCGTCATGGCTCTGCAGGAGGCCAGAGAGGCCTACCTGGTGGGTCTCTTCGAGGACACCAACCTGTGCGCCATCCACGCCAAGAGGGTCACCATCATGCCCAAAGACATCAAGCTGGCCCGACGCATCTGCGGAGAGAGAGCTTAGACTTTCTGCTGCACATTCACCAACCACAATGCTCCGCACTGTGTGTCTATATATATATATATATTTATAGTAATATATACACATGTATACTAGCTGTTCTTGTTTTTTCTTGCCTTCTGATTGTTGCTCTGAGTGTTGCTATCCCTGTGCTGTTGCAATCCTGGAAATTCCCCATTGTGGGACTAATAAAGGCTTATCTTATCTTACATATGTGTTGCCACTAGAGGGCAGACCATGCCTGGATGTTGCCTGAGTACTGCATGGGCAGACACACTATGGCGGCGTTAGAGTGATAATGTTGTTGCAGCCAGTTAATAAAGGAGGCTCTGTGAGCACCCAAAGCAGCAGTATTTATTTATCAAAGAACCCAACACAACATGGTGGCAGAAGTTGGTGTGCTTTGAGGTGAGAAAAGTCAGCTTTGCAACCGGCTAGTGACTATGGAGCCAGCACAAGAGATGGCAGCTTCAGCAACGGGGACAGCAGCGGTCCAAGCAGCCACGCCGACAGGTCCTGTAATGGTGGCGGCGACGGCAACCCCAGTGGCAACCTTCACCATCAAACCACTGGAACCTTTTGATTTCTCAAAACCACATAAGTGGGAGAAATGGATACGGCGGTTTGAATGCTTTAGACTGGCAAGTAGCCTGAACAACTTGTCTGACACTAACCAGGTGAACACTCTTGTGTAATGCATGGGGGATGAAGCTGATGATGTGCTACGAGGGCTAGAGCTAACTATCAAGCAGCGCCAGCAGTCTGATGCAGTCAGAAATGGTTTTGACAGATACTTCATTCCAAAGAAAAATGCTATATATGAAAGAGCAAAATTCAATAAGAGAGTGCAGCAGCCAACAGAGACAGTGGATTCATTCATCACAGCACTTCATACGCTTGCAGAAAACTGTGAGTATGGAGAACTGCATGATGAACTTTTGAGAGACAGATTGGTTTTTGGCCTTAAAGATCCAGCTTTGTCAGAGAGGATGCAGCTTGATAAAGACCTCACTCTTGCTAAAGCTATCACTATGGCCCAACAGTCAGAAGAAATAAAGCGGCAACAGTTAGATCTGAGAGGAGAGACAAGTAAAACAGCTGTGGATGCAGTGCATGTTAAAGGAGGAAAACAGCACAAATATAAAGAGCAGACACAAGGACAGCATAAAATTAAGAAAACTACACAGACCAGAATAGAAAATAGCAGAGCATGTCCTAAATGTGGTTGAACACCATTCCACTCAGCAACCCAGTGCCCTGCTAAGAGTGCAGAATGTGGCCTCTGTGGGAAAAGGGGACATTACAGAAAAGTCTGCAGGTCCAAAAGCACAATCAGTGAGGTTACAAGAGATGAAGATGGACTGTTTTTAGGGGAGCTAGATTCGGGAGATGAGCCATGGTTGGCAGACCTTAACTTAAGAGGCAGCAGAGTGACATTTAAATTAGACTCTGGAGCAGATGTCACCGCCATTCCTGAACAAGTGTTTGAAGGAATAAAAGACAGAGATGAAATGCTACAAAAAGCACAAAAACCTCTTTATGGTCCCTGTGGAACAGAACTAACTGTTCTAGGGTCGGTTACAGAGACACTCTTTTATAGAGAGAGGAGCACTACAGAGAAGATATACGTTGTGGAACACTTGCGTGCGGCATTGCTGAGCAGATCCGCCTCTGTGAAACTCAAGTTGATGGCTAGGATTGACACCGTGGACCAGCAAACAGTCATGGACATATCCAAAACTCTGTGATGGACTTGGACTGGTTCAGAAGCTATACACCATTAAACTTAAATCGGATGCAGTCCCGTTTTCTCTGAAAGTGCCCTGACGGGTCCCATTACCTATGATGGACAAGGTTAAACAAGAGCTGGAGAGGATGGAAAAACTATCGGTCAGCAGCCGTGTGGAGAAACCAACTGACTGGTGTTGTGGCATGGTGGTTGCCCCTAAAAAGGACAAAGAAAAGGTACGCATTTGTGTGGAGCTGACACCCCTGAATAAGTCATTGTGTCGAGAACAATACATCCTCCCCTCTGTGGATCAAACCCTGGGCAAGCTGACAGGTGCACAATACTTCACCAAGTTAGATGCTAATATGGGCTTCTGACAGGCACCGCTGTCAGAAGAGTCAGGTCTCTACACAACAATCATTACACCATTTGGGCGCTACCACTTTAACCGCTTGCCCTTTGGTATTTCCTCTGCCCCAGAACATTTTCAGAACATGATGACATCATCTCAGCGGATGAAATGAGGCCGGATCCTGAGAAAACCAAAGCTGTACAGGACATAAAAGAACCAAGGAACGTGAGCGAACTCAGGAACTTCCTCGGGATGGTGAACGAGTTAGGGAAGTTCATCCCGAACCTGTCTGAAAAAGACAAACCTCTAATGCCTCTTTTCCACTAGCCCAGTTCGGCTCGCCTCGTTTCGTTTCGTTACTACTCGGTTCGGCCGCGGTTGTGTCTCCATAGCAGCCGGGTAAAGCGGGGTTAAGCTGTGGTGGGCGGGATTTTTTTTACAGCAAGGCGGCGCCACACTCCCGTGACGTAAAACACGTGACCCAAGCCAAACACAACATGGCGGCTTTACAAGGCGACTCCTCGGTCTGTGGCTTTTTTCACCGTAAATGCCAAAAAGGACCGCCAGACAAGGGTACAGGCAGTGAGACGAAACACTTTGGAATAGTTCTGCAGCTTCTGGGAGAGCCGAAGACGTGAGGATATAAACTAGGTCATATATGACGGTAAGCTAATGTTGCTAATGCTAGTTTGTTATAAGTACGTCGTACTACACTGTAATATCTGCAAGTTATCGCTGTTAGGTACTAAAATATGTACGCTGTGTGTGTTTCAGATGGCTCTGTTGTGGGAAACTTACCGCTTCAAACGGTCAGTCTGGCGTTAAGCACAACCTGTCACTGATGTCAACACAGCTTCACAAACGATCAGTGGTTATAGAGCTTAAGAATGTCTGGTTTATTTCCTGTGCAAAAAATTGCTTTGATCTAAGTAAAGGAACCCTATTTCACTGTTTATGGGAATGTAGAAAAATGAGAATGTTTTGGGAAGAGGTGAGGGTAACAATTGAAAAAATAATTTCAAAACAAATCACATTGAACCCTAAACTGTTTTTGTTGGGTCTGTGTCCAGAAAAACATAACTTTAATAAGAGTGAAAGAACATTCATAGACCTCAGTTTGCTTAATGCCAAGAAATGTATTGCATTACTGTGGAAAAACTCATAGACCAGATGTGACTCAGTGGTTAAGACAGATGTTACCAACCTTCCACTAGAAAGAATAACATACATAATGAAATCAAAGGAAAATGTGTTTGAGAATATATGGAGACCTTTCATTGATTATGTAAAGAAATTAAACATAACTTCTGAAGAAGAAGGTGAATGATATGTGTGGACCTTGCAAATTCCAAACTGGTGAATGTATATTATGTATTCTTATGTAATAGATTACCTAGACTAAACAGAGGAGCATTGTTGTTGACTTGTTTTTGTTAATGACTGTTGTTTTTATTACCCTTTTTTTGTTATTTTGTTATTGTTTAGTTTTTAACTTACTTTTGTGTTAGTGTCTGACTGTGTGTGCTATGTTTGTAAAAAAAAAAAGTTCAATAAAAATATTGTGGGAAAAAAATTGCTCTGATCTGCGTGAAAATCATGGAGAGACTGTTGAGACATCATGGACGTACCTGCTCCAGCTGCACTGAGTCTGAGATGTTGTCATAGCAAAAAATGATCAGCTGACACAACTTGATCACCATGTTAATAACTATATTAGCCACAAAATATATATTCAAAAAGTAAACAGTACTGAGTTAGGTATAATAAGATATATTTGACAGTTATGACGCATTTTAGGCCAAAACAAACTTGATCTAGGATTAAAAGCAATTAAAATAATGCAGTCACAAGGTTACATGGAAAATGCTTGATTTACTAGATACATATACTGTAGAAATGTATATTCTCTGCATCAACTATACATGCATTCATGTAGTATTGCACTGACAAACCTCTGAAGTTTTTGCAGATGTCTCTTTTTTATATGTGAAGGTTACCACCATGTGACATAAATTTAATACTGACAGATTGGAAAAGCTGTCTAAGAACAATCCAGCAGTTTGAGAAATCACTTTTGGTTTGGTGTAAGTCTGTCAACAGGATTATGAACCATAAAGCAGTTTATGTTAAAATGTTAAATCCCATTAAATTCTAACCCACAGGTGTCCAGTCATGTGTCATGGAGGGCCAAGACCCTGCAGATTCTCTTCTACCCAGTCTCTTCAGCAGGTGTTGTCACTGATCAGCAGTCAGTGGAAGAAGTTCAGTGGAATCTGCTGTTGAAGACACTGGTTGGAGGTAAAGCCTGCAGGGTCTTGGCCCTCCATGGCACATGATTAGACACCCCCGCCCAAACCCATTATGATGAAGAGCAGATGCTAATATGACCCAGAATTCCTCCATATACTGGTACTGTCACTAAAGTATGCAGGGTCTTCTGCAGTGGCACATCCAACAATACAGTCTTCAGTTAATAAAATAATTGTTTTGGTTACTTTTTTCTTAAAAATGAGCCATTATTTTCAAGGTCACCGATAAATCCTTTGTACAGTTGACTCTTTTCCCACCGGTGTCTTAACAGACAAAATAGAAAATCATGATGCAAACACATAAGTCACTAAATTGTTTATTACAATCAGCAGCAAATTCCAGATTATTCAGAATGTGCAAAATTCAAACTGTAAAAAAAAAACTGGAATGGTCACACACGGCAGCCATGCTGCCTCACTGAGAAGCAACTGGATCGGCCCCTCGTACTGGTCCTGGTTCAGCAGATCTTCAGCCTGCATCTCTGTAAATAGTGAGGCAAGGTCCAGTTGGGGTGGACAGTTTCCCTCTTGCCTAGACAAAAGACAAATGGGTGGTGGTTAATTAAAGCAAGTTTAAAACATATTTGGGAAATACATTTGTTGCTAAAAGCCAGTGGTGGAATGTGAATTAATGAATGAATCTTTATTTCGGATTGATTAAAAGTAAAGATTAAAAGAAAATATAATATAACAAAGGGGAAAAAAATCTAACAAGGTCAAATTAAACAATAACTCCTCTGATTATACAGTTCAACATAGGTTATCTGAAATGGGTGATGGCTGAAGCTGCAGCTTATATTGCCCACCATATTTCATCCAAGAATTCAAAAGATAAACAAAACAGGAGGGATTACAATTTGAATGTGACAATAAAGTACTTCGTTGTTGTATTTAACCACAATTTTCATGTAGCTGTGCTTCGGTAGATTTTACAAGGGCTGCGTTACATTTAAAATCATCTGTTTTAACTGTGGCCTCAGCAATCAGAATGAATTAATACATTCACTTGAATGGAATATAGTACTTTAACTGAAGGTGTGCATCACCGAGTATGGAGTCGCTCAGTCAAAATATAAAGTTTTTATCAATAAAAGTTTGTCTTGTCTGTAAAAGTGTCTCTTGTTGCCCTGGCTTCATGTGTGGGCGGTGTTTTGTACTAGCATTGCTAAAATATAAAAGGAAGCACTACAATGGGTCTCGAATATTTGTAATGTGTCCTGTTACTGCATGAGTTTATTGATGATAGACTATAAACTACACATATAAAGTAAATTATATTGACGACTGAACATCTCACATTCGCCAAAACATACAGTTATGAACATAACTCACAAAGGATCACACAAGTGATCTGACAAAAAATAAATACATTAACAATCGGTTTATTTTACAGTTGATGTGCCATATTCACACAATCAAATAAATCTCAGTTCAGTCCCTTTTATATTAAGTGGAAATTGTGCTACTTTGGTTTTGACACTTTATCTATAAAAGCAAAGGATTTCAGTACTTTCCACAGTGGCGAGGTAGGTTGTGGGGAGGCTGATTTCCTCTTGCCTAGATGAACGACAGAAATGGATGGTGGTTAGTTTCAAGCAAGTTCAACACATATACAGGCACATCTCAAAAATTAGAATACCATGAAAAAATTCAATATTTTTTTCACTCATTTCAGAAAGTGAAACCCATATATAGATTCATTACAGGGACAGTGATATATTGAAAGTGTTTATTTTAATATTGATGATTACGGCTACAGCCCATATTAACCAACACCTCAGCAGCCAACATTTATATTTAAAAACTATTTTTTAAAGTTAATTTTATGTAATATTCTAATTTTTTGCCAAATTGAATTTGGGGTTTTCAGGGGCTGTAAGCCATAATCATCAAAATTAAAATAAATAAACACTTGAAATATATCACTGTCTGTGTAATGAATCGATATAATATACAGATTTCTCTTTCTGAAATGAGTGACAAAAAATATTGAAGTTTTTCATAACATTCTAATTTTTGGAGATGTACCTGTATTAGGGAAATACACCTGTGAAAGTCAGTGGTGGGATGTGACAAAAATGCTTCGTTTCCCTGACAAGCACTGCAGGATCCACAGAATAGGTGTGTGGGTCTATTCTGACGTTTTAGAAAATTATATGAATGACTTTATAAATCACTGGTTTGAAAAAGCAATTTTAATATGATGAGATTTCAGCTCCTGTGGTTCATTTCACCAGTATCCACAATATAAACACTGAAAACGGCTAACCCCTGGCATATGGAAACACATTCTAGCATTAAATTGCACACAATTTAATGTGCAGCACCAAAGTGCAGCACGTACACAAACCAGGACTTTAACCAGGATTAACATATTTCATCATTTTGCTCTCACAAGCGAATACTTAGGAGAAAACAAGCGTGAATCAGCAGTTGGTATTAGCTAGTTACTAGCTAAAAATCATTAGCTAAAACTCGTTAGCCAGCACAGAACAGTGCTGTATGGCTCAAAAAAGTGAGCTTACCACCAACAGGATAAATAAGCGAACAGATGCACATTATTACAAATCACTCACCATCGATGGTTCTCGCACGTTCGTCTTCAGCTTGTCCGTAGTCCGGTTCTATATGCTGGGCTGCCATCTGTATCGGTCCGGGTCACTCCTCACTGTGGATCTGCCACCAAACAGAGAAAACTCCGCACCTCTTCGTTGGACCACGGTGTAGAGTTCCACAAGACCTACAACGCTGTCTGTATTAATATCGTATTTACTCCGTGACCGAGTTAGTCCGTGAAATATTGCAAATGGCGGTCGTGTGTAGATTCATCAGAAGACGGTCGCTTTCGTGACGTTACGACCTGACCAATCAGCGGCGACCAGTCTTTTGACGTCACATCTCGGCTCGCTTCAGCACGGTTGTACCCTGCCCTCGAACGGGCACGAAAATAGTGTCGGTTAAACCGTGCTGGGTACAGTGGAAAGGGTGAGAAAGCGAGTAGAGTAGAAGTGAGTAAGGCCAAAGCAATACTAGTGAAAAAGGCCCTTTAGGGACTTTGGCAAGGAGGAAGCAATTGGAAGTCTACAACAAAGTGTGGGAAAAGGGAAAGCTCCCAATTGCATGGAAAGAGGCAGTGATTGTTCCTACAAGAAAACCTGGAAAGGATCCCTCAGACCCAGCGAGCTACAGGCCTATAGCTCTAACATCGCATTTGGGAAAAATAATGGAGAGAATGATTACAAACAGAATTGCTTTTTATCTTGAAAGCAGGGGGATTTTGTCACCACATCAGAGTGGATTTAGAAAAGGAAGGGGAACTATGGATCCTGTTGTGTGTTTGGAGACAGAGGTACGGAAGGCTCAAGTAAATAGAGAGTCGGTAATTGCAGTGTTCTTTGACGTGGAAAAGGCATATGACATGTTGTGGAAGGAGGGGCTAATGATTAAGCTAAGTACGATAGGAATTTCTGGGAGAACATTCAACTGGATAAAAGATTTTTTGTTTAATAGGCACATTCAAGTTAGAGTAGGCAGAGCCTTGTCAGATAGGTACTTGGTGGAAAATGGCACCCCCCAGGGTAGTGTTTTAAGCCCTGTACTTTTTTCTATTATGATAAATGATGTTTTTTCTGTTGTGAACAATGACATTGGCCGTTCTTTATTTGCTGATGGTGGGGCATTATGGAAAAGAGGGAGTAATTTTAATTATATAAGAGGGAAAATACAAGAAGCGATACGTGTCTTGGAGGGGTGGTCATATTCTTGGGGTTTTAAATTCTCTGTTGAGAAAACAAAGGTTGTAGTATTCACAAGGAAAAGGGTAGCTGATGCCCAGTTAACAATGTACGCTCAGGAATTAGAACAAGTCAAAGTTTTCAGGTTTCTGGGTGTCTGGTTTGATGTTAATCTAACTTGGAGGGAACATATTCAAAAGGTGTCAGTTAAGTGCAAAAAGGTACTGAATGTAATGAGGTGTTTGACAGGGACTGAGTGGGGTGCTAGTAGAGCGGCTATGAAAAACATTTATGTTGCGTTAATTAGGTCTGTATTGGATTATGGGTGTACTGTATATGGATCTGCTTCCAAAACCATGTTGAACAAGTTAGATGTCATCCAGGCCCAAGCACTGAGGATCTACTGTGGGGCACTTAAAACAACTCCTGTTGCTGCTCTCCAGGTGGAAATGGGGGAAATGCCATTAAATATCAGGCGTAAACAGATGATGATGAACTATTGGGTCAATCTGTAAGGGTAAACTCAAGATAAACACCCTACAGTTAGAGTGTTGATGTCTTGTTGGGAAGGGGAAAGAGTTAAAAAGGAGAGTTTTGCGTTTTACGCTGGGAGAGTAGCCAGAGACATGAAACTATGTGACAGAACATATATTCCATCAGTTCCTTTGCCAGTCACTCCTCCATGGTTTTTCTATCCAGTGTCTGTTGATTTGTATTTTTTGGAAAAGATGCGAGGGGGTAGAGAAATTGGAAACACCGCAGTTTTAGTAGATGATCGTTTGGGAACAATATATCACTCCCTTACCCCAGTATTCACGGATGGATCAAAGGATCCTGACACTGGCTGCACTGGGTTTGCTTTCCATATTCCTGCCTTGAAAATGTCTGTTAACAGAAGAACATCTTCCCATCTGTCTGTGTATACAGTCGAAATATTGGCTTTGGTGACTGCACTGCAGAGGATTGAGGAGCTGACGATCAAGGATTTTGTCCTTTGTTCTGATTCCAGTGCAGCCTTGCTGTCAATAAAATCAGGGACAGGACTTGGTCTATAAGATATATGAGACTCTGTATAGACTCAGAAACAAAGGGGTGGCTGTGATGTTTATGTGGATTCCAGCTCACAGGGGGGTAAAGGGCAACGAGGCCGCAGATAAATTGGCTAAACAGGCTCTGGGGCACTGGGAGGTGTGGGATATTTCATTGAGTAAATCTGAGGCAAAAACACTGATTAAAGAGTATACTAGGCAGGAGTAGCAGCGTAGGTGGGACACAGGGGGAACAGGGCGACATTTGTATGCTATCCAGAGTGCGGTTGGAGTGAAGGGCAGGATGGGGACAAGAAATGCAAAGGAAGAG
This sequence comes from Pholidichthys leucotaenia, assembly GCA_020510985.1. Taxonomy (NCBI): domain Eukaryota; kingdom Metazoa; phylum Chordata; class Actinopteri; order Cichliformes; family Pholidichthyidae; genus Pholidichthys; species Pholidichthys leucotaenia. The sequence goes on along the minus strand of CM035846.1, from coordinate 27,665,816 downwards.
AATATTTTATCTAGGCTAAGGATGGGGCACACTAGATTAAACAGAACTTTGCATTTGGTAGGTAAGCACCCGACAGGGATGTGCGATTATTGTGAGAGAGAGGAAGAAAGTGTGGAGCATGTCATTTTCTACTGCCAGAAGTATACCCAGGAGAGAGACAGATTAGTGGAGGGAATTAGAGAATTAGGGGTCGGTGATGCTAACTTAAGCATGATGGTGGGGGTTCGGGTAAGAAAGTTGTTTGTTTACCTCAAAGATACGGGTTTAATTAATAGGATATAGGTTTTTTTTTGTTTGTTTGTTTTTTGGGGGGGTGTTTGGGGTACAATGTCTGGTCCACACTCCAACGCTGGATGGCGGTAATGCGCCTTTAAGTTGGGTGCCCCCACCAAAAATAGAAGAAGAAGAAGAAGAAGAAGAAGAAGAAGAAGAAGAAGAAGAAGAAGGAGAAAACAATCTGAACCAAACTTTAGGAGGAGATGATTTCACCAAAGTGGGACAGACAGACGGACTGATCCAGAACAGAATCCTCCTTCGGTCTTCACCCTATGGTCTCTTCAACACTTTTGGGCTTTGTAAAGCAGGGATGGAAAATCCCTGCTTTACCTAGGCCAGTGCCAGCTGGGCCTCTACCTTTGCTAGCTGGGTTTCCACCTCTGCTATCTGGGCCTTTACCATTGCTACCTGGGCCAACACCATCATCAGCTGGGCTACCATCACTGCAAGCTGGGCCTCCACCTCTGCTAGCTGGGCTACTGTTGTAAGATGTGCCTAATGCAGGTGTTTAGAAAGGACAGCTCAGTGCGTGAACGTGAGTGAGTGTGTGCGCGCAGCCGAGGCGCGCCCGGCGGGGTGTGTGGAACGGCCCCGACGAGTGAACGGTGTGTGTGATTTTGTGTGGATGAGAGACAGAGAGCGAGGCGACCGGAGCAGGTAGAAATCATTGCTAGTAACAGTGCAGTCTGTGAATAAAGCCCCAACGCTTCAGCAATACGGCCTGTGCCTCTGTGTACCACCATATCTCCTGCTTAACAAGAATGAGGTTTTACTCGGGAGTTGACCCCGGAGGAAAAAGCGCCTCCTGCCCTGGAGAAGACAGATCTCCCCTGCATCCCCCAACCACGGTTAGGAGACGAGAAGCAGGAACGGTTAACACTGGCGACCACGAAGGGACTCTCACGTTGTTAAGAGGGTGGTGAGTACCGAAGAAAAGGACAGCGGCAGCTGGGACGAGTGACTGTGATGGCAGCTAAGCTAATGAGACATGGCAGCCGCTTGCTATCCCGCCGATATCTACAGACAAGAAACTAACTACTCAAACCCGTTCATGTCGCTGGCTAATCGTCAGGAGTGCAGATGAGGTGCTGTAAGGGCTCATGAATGTCGGGCTGAGATGAAGTGTGGACATTGTGGCCCATTTCTGTGTGATGAGAGCTGCGCGGGCGCACCTGCTGATGGAGAGGATTTGTTCGCGCCATTCGGCAGCCCCGCGCAATTTGCCACCGGCTGTGGACGGGGACCCAGCAGACCAGGACCTCAGCCTGTACAACCTGTTCGCTACTACCTCCAGTGATGGCCCCAGCAGTTCCCAGCCGTCCACTCCACCTGCTAATGCCCCCAATGTGATCGGGTCTCTTCCACCCACTCCTTCCCATGTGATATTTGGCCATGGTGGGGGTGCGGTGGGAGAGCCACGCCATCAGGCTCAGCACGTGTCACGGCCCAAATGTCAGCGCAGAGGACCGGACTGTTACGGGGACTGGGTTACTGAGTGAACCAACTGTAGCAGTTCCTGTTTGCACTAGAGACTCTCCAGTTCACATTTTGGACTCTAGTCTGGTTATAATGTTCTATATGTTTGAAAAAAAAAAAAGCTGAAGTAACAATGCTTTCATATACCACATTCACTTTGTTTTAATTTAATGTATTGTATTTTGATTAGTTAGACAGTATTACTCCCGGTCGCTTAGAAATAGATTTCAAAGTATAATGTACCTCCTTGTTTAATTAGAAACAATGGTATTTAAATGTATTTGCCCCTCACGTTTTCACTGCCAAATGAGTTAGTTTTACCACTGCATAGATACTCGTAACCTACCAACCTATTTGAATCCCTGTTATATATTGGACACTGCTACTGCTAGGCGTACGAATGTAGAGAGTGTGTACCAATTTTATATGGTTTGGATGGAATGGAATTAGTGTTAATTGCAATCCATGGTGGGGGTAGTGTTGTAAGATGTGCCTAATGCAGGTGTTTAGAAAGGACAGCTCAGTGCGTGAACGTGAGTGAGTGCGTGCGCGCAGCCGAGGCGCGCCCGGCGGGGTGTGTGGAACGGCCCCGACGAGTGAACGGTGTGTGTGATTTTGGGCGGATGAGAGACAGAGAGCGAGGCGACCGAAGCAGGTAGAAATCATTGCTAATAACAGTGCAGTCTGTGAATAAAGCCCCAACGCTTCAGCAATACGGCCTGTGCCTCTGTGTACCACCATATCTCCTGCTTAACAAGAGTGAGGTTTTACTCGGGAGTTGACCCCGGAGGAAAAAGCGCCTCCGGCCCTGGAGAAGACAGATCTCCCCTGCGTCCCCCAACCACGGTTAGGAGATCAGAAGCAGGAACGGTTAACACTACCATCACTGCAAGCTGGGCTTCCACCTCTGCTGGCTGGGCTAACACCATTGCTAGCTGGGCCTCCACCTCTGCTAGCTGGATTTCCACCTCTGCTAGCTGGATCTCCACCTCTGCCAACTGGGCTTCCAACTCTGCTTGCTAGGTTCCTACCCCTGCTAGCTGGGTTTGGACCTGGGCTGACAACACAGCCAACTGGACTTACATTGCAGCCAGTCGAACCACCTTCAACAATAGCCGAGCCACTTCCGTTGATATTTGAGTCATCATCACCTCTAACTGAATCTTCACCAACACCAGCTGGGCCTTCACTATGTGCAAACATTGCCAATAAAAGAAACAGGAGGCTGCCAAATCCTGCAATATTAAAACACCAGAAATTCAGGGTGTGTCAAACTGTTAATAATTCTAAATTAATATGGGACTCAGCACATAAACCAAAAGGCATTCTTTGTGCACACTTAAATATACAAAGTATTCTAACAAAAAGTGATCAGGTTCATCACCTTCTCATTGATTCAAATATTGACTTTCTTTGCCACGCTCAACAATACTATCTGTACCTGGTTATAAAATGTTTAGAAAAGACAGACAGGGTTCTAAGGGAGGAGGTGTTATGATTTATGCTAAGGATAAACTCATCTCATTAATCTCTCCATTAGGTCTTGTACATTTCCATCTGGCTGGAAAAAAGCTGTCGTCATACCAGTTTTTAAATCGGGTAGTAAAGACGATATATATAATTACCGCCCAATCTCTATTTTACCAGTCCTGTCTAAGGTTCTTGAAAAAGTTGTAGCTACACAGCTGATAGACTATTTACAAGACGGTCAACTTCTTCATCCACACCAATTTGGTTTTAGACCAGGATACTCAACAGAAACAGCAAACTGCTGCCTTACTGAAAATGTCAAACAGTCCTTGGACAGGGGTAATGTGGTGGGTGCTGTGTTTATGGATCTCAAAAAGGCTTTTGACACTGTAAACCACAGCTTGCTTTTATCCAAAATGGTATCTTTTAACTTTTCTCCCAATATAATAGAATGGTTTGCATCTTATCTTCAGAACAGAGAACAGTGTGTAAAAGTTCACCAGGATAAATCCTCTTTTTAAATAATCGTATGGGTATCCCACAAGAGTCCATTCTTGGTCCTTTACTTTTCAGCATTTTTATTAATGACCTGCCATTACACTGCTCAGCTACAACATGCCAACTTTATGCAGATGATGCAGTTATTTACATAGCTGCTAAGACTCCAGCACAAGCTGCAGACGTCCTGTCTTCAAGCGTGGTTGATATCCAAGAGTGGCTCATCCAGAACCATCTACTGCTGAACCTTCAGAAAACAGTTTCAATGTGCTTTTCAATCAAAAAATGTAACTTGCAACATTTTAAAGTTAATATACATGATCAAGATATCAGTTAAGATAAGATAAGATAAGATAAGCCTTTATTAGTCCCACAATGGGGAAATTCCAGGATTGCAACAGCACAGGGATAGCAACACTCAGAGCAACAATCAGAAGGCAAGAAAAAACAACATCTAGTAAAAATATGTCCATATTACTATAAATGTATATATATAGACACACAGTGCAGAGCATTATGGCTGGTGAATGTGCAGCAGAAAGTCTAAGTTCTCTCTCCGCGGATACAGCAGGCCAGCTGGAAGTCTTTGGGCATGATGGTGACCCCCTTAGCGAAGAAGAGACCACCAGGTGGGCCTTGCTGGTCTCCTGCAGAGCCATGACGGCGAAGCTCAGGAAACGCAGGACGGTCTTGAAGTCCTGAGCGATCTCCCTCACCAGGCGCTAGACAGGCAGCTTACGGATGAGCAGCTCCGTGGATTTCTGGCAGCGACGGATCTCTCTCAGAGCCACGGGCCTGTGACGGCGAGGCCTCTTCACTCTGCCGGTGGCCGGAGCGCCTCTCTGAGCAGCCCTGGTGGCTAGCTGTCTCCTGGGGGGCTTCTTCCTCCAGTAGATTTTACGGGCGGTCTGCTTGGTTCTTGCCATCGCTCTTTATTATTCTGTCTTATATTTCTTGCACGCCGCCAGTTCAGTTACAGAATTCAAATACCTTGGCATTGTACTAGATCCTCAACTCAAATTTAATCTTCACATAAAGAAGATTTCTAAAACAGTAAAAAAAAAATTTGAATTGCTTTAAATTAATTAGACATTACATACCACACCAAGCAGCCATACTGTATATGCATTCTATGGTTTTTTCGCATATATCATACTGTCTGACAGTCTGGGCTCAAGCAGCTCCTTCTACAATAAAACATATAGGTTCATTATATAATCAAACTCTAAAAATCTTGGATAAAAAGCCCATTAGGTGGCATCATTGTTATATTCTAAAAAAATGTAATCTACTGAGTTTTGAGAGTTTCATTGACCTCTGTTTTCTGAAATTAATTTTTAAATGTTTCCATAAATCAGCACCAGAGCCACTTGTTGGATTCATCCAAAGACAGGACAGCAGCAGAGCCACCAGGAGTTCTGTTAACAACAACTGTAAAATATCCCACCGCAGAACCACATTTGGACAAACAGCTTTCTCTATAAAGGGCAGTTATATCTGGAACACAATGCCAAATGAAATCAAAATAATGGTTTTAAAACATTTACTACAAAGGTTAAAAACTGGCTGAAAAGTAAACAAGAATGTATCCATGTATGAGATGATTGTCTGCAGGGTGTGAGTGAAGAAGGGAAGGCAAATGTGTAACAGGCATTTTACTGTAACGGGCAAATGTGAATCAGGTTTTTATATTGTGCATTTATAATTTTGTTTGCATTGATGTATGTGGATATTGTTTATACTGTTTTCATTTTGTTTTTTCCTCATCTTTTTATCTGTTTTTCTCTAAAGCCCATCCAGGGACAAGAGTTGCAAATTAGCTTAATGCTATACACTCTCTGTGCAACACATCAGATTTTTCTTTTGTCTATGTTTATTGCACTGTCCCTGACAAATAAACAAATAAATAAATACGTTTAATTGTAATGAGATACATGTTACAGATGAGAATGGATTGGAATTTCTTGGACTAACTGTTTCTCTGTCACAGCAAATGTCTTTTATTCTTGTAGTTATTTATAGGCCTCCATCAAATGTAGATTTTTATGAAAAGCTGGAAATTTTATTGAAACAACTTAATTTTGCAAAAGAGGTAATAATAATAATGGGTGGCCTAAATGTTAACTGGGAAGTCCACAAAGTTAGGAAAAATTTGAAAAAGTTTATGGATGACATGGATATGACTCAGGTAATTAATGGCCCTATGAGAATCACAAACTCTACTAGCACTCAGATTGATCTTGTTACGTATGGCTCTTGCGAGCCATAAATAAGAGCCAAGGGCTGACCGGTGAGTTTGCGTTGTTTATTAACAATAAGGAAAGGAACTAAGGAAAATAGCCTCGTGGGCAAAACACAAACAATACGAAGGTACACTTACAAATGATGATGATGATGATGAGAGGGGGACTGGAGCCGGACGTAGGGGTTCCAGCCTTATCCACACCGGAGAAGAGCGTGGATAATATGCGCGAGGTCACAGCACTGAATAATCAGGACCGCTCCCTTTTATAGTGGTTGACAGCGCCTCAGCTGATGAGAGGTAATTGGCCTCCAGCCGTCCCATAGAGCTTGACAGCTGGAGGCCCGCTGAGACGCTGTCAAAGTAAGAGCTGGGCTGAGGAGGAATATGGTCTGAGCGCCGGTAAAAACGGCGCATGTGACAGTATCTCCCCCTCAAGGCCGGGCTCAGAACGGCCAGTAACACCCAAGCCCCCCCCCCCCCCCCCACACACACACACACACAGGGTGGGCAGATGGGGCGCAGGCCAGGAGGGTGAGAATCAGAAAAAGGGGAGAGGGGAAAAAAAACACAATATTGGCAGGGAACAATGAAGCAATTACAGAGTATGGAGAAGAAAACCCCCACAATACTCCATAAAATGCCAAGCAATATGTAGACAGACCCAAAGAAAAACAACCCCAGGAGACCTAAAAGGAGAGCTGAGGCTCCTAAGGCGAAATCCACAGATATAGGACATCCCTCAACAGGAGGGGGAGAAAAAAAAAAGCATGCTAACTGTGATATGACTATAAGAAATCATATACCTGCACACTCACAAAATCACAAAGGACTAGGCACAGGAATAACAGCAGAAATATTACAGTTCGGGGGGTCTCCCCGCACCCAGCGTCCAAACCGCCAACAGGGGTGACGGGAAACGTTCAGGCGGCCTACCCGAATCCCAGGCCAGGAAAAACAGTACTTCGGGCGGCCGGACCAGACTGCCGAACAGAGAGTCCAATGGGTCGGGTGGCCGAACCAAAGAGCCGAATGGGTACGGCAGTCCCTCTGGCGGCCGACCCGCATTGCTCAGCCACCAGACCCGCAGGGGAGAGAAAGGCAACAGCTTCCCTGTGGAGAGGAATAGCGAGGGCGAGCCGGGCCGACAGTGAGAGGTCCACACGGGCCCTGGTGGAGAAGGCTTGGGGGGATGAGGGTGAAGATGATGATGAGCCGGTCCAGTGTCCGGTGGCAGGGGATCTGCAGCTCCCTCACCTTACCTGGATGCTGCTGGTGCTGCACCCTCGTTGGACCCCGAGTGGGTCGCGGCTGCACTCGCGTCGGACCCCGATTGGGTCGCGGCTGCACCCGCATCGGACCCCGATTGGGTCGGCACCACACCAGAACCGACCTCCAACCCCAAACCTGGAACCTCTGGCACAGCGGGCGAAAGCAGCTCCTCGCCGGCAACCCTGGGAGAAGGCTCAGGAGAGAGAGAAGAACCAGGATCAGGATCACCGGCAGCGCCAGAACCCGGCCAGATAAGCTCGAACGCAGCGGGCGGCTGCGCCGAGCTCGTCTCCCCGAGAGACAGGCTAAAATGCTCTAAGACTGAAAGAAGAAAGACAAAACAGAGCACTTGCCTGATCTCGGGTTCTGACGCCGTTCAGGACTGTGAAGATCCGGGCTCAGATGACAAGAGGTCGTCATCAGGCTCCCACTCAGCTGCGTCGGGCTCCGCAGCTGGCATGATGGTTTGCGCAGTTTGAGAATCCTCCGGCACCGATGCCCACGCCGATGGCCCACACGGCATGGTGGCAGGAGAACCTCGACCCGCTGGACCGGACCGCTCCTCCGTGGAGACCCGGGGACGCTTCCTCGTCGGCACAGGTTCCACGCTGCAGTCCGCTCTCCTCCTCCACCCACGGCGTGGCTGCGGAACCGGAACCAGGCTCTCCAGAACCGCAGGCCCCCTCCTCATCCAGCGACGTTGGCCTGGCGTCAAGAACCGCTCAGCGGAGGGAGACACAGAGGATGCGGGATTAATAATTAAAGCCACAGCAGGTGGTGGGAGCTCGGGGGGCTGCGAACCCCGAACTCCACCTCCAGGAGTCTGACAGAGCAAATCACAATAATGAGAGTGTGAATGAACTTGGACTTGCCTGTCTCCTGGAGGCTGAGTGGTGCCTGCTGTGGCAGACGTTGCTCCTCCCTTTCCCCGCCGGACGGTGACAGAGGACCACCTGGGAGGATGACGGGGAGCCGCTCAAGATGGTTCCGGGACGGAGCTCACCAAGTCAGGACTCTGAGTACACACAGCGGCCGGGGAATGCGTCGAGGAGGAGGGGGCGACAGCCGAAACGAGCCGGGCACGGGACGCTGACGAGAGATCTGGAGAAGATGGCCCGTGGGGTGATGAGGCTGCGGGGATTCCCCTCTGACGAGGCGCAGGAGTGGCAGCTGTGCGAGGAATTGAGCCTTTGCGGCGACCCGGAACTGGATCCGGATGGGGTTCATGCTGAGGAGGGTTATGGAGGTGATGACGGTTTCTGGCGGAGGGCGAGGTGAAGGTGAGGTCCGGGAACCGCCGCTCCTGTGCGGAGACAGAGGCAAGGAGGGCGGCAAACTCGGGGAAATCACGCAGCTCTGGATTCCTCTCCACCAGTCTAACTGCCGCCGCCACATGCTTCATAATCGATGATGGATGCGCAGCGGAGCGAGCAGCAGCCACTCGGTCCCCGATTTTGATTGCTGTCAGCTGCAGCTCCTCTGGGGGAATCCCGAGTGATGACATACTAGATGGGGGAAGACCTCCGGATGGTGCAAACTCCCGGGTCAGAACGGAGGCAGGAGCAAGATCCCGAAGCGAGGGACGATGTCTCCTCCTCTTCGGCTTCCTGCCGGGATTTCCCTCCAGCCTACGGAGAATCTCGCGCTGTGCAGCGATGTCATATCTCCTCGCGCTCACCTCAGGGTGGTCGGCGAAGTGGGGGAGATAATCGAGGACCTCCTCAGCTTGGTCCAGGTACCGGTGCACGTCGCTGCTGAAGTCGAGGAGGGAGGCGGTGATAAGGATTTCGTCCACGCACTCGAGGGCGTCTGCGAGGACATCGCTCGGACTCTGAGTGCGGGACCTTCGCGACAGCATGCTTCAGCACGGTACCCAGACAGGTAGGAACAAACAGTCCAATAGCAAACTCACAGCAGCCGGCAACTCACTGGCTGTGACCTACTGTTACGTATGGCTCTTGTAAGCCATAAATAAGAGCCAAGGGCTGACCGGTGAGTTTGCGTTGTTTATTAACAATAAGGAAAGGAACTAAGGAAAATAGCCTCGTGGGGCAAAACACAAACAATAATACAAAGGTACACTTACAAATGATGATGATGATGATGATGAGAGGGGGACTGGAGCCGGACGTAGGGGTTCCAGCCTTATCCACACCAGAGAAGAGCGTGGATAATATGCGCGAGGTCACAGCACTGAGTAATCAGGACCGCTCCCTTTTATAGTGGTTGACAGCACCTCAGCTGATGAGAGGTAATTGGCCTCCAGCCGTCCCATAGAGCTTGACAGCTGGAGGCCCGCTGAGACGCTGTCAAAGTAGGAGCTGGGCTGAGGAGGAATATGGTCTGAGCGCCGGTAAAAACGGCACATGTGACAGATCTAGCTTTTACTAATAGGCCAGAAAGGATTTTGAAGTCATACAATATGTTCACAGAATTGTCTGACCACAATCTTATAATGATCACAAGAAAATTAAATAAAAAGTGCTTCAAATCCTTGGCCGCCACTGAATTCTATAGAATACCAAAACAGGAACAACAAAATTTTCAAGATTCAATTCAAGAAGTAAATTGGGATGAATTACTCGTTGGCAAAAATTTAGATGAGGATTGTTCTAAATTTGCCAACAAAATACAACAAATTATTATACAATTTACATGGATAATTAAACTAAAAGCTAGAAAGAATAGCCTTCCTTGGTTAAATAAATTTATTCTGAAATTGATGAAAGAACGAGATCACTTTTTGAAGTTGTCAGTTAAATCAGGACACAATAGGCACCAATTTATTTCATTGAGAAATAGGGTAGTGAAAGAGATAAGAAAATCTAAAACTGACTTTTTCATTACTGTTTTGAATAGTGCGAGGGGAAATTCTAAAATAACCTGGAATTATATTAAAAAATTATTGGGTGATTCCCAAAAAAACAGAACAAAACTAATGCAAATTCAATTAAATGGAAACATTCTGATGGAACCTCAAGTGATGGCTGATGCTTTTAACAACTACTTCATTGAATCTGTCAGAAATTTCTGATAAGTTTATAGTAAAACAAAGGAAGGAATACCCTGCATTGTCTGCAACGCAGTCCTTTACCATTACAAATATTACTGAGACCAAAGTTATCAATTTAATTCAATCACTCAAATCATCTAAAGCAAAGGATATTTTTGGAATGGACACGAACATGCTCAAAGATTTAGGTTCAGCTCTCACCACTCTTATTGCTTCAATCATTAATTTTTCAATTTCATCTGGTCATTTTCCAAAGGCCTGGAAATCTGCTATTGTTACCCCTGTTTTTAAATCTGGTGACCCAACTTTTCTACATAACTACCGACCAATAAGTATTCTTCCGGCCATTTCCAAAATTGCAGAAAAATGGGTGGCAGAGCAGATTGTCCATTATTTAAACAGTAGTTCCCCCTCTCTCCACATCATGCAGTTTGATTTCAGATCCAAGCATTCCACTGAAATGGCTACATGCCTCTTCATTGAGAAAACAAAATCTTTCCTTGGTAAGGGTGGAGTTGTAGGGGCGGTGTTTTTGGACCTTAGGAAAGAATTCAATACAGTAAATCCCTCTGTTCTTCTTACCAAGCTCTTTAAATTTAACTTTTCTCACAACGCTGTGAGCTGGATTGAATCATATCTGCATGATCGAACACAATCTGTATTAGTCAACAACTGCAGATCTGATTCTCTTAGGCTAACTTCTGGAGTCCCTCTGGGATCAATATTAGGTCCTCTTTTATTTAGTCTTTATATTAATGATTTGCCCACTGTTTGTCCTGAAGCTGAATGCTTAATGTATGCATACAACACGGTTTTCTTTGTTCATGGTCACTCCAAAGACACTGCTGCTGCTAAACTCAGTAAAACAATGTCCTGTGTCACAACTTGGTTGCAGGAGTGCTGTCTACAGTTAAATGTTTCTAAAACTGTAGGCATGTATTTCACTAAAAAAAAATAGTGTGTCACCTGATCCTGACATACATGTTAATGGAGGAAAAATACAAATTGTTAGCCAATATAAATATCTTGGGTTATGTTAGGATGAAAAACAGTAAAACCATCTAAGTCTACTCTTCAAAGATCGTCTATGTGTGTAGATGGTTTACCCAGGTTCGTTTTCAAGGAGGAGATCAGTTTATTTGGAACACGTATTTATTTAAGCAAGTTAAATATAGTAGTTACAGCGCTGGGTCAAGAACTCGCTCCCTGACAACAACAGGCAATGTCAGGTCATGAAGTCTGACTGACTATGCTGGCCCTGACCCAGAATATTTATACAGAAATGAACAAAAGTGAAAGCATGCATTATTCAATTCAACTTTATTTATATAGCGCCATTTCACAACAACAGTCATCTCATAGCACTATCAACTGTAGGGGGAACCCCCACAGTTGCAGAAAGACCCCAGCAATCAGGCGATCCCCTATGAGCAAGCACTTGGCGACGGTGGAGAGGAAAAACTCCCTTTTAACAGGAAGAAACCTCTAGCAGAACCAGGCTCAGGGAGGGGCAGTCATCTGCTGCGACTGGCTGGGGGGTGAGGGGATAGAGAAGATGAAAAGAACAGACAAGTAGAGAGCAAACAGCACAATGGGGACTCAATCTATGGGAGAGAACAAACAAATGTTAATGACCAGCAAAAAAAAAAATATTTCATTGAGAGTGAGGAAAGGAGTGAGGCCCAGTGCATTACTGGAGGTCCCCCGTTTGACTAAACCTATTAGCAGCATAACTAAGGGAGGGTTCAGAAACACATGATCCCTCCCTAATTGTAGGCTATATCAAAAAGGTAGGTTTTAGCCCTATTCTTAAAAACAGAGATCGAGTCTGACTCCCGAATCCAGATTGGCAGCTGGTTCCACAGGAGAGGAGCTTGATAACTGAAGGCTCTGCCTCCCATTGTACTTTTGGAGATTCTAGGTATTACAAGTAATCCTGCATTTTGGGAGCGTAGTGCTCTGTTAGGATAATACGGTAGTATCAGATCTTTTAAATAAAAAGGAGCCTGATTGTTTAGAGCTTTGTAAGTAAGAAGAAGGATTTTAAACTTAATTCTAAACTCTATGGGAAGCCAATGAAGGGAGGCCAGAACCGGAGAGATATGATCTCTCTTTCTAGTACCTGTTAAAACTCTTGCTGCAGCATTTTGGATCAGCTGAAGACTTTTTAAAGATGTTTTAGGACAGCCCGATAATAAGGAATTACAATAATCTAATCTCGAGCTAACAAAAGCGTGGATCAGTTTCTCAGCATCACTCTGAGACAAGATGCTCCTAATCTTGGCAATATTACGCAAATGATAGAAGGCAGTCTTAGAAACAAATTTAATATGTGAATTGAAGGACAGATCTTGATCAAAAATAATTCCAAGGTTCCTCACAGAGCTATTAAGAGAAAGAGTAACCGCATCCAAACTGAAAGTTTGATTTGGAAAGGTATTTCTAAGGTTTTTTGGACCAACAAGAATGACTTCAGTCTTATCTGAATTTAATAGCGGGAAATTACAAGTCATCCAAGCTTTGATTTCCTTAAGACAAGCTTCTAACTTGGCTAATTGATTACTATCATCTGGCTTCATTGACAGGTATAATTGTGTGTCATCTGCATAACAATGAAAATGTATACAGTGCTTTCTAATAATGTTGCCTAACCGAAGCATATATAAACTAAAAAGAGTAGGGCCTAGCACAGATCCCTGTGGAACTCCATGACTAAGCTTTGAGTTGAAAGAAAACTCATTATTTACATGAACAAACTGGAACCTATCAGATAAATAAGATCTAAACCACTGCAACGAAGTTCCATTAAGTCCAAGATAGTGTTCTAATCTATCAAGTAGAACAGGGGTCACCAACGCGGTGCCCGCGGGCACCATGTCGCCCGCAAGGACCACATAAGTCGCCCGCAGGCCTGTTCTAAAAATAGCACAACTCGCAAGTGAGCTGCGTCTAAGATGTAATTTTTTCTGCCGCTATTTTTTAAAATCACACTTGCATTTATATAGATTTTAAAATGACAATGTCTTAAAAATAAAAAAATGAAAATATGTTTATTATACGTAAAGTTAAGGTGAACTCTGACCTAGTTCAAAGGTCAGTATCGTGCGCATGACAAAACCTTCGCGCTTGTGGAGCGTAAGCTAGCGGGCAGTGAAGATGGTGGGTGGAGTGCAGTTTCCTAGGCCAAAAACATGGTAAAAAAAAGACAGAAAATTTATCATTTTCAAAGTGAGCGGGAGGAAGAGTTCTTTTTTACTACCGTGAAAGGAAGCTGCGTGTGTTTCATTTGCGGGCTGACGGCGAAGCGCCACTATGTGGAGTGACACTTCACTACCCACTCTTTTTTTTTTTTTGACTCATCTTTTACCCGTAGGTGGATTTGTTCTGCAGTCCAGTGACAAGCCACCAGCTGCGTGCGCAAGCGCCCCTTAACCTGCATGAAAAACCAGAACATGCACACTCCACACAGATCACTGTTGGCCGGGGGCAGGGATCGAACCCACGATCCCCGCAATCCCCTGGCCGAGGGTAAACTGCTGCCGCGGTGCTAACCACTGCACCACCGTGCATATAAGCACTCAGCGCTGTTTAGCTTCTTCTCATGAAAGGACAGCGCTGGTTATTACTCCAGCATGATTCTTGGCAAGAGCTGTATGGATATAATTCCAGTGAAGAAGAACACACAAAAGTGTGTTTATTAAATGTAACAGATTTTGAGCAGAATTGCAGCAGATTTGTTCAGTTAAAAATGTGATAAGATTTATTTAATATGAAAGTTGATTTTTCTTAAATGTTGCATAACTTTTTCAAACATGGTTCAACATAGTTCATGAATTAAAAGGGTTTAGTTTTTTATGGTTAAAAGGGACTGGTGAAAACTGGACATTTTTTTTAATGAAATGTAGAAGTGATCATCTGAACAATTGCTGAGATTAATAAAAATAAAGTGTTGAATATTGATCTTGTCTGTTACCCACTCTAAGTTATTGATAATTATTTATATATATATACAATTTGTTATTTTAGAGGAGTGTGTCAAGCTGGTGGCCTTCACATGACTCGATATCCATGAAGTAGCTCTTGGTTTCAAAAAGGTTGGTGACCCCTGAAGTAGAATATTATGATCGATAGTATCAAAAGCTGCACAAAGGTCTAAAAGGACAAGTACAGAAACTAGCCCATTATCAGATGCGATGAGGAGGTCGTTAGTGACCTTCGCTAAGGCTGTTTCAGTACTATGATGGATTCTAAACCCAGATTGAAACTCTTCAAGTAAACCATTTCCCTGCAGGTGGTCAAATAATTGCGTAGCAACAACTCTTTCTAAGATTTTTGAAACGAAAGGGAGATTAGAGATTGGTCTATAGTTAGCTAAAGCTCCTGAATCTAGCGTTGGCTTTTTTAGTAAGGGTTTAATTACAGCCGTTTTAAAAGTCTGTGGTACATGGCCTAAAGTTAATGAAGAATTGATTATATGAAGAATAAAGCTACCAATAAGTGGAAAGACTTCTTTAAATAACTTGGTAGGAATAGGGTCTAAAAGACAAGTTGAAGGTTTGGATGAGGAAACTATTTTGTCTAACTCACAAAGGTCGATTGGAGTAAACTCATCAAGACAGACATCAATTGAAGGAGTTGTAGTAGTTACAGTATTTAAGTTAACTGTGGGAAGAATCTGATTGATTTTATCTCTGATGGATGAAATTTTATTATTGAAAAAGTTCATAAAGTCCTGACTAGTAAGCTCTAAGGGAATGCTAGGATTGACAGAGTCCTGACTCTTTGTCAACCTGGCTACAGTGCTGAAAAGAAACCTGGGATTATTCTTGTTCTCTTCTATTAATGCAGAGTAATAACTCGTTCTAGCTTTTCTAAGAGATTTTTTATAAATTAAAAGATGATTTCTCCAAGCTAAATAGATTTCATCTAAATTAGTGGAGCGCCATTTTCTTTCTAATTGATGAGTCTTCTGTTTTAAGCTATGAGTTTCTGTGTTGAACCAAGGAGTTAGAAATCTCTGATTAGACTTTTTCTTTTTTAAGGGGGCCACCAAGTCGAGAGTCTGATGCAGAGAAGTTGTAACACTATCCACCATGTTATCAATTACAGAAGGAGCAAGCTGTCTATAGCTTATTTCCGTTGTGTTGACACATGGCATAGAGGAAACAATCTGCATAAATTTGGTAACAGCATCATCTGAGAGGCATCTACTGTAATAATATTTTTCTTTAGGAGCCAAATAGTCAGAAATAGTAAAATCAAAGGTTAACAGACAATGGTCTGACAGTACAGGGTTATGAGGAGACACTACAAGATTTTCTATTTGTATGCCATATGTCAGAACAAGGTCCAATGTATGGTGGAGGTAATGAGTAGAATTTCCTACTTTCTGAGAAAACCCAATCGAGTCTAATATTGAATTAAATGCCACATTAAGGCAGTCACTATCTACATCCACATGTATATTAAAGTCCCCTACTATAATTATTCTATCAGATTTCAGCACTAAATCAGCTAAGAAATCAGCAAATTCGGATAAAAATTCTGAGTAGGTTGATGGGGGACGATAAACTATGGCAAATAAAACTGGGTTTAACCTAAAATTGCTAAAGTGCCCAATACTGAGGACCAGGCCCTCAAAGGAATTATAACATGTTTTTTGCTTTACATTAACTAGTAATTTGGAATGGTAAATTGTTGCTACTCCTCCTCCACGACCAGAACTTCTGGGATTTTGACAGTTTAAATAACCAGAGGGAGTTGATTCCTTTAAACCAACATAATCCTCTTGCCCTAACCAAGTCTCTGTAAGGGAAATTAAATCAATCTGATGATCAATTAACAGATCATGGACTAACAGAGACTTGGGAGTTAGAGACCTAATATTTAATAAACCACATTTTATTTTTAAATTATGAGGAGGAACAGAGGCCAAATCATTCAATTTAGAGGCTTTATGTTTAATTTGAGTTTTACCAATATTTTGCTTAATCACTTTGGGATGCTTATATATTATATTTACTTTGGAGGGAGTAGACAATGATTCTCTGATGGGGAAGACAGGGGCTAAGCTGAGGGGTGGCGGATGAAGAGGAACTGCAGAGAGGCGTGTAAGACTGCGACTCTGCATCCTGGTCCCAACTCTGAGTAGTCAGGGTTTTGGAAATTTGGATAAAAAAGATGCCAGATTGTTAGATAAATGAGAAGCACCATCCAAAGTGGGATGAATGCTGTCTTGTCTCATAAGACCAGGTTTTCCCCAAAAAGAGCTCCAATTGTCAGTGTAGCCCACGTTATTTGCAGGACACCACGCAGACAGCCAGCGGTTCAAGGATGACGAGTGGCTAAACATGTCATCACTGGTCAGATTGGGGAGGGGCCCAGAGAATACTACAGTGGCTGACATCGTTTTTGCAAAGTTACACACCGATTCTACATTAAGTTTCGTGACTTCCGACTGCCGGAGACGGATGTCATTAATGCCAGCGTGAATAACAATTGTGGAGTATTTACAGTTACTTTTAGCCAGCATTTTCAAATTTGACTCGATGTCGCCTGCTCTGGCCCCAGGAATGCATTTGACTATGGCCGCTGGAGTCTCTAGGTTCACGTTTCTGACTACAGAGTCGCCAATGATCAGAGTTTTTTCCTCAGCGGGTGTGTCGCTGAGCGGGGAAAAACGATTAGAAACATGAACAGGTTGGTGGTGTACCGGGGCTTTGCGACTAGGCTTCCTTCTCACCGTCACCCACCCAGTCTCCTCGCTGCTGAGGAGAGCCGGAGGACCGCTAACAGGGTTAGCTATGCTAGCTAGCTCCACTGCAGCTAAGGGGCGTCCATCAAGAGTAACTGGCGCAGACGGTGTTTCAATGCAGCGGAGCCGGGATTCCAAATCAGACAACCTCGCCTCGAGCGCCTCAAAAAGACAACATTTATTACATTTACCGTTATCACTAAAAGAGGCAGAGGTGTAGCTAAACATCTGACAGAGAGAGCACACCAGAGGAGGAGAGGAAAGAGAGCTAGTAGCCATGGCTAGTGGCTAACCCGAAAGCTCAGGAGAGTGAGGAGAGCAAACCACACAGACTGACAGCAAAACAGGAAGTGACGATACGTTACCACAAGGAAGTGACGATCAATCAGTGTCCAGACCAGTGGACCAGTGTGGACCCGATCAAATTATCAAATGACAGTCCAGGTGCATGGTCCATGGTAGGGAGTCACAGTCCGTTCCTGGCACCGAGTGTATCCACTGAAGGCCATTCCTCCTCCCAGGTCAAAGTAGCTGATCCTCGATTATTCCTTATCACAACCGGTTCCTCATCTCCTCCCATAGATCACACAGGACATTGTTATTCTCTGTGTTGAGACAGAGGTCCACTCTTTTTGCAGGTAATGAGCCACACATTTGGCAATATATAATCCATTATGGTATATTGGTTATAGTACCTAAATGTAAGCAGAGTACAAATATTTTGAGTCACACAAATAACTGTTATATGGTTATATTGATCACTTTATCCCATCAGTTAATAATAGATTCACAGCTTTCCTTTAAAGCCCATATTGCTAAATTGAGTAAAAAAATTATGTTAAATCTTGCAAATTTTCGTGCAATTCGAAATGAAATGTCAACTGAAGCCGCAAAAATATATTTGCATTCAAAGATTCTCAGTCACTTCAACTATTGCCTAACTAGCTGGTCCCAGGTGGGTTTGAGTGCAAAAAAAACATTGGAAGTTTTGTACAAGTAAGCAGTCAAAGTTATGGATAAAAAACCTAGGCATTCACATCATTGTGCAATTTTAAAAAAATACAGTCTTTTAAATTGGGATAGTCTTCATACATTTGCAGATTTAAATTTGATTTATAAAGTACTGCATGATTTGGCTCCAGATCCTCTGGCAGAGTTCATCAGCCAAAGAAACAGCTCTGAGCGTGTCACTCGAGGCTCTGTCAGAGGTGACTGTTTCATCCCTCTGCGCAGGAGCACTTTCAGTAAGTCGGCCTGGTCAGTGAGGAGCGCTAGTGAGTGGAACTCAGTACCTGAGGAGGTTAAACTGCTTACAACATACAAGGCCTTCACCAAAAAATTGAAAATGTGGCTTATAAACACCTACAGCTGCCAACACTAAAAGATAAGTCTGTTGTGATGTTTGATGTTGTGATTAAATGTACGGTTTGTTATGTGTATGTTATTTGTTACATTAGTGTCCTCTTAAATGTTTAACCATGTTTTTTCTGGTAGATGCATTTTATTGCTTTTTTACATCTTGGCCAGGGGACTACAGATGAAAACTAGCCTTTTGGCTAATTCTGGCTTTTTTAACCATGTGTTAACATGTGTTTTATGAAATTGCATTGTCCCTTTTCAAATAAACTAAACTAAAATCACTAATTTATGAGGAAAAAGTGGGAAATTCAGAAGAAAAAAACTGTAAATTTATGAGAAAAATTTAAAAGTTATGAGAAAAGTTATGATTTTACAGGAAACAAAATTCCAAATTTATGAGAAAGTAGCAAATTTTTGAGAAAAGTGCTAAATTTATAAGAAAAAATTTACAAAATTATGAGAAAAAACTGAAAACTTTGAGAAAATAATGTAAATTTATAAGAAAAGTGTTAGAAATTCATAACAAAAATATGTCAAATTTACAAGAAAAAAGATACAGATTTATGATAAAAAAGCTGCACATTTCCAAGAAAATACTTGCAAATTTATGAAAAAAATCAGCAAATTTATGAGAAAAAAATTGCAAATTGAAAATTCATGAGAGAACAGTTGCAACTTTATGAGGAAAAAGTGTCAAATTAATGAGACAAAAGTTCCAAATTTATGCAAAAAAAAGATGAACATTAATGTGAAAAAGTTGTAAATTTATGATATAAAAAAATCAGCAAATTTCTGAGGGAAGTGTTTCAAATTCCTGATAAAAATGTGAGAAATGTCCCCGCTGTGCTGCTGGGACGAGGTGATGATGGATGAGGAAGAGTTCAGGTCTTAGATGCTGCTGAAGAAGATGGAGCAAGAGAAGGTGAAAAGTCAAACCTGCATCAGTGAGGCGTCACCTCCAGAGCTGCATTATACCACCAGTTTGTTCAAGGCAGAAGAAAGGAAAACTAAATGTTGTCAAACACTGAATAATGGGGCTAAAACTTCATCTGAGCCTTGATTCACTCACGTCCATCACTGGAAGTCTGTCGCTTATGGCAGATTTACTGTGATGTGACACGCTGCTGCCCCCTGCAGGCGTGGTGGAGATCACCATAGCCGTGGCGGTGGAGTGGGAGCCCAGGGCCTTTGACTCCCGCGACGACAGCGGTTTGAGCGTGCTGATGGACGAAGGAGGCTCCAGGAAGCCGGAGGGGGAGGTGGTCAAGCTGGGGACGGCGGTTGCCTCCGGTCCTCCGGTGTCCGGTGGAATTTCAGCCAGAGGCGGCGACGTCTCTGATACGTCGTCTCTGGGTGCAGCTGCAAGAAAAAAAGAATAAACAGAAATATTGAATTTTTGCTATAATTTACCATGAAAATAAAAAAGTTTCATGTTTACAAGAAGACTGAAACTTATGGAGGAGAAAAACTAATACTGTCTTTACACAGGAGTGGAGATCATTGAGAGATCACTTCCCTTTAGAGATCAATGAGAGATTGTTCTCAAAGTCAAAGTCAAAAAAATCTCTCAAGTGTGGAGACTGTGGAGGTCACTGGAAGATCATCGAGAGATCTTGGCGATCACTGAGAGATCTTTTAAAGTTAGTTGAGAGATCTGGCCATTTTTTTTAATCTTTCAGCAATCTCTCAGTGATCTCCACACCTGTGTAAAGCAGGTAGAAGAGCACTAGAAACCTCTCAGATATACAAACACCTCTTTGATCCCCCAACAAACTCTCAATGATCCCTCAGCAACATCTCCTGGTCTCCTAGTGATCTCTCAAGGATCTTTCAAAGATCTCAATAATCACCATGATAATCTTTCAGCAATCTTCCAAACATGTACAGAGAAACTGCTTTTTTGAGGCTTCAGGAGGTAGTTGAGACATCAGGTAAATTTCTGATCTCTGAATGGTCACCCAACGATCTCCATCTGTGTGAAGGGGTCCAAACATGAGCAGTTAAAGTGATCAGAAACAGCTGTTTACACTGAATCCCTTAATTGATGCGGTTTAATATTCCTGAACTTGTGAACAGTTGCCGTCTTACCGTGAGGTGCTGTCAGTCATGAAATCAGCCTCACCTGGCACACAGCCTCTCATATCTGGCCCCAGTTCCTGTCTGTCTGGGCAGTCGCAGGTGTATTTGGGTGAGTGTTCGGTGATCTGGGGGGCCTTCAGACACAAGTACTGGCAGCCGCCGTTGGCTGTGCTGCCCAGGTTACAGCTGTCGGGGCCTGCAGGAAATGAGACGGAGGTGGAGAATCAGAATCAGCGCGGTGATGGTGGCATGAATGAGATCAGCATTAGACGGCAGAATCAGAGGGACACAGTCGTCTGCTAAATCCCTTTAAACGAAGATGGTTAATCTGTGTGCACAAAGTAATGTGATTTAATCTGTAACAGGAACAGTTTGATGATGGATTACAAGGTGCATCGACTCCACCGGGGTCTGTCCTGGATTTAGTTTACGTTACCAAATGTCCCTTGTTGGTGAATGAATAAAGGTGCAGAGTCAAAGACGCCTTTTACAACTTGGCCAAGAAGGGAAAATGTTGTGTCCCGCACACAGGTGAGCACCACGAGAAGATTCAAAGTCTCAGAAGAGAGCAGAGAGATATAATACAACAGACCAAACAGATACAGACGTGGACAAATTGTTGGTACCCCTCTGTTAACCTCTTGCACTCCGGGCAATTTTCCTAAAAATGCCAAAAAATAACGTGCCCAAAGTAAATCGAAAGCTGTTCTTCAACCCTTTGCAGCATCTTCATGGGGTTGGTCTCATTTAAAAGAAAACACTTTGAATTTTTTGGCAAAAAAAACATAATCTCTCTACGTGCTCCGGCCACTGAGTTACAGTCATCTAAACATACTGAACTTGAAGAAAAAAAATTTGGACACGGTGTTTTTTTGGATACAAATGCTTGCAAATAACACACAGCTGTCCGATCCGGCTGGAAAATGCAACAGAAATGTAGAACCAAATGTTATCCAGCTGAGATCCAAATTTGGTAACAATACCTCAAAAAATGAATATTTTACACAGCTTTGTTCTCAGGCTGTTCCCAGGCGTTTTGGAACTGTGCCAAATTGTGCCAAATGGCACAGTTTGGAAAAACGTCTGTAACTTTTGAATAATTCAATGTAGAATCTTCATTTTAGGCTCAAAGGAAAGGTCACACTCAGGGCTGTGTCTGTGTGTGTGTGTGTGTGTGTGTGGGTCGCCCCCCCCCCGCTACCAAGGACAGAGTTCGGCCCTCGCTACATGACAGATTACACTCGTTGCATGTTTCCACAGCAACGCTGTCACAGCGGCTCCCCCCCCCTCGCTACTGTGTGTGTGTGTGTGGGGGGGTTGTCCCCCCCCCCGCTCGATACAGAGGATGGACTTCAGCCATCGCTACACAACGGATTAGCCTTATGTGGTGATGTAGGACAGCAGTGCAGTCACCGCGGCTCCCCCCCCCCCTCGATGCAGAAGAATAGCGGGGGTGGGGGGGGCGTTCACAGCCTGTACACTGCGAACAACCCCTTGTACCGCGGCGCACGAACTTCAGACTTCGTGAACCGCACAGCTGTAATTTACTGATCGGTCAAAAGTCATTTTGGATTACAGTTTTCAGGGATAGAGAATAATTTAGCTTATAACACCTTACCTCTTCACAGCGGAGTCTTGGCGAACTTGTCTTCCTCATTGTCAGACGAACAATGAGGAACGCTGGTCCGCTCTGGTTCTGGTTCTGGCTCTGGTTCTGGTCTCGCGACTCGATCAAAACATAATTCCATTATTGCGGTTTTGTGCTTCCATGATTGCGGTTTTTGGCGAACGATTTTTCAAAACAAATAACAGTAGTAATTAAAAAAAGACTGGCGAAGGCGTGTGTGTCACTCAGCCTTCGTCGTCAGCCTCCGTCGGTCTATAATGACCATGGAAAAAATCATAACGTCTACTCTGCTGGAACCAATACAAAATAAGCACCGCCTGTGGCCGAACATGCCGATCCACGAATGGCACTCCCTGTCACACAGGTTGCATTTGTGGATGGTCTCCATGCTGCTGGGTCTGTGGGGCTCTTCCTGTGTCCTTTTTTGATCCGCTCCAGCAGTCAGTCTTCACCCAGCCTTAAAAAAAAACAGCTCACGAACTTCTCTGCTTCAACTGGCTCACTGCATTCAAAGCGTTGGGAGGCGGGTCCTCCTTCCTAGGTTTTCATTCATTGGCTCTTCAAGGTTTCAGAAACCCAATTCAAGGCTCTTATTAGTCGAATGAGAGGTCAATCAGATGAACTAATCTGTTCGCGGCTGTGTTTGCAGCTTTTTTTTTTCAGTGGCGCTTGGAGGCCACACCACCTACACCACCACCATCAATATCCTTGTCATGTGTCATGTGCACGAGGGCGCACGAGTGCGCTCTCGTGCGCCTTAGGACGCAGAGACTTGCCCGCCCGCGGAACAACGGCGTGCAAGAGGTTAATGAAAGAAAAACCCACAATGGTCACAGAAATAACTTGAATCTGACAAAAGTGGTAATAAATAAAAATTCTATGAAAATTAACCAATGAAAATCAGACAACGCTTTTGAATTGTGGTTCAACAGAATTATTTTAAAAAACAAACTTATGAAACAGGCCTGGACAAAAATGATGGTACCCCTAGAAAAGATTGAAAATAATGTGACCATAGGGACATGTTCAACCAAGATGTGTCCTCTAATTAACATCACAGGTGTCTACAAACTTGTAAACAGTCAGTCGGCCTATTTAAAGGGTGACAAGTAGTCACTGTGCTATTTGGTGACATGGAGTGTACCACACTAAACATAGACCAGAGGAAGCAAAGGAGAGAGTTGTCTCAGAAGATTAGAAAGAAAATTATAGACAAGCATGTTAAAGGTAAAGGCTATAAGACCATCTCTAAGCAGCTTGATGTTCCTGTGACTACAGTTGCACATATTATTCAGAAATTTAAGATCCACGGGACTGTAGCCAACCTCCCTGGATGTGGCCGCAAGAGGAGACGGATAATACAAATGGTAACAAAAGAGCCCAGAACAACCTCTAAACACATTCATGGTGAACTCCAAGATCAAGGTACATCAGTGTCAGATCGCACCATCCATCGTTGTTTGAGCCAAAGTGGACTTCATGGGAGACGACCAAGGAGGACACCACTGTTGAAAACAAATCATAAACTAGAAAAGTACTCGGAGAGCGCAGACCTCCGCCAAGCGCCACAGTTCCCCCCATACAGTGTTTGTGTGTACGTTTTCAGATTCCTTGACCATGAAAACATATGACTAGCAATTGGATTCACAATGACAGGATTAGTGGTTCAGTAGTTATTGACGAAAATGGCATTTTCCGTAATGGCGGTTTTCTTCTGGACGGTGATCCGGATCACCACCAAAATCTAATCATCTGTAGGATACCCCATTTCTGACAATCTGTGAAAATTTCATGAAAATCCGTCCATAACTTTTTGAGTTATCTTGCTAACAAACAAACAGACAGACAAACAAACAGACAGACAGACAAACCAATGCCGATGAAAACAAAACCTCCTTGGCGGAGGTAAAAAGCCAGACTGGAATTTGCCAAACTGCATGTTGACAAGCACAAAGCTTCTGGGAGAAGGTCCTATGGAAAGACAAGACAAAACTGGAACTTTTTGGCAAGGCGCATCAGCTCTATGTTCACAGATGCAAAAATGAAGCATACCAAGAAAAGAACACTGTCCCTACTGTGAAACATGGAGGAGGTTCTGTTATGTTCTGAGGCTGCTTTGCTGCAGCTGGCACAGGGTGTCTTGAATCTGTGCAGGGTACAATGGAATCTCAAGACTATCAAGGTATTCTAGAGAGAAATGTGCTGCCCAGTGTCAGACAGCTTGGTCTCAGTCGCAGGTCATGGGTCTTGCAACAGGATAATGACCCAAAACACACAGCTAAAAACACCCAAGAATGGCTAAGAGCCAAACATTGGACTATTCTAAAGTGGCCTTCTATGAGCCCTGATCTAAATCCTATTGAACATCTGAGGAAGGAGCTGAAACATGCCGTCTGAAGAGGGCACCCTTCAAACCTGAGACAACTGGAGCAGTTTGCTCATGAGGAGTGGGCCAAAATACCTGCTGAGAGGTGTAGAAGTCTCATTGACAGTTACAGAAATCGTTTGATTGCAGTGATTGCCTCAAAAGGTTGTGCAACAAAATATTAAGTTAAGGGTACCATCATTTTTGTCCAGGCCTGTTTCATGAGATTGTTTTTAAAATAATTCTGTTGAACCACAATTCAAAAGCATTGTCTAATTTTCATTGGTTAATTTTCATAGAATTTTTATTTATGACCACTTTTGTCAGATTCAAATTATTTCTGTGACCATTGTTGGTCTTTCTTTCATTAACAGAGGGGTACCAACAATTTTGTCCACATCTGTAAGCTTTGTTTGGAGAACACTGAGTCAGCAGTGTTCAAGGCTGGGCTGGCGCCTCGCTGTCTCATGGGAACAGTCCTGGGTGTGATGTCACTTAGGATTACAGGAGACAGAATAAATGGACAATAATAAAAATTGTCCTGACATGTTCTTTGGACAAAAAGAACCTGGGTCTTTCTGCAACTGTGGGGGTCCCCCCTACAGTTGAAAGTGCTATGAGATGACTATTGTAGTGAAATGGCGCGATATAAATAAAGTTGACTTGAAAAATGAGGACGAGGTTGTATGAAGAACAAACTGGGAAAATGAAGAGAAAAGAAAAGGATAGAATGATCTTGTACGATGTCAGAAAACACAACACAGTAGAAATAAAGCACTTCTACACAGTACTTCTTATGTACTTGGGGTGTACATAAGAAATTGAAGGTATTATATTAAAAAGTCTTAATATTTATGTAAATATAAAAAATTTTTCTTAGTTAACAACAGGATATACAATTTTACTCTAACTGCACAAGTGCTTAACAGTATGTTTTTCAATTAGATAGAAAAAGAAAAGGAGTCAATATATTTCAATAAAACTGAAAAGATTAAAAGTCTAAAAATTCTGGAGGTAGGGCATATTTTTTAATTAGACAAGTGTATTTTTGCAGTGTGTTGATTAATCAAACACAAAAAAGGATGTAAACCAAATGACACGTACCCGTCTACGAGGAGGATCAGTGCCCTTGTCAGGAGCTGCTGTTGTGCTGCAAGTGGAGGAACGTGAGCCAGACCGCACACGTCTCCTTGTTGCAGGGTCAGTCTGTCTCCAAAATGACAGTAGATAGAAAATCGAGGAGTTAAAGAAAATAATTATCCTTTATTAAGATTAAATTAATCCTTTTATCAAATCATGATCTGGTATTGATCTTTACCATTATCTGCTATGTGCTCTGCACTGTGTGTCTGTGTGTGTATATATATATTTTATAGTAATATGTACATATGTATATTAGCTGCTCTTGCTTGCTTGTTTTTTTTTTTTTTTCTTGCCTTCTGATTGTTGCTCTGAGTGTTGCTATCCCTGTGCTGTTGCAATCCTGGAATTTCCCCGTTGTGGGACTAATAAAGGCTTATCTTATCTTATCTTATCTTGCTAATACACCATTATGGCAATAGCAGCCAAGTTGATGTGGTGTTACCAAATCAACTTGGCTGATTAAATTGTGATTACATATCATTATTTGATACGTAAATAGAGTGCACTATGACCTAGAGCTGCACACCAGAAATTACTGAGATTTTGATATTTGAACAAATCCATAAAACAGTAGAGAGATAAAACAATCAGAGTGCCCACATAAAAGTGTCTGTCTACTCACCCAATATAAATAAAGGTTTAATAATTAATCAGTGAAAATCAAAAGCACATGGGAATGCAAGCTTAGCACTAATGTACCTGGTATAGAAGCTGATGTCTTCATCAGATGATGAAAACCTCTCCAAACCAAAGGACTGCTTCAGTGGGATCTCCTCCAGCCTGGTTCAGAACTCCTCCATCACCTGCTGCTGAGCCTCCATTTTCTCCCAGGCTAGATCCAGAGCTGAAGGTTCTGCTTTAGCATCAGAATCGTGGCACTTGAGCAACAATTCAGCATCAATCACCTCTTCATCGGTGGATTCCTTCTCTGGACGTTGTGTTCTCTCCCAGACACTGGGTCTGGCTGCAGGCAGTCAGTAGTGGTTCCAGGCCAACAACACAGGAACAGCCCCTTCTTTCAACCGTTGTCAGCCACCTTGAATGATGTCCGTCGGGACCAAATGTCTACTACAGACTGTTGTCGTCCTCTTAATAAATAAATTCTCCCGCCTCACATCACGTATCCAGATTTTTCTTAAGGCTTCATCTTTTGGGAAGTGATGGAAACTTACAGTGGAGTTGAACTTTCCCGACATGGAGCAGTGAGGAACACAGCAGAAATCACTATTAGGATGATCCTGCTGCTGATCCTTCACTGGTCTTGACAAAGACATTTAAGTTAAGGAGTTACACTCATCCATGAACTGGTAACAACATACTAAGACTAAAATTCACTCTGAGATTAGTGTAAGTGTGTGTGGGTGATAGTTGAAGGTTAGTCCTTCTGCCACAAGAACGAGACCATTTGAGCTCTTCCCATAACTTTAATATCCAGCCATAGCTGCACCCAACGTTCTATTTACAAAAACAACCCCCCACTTCACTTCCGTCACTCCTCCTTCATAATAAAAGCCTTTTCCATTCTGTGTACTTTCTCTTGCCAGACTAACACCACAAAAGAGCAAAAACAGGATAAACAAACTAAATTATTCATTAAAATGTTGAAGTATAACATTTAAACTATCCATCCATCCATCCATCTTCTACCGCTTTTCCGGAGGTCCGGGTCGCGGAGGCAGCAGTTCAAGCAGAGAAGCCCAGACTTCCCTCTCCCCAGCCACCTGCTCCAGCTCTTCAGAGGGGATACCAAGGCGTTCCCAGACTAGCTGGGAGACATAGTCTCTCCACCGAGTCCTGGGTCTGCCCCGGGGTCTCCTCCCAGTGGGACGTGCCTGAAACACCTCAAGTGGGAGGCGTCCAGGAGGCATCCTAATCAGATGCCCATACCACCTCAACTGACTCCTTTCAATGTGGAGGAGCAGCGGTTCTACTCTGAGCCTCTCCCGGATGACTGAGCTCCTCACCCTATCTCCGCCCGGATCAAGGATTCAGTGTACCCCGCCCGGTATGGGGTTACCGGGGCCCCACCCTGGAGCCAGGCCTGGGGGAGGGGCTCGAAGGATAGCGTCTGGTGGCCGGGTTTCCACCCATGGGACCCGGCCGGGCTCAGCCCGAAGGAGTTACATGGGTCCGCCCTCCAGTAGGTTCACCACCTGCAGGAGGGATCATGGAAGTCCGGTGCTATGTGGATTAGGTGGCAGTCAAAGGCGGAGACCTTGGCGGACTGATCCCAAGCTTTCTAAAAACATTTAAACTAATCAGTTTGAATAATCAAGAAAATCAATTCTCAAATAAAGAACTGCCTGTTTTCCAAAATTACCTCTTACATTAGTTTAGCATTAATTTCTCCATCAATTCGTCTGATTGCTGCGGCTGTTTCACATAACCGGATGTCATGCACGCTGTTTTCCGGTTTGGTCACGTGACGTTCGGCACAACCCCGATCCAGCAGCTCCTCTCTGCTCAGACACTTCCTCGTTTCCCCCCTATAAACTCTCCTCATTTCATCAACAGGTCTTACCATATTGGAGATTGATTTATAAACATAATTTTAGCCCTCATGTGACCCCTCTGTGGAATTGTAGATATGTACTATATAAACACAAATCAATATTCCTACAAAACTGGCAAAATAAGGGCATTTGGTCTGTACTACACTTATTAGACAGCACAGGGAGCATTTTAACTTTTGAGAATTTCTGTGCTAAATATAACATAAATGATAAACGAGAATATAACCAAGTAATTGAGGCAATACCTCAGACAGTTATACTAATGACCTCAACTTTAAATAGATTTGACTCTTGCCCAAACCTCCCTTTGCTTTTGGTGAATGGTTTCCGCCTAGATGACTCAAAATTAAATAATTTAACGATTAGGAAAATATTTAATAAAGAAATCTTCCCAGCAACAGTTTCTAGAGCTGCTATTCTTAATTTTTTCTCCAAAAAAGAAGCTCAAATTCTAAGATCTAAATTCTTTAAATTTCCTATTTCACCAAATGCAAAAGAGATCCACTATAAAGTTTTAAATGGAATTTATCCTTCTGCTGAGTTTCTAAGTAAACGCTTTGGCTTTGAGAACAATAACTGTTCCTTTTGTAATGAACGTATAGAAAGTACAGATCACATTTTCTTTTACTGTGTGTACACTAATGCGTTTTGGGATGATTTTCATCACTGGTTATCTAAACATGTACCAACCCCTGTTTTTAACTGTCAGAATATTTTGTATGGCTTTATTATTAAGAACTCATTGCATGATATGTCTATTAACACCCTCGTAATCTTGGGAAAATTTTATGTACACAAAAATAGATTTTTAAAATGCAAGCCAAATTTGAATGTATTTCATAAAGAACTCTGCCTTTTTTTCTCATCACTGAAACACATGAAGAAGCGGAATACTGTGAAACTCCACTGTTTGGTCGATGATCGGAAACTCATGGAAAACCCCTAGAACTCTGGACACTCTGGACTGAAAAGAACCCCCCGTTTCTCTCTTTGTCTACTTTTTGTCTACTTTTATTATGATTTTAGTTACTTCATCTTATTATTATCTACTATTCTTACTACTTTATTTTATCCTTCTTACCTCTTGTAAGACTGTTGACTGAACTACACAATTTAGAAAAAAAATGTTAATTGCCATGTTTATCACCATCTACATCATAACCCTGTTCTTTCACCTTGTTCTTAATAAAGTTTGGGGAAAAAAAAACAAGCAAAAAAAAAAAAAGAGGGCTGTCCGGAAGAGGGGCGGTCTCTTTGACCACCTTTCAGCCTACCAGGAGCGTCTCGGTGTATTGTGTACGTCTATAATAAAGTCTTGTCTAGTTCAAAAAAAAAAAAAAAAAAAAAAAACCCTTCCTCGTTTCCTCCCTTCACAGCTGCTCCTTGATAAAGGGTGGAAACGCCACGTCACTGCAGACCCACGTGATTGTGAGGAAGTGAAACTCAGAGGAGGAATGGCGCAGAAAGGAGTTCAGCTGGACGCAGAAAGGTTCTCCTGTTCCATCTGTCTGGATCTACTGAAGGATCCGGTGATGATTGCCTGTGGACACAACTACTGTATGAACTGTATTAATAAATACTGGGATGATGATGAGGAGGAGGAGGAAACTCACAGCTGTCCTCAGTGTCAGCAGACCTTCAGACCGAGGCCTGTCCTGGGGAAAAACACCATGTTAGCTGAGTTAGTGGAGGAGCTGAAGAAGACTGGACTCCTGGCTGCTCC
Organism: Pholidichthys leucotaenia; assembly: GCA_020510985.1. Classification (NCBI taxonomy): domain Eukaryota; kingdom Metazoa; phylum Chordata; class Actinopteri; order Cichliformes; family Pholidichthyidae; genus Pholidichthys; species Pholidichthys leucotaenia. The sequence continues at coordinate 27,636,006 of CM035846.1, read as the reverse complement.
TGGTGTCCACTGCTATGCTGGAGCAGAAGATGTGGCCTGTGATTTCTGCACGGGGAGAAAACTGAAAGCCATCAAGTCCTGTTTGGTCTGTCAGGTTTCTTACTGTGAGACACACCTTCAGCCTCACTATGACGTGGCTCCGTTAAAGAAACACAAGCTGGTGGAGCCCTCCAAGAACATCCAGGAGAACATCTGCTCTCGTCATGATGAGATGATGAAGATCTTGTTCCATACTGATCAGCAGATTATCTGTTATCTCTGCTCCATGGACCATCTCAAAGGCCACAACACGGTCTCAGCTGCAGCAGAAAGGACTGAGGGGCAGAGAGAGGTGGAGGAGAGTCAACCAAACATCCATCAGAGGATCCAGGACAGAGAGGAAGATGTGAAGCTGCTTCAGCAGCCGGTGGAGGCCATCAATTGGTCTGCTGATAAAACGGTGGAGGACAGTGAGAAGATATTCACTGAGCTGATCCATCTAATCCAGAAAAGAAGCTCTGATGTGAAGCAGCAGGTCAGATGCCAGCAGGAAACAGAGGTGAGTCGAGTCAAAGATCTTCAGGAGAAGGTGGAGCAGGAGATCTCTGAGCTGAAGAGGAGAGACACCGAGCTGGAGCAGCTCTCACGCACAGAAGATGACACCCAGTTTCTGCACAGCTACCCCTCCCTGTCAGCAGTCTGTGAGTCCATACACTCACCCAGCATCCATGTTCTTTCTCTGAGATACTTTGAGGACGTGACAGAAGCTGTGAAGGAGCTCAGAGACAAACTACAGGAACTTCTGACAGACACGTGGACAAACATCTCACTGATAGTCAATGTAGTGGATGGTCTACAGCCACAACCAGAGCCCAAGACCAGAGCAGAATTCTTAAAATATTCACAGGAAATCACTCTGGATCCAAACACAGTAAATGAATTTCTGTTATTGTCAGAGGAGAACAGAAAAGTAACAGTAACATCTCAACCACAGTCTTATCCTCCTCATCCAGAAAGATTCACTCATTACTGGCAGGTCCTGAGCAAAGTGCGTCTGAGTGGACGCTGTTACTGGGAGGTGGAAAGGAGCTGGGGCATATTTGATGTAGCAGTCACATGTAAGAACATCAGCAGAGGAGGGCAGGAAAGTCTATTTGGTTATAATGACAAATCCTGGACATTAGAGTGTAAACAAAACAGTTTTACATTTACACACAACAGACTCAAAACTCCCGTCTCAGATCCTCGGTCCTCCAGGATAGGAGTGTTCCTGGACCACAGCGCAGGTCTTCTGTCCTTCTACAGCGTCTCTGAAACCATGACTCTCCTCCACAGAGTCCAGACCACCTTCACTCAGCCCCTCTATGCTGGACTTGGGGTTTGGATTTATGGAACCACTGCTGAGTTAGTTAAAGTCAACTAGACTGAAGTCAGTCCAGTGGTGGTGGGTTTAAATCTCTGTTTTTAATTTTTATTTTCTCTCCATCGTTGTTGTGGCATTTCTGCAGAGATCAGCTGTCAGTCAAACACTGTGGGCGGGACCTGGACATCATCTAGTCCTTCTTTTAATCTTTTAGTTTTTTAATGTCAGACGTCTCATAACTGACAGTTTTTTTTATTTCTTGTCAACTTTTTCTCATGGCGTTAAAATAACAAAGTGGCCTTTCAACATGGGTGTCTGGATAGTTTTGGTTTATTATTATTATCTGTGTAACTTTGTGACCTTTACATCTGTGAGCTGTTTTATCTGCAGCTCTGTCACTGTCTACTTCACCATGGAGGCCGTCACTGCTCATGAGGATTTTTACTGACTAATGTGTTTCTCCACATGAAAACGTAAACCGCTGTGTGCTCTAAATGACTGATTATGTGTGTTGTTGTGTTTGTGCACACCTTCATTTATCACACGTTTTGTTCTCCTCCCTTTGTTTAAACTGCTGCATATATAATCTGCTGTGGGCTGTTATAACTCTGTGATTATGACGGTTATGATCCACGATTTTCTTCATTTATTGGGATTCTGAACTGAACAGACTGTTGATGAAATGAAATCACTGGACAGAAGTCATGGAAGACAGCTGATGGGTTCAGTCACGAATAAACTTTTTCTTAAAGACAAACCAAATATTTTCTTCTGTCTTCATCCCACGATCTCACCAAAACTTAATACACATTAATTTAAATCAGTTTTCTGTTTGTTCACCATTAGTTTTCATCTGAGTTTCCCAGGATTTATCTGGATTTCCTTTTAATCCCATTAATATACGAGTCAACTGTGGCTCTTATACCACGGATCTATAAGTTATGATGATGAATGACACATTTTTATTGAACTACTTCAGTCATGGTTCTATACTGAATCATTTGCTTCACTTCCAGCCTTATAATTATGTCGATAATATTGTAATATGTATAAACACTGAGGATGTGCTTTGGTAAAAAATGGAACAAATCAGTTGAACATTTTTTTTAAACTTACTTGTGATTAATGGCTAAACTTGTGTAAAAGAATCAATGAAAAAGTATTCTTTAAATGACATTTTCATTCCTACTTGTGACTCTCATGCAACAAAAATGCTGTTAGAGCAACATAAATCACTTGATAATCATGAATGTAAATGCAATTAAAATGTGACAATTTATGGCAGCAATTTTTTTATTTTTCTACAAAACTATTTTTTGAATATTGCCACAGTTCCTGTTTTATTTTGAAATAGTCAAGCGGAAGTGCTTCTAGTTAAGGTAACTTACCTAATCATCTCTAAGTTGAAAAGGACAAACTGAGCAATTTTAATTGATTTTCAGAGCTCCTGACCTTAATGGAGAGTTTCTGACAGAATCTCTCCCTCTTTTCATACTTTTGAGTGAACAGCCCGAATCAGCGTCACTATGTCTCCCAGCTTGTCTGGGAACGTCTTGGTATCCTCTCTGAAGAGCTGGAGCAGGGAGCTGGGGAGAGGGAAGTCTGGGCTTCTCTGCTTGATCTGCTGCCTCTGCGACCTGGACCTCCAGAAAAGCAGTAGAAGATGGCTGGATGGATTTTTTTTGATGCATAAAAGGACCCTCTGAAACAGTTCTATGTATCCAAGCTGAAATTATAATTATTATTTTGTGGGGATCATGAAATGATGAGACTGGATAATTTCTCAGTATGGTTTATTCATCTCAAGTCCCCAGCTCTCTCTCTCTCAGTCAGGAAAAAAGAGGAAGAGCTGCGGTAAACCCACATACATTTATACCCACACATCAAACACAGAATCACACAATCAAGTCAAATCCTTCTATTTACACTTAATCACTTCGAAGTCCTCTTTGCTCTTCTGTCTGACCCCAGGAGGTCAGACAGTCCTTTCAGGCTCCTGCTCCAGATCCTCTGACTTCCTCCCAAGTCTGCAGGTGGTCCAGACTCATTGTCCATCTGAGGCCTGATGTCAATACACACCGCAAGCTTAAAGTCCTTCTATGCTTGGGTCTCTGCAGTGAAATTTGTGATCTACATAATGTTACCATTATGGGCGCTACATCACTCCCCCCCAAACGCCAAAGAATGGACACACCCGATAACAGTATCCTAATGGCAATACAGCATATTTCACCCCCCACCTGCGGAATTTACAGCACAGCCTACACAGTTTGATCGAAACATACATCACTCTGCCCATAGTCTGGGCTTCAACCTCCTCCCAAACTTGCTGTACGCAGGTTTCACAGCCTGTGTTGTGCCGTCCTGCGGCGAATCCGTGGAATGAGGGGGAGAAAGGTTATTTGTCCCCTGCGGGGGCTCCAGGGGCCATTCCCTGGGTGGTCTGCCGCATCGAGGCGTCCTCGCCGGTCGTACAGATTGGTCATGCAACACAAAGGCAGGCTTTAATCTATCAATACTGATTGTTTCTTTCCTGCCCCCCAAATCTAGCACAAAATATTTCTCCCCAGTTTCCAGCACTCGAAATGGACCATCATATGGTGGGCGGAGACTGTGTCGCTGAGCGTCGTGCCTGACAAAAACAAATTCAGCGTTTTGTAAAGCCTTGGGAACAAAAACACGCGGAAAAGTGTGATGAGCGGGGCCCGGGAGCATTTCTGCTCCCGTGCCAATCAGAGGTCCCCGCACCGGGGGGCGCCCTGGTGCCACATGGGCTGGTAGGAACTCGCCGGGCAGCCTGAGAGGTTGCGCAAAAACCAATTCTGCGGGTGAGGCATCTAAGTCCTCTTTGGGTGCCGAACGCAACCCCAGTAAAATCCATGGTAGTTTGTTTACCCAATCTGCATCCGTGAGCGACGCTCTGAGGGCTGCCTTCAAAGACCTGTGAAAACGCTCGCATAAACCGTTGGCCTGGGGGTGATAAGCGGTAGTGCGGTGGACTGCCGCTCCTAAGCCGCTGGCCATTGCTGGCCACAGCTCTGACACAAATTGAGGTCCCCTATTGGACGTAATGTCCGACGGAACCCCAAACCGCGCTACCCAGGCTGTTAAAAAAGCGCGAGCCACCTCTGCCGCTGTGGTCGACGTTAACGGGACCACTTCCGGCCAACGCGTGGTTCAGTCCACCATTGTCAAGAGACGTGTGAACCCTTGTGACGGCGGCAGGGGGCCCACTAGGTCTACGTGCACATGATCGAATGTCTTAGCCGGAATGTGGAACGGTTCTAAAGGGGCCTTCGTGTGCCTGTGGACTTTGGCCCACTGGCAAGCCATGCAGGCTTTCGCCCACTCTTTCACGTGCTTGCACAGGCTCGGCCAAACAAACTTCTCCGCTACCATTTTCACCGAAGCGCATATTCCCGGGTGCGCAAGGGAGTGCACCGCGTCAAAAACGCAACGGTGCCACGTGGCCAGTACCACCGGGCGACCGTCGCAGATTAGAGGGGGTGAACCGGTTTGTAAACTTTTGCTCTCCAGCCTTAACCCTGTTGGTCCAGACAGGAGTGCGCGCACGTCTGCGTCTCCGCTCTGCTCCACTGCCATGGCTGCATAATCTATCCCCACGTGAACAGGGGCCGCGTGCGCGTCTGCGCTGTTACCCCGCCCCGCGTCTGCGGTAGTACAACCCGCTTCCGCGCGGACAGGCACTGTTACTGCGCGTGAGAGACAGTCTGCTACTACGTTGAGTTTACCGGCTACGTGCTGAATATCGGTGGTAAATTCCGAAATTGCGGCCAGCTGTCTCTGCTGCCGTCCTGACTACGGTTCTGAAATTTTGGACATTGCAAAAGTGAGCGGATTGTGGTCGACAAACGCGGTGAAACGTCGCCCCTCCAGCCAGAACTGGAAATGGCGAATGGCCAGGTGGAGCGCTAGCAGCTCTCTGTCAAACGCACTGTATTTCCGCTCAGCATCGCGCAAGGACCTGCTGAAAAAAGCGAGCGGTTGCCAAACCCCGGCGACTTGCTGCTCTACAACGGCCCCTATGGCCACATCTGACGCGTCGGTGGTTAGCGCTATGCGGGCTGATGGGTCTGGGTGAGCCAGCAGCGCTGCGTCTGCCAGTGCTTTTTTAACCTCTGTGAATGCGCGCTCCCGCTCTGGGGACCACTTGATAGCATTGGAGGGCTTCTGCTTTTTAAGCGCGGCGTATAACGGTTGCATAAGCTGCGCTGCGTGGGGTATGAAACGGTTATAAAAATTTACCATTCCTAAAAACTCTTGCAACGCTTTGACCGTTTGTGGCTGGGGAAACTCCGCCACTGCGCGTACTTTGGCCGGCAGAGGGATTGCTCCCTCTGGGGAGACGCAGTGTCCTAAAAAAATCGATTTGCGCTACGCCAAAATGGCACTTGGCTGGGTTGATTATCAACCCGTGCGTTCCCAACCTCTGAAAAACCGTGGTGAGGTGTTTTTTGTGTTCCTCCTTGGAGGCACTGGCAACTAAAATATCGTCCAAGTAGACAAAAACGAAAGGGAGGTCGCGCAACACGGCATCCATCATTCGTTGGAAAGTTTGCGCGGCGCCTTTAAGGCCAAAAGGCATGCATAAAAATTCAGAAAGTCCGAACGGGGTTATTACCGCTGTTTTGGGAATGTCCTCTGGTCGAACCGGGACCTGATGATAACCACGGACCAGGTTTTTTTTTTAGAAAAAATGCGCGCCTTCGCTAAGTGCACCAAAAAATCCTGGATGTGCGGAATTGGGTAGCGGTCCTGCGCTGTGGCATTGTTTAACCTGCGGTAATCACCACAAGGTCTCCACGAGCCGTCAGCCTTAGGCACCATATGCAGCGGGGAGGCCCAGGCGCTCTTCGAGCGGCGAATTATGCCCAACCTTTCCAGGTTGGCGAACTCCTCGCGCGCAATGGAGAGCTTAGCTGCATCCAAGCGCCGAGCTTTCACAAAAACTGGTGGGCCAACTGTGGTGATAAAGTGCTCCACCCCATGCTTCGCAACCTTAGCTGAAAACGTGGGAACTGTGAGTGCTGGGAACTGGTTTAGAAGAGTGTGAAACTTACCGCCTGCTGTGGCGACGTTGGTCTGTACTGGCGGCGGGGACACTCGAGCTGCACAAGGGATAGAACAAAAGGAGAGTGCATTTACTAGGCATCTATTAACCAGATCCACTAACAAGCCATGTGAGCACAAAAAATCAGCGCCTAACATGTTGAAACTCACCGCCGCTACTATGAAGGTCCAATCATAGGTGCGGCCGTGCAAGGACAGGAGTAGAGTCCTTTCCCCGAACGTTTTGATCGATGAGCCGTTCGCCGCCGTTGCTCCGTCTCCGCGGGGCCCGGCCACATGATCCCCATAGGTCGCGGTGATGAAACTCCTCTGGGCTTCGGTGTCCACGAGGAATTGCCGCCCGGAGCCTGCGTCTGTTAGATAAAGCAGCTTGTTCTGTTCACCGAGAGTCGAAGCTGCTAACGACCCCCGGCCCGGGCGTTTCCCTGTTTTTTTGAAACTGCACGGCGGGATGCATCTGTGCGCCTTCTCAGCGAAGCGTCGATGGTAAAAACAGAGGCTGTCCCCTCCTCTGCCTCGGGACCGCGCCGCTGCCGTCGTTGCTGGGGTTGCTCCTGCTGCCTCCGGCTCCTCACTGCCTCCGGCCACTGCGCCGAGGTCTGCTGCTGCCACGGAAGTCTCCTGCTCGTCGCAGGCATCGAGGAGCTGCTGCGCTTCCCTGGCCAGCGCGCGGAAGTCTTGCTGGCTCACACACCTCATGCCAGACAGGATACCTCTCATGTGTGCTGGGAGGGTCCTCAAGAAGATGTGTTTGAACAGAAACGCATCGTTGTCTGTCCCGATCAGCTGCAGCATGTCCTCCATGAGGTCGGTCGCTCTGCGTCCTCCTCTGTCGCGCAGGTCCAGAAGCTGCCTGGCCCTCACCTCGGCTGTGGGCACAAAACTCTCGATGAGGGTGGCTTTCAGCGCGTCGTACTTGCCAGCAGCGGGCGGCTGCTGCACCAGGCTCCGCACACATTGAGCTGTGTGGCTGTCGAGTCTTGCGATGACATTATGAATCTTGGTGTCATCTGCTGATATTCCCCCAAGCGCGAACCGCGATTCTGCGTGTTGGAACCATGAGTGCGGGTCGTCTTGCCAGAACTCTGGGAGCTTAATCGAGCCTGTGCTCGTGCGGTCGGTCTCCGGTGAATCCGGGTCAGGGTAACGTTCTCCCGGCATCGTACGTCTTGGTCACCAATGTGGGGATCATGAAATGATTAGACTGGATAATTTCTCAGTATGGTTTATTCATCTCAAGTCCCCAGCTCTCTCTCTCTCAGTCAGGAAAAAAGAGGAAGAGCTGCGGTAAACCCACATACATTTATACCCACACATCAAACACAGAATCACACAATCAAGTCAAATCCTTCTATTTACACTTAATCACTTCAAAGTCCTCTTTGCTCTTCTGTCTGACCCCAGGAGGTCAGACAGTCCTTTCAAGCTCTTGCTCCAGATCCTCTGACTTCCTCCCAAGTCCGCAGGTGGTCCAGACTTATTGTCCATCTGAGGCGTGATGTCAATACACACCACAAGCTTAAAGTCCTTCTATGCTTGGTTCTCTGTAGTGAAATATGTGAGCTTCATAATGTTACCATTATGGGCGCTACAATTTATTATTATTTTTAATGTGATTCCACTTTGTGCTGTGTGCTCACTTCATCCTGCCTGTGGAAGTCTGAAGTCTGGAGCTGAGAGAAAAATCAGCTGAATAATTCTACACTCTTTTTGCTTTTCTTTTCTTCTTTTATTTCTCTGCCCAAGGTCCTGGTCTAGTTAAAAGATCCTTTCAGATTCCTGATGGCAGCAGCAGCATAAACGGTCTCATCCTGCAGCAGGACAAACATATATGTGGTGGATGAAGCTGCTGTGAAGTGTGCAGCTCATGGCTCTGCTGTTAGAGTGATATCGTTCATTGGTGAAGAGGGAGAATGATTTTTAAAACTATAATTTTATAGTTATCATTATTGTGTTTGGTGTGGAGAGCCCTTTACCTTCTAAATATGTATTTATAATGGGCTGGTCCAGGGGTGGTAAACATGTGGCTGCAGGACAAAATCTGTCCACCAGGGTGTCAGAATTTTTCTCAGTGAATTGACAGCTTTCTTTCTAAATTTCTGACTTTTTTTTAATGATTAAAATTGTTCATGTAAATTTGAGACATTTTACTCCTTAAGATGAAACTTTTTCCTCCTCAGTTTTCCATTCTTTCTCTTCTTTTTTCTGGAGAAAACAGGTAGTGTCCATTTCAGTTCAATCCATCAGCAACTACTCATGACAAAGTGCAGCCTGAAGGGATGTCCCAGATATGGGTCATTTTCAGGCCTGAAGGGCCACTGGGTAGGAGGAAGGCTACAAATGAGAATTGGGACGAACCCCAAATCTACCTGGACTTCACTGTCACATTGCAAATATTTTTCTCCACTGTTTTACAGGATTTACTGCTGTTCATAAATAATAAGACTGTAGAGGAAGGATCAGACGAGACACGAGCTGACGACACACAACTTTATTTCCTCCAGCAAGCAGAACAGACTGACTCGGGTACCAGAGCGAATCTCTTTATTACAGCTTTATTCCCGCCCTTGGCACCTGGAGTACACACATTAACATACACGACAACAGAGCATGACTCAACACAATACTTTTGTGCCCATCATAGCCAAGGTTTGAACAGCTTCTTCCACCCCAAACAACAGGTTCACGCCTGGCATACCGGAAGTGAAGCCGCATCTTCATTTGGTTTATTACCCCCCAGCGCTCTGGCGCCCGTCCTTGGTTCCTCTCCCTTCTTCTCCTCATTTCCATCTCTCACCTCCTTCCCCCAATTCCCCAAAGTCCTGGGTGGAGTGTGATCTCCTGTTGTGTCACCACAAGACAGTGTTTCTGTTTTTATGGATGAAGTATAAGGGTAATTTACATTTAAAAAGGTTGTAAATTTAGTTCAAGTAAATTTTAACATGCAATAGTCAAATTCAATTATATTAAACATAATTTTCCAACCACAAAATTGCTGCTGGTGGAAAGGCTGAGTGGCTAGTATCTTTGGAAAATCACTAGCCACAGTGGCTGGTGAGCAAAAATGTTTTTTTTTTCAAACTTTATTGAACAAAACATTTACAAACTCTTGTAGGGCAAACAATCCTGCACAAACAACTGAACTTAGAACAACAAAACAATGAGGGTGTTAAAATTCTTCTCCAATGAGGCTAGAATATGAAATCAGAACAAAAGACAGTTAGTGAATGAATCAAAGAATTCTGAGATTGACTGATCTTTCTGTGCCAAAGTCTTTCAGGAAAGAATGTAGTTTTCATTTCATTTTTAAACCCAGCTAAGGATGGTAATGTGTTCTTCCATTTATTGACATGAATATGGTATTCACCCAAAATGACAATAATGTTTAGCATTTTCTTATTTGCAATGTTATTCAAGTACAAAAGGATCTGAGATGCCTCAAGATGAATATCGATGCCAAGATTAATCCATCTAAAAACATCGCTCCAAAACTGAGCAGATCTAGGACAGGAAAAGAACAAATGTTCAATGGTCTCAGGTTCCTCTGCACAGAAAACACATGGCTCCACCTCAAATTTAAATCTTCTCCATTGCGTCTCTGCGACTGGATAAAAAACTATTTATAATCTTAAAATGTGTTTCCTTTATCTTAGGTGGAATAGGCCACTTCAGAAAGTTATAATTTTGGTTCTTTGGCAACCAGTTTTCCAGCAGTTCCAATCTCCTTGGTGTTCCAAAATCTATAAAAAGTTTCTTTTTAAATGCATTGCCAATTACTTTATTATAGCACTCCTTTTTTCCAAATCTTAACTCCCCCTATTTTTAACTCTGGTGTTGGAGTGGACACCTTGGAATAAGTTAAAATATTCCTGATTAACTGAACCAAGGGAAGTAGAATTGCTTTAAAGACTGAGTAATATTCTCTTACTAAACAATCCAATTTAGATTTATCAACCAATGATTTACAATCTAAAAAAGTTCCATTTTTATCCATCAAATCAATTACATATAACATATTTTTATGGACCCACTCCTTCTTCAATAAAGTTTCCCTATTGATTGTAATAAGTAGATTATTCCACAAGGTGGAGCCATGCAGTTAAAGTTATGAGTACATACCATTTTCCAATAATTCAAAACTTGCTGATGGAACTCTGACAACTTCAGGGGTATTTTTGACATTTCAAAATCACATTTCAGCAAAAATTCCAAACTTCCAACTTTTTCAAACAGTTTTTTTTTTTTTTGTATGTGGAACCAAAGGGAATCAGGATGAGACAGAAATTGTTTCATCCACTTCAGTCTGAGCATCCCAATGACAGATTCAATTCAGCTGCTTTTAGCCCACCATGTTGGTAGTCCAGAATTATAAATGATTTCTTTCAATAATGGGTCTTGTTTTTCCAAACAAAGTTAAAAAATTATTGAATTTTTTTTTTAATCAGTTGAGGAGGACATACAAGGTTAATGCAGTGGTTCAACAAAAATAAATTATCTCTAAATTAGAAAAAAAACAAAAAACAAAACAAAGATTATGTTGTCTGGAAATTATAAAATAAATCATGAAATAATGGTAATGATAGATGATACCAGAATTGAAATAGAACAGGGAAATAAGTTTCTGGGGGTGATGCTAGACAATAAAACCTGCTGGAAACCTCACATCAGTCACATCCAGGCCAAGTTGGCAAAATGTATAGAGATACTGAGGAAGATAAGACACATTTTGGACTATGAATCATTATTCTTACTGTACAATTCACTGTTTTTACCATATCTTAACTACCATGTTGAGATCTGGGGAAACACCTAAAAAACCAACCTACAGCCAATATGCACATGACAAAAAAAGCCATAAGGATATTTAATAATGTAGGATATAGAGACCATACCAACTCACTGTTTTTAAAGTCACATGCCATAAAGTTCATGCATTTAGTTAAATATAAGTCAGTACAAATAATGTACAGGGCAATTAATAAGCAACTTCCAACTAATATACAAAAATCATTCAAAAAAGAGACAATGATTACAATTTGAGAGGAGACTTAAACTTTACAAAACCAAAGGTTTGAACAACAAAGAAAAGTCTGTGCATATCTGTCTGTGGAGTGGATTTGTGGAACAGTCTGGAGCTGGAACTGAAACTATGCACCAACAGAAACCAATTCAAAAAGAGGTATTGTGGAAGATGAAAGCAGACGAGGCAGCGAGCTGAACAACACATGAACTTTATTCACCTTCCAACATCATGCACAGAAAATACTCTCTTCCTCCAGCCACTCCGTATCTCCTGAACTCCCTAGGGGGTGGATAGTCCTTTCTGTTACGTCTGAGACCCCCCGGTGCCACTTCCTCCTTCAGTCTTTGTTCCACCCCCCCACCCCCCCGTCTTCCCACTCTGGGTGGAGAACCCCCCACACACTGCCACCACAGTATAAACATTATTTGCTAAAAGGATATATGTTAAAGGTGTAGTAATAATATATAAGATGCACTAAACTCACTGTGGGGCACTATGGTATGGTAGGTGGGACGGCACTGTGTATATCTGTGTTGTTTGGGGCTGGGTATAGATGTACAGCATGTATATGTATGGACTGTATGTATGCAGGGATGCATGGGTGTCACTGTTGATATGTATAAAATATATTTATTTGTCTACTTGGGGTTCTTAATAGAGGAAATATGTATATATTTCACATGGGTTGTATTGAGGGAAAAGAGGAGTTGGAGTAAATAAGTATGAACTTCTTTCTTCTCCTTTTGGAGCTCTGGACACTGTCACTTTTATTGCACTTGTCATTTGTTTGTTTTTACTTTATTGTTCGTAATAAAGTATCTCATCATCATCATATTATTTGTTTTCCTGAGATCACGAGAAAATTTTCCCGAGATCTCGAGAAAACCATATTTGTTTTCCCGAGATCTTGTGATAATTTTCCTGAGATCTCGCGCTAACAAATGAACTGCGGCAGAGTGAGGAGAATCACACATATGCCCTGTTGACTGATGGATATGCGAATGCAGATAAGCTGTTTTTATGCTTTCAGGCTTTCTGTTCTTTTAAGAAAGAAAGTAGGACTTGCTTGCAGCCATTCTATCAGTGTGCTCCTCTCACTTTGTCAGGTTTGTAAGGGATGCTGGTTGCAGTGCACCAAAAACACAGGAAGTAGACCACCTCACAAAAAACTCTAAAATGCTGAAATGCGCTGTTTATCAAACTGCTGGATTCAGAAATCTAGTTCACAATGCTATCACAAGGCTTGAAAGCTCTGTCATTCAGGATTACAAGGGAAATATGTGACCTTATCTCTTCACTTGTTTGAATAATAATTCAAATTTGGGTGTGAACACAGTAATGTCCTTCTGGTCGTTGTGCTACATTATATTACCTAGCTATATGCCCTCATATCACATAGTTAACGTGATATGAGCTTCCGTTGCCTTTGTAAGAAAATTATAGTCACGAAAAGTGAGGTGATCAGTTTTGTTTGTTTCTGAGTCTCCCAGAGCTAACACTGATGTCTTTCTGTCAGCTGGACCACAATGGATGATTTGTTCCTAGCTGCCTTGAGAGACAGAGGGGAGCCTGAAGAAAACCTCGAGAAAATGTCCCAGGACAAGGTCAATAAAATGTGATTTTGAACAAACCTTCCAATAAATGACATGGGATCAATTCATGCTTAAGATTGTTTCATATGGTGGTGAAGATGATTTTGTGGTTGTTTTAGTAATAGTTATAGATAAAAAAGCATTACTTACATGTTCAAAGTATCAATGGATAAGCATAATGTCTATGCTAATGGGAAATCAGCTTGCATACTTTCATAGAGGAAGGCTGTCCTGGTAAATTGGCTGTGTTTTGTGGTAATTGTGTGGTGATACGGTGAGCTAGTTTTTATTTATTTATTTATTTGGTCACAGTACAATTATGACCTACAGGAAAGCAACAAGTTCTAAAACTGATGTCAAAACTTCTGTTTTATAGGCTATAATTTTTACAATAAATTGAAAAAAAACAAAACAAAAAAGTTTTGTCCACCTACAATAAAAACGGTGGTGTCATTACAAAAAGGAAATACATTTCTGTGTTGTTTCTCATACAGCCTAAACTGCTGACAACTCTCATTGCGCTGCTTTATTTCTCATTATGGTTTCCATCTCCTTAGTTGTTACCAAACTTCTATTTAAATGTGGCATCTGTCAAATAGAAAATCTTTTAACTAATGCTGGTACCCCAGCACAACATTAATTAAAATCCTTCTGAGACCACATACAGTATCTCACAAAAGTGAGTACACCCCTCACATTTTTGTAAATATTTTATTATATCTTTTTCATGGGACAACACTGAAGATATTACACTTTGATACAATGTAAAGTAGTCAGTGTACAGCTTGTAAAACAGTGTAAATTTGCTGTCTCCTCAAAATAACTCAACACACAGCTATTAATGTCTAAACCACTGCCAACAAAAGTGAGTACACCCCTAAGTGAAAATGTCCAAATTGTGCCCAATTAGCCATTTTCTCTCCCTGGTGTCATGTGACTCGCTAGTGTTACAAGGTCTCAGGTGTGAATGGAGAGCAGGTTTGTTAACCGGAGTTAGCAGAGTGGTGGCTCAGTTGGTAGAACATCCGGGAGGCCGGGGTTCAAATCCCAGCCGGGCCATGCCGAAAACCATGTAAAAAAAAAAAAAGCGGAACTTCCTGCCGTCCAGTTTGGTGCTCAGCAATAATGGAACGGAGGGGGGAAATTTGATGCAGTGCCTTGCATGGCAGCAACCCCTCTGATTCTATATATGTGTGTGATTAACATTGTAGATAAGAGAAACATAATTTCGTTATACTGTACATGATTGGCTGCGTGGATTTGAATGACAATAAAGATGGCTTATCCTTAAATTTGGTGTTATCGCTCTCATACTCTCTCATACTGGTCACTGGAAGTTGAACATGGCACCTCATGGCAAAGAACTCTCTGAGGATCTGAAAAAAAAAAAAAGAATTGTTGCTCTACGTAAAGATGGCCTAGGCTATAAGAAAATTGCCAGCACGCTGAAACTGAGCTGCAGCACGGTGGCCAAGACCACACAGCAGTTTAACAGGACAGGTTCCACTCAGAACAGGCCTCGCCATGGTCAACCAAAGAAGTTGAGTGCACATACTCAGCGTCATAGCCAGAGGTTGTCTTTTGAAAATAGATGTATGAGTGCTGCCAGCATTGCTGCAGAGGTTGAAGGGGTGGGGGTTCAGCCTGTCAGTGCTCAGACCAGGGGTGGGCAATCATGTGCCATGGAGGGCCATTCTACTGCAGGTTTTTTGTTCCACCCAGTCTCTTCAGCAGGTGTTTTCAATGATTAGCAATCCTTGAAGCTGATCAGAGAGCACATACCTGCTGAAGACACTGGGTGGAACAAAAAACCTGCAGTGGAATGGCCCTCACTGCCCACCCCTGGCTCAGACCATACACTGCACACTGCATCAAATTGGTCTGCATGGTTGTCATCCCAGAAGGAAGCTCCTTTTAAAGATGATGCACAAGAAAGCCTGCAAACAGTTTGCTGAAGACAAGCAGACTAAGGACATGGATTACTGGAACCATGTCCTGTGGTCTGATGAGACCAAGATAAACTTATTTGGTTCAGATGGTGTCAAGCATGTGTGGTGCAACCAGGTGAGGAGTACAAAGACAAGTGTGTCTTGCCTAGAGTCAAGCATGGTGGTGGGAGTGTCATGGTTTGGGGCTGCATGAGAGCTGCCGGGAGTGGGGAGCTACAGTTCATCAGACCACAGGACATGGTTCCAGTAATCCATGTCCTTAGTTTGCTTGTCTTCAGCAAACTGTTTGCGGGCTTTCTTGTGCATCATGCTGGAGAATAATGATGGCCACATACAATATTGACACTTTGGGCACAATTTTGACTTTTTCACTTAGGGGTGTACTCACTTTTGTTGCCAGCAGTTTAGACATTAATGGCTGTGTATTGAGTTATTTTGAGGGGACAGCAAATTTACACTGTTTTACAAGATGTACACTGACTACTTTACATTGTATCAAAGTGTCATGTCCGTGTGCTGACTCTGACTACACTCGGGTTGTCCGGTAGTTCCCCGTTCTCTCCTCAGGCACACCACTTGGCCTCCAGGCTTTTATTATGGCAGCGTCTCGGCGGGGCTTCCAGCTGTCAGAGCCGAGCTCCACAGGACGGCTGGATTCCAATCAGCTGATGACATTTCATCAGCTGATTAATCTGTCAGCCCTATTTAAGGGAGTAGCTCTGTTTACTCGGGGCTGCAACCTTCGCCTTTGTCGGTCTGGTTTCCCTAAGCCCGAGGCCAGGTCTTTTCAGCGTTCGGTTCTATCCTCGCTAAATTGTATGTAAGTGTTGTGTCTCGCCTTTATTTGTGTTTTGCTCCACGAGGCTCATTATTTTGTACTTTATGTCCTTGTTTAATAAATGTACAAACTCATCGGCTGGCCTATAGTGTCTCATTAGCGGTCTGCGAGGACCGCACCATAACAGTAGGTCGCAGCCAAAAGGAGATGCCGGTCACCGTGAGTTTGCTGTGGTGCTTGTGTTTTTCCCCTTCTCCGGGTGCTCGTATTGCCCATTAGCATGGCTGCTTTCGAGCGTGGGTATTGCCCCGAGAGGTTGGAGGAGATTGATGGCTACCTGACCAAAGCCCGTCTCCTTATGCCCACCTACGCTGCATACGGGCCCCTGGGTCTCGCTCAGAGGACATTGTTAAGGTATCACCTTACCTCCTTTCCGGAAGGGAAGGAGAGAGTGGCATGGATTGTGGTGCAACGAGAACTGATTGAGAGAGCGGCTGTGAAGGCGGCCAAGGAACCCTCATCTCCTTCCCCGAATATGGCCGTCCCGACGAGGGAGGAGACCCACGGACTGGAGGTAAACTCCGGCAGGAGACCAACGGTGAGGCATCCCCGCTCCTCGCCTCGGGATCCAGCTCCTGTCACCCGTCCAGCCCAGGACTGGCGGTTTCCTGACCCAATCTTTGCCTTGCCCTCTGTCGGTAGACGCCGTCACAAAGCCCTTGTAAAGCCTCAGTGAGAACCCCGTCCGGATCCAGTTCTGGGTCGCCGTAGGAACTCTGCTTCCCAGCCAGCTGTTTCTCTTGCGTCACGGCAGGAGGAGAACCCAGCAGCCTCCGCCTCCGGGTCATCTGTCTCTGCTGTCTCGTCAGCTTCTCGTGCTCGGATCACCTCGGCTGTCACTCCCTCCTCCTCGATGCTTTCCCCAGCTGCAGGGAGCTCCACGAATCCTGCCTTGGCGAAGCCCGCCATCGATCCTGGTCAAACAGTTCCTCCTCATCTTCCCGGGGATGGGGGGGGTCTCTGTCACCATCCAGCGGCGGAAGGGAAGAACGAAGCCTACCGCAACAGTTTCCATCAGCCCTCAGCGGAACAGGCAAGTGCATTTTCATTCTTGTCCTTCACTGGGTGAATTGCCTTGTCTGACCCGTGGGGGTGGAGTTCGGGGTTCACAGTTCCCTGAGCTCCCTCCACCTGCTGCAATGATTAATTATGAACCTGCTCCCTTTGTGTCTCCTTTCCTCGAGTGTTCTTCGGCGTCAGATCTATGCCGTCAGACGAGGAAGGAACCTGCGGCTCTGGAATACCTGGTTCCGGCCCTGTAGCCTTGTCATGGGCAAAGGAGGAGGGCGGACTGCATTTTGGAGCCTGCACCAACAAGTAAGCGTCCCCGGGTCTCCACAGAGGGACAGTCCGACCCGGCAGGTCACGGATCTCCTGCCACCACGCCGTGCGGGCATCAGCGTCAGGGAATCTCCGGACTGTGGACACCATTATACCGGTTGTGGAGCCCACTGTAGCTGAGTGGGAACCTAAAGACGACCTTCTTCCTTCTGAACCCAGATCGTCGGAGTCCGGGACGGCTACAGAACTCGAAATCAGGCAAGTGCTCCATTTTGTCTTTCTCCTATCAATTCTGGAGCATTTTTGCCTGTCTCTCGGGGAGATGAGCCAGGTGCAGCCGTCCGCTGCATCCGAGCTTGTCTCGCTGGGCTCTGTCGCTGCCGGTGATCCTGATCCCAGTTCTCTTTCTTCTCTTGAGCCTTCTCCCAGGGTCATCGGTGCAGAGTCCATCCCGGTTGCTGTATTGGAGGTTCCGGGTTCGGGTTTGGAGGCCGTCGCTGGTGCTGCGCCGGCCCAGTCGGGGTCCATCGCGGGTGCAACACTGACCCAGTCGGGGCCTGTCACGGGAGTGGTTCCGGCCCAATCGGGGTCCATTGTGGGTGCAACACTGACTCGGTCAGGGTCCGTCACGGGAGTGGTTCCAGCCCAATCGGGGTCCGTCGTGGGTGCAACACTGACCCAGTCGGGGTCCATCATGGGAGTGGTTCTGGCCCAATCAGGGTCCGTCGTGGGTGCAGCTCTGACCCAATCGGGGTCCGTCACGGGTGTGGTTCCGGCCCAGTCAGGATCCATCATGGGTGCAGCTCTGACCCAGTTGGGGTCCGTCATGGGTGTGGTTCTGGCCCGATCGGGGTCCGTCGTGGGTGCTGCACAGTCCCACTTGGGATCCAACAGGAGCGCAGCGCCAGTCCATGTGGGGTTCGGAGAAGGAGATTGAGATTCAACTTTATTGTCATTACACATGTATGAATACAAGGTAACGAAACGTGACTTGGCATTTGGGCATGCTCTGCAGAGTGCATCCAAGGCCGGGGCAGCCGCTAGGCGCCAGTCAGGAGCTGCTGATCCTTCGCTGTTTGACGCTGGACTGGTCCCTTTCCCTTTTCCTGTCCCCTTTTCCCTTCCATCTGGGGCTGCTGGGATTTCCCGTTATCGGCTCAGCTCTCCCTCGCTATTCCTCTCAACAGAGAGGCTGTCTCCGAATTCTCCCCTGTGGTCCTGGTGGCTGAATGACACAGGTCGGCCGCCTGGGAGACTGCTTCGCCCGTTTGGTGTTCTGGGTTGGCCACCCGACAAACTTAACTTTCTGTTCGGCGATCTGGTCCAGCCGCCAGAGGTAATGTTTTTCCTGGCCTGGGATTGGGGTAGGTCGCCCGAACTTTTCCTTTTTCCCCTGCCAGCGATTTGAATGCTAGACGCAGGAAGACCCCCCAAACTATTTTGCTTTCATGCTATTGTGTTCTGCCTGCTGTCATCCCTGTTTTTTTCGTCTGCTCTTCTGTATTTTTAGGGATGCGCTGGTGTTATTGAACTGTGATTTCGCCGCTCCTTAGCGCGTGTTTTTTTTTTCTTTTTCTCTCCCTCCTCTGTAGTCTGAGGGTTGTTTCTTTGTTGGCTGCCCGTTAACTGGACTACTGTGAATTGTATTGATCACTGCTTTGTAGCATGAGTTTTTTTTTTTTCCTCCCTGGCATTATGGGAGTACGCTGCATTTTTGTGCATGTATTTGAGTTCCCTGTTTTCTCTGTGGGCTATGAAGATGTTTTTTTTTTTTGTTTTTTTTTTTCTGTGACTCTATTGGACTGATTATGGTGTTCTGTCTGCAGTCATTTGAGTTTTTCTGTCTTCTCCCCATAGGTTTTTCTTGGGTGCAGGGTGTGTGCCTGTATTTTTTGGGCCCTGTTGTCCTAATTCTGTTCTGATTGTAGTAGCCCGTTTTTTCCTTTATTTTGTCTCCCTCTATGATGAGGTTTGACTCTGGCCCTCCTGGCCTTTGCCCCTCCTCCCTCCCTGGGGCGGTCCTGTTGACCTTCTAGGTAGGGGGGGCTCGATGTTACACCACGTCTGGAATCCGCCTCGTGAACGGGGGCAGCTGTCATGGTCCGTGTGCTGACTCTGTCTGCACTCGGGTTGTCCGGTAGTTCCCCGTTCTCTCCTCAGGTGCACCACTTGGCCTCCAGGCTTTTATTATGACAGCGTCTCGGCAGAGCTTCCGGCTGTCAGAGCTGAGCTCCGCAGGACGGCTGATTCAGCCGATGACATTTCATCAGCTGATTAATCTGTCAGCCCTATTTAAGGGAGCAGCTCTGTTTACTCGGGGCTGCAACCTTCGCCTTTGTCAGTCTGGTTTCCTTACGCCCGAGGCCAGTTCTTTCCAGCGTTCAGTTCCCTCCTCGCTGATTGTATGTAAGTGTTGTGTCTCACCTTTATTTGTGTTTTGCCCCACGAGGCTCATTATTTTGTAGTTTATGTCCTTGTTTGATAAATGTACAAACTCATCGGCTGGCCTATAGCGTCTCATTAGCAGTCTGCGAGGACCACACCATAACACAAAGTGTCATATCCTCAATGTCATCCCATGAAAACATATAATAAAGTATTTACAAAAATGTGAGGGGTGTACTCACTTTTGTGAGATACTGTAGCTCAAGAATTTGAATCTTGCCATTTTGCGAAATGCTCCTTATAAGATAAGATAAGATAAGATAAGCCTTTATTAGTCCCACAACGGGGAAATTCCAGGATTGCAACAGCACAGGGATAGCAACACTCAGAGCAACAATCAGAAGGCAAGAAAAAACAAGCAAGCAAGAGCAGCTAATATACATATGTACATATTACTATAAAATATATATATACACACACACACACACAGACACAGTGCAGAGCATTGTAGCTGGATGGAATAAATATATGAATATATGAACACACAGTGCAGAGCATTGTAGCTAGATGGAATAAATATGTAAATATATAAACACCCACAGTATGGAGCATTGCAGCTAGGTGGAATAAATATGCAAGTATATAAACACACACAGTGCGGAGCAATGTAGCTAGATGGAATAATATGTAGATATATAAAAACACAGTGCGGAGCATTGTAGCTAGATGGAATAAATATATAGATATATAAATATAAACACACCCAGTGCAGAGCATTGTAGCTAGATGGAATAAATATGTAAATATATAAACACACACAGTGCAGAGCATTGTTGCTAGGTGGGATGAAACAGCATAACCGTCTATTTAGTTATCCTACATGGTATGATTATGTGCCCATACATATTCTCACCCTCCATAGCGACCGGTATGTTCCTAGTTGTATGCCGGAGAGGACCATTGTGTAAGTCTATTGCATCTTTTGCATTCAAAAAAAAAAAAAAAAAAAAAAAAACTATTAGTTTGTTACGTCTTTTTGCTATCTCTGCGAGCAGCCCTGCTTAGGTTGTACAGTCTGACAGCCGTTGGTAGGAAGGACCTACGAAACCTCTCGGTTGTGCACCTGGGATGATGTAGTCTGCTGCTAAATGAGCTCCTCAGTGCATCCAGTATGTCCTGCATAGGGTGGAACTCGGACTCCAGCAGAGATGACAGTTTAGCCACCGTCCTTCTCTCTCCTATCTCCTCCATCGGATCAAGGCGTTGCCCCAGGACAGAGCTAGCTTTCTTAATCAGTTTGTTCAGTCTCTTCCTATCGGCTGCAGTAATGCCACTGCCCCAGCAGACCACTCCAAAAGTGATGGCTGATGCCACCACCGTGTCATAGAATGACTTCAGCAGCGCCCCTTGTACACCAAAAGACCTGAGTCTCCTCAGCAGGAACAGCCTGCGCTGTCCCTTCTTGTAGAGTGCGTCAGTATTGTGTGACCAGTCTAGTTTATTGTTCAGATGAATACCCAGGTACTTGTAGGATGTCACCATCTCGATGTCTGTTCCCTGTATATTTACTGGTGCTGTGAGGGGCTGCCCATGCCTGCGGCAGTCCACCACCAGCTCTTTAGTTTTCCTCGCGTTGATCTGGAGGCAGTTCCGATGGCACCAGTCCACAAAGTCCTGGATAAGCCCTCTGTACTCAGCTTCATCTCCGCTGGAGATGAGACCAACGATCGCAGAGTCATCAGAGAACTTCTGTAGATGGCAATGTGTTGTGTTGTGTGAGAAGTCCGCAGTATAAAGAGTGAACAAGAAGGGAGCCAGCACCGTTCCCTGGGGGGCCCCCGTGCTACTGATGATCGTGTCGGAAACACAGTCCCGGGTTCTCACAAACTGAGGCCGGTTCGTGAGGTAGTCCAGGATCCATGATGACAGGTGCTGGTCCACCCCTGCGCGCAGCAGCTTGTCCTTCAGGATCATCGGTTGGATGGTGTTGAAAGCACTGGAGAAGTCAAAGAACATGATCCTCACCATATTCCCGGGCTTCTCCAGGTGGGACAGAGAACGGTGAAGGAGGAAGATCACCGCATCCTCCACCCCAATGCCATGCTGGTAGGCGAACTGGAGTGGATCCATCGCTGGTTCCACCAGGGGGCGGAGATGAGCAAGGAGCAGTCTCTCCAGGGTCTTCATCAAGTGGGACGTCAAGGCCACCGGTCTGAAGCTGTTCAGGTCTTTGGGGTGGGAAGTTTTTGGTACAGGTACCACACAAGATGTTTTCCACAGCTGTGGTACCCTCCCCAGTTTCAGGCTCATGTTGAAGATATACGTCACAATCCCACACAGCTGGTCTGCACAGGACTTGAGGAGCTTTGCGCTGATGCCGTCCGGTCCCGACGCCTTCCTCGCCTTGATCTTCCTCAGCTCCGTCCTCACCTGGGTCTTGGTCAGGGTCAGGATGGGGGGCTGTGTGTTGGGAGTGGGGGGGGTGTCGGTGGAGTGGGGAGTGGGTAGCAGGACTTGATTTCTTAGAGGCAGCAGTGGTTGTTGTGCAGACAGGGGGGAGGGCGGTTGGTCAAATCTATTGAAAAACAGATTCAGGTTGTTCGCCCACTCCCTGCCCCCCGTGGCCTGGGGGGAGGTATTCTGGAGCCCCGAGATGGTTTTGAGGTTTCTCCAGACCCCGCTGATGTCGCTCTGTTGCAGCTTGTCCTCCATCTTCTTCCTGAAGCTGTCCTTGCCTTCTCTGATCTTTCTCCTCAGCTCCCTCTGTACGGACTTCAGCATCTCCCTGTTCCCCGACCTGAAGATCCTCTTCTTCTCTCTCAGAAGTGTTTTTATCTCAGGGTTGATCCAGGGTTTGTTGTTTGAGTGACGCCGTATGGTCTTGGTGGGAACGGATTTGTCCACACAGAAGCTGAGGTAGCCCGTGAAGGTGTGAATGAGGCCATCGATGTCCTCACCATGTGGATCGCAGAGCTGCTTCCAGGCAGTGGCTTCAAAACAGTCCTTTAGAGTGTCCATTGTCTCCTCAGACCATAACTCCACAGTGTGCATGGCCGGAGGTTGTCTGTGCACTAGGGGTTTGTACACCGGTCGGAGATGAACCAAGTTGTGATCCGATCTCCCAAGTGGGGGGAGTGTTGATGAGGTGTACGCCTCCTTAGTGTTTGCGTAGAACAAATCCAGTGTTTTATTGTCTCTAGTGTGGCATGTGACATACTGGGTGAAAGTGGGCAGAATGGGAGACAGTGAAACGTGGTTGAAATCGCCTGAGATGAGGAGAAGAGCATCTGGGTGTTCTGTCTGCAGCCTGCTGGTTACTGAATGGATGACGTCACGCGCTGTCCCAGCGTTCGCCGTCGGATTTGCATAAACAACAATGCAGATCACGTGTGAGTGTTCTCTCGGGAGATATGTAGGCCTCATGCTAACAGCTAGCAACTCAATGTCTTTGCTGCAGTGTCGTTGTTTAACAGTGATATGTCCCGGTCTGCACCAGTTGTTGTTAACATACATGATCACTCCACCGCCCCTAGTTTTGCCACTCTCTGGTGTTCGGTCAGCTCGTATCGTGTGAAAACCCTCCAGCTCAATGTTAGCATCTGCTGCTAGTTCAGTTAGCCACGTCTCAGTAAACAAAAGGAGAGAGCACTCCCGGTAAGTGCTATCATAACGGGAGATAGCCGCTAGCTCATCTAACTTTCCCAGTATCGACCGTACATTTCCCATGACAACAGATGGAAGGGAGGGTCTGTACCTTATATTTTTTGTCCTCCGCCTTACTCCAGCCCGGCAGCCGCGGCGTTTTCGCCTCAGTTCTCTCGGTATGTCGAGTTTTTCCAGTGGGACCGGGTGGCGGTTAAATGCTAGCAGCTCTTCCCTGTTATATCGTATCCTGCTATAAACAGTGGCTCCGTCCACCGGCTCAGGAGACATTTGGGATGATCTGTGTGTCCGTGATATAAGTGGGGTGAAAAAAAAAAAGTGATCAAAAGAGAGAGGAAGGGAAAAAAAAAAAAAAAAAACTCGGAATCGAGCCGCTGTTGCAAAAGGCAGCCGACTGGTGTGGCGCCGAGAGGAGAAAAAAAAAAAAAAGTATTAGAATACTTTAAAGGATCATTTACAAACTTGCTTTATGGCTATAAGCAGCCGCATTCCCATGGCCAGGCCTCCCCTGGTCATGAAAATTCTATAAAAGTTCTGAAATAAGAGATTTCCATTCCTGGTTAAAGTGTGAAAATCATATTTTGGATTTTTTTTTTTTATTATAAACTGGTTTTGTATGTTTCTCAAACTGCTCCTCTCCTCCTCTTTCTGTTCCTCTCCACTTCTTCTGCTCTTCTTCCTCTCCCCTTGCTCTTCTCCTCCACCTCTCGTTGTCTTCTCAACATCCTTTTCCTCTTCTCTCCTACTCCTGCTTTTATCTTCCATTTCTTCTCCTCATATGCATACAAGCTCTTCTCCCCATTTTTTCTGCTTACTTATTTTCTTGGCCTTTCCTCATGCTCCTGACACTCTCTTCCTGTCCCCTTCTTCCTCCCTCTTCTTTTCTTGTCCTCCTCATCCTCCTCCTGCTCCTTTTGGTTTTGAAAATTCATTGGTCAAAATGTGTGGGGACCCACACATAACTGAATAGTATATGCATAAAGTGAGTTTTAACCCCTTGCACTCTGGTCAATTTCCCAAAAAACGCCTAAATATAACGTATCCAAAGTAAATCAAAAGCTGTTCTTCAACCCTTTGCAGCATCTTCATGGGGTTGGTCTCATTTAAAAGAAAACACTTTGATTTTTTTGACAAAACAGTCATAATCTCTCTAAGTTCTCCTGCCACTGAGTAACAGTCATCTAAACATACTGAACTTGAAGAAAATAAAGTTTTCCTGGGTGTTTTTTTAGATACAAATGCTTGCAAATAACACACAGCTGTCAGATACTGGCTGGAAGATGCAACAGAAATGTAGAACCAAGTGTTATCAAGCTGAGGTCAAAATTTTGTAACAATACCACAAAAAATGAATTTATTACACAGCTTTTTTCTCAGGTTGTTCCCAGGCGTTTTTGAACTGTGCCAAATTGTGCCAAATGGCACAGTTTGGAAAAACGTCTATAACTTTTGAATGCTGAAACATAGAAGCTCCATCTTGGGCTCTCATGAAAGGTGACACTCAGGGCTGTGTGTGTGTGTGGGGGGGGGTGGGTTGTTTATTCATTCATGAATGAATGAATGAATGAACAAACAAACCCCCCACACACAAAGAAGCATGCCACGTAAAAAATGTGTGGCCTTTTTTTACAAGAAAAAATAACCTACAGTGCAATTAAAAATTATACTAAAATATCTGCAATGTAGAGGATAACAACTCCCCCCCACCCGCTACAGAGGAGCTCGGCACACAAAAAAAACGGTCCGTCAACGGTCCGTCATGTGGCGATGACACACTGTTGTAATTTACTGATCGGTCAAAAGTAATTTTTATTACTATTTTCAGTGATAAAGAATAATTTAGCTTATAACACTTACCTGTCCACAATAGCAGTGTCGTTGGCGAACATCTGTTCCTCATTGTCAGACGAACATGACCCTGGTCCGCTTGTTACGACTCGTGGTTCTGGTCACGCGACCCGGTCAAACCATGATTGTCACGCCGCGCCGCTCATCAGCGGTGCCACCTGCTCGCACACCTGCTCGTCATCAGCGGCGAGGGATTTAAGCTGCCTCGCCCTGAGCTTCGGCCTGAAGCCGTCAGACTTCTTCATGCATCGCTGTGTGTTCCTTCACCCTCAGCGGAGTACTCTGGTAAGAAGACCTTACCTCCTTTTCCTCCCAAGTCTGCTCCCCTGTGCACAGGTGGATTCCCCGGCGGCGGACAACGCCTCTCCATCGCCTGTTCCTCGCTGCTGCACCGGGCGCTCCAGGTGGCTGTCTACCGGACCTCGTCCCTTGTTGTGCCAGTCGCCCATCCTCTCCAAGTAAGCTCCTCTCTTGCTCTTATTCCTCCTGTGTTGGTGTGTGCCCGTCACCCTTCTCCTTGTGCTTTTCCCATAGGGTTGTCCGGCTGTACGGCCTCCTACCTCTGTGCCCGAAGCAGACGCCGCCATCAACACATTTACATCCCGCAGACACACATCCATACACTCCTGTTGTTAATAAACTATTTGAACTACTCTGAGCCTGTGTGTGTGCATCTCCTGAGCCGTGCGTTATGTCAGTACGGCTTCAGCAGAGCGGCTCGGCAGACGGCGGGCTCGCACACCGGCTTACCACCCTCGAGGCTCGGGTGGATCAGATAGCTTATCAGCAACAGGTGATCCTCAATCAATTAATAAATATTACTAACCAATTGGACCGCTTGGACCCCCAGCAGCCGTTCCCCCCGGCTCGTCAGGGTGGCGCGGCTCCTGCCGCTCCAGTGGCCGTCCAGCAGGCTCCTGCGGCACCGACTTGGCTCACTCCCATTCCGACCCCCACCCGCTTTAGCGGAAAGCTCGGCGGAGCGCGGGGGTTCATAATGCAATGTGAGTCCGTGTTCCATCGCGTGCCCGGAGACTTTCCCTCAGATCACAGCCGAATTGGTTATATCGGGAATCTCCTGGAGGGGCGAGCATTAACTTGGACCTACGCCGTAATGGCGAGGCCCAGTTATGCCACCCTCACATATGACCAGTTCGTGAGATGCTTTCTGGAAGTCTTTGACCATTCGCGTACCGAGACGGTCCAGGTCGACCGGCTTCTCGCCCTCCAGTAGGGAAGCCGGTTGGCAGCGGACTACGCGGTCGACTTCCGGGTAGCAGCGGAGGAATTAGGCTTGGAGGAACGCTCCCTCTGTGGCCTTTTCTTCCGCAGTCTAAATGATGATCTGAGGGATGAACTGGCTGGGCGGGATATCCCTGAGACGCTAGCGGAGCTAACATCTCTTGCCATCAGTTTGGACAACAGGCTGCACGAGCGCTCCTCGGGGCGGAAGTCGTCTTCTTCTCACCCTCGTGGAGCCTCGTCGCGCCTGCCCCAAGCTCGCCCCCTGGCGACGCCGCCACCATCGCGCCCCGAGGAGTCGGAGCCGATGGTGACGGGCTGGACAAAGCTCTCTCCGGCGGAGAGACAACGCCGCCGTGAGTTAAATCTCTGTATGTATTGCGGAGATAGTCAACACACGGTAGAGCTTTGTCCACAGAAGCCAAACGGCGGGGTCCGCGAGTCACTGTAGGGGGCCTCGCGGACATCAATCGGTTAAATCCCCTCACACAATTGAAGCTGCCCCTCCGTTTCTGCCACAACCCCACTGGGCATCTCACCCACGCACTGGTGGATTCGGGCGTGGAAGGCAGCTTTATTTCACAAAGCCTGGCAACTCGACTGGGCATCCACTGTCAGGCACTCAGGAACCCTATCTCCCTGGTCAACCTCTCTCGTGCCTCCCTTGGGAGAGTAACGCACCAGACCATCCCCATCCCAGTTATTATCTCTGGAAACCACCGGGAGGAGATAACCTTTTACGTCCTGCCCAACTCTGTGTCGCCCGTCATCCTGGGGTATCCCTGGCTGCGCGTCCACAACCTTGTTCTGGATTGGAAGTCCGCTGGGGTGTCGGCATGGAGTACGTTCTGCATGGGCACCTGTTTACAGTCCGCTGCCTGCTCTCCGTCCGCTTCTCCCCTTCCTACGGATGCAGCGCCCCCGGACCTGTCCCTGGTGCCACTGGAATTTCACGACCTGGGTATGGTATTCAGCAAATCCAAGGCAATGTCTCTCCCTCCTCATCGGCCCTATGACTGCGCAATCAACCTCCGCCAGGGGGCACCCTTACCTTCTGGACGACTCTACAGTCTATCGGCGCCGGAGAAGGAGACGATGAACTCATATCTTAAGGAGTCGCTGAGTGCTGGGATTATCCGCCCATCGTCATCGCCTGTGGGGGCAGGATTCTTCTTCGTTGGTAAGAAGGACGAGTCTCTCCGTCCTTGCATTGACTATCGTGCCCTTAATGACATAACGGAGAAGGATCGTTACACCCTGCCCCTCATGGACACCGCCTTCCACTCCCTCCAGGGGGCGACTTGGTTCACCAAGCTGGATCTCCGCAGCGCATACCACCTCGTCCGGATCCGGGAGGGAGATGAGTGGAAGACAGCCTTCCGTACCCCGAACGGCCACTTCGAATACCTGGTGATGCCGTTCGGGTTGACCAACGCTCCAGCCGTCTTTCAGCGCCTCATCAACGACGTCCTCCGGGATTTCATCGGCCTTTTTGTGTTCGTCTACCTGGACGACATACTCATCTTCTCCAAGTCCAGGGACGAGCACCAGGTCCACGTGAGGCGGGTCCTCCAAAGACTGCTGCAGAACCGGTTACACGTGAAGGCCGAGAAGTGTGAATTTTACGCAAAGACAACATCCTTCCTTGAGTTCATCATCTCACACGACCAGGTGCTT
This sequence comes from Pholidichthys leucotaenia, assembly GCA_020510985.1. Taxonomy (NCBI): domain Eukaryota; kingdom Metazoa; phylum Chordata; class Actinopteri; order Cichliformes; family Pholidichthyidae; genus Pholidichthys; species Pholidichthys leucotaenia. The sequence continues at coordinate 27,608,075 of CM035846.1, read as the reverse complement.
CCGGACCCAGAGAAGGTGAAGGCGGTGGTGGAATGGCCTACACCTGCATCAAGGAAGCAGGTGCAACAGTTCGTTGGATTTGCGAACTTCTACCGCCGCTTCGTCCCAAATTTTGGCACCATCGTCGGCCCGCTGACCCACCTCACGTCCCCTAAGGTTCCGTTCCGGTGGACCGAAGAGGCCGCGGCTGCTTTTCAGGCGCTGAAGGCGGAGTTCTCCTCCTCCCGGGTCCTTAGCCAAGTCAACCCTGCACTGCAGTGCATCGTGGAAGTGGACGCTTCGGACACAGGAGTGGGAGTGGTGCTATCCCAGCGGTCGCCAGACGACGGCATCAAGCGGCCCTGCGCCTTCTTCTCCCGGCGCTTGTCCCCGGCGGAGAGGAATTATGACGTGGGGGACAGAGAGCTCCTTGCCATCAAGCTCGCGCTACAGGAGTGGCGTCACTGGCTAGAGGGGGCGGACCTGCCGTTCGTGGTCCTGACGGACCACAAGAACTTGGAGTACCTTAGACCTGCCAAGCGCCTGAACGCCCGCCAGGCGCGCTGGTCCTTGTTCTTCACCAGGTTCCAATTTACCATCACCTTCAGGCCTGGCTCCAAGAACGGCCTGCCCGACGGCCTCTCTAGGCAATTCGCCCCTGAGGAGTCGGAGGACACGGTTCACACCATCCTACCCAGGTCGTGCGTCGTGGGAGCCGTCACCTGGGACATCGAGAGCAAGATCCGGAAGGCGCAGGAAGTGGAACCTGACCCTGGCGGCGGACTGGAGGGGAGGCTGTTCGTGCCATCCACGGTTCGAGGGGAGGTCATCCACAGGTTGCACACATCCAAGCTCACCTGTCACCCTGGCTCCTCCCGGATGATTGACCTCCTCCAGCGGTCCTTTTGGTGGCCAGGTCTGCGGAGGGACGCTGCCCGCTACGCCCGGGCCTGTCCAGTTTGTGCCACCAACAAATCGGGAAATGCCCCTCCAGTGGGTTTGCTCCAGCCTCTGCCCGTCCCTGGCAGGCCCTGGTCGCATATCGCCCTAGATTTCGTCACCGGACTCCCAGTCTCAAACACCTATGACACCATCCTGACCATCGTGGACCGCTTCTCCAAGGCGGTACACTTCGTCCCCCTTCGAGGTCTCCCGACTGCCCTGGAGACGGCGGACCTCCTCATCCAACACGTGGTCAGGCTGCATGGGATTCCGGTGGACGTGGTCTCGGACCGAGGGCCCCAATTTTCCTCAGAGGTTTGGAGGTCGTTCTGCAACGCCTTAGGAGCCAAGGTGAGCCTCTCCTCCGGCCATCACCCCCAATCCAACGGGCAGTGTGAGCGGACCAACCAGGAGCTGGAGGCTGCTCTCCACTGTGTAACGGCATCCAAACCCACGTCCTGGAGCAACCACCTTGCCTGGGTTGAATACGCCCATAACACCGCTCGCTCTTCTGCTACAGGGATGTCTCCCTTTAAGGCGTCCCTGGGTTACGACCCCCCGCTGTTCCCGGCGCAGGAGAGTGAGGTAACTGTCCCTTCAGTACGGGCGCATCTCAGGCAGTTCCGCTCCATCTGGGCGTCTGCGTGCAATGCGCTTTTACGCACGGCGGAGCGCAACAGAGCCGTGGTGGACCGGCACAGAAGACCTGCCCCGGCGTACAGAGTTGGTCAGCAAGTCTACGTGTCGACCCAGGACGTGATCTTAAAGGGCGAGAGGAGGAAGCTGGCACAGCGCTTCATGGGTCCATACCCCATCACCAGGATTGTCAACCCGGCGGCTGTGCGTGTAGCTATTCCCCCCTCCCTCCGCATCCATCCCACCTTCCACGTGTCCAAGGTGAAGCTGGCAGTCTCCGATCCCCTTTGCCCTCCTCCTGCTGCGCAACCCGTGCCCCGGATGATTGATGGCCATCCGGCCTGGCCCGTCTCCTCCATCCTGGACTCCCGGTTCCGGGGTCGTGGGTTGCAGTACTTGGTGGACTGGGAGGGCTATGGGCCTGAACATCGACAGTGGGTACCCTCGTCGTTTGTGTTGGACACATCGCTCATCGCTGATTTCCACCGAGCGCACCCAGAGAAGCCATCGCCAGGAGGCGCTGCTAGAGGGGGGAGTACTGTCACGCCGCGCCGCTCATCAGCGGCGCCACCTGCTCGCACACCTGCTCGTCATCAGCGGCGAGGGATTTAAGCCGCCTCGCCCTGAGCTTCGGCCTGAAGCCGTCAGACTTCTTCATGCATCGCTGTGTGTTCCTTCACCCTCAGCGGAGTACTCTGGTAAGAAGACCTTACCTCCTTTTCCTCCCAAGTCTGCTCCCCTGTGCACAGGTGGATTCCCCGGCGGCGGACAACGCCTCTCCATCGCCTGTTCCTCGCTGCTGCACCGGGGGCTCCAGGTGGCTGTCTACCGGACCTCGTCCCTTGTTGTGCCAGTCGCCCATCCTCTCCAAGTAAGCTCCTCTCTCGCTCTTATTCCTCCTGTGTTGGTGTATGCCCGTCACCCTTCTCCTTGTGCTTTTCCCATAGGGTTGTCCGGCTGTACGGCCTCCTGCCTCTGTGCCCGAAGCAGACGCCGCCTTCAACACATTTACATCCCGCAGACACACATCCATACACTCCTGTTGTTAATAAACTATTTGAACTACTCTGAGCCTGTGTGTGTGCGTCTCCTGAGCCGTGCGTTATATCAATGATTCCATGATTGTGGTTTTAGTGAACGATTTTTCAAAACAAATAAGAACAGTAGTAATAAAAAAAGATTGGCGAACGCTACCGTTACACACAGCGGCTTACACAAAACAGATTTTACGCACGGGACGCATGCTTTCAATCATCGAACTTCTCTGCTTCAATTGGCTCGTAGTATTCGCAGTCGTTGGTAGGCAGGTCCTTCTTGCTAGGTTTTCAGTCATTGGTTCTTCAAGGTTTCAGAAACCCAATTCAAGGCTCTTATTAGTCGAATGAGAGGTCACTCAAATCTAAACCAATCAAAACACTCCGTTGGCTTTCTGTTCGCGGCTGTCTGTACAGGAAGAACGGAAATACAGCTTTTTTTTTTTCAGTGCGCACTGTGTGTCTCAGTGCGCATTAGGACGCACTAGGATGCAGAGACGTGACTGCCCGCGGTATTCTGGAGTGCAAGAGGTTAAAGTGAACTTTTCCTTAACCTCTTGCGCTCCGTTGTTCCGCGGGCGGGCAAGTCTCTGTGTCCTAGGACGCACGAGGGCGCACAAGAGCGCACTCGTGCGCGCTCGGACGCATGACGCATGATATACTGATGATGGTGCAGATGGAGATGGTGCTGGCCTCCAAGCGCCACTGGGAAAAAAAACCTGCAGACACAGAACAGATTAGTTCATCTGACTGACCTGTCATTCGACTAATAAGAGCCTTGAATTGGGTTTCTGAAACCATGAAGAGCCAATGAATGAAAATCTAGCCAGAAGGACCCGCCTCTCAACGGCTGCGAGCCAATTGAAGCACAGAAGTTCGCTGAGCTGTTGTCTAAAGCTGGGTGAAGAGAGACTTTCAGCAGCCACAGGCAGTGGTTTATTTATTTATTTTATTTAATTCCAGCAGAGTGTTTAGGATTCTCTTCCGTCATCATTGACCGACGACGAAGGTCGTAACTCATTCACCAAAACCGCAATAATGGAATTATGTTTTGATCGGGATCCACGAGCGGAGCAGCGTCGCGTTCGTCTGACAATGGGGAAGAGAAGTTCGCCAGGACTCTGCTGCTGTGAAGAGGTAAGGTGTTATAAGCTAAATTATTATTTCTCCCTGAAAACTGTAATCCAAAAATGACTTTTGACCGATTGGTAAATTACAACTGTACGGCGCACGCACTTCGTACTTCGTGCGCCGCGATAAACAGTTCATTTGCCGTGTTCGAACCATGAACGCCCCCCCACTGCAGAAGAGGAGCGGGGGGGGGGGGCGTTCACGGTCCGAACGCCCCCGGTCCGCGGGGGGAAGCTGCTCTGACCGCGCAGCGGTCATCACATAGACATATGAGTCTATTCCTTCATGTAGCGATGGCCGTCCTCTGTAGCGGGGGGGGGGGGGACAACCCCCCCCCCCCCCACACACACACACAGTAGCGAGGGGGGGGAAGCCGCAGTGACAGCGTTGCTGTGGAAACATGCAACGAGTGTAATCCGGGACGACCCCCCACACACACACACACAGACACAGCCCTGAGTGTGACCTTTCATTAGAGCCTAAAATGAAGATTCTACATTGAATTATTCAAAAGTTATAGACGTTTTTCCTAACTGTGCCATTTGGCACAATTTGGCACAGTTCCAAAACGCCTGGGAACAGCCTGAGAACAAAGCTGTGTAAAATATTCATTTTTTATGGTATTGTTACCAAATTTGGATCTCAGCTTGATAACACTTGGTTTTACATTTCTGTTGCATTTCCCAGCCGGATTGGACAGCTGTGTGTTATTTGCAAGCATTTGTATCCAAAAAAACGCCATGTCCAAATTTATTTTCTTCAAGTTCAGTATGTTTAGATGACCGTAACTCAGTGGCCGGAGCACGTAGAGAGATCATGATTTTTTTGCCAAAAAATTCAAAGTGTTTTCTTTTAAATGAGACCAACCCCATGAAGATGCTGCAAAGGGTTGAATGACAGCTTTCGATTTACTTTGGGCACGTTATTTTTTGGCATTTTTAGGAAAATTGCCCGGAGTGCAAGGGGTTAAGACAATTCTTAGCATTTTCAGGTTGAATGTCACTTGTCCTAATCTCATAGTGAAACTGAGATTAATGAGTGTTGTTTCTTTGCTCTGGCAGATACACCAAGATGTGGTGAGGATGATAGATGAGGAGACCCTGTCAAAGTATCTTCCTCATCTTGGAGACCGCTTGTTTGCCAAAAACCGGAGAGGCTAATCCTCAGCAGAAGCTGGGAGCAATGCAGAGAAGAAAAAGAAACTTATAGAACACTTATGAGCAAAAATGAGACTTCCAAGCTTTGGCCAAGCGACAACAAGCTCATCAAATCATACTTCCTCAGGACCCGGCTTGGGAAACAGGAATGCTGCACGAAAAACAAGAAAAATAGAACTGGGCTTGATGAATCATCAAGATGGTTATTTCAGGCAGGTCAGACGACCGACTGGTGGGGGCACAAGAGAGGTCATCGCCAAGAAAGATGACACTGTGAACAAAATTCTTGGGGATGGGAAGAAAATATTCTTTCCCAGTGGGGGATCTTCAAAAGGAAGAGTTGAGGACTTTGATTTCACAGTTTGTGTGGTGGTTTCAGTGGAACCTTTAGATGGGACAGTTGGAGAGTTGTATGATGTGACTCATCATAAACTGCTTAGGTTTGATGTACAGATGTACAGATCTACTTCCGGCGCCACACGAGTAGGCTGCCTTTTTGCAACAGCGGATCAATTTCTTCCTATTTCTATTTACTATCTCGCTTCTCTTGCTAATCTTTCTGATCCGGCGACACCTTATACATCGGACGGACACACGGATCGCCCAAATGTCTCCTGAGCCGGCAGACGGAGCCACTGTTTTTAGCAGGATACGTTACAGCAGAGACCAGCTGCTAGCACTTAACCGGACCAAGATGCTAGCGCAAGACTTCGACATACTGGGTGAAATAAGACAGAAACGACATGGATGCCGTGCTGGAGCAAGACGGTGGGCGAGAAATATAATGTACACACCCGTCCTTCCATTTGTTATTATGGGGAACGTTCGATCGCTACTCAATAAGACCAACGAGCTAGCGGCCATCTCCTGCTACTAGAGCGTCTTCAGAGAGAGTAGCATGATGTTGTTTACTGAGATGTGGCTAACAGAACTAGCAACAGATGCTAGCATCGAACTGGAGGGTTTCCATGCAAAACGGGCAGACCAGACTCCAGACAGTGGGAACGCAAGGGGCGGAGGATTGATAATGTATGTCAATAACAGCTGGTGCAGACCGGGACATATCACGGTTAAACAACGTCACTGCAGCAAAGACACTGAGTTGCTAGCTGTTAGCATGCGGCCTACCTATCTCCCAAGGGAATACTCACACTTGATCTGCATTGTTATTTATGCAAATCTGATGGCAAACGCGGGAACAGCGCATGACGTCATTCACTCAGTAACTGGCAGGCTGCTGACAGAACACCCAGATGCTCTTCTCCTCATCTCCGGTGATTTCAACCATATTTCACTGTCCCCCATTCTGCCCACATTCACCCAGTATGTCACATGCCACACAAGAGACAATAAAACACTGGACTTATTCTATGCAAACACTAAGGAGGCGTACACCTCATCAACACTCCCCCCACTCGGGAGATCGGATCACAGCTTGGTTCATCTCCTGCCAGTGTACAAACCCCTAGTACACAGACAACCTCCGGTCATGCGCACGGTGAAGATATGGTCGGAGGAGGCAATAAACGCTTTAAAGGACTGTCTTGAAACCACTGCCTGGGAGCAGCTCTGGGATCCACATGGTGAGGACATCGATGGCCTCACTCACACCATCACGGACTACATCAACTTCTGTGTGGACAACACCGTACCCACCAAGACAATACGGTGTTGCTCGAACAACAAACCCTGGATCAACCCTGAGATAAAAACACTTCTGAGAGAGAAGAAGAGGATCTTCAGGTCGAGGAACAGGGAGATGCTGAAGTCCGTACAGAGGGAACTGAGGAGGAAGATCAGAGAAGGCAAGGACAGCTTCAGGAAGAAGATGGAGAACAAGCTGCAACAGAGCGACATCAGCGGGGCCTGGATACACCTTAAAACCATCTCTGGGCTCCAGAATATGTCCTCCCAGGCCACGGGGGGCAGGGAGTGGGCGAATAATCTGAACCTGTTTTTTAATAGGTTTGACCAACCGCCCTCCCCCCCGACTGCACACCAACCACTGCTGCCTCTGAAGTCATCAAGACCTGCTGTCCACACCCCACTCCACCAACACCCCCCCCACTCCCAGCACACAGCCCCCCAACCGAACCCTCACTAAGACTCAGGTGAGGACGGAGCTGAGGAAGATCAAGGCGAGGAAGGCCTCGGGACCGGACGGCACTGGTGCAAAGCTCCTCAAGTCCTGTGCAGACAAGCTGTGTGGGATTGTGGAGCACATCTTCAACCTGAGCCTGAAGCTGGGGAGGTACCACAGTTGTGGAAAACGTCTTGTGTGGTACCTGTACCAAAGACTTCCCACCCTAAAGACCTGAACAGCTACAGACCAGTGGCCCTGACGTCTCACATAATGAAGACCCTGGAGAGACTGCTCCTTGCTCACCTCCGCCCCCTGGTGGGGCCAACGATGGATCCACTTCAGTTTGCCTACCAGTATGGCATTGGGGTGGAGGATGCAGTGATCTTCCTCCTTCACCGTTCCCTGTCCCACCTGGAGAAGCCCGGGAATGCAGTGAGGATCATGTTCTCTGTCTTCTCCAGTGCTTTCAACACCATCCAACCGATGATCCTGAAGAACAAGCTGCTGTGCGCAGGGTTGGACCAGCACCTGTCATCATGGATCCTGAACTACCTCACTAACTGGCCACAGATTGTGAGAACCCGGGATTGTGTGTCGGACACAATCATCGGCAGCACGGGGGCCCCCCAGGGAACGGTTTTGGCTCCCTTCCTGTTCACCCTTTATACTGCCGACTTCTCACACAACACAACACACTGCCATCTACAGAAATTCTCTGACGACTCTGTGATCGTCGGCCTCATCTCCAATGGAGATGAAGCTGAGTACAGAGGACTTATCCAGGACTTCGTGGACTGGTGCCATCGGAACTGCCTCCAGATCAACGCGAGGAAAACTAAGGAGCTGGTGGTGGACTTCAGCAGGCAAGGACAACCCCTCACAGCACCAGTGAACATCCAGGGAACAGACATTGAGATGGTGACATCCTACAAGTACCTGGGTGTTCATCTGAACAATAAACTGGACTGATCACACAATACTGACGCACTCTACAAGAAAGGACAGCGCAGGCTGTTCCTACTGAGGAGGCTCAGGTCTTTTGGTGTACAAGGGGTGCTTTTGAAGACATTCTACGACATGGTGGTGGCATCAACCATCACTTTTGGAGTGGTCTGCTGGGGCAACGGCATTACAGCAGCCGATAGGAAGAGACTGAACAAACTAATCAAGAAAGCTAGTTCTGTCCTGGGGCAGTGCCTTGACCCAGTGGAGGAGATAGGAGAGAGAAGGATGGTGGCTAAACTGTCATCTCTGCTGGAACCCGAGTCCCACCCTATGCAGGACATACTGAACGCACTGAGGAGCTCATTTAGCAGTAGACTACATCATCCTAGATGCGTGACCGAGAGGTTTCACAGGTCCTTCCTACCTACAGCTGTCAGACTGTATAACCTAAGCAGGGCTGCTCGCAGAGATTGCAAAAAAACGTGACGACCTAATAGTATTGAATGCAAAAGACGCAACAGACTTACACAAATGGTCCCCTCCAGTATACAACTAGGACAATATCAGTTGCTATGGAGGGTGATAATATGCATGGGTACATATTCATACCATGTAGGGTAACTAAATAGACGGTTATGCTGTTTATTCCATCTAGCTACAATGCTCCACACTGTGTATATATATATTTATATATTTATGTGTACATATGTATATTCACTGCTCTTCTTTTCTTATCTTCTAAATCATTGCTCTGACTGTTGCTATCCCTGTGCTGTTGCAATCCTGGAATTTCCCCATTGTGGTACTAATAAAGGCTTATCTTATCTTACATGTTCAAAGAAAAGACAAATTAATGATTCAGATTTAATCGAGTCATTAGCACAAACAACTTCACTGGAGAGATTTCAGAGAGCAGAGGTTCCCACCTCACCAGATCTTTCTTCCAAAACTTCCTCCCATAGCATGTCTCCTCAGTGCTCATGGAGCCCTCTTTCCTCTCCGTCCTCAGAAAGACCTTTCTGTAGCTCTAGCCCTATCATGCATGAAAATTCTAATTCTACCCCAACTTCTCAGACATCTAAAGCATCTGCAGTACAGACATTGAGTCAATCCCCTGATGAAGAAGTCATTTTCTTTGGTGATGATGGAAACAGTTCTTTGGATCTTCTCTGTGACACACTAATTTACCAACCTTTCCATGCTGAACAGCAGGCATCAGATGTGATTGAAGTTCAGGTGAGTTCCAATCCCAATTCCAGTACCAGAGATTGTGTAATAATCCAGCAACTGACAGATATTGATAATCCTGAATCCGCAACTGAAGTACCAAGTTTCAACCCTATACCCACAAACTGTCACTCATATGCTTCCCTTGAAAGTTGACATGGTTACGTGGCCCAGTGGCAAGACACGGACTCAGAATTGATACAATTTAGTTTATTAACAACAAGTATGGTGTTGGTGCATGTGAGTGTAGGCTGGAACTGCCGGAGACAGAGCGGGATACCGTACTGCCTGGCAACCCTAGGAACACACAGAGAAAGGCGGATTACTGGAAGTCACGGCTGGAGGTAAACGGTTACTCATGGGTGGTGCAACTCTGGCAGGTGAGTGTCCAAGAGGAGTTGGTGAGGAGGGTTTGCGGGGGAAATCCACCGCTGGGAGGATAGGAGGGAGACTCCACCTCCACAGACTCCGCCTGTGCACAGGGGATCTGAGGACAAAGGTGAGTAGGAATTGATGAGCTTACGTGGCCAGCTGGAGGGATTCTCTGGCGACGATGAAGCAGGCTTTGGCTGGAACTTGGGTAGACAGGAGGAATTGGCGATGAGCTCGTCAGGAGCGCTGAGAGACATCTCCGCACTGCCGTGATGGGCAGCGTGGAAGATATAGGCCAGGTGTAATGAGGACCAGGTGTGCGCGCTGCTGGGAATGATGAGCAGACCAGACCATGACAGTACTCCCCCCCCCAATTAGCGCCTCTTGGCGATCGTCCCAGCCTACCTGGATGTGTCCGATAGAACTCCCTGATGAGGTCTTTATCAAGCACGAGGGAAGGACGCACCCAGGACCTGGACTCCGGCCCATAGCCTTCCCAGTCCACCAGGTATTGCAGACCGCAGCCCCCGCGGTGGACGTCCAGGATAGCAGTCACTCCCCATGCTGGGCTGCCGTCGATCATCCTTGGAGGGGGTGGAGACATGGGAGGAGGACACAGGGGCTGGAAAACACAGTCTTAATTTGAGAGACATGAAATGTGGGACATATGCGGGGGGGGGGGGTGATCGAGCTGCACAGACACAGGGTTGATGACGCGGGAGATAGAAAAAGGCCCAATAAAACTCTGCATCGTCTTCCTGCGCTCACCCTTCACATTGATGTTCTTAGTAGAAAGCCAAACCTGCTGGCCCACCTGGTATGACAGGGCTGGGGTCTGGTGGCGGTTGGCCACTGAAGCGTTGCGTTCAGCCGTACGAAGCTGCGCGGTCCGGGTTGCCCTCCACAGACGTTGACAGCATCTCAGATGCACCCGGAGTGATGGTACGGTGATGTCACCCTCTTCTTCGGGAAATAAAGGAGGCAAATACCCAAGTGAAGCCTGAAAAGGGGACATACCTATGGCAGAAGACACAGTCGAGTTATGGGCATACTCAATCCAGGGCAGGTATGAGCTCCAGGAGGCTGAGTTGGTTGAAACCACGTACCGCAGTGTCGCCTCCAACTCCTGGTTGGCCTGTTCACACTGACCATTAGACTGCGGGTGGTACCCGGATGACAGGCTGACAGTGGCCCCAAGGGCGTGACAAAAAGACCTCCAGACCTGAGAGATAAATTGAGGACCCCGATCGGAGACGATGTCCACGGGGATCCCGTGTAGCCTCACCACGTGTTGGACCAATAGGTCAGTTGTTTCCTTAGCAGTAGGCAGCCCCGGAAGGGGAACAAAATAGGCTGCCTTAGAGAACCTGTCCACCAAGGTGAGCACTACCATGTGGTTGTTGGAAGAAGGGAGGCCGGTGACGAAGTCCAAGGCCACATGAGACCAGGGCCTGCCAGGAACCGGGAGGGGATGGAGCAGCCCAGCTGGCGAGGACGATGTGGACTTACTGGTGGCACACTGGGGACAGGTACGGACGTATTCCCCAACGTCCTTCTGCAGAGAGGGCCACCAGAAAGAATGGTGCAACAGCTCCTCCATGCATCCCCTCCCTGGGTGGTAGGCAAACTTGGAGGAGTGAATGACGTCACCCCGGACAGCCGATGGAACGAACATCTTACCCGCTGGCCCCCCGCCTGGGTCCACCTCCATTTCTTGAGCCCTCCTAACCTTTTCCTTAATCACCCACGAGAGGGTGTCCACGACACAGGAGGTAGGGAGGACGGGATGATCTTCAGGCTCTACAGGATTCGTGACGAATTGCCTGGAGAGGGCGTCCGGCTTGGTATTTTTGGACCAAGGACGGTACGTGATGGTGAAGTCAAACCAACCAAAAAACAAGGACCACCGGGCCTGGTGGGCATTCAAGCGCTTGGCCGTCTGGAGGTACTCCAAGTTCCTATGATCCATCCAAACCACAAACGGCTGTGAGGACCCCTCCAGCCAATGGCGCCACTCCTCCAGGGCCAGTTTAACCACCAGCAGCTCCCTGTCACCGATGCTATAATTCAACTCCGCAGGGGACAGCCACCGAGAGAAGAAAGCACACGGTCGTACCTTGCCGTTTGCCGGGGAACGCTGAGACAGGATGGCCCCCACACCAGAATTTGAAGCGTCCACCTACACCAGACATTGCAGATTAGGATCCACCTGCACCAAAATGGGGGACTTGGAGAACTGCTTCTTAAGATCCACAAAGGCTGCAGCTGCCTCCTCAGTCCACCGGAAAGGGACCTTCGTAGATGTGAGATGCGTCAAGGGGAGAGCCAAACTGCTGTAGTTCCTGATGAACCGGTGGTAGAAATTAGGAAACCCCAGGAACTGCTGGAGCTGTTTCCTGGAGGACGGAACCGGCCATTCCACCACCGCCTTGATCTTGCCAGGGTCCGGGATAATTTCCTTATGCGAGATAATGAAACCCAAAAAAGGCGTTTTGGAAGCGTGAAACTCACATTTCTCCGCCTTGACAAACAGCTGGTTCTCCAATTGCCGCTGCAACACATGTGTGACATGCACCCAGTGTTCCTCTAGAGCACAGGTGTCAAACTCACTCCATTGAGGGCCAAGACCTGCAGGTTTTACCTCCACCCAGCGTCTTCAGCAGGTGATTTCACTGACTTTCTTCTCACTGATTGTTAATCAGTGAAAACGCCTGCTGAAGAGACTGGGTGGAAGTAAAACATGCAGGGTCTTGGCCCTCCGTGGAATGAGTTTGACACGCCTGCTCTAGAGATTGGGAAAAAATCAAGATGTTATCCAGGTACACAAACACGAATACCCCCAGAAAGTCTCTCAGAACATCATTGATCAATCGTTGGAACACAGCGGGCGCATTGGTTAATCCGAAAGGCATTACCAGGTACTCGAAATGACCACTGGGAGTGCGAAAACCTGTCTTCCATTTGTCCCCCTCGCGGATCCGCACCAGATGGTAGGAGTTGCGCAGATCCAGCTTTGTGAACCATGATGCCCCTGAAGAGAGTCAAATGCAAAATTTAGCAAGGGGAGCGAGTATTTATCCTTGATGGTGATATTGTTTAATTCCCTGAAATCAATGCATGGTCTTAGCGAACCGTCCTTGCCCACAAAAAAACCCCCAGCCCCCACTGCCGAGGAGGACGGGCAGATGATGCCCGAACTCAGAGACTCTTTGATGTAGGACTCCATCGCTGCCCACTCTGGCGGTGACAGGCTATATAGCCGGCTAGATGGAAGTGGAGCCCCTGGGCGGAGATTTATGGCACAGTCATACGGACAGTGGGGGGGAAGAGATAGGGCCTGGGCCTTACTAAAAACGGCTCCAATGTCATGATATTCAGGGGGAACTTTAACCAGGTCGAGGGGCGGAGCGGAGGGAACCCCCAAGGGCAAGGATGGCGAGCATGTGGCTGACTGGAGACAGGCACTGAGGCAAAACGAACTCCATGATCTGATACCCCCTGAGTGCCAGTCAGTGGTCAGATTATGGAGGCGTAACCAGGGGAACCCAAGGATGACAGGAGAGAAAGCGATCGACAGCTCAAAAAACTGAAGCTCCTCCCGATGGTTACCAGACACAATGACAGACACTGGGGCTGTGCGCTGGGACACAATGGCCATAGGGGCCTTGGACAGTACTATCAGCTGTAGCGGAGTCTTAAGGGGAATGCAAGGAAGCCCCAAATAGGTTGCCAGGTCCTTAGAGATAAAACTCTGCTCTGCCCCAGAGTCGATTAATGCCTGTGTAGGAATTTCAGTGTGTTTATGTATGAACCGGATAGGGAGAAGAAGTCTGTATAGGGGATTAAGCTGAGGTGAGTCCGTGAGTCCCCCTACTGCGACGCACGGACTCCCCCTTTTGGCCGAAGCTGACAACACGAGACCTCATGTTCTTAGCTCCCCCAATAAGGGCACAATCTCAATTCGCGGCGGCGCTGTTTCTCTGCCGCAGACAACCTGGACTGCCCTACGCTCATGGGTTCTGAGTTAACAGAGGCGTCAGAAGATGGTAGAGCCAATAGGGAACTTGAGGAGTGGGGCGAAGTTGATTCCCTGAGTAACCATAGGTCTTACGTTCAGCCATCCACTCTCTCAGTCTATTATCTAGGCTAATGGCAAGAGAAATTAACTCAGAGAGCCAAGAAGGCTTCGCTAGAGGGGCTAGCTCATCCCAAAGGCTAGGGCTAAGGCTCCTAATGAAAATGCTACAGAGGGCAGCGTCTTCCCACCCCACTTCAGTAGCCGCTACCTGGAAATCCACAGTATAATCTGCCACAGCCTTAGTCCCCTGTCTCAAGTTCAATAACCGAGTGTGGAGAATGCTATCTCGGTTTGAGTGATCAAACACTTTGTTAAATTCCTGGATAAACTGGCAAATGGTCAGACTAGCATAATTAGCTCTAGCCATAACTGCATATGCCCATGCTAGCGCTCTTCCCTCCAACAGGTTAATAACATACCCAATCTTACAGTGGTCTGAGGAAAAGTCCTCAGGTACCTGCTGGAACACTACCTCGCACTGCATGACAAACCCCCGGGCCTCTCCAAGTTTTCCGCTAAAACAGTTGGGGGTAGGAACAGGAGTAAGGCAAGCCAGAGGTCCTAGCCTGGGCTGGTTAGCTGGAGAGCTAGCGGGAGCTGAGGAGCTGCTGAGAGAAGGTAAAGCCTGGGAGCTAGTTAGCCAGTCTAACCGGTCTGTGACTCGGGCTATTTGGGTGAGAATGGACTGCTGCTGATAAGCTAATTGATCAATTCTGATTTCCATGTTGTTGACATGGCGCACCAAAGCGCTGTCAGCTGGGTCATTCTGGCGGAGATGTACTGACATGGTTACGTGACTCAGTGACAAGACATGGACTCAGAATTAATACAATTTAGTTTATTAACAACAAGTATGGTGTTGATGCGTGTGAGTGTAGGCTGGAACTGCCAGAGACAGAGCGGGACACCATATGGCCTTGCAACCCTTGGAACACACAGAGAAAGGGGATTACTGGAAGTCACTGCTGGAGGTAAACAGTTACACTGTGCTTACTGTGGGAGCAGATGGTAGCGGCTCAGGTTCAGCGTGGTGACTGCAGCCAGGGAGACAGTGCCCTTCCGTGGGTGGTGTGACTCTGGCAGGTGAGTGTCCAAGAGGAGTTGGTGAGGAGGAAGTGCGGGGGTAATCCGCCGCCAGGAGGATAGGAGGGAGACTCTGCCACAACGGACTCCGCCTGTGCACAGGGGATCTGAAGACAAAGGTGAGTAGGAATTGATGAGCTTACGTGGCCAGCTGGAGGGATTCTCCAGCGATGATGAAGCAGGCTTTGGCTGGAACTTGGGTAGACAGGAGGAATTGGCAATGAGCTCGTCAGGAGTGCTGAGAGACATTTCCGCACCGCCGTGACGGGCAGCACGGAAGATATAGGCCAGGCGTAATGAGGACCGGGTGTGCGCACAGCTGGGAATGACGAGCAGACCAGACCATGACAAAAGTAGGTCAACAGCAAGTGAAGTCTTAAATGAAGAAACAATGTCAGACCTCACCTCAACAACCAGCTCATCAGAAAATTTCTATGACAAGCCAGAGAACATAGTAGAAAAGCAGACCATTATTATTCACAAAGTACAGTGTGTTTCAGACATGATTGAGGCATTTTTGGATGCAAATATACTCAATGCCAATATTGGATTTAAAGGTGTGCTGGAAAGTGGTGAGCTGGAAAATGGAGTTGGAAGTGGTCTTATTATGGACTGTATTACTGATTTCTGGAGTAAATTCTATGCATCCAGAACATCTGGAACCACATACAAGATTTGCACCATGCCTTCCAAGAAAGGGAATGGACAGCTGTTGCCCATATTTTGGCCTTTGGATGGCAGAGATTCAAATACTTACCTGTACAACTGGCTCCACCATTTCTCAATGAAGCCCTTTCAATATCATCACCAAACTGTAGTCTCATGGAGGCATTTTTTAACTATATTAGCTCCACTGAGAACGATGTACTCACAGAGGCTTTGAATGATTTCAGAGGCTCTGATATGGAAGAACTTCTCACCATTCTGAGCAGTCGCAACTGCACCACTCTACCAACAGAGCAAAACTTAAAAAGATTGCTGGAAGAAATCACGCACAAGGAGCTGGTGCAACAACCATCTTTTATAATAAAGTGCTGGAAGCCAATTCTTAGATCTGTTGGAGAATCTTTGAGTGTTGGACAAGATCCTCACTAATCTTCAACCAAGAGCAAGAAGTATCACAAAACACATTGTGTTTCCAAACACAGTGTCACCCGCAGAGAAGACCACCTCACTTCGTCTATTGAGGTTTATTAGAGAAATCAATCAGAGGGAACTTGGACAGTTCCTTCGGTTCTGCACTGGGTCTGACCTTTTTCTGTCAAAAATCATCAACATAACATTTATTGAAATGTCTGAGTTCTCCAGACGCCCCATGGCTCACACCTGCTCTTGTGTACTTGAACTTGCATGCAGCTACACCACTTATTCTGAATTCAAGTCAGAGTTTCTGTCTGTGTTGCAAAGTGGAGTATGGGTGATGGATATAGACTAAATATGGCATGTAAAAAAGTGGAGACCTTAGAATAGTGACACTTATGATGTTCTAAAGATACTGCACTGATGTTTAAGAATGCACATCCATCAGGGAAATCATCCATCACGCAACTTAACTACAATTTGCCACTAGGTGTCAGTATTTGCATATAAAATGTCATGAGGACCACATGCTGCGTTCTGTTCAGACATAACCATGGTAATTTGAAACAAATGTCTAAGTATTTGAAAGAGTACAATATATACAATATATGGTTTGTAGTGGACTGATGTTGTGGGATGAGTGAGACTTTTTGGAGTATTTTGTTTCACTTATACACACAAGATCACTTGATTTGTGTGTTTTTTCCACAGCAAAACTACAAGAATGGGCTCACCTGAAGCTAACAATGTTCTAAGAACTTAAAACTGCTACGCTAAAAATACCTTCAAAGAGAGTGCATTTTGATGCATTCTACATTTTTGCAGAAGAAAACAAACACCGCCCCCCCCCCCCAAAAAAAACAAAAAAACAAAAAAAAACATTCAAGTTGTTTGCTGAACAGATCAGACAATCTGAAACAAATGGGAGTTCAGTTGTTATGTTAATTACTCAAGTACATGTAAGAGTAGTCGCCAAAAGATACTTGAGTAAAAGTAAGAAACTACAAGTTACTTACTTTGAGGAAACGGTTGCCAATGTGTGAGACTTTTCAAATAAATGCACAATACTTCTTCAGAAATTTTTCATATTTTTTCCAGATAAATTTGTTAATTCACCACCCAAATGTGCAACTTAAATAACTTTTTCTTCTACATTTGAGACTTTGTCATATAATTGTGAGGGTTTTTTGATATACAATTCAGACTTTTTATATTTTACTTTTATCATAAATTTATTACTTTTTCATTACTTCTTTTTTTTACTGGGGCCCAAATAGAAGAAGGATATCGGTACTGATGTCAATAATATAGACTTATAAATTTATTTATAAGTGACCAAAGATGTAGTTATTTCTACTGAGAAAAAGTACAGTATAAACAATAACATTTATAAGCAGTTTTAAAATTTGTAAAGCCAAAAATCACTTAGAGTACAACCAAATTTGAGTAAAAGTGCAGCTTCTTCCATCAAAAATTTAGTCAAGTGAGAGTATCTTGTAATAAGTCTTGTCATACAAGTACAATTTTGTGAAAAGTTACTTGAGTGAATGTAACTAGTTGCTGGACACGAAGTAATGCATTCATGTTTTAATCCACATGCTGGTGTGTTTTTGTTGTTTTCAGTGGTCCAGTTTATCCAGAGACACTGTTGCAGAATTACAGTTTCATGACTGTTACCTGAGTTTATTAAATGTACTTCCATGCTTTGCAAACAACAGGCTTTGTGCTGTTTTTCTGATACATTTTACTTTTTGCACGAAACATTTAAGATTATACATGGTAGTGCATTCATGTTTTAATACACATGCTGGTGTGTTTTTGATGTTCTCAGTGTAGTTTACCCAGAAGCGAATTACAGTTTGATGACTTGCATGATTTTATTTAATGCATTGCCATGCTTCCCATACTTGTTTTTTGTAATGAGATGGAATGGAATAAAATGGAAAAAAAGTCAAACTGTTGTGTTGTGGTGATGTGAAAATGACGAGGCAGAGTTCTCTCTCAAAGTCAGTTTTATTCACAGCACCATCATCTCAAAGCAGAGAAAGAGAATGATACAGTAAACTCTCGTCCTTAAATATCAGGAACTTCACACTTCACAGATCACATGTCACACAGACCACCTTGCATTATAAAGACAGTCACAATGCATTTCTCTCCATGATATCACTTCCACTGTCTCCAATACATCCCTTCCTTAATCTTTTAATTGAACCCCCCACAGTCTCAAGCCTTGCATACCAAGGCTAAGATTCCTGCAGCTTCCTGCCTTTGTTCTGACCTAAAATGTGAGCCACAAAACAGGTCCCATGCGTGTCCACCACATAAAGCCCCCCCAACATTTTAGACAAACAGAACAACAAGAGAATAACCACATGCATGCCGTGATAGTATCGATACACATCAGTCCACATGCTGTATAGGCTTCAGCCTCCTGCCGTATCTGCTGTAGGTGGGATTCAATGTCTCTGCGGGGCTGTCCTGGGGGTTTGCCGTCTGGGTGTGGAAACCTTTTGTCAGCACCTGTGGGTGTTCTGGGGAAACATTATGTGAAGCCCCCCGCGGTGGTCTACCTCGCCGTGGAGCCTTCGCCAACAGCACCTGCTCATCTGCCACCACAAAAGCGGGTTTGAGTCTGTTTATGCCAATTCTCTCTTTCCTACCCCCCAAATCTATCAAAAACCGCTTGTCCCCTGTTTCTAGCACTCTGAATGGTCCGTCATAAGGCGGTCGCAGTGGTGTTCGATGCGCATCGTGTCTAACAAAAACAAACTCTGTGTTCTTCAAAGTTTTAGGCTCAAAAAAGCGCAGAAAACTGTGGTGCGCGGGGCCGGGCAGCGTGCTTGATTCTATGTTACTCCGCAACAGCTGAGACAGGGAGGCGTTTGGCTCAGGGTTATCTGGGAGAAACTCCCCAGGCAGCCGGAGTGGCTGCGCAAACACGAGCTCCGCTGGGGAGGCTTCTAGATCCTCTTTAGGCACAGAACGCAACCCCAATAACACCCACGGTAACTTGTCAACCCAATTTGTATCCGTCAGTGACACTCTGAGAGCCACTTTCAATGACCTATGAAAACGTTCGCGTAACCCGTTAGCCTGCGGATTGTATGCGGTTGTGCGGTGAATTGTGACACCCAGGCTGCGGGCCATTGTCGACCAAAGCTCGGACACAAATTGAGGGCCTCTGTCAGACATAATGTCCGACGGAACGCCGAAGCGCGCCACCCAAACTGTTAAAAACGCGCGCGCCACCTCCTCGGCTGTGGTTGATGCCAGCGGGACCACTTCAGGCCAGCGCGTGGTGCGGTCCACCATTGTCAGAAGGTGTGTGCACCCCTGTGAAGGTGGGAGGGGGTCCACGAGGTCCACATGAACGTGATCGAACTTCTTGGCCGGAATGTGAAACGGTTCCAAAGGAGCCCTTGTGTGCCTGTGTACTTTGGTTCGTTGACACGCCGTGCAGGCTGCTGCCCACTCTTTGACTTGTTTGCGGAGGCTCGGCCACACAAATTTCTCTCCCACCATTTTGACCGATGCGCGTACTCCAGGGTGTGCCAAAGAATGAACCGAGTCAAAGACGCGGCAGCGCCACGCGGCCGGTACTACTGGACGTGGCCGTCCAGTGAAGACATCGCAGATTAGGGGGGGCATACCGTCTTGCAGCACCCTGCTCTCCAGCCTTAACCCTGTTGGTCCAGACTGGAGCACGCGCACGTCCGCGTCATTAACCTGCTCCGCGGCCATGGCTGCATAATCTACCCCTACGCTTACTGGGGCCGCCACGGCGTGTGAGAGGCAATCTGCCACTACATTGAGTTTGCCCGCCACGTGCTGAATATCAGTGGTAAACTCTGATATCGCAGCCAGCTGTCTCTGCTGCCGGCCTAACCACGGTTCAGAGACCTTGGCCATCGCAAATGTTAGCGGTTTGTGGTCAACGAACGCGATGAAAGCGCCTCCTTCCAGCCAGAACTGAAAGTGGCAGATGGCCAAATGGAGAGCGAGCAGCTCCCTGTCGAACGCGCTGTATTTACGTTCGCTATCGCGCAAGGTCCTGCTGAAAAATGCGAGGGGCTGCCAAACCCCGGCTACACGACCGCCCCTATGGCCACCTCTGATGCGTCAGTGGTGAGCGCTATGCGGGCCGTTGGGTCTGGGTGTGCCAACAACGCAGCCTTTGCCAAGGCTGCTTTCACCTCCAAGAACGCTTGATCCCGCTCTGGGGGCCACTCGATCTTATCCGCGGGTTTCTTTTTTTTGAGCGCGGCATACAACGGCTGCATGAGTTGCGCCGCGCGGGGGAGAAAACGGTTATAAAAATTCACCATTCCCAAAAACTCCTGCAACGCCCTGACCGTCTGCGGCCGGGGAAAATCTGCCACCGCGCGCATCTTGTCAGGCAGCGGAACTGCTCCTTCGGGGGAGACGCGGTGTCCCAAAATATCAATCTGCGCCACCCCGAACTGACACTTCGCTGGGTTGATTATTTACCTGTGATCTCCCAACCTTCGGAAAACTGTGGCCAGGTGTTTTTCGTGTTCGTCTTCGGACGCGTTTGCTACTAAAATATCGTCCAGGTAGACGAACACGAAAGGGAGATCGCAAAGTACCGCGTCCATCATGCGTTGAAACGTCTGAGCAGCCCCTTTAAGTCCGAATGGCATGCATAAAAACTCGAATAGGCCAAAGGGAGTTATTACCGCTGTTTTGGGTATGTCTTCAGCGCGCACTGGGACTTGGTGGTAACTGCGGACCAAGTCTATTTTAGAAAAAATGCGCGCCCCTGCCAAATGAACGGAAAAATCTTGGATATGTGGGATTGGGTAGCGGTCATGCGCTGTAGCGTTGTTTAACCTGCGGAAATCCCCGCAAGGGCGCCATGATCCGTCAGCTTTCGGGACCATGTGTAGTGGGGAAGCCCACGGACTGTTTGAACATCGGATAATGCCCAACTTCTCCAGGTTGGCGAACTCCTCGCGCGCTATGGCCAGTTTAACTGCGTCCAAGCACCGAGCTTTTGCAAAAACGGGCGGTCCGGTAGTGGTAATAAAATGCTCCACCCCGTGCTTAGCGACTGTTGCTGAAAATGTGGGGACCGTGAGTGCTGGGAACTGAGTGAGCAGTGTGTGGAACTTACCGCCTGCTGCTGTGACGTTGGTTTGTGCTGTTGGCGGGGCCACTCGCGCTGTACAGGGGATAGAATCAAAAGAAAGTGCATTAACCAGGCGCCTGTTAGCGAGATCAACCAACAAACCATGTGAGCACAAAAAATCAGCACCCAACATATTGAAATTTACTGTTGCTACAACAAAAGTCCACTCAAATGTACGGCCGTGTAGAGACAGGAGCAGAGTCTTCTCACCAAAGGTCTTAATCTCCGAGCCGTTCGCTGCCGTCACCCGGGGACCTCCGGAACCAGCCAGTCTGTCCACGTAGGAAGGTGTGATGAAACTCAACTGGGAGCCTGTGTCGACGAGGAAATGCCTCCCCAAGCGTGCGTCCGACAAGTAGAGCAGCTTGTTCTCTTCCCCGAGGGCCGCGGCTGCTACCGACCCCCGGTCTTGGCGTTTCCCGAACGCCCGAACTGGCACGGCGGTACACACTTGCGTGCCCTCTCTGCGAAGCAGCGATGGTAGAAACAAAGGACGTCCGGTCCACGTTCCCTGGCCCCTGCCGCCGCCGTCATCGGTGAGTCTGGCACCGCTGCATCTGGCCCCCTGTCATCTCCAGTCATCGCGCCGAGTTCCGCTGCAGCGGCGTGGCTGCGCGCCACTTGGTGGCGTTGACAATCCGCTGCGCCTCTCGGCCCAGCGCACGGTAGTCCCGTAGGGCCAACAGTGGCGAAGTGGCCAGGGTCGCTCTCGCTGCTGACGGTAGAGTCCTGAGGAAGAGGTGGGTGAAAATGAAGTGATCGTCGTCAGAGTCTTTCAACCTCAACAACTTCTCCATCAGGCTCGCGGGCATGTCGTTTTCCCCCTCCGTCAGTGCCAGGAGCCTCTCTGCTCGCTCCTCCGCCGAGGGGGTGAATTTCTGGATGAGTGCAGCCTTCAACGTGCCGTATTTGTCGCTATCCGGTGGCTGGTCGATCAGGCTCTCCACATGCTGGGCCGTGTTGTTGTCCAGCTTTGCGACTACGTGGTAGAATTTCATGGCATCTACCGATATCCCCCGGAGGTTGAACTGTGCCTCAACCGCGTTGAACCAGGAGCGCGGATTGTTCTGCCAGAAGTCCGGTAGCTGGACTGTAGCGGCATTCGCTTGGCTGGGGGCTCCTGACGCGGCTGGCCCGGGGGAATTTTCTTCTTGCATAATACGTCTCGGGTCACCAGTGTGGTGATGTGAAAATGACGAGGCAGAGTTCTCTTTCAAAGTCAGTTTTATTCACAGCACCATCATCTCAAAGCAGAGAAAGAGAATGACACAGTAAACTCTCGTCCTTAAATATCAGGAACTTCACACTTCACAGATCACATGTCACACAGACCACCTTGCATTATAAAGACAGTCACAATGCATTTCTCTCCATGATATCACTTCCACTGTCTCCAATACATCCCTTCCTTAATCCTTTAATTGAACCCCCCACAGTCTCAAGCCTTGCATACCAAGGCTAAGATTCTTGCAGCTTCCTGCCTTTGTTCTGACCTAAAATGTGAGCCACAAAACAGGTCCCATGTGTGTCCACCACAGTGTTCACATTTTATTAAAGTGTTTTTCAAACTTAAATAAGTTGTTTATCTTTTTTACAGCCGCTTCATATTGGTGTGAGAATACTGATTTTCTGGACATGTAAAATCAAGTGTTTGGAGACACTTGTGAGATTCTACTTACAGTGCACATCTCCCATGTGTTGGTAAATTACTCGCTCTTATTTTTTTTTTTTTTTGTTACTTATTTGTACCCGTAGGTAGACTTGGTTTGCAGTCTACTAACTACTAACTAACTAACCTGCACTTATATAGCGCTTTTCTAGTCACAAAGACCACTCAAAGCGCTTTCATTAATACTAACCCTCTATTCTAAGGGCCTATAGGAAACAGATATCTAGGGACAATTTAGAACAGCCAATTAACCTAACATGCATGTTTTTGGCATGTGGGAGGAAACCGGAGAAATCCCGGAGTAAACCCACGCAACACGGGGAGAACATGCAAACTCCACACAGATCACTGTTGGTCGGGGGCTGGGATCGAACCCACGATCCCACGATCCCCACAATCCCCCGGCCAAGGGTAAACTGTGCTACCCCAGTGCTAACCACTGCGCCACCGTGCAGCCCATTAGTCTGTCACCAGATTAGTCTGGTGACAAGCCACCGGCTGCTGGTCGCTGCGTGCGCGAGCGCCCTAAACCTACATGTTTTTGGTATGCAGGAGGAAACCGGAGAAATCCCGGAATAAACGCGCGCAACACGGGGAGAACATGCAAACTCCACACAGCTCACTGTTGGTCGGGGGCTGGGATCGAACCCACGATCTCATGATCCCCGCGATCCCCCGGCCGAGAGTAAAACTGTGCTGGCACAGTGCTAAACCACTGCGCCACCGTGCAGCCTATACTTGTACCTATACTCTATATATATACTTGTCTCTATACTCAAAGTCAAAATGTTTCTGTAAGTTACCTGACTTGAATACAGATTAGTTTGATTTTAAAATTGTTTTTACAGGAACAATCTTATTATTTAAAAAATCATATACAGTGTCTGCCTCTAAAGGACACTCTTTTCCATGAAGTGATTCCCTGTCAACATCATCAGACTTAATGTTATTCCAAATATTGATCCAAAACAAGATTCCAAACAATTTTAACCAAGCCAGTACTTATACTGCAATAGTACATGAAGTGTACAATACTAACTTACTTTTACTGAAGCTGTAGAAGTGTTTTACATGGACGGGAAATGTCTCTGCCCTTCCATCTGTGGTTCTGACTAATCATCTAACTGACAGGAGTTCTCTTATCAAGGGCCTCAGCTGTCTGGACAGCCTGATGGCTTCAGCAGCATTACCACCTATTTCAAGATGATGTTCCTCCATGATTATAACACAGAGCTCATAAAGGTCTGAATCACATGGAATGCCAGTTTTCCAAAGACAAATGTCCTCTTCTAGAATAATGTCAAGTCTGTCATAGTCCACTGGCTGGAGATCATCTCGTGCCTGGTGCAGTTCTGGTGCAAAGTACATGAGGAAAGGCTTTCCATGATCCAAGTCACGACCATTGCCACCTGGCCGGATCCGATGGCTGTCCCACATTCTCACCACAATGTCCAGTTCTTCCTGTAAAAAAACGACACATTGAAAGTTTCAAAAAGATAAGATAAGCCTTTATTAGTCCCACAATGGGGAAATGCCAGGATTGCAACAGCACAGGGATAGCAACACTCAGAGCAACAATCAGAAGGCAAGAAAAAACAAGAGCAGCTAGTATACATATGTACATATTAATATAAATAAATAAATAAATATATATATTGTAGCATCATCTCGCTTTGGCTCAGCAACAATTATTTTTCTGCTTAAAGACATTTTTGTTTCATCCAGGAATAATGCAAAGAAATGGATTTTCTTCCCCCAGGCCACAGCTGAAATCCCCTTTTGTTAAAACCAGCCTAAGGAATTTCCCCAATGTCCTGCCGCACTTTTATTGCCCCCATAGAACATGCAACAGATCCACACTCAGCTAATTTCCTTAAACTGTGGAAACGCTGGATTTAAACAACTTTAAAGTACATTATTACAAACTCAATTCTAAACCTTCATTCTTTTCAGGACTATGAAAATGCAGATGGACTTTGATGTTTTGATGTGGAAAATCAATAATATGTGTGAAATGCATTAATCTGTGATTTTATATATATATATGCATGGTAATGTTAAATGAATGTTTATTCCTGCATGTTGATTTAGAAGCACTGCTTATAAGATACACTAAGGTTAGTTTAGTTATACATAAGTGTGTAACAGTACATTCCAATGTATTTAAAACTGTGTATTCCTGTGGACTGATATCATGTGTCACCAGTCTTCATAGAACCCCAGCTTCTTCATCCTATTGGTCTCTCACAGACAAGGCCTGTTATTGGACTAAAGGTTCATCGAACCCGCCCACGAAGGACTCTCATTGGCTGAGATTCCGGTCAGGCTGGAATCCCGCGAAACTCAACAGAGCTTATAAAAAGGAGAGAGACTCTTTTCCCAGCCTCTTCTGCTCCGGACACTCTTGGCAGAGCCTCTGTCCGGCTCATCTGCTCCATTGCCTACACACAGCAAGGGAGAACAAAGGACTTCGACCACATGTCGCTTTTCTGAACACAGAGCAGATAACTCATAACTTGTAATTCATGTAACTTTGTATTTTCTTTTATTCTCTTAAATGCCTAGGAATTCCTTTTTCTTTGAGCTCAATTCTTAATCGGAGTCAAACTCCAATTTTATTCATCACTTTTTCTGTTAAACTTTCTGTAAAACCGCCGTTTGTTTAATTTTAATTTAAACTTTAATCTTGACTTTATTTTTATACTTTTCTTGACCAAGCACCCACCAGAAGCTACTATTTTACCTAAAGTCCGAAAGTTTTTTTTTTCTTCTAATTTGAAATCTGATCAGATATCTTTAATTATCCCCGAAGACCTCTTGAAGAAAGACGCAGCTGAGAAATCAACGCACAGCTGTCCCACATCGCTCTGAAGAAAAGTCATCTAACCCAGTTACAACTCTGGGTCATACAGCCCAGAATCCAGCCTCCTTCGACCGCTTGAATTTAAAGGTCGAACTGTGTGGACTTTGAAGTATCTGCGGGCAGATATTTCCCTCACATCCACAAAGTCTTGGGCTGAAGAAGGACGACAGAACTGCCATCACCAGGACACGTGAGCTGCAAAAACTTTAATTCCCCTGCTGAATTAACTTCTGAGGTTCGGTACTAATTTATATATCTAATCAGATGCAAATTAAGAAGCCCTTAACATAACTCTTCTTTTCATTAAAATTCCGTTTTTATTTTCTTAAGATTAATTTAGGACTTTTTCATAATTAATAAACTTTCTCCATAAATTTGCGTTGTTTTTAATAATCTGTTAACTCAAACTGATAGAAATTTGTTTCTCAGTTTAACCCTGGTTCCGAAAATATTGACATTGTTAATCTATCCTTTACAAGATTGATTTTATGATTAATGAAATTATTTCAATGTCTATTAATCATTTCGTTTAATAAATATTTAAAAATGAGAAGTTGTTGGGAATTTATTTCATTCTGAGTCTGTTTCAAGCCCAGGTATCGAATTCACGGAAAATTTTTGAGACTGATTATTGATTAATTTATTGAGTGATCAAACAGGTATAAAGTGAAATTAAAGATCAAATTGCTTCTTAAAGATAGAAGCTGGTGCCCCTTACGAGTGTTATTAACTTTTCTGATGTATATGAAATGAGATTTGAGCTCAGATTCCAATACATCAATATAAATTAAATAATTCATACCTGATCATATTTATTATTTATTCATATCCATATTTTCATGTTACTATATATATATATATATATATATATATATATAGACACACAGTGCGGAGCATTGTGGTTGGTGGATGTGCAGCAGAAAGTCTAAGCTCTCTCCCCGTGAATGCGGCGGGCCAGCTGGATGTCTTTGGGCATGATGGTGACCCTCTTGGCGTGGATGGCGCACAGGTTGGTGTCCTCGAAGAGACCCACCAGGTAGGCCTCGCTGGCCTCCTGCAGAGCCATGACGGCGGAGCTCTGGAAGCGCAGGTCGGTCTTGAAGTCCTGAGCGATCTCCCTCACCAGGCGCTGGAAGGGCAGCTTACGGATGAGCAGCTCCGTGGATTTCTGGTAGCGACGGATCTCTCTCAGAGCCACGGTACCCTGCCTGTAACGGTGAGGCTTCTTCACTCCGCCGGTGAAAATGAAGACAAAAAAAGGAAGACATTATAATATTACCATCATTCACATCACAGCTCAACAAATGCAAATTTTGTTAATAATTCAATAACAATAATTACTTGACTTTACTTGGAATATTCTTGTTTTGTGTATTAATATTTATTCTATCTAGCCTCTGTGTGTGTGTGTGTGTGTGTGTGTGTGTGTGTGTGTGTGTGTGTGTGTGTGTGTGTGTGTGTGTGTGTGTGTGTGTGTGTGTGTGTAGTAACTAGTTACATGTACTCCACTAAATTCAGAAATGTGTTCTTTTGTCAGTAGCTTTATTGGAGGAAACTCTTTACACTTACTTGAGTACATTTTTCAGAAAAACACCTGCTAAGTATGGTAAAATAGCTGGGTGAAGGATGAGGCCAGAGCTCTTTTATACAGACAAGAGAGAATGCATGGCACATTTACATATCGATATACACTACCGTTCAAAAGTTTGGGGTCACCCAGACAATTATTTTGTGTTTTCAATGAAAAGTCACACTTATTTACCACCATGAGTTGTAAAATGAATAGAAAATATAGTCAAGACATTGACAAGGTTAGAAATAATGATTTGCATTTGAAATAATAATTTTTTCCTTCAAACTTTGCTTTCAGAATCAGAATCAGAATCAGATTTATTGCCATTGTTCATGTAGTACACAAACTAGGAATTTGTCTCGGTGCGATGCTGCAACATTACACATGAAAAAATAAAAGTTAGAAATAAAACTATACATGCAATAAAATGTAGAATATGAATGAGTAATACTAGTCAAAACAATTTTAAATATATTAGCGAGTAGCAGATATTGTGGAGTACCACATTGTGCAGTCGGTAATGCAAAAAGAAAACAGTGAATTGACATGAGTCTGGTTGAGCTGCTGTACGTAGTGCACGAGAGTCTAATAAGTCACTTAGTGTTCAGCAGTCTGATGGCAGAGGGGAAGAAGCTGTTCATGTGACGGGAGGTTTTAGTCTGAATGGACCGAAGTCTTCTACCTGAGGGGAGGGGGGCAAACAGTACGTAACCAGGGTGTGAAGGATCGGCTATGATCCGGCCTGCACGCCTCCGGGTCCTGGAGATGTACAGATCCTGGAGAGATGGGAGCTTGCAGCCGATCACCTTCTCAGCAGTGCGCACGACGCGCTGCAGCCTTAGTCTGTCCCTGGCAGTGGCTCCTGCGTACCACACGGTTATGGAGGTGGTGAGGATGGACTCGATGATGGCCGTGTAGAACTGCACCAACATCTTGGTGGGTAGCTTGAGCTTCCTCAGCTGCATCAGGAAGAACATCCTCTGCTGGGCCTTTTTGATGAGGGAGCTGATGGTCGGCTCCCACTTGAGGTCCCGGGTGATGGTGGTGCCCAGGAAGCGGAAGGAATCTGCAGTGGTGATGGGAGAGCCTGTGAGGGTAAGGGGGGGCAGAGGGGTTGTGACTTTCCTGAAGTCCACGATCATCTCCACTGTCTTCAGAGCGTTCAGCTGCAGGTTGTTGTGGCTGCACCAGGACGCCAGCTGGGCCACCTCTCTCCTGTAGACGGACTCGTCGCCGTTGGAGATGAGCCCGATGAGGGTGGTGTCGTCCGCAAACTTGATCAGCTTGACAGACTGGTGGCTGGAGGTGCAGGAGTTGGTATACAGGGAGAAGAGTAGGGGGGAAAGTACACAGCCCTGGGGTGATCCGGTGCTGATGCTGATGGAGTCTGAGACAGTCTTTCCCAGCCGCACATGCTGCCTCCGGTCCGTCAGGAAGTCGGTGTTCCACCTGCAGAGGGACTCAGGCACGTTGAGCAGGGACAGCTTTTCCTGGAGCAGAGCGGGGCGGATGATGTTGAATGCAGAGCTGAAGTCCACAAACAGGATCCTGGCGTAGGTTCCCGGGGAGTCCAGGTGCTGCAGGATAGAGTGGAGGGCCAGGTTGACTGCGTCGTCCACAGACCTGTTGGCTCGGTAGGTAAACTGCAGCGGGTCCAGGAGGGGAGTGGTGATGGTCTTGAGGTGGGGCAGGACCAGGCGCTCAAAGGACTTCATGACTACAGAGGTGAGCGCTACAGGTCTTTAGTCGTTAAGTCCAGTGATCCGTGGCTTCTTGGGGATAGGGATGATGGTGGAGGATTTGAGGCAGGTCGGCATGTGGCATAACTTCAGGGAGGTGTTAAAAATGTCTGTGAAGACAGGAGCCAGCTCTTCCGCACAGTGTCTCAGGGTGGAGGGAGACACGCCGTCCGGGCCGGGGGCCTTGCGCAGGTTCAGTCTGGAGAACTGTCTGTGCACGTCCTGCTCACTGATGACAAGGGCAGGGGGGGAGGAGGGGGGGTGCCTTTGATGAAGTGGGGACCGTGGAGGCAGTGGCGCTGGGGGGAGGGGGGAGATGGACACAGCTGACGAGGTGTCAAAACGGGCATAGTGTTGGGACAGTCTTTGACAAAGGGCTTTGTCATCCTGACCTTTAGAAGCCTGAGGCCGATAGTTGGTGATTTGCCTCAGTCCTCTCCACACAGAAGCAGAGTCGTTAGCAGTGAACTGTTGCTGGAGTCTCTCAGAATACACAGATTTAGCTCTCCTCAGCTTTCTGCTAAACCGATATTTGACCTCCCTGTAGCAGTCCCTGTCTCCACTTTTCAACGCTGCTTCCTTCTCCTTCCTGATCTGTCTGAGCTTAGCAGTGAACCAGGGCTTGTCATTGGAGTACCTCACCCTGTTGCGCGATGGAAGAATGCTCTCCTCACAAAAGTGGATATATGAGTTCACAGTGTCCGTGTACTCATCCAGATCATGCGTGGCTCCTTTAAACATGCCCCAGTCAGTTATTTCCATGCACGTGCTCAGCTTCTCCCCAGCTTCACTGGTCCAATTCCTCGTAGTGCTCACAACAGGTTTAGTGAGCTTCAGTCTCTGTCTGTATGTAGGAATCAAGTGGACCATCACGTGATCAGATAGTCCGAGCGCAGCGCGGGGAACAGCGCGATACGCATTCTTCACTGTAGTGTAACAGTGATCCAGCGTGTTCTTTCCCTGATCCAAGATGGCGCCCACAGTGGTCGCCATGGTGCTTCGCTGCGTTTTTCTTTATATGTTTTTGTTCGTCAATTGTGTGTCTGCCAGCTCTTACACCCGTGAAGAGCTACTAAATATCAGGACTTTCACTCCCACGGACCTACTCCCAGTTTTTTTGGCTCCTGCCGCCGATCTGGTTCACTTTTTAGCCCAAAAAGTGAGACGGCGAAAGAGAGGAAGGCGAGCGGGCGCTCTCATGCGGCTTCGCAGGAGAGGCACGTGCACGGCTTTGCCTGGCATATTTCTGTCCAATGTCAATTCTCTCTTTAACAAGGTAGAGGAACTGAGACTGCTGATGCGATTTAAGGACCTCTCCACCTCGTGTGCTCTCTGTTTTACTGAGACCTGGCTTAAGGAATCAACTCCGGACAGCGCGCTCCTCCTCGAGGGATTTCAGCTATTTCGTGCTGATCGAGACACAGAGCTCTCCGGTAAGACCACAGGAGGAGGAGTCTGCTTTTACATCAACAGCAGCTGGTGCTCTGATGTAACGGTGATCTCCCAACACTGTTCTCTCGCTCTGGAATATCTATTCATTAACTGCAAGCCTTTTTATTCACCGCGTGAGTTTGCTTCATTCATCCTCGCCGCTGTTTACGTCCCGCCCGACGCGGACGCGCGCGAGGCTCAGCGCGCGCTCGCGGATCACATTCAACAAACGGAGCAGACTTTCCCAGACTCTCTGGTTATTGTGGTTGGCAACTTTAACCAGAGTAACCTGAGCCACGAACTCCCCCGTTACAAACAGTTTATTAAATGCCCCACCAGAGGAAAGAACACGCTGGATGGACAGCGGCGACTCCTCCTCCTGTGGTCTTACCGGAGAGCTCTGTGTCTCGAGCAGCACGAAACAGCTGAAATCCCTCAGCTTTTCATCAAAGAATTCTTTCGTCAAAGAATCCTCCATTTGCATCAATTACAGCATTGCAGACCTAACATGATTGCACAAGGGTTTTCTAATCATCCATTAGCCTTCTGACGCAATGAGCAAACACATTGTACCATTAGAACACTGGAGTGATAGTTGCTGGAAATGGGCCTCTATACACCTATGTAGATATTGCACCAAAAACCAGACATTTGCCACTAGAATAGTCATTTACCACATTAGCAATGTATAGAGTGTATTTCTGATTAGTTTAAAGTTATCTTCATTGAAAAAAAGTGCTTTTCTTTCAAAAATAAGGAAATTTCTAAGTGACCCCAAACTTTTGAACGGTAGTGTACATATCAGACAATACATATCAATCGCGTGATTAACTGGCACCAGACTTCCTCTGCTTGCTCCGGGGATGTATAACAATAGTCATTTTCTACCATTGGTCAATACACATGATTAGCATGACACTGGTTGGCACAAAGATGCATGCATTCAGTCCCGTCTGACTGTCTCCTGTGGTTCTTTTGGTCGTGTGTCAATTGTCCTCTGCTTCCTCCAAGCTCCCTGCTGGGTGTGAGGAAAGCTCCAGAAGAAAATCCCAGAGGAATGGCTCCCTGCTGTGTTTAGTGTCACCACGGTGGGTTTAAATCTCTGTTTTTAATTTTTATTTTCTCTCCATCGTTGTTGTGGCATTTCTGCAGAGATCAGCTGTCAGTCAAACACTGTGGGCGGGACCTGGACATCATCTAGTCCTTCTTTTAATCTTTTAGTTTTTTAATGTCAGACGTCTCATAACTGACAGTTTTTTTTACTTCTTGTCAACTTTTTCTCATGACGTTAAAATAACAAAGTGGTCTGTCAACATGGGTGTGTGGATAGTTTTGGTTTATTATTATTATCTGTGTAACTTTGTGACCTTTACATCTGTGAGCTGTTTTATCTGCAGCTCTGTCAGGTTCTACTTCACCATGGAGGCCATCACTGCTCATGAGGATTTTTATTGACTAATGTGTTTCTCCACATGAAAACGTAAACCGCTGTGTGCTCTAAATGACTGATTATGTGTGTAGTTGTGTTTGTGCACACCTTCATTTATCACACGTTTTGTTCTCCTCCCTTTGTTTAAACTGCTGCATATATAATCTGCTGTGGGCTGTTATAACTCTGTGATTATGACGGTTATGATCCACGATTTTCTTCATTTATTGGGATTCTGAACTGAACAGACTGTTGATGAAATGAAATCACTGGACAGAAGTCATGGAAGACAGCTGATGGGTTCAGTCACGAATAAACTTTTTCTTTAAGACAAACCAAATATTTTCTTCTGTCTTCATTCCACGATCTCACCAAAACTTAATACACATTAATTTAAATCAGTTTTCTGTTTGTTCACCATTAGTTTTCATCTGAGTTTCCCAGGATTTATCTGGATTTCCTTTTAATCCTGTTAATATACGAGTCAACTGTGGCTCTTATACCACGGATCTATAAGTTATGATGATGAATGACACATTTTTATTGAACTACTTCAGTCATGGTTCTATACTGAATCATTTGTTTCACTTCCAGCCTTATAATTATGTAGATAATATTGTAATATGTATAAACACTAAGGATGTGCTTTGGTAAAAAATGGAACAAATCAGTTGAACATTTTTTTAAACTTACTTGTGATTAATGGCTAAACTTGTGTAAAAGAATCAATGAAAAAGTATTCTTTAAATGACATTTTCATTCCTACTTGTGACTCTCATGCAACAAAAATGCTGCTAGAGCAACATAAATCACTTGATAATCATGAATGTAAATGCAATTAAAATGTGACAATTTATGGCAGCAATTTTTTTATTTTTCTACAAAACTTTTTAAAATATTGTCACATTTCCTGTTTTATTTTTTAAATGGTCAAAGGGGAAGTGCTTCTAGTTAAGGTAACTTTCCTAATCATCTCAACCTTTAAAAGTCCAAACTGAGCAATTTTAATTGATTTTCAGAGCTCCTGACCTTAATGGAGAGTTTCTGACAGAATCTCTCCCTCTTTTCATACTTTTGAGTGAACAGCCCGAATCAACGTCACTATGTCTCCCAGCTGGTCTGGGAACGCCTTGGTATCCTCTCTGAAGAGCTGGAGCAGGGAGCTGGGGAGAGGGAAGTCTGGGCTTCTCTGCTTGAACTGCTGCCTCTGCGGCCTGGACTTCCGGTAAAGTGGTAGAAGATGGATGGATGGATTTGGATACATAAAGCGGCCCTCTGAAACAGTTTTATGTATCCAAGCTGAAATTATGATTATTATTATTATTATTTATTTTCAATGTGATTCCACTTTGTGCTGCGTGCTCACTTCATCCTGCCTGTGGAAGTCTGAAGTCTACAGCTGAGAGAAAAATCAGCTGAATAATTCTACACTCTTTTTGCTTTTCTTCTTCTTCTTTTTTTCTCTGTCCAAGGTCCTGGTCTAGTTAAAAGATCCTTTCAGATTCCTGATGGCAGCAGCAGCATAAACGGTCTCATCCTGCAGCAGGACAAACATATATGTGGTGGATGAAGCTGCTGTGAAGTGTGCAGCTCATGGTTCTGCTGTTAGAGTGATATCGTTCATTGGTGAGGAGGGAGAATGATTTTTAAAACTATAATTTTATAGTTATCATTATCGCATTTGGCGTGAAGAGCCCTTTACCTTATAAATATGTATTTATAATGGGCTGGTCCACGGGTGGTAAACATGTGACTGCGGGCCAAAATCTGTCCACCAGGGTGTCCAAATTTTTCTCAGTGAATTGACAGCTTTATTTCTAATAAATTTCTGACTTTTTTTTCTGATTTTTTTTTTTTACTTTTCCTCTGATGAAGGCTGCAGTGCAGTTGAAACATGTAAAGAAGGTAAAGACATCTTTCTATTTTATTTTTTGTCTTTCATATGAACAAAAGATAAATAATTAAAAGAAGACAAAATGAACCTATTTGACGTAATGTTGTCAAACACTGAATAATGGGGCTAAAACTTCATCTGAGGCTTGATTCACTCACACCCATCACTGGAAGTCTGTCGCTTATGGCAGACTGACAGTGATGTGACACGCTGCCGCCCCCTGCAAGCGTGGTGGAGATCACCATAGCCGTGGCGGTGGAGTGGGAGCCCAGGGCCTTCGACTCCTGCGATGACAGCGGTTTGAGCGTGCTGATGGACGTAGGAGGCTCCGGGAAGCCGGAGGGGGAGGTGGTCAAGCTGGGGACAGTGGCTGCCTCCGGTCCTCCGGTGTCCGGTGGAATTTCAGCCAGGGGCGGCAACGTCTCTGATACGTCGTCTCTGGGTGCAGCTGCAAGAAAAAAAGAATAAACAGAAATATTGAATTTTTGCTATAATTTACCATGAAAATAAAAAAGTTTCATGTTTACAAGAAGACTGCAACTTATGGAGGAGAAAAACTAATATTGCCTTTGCACAGGAGTGGAGATCATTGAGAGATCACTTCCCTTTAGAGATCAATGAGAGATTGTTTTCAAAGTCAAAGTCAAAAAAATCTCTCAAGTGTGGAGACTGTGGAGGCCACTGGAAGATCATTGAGAGACCTTGGTGATCACTGAGAGATCTTTTAAAGTTTGTTGAGAGATCTGGCCATTTTTTTATTCTTTCGACAATCTCTCAGTGATCTCCACACCTGTGTGAAGCGGGTAGAAGAGCACTAGAAACCTCTCAGATATACAAACACCTCTTTGATCCCCAACAAACTCTCAATGATCCTTCAGCGACCTCTCCGACCTCTCTCAAGGATCTTTCAAAGATCTCAATAATCACCATGATAATCTTACAACGATCTCCCAAACATGTACAGAGAAACTGCTTTTTTGAGGCTTCAGGAGATAGTTGAGAGATCAGGTCAATTTGTGATCTCTGAATGGTCACCCAACGATCTCTATCTGTGTGAAGGGGTCCAAACATGAGCGGTTAAAGTGATCAGAAACAGCTGTTTACACTGAATCCCCTTACTGATGCGGTTTAATATTCCTGAACTTGTGAACAGTTGCCGTCTTACCATGAGGTGCTGTCAGTCATGAAATCAGCCTCACCTGGCACACAGCCTCTCATAACCGGCCCCTGGTCCTGTCCATCTGGGCAGGCGCAGGTGTATATGGGTGAGTGTTCGGTGATCTGCAGCGCCTTCAGACACAAGTACTTGTAAATTACATGTTACAAGTACATGTAATTTGCTGCTTGTAAATATGGATGTCACCAGACTGCAAAACAAATCTACCTACGGGTACAAATAAAGTAACCTGAACCTGAACCTGAAGTACTGGCAGCCGCCATTGGCTACGCTGCCCAGGTTACAGCTGTCGGGGCCTGCAGGAAATGAGACGGAGGTGGAGAATAAGAATCAGCGCAGTGACGGTGGCATGAATGAGATCAGCATTAGATAGCAGAATCAGAGGGACACAGTCATCTGCTGAATCCCTTTAAACAAAGATGGTTCATCTGTGTGCACAAAGTAATGTGATTTAATCTGTAACATGAACAGTTTGATGTTGGTTTACAAGGTGCATCGACTCCACCAGGGTCTGTAGTGGATTTAGTTTACGTTAATAAATGTCCCTTGTTGATCTAGTGAATGAATAAAGGTGCAGAGTCAAAGACGCCTTTTACAACTTGGTCAAGAAGGAAAAATGTGTCCCGCACCCAGGCTTGCACCACAAGAAGATTCAAGGTCTCAGAACAGAGCAGAGAGATTTAATACAACAGACCAAACAGACAAGCTTTGTTTGGAGAACGCTGAGTCGGCAGTGTTCAAGGCTGGGCTGGAGCCTTGCTGTCTCATGGGAACAGTACTGGGTGTGATGTCATTCATGATTACAGGAGACAGAATGAATGGACAATAATAAAAATTGTCCTGACAAGTTTTTTGGACAAAATGAGGACAAGGACGTATGAAGAACAAACTGGGAAAACGAATCGAAAAGAATAGGATAGAATGATCTTGTACGATGTCAGAAAACACAACACAGTAGAAATAAAGCACTCGGACACTATCACCTTTCATCTGAAAACTGAGATTAATGGTTCTTGGTCTGTGTCCCCAACAGGTCTGATGCTGCTTTATCTTTTATTACCTCCGCCAGGCCGAAAAGGCCAGGAGGAGGTTATGTTTTTGCCAGGGTTTGTTTGTCTGTCTGTCTGTTTGTCTGTTTGTCTGTTGGTTAGCAAGATAACTCAAAAACTTTTGGACGGATTTCCATGAAACTTTCAGGCGTTGTTGGAAATGGTACAAGGAAGAACTGATTAAATTTTGGGGATGATCCGCATCACCGTCTGGATACAGGAATTTTTTAAAGCATTTTTTAACACTGTGACATACGGCCATTTTCAACATGTGCGCAGGCGCAATGGAGGGCGCTGGTCGTCGTGTCTGACCAACACAAACTCCGCGTTCTTCAACGTTTTAGGCACAAAAGGCTGCCGAACAGCCGCCGACCAGAATGGTGGCTACGGGCACGGAAAAGAAAAAGAACAAAGACATAAACACCACAAAAACTCAAAAGATAACAATACATAAATCACCCGACACCCGAGTCACAGAGAACAGCTCGGTTCATGACATGTATCTGCTATTCCTAGCTAAATGTTTTGAACAGGAATGTCCCGAGCAAGCTAATGCTAATGAATCTTACCATATATTAAGCATGCCGTTTTGTATACTATATATATTTATACTGTATTTCGGGCTGCATAATCACATTGTCACACGTTTTTCATAGTTTCAAGTAAAGACAGGCTAACAGGTACCGTCAGTATCAGGGCAGCCTGTCACAGGTCAATGAGGAACAATGAAAAGCCTCACAGCTCGAAAGTAATGTTAGGGATGGTTTGGGTGTTCTGTTCAAGTTCAGAAGAATGTTTCAGTTCAGGAACAATTATCAAGCATCTCAAGGTATGAGTCAGTTTAGATTAATTAATCACGATCAGATCCCATTGACCCATAATCAGCAATGAGCCATCACATTCTGAGAGGCTTGGTAAATGCATGAACTGGTCCACATTCATTTTTGTATTGTTCAAAGTCAAGGATATAGAGGTCACTGAGGTATAAATGGCACAAGCTGTAAAACGTTTCATTTTAAATGTTGTTCATCATGCCGTATTATTCATAATAAGGCCTTCTTATATTAAAAAATGTCTAAGTATAAGCAAATCCTGGCTTTGTAATTTCATTGCTAAACTTGCCCCAGAAACCTGTAGAAACTGCATGTTGTAGCTACTTTTTATGTAGAACAAATAAAACTATGTTCTCTCAATTGAGGTGTGGTTGTAAAACTTTCTCTCCATGTACCTTTGAACAGATAGAGCTTCGTGATTCAGACCCTGTCGTCCTAATATCACATCGGTGTACCCGTGTTGCTGCCACTGCAGTGTGGAACCACACGGTTGCTTTGCTCTTTCAAACTGCCCACTACTCAGAGCTGAATCTGCAGGTTGTGCCCCCAGTCCACTCCTGCACTGAGACAGAGCAGCAGTGGCACAAGCCCAGGGTAGAGATCAGAGTAAAGACTTATTAACATGCTGAATAGTTGAGGAATTTATGATATACGGGGGAAGGGGGGGTGAAAAGTTCATAGTGGTCAAATCTGACCAAATGTAGTTTATTTTTCAGCATAGTCTCCCCTTCGGTCCACACACTTCTTCTATCAGTCTTGCAGCGCTTGGATCCCTGTGGTTGAAAAATAAACCACATTTGGTCAGATTTGACCACTATGAACTTTTCAGCCCCCTCTCGTAGTGTTATAGAAAGAGATACAATGGAACAACTGTATCGGATGCATGATTTCAGTATTCATTGATGTTTTACAAGATCAGGACATTTCGAAAGGGAGCAAAATATTGTTATTGTGGTGACATTAGTTGTTGGTCTCACACACAAATTTGATCTTGTGGCACACATATATGCACATATGTTGATTTCAGATGCTCCACAGATATATCACTGTATGCTTATTGTATACTTCACGTCTCAGGGGAACAAAGAGGCTGAGCCTTCCAGAGGTAACGGGAGGGTGTGAGATCTGGCCTTTTGTTTCAAGGAGATGGCCTTGAGAGATTTCCTGACCACCGGAGACTAGGAGGTGGATGGTGTGAAGATCGGGGGAAGTTACATTGTGACTGGGATTAAGTACCATGTGACTGTATGTTTGATTAAGCACCATGTGATTGTATGTTTGATGTCCTGGAATAAAAGGACAGATGTGAGAAGAGTCATTCTCTTTTTCTGCTTTTGAATGTTGGAGAATGTCATTGTGAATAAAGCTGAACCTGAGGAATACACTCAGTCTCGTCCTTCACAACTCTCCACACTGGTGACCTTACGACGAAGCATGAGCAGAAGTAATTCTCCTGAGCCGGACTCGTCAGAAGCCAGCCTGACGAATGCCGCCACGTTCCAGCTGCCGGACTTCTGGCAGAACATGTCCGCGCTCCTGGTTTAGTGCGGTCGAGGTGCAGTTCAACCTCCGGAGAATTTCGAGAGACGACACAAAATTCGACCATGTGTTGGCGAAGCTGGACAACCACACAGTCCAGAGGGTGGAGAGCCTGGTCAACCACCCACCGGACAGCGACAAGTACGGCACATTGAAGGCTGCACTTATCAGTCACTTCACCCCCTCGGTGCAACAGCGAGCAGAGGGGCTCCTGGTGTTGACGGAGTTTGAGAACGACAGACCCGCAGACCTGATGGGGAAGATGCTGAGGTTGAGAGACTCCAATGATGACAGCTTTATCTTCACCCACCTTTTCCTCAGGACCCTACCGTCAGCGGTGAGAGTGACCCTGGCCGGTTCACCGCTGTTGGCCCGACGAGACTACCACGAACTGAGCCAGGAGGCGCAGCAACTCGTCGACGCCCACAAACGGAGCGCAGCTTCGGCCGCAGCAGCAGAGCTAGGCGCGACGTCCGGAGACGGCAGGGGGGCAGAGGCTGCAGCACCAGACTCACCGACGACGGCAGCAGCAAGGGCCAGGCAACACGGAGCGGACGACGTCCTTTGCTTCTACCATCGCCGTTTCGCAGAGAGGGCACGCAAGTGCATCCCACCGTGCCACTTCAAGCGCTCAGGAAACGCTAAGGCCGGGGGTCGGTAGCAGCAGCGGCCCTCGGAGAAGAGAACAAGCTGCTCTACCTGAAGGACGCACTCTCGGGGAGGCAATTTCTCGTGGACACAGGCTCCCAGCTGAGCTTCATCACGCCTTCCTACTCGGACCGGCTGGCGCCTTCCAGTGGTCCCCGGGTGACAGCAGCGAACGGCTCGGCGATTAAGACCTTCGGTGAGAGGACTCTGCTTCTGTCTTTGCAGGGCCGTACATTCGAGTGAACTTTTGTTGTAGCGGCAGTCAATTTCAACATGTTAGGGGCTGATTTTTTGTGCTCACATGGTTTATTGGTTGATCTTGCTAACAGACGCCTGGTTAATGCACTCTCCTTTTATTCTATTCCCTGCACAGCTCGAGTGGCCCCGCCAACTGCACAAGCCAACGTCACAGCTGCGGGTGGTAAGTTCCACACACTCCTCACTCAGTTCCCAGCACTCACGGTCCCAACATTTTCGGCGACAGTGGCTAAACATGGGGTGGAACATTTTATTACTACCACTGGCCCACCCGTTTTTGCAAAAGCTCGGCGCTTGGACTCAGCTAAACTAACCATAGCGCGGGAGGAGTTCGCCAACCTGGAAAGACTGGGCATCATCAGGAGGTCAAAGAGCCCCTGGGCTTCGCCGCTTCATATGGTCCCAAAGGCTGATGGCTCGTGGCGACCTTGCGGTGATTTCAGCAGGTTGAATAACGCTACAGCGCACGACCGCTATCCGATCCCGCACATCCAAGATTTTTCGGTGCATTTGGCGGGGGCATGCATTTTTTCTAAAATAGATTTGGTACGCGGTTACCACCAGGTTCCAGTGCACGCTGAGGACATACCCAAAACAGCGGTAATAACTCCTTTTGGGCTTTTTGAGTTTTTGCGCATGCCGTTTGGGCTTAAAGGCGCAGCGCAGACGTTCCAACGCATGATGGACGCGGTTCTGCGCGACCTCCCCTTCGTGTTCGTCTACTTGGACGACATATTGGTAGCCAGCGCGTCCGAAGTCGAACATGAAAACCACCTCACAACAGTTTTCCGGAGGTTGGCAGAGCACGGGTTAATAATTAACCCAGCAAAGTGTCAGTTCAGGGTGGCGCAGATTGATTTTTTGGGGCATCGCGTCTCTCCAGAAGGAGCAGTTCCTCTGCCTGACAAAGTGCAAAAACAAATTTTCCCCAACCACAAACGGTCAAAGTGTTACAGGAGTTTTTGGGAATGGTGAATTTTTATAACCGTTTCCTCCCTCACGCAGCGCAGCTCATGCAACCATTGTATGCTGCACTAAAAAAACAAAAACCCACAAACAAAATCAAATGGTCTCCGGAGCGGGAGCGCGCATTCGCTGAAGTCAAAATAGCCCTGGCAAACGCTGCGTTGTTGGCACATCCAGACCCAATGGCCCGCATAGCGCTCACTACTGACGCGTCAGACGTGGCCATAGGAGCGGTCGTGGAACAGTATGTAGCAGGAGCTTGGCAACCGCTCGCCTTTTTCAGCAGGACCTTGCGCGATAGTGAACGAAAATACAGCGCATTCGACAGGGAGTTGTTAGCTCTCCACTTGGCCATTCGCCATTTCCAGTTTTGGCTGGAGGGATGCAGTTTCACCGCGTTTGTGGATCACAAGCCGCTGACTTTCGTGATGGCCAAGATTACAGAACCGTGGTCGGGCCAGCAGCAGAGACAGCTGGCCGCCATCTCGGAGTTTACTACCGATATCCAGCATGTAGCGGGTAAACTTAATGTAGTGGCGGACTGCCTCTCACGCGCCGTGGCGGCTCCAGCCCGCGCAGAGGTAGATTTTGCCGCCATGGCCGCGGACCAGGTTAGCGACGCGGAAGTGCGTGCGGCCCCAGTCCGCGTAGGGATAGATTATGCAGCCATGGCCGCGGATCAAGTTACCGACGCGGACGTGTGCGCGCTCCAGTCTGGACCAACAGGGTTAAGGCTGGAGAACAGGGTGCTACAAGATGGTATGCCCCCCCTAATCTGTGATGTCTCCACGGGGCGACCGCGCCTGGTGGTGCCGACCATGTGGCGCCGCCGCGTTTTTGACTCGATTCATTCTCTGGCGCACCCGGGGGTGGGCGCGTCGGTCAAAATGGTAGGAGAGAAATTTGTGTGGCCGTGCCTGCGCAAGCAAGTCAAGGAGTGGGCAACAGCCTGCTTGGCTTGTCAGCGAGCCAAAATACACAAACACACTAGAGCTCCCTTGGAGCCTTTTCACATCCCGGCTAAGCGATTCGATCACGTGCATGTCGACCTCGTAGGCCCCCTCCCGCCGTCACAGGGGTGCACACACCTTTTGACAATGGTGGACCGCACCACGCGTTGGCCGGAAGTGGTCCCACTGGCATCAACCACAGCCGAGGAGGTGGCGCGCGCGTTTCTAACAGCATGGGTGGCGCGTTTCGGAGTTCCGTCGGACATTACGTCTGACAGAGGTCCTCAATTTGTTTCCGAGCACTGGTCAGTGATGGCCCGCAGCCTGGGGATAACGATCCACCGCACTACTGCATACAACCCGCAGGCTAATGGTTTATGCGAACGTTTCCATAGGTCATTGAAAGCAGCCCTCAGAGCGTCGCTTACGGATGCAAATTGGGTGGACAGGCTACCGTGGGTTTTATTGGGGTTGCGTTCTGCACCTAAAGAGGATTTGAAGGCCTCCCCAGCTGAATTGGTTTTTGCGCAGCCACTCCGGCTGCCCGGGGAGTTTCTCCCGGATAATCCTGCGCCAGAGTGCCCCCCCGCTCAGCAGTTGCAGAGTGACATGGGAGCGAGCACGCTTCCTGGCCCAGTTCATCACAGCTTCCCGCGCGTTTTTGTGCCTAAAGCTTTAAAAAATGCGGAGTTTGTTTTTGTCAGACATGATGCACACCGCCCACCCTTACGCCCACCTTATGACGGACCATACAGAGTGCTGGAAACAGGGGACAAGCATTTTTTGCTAGATTTGGGGGGCAGGAAAGAAATGATTTGTATAAACAGGCTCAAACCCGCTTTTGTGCTGGCTGACGAAGTGCCGCAGCTGGCGAGGGCTCCTCGACGTGGCAGACCCCCTAGAGAGCATTCCCCAGAACACCCACAGAGATTGACTAACAGTTCTAATCCTCAAACAGCAGCTCCACAGCGGGAAGATGCCGCGGGGGTGGTAAAGCCCGCTTACAGCAGATATGGAAGGCGACTGAGGCCCAAGCAACATTTGGACTGATGTGTAATAATGTGACCATGACTTGCAAACTGTATTACATTTGTTCCATCTTAGACGTTTGGGGGGGGGGGGTCATGTGGCATACATATATGCACATATGTTGATTTCAGATGCTCCACAGATATAACACTGTATGCTTATTGTATACTTCACGTCTCAGGGGAACAAAGAGGCTGAGCCTTCCAGAGGTAAAGGGAGGGTGTGAGATCTGGCCTTTTGTTTCAAGGAGATGGCCTTGAGAGATTTCCTGACCACCGGAGACTAGGAGGTGGATGGTGTGAAGATCGGGGGAAGTTACATTGTGACTGGGATTAAGTACCATGTGACTGTATGTTTGATTAAGCACCATGTGATTGTATGTTTGATGTCCTGGTATAAAAGGACAGATGTGAGAAGAGTCATCCTCTTTTTCTGCTTTTGAATGTTGGAGAATGTCATTGTGAATAAAGCTGAACCTGAGGAATACACTCAGTCTCGTCCTTCACAACTCTCCACAATCTTTTAATGTGAAGGCGGAGTTTTTCCGTTTTGGACGGAGATAAAAGGAGGAAGTGCAAAAATGTAAATAAAGTTTTTTCAGACAGACTTACGTGTGTTCTGTCTGTTTTTCTGCAACTTCTACATTGGTGACCCCAACGTTTGAAGAATGTCTGTTCAGGCGACCTCTTCTGATATCGCCGCCACGGCGTCTGTATCCGCCGCGGCTCCCACACCGGCTGTTTTTGCGGCTACCATTAAATTACCGGACTTTTGGCAGCACGACCCGGAGCCCTGGTTTCAGCATGTCGAGGCTCAGTTCCATCTGCGCGGAATAACCACAGATGACACGAAGTATTTCCATGTTGTCGCAACTTTGGATTCTGCCACTACTCGTCGTTTGATGGACTGCTTCAGGACCCGCCTCACGCTGACAGGTACGTCACTCTGAAGAGGGCTCTTCTGCAGCTGTACCAGCTCTCTGATATAGAGCGTGCTGATCGTCTTCTGTCTATGACTGGTTTGGGGGACAGCAAACCTTCTGAGCTGATGGAGAATATGTTGGCACTTCTTGGTTCAGGAGACAGCTCATTTTTGTTTACCCACCTGTTTCTGCGTCAGCTTCCACCTCCAGTGCGCACTGTCCTGGCCAGCTCGCCCCTCATTCGTACTAAGGATTATCGGGGTTTAGCTGGAGAAGCGGACAGGCTTTTGCTGGCTTCGTGTCATTTGTCGGTGCATGCACTGCTGCCTGGTCAGTCTGATGGAGAAGTCTCGGTGGATGTGGCCGCAGTATCGGATCGCTGTAAGAAAGAGAGCGGCCTGTGTTTTTATCACCGCCGTTCTGAGACTGAAGGCTCAGCGCTGTACTCCACCGTGCTCTTTCCAGCCACAGAGAAACGAGAAGGCTGGTGCTCGCTAGCAGCTGCGTGCACCGGCACCAGCAATAAGCTGCTTTTTATTGAGGACTGCACTGCTGGACGTCGTTTTTTGGTGGATTCAGGAGCGCAACGGAGCATCGTTCCCCCCTCTTCAGCTGATGTCATGGGATATGAACATGGACCTCCATTGGACGCTGCTAATGGTACTCCTATTCGCACCTTTGGCACCAGGTTCATTACTGTGTGTTTTAACGGCCGTGAATTTAGTTGGGACTTTGTGGTAGCATCTGTAGCAGTTCCTATTCTTGGTGCTGATTTTTTGTGTGCTTACAGACTGTTGGTTGATGTAGCTAACAGATGTTTGATTGATGCTGTGTCTTTTGATTCTTATCCATGTACACTGGGTGGGGCTGGTCCACTGCTTGCTAACATGCTCGCCTCAGGAGACAGGTACCAGCGTCTTCTCTCTGAGTTTCCTGCCCTCACTGTGCCTACGTTTTCTGCGGCAGTAGTTAAACATGGGGTTGAGCATTATATTACTGCTGTGGGTCCACCTGTTTTTGCCCGTGCACGCCGTCTGGATGCTGCTAAGTTAGCCATTGCTAGAGATGAGTTTGCCAATATGGAGCGGTTGGGTATTGTGCGCCATTCCGACAGTCCGTGGGCTTCTCCCCTCCACATGGTCCCTAAGTCAGATGGGGGTTGGCGCCCTTGTGGAGATTTTAGGCGCCTTAACAACACTACTACCAATGACAGGTACCCAGCCCCCCATATCCATGATTTTTCTTCACGTCTGGCAGGGACAGTCATTTTTTCTAAAGTGGATTTAGTGCGTGGTTATCACCAGGTGCCTGTCCATCCCCAGGACGTCCCCAAGACAGCGGTGATCACTCCATTTGGACTGTTTGAGTTCTTTAGGATGCCATTTGGCCTTAAGGGTGCTGCACAGACGTTTCAAAGGCTTATGGACTCTGTGTTGCGGGACATGCCTTTTCTGTTTGTATACCTGGACGATATACTGGTGGCGAGCGCTTCGGTGGAGGAACATGTGTCGCACCTTCGCCAGCTCTTCAGATGCCTCTGTGACCATGGACTAATAGTGAATCCCGTGAAGTGTCAGTTTGGGCTCTCAGAACTTGAGTTCTTGGGGCACAAGGTATCCCAGCAGGGTGTCGTGCCCCTCCTGGCTAAAGTTGAAGCAGTTTTAGCTTTTCCACGCCCCTCCTCTGTCAAGCCCCTGCAGGAGTTTTTGGGCATGGTCAATTTTTACAACCGTTTTATACCTCATGCTGCCCATATTATGCGTCCGCTGTATGAGGCCTTGAAGGGTAAGAGGGGTAATCAGGACATTGAGTGGACTCATGAGAGGTTATGTGCTTTTGACAGGGCTAAAGCTGCACTGGCTGATGCTGCCTTGTTGGCTCTTACCACCGACGCATCTGATTATGCTGTCGGAGCAGTTTGTGAGCAGTGGGTGGGCAATTCCTGGGAACCTCTAGCCTTTTTTAGTAGACAGTTACGCGAGTCAGAAAGGAAGTACAGCACCTTTGACAGGGAGCTGTTGGCCCTTTTCTTG
This sequence comes from Pholidichthys leucotaenia, assembly GCA_020510985.1. Taxonomy (NCBI): domain Eukaryota; kingdom Metazoa; phylum Chordata; class Actinopteri; order Cichliformes; family Pholidichthyidae; genus Pholidichthys; species Pholidichthys leucotaenia. The sequence goes on along the minus strand of CM035846.1, from coordinate 27,563,174 downwards.
GCGACAAGGCATTTCAGATTTCTTTTGGAGGGCCGTAAATTCACCGCTTTTGTGGACCATAAACCCCTCACGTTTGCCATGGCCAAGTCCACTGAACCTTCGTCAGCTCGGCAACAACGGCAGCTTTCGGCTATTTCCGAGTTCACTACAGACATTCAGCATGTGGCTGGCAAGACCAACTTGGTGGCGGACTGTCTTTCTCGTGCCCCAGTTGCTGCTGTTCATTTGGGCATGGACTATGCTGAGATGGCTGCCGATCAGTTGTTGGACCCAGAGGTGCAGGTGCTTCGTTCCACTGAGTCCAGTTGGAGGATGTCTGCTTTCAAGACAGTGGCGCCACTCTTCTGTGTGACACTACATTGGGAAAACCACGACCTCTGGTGCCTGCGGCTTGGCGTCGTCGTGTTTTTGATGCTGTTCATTCTTTGTCGCATCCTGGGGTTAAGGCTTTGGTCAAGTTGGTGAGCGCCAAGTTTGTATGGCCGGGTCTCAGAAAGGATGTGAAGACTTGGACGACAACCTGTGTGGCGTGCCAGCGTGCTAAGGTGCAGCGCCACATAAAGGCTCCATTGGAGCCTTTTTGGATTCCGGAGCGACATTTTGATCATGTTCAGGTGGACCTAGTTGGACCTCTTCCTCCGTCTCGTGGTTTTACTCACCTCTTCACTATGGTGGACCGGACTACGCGGTGGCCGGAGGTAGTTCCCCTGACATCAACTACAGCGTCTGATGTTGCCCGGGCATTTATCTCCTCTTGGGTGTCCCGTTTTGGTGTCCCCTTGGACATTACCTCTGACAGGGGCCCGCAATTTACCTCTGCACTTTAGAATGAAGTAGCTGGTAGTTTGGGGGTTAAACTCCATCGGACCACAGCATACCATCCACAAGCTAATGGGCTATGCGAGCGGTTTCATCAGACTATGAAAGCGGCCCTTCGCGAGTCATTGGTGGATAGTGGATGGGTGGACAGATTACCGTGGGTTTTGTTGGGTTTGCATTCAGCCCCCAAAGAAGACCTGCACTCCTCTTCTGCTGAGTTGGTCCTCGGCCAGACCTTGAGGGTTCCAGGGGAGTTCCTTCCTACCAGTCCAGGGTTAGGTCCCAGTATGGTTAAGAGGCCTAAGTGTCGAGAGGAAGCTAGGGCTTTTGTTCCCGTGGCTGCGCACCACTGTCTTCCCCAGTCTTACGTCCCTGACAGCCTTAGGTCGGCTAAATATGTTTTTGTCCGGCATGATGCCCATCGTTCTCCCCTGCAAGCACCTTATGATGGCCCTTTTTGGGTGTTAGAAACAGGCCATAAGGATTTTTTGGTTGAGTTGGGGACTGATCAAGATCGGATTTCGGTGGATCGTTTGAAGCCTGCTCATGTTCTTTGTGACGATGAGGTTGAGTTAGCCCGCCCGGCTCGGCGGGGGCGCCCTCCCAACCCAGCGCTGGAGGTTGTTTCTGCTCCGGTTACAGTTGTGCCCCCTAGGACTGCACTGGACAGTGCAGTTGTTGGGGCAGAGTAATTAGGTTGCCTAAGAGGTTCTCTTGAGTTATTTTTTTTTGGATTTTGTTCATGCTGTTTTAGTTTGTTTTTTGTCAGCATGTTTATTTATGTTGTTATTTGTGTGTTCTGGGGGGGCCTGTGTGGTGACATTAGTTGTTGGTCTCACACACAAATTTGATCTTTTAATGTGAAGGCGGAGTTTTTCCGTTTTGGACGGAGATAAAAGGAGGAAGTGCAAAAATGTAAATAAAGTTTTTTCAGACAGACTTACGTGTGTTCTGTCTGTTTTTCTGCAACTTCTACATTATAGTTAATTATACTGGAATATATCTTTTGGGTATTGTTGATATCTGACATTGTCTTTTCTTTTTCAGGGAGTGAAACCTGGACCAGCAAACAAACTGGTCATCACCAGACCAAGACTCAATCGCATCATGGAGGGAGGAATCAGGTGAGGTCGTGATCTGCTAGAACAGCAATTACTCTAAGAAATTTTAGGGATGAGGTATATTAATGAATGCAAACAGAAAAATCAGAACAAAGTAACTAAATACAGTATATGGACTCAACTGCTGTTATTTTGACAACGTTTTGATTATGTTACCTTTTGTTTATACTTAACCATATTTTAGAAGCATGTGGGACAATTTGTGTATTTGTACAAGCACTGTTACAGATTAAAACACTTGGCACATTATATTAAAAAGCAAAACATGGTCAGATTTTCTGAGGTCCAGAACAATATTCAAATACTAAGAAAAAAACAGTAGGCTCAAATGCCTGAAATGTTAGCTTTTTCATCACTAGTACCCCTGCACACTACTAATACTTATTAATAATACTTTAATTCCAACAATCATCAGATATACAGTTTCATGGTATAGGTGGTACATATGTAATTAAGTGATGCAGACAGTGTTGTTTCCCTAAATATGAGTGTAATGTCTAACATTACTACTGTTTTTCACAGAAGTACACTCTACAAGGGCATAGTTGGGGACTCACATGACCTTTCCCTGCTACAGACTGCAGACATACACAAAGACTTTGATATAACAGAGAAACCTTTAGCTGCAACTGTGGTCATCAGTGATGAGAAGCCCCTTGTTGAAACAGCCTTTGGTTTGGCACAAAAGGGGAGTGTGCTCTCATACCAGCAGCCCATTTTGCCCACCAAGTCTGTCAAGATGCACCCAGATTCTCCACCTTACCCACAGCTGCCAGTTGTTGATTCCAGGCTTGCCCCAACAGAATGTGTACACGTGTGCACTGAGGAAGACAACTTTCTTCTTCAAAGCATCACTGTCTCACTGGACATGGTTCACAGGATTGAGGCGGCAACAAGGGACCACCTCACTAGCATGCAGTGGTGTGACTTTGTGATTCGTGCTCAGGAAGATATGCTAGTGCAGCGTATCCATGTCAACTCAAAGGTCACTACAATCATCAGAGAGAGGGTGGACCTGTTCTACTTTCATGTGGACATTCAGAAGCATCTTTCAGTTTCCAACAGATGTAACTGATTGATGCCAGAGACTTGACATGGAAGTGTGACTGTGAAGAGAAATTAAATGACACATTATTAAATTGGATTTCAAAAAGTAGGAGGAAAACACATTTGATGCCTTATATCAGAATTCTGAAGTTTTCTGTCAACTTGTGCTGTTTTTACATATTTTTCCCTTATCTTCTACTGTAATCATTTCAGAATTTCTAGTTTAGCTTCAGGTTTTTAGCGTGCTCATAAGATACAGAAAACTTTATACAAAGTAGAACAAATGAACATGACACACACCATTTACTCACTATTGCCTGTTCCTTCATTGCAGAACATTGCTGAGATTCTTCAAACAAGGGAACCATTTACATGTTCAATGTTTATGTTCTAAAATGAGACCATAGCCTTGATGTGAGCTCTGATAAGCACTTACTGTATGGATTGCAGTAATAAACATGTTTTCTGCAGTCCACCAATATATCTGAGATTAAGATGCATGTTAATCTAATGGTTCTATAATTATCTTTTAAGTAGGTAATATACTGAACAATTTTCAATGAAGAGACAGTTTTTCCCCACAAAGGATTATTGGTGAAATCATTTCATTTACAGTTCTTCTCATGTTGAGTTTTTAATAGTTTTGCTTGTCTTATTTAATTTTAGATAATAATATAACAGAAAATAACAGCTGTCATTTTGATTTTTTTAAACAATTCAAAGTCAAAACTATGTGAGATGTAATGCTACATTTCATACTATTTGCATTACTAAATAAATTATCTCAGGGCACTTTACATAGAAACAAAGTAATACAAGAAAACGGAACACTGTTTGAATATGTACAATAAATCTAGTCTCATTTGGTCAACAGATTTCAAGACATACAAAGGTTTACACTAAGCACCAACTTTGTCTTGAAGAAGCCACTTCTTTAACTATATACAACTTTGGAAAGATGTTCCCTCTGTTTTCTCGTTGGATTATAGTGAAGGCAACTATATGTAGATGGTCAATGAAACTTTTTTAAAACTGCAAATCTGATGGTGGTTTAAAACTGCTGAACAGTAACAGGTCTTTCAGTGTGTACATATCCAGATTAACACGTACAGATGTGGACAACATTGTTGGTACCCCTCTATTAATGAAAGAAAAACCCACAGTGGTCGCAGACATACTGTAACTTGAATCTGACAAAAGTGGTAATAAATAAAAATTCTATGAAAATTAACCGATGAAAATCAGACAGTGCTTTTGAATTGTGGTTCAACAGAATTATCTTAAAAAAACAAACTCATGAAACAGGCCTGGACAAAAATGATGGTACCCTTAACTTAATATTTTGTTGCACAACCTTTTGAGGCAATCACTGCAATCAAATGATTTCTGTAACTGTCAATGAGTCTTCTGCACCTCTCAGCAGAATATTTTGGCCCACTCCTCATGAGCAAACTGCTCCAGTTGTCTCAGGTTTGAAGGGTGCCTTCTCCAGATGGGATGTTTCAGCTCCTTCCACAGATGTTCAATAGGATTTAGATCAGGGCTCATAGAAGGCTACTTTAGAATAAGATAAGATAAGATAAGATAAGCCTTTATTAGTCCCACAATGGGGAAATTCCAGGATTGCAACAGCACAGGGATAGCAACACTCAGAGCAATAATCAGAAGGCAAGAAAAAACAACATCTACTAAACATATGTCCATATTACTATAAATATATACTGTATATATAGACACACAGTGCGGAGCATTATGGTTGGTTGGTGAATGTGCAGCAGAAAGTCTAAGCTCTCTCTCCGCGGATGCAGCGGGCCAGCTGGAAGTCTTTGGGCATGATGGTGACCCCCTTAGCAAAGAAGAGACCACCAGGTGGGCCTCGCTGGTCTCCTGCAGAGCCATGACGGCGAAGCTCAGGAAACGCGGGACGGTCTTGAAGTCCTGAGCGATCTCCCTCACCAGGCGCTGGACGGGCAGCTTACGGATGAGCAGCTCCGTGGATTTCTGGCAGCGACGGATCTCTCTCAGAGCCACGGGCCTGTGACGGCGAGGCCTCTTCACTCTGCCGGTGGCCGGAGCGCCTCTCCGAGCAGCCCTGGTGGCTAGCTGTCTCCTGGGGGGCTTCTTCCTCCAGTAGATTTTACGGGCGGTCTGCTTGGTTCTTGCCATCGCTCTTTATTATTCTGTCTTATATTTCTTGCACGCCGCCTAAACTCCAGCCCGGCACCCGCGTCGTTTTCACTACAGCTCCCGGTATGTCGAGTTTCCCATTAGCTCCGGGCGGCGGCCAAGTGCTAGCTAGCACTAGCTCCTCCCCGCTGTAGCGTCTCCCGCTGCAAACCGTGGCTCCGTCCGCCGACCCGGGAGACCCCCGGGGCGATCCGTGCGTCCGTGATATATATACAGAGTGAAAGGTGTAGAAAGAAGAAGGAAGATAAAAAAAAAGGCTGTTGCAACAGGCAGCCGACTCGTGTGGCGCCGCCGGTCCGGTGGAACCGGAACCGGATGGTGCGATCTGACACTGATGTACCTTGACCTTGGAGTTCACCATGAATGTGTTTAGAGGTTGTTCTGGGCTCTTTTGTTACCATTCATATTATCCGTCTCTTCCATTTTTCATCAAGTTTTCTCCTGCAGCCACATCCAGGGAGGTTGGCTACAGTCCCGTGGATCTTAAATTTCTGAATAATATGTGCAACTGTAGTCACAGGAACATCAAGCTGCTTGGAGATGGTCTTTTAGCCTTTACCTTTAACATGCTTGTCTATAATTTTCTTTCTAATCTCCTGAGACAACTCTTTCCTTTGCTTCCTCTGGTCCATGTTTAGTGTGGTACACACCATGTCACCAAACAGCACAGTGACTACTTGTCACCCTTTAAATAGGCCAACTGACTGATTACAAGTTTGTAGACACCTGTGATGTTATTAGAGGACACATCTTGGTTGAACATGTCCCTATGGTCACATTATTTTCAATCTTTTCTAGGGGTACCATCCTTTTTGTCCAGGCCTGACATAATGCACGGCTCAGGAGACACACACGCAGGCTCAGAATAGGTTTAACAGTTTATTGAACAACAAGTGTGTGTGATTGCGTGTCTGTGATATGTGGATGTATTGGTGGTGGCGTCTGCGTCAGGCACGGGGGCAGGAAGCCGTTCAGCCGGACAACCCTATGGGAGAAGCAGAGGGAGAAGGGTAACGGGCACCACACCAATACGGGAGATTGAAGTAATAATAGCCGGCTTACTTGGTTGGGCAGGTGGCTGGCGTAGCAAGGGTGTAGCCCGGTAGACAGCGACCTGGAGCGCCTGATGCAGCAGCGAGGAGATGACAGCTGGAGAATGTTGTCCGCCGCCAGGGAATCCACCTGTGCACAGGGGAGGAGAACTGGAAGAAGAAGGTAAGGGATGCTTACTTGCAATCTTGCTTGATGAAGGGGGTTCCTTGCAGCAAGAGTAGCCGATGAGAACAGACGGCTTCAGCCGAAGCCCAGGGCGAGGCGGCTTAAATCCCTCGCCGCTGACGAGGCGCAGGTGTGTGTGCAGCTGGCGCCGCTGATGAGCGGCGAGGCGTGACAAGGCCTGTTTCATGAGTTTGTTTTTTAAAATAATTCTGTTGAACCACAATTCAAAAAGCATTGTCTGATTTTCATTAGTTAATTTTCATAGAATTTTTATTTATTACCACTTTTGTCAGATTCAAGTTATTTCTGTGACCACTGTGGGTTTTTCTTTCATTAACAGAGGGGAACCAACAACTTTGTCCATGTCTGTATGTTAGATGCACTAAATTCACTCTGGAACACTATGGTATGGTAGGTGGGACGGCACTGTGTATATCTGTGTTGTTTGGGGCTGGTTATAGATGTATGTATATGTATGGACTGAATGTATGTAGGGATGGATGGGTGTCAGTGTTGATATGTATAAAAAATATTTATTTGTCTACTTGGCGTTCTTAATAGAGGAAATATGTATATATTTCACATGGGTTGTATTTAGGGAAGAGGAGTTGGAGTAAATAAGTAATAACTTCTTCCTTCTCCTTTTGGAGCACTGTACACTGTCACTTTATTGCACTTGTCATTTGTTTGTTTTTGCTTTATTGTTCGAAATAAAGTATCTCATCATCATCATCATCATCATCATCATCATCATCATCATCAATCCATGTTGTGTTTATTTTCCCTACAGGATATTATATTTACACCCAGTCACGCTAAAGCAGGACGGTAGCTGCTTTACCACACATTTGGTCTGCTGTTTACATGATGGAGATGACTTTAGAGGGCCTGTTTTGGAGAAAGATTTCACAAATTGGGGGAAGTAAAGCTGGAAATTGACCAGAAAAAAATCTTAAATTTGCAAGAAAAAGTGTCTCAAGTTAAAAACTAAAATCTAACAAATTTATGACAATAAAGTCTGAAATTAAGAAGAAAATGTCACAAATTTACTAGAAAAAAAAAATCTACAAATTTACAAGAAAAAGTTGCAAATTTATGATAAAAAATCTGCAAATTTATGAGACAAGTTCTGCAAATATATCACCAAACAAATGCTGCAGCTAAGTGTTCGAAAACCTGCTGCTCCTCGCGCTGGAATGAGGAAAGGCTGGTTTGTAACCCAGCAGCTCCTCTCTGCTCAGACACTTCCTCATTTCCTCCCTTCAGAGCTGCACCTGATGATGGGTGGGGGGAGAGTCCAAGATGGTGGAATGAGCGGACGTATGTTATGTCTCAAAAGTGAAAACTGTTTTAATGGTCCAAACTTGATATTTATTCACGCAACCAGCAGGAAACTTGAAATTATCCGTCTTAACATCAACTAAGCCTGTTTTTTGATGGTGAAATATTCTTCAGTGGATGATATTTGGTATGGCTAACAAGCAACAGGTTAGCATGGGCGACCACGATTACAGTCTGTTGTCCGATAACATCAGTACTGAGAAGGAACTGGAAGAGATGGAAGAGGATTCACAATCTTTTCAGAATGTTCACACTCCTCTACCCAGTCCACACCCTAAAAAGTTTAAGAAAAAAGACACAAAAGGACAACCTTTTTTTTTGTTGTTGTTGTTGTTATTTTTAACAGGAGACCCACTCTGAAAGTTCTGATGAGACTTTTTGGGAACAACAATGAGGAGACAGAATCCTCTGTTCACATGGTACCACACATTCTGCAGGTGTTAGGATCTTTTTCAATAGATTTCAAGGACAAATAGTCGATCACACAGAGGATGAAGAAGGACACTGGTTGATGTCTGTAGTAGAGATGTACGAACAAAAATTTATTTTACTCAGTGTGTCTGGGTATAATAACAAAAGTCAGAACAAGGAGGCGACGCTGAGTTTAGCTCTGCTGATAAATGAATGGAAAATTAAATATGTGACTGAAAATGTGATAATGGGAGGTGATTTTGACATGGCTCCTAATTTGTGGCCTGATAGAGTACCATCAAGAGGTCTGCAACCTGTGGACGATGACACCATAAAGAAGTTATGTATGGAAACAGATACAGTGGACTATTGGAGGATCTTAAATCCCACCTTACAGAAATATACATGGGTGAACCCCTCAAACAGTAATCAGTGTTCTAGACTAGACTATTGGCTTATATCTCAGTCCTTCAGTAAATATGGAACTACATGTGATAGTCTACCATCTCCTTTAACAGACCATTGCCTCATCAGTCAGTCACTGACTTTTGTACATCAGCCTCCAAAATCACAAAACACCTGGAAATTCAACAAAGTGCTCTTGAATAATGAGAACTTTTGTAAAGAAGTTGAACTCCTCCTCCAGAGTGTGAACGACATGATTACGTCAAATATTAATAAATGGGAATGGTTTAAATTTAAAGTGAAAGAGAAGGCAATCATAACAGCCACAAAGCTATCACAAATTTGTAAAAAAAAACCCAAAAGGTTCTAATTGAAAAAGTAAATTCATTATGTGGTAAGCCAGATATTTCAAACCAGAATGATACAGAACTACAAAATCTTCAAAAGGCAATTAGATGAACTATATTTGGAAAAAGCAAATGGCGCCTTTATACGATCCAGAGCCAAATGGATTGAACAAGGGGAAAAGAATTTGTCTTAATTTTTTGGACTGGAAAAAAAAATAGACAAAATAGGAAAAAAAATTGTAAGTTGAAAATAAACAGTGTTACTACTGTTAACATTTGTTATAGCCGGCTCTAGGGAGCTGGGCAATCAGAGCCAGGGACAAGCCAGTGAGTCGTGATGGTTTATTTTGGGTAAGGGATAAGGGATGAGGAGAGCACAGATACTCATGCAGAGGTACACTCACAGGTTGCACAGCACAGAGGTAAGCAGCTCGTACCGGACGTGGGGGTAACAAGACGTACATACTCACAGCGGGATACAAACACAGGAATGCTGCAAGAGGAGTATAAGCTGACACCAGACGAAGGGGCTTCAGCTTAGCAATGTGTTTATGTCGCAGCCCCGAGTCATCGAGGCTGCTCCTATTTATCCTCATTGGCAGCGCCCCAGCTGATGAAGACTAATTGGCCCCAGCCGTCCATAATGCTGCCAGCTGGGAGCCTGCTGAGACGCTGCTCAATGGGAAGCAGGGATGAGGGAAAACATGGGCTGAGTGCCGAGACGGCATCTCAACCCATGGTGACAACATTGATCAGATAAATAAAGAAATTTGGCAATTTTATGATAATCTTTTTAAATCTAAATTTCAGAAAAATGAATGTGACAATTTTTTTTTGATATTATCAATGATAAAATAACCAAAATAAATGAAGCTGACAAAAATCTATTGGAACAGGATCTGACATTGTTTGAGATTGAACAAGCTTTAAAAAAAATGAGTAACAAGAAATCTCCCAGAATTAATGGCTGACATGGTTTTTAGGACCCAGTGAGCAGTCACAGACTCAAAGTAGATTCAATTAACTTTATTATGTGCTGAGTGTGCGTGTGCATCCGTGTATGTGTAGATGTGCAGCTGGGGCGAGCACAGCGTTGTGCAGCCTGGCAACCCTAGGAATGAGCAGAGACAAGGAAGATTAGTGTCTGACTCAGGAGGGAATGTACAGTGATGTGTGGAGCTTACTGTCGATGAGATGGTGATCAGGCTCAGGTTAGTCCCAAAGGCTTCGGCCAGGAAGACAGCGTCCACTGTCCCGGTTGTGGATGGAGAGGATGGTGGTGCAGTCGCGGTGTAGTGCTGCTCGGTCCGCCACCAGGGGAGAGAGGTCCACCGCCACGGATCTCCGCCTGTGCACAGGGGATTGAGCGTAGAACAATAGTGAAGGAGAGGATGGCTTACTTGTCGTAAAGATGTAGCCCTTCCAGGTGAAAGATGAAGAGAGGCGGGATTCTTTGGTGAATGTAGACTACAAGGAAGAAGACTCTGAGGAGGACGAAGACGAGTACCGGTCTCATCAGACCAAGAAGTAAGACGACACTGCGCTGATCTGTGGGCAACACGGCCTAAATAGCTCCGGTGATGAGGGAGAGCAGGTGTGCGTGCAGCTGTGGAGAATTAGGCAGGCAGAGAGAATCATCACAGTACCCCCCCCCCCCCCCCCCACTACGTGGCGCCTCTCGGCGACCGATTCAGCCTACCCGGGTGTGTCCGGTGGAAGTCCCTGATGAGTTGAGGATCCAACACGAAGGAGGGATGCACCCAGGACCTCAACTCAGGGCCATAACCCTCCCAGTCCACCAGGTACTGCAGGCCGCGACCCCGGCGGTGGACGTCCAGGATGGCATTGACCTTCCACGCTGAGTCACCATCGATCACCACTTGTGGAGGTTGCGTCTTGGGAGGGGGGCACAGAGGGCTGGAATAGAAAGGTTTGACCTGAGAGACATGGAAGGTGGGATAGATGCGGAGGGAGGGGGGGAGAGCTAGGCGCACATCCACAGGATTAATAATATGGGTTATAGCAAATGGCCCAATAAACGGCTGAGTTTTCTCGACTCAGCTTTGAGGTTGATGTGTTTCATTGAGAGCTATACCTGTTGACCCACCCAGTAGGGTGGAGCCGGCGTCCTGTGACAATTGGCGATCGTGGTGTTGCGTTCTGCCGTGTGCCGCAGTGCGGTCCGGGTAGGTCTCCACAGCCGGCGGCAGCGCCTCAGGTGGGCTCCAACAGACAGTACAGCAATGCCCCCCTCCTCCCCGGGAAACAACGGGGGATTATAGCCCAGAGATGCCTCAAAAGGGGACATGCCTATCGCTGATGACACGTTGGTGTTATGTGCATACTCAATCCATGGGAGGTGGGTGCTCCAGGATGCCGGGTTGGCGGTGGCAACACACCGCAGCGCAGCCTCCAACTCCTGATTGGCCCGCTCACACTGTCTGTTACTCTGCAGGTGGTATCCCCAATGACAGGCTCTCTGTAGCCCCGATGGCATTGCAAAACGATCTCCACACCTGGGAAACAAACAGGGGCCCCCAGTCGGAAACGATGTCCAGGGGGATGCCGTGCTGCCTCACCAAGTGAATGACGAGAAGGTTCACCGTCTCCCTAGCCGTGGGCAGCCCCTGTAGGGGGATGAAGTGGGCTGCCTTCGAGAACCTGTCCACGATGGTGAGGATGACGGTGTGGTGGTTAGAGGGAGGAAGACCAGTGATGAAGTTCAGGGCCATGTGGGACCAGGGCCTGCCAGGGGTAGGAAGAGGATGGAAAAGGCCGGCCGGAGGAGAGGAGGACGTCTTGCTGGTGGCACACTGGGGACAGGCGCGGATATATTCTCCAACGTCCCTCCGGAGTGAAGGCTACCAAAAAGTCCTCTGCAGGAGCGCCACTGTGCGTGCCATGCCTGGGTGGCACAAGAGCTTGGAGGAGTGGGCCCAATTGATCACCTCGCCCCGAACGGCAGATGGGACAAACAGCCTCCCCGCTGGTCCCCCGCCCGGGTCCACCTTGGTCTCCTGCTCTCTCAGGACCTTCTCTTTGATACCCCACGAGAGGGTGCCCACGATACACGATGGAGGGATGATGGGATGCTCCGACACCTCCGCTGCATCTGAGGCCAATTGTCTGGACAAGGCATCAGGCTTGGTGTTTTTGGACCCGGGATGGTAGGTAATGGTGAAATCAAAGCGGCCAAAGAACAGGGACCAACAGGCCTGGCGCGGGTTCAGACGTTTGGCCATCCTGAGGTATTCCAAGTTTTTGTGGCCCATCCAGATGACGAACGGCTGGGAAGCCCCCTCCAGCCAATGGCATCACTCCTCCAGCGCAAGCTTGACCGCCAGGAGCTCCCTGTCCCTGATGTCATAATTCCTCTCCGCCAGGGAAAGGCGGCAGGAGAAGAATGCACAGGGACGGATCTTATCGTCTACCGGGGAGCACTGGGAAAGCACGGCTCCTTCGCCAGAGTCCGAGGCATCCACTTCCACCAGGCATTGCAGAGCGGGGTCCACCTGTGCCAAGATCGGAGAGGAGGAAGATTGAGATTTCAGGTAAGCAAAAGCCGCCTCAGCCTCCTCCATCCACTGGAAGGGCACCTTGGAGGAGGTGAGACAGGTCAGAGGCAGGGCAATAATACCATAGTTTCTGATGAAGCGGCGGTAGAAATTGGCGAATCCCAGGAACTGTTGGAGTTGCTTCCGGGAGGAGGGAGTTGGCCACTCTACCACTGCTTTTACCTTCTCAGGGTCCATGATGACCTCATTGTGAGAAATGATGAACCCCAGGAATGACGTCTTGGAGGCGTGGAATTCACATTTCTCAGCCTTCACAAAGAGTTTGTTCTCAAGTAGCCGCTGCAAGACTTGCCTCACGTGCACCTGGTGCTCATCCAAGGTCTGAGAAAAAAATCAGGATGTCATCCAAGTATACAAAGATAAATGAGCCCAAAAAGTCCCTCAGCACATCATTAATAAGGCGCTGGAATACGGCGGGGGAGTTGGTCAGCCCAAACGGCATAACGAGATATTCGAAATGACCGCTAGGGGTCCGGAACCCTGTTTTCCACTCATCGCCCTCCTGAATCCGCATCAGGTTGTAAGCGTTGGAGAGGTCAAGGTTGGTGAACCAGGAAGCCCCCTGGAGGGAATCAAATGCCGTATTGATCAAGGGGAGCGTGTATTTGTCCTTGATAGTGATATTATTGAGCTCCTGGAAGTCGATGCAGGGCCTCAGCGAGCCGTCTTTCTTGCCCACGAAGAAGAAGCCCGCCCCCACCGCTGAGCACGAAGGCCGGATTATGCCCGAGTTTAACGACACCTTAATATAAGTCTCCATGACCTCCCGCTCCGGTGCTGACAGGCTGTAGAGCCAACCCGATGGTAGCGGGGCGCCAGCCCAGAGGTTGATGGCACAATCGTATGGGCGGTGGGGGGGAAGAGATAGGGCTTGGGTCTTATTGAAAGCGGCCCCCAGGTCATGATATTCCAGGGGAACTTTAGATAGATTGGGGGGGGGGGGCGACAGGGACACCGAGGGGTACGGACGGCGAGCAAGCAGCAGACTGAAGGCAGGCACTGAGACAGAATGAACTCCAGGAGACTACACTCCTCAAGCACCAGTCAATGGAAGGATTGTGTAATCGGAGCCAAGGGTAGCCGAGGATAACAGGAGAAGTGGACACTGGCAGCATGAACAACCTGAGCTGCTCCCGATCATTCCCAGACACTATGACTGAAACTGGAGCGGTCTGCTTAGATACCACTGCCAGTGGGGCTTTAGACAGGGCAATTAGTTTCAGGGGGGTCTTTAATGGATGACACGGGAGCCCCAACTGGGTTGCCAGTTCCCCAGAAATAAAGCTCTGCTCAGCCCCTGAATCCACTAGAGCGTGTGTGGCTATCTCAGTCTGGTTATGGACAAAACAGATGGGTAATAGGAATCTAGTAAGGGGGTTGTTTTGAGGTGAGTCCGTGAGTCCCCCTACTGCGACTCACGGACTCCCTCTTTTGGCCTTATGGGACAGGTAGCTACCTCATGCTCCTCGCTGCCACAGTAGAGGCACAACCCTAACTCATGGCAGCGCTGTTTCTCCGCTAACGATAGTTTAGACTGCCCCATTACCATTGGCTCGGGGGAGTCAAGGGAATCAGAGGGAGGTAGGGCCAGCAGGGGGTGCTGCAGGGAGCGGCGAAACTGGGTGCCCGAGCGACCGGAAGCCTTACGCTTGGTGGCCCACTCCCTTAGCCGATTATCTAGGCTAATGGCTAGAGAGATGAGCTTGGTTAATCTACTGGGCTTCTCTAAGCGGGCTAGCTCATCCCGCAGGCTAGGGCTAAGGCTCCTGACAAAGATGCTACAAAGCGAGGGGTCCTCCCACCCCACCTCTGTGGCTACCACATGGAAATCCACAGCATAGTCGGCTACGGACTTAGTTCCTTGCCTTAAGTTAAGCAGCCGGGAGGTAAGCACACTGTCACGGTCGGAGTGGTCGAACACCTCGTTAAATTTGCGAACAAACTGGTCATAAGTTTGTTCACAGTTCGTGACTGATCGTCACTTCCTTGTGGTAACGTATCGTCACTTCCTGCTTTGCTGTCTGCCTGTGTGGTTTGCTTTGTGGTTTGCTCTCTAGCTATGGCTACTAGCTCTCTTTCCTCTCCTCCTCTGGTGTGCTCTCTCTGTCAGATGTTTAGCTACACCTCTGCCTCTTTTAGCGATAACGGTAAATATAATAAATGTTGTCTTTTTGAGGTGCTCGAGGCGAGGTTGTCTGATTTGGAATCCCGGCTCCGCTGCATTGAAACACCGTCTGCGCCAGTTAATCTTGACGGACGCCCATTAGCTGCAGTGGAGCTAGCTAGCTTAGGTCCCCCTGTCAGCGGTCCCTCAGCTCTCCTCAGCAGCGAGGAGACTGGGTGGGTGACGGTGAGAAGGAAGCCTAGTCGCAAAGCCCCGGTTCACCACCAACCTGTTCACGTTTCTAATCGTTTTTCCCCGCTCAGCGACACACCCGCTGAGGAAAAAACTCTGATCATTGGCGACTCTGTAGTCAGAAACGTGAACCTAGAGACTCCAACGGCCATAGTCCAATGCATTCCTGGGGCCAGAGCAGGCGACATTGAGTCAAATTTGAAAATGCTGGCTAAAAGTAACTGTAAATATTCCACAATTGTTATTCACGCCGGCATTAATGACATCCGTCTCCGGCAGTTGGAAGTCACGAAACTTAATATAGAATCGGTGTGTGACTTTGCAAAAACGATGTCTGCCACTGTAGTATTCTCTGGGCCCCTCCCCAATCTGACCAGTGATGACATGTTTAGCCGCTCGTCATCCTTGAACCGCTGGCTGTCTGTGTGGTGTCCTAAAAATGACGTGGGCTACATTGACAATTGGAGCTCTTTTTGGGGAAAACCTGGTCTTATGAGACGAGACAGCATTCATCCCACTTTGGATGGTGCTTCTCATTTATCTAACAATCTGGCATCTTTTTTATCCAAATTTCCAAAACCATGACTACTCAGAGTTGGGACCAGGAAGCAGAGTCAGAATCAGAATCAGAATCAGAATCAGGTTTATTGCCATTGTTCATGTAGTACACAAACTAGGAATTTGTCTCGGTGCAATGCTGCAACATTAAACATGATAAGATAAAAGAAATAAACTATACATGCAATAAAGTGTAGAATAAGAGTAAGTGGTACTGGTCAGCAGTTAAAATATATTAGCGAGCAGCAGATACTGTGGAGAACTATATAGTGCAGTCGGTAATGCAGGAAGAAGACAGTGATGATTGACATGAGTCTGGTTGAGCTGCTGTCCATAGTGCACGAGAGTCAATAAGTCACTTAGTGTTCAGCAGTCTGATGGCAGAGGGGAAGAAGCTGTTCGTGTGACGGGAGGTTTTAGTCTGGATGGACCGAAGTCTTCTACCAGAGGGGAGGGGGGCAAACAGTACGTGACCAGGGTGTGAGGGATCGGCTATGATCCGGCCAGCACGCCTCCGGGTCCTGGAGATGTACAGATCCTGGAGAGATGGGAGCTTGCAGTCTTACACGCCTCTCTGCAGCTCCTCTTCATCCGCCACCCCTCAGCTTAGCCCTTGTCTTCCCCATCAGAGAATCGTTGTCTGCTCCCTCCAAAGTGAATAAAAATATAATGTATAAGCATCCCAAAGTGATAAAGCAAAATACTGGTAAAACTCAAATTAAACATAAAGCCTCTAAATTGAATGATTTGGCCTCTGTTCCTCCTCATAATTTAAAAATCAAATGTGGTTTATTAAATATTAGGTCTCTAACTCCCAAGTTAGTCCATGATTTGTTAATTGATCATCAGATTGATTTAATTTCCCTTACAGAGACTTGGTTAGGACAAGAGGATTATGTTGGTTTAAATGAATCAACTCCCTCTGGTTATTTAAAGGCCAAATGTCACGTAACAGGGTACTTTAAATATCTTGAAACTAGATATAAAAGGGAACCGATCCGTTCGGGTCTTGGTGCATATGCTTCAGTAACAACGGAATATTCGTTAATTTAAAACTGCCGCGCTTGGCCTGACACGGCCCCTGGAATCGCCTGGGGAAGAAGGCGGAAGTGACGAAATCGATTGTACCCTAGTTTGATGCTTGGGGTATTTCAATTGATTGTTTATATGGAGACTGGAAGGTTGAAGTGAGCAACAAGAAAGAAAAAATTGGATATTTCACCCATACCTTAAAACGGGACTATCAGGGACAGCTGGGTAATAAGGGACACTTCTCTGGGAAATGTTTTCATACCTGTCAAGTGAGACGTTTTCGCCGTACTTCAACACCGTAAAAAGCAGCTATAAGGAACGGCAGAGCAACAAGGGACACCTCTCTGTGAAATGCCCCAAATGCAACTCGTGTTGTTATTGTCAAATATTTTAAGGATTCATGGATATTTGACAATAACAACACAACTCAGCGTCCGGCGCAAAAAAAAAAAAAAAAAAAACAGAATTCTGTATTTGTCAGGCGATCTCTGTCTGTTCCGCAACCGCTGCACAGCTGAACGTGTTAAACCATTGTCCTAATGACTTCTCATTGTAGTGAGAATAGCTCAAGCTGAGCGATCAGCCCGCCCAGACAATTAAACTAATGATTGACTCCACACTTCGAACAGTAGTGATAATAGCTCACGCTGAGCGATCTGCCAGCACGAGCTGTGGGGGATCACACACAGGAGTGCTCCTCAAGACACTCAATTTTTTCCATCCATCCATCCATCTTCTACCACTTTTCCGGAGGTCCGGGTCGCGGAGGCAGCAGTTCAAGCAGAGAAGCCCAGACTTCCCTCTCCCCAGCCACCTGCTCCAGCTCTTCAGAGGGGATACCAAGGCGTTCCCAGACTAGCTGGGAGACATAGTCTCTCCACCGAGTCCTGGGTCTGCCCCGGGGTCTCCTCCCAGTGGGACGTGCCTGAAACACCTCAAGTGGAAGGCGTCCAGGAGGCATCCTAATCAGATGCCCATACCACCTCAACTGACTCCTTTCAATGTGGAGGAGCAGCAGTTCTACTCTGAGCCTCTCCCGGATGACTGAGCTCCTCACCCTATCTCTGAGGGTGAGTCCAGCAATCCTACGGAGAAAGCTCATTTCAGCCGCTTGTATCCGCGATCTCGTTCTTTCGGTCATTACCCAAAGCTCGTGACCATAGGTGAGAGTAGGAACGTAGATTGACTGGTAAATCGACAGCTTTGCGTTAGAACTAAGCTCCCTCTTCACCACAACAGACCGGTACAACGTCCGCATCACTGCAGATGCTGCTCCAATCCGTCTGTCGATCTCTCGCTCCATTTTCCCCTCACTCGTGAACAAAACCCCAAGATACTTAAACTCCTCCACTTGGGGCAGGAGCCTGTCCCCAACCCGGAGAGGACAATCCACCTTTTTTCGGCTGAGGACCATGGACTCGGACTTGGAGGTGCTGATTCTCATCCCAGCCGCTTCACACTCAGCGGCAAACCGTCCCAGCAAGAGCTGTAGGTCATTGCTGGATGAAGCCAACAGGACAACATCATCTGCAAACAACAGAGATGAGATCCTGTGGTCACCAAGCATGACACCCTCCATTCCCTGGCTGCGCCTAGAAATCCTGTCCATAAAAATTATGAACAGGATCGGTGACAAAGGGCAGCCCTGGCGGAGTCCAACTCTCACTGGGAATGACTCCGACCGAGTGTTGGCAATACGAACCAAACTCTCACAACGGTCGTACAGAGACCGAATAGCTCGTAACAACAAGCCCGATACCCCATACTCCCAAAGCACCCCCCACAAAAATCCACGAGGGACGCGGTCAAATGCCTTCTCCAAGTCCACAAAACACATGTAAACTGGTTGGGCAAACTCCCACGAACCCTCAAGAATTCTCGAGAGGGTAAAGAGCTGGTCCGATGTGCCACGGCCAGGACGAAAACCACATTGCTCCTCCTGAATCCGAGGTTCGACCAACGGCCGGACTCTCCTCTCCAGTACCTTGGCATAGACCTTCCCAGGGAGGCTGAGGAGTGTGATCCCTCTAAAGTTGGAGCACACCCTCCGGTCCCCTTTTTTGAAGAGAGGAACCACCACCCCGGTTTGCCATGCCAAAGGCACTGCCCCCGACCTCCACGCAATGTTGCAGAGGCGTGTCAACCATGACAACCCAACAACATCCAGGGCCTTGAGGTACTCAGGGCGAATCTCGTCCACCCCCGGGGCCCGGCCACCAAGGAGATTTTTAACCACCTTGGCGACCTCAGCCCCTGTGATAGGCGAGTCATCCCCCTCGTCCCCAAACCCTGCTTCCTCTGTGGAAGGCGTATCAGTGGGATTGAGGAGATCCTCAAAGTATTCCTTCCACCGCCCGACGATATCCCCAGTTGAAGTCAACAGTGTCCCATCCGCACCATACACAGTGTGGACGGGGAGCTGCTTTCCCCTCCTGAGCCGCCGAACAGTTTGCCAGAATCTCTTTGAAGCCGACCGCAAGTCTTGTTCCATGGCCTCACCGAACTCCTCCCATACCCGGGTTTTTGCTTCAGCAACCACCCGAGCTGCACTCCGCTTGGCCTGCCGGTACACCTCAGCTGCTTCGGGAGTCCCACAAGCCAACCAAGCTTGATAGGACTCCTTCTTCAGCTTAATGGCCCCCCTCACCACTGGTGTCCACCACTTGGTTCAGGGGTTGCCACCACGAGATGCACCGACCACCTTGCGGCCGCAGCTCTGGGCCGCCGCTTCAACAACAGAGGTGGAGAACATGGCCCATTCAGACTCCATGTCTCCAGACTCCCTCGGGATGTGGTTGAAGTTCTTCCGGAGGTAGGAGTTGAAGACCTCCCGGACAGGGGCCTCAGCCAGACGCTCCCAGCACACCCTCACTATACGTTTGGGTCTACCAGGTCTGAATGGCTTCCTCCCCTGCCATCGGATCCAACTCACCACCAGGTGGTGATCAGTTGACAGCTCTGCACCTCTCTTTACTCGGGTGTCCAAGACATACGGTCGCAGGTCTGATGATACGATAACAAAATCGATCATCGACCTGCGACCTAGGGTGTCCTGGTGCCAGGTGCACATATGGACACCCTTATGCTTGAACATGGTGTTCGTTATGGACAGACTGTGGTTAGCACAGAAGTCCAATAACTGAACACCACTCGGGTTCAGATCGGGCAGGCCGTTCCTCCCAATCACCCCCCTCCAGGTTTCACTGTCGTTGCCCACGTGCGCATTGAAGTCCCCCAGTAGGACAATGGAGTCTCCAGGAGGAGCACCCTCCAGCACCCCAGTCACAGACTCCAAAAAGGGTGGGTACTCTGAAACATCATTTGGTGCATAGGCACAAATGATGGTCAGGACCCGTTTCCCAACCCGAAGGCGCAGGGAAGCAACCCTTTCGTCCACTGGGGAAAACTCCAATATAGAGGCAGCAAGGTGGGGCGATACAAGAATACCCACCCCTGCTCGTCGTCTCTCGCCCGGGGCAACTCCAGAAAAGGCCAAGCTCCAGCCCCTCTCCAGGAGACTGGTTCCGGAACCGGAGCTGTGTGTTGAGGTGAGGCCGACTATATCTAGCCGGTATCGCTCAACCTCGTGCACCAGCTCAGGCTCCTTCCCCACCAGAGAGGTGACATTCCACGTACCAAAAGCCAGTTTAGAAAGCTTGGGATCAGTCCGCCAAGATCTCCGCCTTTGACCGCCACCTAATCCACATAGCACCGGACCCCCATGATCCCTCCTGCAGGTGGTGAACCCACTGGAGGGCGGACCCATGTAACTCCTTTGGGCTGAGCCCGGCTGGGTCCCATGGGTGGAAACCCGGCCACCAGACGCTAGCCTTCGAGCCCCTCCCCCAGGCCTGGCTCCAGGGTGGGGCCCCGGTAACCCCATACCGGGCGGGGTACACTGAATCCTTGATATATGTTATCATATGTTATTGTCAAATATTTTAAGGAAAATATGGGGAAAATGCAATTTTAGCAAAAGCGGGCGTATTGCCATTTCTGTACGCCCAAAAGAAAAATATACACTCAATTTTTTTTCCAGTGTATTTTTCTTTTGGGCGTACAGAAATGGCAATACGCCCGCTTTTGCTAAAATTGCATTTTCCCCGTATTTTCCTTAAAATATTTGACAATAACAACACGAACTACATTTAAAACATTTCCCAGAAAAGTGTCCCCCACAGCCGCGCTTGGCACCAAAATACGGCGAAAACGTCTCACTTGACAGGTATGCGCCTCCATTTTCATATTGATCTGGTCAATTTCTTGACAGCAGCGGCTCTCCTCCACTGTAATAATAATGGCTTCCGAAAAATCAATATTTATGGGGCGCCCTCGACAGACCCCTTTTGGCTTCGCAATTCTGGAGGCGATTAATGTCCAGTTCAATGACATTTTCCACTGGTTCTGCTCTCTGGTCATCGTTGGAACTGTTGTCATCAGACAAAGCATCTGATTCCGTCTCGGACGGCTCGAACCGGTAAGGTTCTATGCCTCTGTCACTGTCTAAACCACTGACAAAAAAAAAGACAAAAAAAAAAGACAAAACTAAACTAATTTGTTCACAATCGCTGTCACTTTCCGTCATGATTGTCCAATGTTGATAAGTGTGAATGTGGATAGGCAAGGCAGCCAGGGTACAACTGGTGATGTCAAAAACATGGGCGTGGTCTGGACTGGCTGTCACAAGCCAGCAAGCAAGGTGGGGCCTTCACCTGGTGTATTTTGTGCAATTATGTAAATACAGGTGGGTGATATGGTCTCCGGTATGAATATTTGGTTTAAGCTATGTGTATTTTATCTAAATTCGTTGTCATTAAGAAAAAAAAATTACGTGACATTTGGCCTTTAAACTGTCAAAATCCCAGAAGTTCTGGTCGTGGAGGAGGAGTAGCAACAATTTACCATTCCAAATTACTAGTTAATGTAAAGCAAAAAACATGTTATAATTCCTTTGAGGGCCTGGTCCTCAGTATTGGGCACTTTAGCAATTTTAGGTTAAACCCAATTTTATTTGCCATAGTTTATCGTCCCCCATCAACCTACTCAGAATTTTTATCTGAATTTGCTGATTTCTTAGCTGATTTAGTGCTGAAATCTGATAGAATAATTTTAGTAGGGGACTTTAATATACATGTGGATGTAGATAGTGACTGCCTTAATGTGGCATTCAATTCAATATTAGATTCGATTGGGTTTTCTCAGAAAGTAGGAAATTCTACTCATTACCTCCACCATACATTGGACCTTGTTTTGACATATGGCATAGAAATAGAAAATCTTGTAGTGTCTCCTCATAACCCTGTACTGTCAGACCATTGTCTGTTAACCTTTGATTTTACTATTTCTGACTATTTGGCTCCTAAAGAAAAATATTATTACAGTAGATGCCTCTCAGATGATGCTGTTTCCAAATTTATGCAGATTGTTTCCTCTATGCCATGTGCCAACACAACGGAAATAAGCTATAGACAGCTTGCTCCTTCTGTAATTGATAACATGGTGGATAGTGTTTCAGCTTCTCTGCATCAGACTCTAGACTTGGTGGCCCCCTTAAAAAAGAAAAAGTCTAATCAGAGATTTCTAACTCCTTGGTTCAACACAGAAACTCGTAGCTTAAAACAGAAGACTCGTCAGTTAGAAAGAAAATGGCGCTCTACTAATTTAGATGAAATGTATTTAGCTTGGAGAAATCATCTTTTAATTTATAAAAAATCTCTTAGAAAAGCTAGAACGAGTTATTACTCTGCATTAATAGAAGAGAACAAGAATAATCCCAGGTTTCTTTTCAGTACTGTAGCCAGGTTGACAAAGAGTCAGGACTCTGTCAATCCTAGCATTCCCTTAGAGCTTACTAGTCAGGACTTTATGAACTTTTTCAATAATAAAATTTCATCCATCAGAGATAAAATCAATCAGATTCTTCCCACAGTTAACTTAAATACTGTAACTACTACAACTCCTTCTATTGATGTCTGTCTTGATGAGTTTACTCCAATCGACCTTTGTGAGTTAGACAAAATAGTTTCCTCATCCAAACCTTCAACTTGTCTTTTAGACCCTATTCCTACCAGGTTATTTAAAGAAGTCTTCCCACTTATTGGTAGCTTTATTCTTCATATAATCAATTCTTCATTAACTTTAGGCCATGTACCGCAGGCTTTTAAAACGGCTGTAATTAAACCCTTACTCAAAAAGCCAACGCTAGATCCAGGAGCTTTAGCTAACTATAGACCAATCTCTAATCTCCCTTTCATTTCAAAAATCTTAGAAAGAGTTGTTGCTACTCAATTATTTGACCACCTGCAGGGAAATGGTTTACTTGAAGAGTTTCAATCTGGGTTTAGAATCCATCATAGTACTGAAACAGCCTTAGCGAAGGTCACCAACGACCTCCTCATTGCATCTGATAATGGACTAGTTTCTGTACTTGTCCTTTTAGACCTTAGTGCAGCTTTTGATACTATCGATCATAATATTCTACTTGATAGATTAGAACACTATGTTGGACTTAATGGAACTTCGTTGCAATGGTTTAGATCTTATTTATCTGATAGGTTCCAGTTTGTTCATGTAAATAATGAGTTTTCTTTCAACTCAAAGCTTAGTCATGGAGTTCCACAGGGATCTGTGCTAGGCCCTACTCTTTTTAGTTTATATATGCTTCCGTTAGGCAACATTATTAGAAAGCACTGTATACATTTTCATTGTTATGCAGATGACACACAATTATACCTGTCAATGAAGCCAGATGATAGTAATCAATTAGCCAAGTTAGAAGCCTGTCTTAAGGAAATCAAAGCTTGGATGACTTGTAATTCCCTGCTATTAAATTCAGATAAGACTGAAGTCATTCTTGTTGGTCCAAAAAACCTTAGAAATTCCTTTCCAAATCAAACTTTCAGTTTGGATGCGGTTACTCTTTCTCTTAATAGCTCTGTGAGGAACCTTGGAGTTATTTTTGATCAGGATTTGTCCTTCAATTCACATATTAAATTTGTTTCTAAGACTGCCTTCTATCATTTGCGTAATATTGCCAAGATTAGGAGCATCTTGTCTCAGAGTGATGCTGAGAAACTGATCCACGCTTTTGTTAGCTCGAGATTAGATTATTGTAATTCTTTATTATCAGGCTGTCCTAAAACATCTTTAAAAAGTCTTCAGCTGATCCAAAATGCTGCAGCAAGAGTTTTAACAGGTACTAGAAAGAGAGATCATATCTCTCCGGTTCTGGCCTCCCTTCATTGGCTTCCCATAGAGTTTAGAATTAAGTTTAAAATCCTTCTTCTTACTTACAAAGCTCTAAACAATCAGGCTCCTTTTTATTTAAAAGATCTGATACTACCGTATTATCCTAACAGAGCACTACGCTCCCAAAATGCAGGATTACTTGTAATACCTAGAATCTCCAAAAGTACAATGGGAGGCAGAGCCTTCAGTTATCAAGCTCCTCTCCTGTGGAATCAGCTGCCAATCTGGATTCGGGAGTCAGACTCGATCTCTGTTTTTAAGAATAGGGCTAAAACCTACCTTTTTGATATAGCCTACAATTAGGGAGGGATCATGTGTTTCTGAACCCTCCCTTAGTTATGCTGCTAATAGGTTTAGTCAGCCAGGGGACCTCCAGTAATGCACTGGGCCTCACTCCTTTCCTCACTCTCAATGAAATATTTTTTTTGCTGGTCATTAACATCTGTTTGTTCTCTCCCATAGATTGAGTCCCCATCGTGCTGTTTGCTCTCTACATGTCTGTTCTTTTCTTCTTCTCTATCCCCTCACCCCCCCAGCCAGTCGCAGCAGATGACTGCCCCTCCCTGAGCCTGGTTCTGCTGGAGGTTTCTTCCTGTTAAAAGGGAGTTTTTCCTCTCCACCGTTGCCAAGTGCTTGCTCACAGGGGATCGCCTGATTGCTGGGGTCTTTCTGCAACTGTGGGGGTCCCCCCCTACAGTTGATAGTGCTATGAGATGACTGTTGTTGTGAAATGGCGCTATATAAATAAAGTTGAATTGAATTGAATTGAATTGAAAATTGAATTGAATAAGTCATATTAGCATAGTCTGCCCTAGCCATCACCGCGTAAGCCCAGGCTAGCGCCCGTCCCTCCCAGAGATTAACTACATAGTCTATATGGCTGTGATTGGTGGGGAAGTCCCCGGGCACCCGCTGAAAAACTATCCCGCACTGTAGTAGGAATCCCCTAGCCTCTCCTAGCTTGCCACTAAAGCGAGTGGGTGTGGGAATCGGTGTCAGACGGGATGATGGAGACTGAGCAGGTTGGGAGCTAGCAGGAGTAGAGGTGCTACCTGAGGTCGGAGGGAAGGCCTGAGCACCTGACAGGCGATCCAACCGGGAATTAATTTGGACCAGCTGGGTGAGTATTACCTGTTGCTGGTGTGATAACTGATCTACTCGAGCTTCCAAGATGTTAACTTTGTGTGCTAGCATGCTGTCTGCTGGGTTGTTTTGGTGGAGTCGTACTGACATGGTTTTAGGACCCAGTGAGCAGACACAGACTCAAAGTAGATTCAATTATCTTTATTATGTGCTGAGTGTGAGTGCGTGTATGTGTAGATGTGCAGCCGGGGCGAGCAGAGCGTTGTGCAGCCTGGCAACCCTAGGAATGAGCAGAGACAAGGAAGATTAGTGTCTGACTCAGGAGGGAATGTACAGTGATGTGTGGAGCTTACTGTCAATGAGATGGTGATCAGGCTCAGGTTAGTCCCGAAGGCTCCGGCCAGGAAGACAGCGTCCATTGTCCCGGTTGTGGGTGGAGAGGATGGTGGTGCAGTTGCGGTGTAATGCTGCTCGGTCCGCCGCCATGGATCTCCGCCTGTGCACAGGGGATTGAGCGTAGAACAATAGTGAAGGACAGGATGGCTTACTTGTCGTGGAGACGTAGCCCTTCCAGGTGAAAGATGAAGACAGGCGGGATTTTTTGGTGAATATAGACTATGAGGAAGAAGACTCTGAGGAGGACGAAGACGAGTGCCGGTCTCATCAGACCAAGGAGTAAGACAACTCCGCGCTGATCTGTGGGCAACACGGCCTAAATAGCATCGGTGACGAGGGAGAGCAGGTGTGCGCACAGCTGTGGAGAATTAGGCAGGCAGAGAGAATCATCACAATGGTTTGACAATAGAATTTTATAAACACTTCTGGGAGGATATTAAACATTTACTTTCCAAAGCCTTCTTAGATTGTATAAAACATGGGTGTTTGTCACCTTCAGTGAAAACTGGATTAACAACCCTCATTCCTAAATCTGACAAAATCTTAACAAATCTAGACAATTGGAGACCCATTACTCTATGATGTAACGACTACAAATTACTAGCATTGGTGTACGCAGATCGGGTCAAGACTGTTTTAGTAAAATTAACTGATGAACGCCAGTCAGCCTCTATCAAAGGAAGACATATTTATAATCATACAATTGATTTTTAGATATGATTGATTACCAGTCATTTATTGATTCTGAAAGTTTTATTTTATTCATTGATTATTTCAAAGCATTCGACTCACTAGAGCACACCTTTTCACTTCAGACAATAACAAAATGTGTTTTTTGGTTATTCTGACTCCCAGAATAAAAGTGTCTCGGGGTGTTAGGCAAGGTTGCCCAATATCTCCTAAATTATTCATTCTAAGCACACAGATGATGGCTCACCTCATCTTGAACCACCACGACATAAAGGCTGTCACGGTTTTTAACTACGAATATAAAATTAGTCAATTTTCTGATGACACGGTTATCCTTCTAAAAGATAAAACAATCATCAAAAAGCTTTAGCTGTTTTGTCAACCTTCTCAAGGGCATCTGGTTTGAACTTAAATTTGAATAAATGTGAATTATTGCCACTGTTTTCCTGTACTGATGTTCAAATAGAATCAATCCCTGTCAGATCAGAAATAAAATACTTAGGTATTAAGATAATAAAAAATGAGGACGAGAGGGAAGAAAAGAATATTCAAGAAAATGTTTAAAAAATGAAAAGGTCCTTAAACCTTTCTACTTCCGGCGCCACACGAGTAGGCTGCCTTTTTACAACAGCAGATCAATTTCTTCCTATTTGTATTTACTATCTGGCTCTCTGGCTAATCTTTCTGATTTGGCGACACCTTTATCCACCACAGATACTTTGATCGCCCAAATGTCTCCTGAGCCAGCAAACGGAGCCACTGTTTCTTGTAGGAGGTAGTACAATAGGGACCAGCTGTTAGCACTTAACCAGCCCACGATGCTAACGCAAAAACTCGACATAACGGGAGAAATAAGATGAAAACGGCATGGATGTCGAGCTGGAGTAAGACAGCGGGCGAGGAATATAAGGTACAGACCCGCCCTCCCATCCGTTATTATGGGGAATGTACGATCGCAACTCAGTAAAACAGATGATCTAGCGGCTATCTCCCGCTACGAGAGCATGTACAGGGAGAGTAGCTTGATGCTATTTATGGAGACGTGGCTAACAGAACTAGCAACAGATGCTAACATTGAACTGGAGGGTTTCCACGCAATACGGGCAGACCGAACACAAGACAGTGGGAAAGCAAGGGGCGGAGGAGTGATAATGTATGTCAATGACAACTGGTGCAGACCGGGACATATCACGGTTAAACAACAACACTGCAACAAAGACATGGAGTTGCTAACTGTTAGCATGCAGCCTACATATCTCCCGAGGGAATACTCACATGTGATCTGCATTGTTATTTATGCAAATCCGACGGCGAACGCTGGGATAGCGTGTGACGTCATCCACTCAGTAACTGGCAGGCTGCAGACAGAACACCCAGATGCTCTCCTCCTCATCTCAGGCGATTTCAATCATATTTCACTGTCCCCCATTCTACCCACGTTCACCCAGTATGTCACATGCCACACTAGAGACAATAAAGCACTGGATTTATTCTATGCAAATACTAAGGAGGCGTACACCTCATTACCACTCCCCCCACTCAGGAGATTGGATCACAGCTTGGTTCATCTCCTGCCGGTGTACAAATCCCTAGTACACAGACAACCTCCGGTCATGCGCACAGTGAAGTTATGGTCTGAGGAGGCAATGGATGCTCTAAAGGACTGTTCTGAAACCACTGCCTGGGAGCAGCTCTGCGATCAACATGGTGAGGACATCAATGGCCTCACTCACACCATCATGGACTACATCAGCTTCTGTGTGGACAACACCGTACCCACCAAGACCATACGGTGTTGCTCGAACAACAAACCCTGGATCAACCCTGAGATAAAAACACTTCTGAGAGAGAAGAAGAGGATCTTCAGGTCGGGAAACATGGAGATACTGAAGTCCGTACAGAGGGAGCTGAGGAGGAAGATCAGAGAAGGCAAGGACAGCTTCAGGAAGAAGATGGAGGACAAGCTGCAACAGAGCGACATCGGTGGGGTTTGGAGAAACCTTAAAACCATCTCTGGGCTACAGAATACCTCCTCCCAGGCCACGGGGAGCAGGGAGTGGGCGAACAATCTGAACCTGTTTTATAATAGGTTTGACCAACCGCCCTCCCCCCCAACTGCACAACAACCACTGCTGCCTCTAAAGTCATCAAGTCCTGCTGTCCACACCCCACTCCACCAACACCCCCCCACTCCCAGCACACAGCCCCCCAACATGACCCTCACTAAGACCCAGGTGAGGACGGAGCTGAGGAAGATCAAGGCAAGGAAGGCCTCAGGACCGGACGGCATCAGCGCAAAGCTCCTCAAGTCCTGTGCAGACCAGCTGTGTGGGATTATGGAGCACATCTTCAACCTGAGCCTGAAGCTGGGGAGGGTACCACAGTTGTGGAAAACATCTTGTGGCTGTCAGACTGTATAACCTAAGCAGGGCTGCTCGCAGAGACAGCAAAAAAAACCCGTGACGACCTAATAGTATTGAATGCAAAAGTGTCATATGGGTGAGACGCCGTGTTATCCAGCGCTCAGGCCATATTCCTCCTCAGCCCAGCTCTTATTGTGACAGCGTCTCAGCGGGCTCCCAGCTGTCAAGCTCTACGGGACGGCTGGAGCCCAATTACCTCTCATCAGCTGAGGCGCTGTCAACCAGTATAAAAGGGAACAGCTCCGATCATTCAGGGCTGTGACCTCGCACTATTATCCATGCTCTTCTCCGGCGTGGGTAAGGCTGGAACCCCTTCATCTAGCGCCAGCCACCTGCCCGTCATTCAGCATCGTGTGTAAGTGTTTACCCTTCTGTCATCGTTTGTGTTTTGGCCCCACGAGGCCCTGTTCCTTTGTTCCTTTCCCTTATAACAATAAACATCGCAAACTCACTGGTCTGCCCTTGGCTCTCACTGTATGGCTCACAGAGCCATACGTAACAGTAGGTCACAGCCAAGCGAGTTGCCGGCGACCGTGAGTTTAGCAGTATTGGACTGCTGCTCTTACCTGTCTGGGTACCGTTGCTGAAGCATGCCGTCGCGGAGGTCCCGCACTCAGAGTCCGAGTGATGTCCTCGCAGACGCCCTCGAGTGCGTGGACGAAATCCTTAACACCGCCTCCCTCCTCGACTTCAGCAGCGACGTGCACCGGTACCTGGACCAAGCTGAGGAGTTCCTCGACTATCTCCCCCGCTTCGCCGACCATCCTGAGGTAAGCGCGAGGAGGTTAGACTTTGCTGTACAGCGCGAGATACTCTGCGGTCTGGAAGGAAATCCCGGCAGGAAGCTGAAGAGGAGGAAACGCCGTCCCTCGCTTCAGGATCCCGCTCCTGCCTCCGTTCCGGCCCGGGAGTTCGCACCATCCAGAGGTCTTTCCCCATTCAGCACGACATCACTCGGGATTCCCCCGGAGGAGCTGCAGCTGACAGCGATCAAGGTCCGGGACCGAGTGGCTGCTGCTCGCTCCGCTGTGCATCCCTCCATAATCATTAAGCATGTGACGGCGGCAGTTAGACTGGTGGAGAGGAATCCAGGGCTGCGTGATTTCCCCGAGTTCGACGCCCTCCTCGCCTCTGTCTCTGCACAGGAGCAGCGATTTCCGGGTCTCACCTTCGCTTCGCCCTCTGCAAGTAGCCGTCGTCACACTGCCTGTCCACCTCAGCACGAATCCCGTCCGGATTCAGTTCCAGGCCGCCGCAAGGTCTCAATTCCCCACACAGCTGTCACTCCTGCGCCTCATCAGAGGGGAAATCCCGCAGCCTCGTCTCCCGAGCCAGCTTCCCCCGGTGTTACGTCAGCGCTCCAGGCCCGGCTCATCTCGGCTGTTGCCCCCTCCTCCTCGACGCATTCCTCGGCTGCTGTGTGTACCCAGAGTCCTGACCTGGCGAGCCTCGTCCCGGAATCATCACGAGCGGCTCCTCGACGTCCTCCCAGGGGGTCCTCCATTACCGTCCGGCGGGGAAAGGGAGGAGCAACGTCCACCACAGCGGCCACCATCCAGCCTCCAGGAGACAGGCAAGTCCCAGTTTATTCATCCACTCATTATGATTTGCTCTGTCAGACTCCTGGAGGTGGGGTTCGGGGTTCACAGCTCCCCGAGCTCCCACCACCTGCTGTGGCTGTAATTATTAACCCCGCATCCTCTGTGTCTCCCTCCGCTGAATGGTCCTCGACGCCAGGCCGACGTCGTGGGATTAGGAGGGGGCCTGCGGTTCTGGAGAGCCTGGTTCCGGTTCCGCAGCTACGCCATGGGCGGAGGAGGAGAGCGGACTGCAGCGTGGAACCTGCGCCGACGACGAAGCGTCCCCGGGTCTTCACGGAGGAGCGGTCCGGTCCGGCGGGACGAGGTTCTCCTGCCACCACGCCGTGTGGGCCATCGGCGTGGGCACTGGTGCCGGAGGACTCACAAGCTGCGCACACCATCATGCCAGCTGCGGAGCCCGACGCAGCTGAGTGGGAGCCTGAAGACGACCTCCTGATGCCTGAACCTGGATCTTTGCAGTCCTGGACGGCGTCAGAACCCGAGATCAGGCAAGTGCTCTACTTTATCTTTCTCCTTCTCATTTTAGAGCATTTTAGCCTGTCTCTAGGGGAGATGAGCCGGGTGCAGCCGTCCGCTGCGTCCAAGCTTGTCTCGCCGGGTTCTGGCGCTGCCGGTGATCCTAATCCCGGTTCTTTTCTCTCTCCTGAGCCTTCTCCCAGGGTCGCCGGCGAGGAGCTGCTATCGCCCGCTGTGCCAGAGGTTCCTGGTTCGGGATTGGAGGCTGGTTCTGGTGTGCGCCGACCCAATCGGGGTCCGACGTGGGTTCTACCAAGACCCAATCGGGGTCCGTCGCGGGTGCTGCACCGGTGATATCCAGGTCCGATGAGGGAGCTGCAGATCCCCTGCCATCGGACATTGGACCTGCTCATCATCATCTCCTTCCCCTTATTCGTCGTCATCTGAGTCACCCTCATCTTCCCCCCAATCTTTCTCCACCAGGGCCCATATGGACCTCTCACTTTAGGCCCGGCTTGCCCTCATTATCTTCCCCGACAGGGAAGCCGTTGCCCCTCTCTCCCCTTCGGGCCTGGTGGCTGAGTGATGCGGGTCGGCCGCCAGATGGACTGCCTTGCCCACTCGGCTCTTTGGTGCGGCTGCCAGACCCATTGGACTTCCTGTTCGGCAATCTGGTTCGGCCGCCCGAGAAACTGTGTTTTCTGGCCTGGGATTCGGGTAGGCCGCCGGAACTTTTTCCTTCTCCCCTGTTGGCAGTTTGGACGCTGGGTGCGGGGAGATTCCCCGAACTGAATTTTCTCTGCTGTGCCTAGTCTTTGTGTTTTTGGATGGGTGCAGCCATGTGATCCTTTGTTATTGCTTTGCGTTTAGCGTGTTTTTGTTTTTTTTTGTCTTCCCCTCCTGTTTGAGGGATGCCTGTGCCTGTTAGATTTTGCCCTTAGGAGTCTTTCCTCTCATTTTATGGTATCCAGGGTTGCCTTCCTTTGAATTGGTCTGTACATTATTATTCTTGACTGGAGTATTGTGTTTTTTTCCTGTGCCTCAGCCTCTGCTATTGCCACGTTATCCTCTGCCTAAGTAGTGGGTTTTTTTTTTTTCTTCCGTCCTCCTGTTGTTGTCTATGGAGTATTGTGTGTTTTGTTTTGTTTTTTCCCCTCTTACTCTGTATTGTTTCATTGTTGATTGCTGATGTTTTTCCTTTTTCTGATTCTCTCCCTCCTGGCCTGCGCCAAATCCGCCCACCCTAGGTGTGTGTGTGTGGGGGGGAGGGGGGCTTGGGTGTTACTTGCCGTTCGGAGCCCGGCCGTGAGGGGGGGGCTGTGTCATATGGGTGAGACGCCATGTTATCTGGCGCTCAGGCCATATTCCTCCTCAGCCCAGCTCTTATTGTGACAGCGTCTCAGCGGGCTCCCAGCTGTCAAGCTCTACGGGACGGCTGGAGCCCAATTACCTCTCATCAGCTGAGGTGCTGTCAACCAGTATAAAAGGGAGCAGCTCCGATCATTCGGGGCTGTGACCTCGCACTATTATCCACGCTCTTCTCCGGCGTGGGTAAGGCCCTGTTCCTTTGTTCCTTTCCCTTATAACAATAAACATCGCAAACTCACTGGTCTGCCCTTGGCTCTCATTGTATGGCTCGCAGAGCCATACGTAACAAAAGACGCAATAGACTTACACAATGGTCCCCTCCAGTATACAACTAGGACAATATCAGTCGCTACGGAGGGTGACAATATGTATGGGTACATATTCATACTATGTAGGATAACTAAGTAGACGGTTATGCTGTTTATTCCATCTAGCTACAATGCTCCGCACTATGTGTATATATATATTTATGTGTACATATGTGTATTCGTTGCTCTTGTTTTCTTGTCTTCTTGATTGTTGCTCTGAGTGTTGCTGTCCCTTTGCTGTTGCAATTCTGGAATTTCCCCATTGTGGGACTAATAAAGGCTTATCTTATCTCAAGATGTGATCATTTTAATTTTTTTCTTTTTCTCCCCTCTTTTGTTGTGATTTGCCTAATTCAGATTGTGTTGGACTTTTAAAACCTTTAAAAAACTGTACAAGCGGGGATATATTGTATTGAAGTCCTCATATGGGAGCATAATATGGCCTTACGTTTCTCTGTTCTTATTGTTTTTTCCCGATTCTTTGTCTTGTTATTCATTGAATTTGTACCCCGAGTTATTGTAATGTTGTTGTTATAATTAAATAAAAATAAAAAAAAAACCTTGATTGTGGGTGGAAACCCCACATCACTGCAGACCCACGTGATCTTTACATCACAGTTCAGACCAGATTAGTTTGTGAAATCTGTGCACTCTTTGTTCTTTTAATATTTCGTTTGTGAAACGAAAACAGAACAATGCCAATTGCGGCCATGTACTATTGCTGCTAAACCGACCACGGTTCCAAGACAATGGACATCGCATCTGTGACACTGGCGGCAGCAGCAGAAGGCCACCTTTTTCAAACAAGTCTGAAAGGCTAGCTGCTAAATCTCACTTTAAAATGGGGAAAATGCCCAAAATTGCAGCATAGAGTCATGCAGGTATCAGCATCTGATGAAAGATGAGAAGGACTGCCAGAAATAGACATTTATAGAATTCCCATCAGCCAGCAGAGTGGACGAAAGGAGGACGTAGTGGACAAATGGATACCAAAGGCCTGTGGGGAGAAATGAAAGGTTGACGTGACCTCTGTTTTGACCACTTTACAACAGGTATGGTGTACTTATAAATTATGCTTCTATTACTTTTTTCTCTTTTCAGATTAGGTTGGGCTCCACATGTCGGCTCAGTGATTACTGAGGTGATGCAGGTTTCCAGCAGTTTTAATATGACTGGAATCTCTTTGATGTTATGTGATATTTAGTGTTGATATTTGCATTCTGGGGGATTCTAAGGTGTTTGTACTTGATTGTCTTTTGTATTTTAATATGTCCCACTTTAGAAAGTGATGTTTTTGTCTTTGCCTCCAAGTGTTACAGCTTTAAATTTGTTCTTCCATAAAACTAATTTAATTTACAAGTAATCATTTTTATATGACTACCTTCTGTCTCCACAGTACACAGCTTTATTTATTATAGTCTCTTTACAAACTTTAACATACAAAGTAATAAACTCAGAAAACTAGACTTCATAGTGTACTATGGTCTGATGCTCTATTTCTCTGTGTGTCTGATAAAAGATCTTGATAATGTGGAACCTGAAGACAGTGTGGACCACTTGTACGTGAACCAGTTCATGACCCCAACCATCACAAGTGAAATTCACTGTCTTAAATGTTAAAGTTCCAGTAGAGGAAAGAGTCCATGCTGGGACCTAAAATCACTTGTGTTTCCAGAGGACAGCAGAGAAGATCCCTGGTCCTTCACTTCCTCCTGTTCAGGAGGTTTCACACCAACCAGGAGCGACCAGGACTCACACCGTCATCACCACCACCGTGCACTCTTCTCCCCGTTTTGTTATAATAAAATTTAACAGGACAGCAAAACACATTTTCTTATTTATTTGTTAATTTTCTTTCTATATCTTTGCTTCAAACCAGAAGTGGGCAGAGAAGCCAGAAATTGTTCTCCAGTAATATTACTGTCATTGGGGCGGCAGTGGCTCAGGAGGTAGAGCAGGTCGTCTAATAACCCGATGGTTGGCGGTTCGAATCCCGCTCTCCCCAGATACCCTGCCGTTGTGTCCCTGGGCAAGACACTTCACCTGCATTGCCTCCAGTGCCCATAACACTGGGTATGAATGTGTATAAATGTATAAAATGTTTAAATGTTCGGTGGTGGCCGGAGAGGCCGTTGGCGCGGATTGGCAGCCACGTTTCTGTCAGCCTGCCCCAGGGCAGCTGTGGCTACAGTAGTAGCTTGCCACTACCATTACCATTGTCTGTCTGGAGTGAATGAATAATGTATCTACTTGTAAAGCGTCTTTGAGTGTCTATGATAAAGCGCTATATAAATCTGATGCATTATTATTATTGGAATTGTTCAAATATCAGAGTCGTCGCCAGAAAAGGTGAGAATGAAAGTATTTAATAAAAAGTTACTGGAGTAGTAATGACGGTTCTAAATTTGCAAACTTTTTCTCCTAAATTTCTCAATGTTTTCATATAATTTGTCTTTTTTGAATATACAACTTTTATCCTATAAATCAAAATTTTTCCACATAAATTAGATTTTTGGAACATACATTTTTGACTTCTTAAAAAAATTAGCAGTTCTACATTTCAAACAATTTTCTGTTAAATGCACCACTTTGTCAAATTTGTGACTGTTTTATGATTTTTTTTAAACATGAATTTGTAACATGTTACATATAAACTTTTCACTTAAATCTAACTTGTTTAAATTACTTGTTCTTTGTAGCTGGAATAGAAGAACAATAATATCAACCCCCATCTCAGCTAAATCAGATGATAAATTTACTAAAATGACCAAAGATGCAGTAATTTCTGGTGACACTAATCAGTCATTTTAAACAGGCAACATTTCTGATCAGTTTTCAAATCAGTGAAATTAAAATTTAGTGACTGTTACCAAAGTTACTTGAGTAAAAGTAGCTTTATCCTCACATGTACTTGAGTAGAAAGCATCCTGCAGTAAAGTTACTCATCTAAGTACTGTTATGTCAAAGGATCTACAAGTACAAGAACCTTTTCTGGCAGCAGGTGTCTGCATCACTGCCAATGTCTGACTGTTCTGAACAAATATAACTTGGATTCTACCCAAACCTGCAGTGAATATTAATGATTAGAAATAAGTGAAGACAGATAAAGTACTTGAGATAAACCTTTTATTTAATAATTTAAAAATATTTTTGGAAATACCAGATTATGTCTTTTCATAAATAAATGCATAAAGAATGCATAAACTGAGGTGCAGCTCACAGTTGTGGAAACATGACTGGTTATATAAAAAGGTTAATACAGTTAAATGAGACTTTTTATGGATTTAAACTGTAAACATGTAAAACATCAATGTAGGTCCTAAAGAAGAAAGGAAAAGGTGCTTTCATGTCAGAACCAGTGGATGTGGACACCATTCACACCAGACTGGTCCCCTAAAAAATAACTCCAAGGTTCCTCAAAGAACTATTAAGAGAAAGAGTAACCGCATCCAAACAAAGAGTTTGATTTGGAAAGGTATTTCTAAGGTTTTTTGGACCAACTAAAATAACTTCAGTCTTATCTGAATTTAATAGCAGGAAATTACTTTTTTAAAAATTAATTTTTCCAAAATCCAGGACAGTTTGTTGCAATATAACACAAATTTTTCTGCTGTTGCAATTTCTGAGACTTGGCTAAAAAATGACCAACTTCATACAGTGCAAATGAGAGGCTATGATTTATATATGTCATGGTGCGGTCCTCGCGGACCACTAATGAGACGCTATAGGCAGCCGTAGAGTTTGTATATTTATTAAAGGAAGACAAGGATACAAAATAATGAGCCACATGGGGCAAAACACAAATAAAGACTAAGACTAGGACACACCAAGGATAAACTGAGAACTAGGAAGACTGATGGGAGACAAGGATACAACACTTACATGCAAATAGCGAGGGCGGAACCTAACGCTGAAAGGAACTGGCTTCGGACGTAGGGAACCCAGTCTGGATAAGGCGAGGTCGCAGCCCCGAGTGACAGACGCTGCTCCCTTAAATAGGGCAAGATAATTAATCAGCTGATGAGGTGTCATCTGCTGAATCAAATCAATGCCAGCTGTCACTGCCGAGCTCAGCTCTGACAGCCGGAAGCCCCGCAGAGACGCTGTCACAATAAGAGCTCAGAGAGCCCTCAAGGAATTAATAAAGAATGGGAAGAAAATACTGCATGACCCAAGCGCGGACGAGATCGGCGCTCAGACCATGACAGTACTCCCCCCCCTGAAGGAATGCACTCCGGGTGTAAACGTAACATCCAAGCCCCCCCCCCCCCCCAAAAAAAAGGCAAGAAGGCCCACCCAGGGCGGGGGGAGGGGGGGAAAAAAGGCCAGGAGGGCTAGAACCAGAAAACACCATAACAAAGAGGAAAAAAAAAACAAAAGAGGGCAACAATGATAATCAAAATGACAAGATAAACACCCAGAAAAACAAGGCAGAACATGATACAACAATCCTTAAGCAAAGCTGAAGACAAAAAGAATACCACATTTTGACTAATGAACAAAAATACAGGTATGTACAAAAACGTATCGTACCCTAAAACACACTGAGCAGCAAATATTGTCCATATTACAGATAGGTAAAGACAACAATAAAAAAAAACACCTTTCTCAGACTACAGAGGGAACAAGAAAACTGAAATACAGGCACATAATAACCAGTAACCCAATACTACCAGGGAAAAAAAAAAATCATGCTACAGAGCGGCAAACGATACACAGTTCAATAAAGATCAGATGAAAAAAAAATACCAAAGCATCCCCAAAGATTACAGAGGAGAGCAAAAAACAGGGATGACAGAGCGGCGATAAATACAGTTCAATATAGTTCAAATGGCAAAGAAAACACAGGTGCATCCCTAATATTATAAAGGAGAGCAAAAATACAGGGATGACAGCAGGCACAGCACAATGAACAACAAGAACAAACAATTCGGGAGGTCTACCTGCATCCAGCGTCCAAATCGCTAACAGGGGAAGAAGAATGAATTTGGGCGGCCTACCCCAGTCCCAGGCCCAGAGAAACAGTACCTCTGGTGGCCGGACCAGATCGCCAAACAAAGAGTCCGGTTTGTCGGCTGGCCGACCCAGAACGCCAAATGGGTGAAGCCCTTTCCCAGGCGGCCGACCCACATCATCAGGCCACCATGTCCTCAGGGCAGAACTCAGAGGCGGCCTCCCTATCGCGAGGAATAGCAAGGGAGAGCTGAGCCGATTACGGGGAATCCCCGCAGTACCCGATGGAGGGACAAAGGAAACAGAGAAAGGATGAGGGACCAGTCCGGCGTCGATCGGCGGAGGATCTGCAGTTCTCCGAACTCCACACGGACTGGTGCTGCGCTTTCATTGGATCCCAAGCGGGAACATGCTGCACCCACGACGGACCCCGATTTGGTCAATGTAGCACCCACAACAGACCCCGACTGGGCCAGAACCACACCCACAACGGACCCTGATTGGGTCAGAGCTGCACCCATGACGGACCCCAACTGGGCCGGCACAGCACCAGGGACGACCTCCAAACCCAAACCCGGAACCTCCAGAACAGCGACCGGAATCGACTCAACACCGTAGACCATGGGAGAAGGCTTAGGAGAAGAAAGAGAACCAGGATCAGGATCACCAGCAGTGACAGAGCCCAGCGAGACGAGCTCGGATGCAGCGGACAGCTGCACCCGGCTCATCTCCCCAAGAGACAGGCAAAAATGCTCCAGAACAGACAGGAGAAAGACAAAACAGAGCACTTGCCTGATCTCGAGTTCTGCCGCCGTCCAGGACTTCGGCGATCCAGGTTCAGCAAGTAGAAGGTCCTCCTCTGGTTCCCACTCTGCTACTGCAAGCTCTGCAGCTGGCATGATGGTGTCCACAGTCCGGGGATTCCCTGACACTGACGTCCACGCCAAGGGCCCGCATGGTGTGGTGGCAGGGGATCTGTGACCTGCCAGGTTGGACTGTCCCTCCGTGGACACCCAGGGATGCTTGCTTATCAGCGCAGGCTCCAATTTGCAGTTTGCCCTCCTCCTCTGCCCGTGTCGTGGCTGCGGGGCTGGAACCAGGCTCTCCAGGCCCGCAGGCTCCCTCCTCATCCGACAGCGTAGACCTGGCGCCGAGGAACGCTCAGGAGAAGGACACACAAAGGTAGCAGGTTCATAATTAATCACTACAGCAGGTGGAGGGAGCTCAGGGGACTGTGAACCCCAAACTCCACCCCAGGGGTCAGACAAGGCGATTCACCCAGTGAAGGAAAAGAATGAAAAGGCACTTGACTGCTCTGCTGAGGGCCGGTGAAAGCTGCTGCAGTGGGCTTGGTTCTTCCCTTCCCCCGCTGGATGGTGATGAAGGGCCCCTGGGAAGACAAGGAGGAGCCGTTCGCACAGGATCGATGATGGGCATCGCCGGAGCAGGACTCGTGGAGCTCACAACAGCTGGGGAAAGCGTCGAGGAGGAGGGAGGAACAGCCGAGGTGATCCAGGAATGAGGAGCTGACGGAACAGCAGAGACAGGAGACCCGGAGGCGGAGACTACTGGGTTTTCCTCCTGTCGTGGCGCAGGAGTAAAAGCTGGCTGGGAGACAGAGTTCCTTCGGCAACCCGGAACTGGATCCGGATGGGGTTCTCGCTGAGGCTTTGCCAAGTGAATCCCGGCTGACGTCTTTCTCCGCTGGGGATGACCCCTGGGTGGCGCGAACTCCTGGACTGGACGGGGGACAGGAATGGGATCCCAAGACGAGGAGCGAGGATGTCTCCTCTTTGGCTTCCTGCCGGAGTTTCCTTTTAGCCCACGGAGCTTCTCCCGGTGAGCAGAGATGTCTGCCATCCTCGCCGTGATTTCAGGGTGGTCAGCGTAGCGAAGATGGCGGTTAATAGTCACCTCAGCAAGGTCCAGGTACCAGCGTGAGCCGCTGGGGACAGGGCTACTGTGAGTGCTGGAAAGGATCCCATCGAACTCAATGAGAGTTGGGTTATAACTAGCATAACTAGCTCATAGCCTAAACTCATGGCATAGCCCTTGGGTGGTGACGCCATC
This sequence comes from Pholidichthys leucotaenia, assembly GCA_020510985.1. NCBI lineage: Eukaryota > Metazoa > Chordata > Actinopteri > Cichliformes > Pholidichthyidae > Pholidichthys > Pholidichthys leucotaenia. The sequence continues at coordinate 27,524,161 of CM035846.1, read as the reverse complement.
TCCCAGCACACTGGTACGCGCAAAAGGAAAAAACTACAAGCCCAAACAGTGCAAACTCACGGTCGCCGGTGTCTCGTTTTGGCTGCAACCTACTGTCATGGTGCGGTCCTCGCGGACCACTAATGAGACGCTATAGGCAGCCGTAGAGTTTGCATATTTATTAAAGGAAGACAAGAATACAAAATAATGAGCCACGAGGGGCAAAACACAAATAAAGACTAAGACTAGGACACACCAACGATAAACTGAGAACTAGGAAGACTGATGGGAGACAAGGATACAACACTTACATGCAAATAGCGAGGGCGGAACCCTAACACTGAAAGGAACTGGCTTCGGACGTAGGGAACCCAGTCTGGATAAGGCAAGGTCGCAGCCCCGAGTGACAGACGCTGCTCCCTTAAATAGGGCAAGATAATTAATCAGCTGATGAGGCGTCATCAGCTGAATCAAATCAACGCCAGCTGTCACTGCCGAGCTCGGCTCTGACAGCCGGAAGCCCCGCAGAGATACTGTCAAAATAAGAGCTCAAAGAGCCTTCAAGGAACTAATAAAGAACGGGAAGAAAATACTGCATGACCCGAGCGCGGACAAGATCAGCGCTCAGACCATGACAATATACAGCAAGCAGGTCAAAAAAAGGGGTGGTGGTGTTGGTTTATATATCAGGTCCTGCTACCAAAGCCAAGTTGTAGATAATATGTCTTTTGAAATGGAAAACATCATGGAGTGTGTAACTGTGGAATTAATTATAACTACAAAAAACATCATAATATGTTGTATTTATAGAGCACCGGGTACCAATATTGACATTTTCAAAGAAAAATTGTCTGAACTTTTCAGTGCAGTAGGTAATAACAAGTTGGTATTTATTTGTGGAGACTTCAATATTGACTTATTAAATCCAAATGACCATATCCAAATAAGTGAATTCATAAATTCCATGTTTTGTATGGGTTTCTTCCCTTCAATAACATACCCCACTAGAATAACAACAAATTCAGCAACGCTTATTGATAACATTTTCACAAATGTCACTGAGGGGACTGTAACTGCTGGCCTTATTATCAATAATGTGACAGACCATCTGCCTGTTTTTGTTTCTTCACACACTGGTGTAACACATAACGTTGAAATAGATAAGGTTTTTAAACGACTTGTAACAGAAACTGCAATTAACCATCTTAGAAATGATTTAAAAATACAAGACTGGAGCGGTGTTTATGTTGACGACATTGACACAGCTTATGGAGAATTTGTCTCTATTTTATCACAACTATATAATAAACATTGCCCTCTAGTGGTAAAGCAAACTAAAAAATACAGAGACAAGCCTTGGATCACCAAGGGCCTGCAAAATACTTGTAAAAAGAAAAAACTTGTCATACAAAACGTTTCTGAAATTAAGAACTGTGGAAGCTGAAAAGAAATACAAGACTTATAAAAAATAAACTCAGTATCTTAAGATCAAGTAAAAAATATATTACAGTAAATTATTGGAAAATAACAAAACTAATACATGTAATATATGGAAGGTGTTAAATAATATAACAAAGAGAGGAAAACTAAATTCCAACCACATCTCTTATTTAAATTCAGAAAATGGAATAATCAGTGAAAATAGCTTGATCTCCAACACGTTTAATGAATATTTTGTTAATATAGGAAAAAAGATTGCCAACTCCACTGTGTCATCAGCAAATGCAAGTGGCGCTGACAATGTCATCAACATAAACGCTTACTCAATGTTTATGAAAGAAACAGATGAAAAAGAAATTCTTGACATTGTTTACAAATTCAAAGACAAACTGGGCGGCACGGTGGAGGAGTGGTTAGCACTGCAGCAGCACAGCAACTCACCCTTGGCCGGGGGATCCTGGGTTCGATCCCAGCCCCCAACCAACAGTGATCTGTGTGGAGTTTGCATGTTCTCCCCATCTCTGCGTGGGTTTACTCCAGGATTTCTCCGGTTTCCTCCCACATACCAAAAACATGCAAGTTAGGTTAAATGGCATCAAAATGGGGATTCTAAATTGTCCTTAGGTATGACTGTGAGAGTGAATGGTTGTCTGTCTCTCTGTGTTGGCCCTGCGATGGACTGGCAATCTGTCCAGGGTGTACCCTGTCTCTCGCCCAAAAGATGCTGGGATAGGCTCCAGCCCCCCCGCGACCCGAAAAGGATTAAGCGGAAGAAGATGAATGAATGAATGTAATGATTTCAGTATGTTCTTGGTTAAATGTATTATTGATTGTATTGTTAAACACTTCACTTACATATGCAACATGTAACTTACTGCTGGTAAATTTCCAAAGAAAATGAAAATAGCAAGAGTCGTTCCTCTGTACAAGACTGGTGACAAACACTTATTGTCAAACTACAGACCTATCTCCTTGTTACCTCAGTTCTCCAAAATACTGGAAAAAATATTTGTTAAGAGACTAAATGATTTCATTGATAAGCACAATAAACTCTGCGAAGAACAGTATGGATTCAGGAAGAACCGGACCACCTCACTGGCACTCATGGACTTTGTTGAACAGATTACGGATGCAACAGATAGAAGAGAATACACAGTTGGAATATTTCTGGACTTACAAAAGGCATTTGATACAGTTGACCATAAATTACTCCTCAGTAAATTACATTAGTATGGCATCAGAGGAATTGCTTTTGACTGGTTACACAGCTATTTAGAAGACAGATATCAATATGTTAATGTCAATAATACAGACTCTGACATGCTGAAGATGACGTGTGGGGTACCACAGGGTTCTGTGCTTGGTCCATTGCTGTTTATTTTGTATATTAATGATTTATGTTCTGTGTCTAAATTGCTCAAGTGTATTTTATTTGCAGGTGACACAACTTTTTTATGTGTCATCTGCAGCTTCTGGATTCTTGCTCTGAGGCACAGGTGTAAGTGATTTCCTGTATGCATTTTTGCATTGTGGGAACCTTTTGACATTTATGTTGCCTTTTGTTAATAAATGTCTTTAACATAACCTGCATTAGGATCTGTCCTCTCTGCGCCTCATAGCAGCACATATGACAGAGAAGGGAGCAGGGTGTAGGGAGTAGAGTTGAAGTAGACTGTGGAGCAGAAAGGAGCTGCAGTCACACTTCAGGTTGACTGTAGCTCTGTTATCTGTTATCTGTTATATTATGTTACTGGAGTGGTGGCTCAGTTGGTAGAGCATCTGCCCCACACCCGGGAGGCAGGGGTTCAAATCCTGGCCGGGTCATGCCGAAGACCGTATAAAAAAAGTGGAACTTCCTGCCGTCCAGCTTGGTGCTCAGCAATAATGGAATGGAGGAGGGAAATCTGTGGCGGCGCCTTGCATGGCAGCGGCCCTCTGATTCTACACTTGGGGTGTGTGTGATTAACACAGTAGATAGGTAAAACACAATCTCGTTCTACTGTACATGATTGGTTGTACAGTTGAATGACAATAAAGGGTGATTTAATTTATATTATTTTACTGGATATGAATGAACAATTATGAGACTGATTATATTTTCCTGATGTGATGATTTTCTTTGTCATGTAACAGGGGGAGGTGTTTTGATCAGCGTCTGCTTCAACCTAAACCCTTTCACTTAATCATGCTTTTCCTTTTCTTTACTTCATCTTGTTTTGGATTTTAATGAACCACACTGAATGAAGAAATAAAGAAATAAACCTGTGTACCAGGTTTGGTGACCCTAGCTTTACTGCTTTTATAGTAATAGTAAATGTAGCATTGACCATAGTGCAACTGCAATGTTAACTTTGACCTTTGACCCCTTGACCCCAAACCCAGAGTCAGGTCAGGGTGTAAAAGGTCCAAGATGTGTCTTAGATACAACTACTGTATCAATTTGAAAAGCCTCCATCATTTCTTTCAGTAGTTACTGTGTTTAGAAGATTGAGGCAAAAATCTGACCTCTGACCTTTGACCTCAAGGTCATCTGATAAGATAAGATAAAATAAGCCTTTATTAGTCCCACAATGGGGAAATTCCAGGATTGCAACAGCACAGGGACAGCAACACTCAGAGCAACAATCAGAAGACAAAAAAAAAAAAAAAAAAAAAAAAGTCGATGAGAGTCAAATTACAATATGCGCATCATCAGAGTCTATCAAAGCATGGTATCAAGTTTCAAAATAATCAGAACCAAACTGTAGGAGGAGTTGATTTCACCAAAGTGGGACAGACAGACGGACTGATCCAGAACAGAATCCTCCTTTGGTCTTCACCCTACGGGGTCTTCAACACTTTTGGGCTTCGTAAAGCAGGGATGGAAAATTACTAATTTATGAGAAAAAAAAAGTGGGAAATTCAGAAGAAAAAACTGCAAATTTATGAGAAAAAATGTTAAAAGTTATGAGAAAAGTTATGATGTTACAGGAAAAAAATTCCAAATTTATTTGAAAATAACTAGTAAATTTTTGAGAAAAGTGCTAAATTTATAAGAAAAAATTTACAAAATTATGAGAAAAAACTGAAAACTTTGAGAAAAAAATGTAAATTTATAAGAAAAGTGTTCGAAATTCATAACAAAAATATGACAGATTTACAAGAAAAAAGATACTGTAGCCACACGTGACTTACATAATGCCTTACATAATGCCTCGCATCTTAGATAAGAACAAAGTGCAGAGTTGGGCTGCACGGTGGAGCAGTGGTTTAGCACTGTGGCAGCACAGTTTACCCTTGGCCGGGGGATCGCGGGGATCATGAGATCGTGGGAACGATCCCAGCCTCCGACCAACAGTGAGCTGTGTGGAGTTTGCATGTTCTCCCCGTGTTGCGTGGGTTTACTCCGGGATTTCTCCGGTTTCCTCCCGCATACCAAAAAACATGTAGGTTTAGGGCGCTTGCGCACGCAGCGACCGGCAGCCGGTGGCTTGTCACCAGACTGCAAACCAAATCTACCTACGGGTACAAATAAGTAACAAAAAAAAAAAAAAAAAAAGTGCAGAGTTTCCTTGGAGATAACAGGAAGTTGTGAAAGTGTGATCCTTTGTGTGTCAGAGACTGCTTGGAGGATCCTTTGTGTGTCAGAGACTGTGAGGGGGATGTTAAGGGATTAAGGAAGGGATGCAATGTTACCTTTGATGTGAATGCAATGTGACTTGTGAGCTGTGGGGAGACCTGGGTATATAAGGGACAAGTTTTTTCTGAGATGTCCTCTTTCTACTATGCTCATTAAATGCAGAACGGTGGAAGCTGAGATCAAATATAAAATATATAAAAATAAGCTTACTACTATAATGAGGACCTGTAAGAAAGAATATTACAACAGAATACTAGAGGATAACAAAAATAACATAAGAGGAATATGGCAAGTACTCAATGGGATTATTAGTAATCGTCCTAAGAATGCAAATTATCCAGAATATTTCATCGAAAATGGCAGTTTGATTAATAATATGGAAGATGTGGTCAGTGGTTTCAATAAATTTTTTGTAAACGTTGGTCCTGAATTAGCAAAATCAATAGTGACACCGGAAACAAACCACACACACAGTGGTTCTGTAAATGAAATAGAGGATAGAAATCCAAACACTATCTTTTTGGGTACAGTTACTGAAAACGAAATTATCGAGACTGTGAGTAAATTTAAGAACAAAAAATCAACGGACTGGAATGAAATTGACATGACAATAGTGAAAAAAGTAATTGAGGGAATTGTTAAGCCACTCACCCACATCTGTAACCTGTCATTTCAAACTGGTACCGGTACATTTCCAGACAAAATGAAAATAGCAAAAGTAATACCTCTATACAAAACAGGAGACAGTCATCGCTTCACAAATTACAGGCCAGTCTCTTTACTCTCACAATTCTCCAAAATACTTGAAAAAATCTTCACTAAGAGACTGGATGATTTCACTGAAAAACACAACCTCCTTACAGATAGCCAGTATGGTTTTAGAGCAGATAAATCTACATCTTTGGCACTGATCGAACTTATAGAAGAAATTACTAGTTGTATAGACAAAAAAAAGGTTGCTGTAGGAGTATTTATAGATTTAACGAAAGCTTTTGACACCATTGACCACAGAATACTACTAAGGAAACTGGAAAGGTATGGGATAAGAGGGGTAGGACTGAGTTGGGTGGAAAGTTATTTAAGTAACAGACAACAATTTGTACAAATTGGAGAGCACAAATCACCCTTCATGGATATCACTTGTGGTGTGCCCCAGGGGTCAGTTTTGGGACCCAAACTCTTTATTTTGTATATAAATGACATATGCCAAGTATCAAAAATTCTGAAATTTATTTTGTTTGCGGATGACACAACTATCCTTTGCACTGGTGAGAATTTGCAGCATTGTCTGTTAACCTTTGATTTTACTATTTCTGACTATTTGGCTCCTAAAGAAAAATATTATCACAGTAGATGCCTCTCAGATGATGCTGTTTCCAAATTTATGCAGATTGTTTCCTCTATGCCATGTGTCAACACAACGGAAATAAGCTATAGACAGCTTGCTCCTTCTGTAATTGATAACATGGTGGATAGTGTTTCAGCTTCTCTGCATCAGGCTCTAGACTTGGTGGCCCCCTTAAAAAAGAAAAAGTCTAATCAGAGATTTTTAACTCCTTGGTTCAACACAGAAACTCGTAGCTTAAAACAGAAGACTCGTCAATTAGAAAGAAAATGGCGCTCTACTAATTTAGATGAAATCTATTTAGCTTGGAGAAATCATCTTTTAATTTATAAAAAATCTCTTAGAAAAGCTAGTGAGTTATTACTCTGCATTAATAGAAGAGAACAAGAATAATCCCAGGTTTCTTTTCAGTACTGTAGCCAGGTTGACAAAGAGTCAGGACTCTGTCAATCCTAGCATCCCCTTAGAGCTTACTAGTCAGGACTTTATGAACTTTTTCAATAATAAAATTTCATCCATCAGAGATAACATCAATCAGATTCTTCCCACAGTTAACTTAAATACTGTAACTACTACAACTCCTTCTATTGATGTCTGTCTTGATGAGTTTACTCCAATCGACCTTTGTGAGTTAGACAAAATAGTTTCCTCATCCAAACCTTCAACTTGTCTTTTAGACCCTATTCCTACCATCCATCCATCCATCCATCCATCGTCTACCGCTTTTCCGGAGGTCCGGGTCGCGGAGGCAGCAGTTCAAGCAGAGAAGCCCAGACTTCCCTCTCCCCAGCCACCTGCTCCAGCTCTTCAGAGGGGATACCAAGGCGTTCCCAGACTAGCTGGGAGACATAGTCTCTCCACCGAGTCCTGGGTCTGCCCCGGGGTCTCCTCCCAGTGGGACGTGCCTGAAACACCTCAAGTGGGAGGCGTCCAGGAGGCATCCTAATCAGATGCCCATACCACCTCAACTGACTCCTTTCAATGTGGAGGAGCAGCGGTTCTACTCTGAGCCTCTCCCGGATGACTGAGCTCCTCACCCTATCTCTGAGGGTGAGTCCAGCAATCCTACGGAGAAAGCTCATTTCAGCCGCTTGTATCCGCGATCTCGTTCTTTCGGTCATTACCCAAAGCTCGTGACCATAGGTGAGAGTAGGAACGTAGATTGACTGGTAAATCGACAGCTTTGCCTTAGAACTAAGCTCCCTCTTCACCACAACAGACCGGTACAACGTCCGCATCACTGCAGATGCTGCTCCAATCCGTCTGTCGATCTCTCGCTCCATTTTCCCCTCACTCGTGAACAAGACCCCAAGATACTTAAACTCCTCCACTTGGGGCAGGAGCCTGTCCCCAACCCGGAGAGGACAATCCACCTTTTTCCGGCTGAGGACCATGGACTCGGACTTGGAGGTGCTGATTCTCATCCCAGCCGCTTCACACTCAGCGGCAAACCGTCCCAGCAACCGTCCCTATTCCTACCAGGTTATTTAAAGAAGTCTTCCCACTTATTGGTAGCTTTATTCTTCATATAATCAATTCTTCATTAACTTTAGGCCATGTACCGCAGGCTTTTAAAACGGCTGTAATTAAACCCTTACTCAAAAAGCCAACGCTAGATCCAGGAGCTTTAGCTAACTATAGACCAATCTCTAATCTCCCTTTCATTTCAAAAATCTTAGAAAGAGTTGTTGCTACGCAATTATTTGACCACCTACAGGGAAATGGTTTACTTGAGGAGTTTCAATCTGGGTTTAGAATCCATCATAGTACTGAAACAGCCTTAGCGAAGGTCACTAACGACCTCCTCATTGCATCTGATAATGGACTAGTTTCTGTACTTGTCCTTTTAGATCTTAGTGCAGCTTTTGATACTATTGATCATAATATTCTACTTGATAGATTAGAACACTATGTTGGACTTAATGGAACTTCGTTGCAGTGGTTTAGATCTTATTTATCTGATAGGTTCCAGTTTGTTCATGTAAATGATGAGTTTTCTCTCAGCTCAAAGCTTAGTCATGGAGTTCCACAGGGATCTGTGCTAGGCCCTACTCTTTTTAGTTTATATATGCTTCCGTTAGGCAACATTATTAGAAAGCACTGTATACATTTTCATTGTTATGCAGATGACACACAATTATACCTGTCAATGAAGCCAGATGATAGTAATCAATTAGCCAAGTTAGAAGCCTGTCTTAAGGAAATCAAAGCTTGGATGACTTGTAATTTCCTGCTATTAAATTCAGATAAGACTGAAGTCATTCTTGTTGGTCCAAAAAACCTTAGAAATTCCTTTCCAAATCAAACTTTCAGTTTGGATGCGGTTACTCTCTCTTAATAGCTCTGTGAGGAACCTTGGAGTTATTTTTGATCAGGATTTGTCCTTCAATTCACATATTAAATTTGTTTCTAAGACTGCCTTCTATCATTTGCATAATATTGCCAAGATTAGGAGCATCTTGTCTCAGAGTGATGCTGAGAAGCTGATCCACGCTTTTGTTAGCTCGAGATTAGATTATTGTAATTCTTTATTATCAGGCTGTCCTAAAACATCTTTAAAAAGTCTTCAGCTGATCCAAAATGCTGCAGCAAGAGTTTTAACAGGTACTAGAAAGAGAGATCATATCTCTCCGGTTCTGGCCTCCCTTCATTGGCTTCCCATAGAGTTTAGAATTAAGTTTAAAATCCTTCTTCTTACTTACAAAGCTCTAAACAATCAGGCTCCTTTTTATTTAAAAGATCTGATACTACCGTATCATCCTAACAGAGCACTACGCTCCCAAAATGCAGGATTACTTGTAATTGTCACGCCGCGCCATTCATCAGCGGCGCCACCTGCTCACACACCTGATCCTCATCAGCGGCGAAGGATAAAAGCCGCCTCGCCCGGAGGCTCGGCCTGAAGCCGTCAGACTTCGTTCCCTCACCGCCGTGAGCATTCCTTTCTTCAGCATCGCTATTCTGGGTAAGAACCCTTACCTCCTTTTCCAGTCTGCTCCCCTGTGCACAGGTGGATTTCCCGGCGGCGGACATCTCCGTTCCATCGCCCATCCTTCGCTGCTGCACGGAGCTCTCCAGGTGGCTGTCTCCTGAGCCGTGCGTTATGTCAGTACGGCTTCAGCAGAGCGGCTCGGCGGACGGCGGGCTCGCACACCAGCTTACCACTCTCGAGGCTAGAGTGGATCAAATTGCTTATCAACAGCAGGTTATCCTGAATCAATTGATAACTATCACTGGCCGATTGGACCGCCTGGACCCCCAGCAGCCGTTCCCCCCGGCTCCTCAGGGTGGCGCAGCTCCTGCTGTTCCGGTGGCCGTCCAGCCAGCTCCAGTGGCACCGGCCCGACTCACACCAATTCCGACCCCCGCCCGCTTTAGCGGAAAGCTCGGCGGAGCGCGGGGGTTTGTGATGCAGTGCGAGTCCGTGTTTGACCGTGTGCCCGGAGACTTTCCCTCAGATCACAGCCGGATCGGCTACATAGGGAACCTCCTGGAGGGGCGCGCTTTAACTTGGGCCTACGCTATTATGGCGAGACCCAGTTATGCCACCCTCACCTATGCCGAGTTCGTGAGGCGCTTCCTGGAGGTGTTTGATCACTCCCGTTCCGAGGCGGTCCAGGTCGATCGGCTTCTCGCTCTCCAGCAGGGAAGCCGGTCGGCCGCGGATTATGCCATCGAATACCGGGTAGCGGCGGAGGAACTGGGCTGGGAGGAGCGCTCCCTCTGCGGCCTGTTTCTCCGCAGCCTCAATAGTGATCTGAGGGATGAACTGGCTGGACGGGATATCCCCGGAACGTTAGCGGAGCTAACCTCATTAGCAATCAGCTTGGACAACAGGCTGCGCGAGCGCTCCTCAGGACGGAAGCCGTCTGCTTCTCGCCCTCGAGGAGTTCCGCTACGCCTGCCCCAAGCTCGCCCCCTGGCGACGCCGCCACCATCGTGCCCCGAGGAGTCGGAGCCGATGGTGACGGGCTGGGCAAAGCTCTCCTTGGCAGAGAGACAGCGCCGCCGTGAGTTGGGTCTCTGCATGTATTGCGGAGACAATCAACACACGGTAGAGCTTTGCCCACAACAGCCAAACGGTGGGGTCCGCGAGTCACTGTAGGGGGCCTCGCGGACGTCAATCGGCAAAGTCCCCTCACTCAATTAAAGCTGCCCATCCGTTTTTGCCACAATTCCACTGGGCACCTCACCCACGCACTGGTGGATTCGGGCGCAGAGGGCAGCTTCATTTCACAAGGCCTGGCAACCCGATTGGGCATCCGCTGTCAGGCGCTCAAACACCCCATCTCCCTGGTCCATCTCTCCCGTGCCTCCCTTGGGAGAGTTACCCATCAAACCATTCCTGTCCCAGTCATCATCTCAGGGAACCACCGGGAGGAAATGGTTTTCTACGTCCTGCCCAACTCTGTGTCGCCCGTCATCCTGGGGTATCCCTGGCTACGCCTCCACAATCCTGTCCTGGACTGGAGGTCAGCTGGGGTGTCGGCGTGGAGTACCTTCTGCATGGGCACCTGCCTTCAGTCCGCTGCCTGCTCCCCGTCCGCGGCTCCTCCTGTGGCGGATACAGCACCCCCGGACCTGTCACTGGTGCCCCCAGATTTTCACGACCTGGGTATGGTATTCAGCAAGTCAAAAGCTATGTCTCTTCCCCCGCATCGACCATATGACTGTGCCATCAATCTCCGCCAGGGGGCCCCCCTGCCATCTGGTCGGCTCTACAGCCTGTCGGCGCCGGAGAAGGAGACTATGAATACGTACCTGAAGGAATCACTGAGCGCTGGGATTATCCGCCCATCGTCATCACCCGTGGGGGCGGGGTTTTTCTTTGTAGGGAAGAAGGACGGTTCCCTCCGTCCCTGTATTGACTACCGAGCACTTAATGACATCACTGAGAGGGACCGTTACACCCTGCCCCTCATGGACACTGCCTTCCACTCCCTCCAGGGGGCGACCTGGTTTACCAAGCTGGACCTCCGCAGCGCTTACCACCTCGTCCGGATCCGGGAGGGAGATGAATGGAAAACAGCCTTCCGTACCCCGAACGGCCACTTTGAGTATCTTGTCATGCCGTTCGGGCTGACCAACGCTCCTGCCGTCTTTCAGCGCCTCATCAATGACGTCCTCCGGGATTTCATCGGCCTCTTCGTGTTCGTCTACCTGGACGACATTCTGATCTTCTCTCAGTCCAGAGACGAGCACCGGATCCATGTGAGGCGGGTCCTTCAAAGACTGCTGGAGAATCGTTTGTACGTGAAGGCTGAGAAGTGCGAGTTTTACGCTAGGACCACATCCTTCCTGGGATTCATCATCGCCCAAGACCAGGTGCTCCCGGACCCAGAGAAGGTGAAGGCGGTGGTGGAGTGGCCTACTCCCGCATCTCGGAAGCAGGTGCAACAGTTTGTTGGCTTCGCCAATTTTTACCGCCGTTTTGTCCCGAATTTCAGCTGGATCGTCGGACCACTGACCCGCCTCACGTCCCCAAAGGTCCCGTTCCGGTGGACCGAAGAGGTCGATGCTGCCTTTAAGGCGCTGAAGGCGGAGTTCTCCTCCCCCCGGGTCCTTCGCTAGGTCGACCCCGCGCTGCAGTGCATTGTGGAGGTGGACGCATCGGACACGGGAGTGGGAGCAGTGTTATCCCAGCAATCACCGGACGATGGCGCCAAGCGACCGTGCGCCTTCTTCTCCCGGCGCCTGTCCCCGGCGGAGAGGAACTATGATGTGGGGGACAGAGAGCTCCTGGCCATTAAACTCGCCCTACAGGAGTGGCGCCACTGGTTAGAGGGGGCGGACCTGCCGTTTGTGGTCTTGACGGACCATAAGAATTTAGAGTATCTACGATCTGCCAAGCGCCTGAATGCCCGCCAGGCGCGCTGGTCTCTGTTCTTCGCCAGGTTCCGGTTCTCTATCACCTTCAGGCCAGGCTCCAAGAACGGCTTGCCTGACGCCCTCTCTAGACAGTTCACCCCCGCGGGGGCTGAGGAGACGCCCCACACTATCCTGCCCAGGTCGTGCGTCGTGGGAGCTATCTCTTGGGACATTGTGGACAAGATCCGGAAGGCACAGGAGGTGGAACCTGATCCTGGCGGCGGACCGGAGGGAAGACTGTTCGTTCCGTCTGCGGTCCGAGGAGAGGTCATCCACTGGCTCCACACCTCCCGGCTCACCTGTCATCCCGGCACCTCTCGGATGATCAGCCTCCTCCAACGGTCCTTTTGGTGGCCGGGCCTGCGGAGGGATGCAGCCCGCTACGCCCGGGCTTGTCCAATTTGTGCCACCAGCAAGTCGAGAAACGCCCCTCCAGCGGGTCTGCTCCAGCCTCTGCCCGTCCCTGGCAGGCCATGGTCGCACATCGCACTGGATTTCGTCACCGGGCTCCCAGCTTCCAACTCATTCGACACCATCCTGACCGTCGTGGACCGTTTCTCCAAGGCGGCACACTTCATCCCCCTGCGAGGTCTCCCTACTGCCCTGGAGACGGCGGGCTTCCTCGTCCAACACGTGGTCAGGCTGCATGGGATCCCGGTGGACGTGGTCTCGGACCGGGGCCCCCAATTTTCATCCGAGGTTTGGAAATCCTTTTGCAACGCCATCGGAGCCAAGGTGAGCCTCTCCTCCGGCCATCACCCCCAGTCTAACGGGCAGTGTGAGAGGACCAATCAGGAGCTGGAGGCTGCACTCCGCTGTGTTGCAAGATCCAAGCCGACATCATGGAGCAACCATCTCGCCTGGGTGGAGTACGCCCACAACACCGCCTGCTCTTCTGCAACGGGGATGTCCCCCTTCAAGGCGTCCCTGGGTTACGACCCCCCGCTGCTTCCAGCGCAGGAGAGCGAGGTAACTGTTCCGTCAGTTAGGGCGCACGTGAGGCAGTTCCGCTCCACCTGGGCCGCCGCGCGTCATGCGCTTTTACGCACAGCGGAGCGCAACAAGACCGTGGCGGACCGACGTAGAAGACCTGCCCCGGCGTACAGAGTTGGGCAACTTGTCTACGTTTCCACCCAGGACGTCACCCTAAAAGGCGAGAGGAGAAAGCTGGCACAGCGCTTCATGGGTCCCTTCCCCATCACCCGGATCATCAACCCGGTGGCTGTGCGCGTGGCTATTCCCCCCTCCCTCCGCATCCATCCCACCTTCCACGTATCAAAGGTGAAGATGGCAGTCACCGACCCCCTTTGCCCTCCTCCTGCAGCGCAACCCGCGCCCCGGATGATTGGTGGCCACCCGGCCTGGTCCGTCTCCTCCATCCTGGACTCCCGGCGCCGGGGTCGTGGGTTGCAATACTTGGTGGACTGGGAGGGCTATGGGCCCGAGCATCGACAATGGGTGCCCCCGTCGTTTGTGTTGGACCCATCGCTCATCGCGGACTTCCACCGAGCGCACCCGGATAAGCCATCGCCAGGAGGCGCTGCTAGAGGGGGGAGTACTGTCACGCCGCGCCGTTCATCAGCGGCGCCACCTGCTCACACACCTGATCCTCATCAGCGGCGAAGGATAAAAGCCGCCTCGCCCGGAGGCTCGGCCTGAAGCCGTCAGACTTCGTTCCCTCACCGCCGTGAGCATTCCTTTCTTCAGCATCGCTATTCTGGGTAAGAACCCTTACCTCCTTTTCCAGTCTGCTCCCCTGTGCACAGGTGGATTTCCCGGCGGCGGACGTCTCCGTTCCATCGCCCATCCTTCGCTGCTGCATGGAGCTCTCCAGGTGGCTGTCTCCCGGGCTACGTTCCCCTTGCTGTGCCAGCTATCCTGACAACTCAAGTAAGATCTTCTCTTGCCATAATTCATCCTGTGTTGGTGTATGCCCGTCACCCTCTCCCTGTGCTCTCTCCATAGGGTTGCTCGGCCGAACGGTCATCTGCCTCTGTGCCTGAAGCAGACGCCACCACCAACACATCTGCATCCCGCAGACACACACTCATTCACCCCTGCTGTTAATAAACTATTTGAACTACTCTAAGCCTGTGTGTGCGTGTCTCCTGAGCCGTGCGTTATGTCAGTAATACCTAGAATCTCCAAAAGTACAATGGGAGGCAGAGCCTTCAGTTATCAAGCTCCTCTCCTGTGGAATCAGCTGCCAATCTGGATTCGGGAGTCAGACTCGATCTCTGTTTTTAAGAATAGGGCTAAAACCTACCTTTTTGATATAGCCTACAATTAGGGAGGGATCATGTGTTTCTGAACCCTCCCTTAGTTATGCTGCTAATAGGTTTAGTCAGCCGGGGGACCTCCAGTAATGCACTGGGCCTCACTCCTTTCCTCACTCTCTATGAAATATTTTTTTTTTGCTGGTCATTAACATTTGTTTGTTCTCTCCCATAGATTGAGTCCCCATCGTGCTGTTTGCTCTCTACATGTCTGTTCTTTTCTTCTTCTCTATCCCCTCACCCCCCAGCCAGTCGCAGCAGATGACTGCTGATGATTAAAAAGAAACAGAATAATATAACAAAGGTGAAAAAATCCAACAAGGTCAAATTAAACAATAACTCCTCTGATTATACAGTTCAACATAAGTTATCTGAAATGGGTGATGGCTGAAGCCGCAGCTTATATTGCCCACCCATATTCCATCCAAGAATTCAAAAGAAAAACAAAACAAGAGCGATTATAATTCAGAACAAAGCTAAGACAAAATGTGACAAAAAAAAAAACTAAGTAACAACACAACACAGACTGGATATGACAATCCTTATGTGATTTTACATGTCATCTTGTATATATGTTTGGAGTATTTCTTCCTTTAGTTTTTGTTTAAATTGTCCAAGTGTTGTACATGATTTTAATTCAGGTCCAAAATCGTTCCATAATCTGACTCCTTGCACTGAAACACAGTGTTGCTTGGTGGTAGTTCTCACTGAAGGTTTTTGAAATATACATGTTCCTCTGAAATGATATTGTTTCTCCCTTATTTGGAACAGCTTTTGGATATTTGCATGCAGTGATAGATTCTTAGCTTTAAACATTATTACTGCAGTTTTAAAGTCAACCAGATCTTTCAACTTGAGAGCTTTTAATTTAACAAAAAGTGGGTTTGTTGGTTCCCTGTAAGCAGCTTTGTTTATTATTCTAATAGCTCTCTTCTGAAGCATAAAGACTGGATATATGTTTGTTTTATATGTATTTCCCCATACTTCAGTACAATATGTCATGTATGGGAGTATTAATGAATGATACAAAGTATATAATGTGGGTTGTTGATTCAGCAAATATTTCGCTCTGTGTAGTATTGCAATTGATTTAGATATTTTACCTTTAATATAATTAATATGTGACTTCTATATCAAATGCTAATATTTGTTTGACACTGCGGCCCCTGGACCCCGGCTAGCTACAAAGCTTTTCAGGTTTGAAAGTTGAAGAAATATGAGGTTGTTAGCTACATTCTAACTTGATTTAATGCTAATATTTGTGTGGCGTCGGGGGGCTTTGCCCCCCTGAACCCCCCACCAGGACTTTGTCCTGGACCTACCGGGGCCTGCGGCCCCTGGACCCTGGCTAGCTACTAGGCTTTTCAGGTTTGACAGTTGAAGAAATATGAGGTTGTTAGCTACATTTAACTAGATTTAATGCTAATATTTGGTTGGCAAATATTAGCATTATTATTATTAGCATTAGCATCGCCCCCTGGACCCCGGCTAGCTACTAGGCTTTTCAGGTTTGAAAAGTTGGCAGGTATGGAGGATGCCTCCTCCTCTGCTTCCTGCTCTCTTCCTCCTCCAGTCCACGAAGTACCTCGCGCTGCACGGCAAGTTCCTCCCACCTCGTTATCACCTCCGGGTGATCGTCATAGTCGAGGGGGAGGTTGTCCAGAAACTCCACAGCGTAGTCCAAATGCCTGCGAATGTCGCTGGGAGCGACGCACAGCGTAGTGGTGAATAATGTGCAGTCCACATACTCCAGAACCTCCACTAGCTTCCTGCCCAGGCGCCGACCGCGGCCCCTGGAGGACGACATTCTCCCAGCAAAAGACACTCAGACAGGGAAGAACAACAGTCTAGTTCAGGCACAAACTCACGGTGAAATGGCATCTCGGTGTGGTGCCTCTGTTTAGACGTCCTGGCAGGAGTATACTGTCATGTGGTGATCCTCGCGGATCACCATGAGACGTCACAGAGTCCACCAGTGAGTTTGGCAATGATGTTAATTTATTTACACACATGACAAGACAAGACTATGAACCCCGCAGGGCAAAACACACATTTAACAAGACTTGGGCTTGTAGGGCTAACCCCAGCCACTACGAGCTAAACAATGACATGAGTTCAGATCACGAGCCTGACATGGAGATCTGACGAAGTGTTGACCAACGTCTGGCAAGGAAGATTAGACGATACTCCAGCGTCATACCGCACTCTTCAAATCCTCAAAAGCTCTGTCACATTCCTCTGTCCATTTTACCCTATTAGGTGCTGAAGCCTTAGTGAGGTCAATCAACACTACTGCTCTTTCAGCAAAGTGGGGAATAAACTTGCTGTTCCATCCTACCATTCCCATAAATGATCGTACCTTCTTCTTAATGGTGGGCACAGGATAGGTCCAGATGGCATCAATTTTACCTACTCGTGGTCTAATGACCCCCTGACCAACCACATGTCCCAAGTACTCCACCTGCTGCTGTCCAAACGCACATTTGCGTGGATTAATCGTCAGTCCTGCCCTCTTAATTAACTGAAGGACCTGCCCAAGGTGTACTAAATGTTCTTCCCAGGTCTGACTATAGATGACCACGTCATCCAGATAGGCAGCTGCAAAGTTTGATACCTTTCTTAATACTTGGTCCATGAGCCGCTGAAAAGTTGTAGGTGCCCCCTGAAGGCCAAATGGCATAACCCTGAATTGGAAACTGCCATAAGGTGTTTTAAAGGCTGTAAGTTCTTTTGTTTCCGGTGCCATTGCCACCTGCCAATACCCCTTGCATAGGTCCAGTGTAGAAATAAACCTAGCCCTGCCCACTTTCTCTAACAGTTCATCAATCAGGGGCATGGGGTATGACTCAAACCTGAACACTGAATTGAGATATCTAAAGTCAATACAGAATCTCAAAGAGCCATCCTTTTTGGGTACCAGCACAATCGGGCTACACCACTCACCGACTTACTCCTCGATCACTCCCAGCTGCAACATCATATCAATCTCCTGCTTCATCTTTGGAACCAATCGCTCCGGGATCCTATAAGATTTCCTACGTGGAACAGCTTCTTCTTTCAAATAAACTTTATGACGCACCAGCGTGGTGAAACCAGGTCTCTCCTGAAACAATTCTGGATCTAAGAGTGCCTCTAATTCTCTCTGCTGATCCACCTGCAAATGAGACACTTGAAATAAACACTGCTCTGACACATTTGTGGGAAAAGACTGTTCTTTCTCCTCATCCACTTCCGTCGCACAAATGAAGAGCTGACGTGTCTCCTGAAGAACAGGTTGCTGCTGCTGATGACCAGGCTGCTGGCACTATTTACACTGACCATTACGCAGAACGTTAATTTTATATATTTCATCATGAATTGGTGCTGACAGAGTAGGTCTTGGAACTGAGCACAGTAATGATGGTTTCTCATTTTTTATGGCAGGACATGAGTATCGTGTGTGACCGATTTCATTACATTGATAACAACGAATATCTTTATTAGACACAACACGTAACTTTTTGCTTCTATTATCTTTGCCATTTAAAATCTGTCTGGAATTGGAATGTCTAACTTGAGCTGGACCACCCCTCTCACCTTCATTAGACTTATTCCTGAAAGAGGTGAAAGAGCTGTCCCGGCCGAGAGTAGTTCTCCTGCTCCCAGACGTGGCCGACAGAAAAACCTCCGCCAGCCGAGCAGCGTCCTCTGCAGTCTTCGGGTCCCGCTCTTGTATCCAGATTCCCAGTTCCGGGTTCACCATCCGCAGAAACTGTTCCAAAATGACAAATTCCATAATGTCTTTCACCGTTGAGGTCTCTGGTTTAATCCATTTATTGCACAGGTCTTTTAAACGAACATATAGTTCACGGGGGGTTTCGTCCTGATGAATATCCAGAGCATGAAACCTTCTCCTATAAGTGTCAGGTGTAATTTCATACTTGTTTAAAATTGCTTCCTTCACTTTTCCATAATCATTCATGTCTATAATGTCCATCAGAACATACGCGCTCTGCGCTTTACCTGTAAGCAGAGGAGCCAACCGAATAGCCCACTCTTCTTCGCGCCAGCGGCAAACCATAGCGATCCTCTCGAATGTCGACAGATAATGTTCAATGTCGTCCTCGGGGGAGCGTGGATTCATCCTGGGCTCATGGTGCGTTCGCGTCGTCCTCAATGGCACCTGCAGCGGTAAATCATCCTCCTGCTGGCCGACCCGACTGGCCGTCACCCTGGGGTCTTCCCCCGAAGTGCCGTCATCGCCGCTGCGTTCAGCCCGGCTTCCACACTCCTCTCTCAACTCCTCAACTTGCGACTGCATCTGCCGAATTTTGCTGTCCATGGTTTGCCACCGTTGTTCCCGAAGAGCTGCTTCCTCCAATCTCTGACGGTCTCCGACAGTCAGTGAACGCACCAATGACTTCACCAGGCACGTTAGCTCTTCCAGCTCGTTCTGTCCACTGGCTCCCGGCTCCTCAGCTGTCATAGCTACGTCACCGTCAGACTGTTCCTCTTGCCTCACTATCTTTCCTCTGGGCATCTTTCGTCCCTTGTCATCAGCTACTTCCACCAAATGTTACCTCATCAGGGGTGAACCACCGCTTTCGCCGCAAAATATGGCGTCCTCCTGGAAACGGAGTACCGCTGCCACCAAATGTAACAAACGGCGCTGTCTGGCCAAATCTTCAATTTGTCAATTAACAGTTGTTCAATTTATTCCAAAAGACTTACAGGTAAATAATTCCAAAAACATCCGACACGACTCTTCATCAACAATCAACAATCCACCATCAACCAAGAATTCATCATTATCATTAACCACACCTGTTATATACTGTTTGAGACAATCAACGTCAATTAGGACATACCATATGTCCCAGGTAAAACAGTAACATTTTTCCATTTTCCACAAATACCCACTAACATCTAAAAGACCATAAATAATTCCCCACCTATATACAGAATAAATATAAATAACATACTGTGGCACATATGTTTGGTTCATATTTCCCACAAGAGTGTGGCACATATGTCTGGTTCATATCTCCCACAAATGTATGGCTTATGTGGATTGGGGCTTCACGTCTGGAGGAACAAAAAGTCTGGATCGACGGGGGCCAACAGAAGATGTCGAGGAGGTGTGAAGTCGGACCCTTGTCTCAGAGAGGAGGCCCTGGGGGGTTTCCCGGAACACCAGAGAATAAGAGACAATGGTGAATCTTCAGAGACTTGTATTGCGATTGAATGTTTGCAGAAGCCCCATGTGACTTGAGTTCTTAATCCCCCGGAGGTATAAGAGTGTGATGTATCATGATTCTGCCTCTTCATGCTTTTTGAGAATGTTGGATGATTGTGTTCTGCAATAAAGCCGAACCTGAGGAATACACTCATGTCTCGTCATTGAACACATCTTCCACAATACAATAAATAACACCATAAATAATTCAATAAATAATTTAACCCCTATTTACAAATTTAAATCACCCCTCTAACTCACCATAACATGCTTCCTTCCTGCTGGTGTCCTTTAAAAGGCCTTTGACCCCTAACAGAGTCTTTTGCCCGGACACCCTCAGGAAGCATGTTGGCAAAGGTATGTGGATTAAATAATTACCAATTGTTTTTACCCAAATAATTAACCATAACAATTATCTCAAAGGCATTCAAATTAGACAAAGACAGATCCTAGAAATAATGTGTGTACTTTTACAAATAATCATAAAACATTTACAATATTACAAATATAACTTAATCACACATACAATAAATCATAACAGTGGTGACACTCCATCGTCACAGACCTTCCCAGGGAGGCTGAGGAGTGTGATGCCTCTAAAGTTGAAGCACACCCTCCGGTCCCCTTTTTTGAAGAGAGGAACCACCACCCTGGTTTGCCATGCCAAAGGCACTGCCCCGACCTCCACGCAATGTTGCAGAGGCGTGTCAACCATGACAGCCCAACAACATCCAGGGCCTTGAGGTACTCAGGGCGAATCTTGTCCACCCCCGGGGCCCAGCCACGAAGGAGATTTTTAACCACCTTGGCGACCTCAGCCCCTGTGATAGGCGAGTCATCCCCCTCGCCCCCAAACCCTGCTTTCTCTGTGGAAGGCGTATCAGTGGGATTGAGGAGATCCTCGAAGTATTCCTTCCACCGCCCAACGATATCCCCAGTCAAAGTCAACAGTGTCCCATCCACACCATACACAGCGTGGACAGGGAGCTGTTTTCCCCACCTGAGGTGCCAGACAGTTTGCCAGAATCTCTTTGAGGCCGACCGAAAGTCTTGTTCCATGGCCTCACCGAACTCCTCCCATGCCCGGGTTTTTGCTTCAGCAATCACCTGAGCTGCACTCCGCTTGGCCTGCCGGTACACCTCAGCTGCTTCGGGAGTCCCACAAGCCAACCAAGCCTGATAGGACTCCTTCTTCAGCTTAATGGCCCCCCTCACCACTGGTGTCCACCACCTGGTTCGGGGGTTGCCACCACGAGATGCACCGACCACCTTGCGGCCGCAGCTCTGGGCCGCCGCTTCAACAACAGAGGTGGAGAACATGGCCCATTCAGACTCCATGTCTCCAGACTCCCTCGGAATGTGGCTGAAGTTCTTCCAGAGGTGGGAGTTGAAGACCTCCCGGACAGGGGCCTCAACCAGACGTTCCCAGCACACCCTCACTATATGTTTGGGTCTACCAGGTCTGAATGGCTTCCTCCCCTGCCATCAGATCCAACTCACCACCAGGTGGTGATCAGTTGACAGCACTGCACCTCTCTTTACCTGGGTGTCCAAGACATATGGTCGCAGGTCTGATGACACAATAACAAAATCGATCATCGACCTGTGACCTAGGGTGTCCTGGTGCCAAGTGCACATATGGACACCCTTATGCTTGAACAACACAATAACATTTGTTATGGACAATCTGTGGTTAGCACAGAAGTCCAATAACTGAACACCACTCGGGTTCAAATCGGGCAGGCCGTTCCTCCCAATCACCCCCCTCCAGGTTTCACTGTCATTGCCCACGTGTGCATTGAAGTCCACCAGTAGGACAATGGAGTCTCCAGGAGGAGTACCCTCCAGCACCCCAGTCACAGACTCCAAAAAGGGTGGGTACATCTGAAACATCATTTGGTGCATAGGCACAAATGATGGTCAGGACCTGTTTCCCAACCCGAAGGCGCAGGGAAGCAACCCTTTCGTCCACCGAGGAAAACTCCAATATAGAGGCAGCAAGGTGGGGGGATACAAGAATACCCACTCCTGCTCGTCGCCTCTCGCCCAGGGCAACTCCAGAAAAGGCCAAGCTCCAGCCCCTCTCCAGGAGACTGGTTCCAGAACCGGAACTGTGTGTTGAGGTGAGGCCGACTATATCTAGCCGGTATCGCTCAACCTCGTACACCAGCTCAGGCTCCTTCCACACCAGAGAGGTGACATTCCACGTACCAAAAGCCAGTTTAGAAAGCTTGGGATCAGTCCGCCAAGGTCTCCACCTTTGACCGCCACCTAATCCACATAGCACCGGACCCCCATGATCCCTCCTGCAGGTGGTGAGCCCACTGGAGGGCGGACCCGTGTAACTCCTTCGGGCTGAGCCCGGCCAGGTCCCATGGATGGAAACCCGGCCACCAGACGCTAGCCTTCGAGCCCCTCCCCCAGGCCTGGCTCCAGGGTGGGGCCCCGGTAACCCCATACCGGGCGGGGTACACTGAATCCTTGATATAGAATTTATCATGAGAGTCTGTTGGATCATTCTTAGTCTGGCCCTTCACCCAGGACCAGTTTGTCTTGGGTGACCCTATCAGAGGCAATTTGCCCCGGACAACATAGCTCCTGGGATCACTGGGGCACGCAAACCCCCCCACCACGATAAGGTGACGATCCATGAGGGGGAAGCTACAAAACATTTCATTTTAAATGTAGTTCATCATACCATATTATTCATAATAAGGCCTTCTTATATTAAAAAATTGTCTCAGTATAAACAAATCCTGGCTTTTAAATTACACTGCTAAACTTGCCCCAGAAACCTGTTGAAACTGCATGTTGTAACTACATTTTATGTAGAACAAATAAAACTATGTTCTCTCAATTGAGGTGTGGTTGTAAAACTTTCTCTCCATGTACCTTTGAACAAATAGAGCTTTGTGATTCAGACCCTGTCGTCCTAATATCACATTGGTGTACCCGTGTTGCTGCCACTGCAGTGTGGAAACACACGGTTGCTTTGCTCTTTCAAACTCCCCACTACTCAGAGCTGAATCTGCAGGTTGTGCCCCCAGTCCACTCCTGCACTGAGACCGAGCAGCAGTGGCACAAGCCCAGGGTAGAGGTCAGAGTAAAGACTTATTGAATGCTGAATAGTTGAGGAATTTATGATATAGAGTGGGGTGGGGTGTGTGTGTGAAAAGTTCATAGTGGTCAAATCTGACCAAATGTGGTTTATTTTTCAGCGTAGTCTCCCCTTCGGGCCACACACTTCTTCCATCGGTCTTGCAGCGCTTGGATCCCTGTGGTTGAAAAATAAACCACATTTGGTCAGATTTGACCACTATGAACTTTTCAGCCCCCTCTCGTAGTATTATAGAAAAAGATACAATGGAACAACTGTATCGGATGCATGATTTCAGTATTCATTGATGTTTTACAAGATCAGGACATTTAGAAAGGGAGAAAAATATTGTTATAGTTAATTATACTGGAATAAAGCTTTTGGGTATTTTTGATATCTGACATTGTCTTTTCTTTTTCAGGGAGTGAAACCTGGACCAGTAAACAAACTGGTCATCACCAGACCAAGACTCAACCGCATCATGGAGGGAGGAATCAGGTGAGGTCGTGATCTGCTAGAACAGCAATTACTCTAAGAAATTTTAGGGATGAGGTATATTAATGAATGCAAACAGAACAATCAGAACAAAGTAACTAAATATATGGACTCAACTGCTGTTATTTTGACAACGTTTTGATTATGTTACCTTTTGTTTATACTTAACCATATTTTAGAAGCATGTGGGACAATTTGTGTATTTGTACAAGCACTGTTACAGATTAAAACACTTGGCACATTATATTAAAAAGCAAAACATGGTCAGATTTTCTGAGGTCCAGAACAATATTCAAATACCAAGAAAAAAAACAGTAGGCTCAAATGCCTGAAATGTTAGCTTTTTCATCACTAGTACCCCTGCACACTACTCAAGATGGCGACCGGGATGGTCACACTTTTTCAGTGCTGAGACAAAGTCACTGATTTTGCCATTAAAAGTGGCTGGCCTGCAGCGATCGGTGCTCGTGGCGAACACGCACGGGCTGAATTGCCACCTCCGCTGGATTGCCCTTTAATCGCCTTTCTCCAGCGACTTCCTGCGCCTTCCTGAAGCGATTGCTAAGCTAACACTAGTTAGCTTAATGCTACCTGAAGCGATTGCTAAGCTAACACTAGTTAGCTTAATGCTGGCGCCAGTCTCTAAATAACTAACCTACAGCGATCGGATATACCTCCGGTGGATTACCCCTTTGATCGCTTTTATCCGGCCACTGTGAGTAAACTGACCAGCGATTCCAGCGCTTCCTTGTGATTCACTGATGTGCCCTACCTGAAGCGATTGCTAAGCTAACGCTAGTTAGCTTAATGCTGGCGCCAGCCATTCCACCTAACACCAGCTTGAATCAAAGCCCAGCTGCGAGGCCCAGCGGAGATACTACCAGGCAGGCGGCTATTTGTTTGACGGGGCTCAGCAGAGATTTCACCCAGGCAGACGGCGGTAGGCGGCGGTGCCCAGCGGAGGACTTACCGTGACTGCAGCGGCGGTGTGCGACGAGACTACCCGAAGCGATTGCTAAGCTAACGCTAGTTAGCTTAATGCTGGCGCCAGTCATTCCACCTTACACCAGCCTGAATCGAAGCCCAGCTGCGAGGCCCAGCGGAGATACTACCAGGCAAGCGGCTATTTGTTGACGGGGCTCAGCAGAGATTTCACCCAGGCAGACGACGGTAGGTGGCGGTGCCTAGCGGAGGATTTACCGTGACCTCAGCGGAGCTCGGTGGCAGCGGCGGTGTGTGACGAGACTCGGTTGGAGGAGCGGGACGGGAGACCAGTTACGGCGACTATGAGCAACGAGACCAGCAACGGAAGGGGCTAGTTGGCTAGCTGAGGCCCAGCTGGATTCGAGGACGATCGGATCAGATTCTGGCGATATAAGCAGAATTTATTTTACTATCCACAGATTTTCTTTTTCCTTCTTTCCAAGAAAGACTGAAGATGGCTGCCACCGGATTAAAAAGTGGGCTGATGGGCACCACTAATAAGCCTTCTCTACTTCTCTACTTTCTCTTCGTTTTGTCTTTGTGTGTCTGGACCTGCAACAAGAAGGATTTTCCGACAAACTCAACCAAAGGTGAAGTTAAAAAGTCTTATCTGTATGGATTTGGGCTTGGACATCTCACCCTACACTCTATGTGGTCTTTAAAAGCCCTGAGCAAAAACTTCCAAATTAAGGCAAACATGGCTGTTAAGCAAAAATCACAATATGGCAGAGGATATACAGTTAAAGTTCTGTTAGTTCTGCTACTTCTGGCAGGAGATATTCACCTTAACCCTGGACCTGCCACTATTAAACAGCAGACCACTGGGTTAGCACAAAACCGAGCTGTACAAAAGCAAAAACAACATTTATTTTTCCAAACTGTTAATCATGCACGAGTTCTTTGGGACACCAAGGCTAAACCAAAGGGGATCCTCGGCGGTCATTTAAACATACGGAGCATAATCCCCAAAAGAGATGAGATTTCGGTGTTGCTGTTGGACTCAAATCTGGACTACCTTTGTCTCTCAGAAAGCTGGCTACACAGGAACATAGACACTAATATGATCGATATTGTGGGCTACCAGTGTTTTAGAAAAGACAGGCAGGTAGGGAGGGGAGGAGGTGTTTTAATTTACATCAAAGAGAAATATAAATGTCAACTGGTTGATTTGAATACTTCACTTGAATGTTTAGCTGTTAATGTATGTCTCTCTCCGGTAATGAATTTCAACATTGCAGTAGTGTACAACCCACCGTCACACAACTCTTCCTTTTATAATGAATTAAGTGATCTGGTTAAACAACTTGAGAAGAACAGAGAAACAATAATTCATGGTGACTTTAATATCAACTGGTCTGATAAAAAAGACAAACAAAAACTGAAAAGCCTCATGACTAAATTTAATTACCAGCAAATCATCAAAGGACCCACCAGGATAACCAAACAATCCAGAACACTTATTGACATGGTATTTACTAATAAACCAGAACGAATAACCAGAACCTATAATCTTGTAACTGGTCTCTCAGATCATAACATGGTTCTTGCTGTCAGGAAACTTACTAAAAAGCGACTACAGTATTTTGGGGGAGTCGATATTGACAAATCAAATTTTATTATCCCCAAATCAAAAAATGAGGAGTTTGAACATTACTTAGAGAATCAAAATTGGGAGCAGCTCATGGCAACATGTGAAGTAGATGATTGTTGTAATTTTATAACTGCAACAATCACAAAGTCTATAGAAAAATTTTCAAAGCAAATTAAAAGTAGACAACAGAAGATTAGCCTACCATGGTTAAATAATGAAATAAGAAAACTTATGAAGAGACGAGACTATGCACTGAAAACATCACTAACCTCCAAACTACAAAATGATCACCTTGTGTACAAAAGTTTAAGAAATAAAGTGGTACATGAGCTGCGAAAATCAAAAATATCTTATTACAATAAACTGATAGATCATGCAAAGGGTAACAACAGTTCCCTATGGAGGCATTTAAATAACCTAACTAATAAAAAAAACGATCAGAAGGGGGTAAAGGAACTTAGAATCAATGGCAAGACCGTCAGTGACAAGGCTACTTTGGCAAATGAATTTAATTCACACTTTGTGGGCTCTGTGGAAGACTTAACAAAAATTTTTGTGCTGCCAAATGTGCTCAACAACACAAATTCCATACTTCCAACAGATACTTTTCACATCGATGAGGTAAATGAGAAGTTAATTGCTGGTATTGTTAAAACACTGTCAAACTCAAAAACTAGTGATATCTACAATATGAGCACCTCCTTTCTCAAAATGCACAGCAAAATATTAATCAAACCACTGACTCATCTCATTAATCTCTCCATTAGGTCTAGTACATTTCCATCTGGCTGGAAAAAAGCTGTCGTCATAACAGTTCATAAATCAGGCAGTAAAGACGATATATGCAATTACCGCCCAATCTCTATTTTACCAGTCCTGTCTAAGGTTCTTGAAAAAGTTGTAGCTACACAGCTGATAGACTACTTACAAGACAGTCAACTTCTTCATCCACATCAATTTGGTTTTAGACCAGGATACTCAACAGAAACAGCAAATTGTTGCCTTATTGAAAACGTCAAACAGTCCTTGGACAGGGGTAATGTGGTAGGAGCTGTTTTTCTAGATCTCAAAAAGGCTTTCGATACTGTAAACCACAGTTTGCTTTTATCCAAAATGGTATCTTTTAACTTCTCCCCAAATACATTAGAATGGTTTGCATCTTATCTCCAGAATAGAGAACAGTGTGTAAAAGTTCACCAGGATAAATCCTCATTTTTAAACAACCGCATGGGTATCCCACAAGGGTCCATTCTTGGTCCTTTACTTTTCAGCATTTTTATTAATGACTTGCCGTTACACTGCTCAGCTGCAACATGCCAACTTTATGCAGATGATGCAGTTATTTACACAGCTGCCAAGACTCCAGCACAGGCTGCAGATGTACTGTCTACAAGTATGGCTGATGTCCAAGAGTGGCTCCTCAAGAACCATCTATTGCTGAACCTTCAGAAAACAGTCTCAATGTGCTTTTCAATCAAAAAATGTAACCTGCAACATTTTAAAGTTAATATACATGATCATGACATCAGTTTAGCTACAGAATTCAAATACCTTGGCATTGTACTAGATCCTCAACTCAAATTTAATCTTCATATAAAGAAAATTTCAAAAACAGTAAAAAAAAATCTGAACTGCTTTAAATTAATTAGATATTACATACCTTACGAAGCAGCTGCACTGTATATGCATTCTATGGTTTTTTCTCATATATCATACTGTTTGACAGTCTGGGCTCAAGCAGCCCCTTCCACAATAAGACATATAGGTTCATTATATAATCAAACCCTAAAAATCTTGGACAAAAAGCCCATTAGGTGGCATCACTGTAATGTTTTAAAAAAATACAACCTATTGAGTTTTGAGAGCTTCATTGACCTCTGTCTTCTGAAATTAACGTTCAAATGTTTCCATAAATCAGCACCCGAGCCACTTGCTGGTTTCGTCCAAAGACAGGACAGCAGCAGAGCCACCAGGAGTTCTGTTAACAATAACTGTAAAATATTCCACCGCAGAACCACATTTGGACAAACAGCTTTCTCTATAAAGGGCAGTCACATCTGGAACACAATGCCAAATGAAATTAAAATAATAACGGACTTTAAAACATTCACTAAAAATGTTAAAAACTGGCTGAAAAATAAACAAGAATGTACTCATGTATGAATTATTTGTCTGCAAAGTGAGAGTGAATGAAGGGAAGGAATAAATGTGTTTGTTTATAGTGAGTGACGGAGGGAGGAAGGCCTGAAATAGGCAAATGTGAGTTATGTTATATGTGTTAAATGTGAGTCAGGCTGTTATATTTGTGTATTTATAATATTTATAATATTTATGTTAAATGTGAGTCAGGCTGTTATATTTGTGTATTTATAATATTTATAATTGTGTATTTATAATTTTTCTGCATTGATGTATGTGGTTATTGTGTATATTTTTTATCTTGATTCTTTTTTCTAAAGCCCATCCAGGGACAAGAGTTGCAAATTAGCTAATAGCTATACACTCTATGTGCAACACATCAGATTGATTGTCTTTGAATAATTGTCTATGTTTATTGCACTGTCCCTGTCAAATAAACTAATCTACTACTACTAATACTTATTAATAATACTTTTATTCCAACAATCATCAGATATACAGTTTCATGGTATAGGTGGTACATATGTAATTAAGTGATGCAGACAGTGTGTTTTTTCCCTAAATATGAGTGTAATGTTTAACATTACTACTGTCTTTCACAGAAGTACACTCTACAAGGGCATAGTTGGGGACTCACTTGACCTTTCCCTGCTACAGACTGCAGACATATACAAAGACTTTGATATAACGGAGAAACTTTTAGCTGCAACTGTGGTCATCAGTGATGAGAAGCCCCTTATTGAAATAGTCTTTGGTTTGGCACAATAGGGGAGTGTGCTCTCATACCAGCAGCCCATTTTGAGCAAAGGAAGAGCACTTTCTTCTTCAAAGCATCACTGTCTCACTGGACATGGATCACAGGATTGAGGTGGCAACAAGGGACCACCTCACTAGCATGCAGTGGTGTGACTTTGTGATTCTTGCTCAAGAAGATATGCTAGTGCAGCGTATCCATGTCAACTCAAAGGTCACCACAATCAACAGAGAGAGGGCGGATCTGTTCTGCTTTCATGTGGACATTCAGAAGCATCTTTCAGTTTCCAGCAGATGTAATTGATTGATGCCAGAGACTTGACATGAAAGTGTGACTGAAGAGAAATTAAATGACACTGTGGGACACATATATGCACATATGTATATCACTGTATGATTCATACGTATACCACCTTAGGCTTTACATCTGAGACGGAACAAAGGACTGAGCCGCTTTGGAGATAACACGGGGATGTGAAACTTTAGTCTTTGGCATGCAAGGAGACAGCCTTGGCGGATTTCGCCCAGCGGCCAGAGACTGAAGGTGGGGGGTGTTAAGATCGGGAGGAAGTTACATTGATACTGGGGATTAAGTGCCATGTGACTGTGTGTTTTGATGTCCTGGTATAAAAGGGACAGATGTTGGGGGATTCTTTCTCTTTCTGTTTTTGGATGATGTTGGAGAATGTGAATAAACCTGACTTGTGAAATAAACTTAGCCTCGTCCTTCCACATTCTCTACACTGGTGACCCTAAGACGTATCATGAGCGGAAGAAATTCCCCCGAGCCGGACTCGTCAGGAGCCAGCCAGGCGAACGCAGCCACAGTCAAGCTACCAGACTTCTGGCAAGACAACCCATTCTCCTGGTTCCACTTGGTCGAAGCACAGTTCGCCCTCCGGGGGATAACGGAGGGCGACATCTTGGTAGCCAGCGCGTCCGAAGACGAACACGAAAATCACCTCACGGCAGTTTTCCGGAGGTTGGGAGAGCACGGGTTAATAATCAACCCAGCGAAGTGTCAGTTCGGGGTGACACAGATTGATTTTTTGGGGCATCGCGTCTCTCCAGAAGGAGCGGTTCCTCTGCCTGACAAAGTGCGCGCGGTAACAAATTTTCCCCAGCCGCAAACGGTCAAAGCGTTACAGGAGTTTTTGGGAATGGTGAATTTTTATAACCGTTTCCTCCCCCGCGCAGCGCAGCTCATGCAACCATTGTATGCCACGCTAAAAAAACAAAAACCCACAAATAAAATCGAATGGTCTCCGGAGCGAGAGCGGGTGTTCTCGGAGGTCAAAACAGCCCTGGCAAACGCTGCGTTGTTGGCACATCCAGACCCAATGGCCCGCATAGCGCTCACTACTGACGCGTCAGATGTGGCCATAGGGGCGGTCGTGGAGCAGCATGTAGCTGGGGCTTGGCAGCCGCTCGCCTTTTTCAGCAGGACCTTGCGCGATAGCGAGCAAAAATACAGCGCATTCCGCAGGGAGTTGTTAGCTCTCCTCTTGGCCATTCGCCACTTCCGGTTCTGGCTGGAGGGACGCCGTTTCACCGCGTTCGTCGACCACAAGCCGCTGACTTTCGCGATGGCCAAGGTTTCAGAACCGTGGTCAGGCTGGCAGCAGAGGCAGCTGGCTGCAATCTGAGTTTACTACCGATATTCAGCATGTGGCGGGTAAACTAAATGTAGTGGCAGACTGTCTCTCGCGCGCCGTAGCAACTCCAGTCCGCGTAGGGATAGATTATACAGCCATGGCTGCCGAGCAGGCTAGCGGCGCGGAAGTCCGTGCGGCCCCAGTCCGCGTAGGGATAGATTATGCATCCATGGCCGGGGATCAAGTTAGCGACGCGGACGTGCGCGCGCTCCAGTCTGGACCAACAGGGTTAAGGCTGGAGAGCAGGGTGCTGCAAGATGGTATGCCCCCCTAATCTGCGATGTCTCCATGGGACGACTGCGCCCGGTGGTGCCGACCGCGTGGCGCCGCCGCGTTTTTGACTTGATTCATTCTCTGGCGCACCCGAGGGTGCACGCGTCGGTCAAAATGGTAGGAGAGAAATTTGTATGGCCGAGCCTGCGCAAGCAAGTTAGAGAGTGGGCAGCAGCCTGCATGGCTTGTCAACGAGCCAAGGTACACAAACACACGAGAGCTCCCTTGGAGCCATTTCACATCCCAGCTAAGAGGTTTGATCATGTTCACGTTGACCTCGTAGGCCCCCTCCCGCCGTCGCAGGGGTGCACACACCTTCTGACAATGGTAGACCGCAACACGCGCTGGCCTGAAGTGGTCCCACTGTCGTCAACCACAGCCGAGGAGGTGGCGCGCGCGTTTTTAATGGCATGGGTAGCGTGCTTTGGAGTTCAGTCGGACATTACGTCCGACAGAGGTCCTCAATTTGTTTCCGAGCTTTGGTCAGCGATGGCCCGCAGCCTGGGGGTAACGATCCACCGCACTACTGCGTACAACCCGCAGGCTAATGGGTTATGCGAACGTTTCCATAGGTCATTGAAGGCGGCCCTCAGAGCGTCGCTTACGGATGCAAATTGGGTAAACAGGCTACCATGGGTTTTATTGGGGTTGCGTTCTGCACCTAAAGAGGACTTAGAAGCCTCCCCAGCTGAGTTAGTTTTTGCACAGCCACTCCGGCTACCCGGGGAATTTCTCCCAGATAATCCTGCACCAGAATGTTTCCTGGCTCAGCGGTTGCAGGGTGGCACGGAAGCAGGCATGCTGCCAGGCCCCGTTCACCACAGTTTTCCGCGTGTTTTTGTGCCTAAGGCTCTAAAAAATGCGGAGTTTGTTTTTGTCAGACACGATGCGCATCGCCCGCCGTTGCGACCGCCTTATGATGGACCATTTAGAGTGCTGGAAACAGGGGATAAGCATTTTTTGCTAGATTTGGGGGGCAGAAAAGAAAAGATTGGCATAAACAGACTTAAACCCGCCTTTGTGGTGGCCGACGAGGATGTGCTGTTGGCTACAGCTCCTCGGCGCGGCAGACCCCCTAAGAAGCATTCACCAGAACACCCACAGGGAGTGACTAACAGTTCTCATCCTCAGACAGCAGCTCCCCAGCAGGAGGGCACTGCGAAAGTGGTAAAGCCCGCTTACAGCAGGTATGGGAGGAGACTGAGGCCCAAGCGACACGTGGACTGATGTGTAATAATTTTACCATGACTTGCAGACTGTTATTACGTTGTTCCATCTTAGACGTTTGGGGGGGTCATGTGGGACACATATATGCACATATGTATATCACTGTATGATTCATACGTATACCACCTTAGGCTTCACATCTGAGACGGAACAAAGGACTGAGCCGCTTTGGAGATAACACGGGGATGTGAAACTTTAGTCTTTGGCATGCAAGGAGACAGCCTTGGCGGATTTCGCCCAGCGGCCAGAGACTGAAGGTGGGGGGTGTTAAGATCGGGAGGAAGTTACATTGTTACTGGGGATTAAGTGCCATGTGACTGTGTGTTTTGATGTCCTGGTATAAAAGGGACAGATGTTGGGGGATTCTTTCTCTTTCTGTTTTTGGATGATGTTGGAGAATGTGAATAAACCTGACTTGTGAAATAAACTCAGCCTCGTCCTTCCACATTCTCTACAACACATTATTAAATTGGATTTCAAAAAGTAGGAGGAAAACACATCTGATGCCTTATATCAGAATTCTAAAGTTTTCTGTAAACTTGTGCTGTTTTTACATATTTTTCCCTAAACTTCTACTGTAATCATTTCAGAATTTCTAGTTTAGCTTCAAATTTTTAGCATGCTCATAAGATACAGAAAACTTTATACAAAGTAGAACAAATGAACATGACACATACCATTTACTCACTATTGCCTGTTTCTCAATTATAGAACATTGTTGAGATTCTTCAAAGAAAGGAACCATTTACATGTTCAATGTTTATGTTCTAAAATGAGACCATAGCCTTGATGTGAGCTCTGATAAGCACTTACTGTATGGATTACTGTAATAAACATGTTTTCTGCAGTCCACCAATATATTTGAGATTAAGATGCATGTTAATCTAATGCTTCTATAATTATCCTTTAAGTAGGTAATATATTGTACAATTTGCAATGAACAGTTTTTGCCCACAAAGGTTTATTGGTGAAATAATTTCATTTGCAGTTCTTCTCATGTTGAGTTTTTAATAGTTTTGCTTGTCTTATTTAATTTTAGATAATAATATAACAGAAAATAACAGCTGCGGCGGCATGAAATAAGGCGGCGTTGTTGG
Organism: Pholidichthys leucotaenia; assembly: GCA_020510985.1. Taxonomy (NCBI): domain Eukaryota; kingdom Metazoa; phylum Chordata; class Actinopteri; order Cichliformes; family Pholidichthyidae; genus Pholidichthys; species Pholidichthys leucotaenia. The sequence goes on along the minus strand of CM035846.1, from coordinate 27,491,108 downwards.
AGGTTTTAAGTAGAGTTTTATTATCATACCGCCATCACGGGATCCCCTCTCCAGCCCAAGTGTGTGCAGGCTGGATGGGGATCCTCTGGCTCTCAGAGAAGGAGAGGAGAGGTGGACACGTGTGTGTCCTACAGCAGAGGTTGAGAGAGAGTGAGAGTTACAGAACCTGTGCAGTATTTATACCTAACTCAAACAATACATCAAAGCAGATTCACAGCAGTATGTCTGATCAAAGGGACTGCAGAACAGGCATGAGATATTTGCATTTGTGAGACATACATCACAATAGGCAGATTTGCTAGACTTTGCTCCAGCTGCAGAACAAAGAGGTTAACAGGCACATCTACATATTGATCTGAGTCTCTAGGTCACAGTAAGGACAGGACTAATGAACACAATGCATGAAAGGTGACATTATCACAGTAGTGTAGCGGAAAAAACCAGGAGTAGCGAGTTGTCTGTCCTTAGTCTGTTTGTGGGGGTTTTCCCAAACCGCCACACGGCTGTCATTTTGATTTTTTTAAACAATTCAAAGTCAAAATTATGTGAGATGTAAAGCTACATTTCATACTATTTGCATTACTAAATAAATTATCTCAGGGCACTTTACATTGAAACAAAGTAATACAAGAAAACGGAACACTGTTTGAATATGTACAATAAATCTAGTCTCATTTGGTCAACAGATTTCAAGACATACAAAGGTTTACACTAAGCATCAACTTTGTCTTGAAGAAGCCACTTCTTTAACTATATACAACTTTGGAAAGACGTTCCCTCTGTTTTCTCATTGGATTATAGTGAAGAGAACTACATGTAGATGGTCAATGAAACTTTTTTAAAATTGCAAATCTGATGGTGGCTTAAAACTGTTGTACAGTAACAGGTCTTTCAATGTGTACATATCCAGATTAACACGTATGTTCTTTGGTCCAAGCCTTGACCAGTGAATTGTTCTGATAGTTTGTGAGGAGGCAGGCTACTGCAAAAAGCTGGTTGATACTGCCAGCAATGGTCAGAGGGATAATGGAGTCAAACAGTTTATTCTCTTTCATGCGCCTGATTGTTGTCTCCACATGGATCCTTAACCCTGCGATGTCCTGAGTCATCAGCGCTTCATCTTGAGACAGCTGGGACCTTTTACTGAGAAAAGGTCTGTAAACTTTGCAGGGCACCAAGTCATTGATCCTGAATCCCTTGTCCACCATTACAGCCATGTCTTTATCCAAAAGAGGTATAATGCCAGATTGCCTGTGTGACAGAGATCATCCTGCGCAGTTCGCCCCACACGAGACACGAACCCACGACCTCTCAGTCAACTACACAGTTCGAGCATGGGAGACACAGCACGATCGCACTGAGCTAAAGGTCCGACCGATAGCTCAGCGCTACCGATACTGTATGAGGCTTTGGGAGGGAGGTTTACTAACGTTCTACGCCGAACAGTACTAGTTGGCATCCGTTACACCTGAACAATTCTTTGTCACTTACAGAGCCAGAATACAACGGGGACACAAAAGAAACAGCACCATGTGGTGACACACCTATCAGTCCTTTCATGGTTGTTTGGGATTTATAATGTGAGAACATCTCACTCTGTAAGAGTAAAGAGGAGGGGGTTTGGCATCTCAACTCTGTACAGTCAAGTATGACTTGGGTGTCGGAGTACTTGGCATTGCGGCTCTGATTGTCTCAGTAGACATCTATATTCCAACAGCACCCAATATGGTGTACAGAAAATTTACCCAAGAATTGATAATCCTGCTGACTGTGGACAGATGAAGGCTGAAACGATCACCCAGATCTTTCTCCTTCAGACCCAGGGACAGGTACACCAAGAAGAGCAACAGTTCATCAATAAGAGGGAGGCAGCGGCTCTGGTACAGGGAGATTGAGGGAAAACAAGTCTGAATGATAAATTCATTGCCTGGTCATATATGCAAGTACAGTAACTTGAAAATTTTAGACCTCTGTTTTTCCATTTTGGAGTACCAATGTCTCATTTTAAAACATGTGTTTTATTTTTCCATTAATCATCTAATAATGTGGACTTCCGGTTATGGCGGCCATGTAGGAAGACGTGTTTCACACTGCTCTGCTCCTAAAAATAAAAAGTTTACTAAAACTCTCTTAACTGGAACAAAAACCCATCCCAGCGTTTAGGCGCGGATATGGTAAAGAACAAGGCTGGGAAATTAGGTGGAGGAAAAAGCAATTTGACAAAACAACCCAAGCTAACAGACTTCCACGCTCGAGGCGAAACAGAAAAGGCTCCAGGGACGATGGCGGAGGATGTAGCCAGCGGCGGAGCGGGAGCTGCTGAGGAGGGGACAAGCGCGGTGCTCGCTGCCATCATCTCCATGAGAGCAGAGTTTTCATCTAAATTTGATGGAATTATAGCAGCGATAGAAGGAATGAGAAAGGAAATAAGCGACTGTATGGAACGAGTATCGCAGGCGGAGCTCCGAATTTCAAGCGCTGAAGATGACGTCACCAGCCTACAATCAAAGTTGCAAACACTGGAATTAAAATGGAAACGTCTGGAAGATAACGTCCTGGACTTGGAATCCCGCTCGCGACGGAATAATTTGAGGCTGGTGGGCCTCCCGGAGGGAGCGGAGGGACGGGACTCATGTTCCTTTTTGGAAAAGTGGAATCCAGAAGCGCTGAACAACGCGGACCTGCAGTCATTGGTTGTCTTAGAGAGCGCTCACCGAATCAGCCCACCGAGAGATAATAAGACACCACCAAGGACGCTGATTATGAAGTTCAGGAGGGGAGTGGTGATGGACTTGAGGTGAGACAGGACCAGGTGCTCAAAGGACTTCATGACTACAGAGGTGAGCGCTACAGGTCTGTAGTCCTTAAGTCCAGTAATCCGTGGCTTCTTGGGGACAGGGATGATGGTGGAGGATTTGAGGCAGGTCGGCATGTGACATTGCTTAAGGGAGGTGTTAAAAATGTCTGTGAAGACAGGAGCCAGCTCTTTCGTACAGTGTCTCAGGGTGGAGGGAGACACACCGTCCGGCCCGGGGGCCTTGCGCGGGTTCAGTCTGGAGAACTGTCTGTGCACATCCTGCTCACTGATGACAAGGGCAGGGGGGGAGGAGGAGGAGGGGGGGACCGCTTTTGATGAATTAGGGGCCGAGGAGGCAGTGGAGCTGGGTGGAGTGGGGGAGTTGGACACAGCTGACGAGGTGTCAAAACGGGCGTAATGTTGGGACAGTCTTTGACAAAGGGCTATGTCATCCTGACCTTTAGAAGCCTGAGGCCGATAGTTGGTGATTTGCCTCAGTCCTCTCCACACAGAAGCCGAGTCATTAGCAGTGAACTGCTGCTGGAGTTTCTCAGAATACACAGATTTAGCTCTCCTCAGCTCTCTGTTAAACCGATATTTGACCTCTCTGTAGCAGTCCCTGTCTCCACTTTTCAACGCTGCTTCCTTCTCCTTCCTGATCTGTCTGAGCTTGGCAGCGAACCAGGGCTTATCATTAGAGTACCTCACCCTGGTGCACGATGGGAGAATGCTCTCCTCACAGAAGTTGATATATGAGTTCACAGTGTCCGTGTACTCATTAAGATCATGTGTGGCTCCTTTAAACATGTCCCAGTCAGTTATTTCCATGCATGTGTTCAGTTTCTCTCCAGCTTCACTGGTCAATTTCTTCGTGGTGGTCACAACAGGTTTAGTGAGTTTCAGTCTCTGTCTGTATGTGGGAATGAGGTGGACCATCCCGTGATCAGATAGTCCGAGCGCAGCGCGGGGAACAGCGCGATATGCGTCATTCACTGTTGTGTAACAGTGATCTAGTGTGTTCTCACCTCTGGTTGGACATTTAATAAACTGTTTGTATCGGGGGAGCTCGTGACTCAGATTGCTCTGGTTAAAGTCGCCTACCACAATAACCAGGGAGTCTGGAAAAGTCTGCTCCGCATGTAGGATGTGATCTGCGAGCGCGCGCTGGGCCACGCGCGCGTCCGCGTCGGGAGGGGCGTACACAGCGATCAAAAAAAATGATGCGAACTCCTGCGGGGAATAAAATGGCTTGCAGTTGATAGAGAGAAATTCTAGATCGGTAGAACAGTGTTGTGAAATCACCGTTACATCAGAGTACCAGCTGCTGTTAATGTAGAAGCAGACTCCTCCTCCAATAGACTTACCGGAGAGCTCTGTGACGCGATCAGCACGAAACAGCTGAAATCCCTCGAGGGTGATCGCGCTGTCCGGTATGTTCCCTTTAAGCCAGGTCTCAGAGAAACAGATAACAGACAAGGAAGCGAGGTCCTTAAATCACATCAGCAGTCTTAATTCTTCTACCTTGTTCAAGAGAGAATTGGCATTGGATAGAAATATGCCAGGCAAGGCTGTTCGCGTGCCTCTCCTTCGCAGCCGAGCGAGAATCCCCCCTCGCTTTCCTCTTTTTCGCCGTCTTACTCTTTGAGCCAAACAATGAATCAGATCGGCGGCAGGATCTAAAAATACTGGGAGAAGGTCCGTGGGAGTAAGAGTCCTGATATTTAATAACTGTTCACGGGTGTATGAGCTGGCAGACACACAATCGATGAATAGAAACAAACAAATTAAAAAAATTAAAGGGCAGCGAAACACCATGGCGACCACTGTGGGCGCCATCTTGGAAACTAGACGCGTGGGTTCCACCATCTTGTGCCAGCTTGTTTCACCATCCTTTTAATCCACTTTGTGACCAGAAACGGAATCAGAACCTTCTCCGGGTCAGCTTAGTAGTCTCACAAATATTCCTCACATTTGCTGGTGTCCAACAGAAGTCTTTTGAACAGTTTTACCAGGAAGTCTCAGTTCAGGTCTCAGAGCTCCTCAAAGCACCTCTGGTCTCGTCGCCATCTTAGAACTTAACTCAAAGCAGAAGTGCTTCTAGTTAAGGTAACTTTCCTAATCATCTCAAGTTGAAAAGGACAAACTGAGCAATTTTAATTGATTTTCAGAGCTCCTGACCTTAATGGAGAGTTTCTGACAGAATCTCTCCTTCTTTTCATACTTTTGAGTGAACAGCCCTAATCAACGTCACTATGTCTCCCAGCTGGTCTGGGAACGCCTTGGTATCCTTTCTGAAGAGCTGGAGCAGGGAGCTGGGGAGAGGGAAGTCTGGGCTTCTCTGCTTGAACTGCTGCCTCCACGACCTGGACCTCCGGAAAAGCAGTAGAAGATGGATGGATGGATGGTGATTCCACTTTGTGCTGTGTGCTCACTTCATCCTGCCTGTGGAAGTCTGAAGTCTGGAGCTGAGAGAAAAATCAGCTGAATAATTCTACACTCTTTTTGCTTTCTTCTTTTTTTCTCTGCCCAAGGTCCTGGTCTAGTTAAAAGATCCTTTCAGCTTCCTGATGGCAGCAGCAGCATAAACGGTCTCATCCTGCAGCAGGACAAACATATATGTGGTGGATGAAGCTGCTGTGAAGTGTGCAGCTCATGGCTCTGCTGTTAGAGCGATATCGGTCATTGGTGAGGAGGAAGAATGATTTTTTAAAACTATAATTTTATAGTTATCATTGTTGTGTTTGGTGTGGAGAGCCCTTTACCTTCTAAATATGTATTTATAATGGGCTGGTCCAGGGGTGGTAAACATGTGGCTGCGGGCCAAAATCTGTCCACCAGGGTGTCAGAATTTTTCTCAGTAAATTGACAGCTTTCTTTCTAATAAATTTCTGACTTTTTTAATGATTAAAATTGTTCATGTAAATTTCAGACATTTTTCTCAAGACAAAACTTTTTTCCTCCTCAGATTTCCATTCTTTCTCTTCTTTTTTCTGGAGAAAACAGGTAGTGTCCATTTCAGTTCAATCCATCAGCAACTACTCATGACAAAGTGCAGCCTGAAGGGATGTCCCAGATATGGGTCATTTTCAGCCCTGAAGGGCCACTGGGTAGGAGGAAGGCTACAAATGAGAATTGGGACGGACCCCAAATCTACCTGGACTTCACTCTCACATTGCAAATATTTTTCTCCACTGTTTTACAGGATTTACTGCTGTTCATGAATAATAAGACTGTAGAGGAAGGATCAGACGAGACACAAGCTGACGACACACAACTTTATTTCCTCCAGCAAGCAGAACAGACTGACTCGGGTACCAGAGCGAATCTCTTTATTACAGCTTTATTCCTGCCCTTGGCACCTGGAGTACACACATTAACATACACGACAACAGAGCATGACTCAACACAATACTTTCATGCCCAGCATAGCCAAGGTGTGAACAGCATCTTCCTCCCCACACAACAGGTTCACGCCTAGCACACGGAAGCGAATGCACATCTTCATTTGGTTTATTACCCCGCTAGAGCTCTGGCGCCCGTCCTTGGTTCCTCTCCCTTCTTCTCCTCATTTCCATCTCTCACCTCCTTCCCCCAATTCCCTAAAGTCCTGGGTGGAGTGTGATCTCCTGTTGTGTCACCACAAAACAGTGTTTCTGTTTTTATGTATGAAGTATAAGGGTCATTTACATTTAAAAAGGTTGTAAATTTAGTTCAAGTAAATTTTAGCAAACAATAGTCAAATTCAATTACATGAAACATAATTTTCCAACCACAAAATTGCAGCTGGTGGAAAGGCTGAGTGGCTAGTATCTTTGGAAAATCACTAGCCACAGTGGCTGGTGAGCAAAAGTGTTTTTTTTTTCAAACTTTATTGAACAAAACAATTTACAAACTCTTGTAGGGCAAACAATACTGCACAAACAACTGAACTTAGAACAACAAAACAATGAGGGTGTTAAAATTCTTCTCCAATGCGGCTATAATATAAAATTAGAACAAAAGACAGTTAGTGAATGCATCAAAGAATTCTGAGATTGACTGATCTTTCTGTGCCAAAGTCTTTCAGGAAAGAATGTAGTTTTTCATTTCATTTTTAAACCCAGCTAAGGATGGTAATGTGTTTTTCCATTTATTGACATGAATATGGTATTTACCCAAAATTACAATGTAATGTTTAGCATTTTCTTATTTGGAATGTTATCCAAGTACAAAAAGTACAAAATGATCTGAGACGCCTCAAGAGGAATATCGAGGCCAAGATTAATCCATCTAAAAACATCGCTCCAAAACTGAGCAGATCTAGGACAGGAAAAGAACAAATGTTCAATGGTCTCAGGTTCCTCTTCACAGAAAACACATGGGTCCACCTCAAATTTAAATCTCCGTAGAGTCTCTGCGACTGGATAAAAACTATTTATAATCTTAAAATGTTTTTCCTTTACCTTAGGTGGAACAGGCCACTTCAGAAAGTTATAATTTTGGTTCTTTGGCAACCAGTTTTCCAGCAGTTTCACAAAAAGTTTCTGTTTAAATACATTGCCAATTACTTTATTATAGCACTCTTTTTTTTTTCCAAATCTTAACTCCCCCTATTTTTAACTCTGGTAATTGAGCGGACACCTTGGAATAAGTTAAAATATTCCTAATTAACGGAATCAAGGGAAGTGGAATTGCTTTAAAGACTGAGTTATATTCTCTTACTAAACAATCCAATTAAAATTTATCAACAAATGATTTACAATCTAAAAAAGTTCCATTTTCATCCATCAAATCAATTACATATATTTGTATGGACCCACTCCTTCTTAAATAAGTTTCCCTATTGGTTGTAATAACTCAATTATTCCACAAGGTGGAGCCATGTAATGTAAAGTTCAAAGTCAAAGTGCCTTTATTGTCATTTGCTAATAAACAATGCAACGAAACTGAGATACTGCTCCCTAAAAACAAACTAGCACACTCACAGTTCACTCATGCATTTAACATTCTCGTAATTACAACAATAAATAGTGCTTGAAACAATATTACCTAAAAGTTGAATACAATATGTACATAGCAATAATATAAAAACATACTGAGCGATAAATATATAAGACCAGCTTATACACACAGGGTTATTGCCACAAAATAACCTAAAATAACCTAAAATAATATCAGCAGTCTGTACGTGTTACATAAATCCGTTCAAAATACGCACTGCTGCTGGGAAAAAACTATGATTAAACCTGGTAGTCCGGGTTTTATGCGATCTGTACCGCTTTCCTGAGGGGAGCAAGTGAAAGAAATCATGGCCTGGATGAGTGCAGTCTTTAATGATGGCAGTAGCTCTGTTGAGGTACCGAGACCTGGAAATCTCTTCAAGAGAAGGGAGAGAACAGCCAGTGATTTTTTGCACAGTCTCAATCACTCTCTGGAAGGCTTTGCGGCCTGCGGCTGAACAGCCCTCATACCAAACCGTGATGCCATATGACAAAATGCTCTCAATAGCAGAGCGATAAAATAAAACCAGCAACTGTGCATTCAGGCCATTCTTCTTGAGGAGAATGTTGCAGCATTGCACTGAGACAAATTCCTAGTTTGTGTACTACATGAACAATGGCAATAAATCTCATTCTGATTCTGATTCTGATTCTGATTCTGGCTTTGCGGAAGTTCCAGCGCATCTTCCTTGGGCTGTTTATGACTGGAAGTTGTAGGCCAATGTGTACAAGCAGGGACTGGTGTTGGCTGTGTGGAAAATCGTCAAGAATGAGGATCTGTGTAGGATATGGCGTCCCATTCAAAGAGCTGACCCAGCACAGGTCAGGAGAATAGTCCTTCTTCCACCTAGCAGAGTGGAAGGTTCCTCTTTGTTTGGGGTCGTGTATCAGAGCGAGATCATTTCTGGATGCCCAGTCTGAAAGTACCTCCCCGTCACTATCCACTGCTGGGTACCCCCAGTCAGGGTGATGGCTGTTAAAGTCCCCCACATAGATGGCAGGGTGGGGTAGGGTGGGTAAGACCTGCAGATCCCAGCTGGCACTAGGGGGCTTGTACACATTGACAATATGGAAGCCACCAATGGTTATGGTGTCTGAGAAATGTGTTGTTGTCAGGTGGTTTACTCCAACTATGTCAGAACGCACTTAGGTGGCACGTCCATGTTTGGCATGTGGAACATTGCACAGGAGGTCAAAGCCATTGATGGTGTAGCGGCCAGCTTCCTCTGTGCCAATATGAGTCTCTTGGAGGCAGATTACATCAATCGAGTGTTGGAAGGCGAGAACTTCGATAAGGCTTTGCTTGGCTGCAGATAGGCCTTCAACGTTTAGTTGTAGTATGCGAAGGGCAGGTCCTACCGCAAGGTGCTCTCGGGGTTGTTTGCTTTCGGCTTTGGGACTGTGACTAGGATTCTTCTTTGACTTGGCACTGAGGCGTCGTCTCTTCGAATTTAGTCTGCTGGTAGAATCATTAGCTTCCCCGGGCAAGCCTGGGTACTGGCGGAGGGCGCGACGAGAACGCTGATCCATTGCCCTCCAAATAAATCATGAAATAGTGGTAATGATAGATGATGTCAGAATTGAAATAGTACAGGAAAATAAGTTTCTGGGGGTGACACTAGACAATAAAACCTGCTGGAAACCTCACATCAATCACATCCGGGCCAAGTTGGCAAAATGTATAGAGATACTGGGGAAGATAAGACACAGTTTGGACTATGAATCATTATACTTACTGTACAATTCACTGTTTTTACCATATCTTAACAACTGTGTTGAGATCTGGGTAAACACCAACAAAACCAACCTACAGCCAATATGCACATTACAAAAAAAAGCTATAAGGATCATAAAGGATATAGAGACCATACACAGCAAAAAGTCCAGTGTTAAATTGACTCTGTCAGAGTCAGTTTTAGCACTTTTCCAAACACTATGTAGCTCCACACTCACCAGAGTCAAAGTGACCCTTTTAAAAGGGTTAAAAAGTTGAACACTGTGCCAGGGTTACTTTTTTGACTGGCTAAGGAGAGTTAAAGCAACACTTAAAAGGTCTGATGACACGATTTTGACATTTTTTTAGCATGTTGTGTAAACCCAAAAATCATGGTTCATGATCAATATAATATTTACAGCCGCACCTGCATAAACTAGTTATCATCAAAAACTGCAGCCGCTGACTGGACTGTGGTGCCGCCCACCGAATTAAGGGTGGCACCACCATGACATAAGCGACAGAACGGAGTCCGGTGTTGCTGACTGGAATGACAGCAGCTATATGGCTCACAGTTTCTCAGGTTTCTTGTTTTAATTTTATGGCTAGGCCTTCGTGTTGTGTCGCAGGCTTAGATAAACAGCAGGCCGTGAAAGTCCACATCACATGCTTCAGCTACAACTGTCATAAGCATCCTCGTGTCATGGCGGCCGCTGGGCCGTCATCATCATCATCATCATCAGCTGCGCACACACCGGCAGGTGGCAATCAGCGGGCTTTAAGAGCCAGAACCACAGACTGCTCGGCACAGAGTCGTCTGTCGCCTTTGCCCAGCAATGTGCCGAGATTACGACCTCAAGCCAAAGCCAAGACCAGGACATCACGTCAAGCCAAGCCAAGTAAGCAACCTCAGCACTCATCTTCTCCTAGCCTTTTCCCCTGTGCACAGGTGGACCTCCCTGGCGGCGGACTAACCTCCCCAGCTGACGGGACACCATCTCCTCCACCTCGGAGTTCCTCCTCACCTCCGCTACGTCAAGCACCACGTGCACCACGGGCACTCGGAGCCAGCAGGATTTACTCTGTGGCGCCTGCAAGTAAGCATCACAAGCTTCAGGTCTCTCATCCTAATGAACAGCAATAATTGTTTGTGCTTGTGTGTTCCAGGGTTGCCAGGTCGCCGCAGGATACGCTCAGCTCCAGTGACCAGACAGCCACGCACTCACTCACTCACGCACTACACACACATTATATTAATAAAGAATAATTGTCTTATATCTACTCATGTCAGTGTCTGTCTCCTGGGTCCCTAACCATGTCACCTCGTGCGCTTTTATGCAGGAGGAGCGCACGAGGAGGGGAAGGATTAATGGATTGATGCACAGCTTTGACCTTCTTTCTGTGATCGCATGCTGACGTCTCAATGGACCGGCCACGTCCCCTCTATCATTATCACCAGCTGATTCAAACTCCCACTGATCATCTTTCCCGGTCTTCACCCAGGTGCTTCTCATCACACCATCACCAGCAGTGCGTGTACTTAGTGGCAGTTAGCCAGTCATGCACTGCTGGTCCATAGTATTGTCATCTGTGCTGTTAGTCTGCCAGTATTTTCAGCACTCTCACGAAGTGTTAGTCACTCCATGTTCACTGTGGTTCTTGTGCATCCTTGAAGAGATGTCGGCTCTGGGGCGCACCTGTGGCTTTGTCTCCTCTCATTCGTTCTCTAGGCGATGCCGGCCCCCGAACGCCATCAGTAAGTGTGTTTGTTTTTTGTACTGTACATCTTCACCTTTTTTGGAATTGTCTTTCTGTATTAAATGTGCTGTGGTGAACCCTGCACGTAAATCCTCATTATTTCATCCTCCCTCTCCGTGCCCTGCATAAGAGCACACGAGGAGGGGAAGGAAGAATGGATTTATGCGCATGATTCACCACAGCACATGTATTGAACATAAAGACTGATCCCAAAAGATGAAGACTTACAAAAATACAGAGAAACACAAACAGTAGGCGTTCGGGGCCGATGTCGCCCAGCGAACGTATGGAGAGGAAACGTGTTAACCACGGTTGCACCCCAGAGCCGGCATGGCTACAAGGGTGCAACAAAACCACGGCTGTGTGGAATGGCTAACACGTTGTGATAGTGTTGGCAATATTGGCTGGCTGACAACACGGCAGATGATGCACACAAAACATGAACAGCTGACTGTCACTCTGAGTCTGACTCTCTAGGCACGATGCCCGCTTGGCATGGCTCAAACCTATACGGTCTGATGCCCCCAGATTCTTCACTGTCATCTTATTCTTCGGAACTATAATCGTCTGAAGACTGGACAACACAAACCAATACCAGACTACATGTGCTGGAACCATCGTCCATGTTTACCTCCGCCAGGCCGCAGGCGGTAATGTTTTTGCCGGGGTTTGTTTGTCTGTCTGTCTGTCTGTTGGTTAGCAAGATAACTCAAAAAGTTTTGGACGGATTTCGATGAAACTTTCAGGCGTTGGTGGAAATGGTACAAGGAAGAACTGATTAAATTTTGGGGATGATCCGGATCACCGTCTGGATCCAGGAATTTTTTAAAGGATTCTTTAACATTGTGAGATAGGGCCATTTTCAACATGTGTGCAGGCGCAATGGAGGGTGCTGGTCGTCGTGTCTGACGAACACAAACTCCGCGTTCTTCAAAGTTTTAGGCACAAAAGCACGCAAAAAACAGTGGTGGGCCGGGGGTGGCCTGTGGGTTGTACGCGGTTGTGCGATGAATTGCAACGCCCGCAGCCTGGGAGTTTGGAGATGGAGGAGATGGACACAACAGCAACACTCGAGTTTATTACCTCCGCCAAGGAGGTAATGCTTTTACTGGCATTTGTCTGTTTGTCTGTCTGTTTCACCAGAGGTGGTTCTTGGCCTAGAGAGGAACCCATTACATTTTGGGAATGATCTGGGAATGCATACCTCAGCCAAGGCTCTTCTCACAGTGTGTCAGCCACAAAACTCCAAAACTAATGGACAGACTTGGATGCAATTTTCACCACAAGTGGCAATAGGCCTACACACAAGCCCATTACATTTTGGAGGTGATCCATGAGAAACGGAAGGAGCCTTGGCGGAGGTATGCACTCTATGAGTGCTTTTCTAGTTTCTACTGCTTCCATCCTGTGTGTACAATGGGCAGCCAAGCACTGTGTTCTGTCGATGACGTGACAACATGGCCGGGGTGTTTTCCAGCCACTGATGCAATTGGTGACGTGGTGCTCATGAAAACATTGGATATTCGTGTGAAAAAAAAGCCTGTCTGACTTAAAACTGCACAGACCAACCTATTTCGTCATATTGTTTTGTGTGTTGAAAAATTAGAGGAAGTCAAAAACGTGTCATCAGCCCTTTAAGCGAGTTGACAAGTAACCCTGCTGAGAGTCATTTTTACATCCCAGTAAATGTTAGTTTGACTAAATTGACTGTTAGATATTCACACTTGGAAAGGGTTAAAGTTAATCCGTAACACTGGTGAGAGTCACCTTTTACATCCTGGCTAGTGTTAATTTGACTAAATTAAGTATAAAATATTCACACCAACAAAGGGTTAAAATTAATTCCAGATTAAATAATTATTGATTATTGTAAAAATAAATTCCAACAAAAACTATTTGCATAACTCATTTATTTTTTCACAAATTAAAACATTGTGAATGTCATGATGGCCGCTGGGCCGTCATCTGTTTCATCAGCTCCAGCTGCGCACAGACCAGCAGGTGCCAATCAGCGGCTGTTAAAAGCCAGCGTCGCTGACAGCCCGGCACGGAGTCGTCTGTCTTCCTCGTCTGAGTATGAGCCAGAGCTTCGTTCTACAGCCAAGCCAAGAACGTCACGTCAAGACCAGCCGCGTAAGAATACCCTTTGCTATTCTACGCCAAATCTTAACCCCTGTGCACAGGTGGACCTCCCAGGCGGCGGACCAGCTTCCCCGACCAACGGGGAATCTCCCTCACCTTCTCGGAGCTCCTCCTTACCACCACAGCTACGGATACAACCATCACCACAGCTGCAGGTACAGTTACCTTCACAGCTACAGGAGCCATCATCACCACAGCTACGAACACTATCACCTCCACGGCTACGGGAGCAATCACCATCACAGCTGCAGGTACAATTATCACCTTCGCCAAAACCATCACCGCAGCTACAGGAGCAACCACCACCACAGCTACGAGCACAAGCACCACCACATCACACGGACACTTGGAGTCAGCAGAATACAACCTGTGGTTTCCTCAAGTAAGCTTCACACCTGCAATTGTCCATTATCGCTGAACAGCCTTAACTGTCTCTGCTTGTGTGTTCCAGGGTTGCCAGGTTGCCATCTGAATTGCTCAGCTCCAGTGACCAGATTGCCATATCTGCACTCACACACGCACTACACTCACTCACTCTTAATAAAGAATAATTGTTTGTATCTGCCCATGTCTGTGTCTGTCTCCTGGGTCCTGAAACATGTCAGTACGACTCCGTCATGTTGACCCAGCGGACAGCACACTGTCGCGCAGATTTAACACCCTTAGCACCCGGGTAGATATGCTTTCACATCAGCAGACAGTTATTCTTAATCAACTTACTCTAATTAACGGTCGGCTGGATCGCCTGGAGGGACACCAGGCATTTCCCCCGGTCGCTAGCGTTTCAACCCCTGCAGGTTTAGCGCCAGGTCAAGCTAACATCACATCCACATCTCGCCTCACCCCTGTGCCAACTCCTGCCCGTTTTAGTGGTAAACTCGGAGAGGCTCGTGGATTTATTTTACAATGTGAGTCAGTTTTTCTCCGGGTTCCGGGAGACTTCGCCATAGATTCAAGCAAGATAGGATATATCATCAACCTGTTGGGGGGTAGAGCCTTAGACTGGGCATATACAGTGATGGCGAAACCAGGTTATCCTATGTTGACTTACCAGCAGTTCGTGGCGGAGTTTATGTCCGTGTTTGACCACTCAGATAGGGGTGCGGTGTTGACTGAACGACTGTTGAGCCTGCAGCAGGGCACTAGATCAGCTGCTGACTATGCTATTGATTTCCGGGTTCTTGCCGCTGAGATTGGGTGGGGAGAACCGGCACTTTGCGGTATTTTCCTCCGGAGTCTCAACGCGGAATTAAAGGACAAGTTAGCGGCACGAGACAAACCAGACAATTTAGGAGAGCTAATTGCCCTTGCCATAAGCTTAGACAGTAGGTTAAGGGAACAAGCGGCTGAACGACGGTCTACTCCCCGTCCTGTTAAGCCCCGCCCTCGTTCCACTAGCTCTCCCCTGCTCGCTCTTCCGGTGTCAGAGGAGTTTCCTGACCAAGAGGCAATGGTAATAGGCCAATCTAAAGTGTCAGCGGCTGAGAGACAGTGCCGCAGGGATCTAGGCCTTTGTTTTTACTGTGGGAAGGAGTCACATGGGGTTTTCGAATGCCCTAGTCGGTTAAAAGGGAAGGTCCGTGGATCGCAGTAGGGGGATTCACGGACACGGACCTAGAAAAACCCCTCACGAGTTTTTGTATACCCATTAGACTTATCCACAAACACACAGAACATTCCACGCTAGCCCTAGTAGACTCAGGAGCTGAGCAAAACTTTGTTTCCAGAGACCTGGCAACCCAGATGGGCCTCAGCTGTCAGCCTCTGGATCCACCTGTTAAGCTCATCACTTTGTCCAAGGCGTTACTGACCACCGTTGCCCATCAGACGGCCCCAGTGTCCGTGATCGTCTCAGGTAATCACAGGGAGGAGATTAGGTTTTTGATCCTGCCTGTCTCTTCTTCGCCCGTCATCCTGGGTTATCCCTGGCTTCGGCTTCATAACCCCACCATCGACTGGCAGGGAGGGAGTATTACAGCGTGGAGTACCTTCTGTTTAAGTGCCTGTCTTCAATCTGCGGCATGTGCCCCATCTGTCAAGGTGCCTCCTCCTTCGACGTCACCTCAGGAGCTGTCCAAGGTACCAGAGGTTTACCATGACCTGGGGTTAGTTTTTAGCAAGTCACGGGCGTTGTCTCTACCCCCCCATCGGCCGTACGACTGTGCTATTAATCTGAAGGCTGGGGCCCCCCTTCCTGCAAGCCGCCTGTACAGCCTGTCAGCCCCGGAGCACGAGGCCATGGACACCTACATTAAAGAATCCTTGGCCTCAGGTATCATCCGCCTGTCGTCCTCGGCCGTGGAGGCCGGTTTCTTCTTTGGTGGGAAGAAGGACGGCTCGCTACACCCTTGCATCGACTTCCGGGGGCTTAACGAAATCACGATTAAAGACAAATACACTCTGCCATTGATGAACACCGCTTTTGACTCCCTCCAGGGGGTAACCTGGTTTACTAAGCTGGATCTCCGGAATGCCTATCACCTGGTGCGCATCAGAGAGGGTGACGAGTGGAAGACGGCTTTCAGGACCCCAAGCGGCCATTTCGAGTATCTGGTAATGCCGTTTGGGTTGACCAACGCTCCGGCCGTCTTCCAGTGACTAATAAATGATGTGCTGCGGGACTTCCTTAACTCCTTTGTGTTCGTGTATCTTGATGACATACTGATCTTCTCCCGCACATTGGAGGAGCACCAGGTACACGTTCGCAGAGTGTTACAGCGCCTCCTGGAGAATCAATTATTCATCAAAGCAGAGAAATGCGAGTTTCACACAAACCAGACCTCCTTCCTTGGGTTCATCATTGCCCGGAACCAGGTGCTCCCCGACCCGGCCAAGGTGAAGGCGGTAGTGGATTGGCCCGCTCTGACCTCCAGGAAGCAGCTCCAGGGGTTCCTGGGCTTTGCCAACTTTTATCGTCGGTTTGTGCCCAGTTTTGGGAATATAGCTCGTCCTCTGACTGCGCTCACCTCCCCTAAGACCCCGTTTTGCTGGAGTGAGGAGGCAGCCAGAGCATCTGAAAAATTAAAGGAAGAGTTCGCTTCGGCCCGTGTTCTAACTCAGGTGGACCCGAATCTTCAGTGCTTGGTGGAAGTGGATGCCTCAGATTCGGGGGTGGGAGCGGTACTCTCCCAGCGTTCTCCTGAGGATGGCAAGATCCGACCATGTGCCTACTTCTCCCGCCGCCTGTCACCGGCGGAAAGAAACTACAGCATTGGAGACAGGGAACTGTTAGCGGTGAAACTCGCCCTGGAGGAATGGAGACACTGGCTGGAGGGGGCCTCTCAGCCGTTCGTTGTATGGACTGACCACCCCAACCTGGAGTACCTCCGGATGGCGAAGCGGCTAAACGCACGTCCAGCTCGTTGGTCCCTCTTCTTCGGCCCTTTCAACTTCTCCATCACCTATCGGCCGGGAAGCAAGAACGGAAAACTGGACGCCCTCTCACGGCAGTTCGATGCACCATCTACCGAGGATCAGGATGCACCCATCCTACCTCCCCCCTGTGTTATGGGCGCTCTGTCCTGGGGTATCTGTACCAAAGTCCGGAGAGCGTTGAAGACGGAGCCAGATCCGGGGGGGGGGGGGGGGCGCTTGTTTGTTCCACGCTCTATTCGGGGTCAGGTGATTGAGTGGGTTCACGCCTCCAAGCTGGCCTGTCATCTGGGAGTGGGTCGGACTGTGGACCTGCTCCAGAGGACCTTCTGGTGGCCAGGGCTGCGGAAGGATGTGGTGAATTACATCTGGGCTTGCGCTCAATGCGCCACAGGGAAGACGACATCATCTCCCCCAGCGGGTCTGTTGCATCCCCTGCCCGTCCCTTCCCGCCCCTGGTCTCATGTGGCCATGGATTTTGTGACTGGTTTGCCCCCCTCTGATAATTTCACCACTGTTTTGACTATTGTGGACCGTTTTTCGAAGGTGGCCCATTTTGTGCCCCTTCGGGGTTTGCCTTCGGCCCAGGAAACGGCGGACCTCCTTGTTCAGCATGTGGTCCGCCTCCACGGTATCCCCGCTGACATAGTGTCAGATCGGGGACCACAGTTCATCTCTTAGGTCTGGAAGGCGTTCTGCTCGGCGCTGGGAGCCACAGCTAGCCTCTCTTCAGGGTATCATCCACAAAGTAATGGCCAGTGTGAACGGGCTAACCAGGAGCTTGAGGCCGCGCTGCATTGCGTCATCTCCTCCTGTTCGTCCTCTTGGAGCAAGCACCTTCCTTGGATAGAGTATGCCCATAACACCACGATCTCTACGGCCACGGGCTTCTCTCCCTTCAAGGCTTCATTTGGGTTCGATCCACCACTGTTCCCGGAGGAGGAGAAGGAGGTAGCGGTTCCGTCTGTCCAGACCCACATTAGGCGCTGTCGGCGAGTTTGGTCCATCGCCCACAGGGCCCTTTTGAAGACCACTGAACGCAACATCCAGGTGGCCAACCGTCACAGGAGACCCGCCCCGGACTACAAGGTGGGTCAGAAGGTTTGGTTATCCACCCGGAATATTGGTGTACCGGCCGAGAAGCGCAAGCTCACTAAGCGCTTCATTGGTCCTTACACCATTTCTGCTGGCCCGCCGCATTCGCGGAGAGAGAACTGAGACTTTCTGCTGCACATCCACCAACCACAATGCGCCGCACTGTGTGTCTATATATATATATTTATAGTAATATGTACATATGTATACTAGCTGCTCTTGTTTTTTCTTGCCTTCTGATTGTTGCTCTGAGTGTTGCTATCCCTGTGCTGTTGCAATCCTGGAATTTCCCCATAGTGGGACTAATAAAGGCTTATCTTATCTTAAATATGGAAAACACAACACACATCGACAAGTTCAAGGACATGGAGGGAATTTGGATGGAAAAACCTGATTCGCTATTTCATTACACCACAGATCCAAAGAAAATATACAAATACCAAATCTATATGCTGGAGGGGCTGTGGGGCTCAAAATGCAGACCACTTGCATATGTTTTGGAAATGCTGCAAAATCTCATCATTCTGGAAATCTATACACGTGACAATACAGAGGATATTAGGATATAATATACCACTGAACTGTAACTTGATGTATTTATGTGATCTTAAAAGAGACAATGTAATACAGGCTGAGGACAGATATTTAGTTAAAATCATGCTGATTGCATGTAAAAAAACAGTCACAAGAAAATGGCGATCAGAAGTTCTTCCTGACCAAGAGCAATGGACAGACATTGTTGAGGATATACATTTAATGGAAAAACTAACATATCTACAAAGAATTCAAGAAGGACAATATGAAAAAAAATGGTGGAAATGGACACACTACAAAGTGCAACAATGAGACAGAAATTGAAAGAATAACCAAAGACACTGGAAAAACCAGAAGAATCTAGAGATGGAAACTTAAAACTTGATGCTCCAACATTTGTCCCCCCCCTTTTTTTTCTATTTTTTTTTCTTCTTCTCTTTCTTTTTGGCTGTATGGTAAGCTCCTTTTTTAAATTAGAGACTGTGATCTGAATGTAATATGTATGATGAAAAATGAATAAAAATCAAAGTTACAAAAAAAAAAAAAAAAGACATACACGGTATATTCTTACTTCGCTTGAAATACCAGGTATTTGCCAAAAAGTTTTTCGACTATTACCGATTTGCGCGCTATCATGCCACTAGCTAATGCTGGTAAGCTAGCGGAGCTGACAACAGGACTGTGACACTGCAGTCCTGCCAACAAGCATGTTGTCCATGCAAGTTTGATTGGAGCTACATGCTATAGTTTAAAGCATTAATTTCTCAAAGACTCAGTAAGTTTTCCTAAAATGTACTTACCTTAAGCTAGTGATGGCAAAGTCGAAACAGTGTTTTAGTACGTACCGAACCTAGGTGGAACTTCTGAATCGAACCACTGTTCCGAGGTCTGTATCAGAAAGAGGATGTCACGTGACTGTTCCATGTCGCGTTCCATTACGTCACCCACTGTTTTGAAACGTAACAGTTGTTTTATGCCGTGATTTTGTTATCCCGTTTCTAAAATGGAATAATAAATAAAATACTGTAATATCGGGGCTGTGTTAAGGGGGCGGGGATTTTCCCGGTATGCTTTGCCAACAGAGGACGTTATCATTCGTGTGTGTTAAAGCGTTATTGCTGTGTCATTATAACTGCGTTATAATGACACAACAGTGTTATAAGTAGAATCAGAACAAGACTGATCATGTGTTGTGCAACCCTTAGTGAAACTGAGGTCTGTGGGAATGACCTCCCCTCCTGTCTGTATTGAAGGGTGTGTTTTCAATAAAGCCTGTTTCGTCACAGCCATCTTCTCCTTTCTTGTGTGAACCCCCACTACGTCACAATACTACCATTACACAATATGAAAATGCCTATTCTATGCACAATATACATATTCTATATGTATTTTACATATAAAGTATGAACCTCGAGATTACTGGAAACAACATGCCGCTATATTCCTTCACCTGTTCCAGCTGGGCAGTGAGGAGTGGCGACCCCTGCCCTGTATTAGCTTTGGAAGGCAACCGAGATGTGGTCGTTCGCCTCATAGGCGACCAAATAATAATAATAATAATGTTCCAGCAGGCCAAGACATATCTCTCCATTCCAGCCACATCAGTCCCATGCCAGAGAATATTCTCAAAAGCAGGAGAGATTTTAAACAAGGGGAGAAACCGTCTAAGTCTGAGCACTGTTGAACAGATTGTTTTTCTGAATAAAAATGCGTGAATGTACACAAGCACCCTCTACAAATACTAATTAATTCATTCAAATAAAACTATAAATCCAAACAAAACACGAAATGTTAAGAGATAAAAGCACACACGAAAACACTCAACTGTTTGACTGTAGTATTATAACATCTGGTCACCAGATGTCGCTGTGGGGAGATGCTTCAAATGTTCCGAAGGATCGATTCTTTTTCTGAATCAATTGTTTCAAATGATTCGATCTCTCCAACGTTCCATTTCTGCCATCACTACCTTAAGCACCTTAATGATGAACATGCAGCCAACTTGTCTCTCTCTCTGCTCGTCTAACAGTCACATGTGTCACGCCTGGGTTGTTTAAAATCAACTCACTCAAATTGAACTCTGTCAAATAACTCCAACATTGGACATCATTTACATCAGGAGCGAGTGAAAAGTACACTTTGAGAGTCACTATCAACTCTGAAATGTTTGACCCCCAAATTTCAACTCTCCAATTTTTGCTGTGTACAGTCATTTATGGCAAAATCTGAATGGAGCTACGACACGTGGAAAGGTAAAACAGCTGAGTCATGACTACAAACACTTTTCTGCACTTTGTAACTTTTCTGAAAATTGAAAATCTTTTGAGAATTGTGAATTTGTGATAATTTTCTTATAATTTTTCTGAAGATGTCACAAATTGTCAACTGCTTTCCTCCAAATTTGCCACTTTCTTCTCATTAATGTGTGTTCAGCTTTTCCATATAATTACTGTGGCAGAACCAAATTATGATCAGCCCATCATGCACGAATATACAACAAAGTTTACAACCCATAGTTGTAGGTCAGGATCCTGAGGTGAAGTTTGGTGGCCCGAGCTTTCTTTGTTGTTGAAATATAGCTGATAAGCCATTTGGATGTTGACCTTTGACCTTGTGATCCCAAAACCATGAGGTGCGTTCTGATGGCCCAGCAGTGTACTCTGAAGTGGACTGTCCAGGATATTCCACCATATTAAGTCAGGTTCCAAACCGAAGGGAGCCAAGGGTCTTCACTTCAAAGGGAGCTGAGAAGTGAGCAGAGAAGAAGTCAACAACTGTACGTCACCTCACCGGGAGTTGACAAGATTACCCACAAGTCCCTGCAGCTCAGACATGAATAAAATAAACTGTTGTTGCTAACGTTGTTAACAAGCTAAACTGATGGTGGTTATTGTTTCTATCAGCTGATAGTGATAACAACACTGTATATTTGGATTTTATTTAAGCTGTATAAAATGTCCACAGTAGTATCAGTATGGGTCCATGGTTACCGTGGTAACATACAGAGGAGGGAGGTGACGCTGCAGGGTGTTTCAGAGGGAGAAATTTAGTGAAGGGGAGTTCACTTGACTGATATTCCCTGAGAAGGGAGCAGGGAGTAGGGAGCAGAGTTGAAGTAGACTGTGGAGCAGAACAGAGCTGCAGTCACACTTCAGGCTGACTGTAGCTCTGTTATCAATCAAATCAACCTTTATTGTCATGTTGCTGTACATACAACTGTAGTGCAGGCAAGATGAAATTACATTTCTCTAGGCATCCATATAAGTAAAAAGAACATAATTTAAGACACACTCACACACACCCTCACCCCCCCCCACCCCAACACAGCCATTCACACATCCCTTAGACATACTTGAAACTAACCAGAACTATATACATATAATATCAATCAATCAATCAATCAACTTTATTTATAAAGCACTTTAAAAGCAACATTCGCTACACAAAGTGCTGTACAGCAAGAGAACATAAAAGCAGGGCACTAACACAAAGGGCACTAAAGAACCACAGTATAAAATTCATAAATAAAATAAAAAGTAAAATAAATAAAAATCCATTTCATTCAATTAAATCAATGTCTCATACTGGGTCGAAGGCCAGGGAGTAAAAATGTGTTTTAACCTCTTGCACTCCGGTGTACCGCGGGCAGACACGTCTCTGCGTCCTAGAGCGCACAAGGGCACCCTAGTACGCACACTGTGCGTCCTAGGGCGCACTGAAGAAAAAAAACTCCTGCATTTCCGTTCGTCCACTACAGACACAGCCGTGAACAGAAAGCCAAAGGAGTGCTTTGATTGGTTTAGATGTGACTGACCTCTCATTCAACTAATAAGAGCCTTGAATTGGGTTTCTGAAACCTTGAAGAACCAATGACTGAAAACCTAGCAAGAAGGACCCGCCTACCAACGGCTGCGAATACAGCGAGCCAATTGAAGCACAGTAGTTCGAAAGCTTGCCTCCCTTGCAAAATCTGTTTTGTTTTAGCCGCTGGGTGACACACACGCGTTCGCCAGTCTTTTTTTCTTACTACTGTTCTTATTTGTTTTGAAAAATCGTTCGCCAAAACCGCTATCATGGAAGCGCAAAACCGCAATAATGGAATTATGGTTTGACCGGGTCGCGTGACCAGAACCACGAGTCCGTAACAAGCGGACCAGCGTCATGTTCGTCTGACAATGAGGAAGAGAAGTTCGCCAGTGACATTGCTGTTGTGGACAGGTAAGTGTTATAAGCTAAATTATTCTTTATCCCTGAAAATTGTAATCAAAAATGACTTTTGACCGATCGGTAAATTACAACTGTGCGTAGTAGACCGCGGCGCACGAACCGTGTCCAGTCCGTGCGCCGCAGTACACAGTTCGTGCACCGCGTCTGGACCGTGAACGCCCCCCCCCCACCGCTACTCTTCTGTAGCGGATTGCAGATATTTTAGTACAACTGTGCGTAGTAGACTGCGGCGCACCATGACCGCGGCGCACCGGCCGATGTCTGTCCTCTGTAGCGGGGGTGGGGGGGGAGTTGTTATCTTCTACATTACAGATATTTTAGTATAATTTTTAGTGCACTGTAGGTTATTTTTTCTTGTAAAAAAAAAGCCACACATTTTTTACGTGGCATGCTTCTTTGTGTGTGGGGGCTTGTTTGTTCATTCATTCATTCATTCATTCATGAATAAATACCCCCCCCACACACACACACAGCCCTGAGTGTCACCTTTCATTAGAGCACAACATCAAGCTTCTATATTGAATCAGTCAAAAGTTACAGACGTTTTTCCAAACTGTGCCATTTGGCACAATTTGGCACAGTTCAAAAACGCCTGGGAACAACCTGTGAAGAAAGCTGTGTAATATATTCATTTTTTGTCGTATTGTCACAAAATTTTGACCTCAGCTGGATAACACTTGGTTCTACATTTCTGTTTCATTTTGCAGTCCGGATCTGACAGCTGTCTGTTATTTGCAAGCATTTGTATCCAAAAAAAACACCCAGGCGAAATTTATTTTCTTCATGTTCAGTATGTTTAGATGACTGTTACTCAGTGGCCGGAGCACTTAGAGAGATTATGACTGTTTTGCCAAAAAATTCAAAGTGTTTTCTTTTAAATGAGACCAACCCCATGAAGATGCTACAAAGGGTTGAAGAACAGCTTTTGATTTACTTTGGGTACGTTATTTTTTGGCATTTTTAGGGAAATTGACCAGAGTGCAAGGGGTTAAGACGTGTTTTAAAAATGGACAGTGAAGGTGCTTGTCTAATGTCCAGGGATAAATCATTCCATAACCTGGGGGCCATAATTGAAAAGGCTCTGTCCCCTCTGAGCTTGCACCTCGCCTTTGGTACCTCCAAAAGCAGCTGTTCAGCTGACCTAAGGGACCGGGTGGGAGCGTAGGGATGCAGAAGCTCAGAGAGGCAAGGTGGAGCAAGACCATTCAAGGATTTAAAAACAAATAAAAGAATTTTAAAATGAACTCTAAAATACACGGGCAGCCAGTGGAGTGAAGCTAAGATGGGTGTGATGTGATCTCTTCCACGTGTACCTGTTAAAAGACGAGCAGCGGCGTTTTGACCCAGCTGCAAATGGGAAAGAGATGACTGGCTGACACCGGCGTAAAATGCGTTACAGTAATCCAGCCGAGATGAAATAAAAGCATGGATTACTGTTTCCAAGTGTGATCTAGAGAGAATGGGTTTTACTTTTGCTAAACGCCTTAGATGAAAGAAGCTGGATTTTACCATGGAATGAATCTGCGTGTCTAATTTAAAATCATTGTCCATGATAAAACCAAGGTTCCTAGCTGTGGATTTAACATAAGGAGTAAGGGGGCCCAAGTATACAGGAAGGGACTCACAGGGGCAACTAGGTCCAAACACCATCACTTCGGTCTTCTTATCATTAAAATTTAGGAAGTTTAGGGCCATCCAAGACTTTATGTCTTCAATGCACGCCAGGAGTGAGTTTACTGATGAGGCAGCTTTTTGTTTTAGAGGGACATAAATCTGACAGTCATCAGCATACAGGTGGAAAGAGATATCATGCTTTTTAAAAATGGAACCCAGTGGAAGTATGTACAGAGAAAAAAGCATGGGCCCTAGAATTGTCCCCTGTGGGACCCCGTAAGGCAGAGGAGCAGAAGAGGATTCAAACCCAGACATGCTAACTTTAAAAGTCCTGTCTGACAGATAGGATCTAAACCAGTTGAGAGCAGTGCCACAAATGCCCACTAGGTGCTGCAAACGGGAAATTAAAACATGATGGTCCACTGTGTCAAAGGCAGCAGTTAAATCAAGCAGCACAAGAACAGCATATTCACCTGAATCACATGCCAAGAGAATATTGTTAAAAACTCTTAACAAGGCCGTCTGTGTGCTATGAAGAGCTTTGAAACCAGATTGAAAAATCTCCAAAATACCGTGTCCATCCAGAAAACATTTCAGCTGCATATAGACAATTTTCTCTAAAATTTTTGAGGGAAATGGCAGCTTGGAAATAGGCCTAAAATTTGCCAACACGGTATGATCGAGACCAGGTTTCTTAATCAAGGGCTGTACTACTGCATGTTTAAAATTTGCAGGAGCCACACCAGATGACAGGCTGCTGTTCAAGATGGTGAGAACTGACTGGCCTATACTGGGAAGCACCTCTTTAAAAAGTCTAGGAGGGACAGCATCACAGGGAGACCCTGAGGGCTTAATGTGGCCAACCACATCCTCTAAAAATGACAGAGTCACAGGTTCAAACTGATCAAAAACAGCAGAACAAGGGACACAGACAGAGGGATCAGAGGCAGGAGGTGAGATGAGAGCCCTGGTGGTGGCCACCTTATCAATAAAAAAGTTCATAAAATCATCGCATAACTCAGAGGAGGCTCCAAACAGTCAGTCTGTGGGGTATTAAGAACAGAGTCAATGGTGTTAAATAAAACACGTTGATTATGACAATGAGATAAAACAATGTTAGCAAAATATTTGCTTTTTTCCTGCTTGACAGTATTTTGATACTGACGCCAGCAGTCTTTTAAAATCTGCAGTGACACCTGCAGTTTGTCTTTCTTCCGTCTGCGTTCAGCTCTGCGCCACTCCTGTCTGACTGCACCAGTTCTGTCATTGAACCACGGCTCAGGTTTGGATCGAGGCTGCTTGGTTTTCAGTGGAGCCACAGAGTCCAAGATGGTTTGGCAGGAGGAGTGAAACCAGGAGCTGAGTTCCTCCACAGATGAGATGGAGCCGGGAGGGACACAGAGCTGGTCAAAGGCAGCGGAGAACCGACCGGCAGTGGAAGGGTTAAAAATCCGGCAGCGCTGAGCAGGAGCGCGAGTTTTAGCTGCAGCGCGTGACAGATCAGCCTCAAATAATACAGGCAGATGGTCGGACAATACAGTGTCACAGATTTCTAAATTAACAACAGACAGGCCATACGAGAGGACAAGATCTAACGTGTGTCCGTGCTCGTGTGTAGCGCCACCAGTCACGGACTGCACCAGATTTAGAGAATCAATGAGATTTAAAAAGTCTTTCTCCAACGATAAGAACACAATCATAATTTGTAACAATACCAGCCAAGAAAATGGCGAAGTCATTTAAAAAGTCCTTATTATATTTGGGTGGTCTGTATATGACAGCACACAGTACAGGGTTTATTCAACCCACCTCAAAGAAAGTCAGTTCAAAGCTGGAGAATGGAGAAGGTAAAAAGCGCTGCTTACATTTAGTCATTTTTGTAAACAGCTGCCGTTCCTCCTCCTCGTCCTGTTGTCCGTGGGGAATTAAAATAACAATAACCTGGGGGTAAAACTTTGGACAGAGCAGAGAGTTCACCCACAGTCTGCCAGGTCTCCACAACGAAAAAGAAATCCAGTTCCCGGGAGCTGATGAAATCCTTCAGGATGTAAGTTTTATTTGCCAGCGATCTAGCGTTTACCAGGCCAATCTGGGCTGGAGCTGGAGCCTGGGCCTCAGCAGAACAGGAAACGTGCCACAGTGATCTCAGGTGCCAGGGATTTACCCCACGCTGGCGGGGCCTGGGAGAGCAGCAGTGCCGGGCGGGATCACCTCACCAGGGCCAGTCACAGGATCCAGGCAGGCATCAGCAGGATCCAGGGAACATAATCTACTCGGACTCCTGGCAACAGAGAAGAAATTTGCCAGGCAGGCCTTCAGTTTCACCAGCCGACCGCTGCATTTCCCACGGCGACGGTGAGGCCTCTTCCTCCGCCTCCACCTTCGCTCGGAGAGAGGGGCTGAGGCCCGATACAGGTAAGACGGGATATCTGACAAGAGCGAAGGCTTCTGTCCACCATAATCAGACGAAGTAAGATCCTCGGCAGAAAGTCTAAGATCCAACAATGTTTGGCGGTCGTACACAAGTAAGGACTTGATTTCTTGAATGCCAATGGTTAAAAACAGTAAAAAAAACAAGCAAAGCTGTCAGAGACAGACGGTCAGCCCCATACACTGGCGCCATCTTGTCCTTATATATACATAATGTCCATAAGGTGTAGTAGTATGTATGAAAGATTCCGGATCAACTGTTCAGCATCCTAACAGCTTGTGGAAGGAAGCTGTTAATCAGTCTGGTGGTTCTGCCTCTGATGCTCCGGAATCGTTTGCCAGATGGCAGCAGTTCAAAGTGTTTATGCAGAGGGTGAGAGTGGTCCTTGACAATGTTCAGTGCCCTGCTCCTACAACGGTTCTGAAAAATTCTTGGACAGAGGGGAGGGAAACTCCAATTACCCTCTCAGCTCCCTTAACTATCCTCTGCAGGGCTTTTTTGTCTGACATACTGCAGCTGGAGTACCATGTTGCAATGCAGTACATCAGAACACTCTCCACCACACCTCTGTAGAAGGTCCTGAGGATGCAGATGGGGAGAGAGGCCTGTTTGAGTTTCCTCAAGAAGTGCAGTCTCTGCTGGGCCCGCTTCCTGATCCCCAAGGAATTCTTGCTCCAGGTCAGGTCCTGCGAGATCTGCACTCCGAGGAACTTGATGTTCTCCACTCTCTCCACCAAATGGCCGCTGATGCTGAGAGGGACGTGTTCAGGCCGTGACCGCCGGAAGTCGATAATCATCTCCTTCGTTTTGTCCACGCTGAGCACCAGATTGTTCTCCCTGCACCAGCCCCCCAGGTCTCTCACTTCTTCCCTGTACATTGATTCCTCATCCCTCTGAATAAGTCCCACCACTGTGGTGTCTTCCGCAAACTTAATAATCCGGTTCCCCTCGTGTCTGGATACACAGTCATGTGTTAGAAGTGTAAACAACAGTGGACTGAGTACGCAGCCTTGAGAGGATCCAGTGCTCAGCGTGATAGAGTTGGAGATGTTGTTTCCAACATGGACAGACTGAGGTCTCTCGCTCAGGAAGTCCAGGATCCAGAGACATGTGGCGGTGTTCAGACCGAGGAGGAGTAATTTCTCCATCAGTCTCTGGGGAATAATGGTGTTGAATGCTGAACTGAAATCAATGTACAGGAATCTGGCGTAGGTGTCTTATATTATTTTGCTGGATATGAAGGAACAATTATGAGACTGATTTCATTTTCCTGATGTGGTGATTTTCTTTGTCATGTAACAGGGGGAGGTGTTTTTATCACCGTCTGCTTCAACCTACACCCCTTCACTTTATCATGCTTTTCCTTTTCTTTACCTCATCTTGTTTTGGATTTTAATGAACCACACTGAATGAAGAAATAAAGAAATAAACCTGTGTACCAGGTTTGGTGACCCTAGTTTTACTGCTTTTATAGTAATAGTAAATGTAGCATTTACCATAGTGCAACTGCAAATGTTAACTTTGACCTTTGACCCCTTGACCCCAAACCCAGAGTCAGGCCAGGGTGTAAAAGGTCCAAGATGTGTCTTAGATACAACTACTGTATTGATTTGAAAAGCCTCCATCATTTCTTTCAGTAGTTACTGTGTTTAGAAAATTTAGGCAAAATCTGACCTCTGACCTTTGACCTCAAGCTCATCTGATGAGAGTCAAATTACAATATGCGCATCATCAGTCTATCAAAGCAAGGTACCAAGTTTCAAAACAATCAGAACCAAACTGTAGGAGGAGTTGATTTCACCAAAGTGGGACAGACAGACGGACTGATCCAGAACAGAATCCTCCTTCGGTCTTCACCCTACGGGCTCTTCAACACTTTTAGGTTTCGTAAAGCAGGGATGGAAAATCACTAATTTATGAGAAAAAAACTTGCAATTTTTAGAAAAAAGTGTTAAATTTATAAGAAAACATTTACAAAATTATGAGAAAAAATTGCAAACTTTATGAGAAAAGTGTTGGAAATTCATAACAAAAATATGACAAATTAACAAGAAAAAAGATACATTTATGATAAAAAGCTGCACATTTCTGAGAAAATAGTTGCAAATTTATGAAAAAAAATCAGCAAATTTATGAGAGAAAAACTGCAAATTAATGAGAAATGTTTCAACTTTATGAAGAAAAAGCGTCAAATTAATGACACAAAATTCCATATTTATGCAAAAAAAGATGAGTTGTGAAAAAAAAATTGTAAATGTATGATTAAAAAAATCAGCAAATTTCTAAGGGAAGTGTTTCAAACTGATGAGAAAAATGTGAGAAATGTCCCCGCTGTGCTGCTGGGACGAGGTGATGATGGATGAGGAAGAGTTCAGGTCTTAGATGCTGCTGAAGAAGATGGAGCAAGAGAAGGTGAAAAGTCAAACCTGCATCAGTGAGGCGTCACCTCCAGAGCTGCATTATACCACCAGTTTGTTCAAGGCAGAAGAAATGAAAACTAAAAGTTGTCAAACACTGAATAATGGGGCTAAAACTTCATCTGAGCCTTGATTCACTGACGCCCATCACTGGAAGTCTGTCGCTTATGGCAGATTTACTGTGATGTGACACGCTGCTGCCCCCCTGCAGGCGTGGTGGAGATTACCGTAGCCGTGGTGGTGGAGTGGGAGCTCAGGGCCTTCGACTCCTGCGACGACAGCAGATTGAGCGTTCTGATGGACGTAGGAGGCTCCGGGAAGCCGGAGGGGGAGGTGGTCAAGCTGGGGACGGCGTCCGCCTCCGGTCCTCCGGTGGAATTTCAACGAGAAGTGGCGACGTCTCTGATACGTTGTCTCTGGGTGCAGCTGCAAGAAAAAAAAAAAAGAATAAAAAAAAGAATAAACAGAAATATTGTGAAGTAGTGGGGGTTCACACAAGAAAGGAGAGATGACTGTGACGAAACAGGCTTTATTTAAAACACACCTCAACACAGACAGGAGGGGAGGTCATTCACACAGACCTCCATCTCACTAAGGGTGACACAAACGCATGATCAGTCACTGCTCTGACTCTTATAACACTGCTGTTGTCACGGGTGGCTCTCGCGAGCCACCATAAGACACCACACAGTCACCAGAGAGTTTAGTGTGAGTTTTATTAACGGTGAGAATAGTGACAACACAAGCTGCTGAGACATTGACACTTGAGTCTACTCACAACAAGAGGCATAGGCTAAACAGCTCTACAGGTCCAGAGGAGGAGACAGTCAAGTACAGACAGACGAGGTTGGTGATAATAATAACACCGGCTGCTAAGGCAGAGACACACAAAGATCGATACACAACGGGAGGGGTAAGGCTATACAGCACACTTACTAGTCCAGGGGCACGATGGTCAAACCAAGCAGACGTGGTAGGAATAAATCCTAAGCATCCGTAGCGTGACGGAGAGTTAACAGACACTGCTGCACCGATGCGGCCGCCGGCGCGGGTAAAAGTAGTTTGAGTGCTAACGACCACAAATGCAGCACAGCTGTTGAGGATTTGACAGCTGGGCGGAAGCCTCCCCGAGCACTATCACAATAAGAGCTCGGAGAGCTAGAATCATAACGCCGCTGTCAAACCCTGACAAGAATAACCCGATCACCAAGGCATAGTGCTCGGGTCATGACAGTAGGCCCCCCTCACTTGACGGGCTCTGAATGTCTAGTAACACCTGCCCCCCCCCCCCCCACAACCACAGGGTGAGTGGATTGAGGAACAGGCAAGGAAGGAGCCAAACAAAACCTAACAAAACCCTAAACAGAAAAGGAAAAGAATACATCACCTCACATATCCATCCCATTTTCCCCAGAACAATGACGAGAGGAAAAAAAAACAGAGAAAAAACAAAACAAGACATGACTACAAAACAAGGAGAAAAACAAACAAAGCAAAAAAAACTTGACCCTGAAAATTTTCCCACCGAGGCCACAGACAACCCGTCTAACCCCAGTGTACATAACCTAGCCAAAACACACAATGACCCTGGAAACCGAAACAAGAAATAAATGCAAACATGATAACTATGAAAAAAAAAAAAAAGACGTAAATGCAAACACATGACTATGACCAAGAAAAAAAATGCACACTAACACATGGTAACTATGAAAGAGAAACAAGAAATAAATGCACTGTCAGAAATTGTATATATGTACAAATATGTTATCATTTCATA
This sequence comes from Pholidichthys leucotaenia, assembly GCA_020510985.1. Lineage (NCBI taxonomy): Eukaryota > Metazoa > Chordata > Actinopteri > Cichliformes > Pholidichthyidae > Pholidichthys > Pholidichthys leucotaenia. Next base: position 27,460,251 of record CM035846.1, on the reverse strand, counting down.
ATTAGTTTTTAGCTGAACTTTTCTGTATTTTTTCCCTTACAATGGCTGCAACAATGCTGCATCAGGAAGGTTTAACTCACCCTGTAACAGACATACCTCAACAAACCGGAATAATCTGTATTTACTTAAAGTTTAGAAACCGGTGTGCAAGAAGTCATGTGCTGACACGGAGTTGTCTTTGTGTTACACAACAAAGCCTGACTGTTTCACTACAAAGCCTGACTGTTCCACGGCCTTATCAGTCACCACAAAGCCTGACTGTTTCACTACAAAGCCTGACTGTTTCACGGTCTTATCAGTCACCGCAAAGGTGCCCATAAAGTTGCAGCAGATGTTTCCTGTGTCTGACCTGCTCAGTATAAAAGGGACGTGCTGCCTTTGTATGGCAGCGCGCATTTCCCATCTGTAATCAGAGGTGTGTTGCTCCTTGTACAAGTAAAAACTTTGAACACATTTTGTGTCTCGAATCTTATTAAGGTACGAACCTAACAGAGTACTATTATTTTGTGAGTCTTGAGTTTCAGATTCCTGACATGCGTGGTGCCGTGACCCGGATGACCAATATCCAGACTGGGTGAGGACCAGGGCAGACTCCAGGTTGAAAACCATGCGCATGGTCTGACTTATAGTCAGCTTTGAAAACCCGCCTTGAGGGAACTCTGTGAGCCTCGTCGGAGTCCTAACTCTGTCTGGTGACGGTCATCCGCACAGAGTCTGAAAAGTAAGTGAAAATTATTTGTCTGATCGCGGAAAGTAATTGTCATTGTTGAAAACCACAGGTCAGCTAAATGCAAGTAATGGTAGTATAAGGTGACGCCCTGTACTTTTCCTGGTGGTTAAAATTATTGTGTGAGCATCTAGTTCCATTCAAAAGGTGAATGCAATAATTTTATGAGGTAGTGTGACGGCGTTTCACAACTACAAGTAAAATAGGCAATTGTGCTGGAAAACCGGATAGACAGAAGAGTAAACAGAAAAAGATTGTGTTGTTTTCCGGCCGAAGAGTCAGGTTTCAAAAAGTAAAAGGTGCTGCGTATTGACTGATAGGTCAAGCTTTAGCTAAGTAATGGTAATATAAGGCGGCATCCTTTATATTTTTCCTATCTGATCATACCAGGTAATGATCCTGTAAGAAATTACAGGAGCCCTAATATAGGTTGCGTAAGATCTAGCCCCATCAACAAGTGAGCGCACTTAAAAAAAATTGGGCAGTAATATTGTTGCAGTGGGCGTACTGACAACGTTCCTGACTATATAAACAGATAAAGCGAAAAATAAAAAAAAGGAAACTGCGTGCCGAACGGTAAAAAAAAAATTACAATAACCGACTAAAAGAAAAAGATCAGATAAAGGATCCTGAAAAATATTTAAACAAAAAAGATTATTCCTTTAAACCCACACTGGATGTGGATGAATGCACAGTCTTAGCGTCGACGGAAAAACTTACAACAAAAAGAGATAAATATCAAAACCAACCGAGCATCGAACCATTATTAAATGAAAAAGATAATCCTTCCCCAACTTATCAATGCCACGATCCTAAGGAGGGTCTATACGGCAAATTATTTAAAGAAGCCCAAGAGGTTGGGAAAAGGAGGAGGCAAATAAAATCATAATAATTAGACCATAATATTTAAAGACGGACGGATTAAATGGCAGCAGAACTGGATAACGTTAAAATGGACAATGAGAAAGTTATTTTATCTCTTATCTATTCTTTGTGTGTGAGCCTTAGATAGAGGCAGTGTAGAGAGAACAAAACTCCTCTGCTTTCTCTGTTTGTGTGTGTGATTGATCTGTGAAGAAAGTGGTCTAAATATGGGTATAAGGTTTTGGGTTTTTATTTTTTCAATTTAACTCTGTGGGGTCTTGATTAATGTTGCGTACGTGATAAACTGTTTACATATTTAAAAAAAAAAAAAAATTTTGACGCATTGCTGACCTTTGTCCTTGACTGAAACATGACAGTGCATTTTATAGAAAAAAGGACTGACATGTGACAATGTGACTACAGGCCATATTATGATCCTATTATGATGTCATTTAATAATGCCTAATCACTGAAGGTATTTTGTTTACCCTATATCACATGATTTAGAGCACAGAGGATCAGAAGAGATTGATGATTAATGTGTCTGTGCATATGATCTGCCAGAGGCTATGGATTATCAGACACAGGTCTTGGAGAAAGAATCCTTAAATTGATGGGCATTTTTTGAAGCCAAGTATGACTTTGTATGACATTGTAGATAACATAAGGTGTACTGATTCAAATGACTTTGACTTTACAAATATAATGTTTATATGATTTTATACTGATGTTACTCACCACGTAATGGTGCGGTAACAATATATTTCAGAAATGTGACAGTAATGAGGAATGTGTTTTTCCTGATTCGGCGGTGGCCAAGCTGGGTCAGGGTAAACTACATTCACCCCATAATTTACCAAGGAATATATAAAATGAGGCATTCCTGGGAAAAATTTAAATCAAATTCTAATTAGGCAAAACGTCCACCTTTCCATTGATTGAAAGAGTGTGATGCAATCTTTATTCATTTATTCAAATTCAACCCATCTGTGTTCAACTGGACAAACTGATCTTATTTATCAATGCTGAAGCATGTTAAAAATGCACAGATAGTTATTTTGTTTTTCTTAAATGGAATTTGTAAACTATTTTAAGAGATGTCACAAAAAGAAGCTATAATTATTGAAATCTATTTTTGAAGGAACTGGGCTACCTGCAGATTTTATTTAAAGTTAAAAATGGTAGCACACTTCCTTTCAGTAAAAGAATCAAATACCCTGTAACTTTGCTGCATGTGAGCCTCCATGTATCAGAACAGGGGGTATCAAAATAATATGGACCTTCCTCCTGTTTCATGTGTAAATTTGCTCTGCCACCCACATTATACAAATGAGCTGTCCTGGTGGCACATGGCCAATCATGTGCCAACAGGAGGGAAAACTGTGAGGATGTTGGAAAACTGTCCTAGTTTTTGAAAGAAGTAACAAAAACATGCTAAAAAGTGCATCATTTGTTTACAAAATAATGCTCAAGGAGCAATGGAAAGCTACAATATTGCTTGGTGTTGATTGACACCTTTACAAAGTGGACAAAAATTCATCCCACATCCTCAGCTAATGCTGCATTTGTGTGTAAAACTCTATTGAAATTGGGGTTCCAGAACTGATTTGTGCAGATAATGGAACTCATTTTACAGCACCTAACAATGTAGATATTACTGTGTTGCTTGATGCACAGAAGGAAATGACTATGCTCCCTGGAGCAATTGTTTCAAACAATGGAATTTATTGCACTACTGATGGTAAAATAATCCTTCCTCCCTCCTTGTATCGCTGGCTGTCGATCTTGACTCATGGCAGTGGCCATGTATCCACAGGAGGAATGAAGGCACAGGCTGAAAAACATTTTTTCTGCCCAGGAATTTTGAAAGAAATGAAAAAAGTGTGCCAACAATGTTTAATCTGCATACAAAACAATGCACAAGGTGCAATGAGGACGAGACATGGTAGTTTCCCACCACCTAAAATGCCCTTTTCTCAATGGTGTATGGATTTTATTGAACTATCTAAAGTGGGACAACTGCAGTATTGTCTGGTCCTCATTGACACCTATACTAAATGGACAGAAATTCATCCTACAGCAAAGGCAGATGCTAAATTTGTTTGCAAAGTTTTACAAAACAACATATTTCCCACGTTTGGAATACCGGAGACCATTTATGCAGATAATGGCACACACTTCACAGCACAAATGGTTAAGGATCTTACTTCTGCTGTTGGAACACAGCTGAAGTTTCACACTGCTTATCACCCACAAAGTGCAGGTCTAGTGGAAAGGAAAAATGGTACTGTTAAGCAAATGCTAAACAAAGTAATGCATGACCAACGAATTTCATGGCCTAAAGCATTAACTGTAGTGAAGCTAACCATTAACACCATCCCAGAAAAGAAGAGTGGGTTATCTCCATTTGAATGCGCCTTTCATAGGCCCTATATTCTACCTGACCTACTCCCATTAACTGCCACTAACCCTTATAAGACTCTTGGAGAGCATTTGAAAGAATGTAAACAAATGAAAGATTATGTTGAATCTGTCAGATCTTTCTCTACTCCACAGGAGGGCCCAGAAAATTCCCTCCAGCCTGGTGATTATGTCTTCATAAAGAACCATCACCGACAGAATTGGAATTCCGTGAGGTGGCTTGGACCATACCAAGTATTATTGACCACACCTACCGCAATGAGGATTGCTGAAAGACCTTCTTGGATTCATCTGTCACATGTTAAAAGACTTCAGGTGCCCCTTGGTGACCTCCAGCCACCCCTAGGGTAAGTCCGGTTACAAAGGGGAGTCTAGTCCTTTTAAGGATAAGACTCGTCTCAAACCCGGTGAAGACAGTGACCTGAGTCTATAGGCACACTCCCAGGGGAATCAGGCACCATGGTAATCCTGAGACTGACTCTGACCTTCTTGAGTATCCCGCTATTAGTCCTCACCATTATCACCTCACCACCCTTGAGAAGAGATAATAGAAATATAGAGGAACATGTCACAGAAACACTGTTTATGACTAATCGGTGGTATCAGTATATGTTCCTCAATGCTCGTCTGACAAGAGGAAACGGCAGTTGTTGGGCTTGTTCTTTGTTGCCTTTAACCACTAAGGGACCAATCCTAAAGGCTGAACCCTTTCCTATAAACGTGTCTAACTGTATACTAGAGATTTCAGCCTGGGGATTCCTACCCGATATTACCATGAAAAATCATGATAACACCTCTTATCAAATGACATGTCCTGATCAGATTATAGCTATGAATGTAACACAATCATTAACTAGATTTGCCTTTACAAAGAAAAATGTGACTTTCCCAGCATGTGTATATTCAAATGGTACCACGGCGTTGGGGAAACTTCTTCCACGACAATGTTTAACAGTGTTGTTACCTTGTACCTCACAGTGCAGCGGAGCAACAGATTGTTCTTTTACACCTATATTACCTAGTTCAAGGTATAGATCACAAAATTACACTGTCAGGAAGACTAGCATTACGGGCACAGTTCAAAGTAATGGCACCTATGTTATCAAAGAAGTTCATTGGTTATGTGGTTCCAAACTCTACGCTCAATTACCTCCCAATTGGGGAGGAATTTGTGCCCCAGTGACTGTTACTGATGGATCATTTGTTCTCTACTCTGATGACAACTCCTCAGGACACACTAAGAAGAAAAGAAGTATTCAGTCCCTCTTTAGTGCTGCTGGACTTACTGTCCCACAGAAATATAAATTATGGACACTAGGTGACGAGGTTGGACATTCAATTTTCGCCCCATATGGAGTTGGTCAGTTAATGACAAAATTTGAAGAAATGAACTACAGACTGTTAATGTTTGTTAATGCCACTACTGTTGTTTTGAAGGTTTTATCCAATGTAACTGAACAAACTAGAGTTATGGTTATGCAAAACAGAATAGCATTGGACCTGGTTTTGGCTGTCCAAGGAGGTGTATGTGCTATGTTTAACGGGTCCTGTTGCACTTACATTCCATCTGTCTCTGAAAGTATGGATACCGCTATTACCGTCATGGAACAAGTGCAGTAGGCAATCATGAATGATTATGAAGAGAAGCTACAATCTGGTTGGTTAGACTGGTTATTCACAGGAAGTTGGTGGCAGGTGCTTCTTAAAGCCTTTATGCCTTTTATTATAATAATGATATGCATGTTTCTGTCATGTTGCTTTGTGATTCCCTGTGTCAAATCAATGATGTCTCGCGCTCTGTCTCAACATACATTTATGATACAACAAATGTTCCAAGACCAATACACTCCTTTAAATACCGAAGAGGTGGATAACAATGATAATTGTGCTCCTGTTTAAATTTGGAAATGATACTCTATGAAGACAATGTAGAAAATCTTTTGAAGTTACATTGTTCTGATGTCTGTATGTGATAAAAAATTATGAACTGATAAACAGGAGGAAATTGTCAGAAATTGTATATATGTACAAATATGTTATCATTTCATAATTAGTTTTTAGCTGAACTTTTCTGTATTTTTTCCCTTACAATGGCTGCAACAATGCTGCATCAGGAAGGTTTAACTCACCCTGTAACAGACATACCTCAACAAACCGGAATAATCTGTATTTACTTAAAGTTTAGAAACCGGTGTGCAAGAAGTCATGTGCTGACACGGAGTTGTCTTTGTGTTACACAACAAAGCCTGACTGTTTCACTACAAAGCCTGACTGTTCCACGGCCTTATCAGTCACCACAAAGCCTGACTGTTTCACTACAAAGCCTGACTGTTTCACGGTCTTATCAGTCACCACAAAGGTGCCCATAAAGTTGCAGCAGATGTTTCCTGTGTCTGACCTGCTCAGTATAAAAGGGACGTGCTGCCTTTGTATGGCAGCGCGCATTTCCCATCTGTAATCAGAGGTGTGTTGCTCCTTGTACAAGTAAAAACTTTGAACACATTTTGTGTCTCGAATCTTATTAAGGTACGAACCTAACAGAGTACTATTATTTTGTGAGTCTTGAGTTTCAGATTCCTGACATGCACACACCTGGAGACTAAGAAACGAGAACACCAAACTATGGCCCCTCAAAAGAAAGAGGGGAGAACAAAACAAAATACAAAACCCCGACTACGGACTATAAACACACATGAGGCAATAAAAAAAAATTGCTTTGCATAACTTGACATGACTATGGCTTTCAAAACACATGAGGCAATGAAAATAACTTGACATAACTTGACATGACTAGACAATGGATTTCAAAACACATGAGGCAATCAAAATTGCTTAACATAACCTGACATGACTTGACTATGGATACATGAGGCAATAAAAATTGCTTTACATAACTTGACATGACTTGACTATGACTTTCAAAACACATGAGGCAATCAAAATTGCTTTACATAACTTGACATGACCCTGATACCGTATGGGCCAAAACAAAAAAGATGATCGGCGGAGATCCAACGCCCCCCAGGCAGAGCTCCAGCGACCTCCCTGCCTCCGATGGCCCATGGATAGTCCCACAAAAACAGGACATGGTCAGGCGGCCTGCCCCAGTCCCAGGCCCCCAGAAACAAGTCCTCTGGTGGCCGAACCAGGTCACCCAGTAGCAAACACAGTTTATCGGGCGACCAACCCAAGATGCTGAACGCACAAAGCAGTTCCTCGGGTGGCCGACCCGCATCCCACAACCACCAGGACCGTGGAGGAATAGCATGCAGCCCGCCTAATGACGACAATACATGAGAGCGCAAGTCTGCCAGACAAAAACCTCCAACGGCCCCCAGCTGGTGGCTCCTTAGAGGGGAACAATCAAAAAAATTGAACCTCCTCGAATCCTGATTGGGTCGCAGCCGTACCTGCGCTGGACCCCACTGGACCTCGTCGGACCCCGATTGGGTCACCGCTGCACCCACGTCGGACCCCGACTGGGTCACAGCCACACCTGAGTCGGACCCCGACTGGACCTCGTCGGACCCCGATTGGGTCACCACTGCACCCACGTCGGACCCCGATTGGGTCACCGCTGCACCCATGTCGGACCCCGACTGGGTCACAGCCGCACCTGAGCTGGACCCCCACTGGACCTCGTCGGACCACGATTGGGTCGCAGCCACACCTGAGTCGGACCCCGACTGGGTCACCTCGGCCCACGCGTCGGACCCCGACTGGGTCACCTCGGCAACGACCTCCATCCCTGAACCTGGAACCTCCAGTCCCGTGACCTTGACAGATTCCAGACTAGTAACGCTGTGGAGAGGCTCAGAGAACAAGAGAGGACCGGGATCAGTTCCACCGGCAGCGCCAGAGCCCAGCGAGACGAGCTCGGGTGCAGCAGACAGCTGCCCCTCGCTCGCCTCCCCATGAGGCAGGCAAAAATGCTCTAACACACCATAAAGGAAAACAAGGAAGAGCACTTGCCTGCACTCGGGCTCTGGAGCCGTCCAGGACTTCGTCGATCCAGGTTCAGATAGACGCTCGTCGTCGGGCTCCCACTCGGCTGCGTCGGGTTCCACAGCCGGCCTGATGGTCTCTGCAGCTGGATCCTCTCGCGCTGGCGTCCACGCCAATAACCCGTATGGCGTGGGGGCAGAGGACCCTTGACCTGCTGACTCAGGCTGCATCTCTGAGGAACCCTGGGGACGCTCACTCGTCGGCTCTGGCTCCTCACCGCAGTCCGTTCTCCTCCTCTGTCCAACACTAGACTGCAGGGCTGGGATATCTCCCAGAGCCGCAGGCCTCCCCCTTGTTTGACGGCGTGGGACTGACGCCGAGGACCGCTCCGCAGGAGGAAACACAGAGGCAGCAGGTTCAGTATTACTGGCTACAGCTGGAGAAGGAAACTCGTGGAGCTGCAAACCCCAAGCTTCACCCCCAGGAGTCAGACAAGACAGATCACTATGATGGATAGGTAAGTGAAATTGAACTTGCCTGTCTCCTGCAGGGAAGATGGTGCCAGCTGTAGAGGACATTGCTCCTTCCCTCGCTCGCTGGATGGTAACCCAGGACCCATGGACGGAGCTCACCAGCACAGGACTCAGCTCACTCTCAGCAGCTGGCTGATTGAGCCAGTCATTCCGGCGGCCCGGAAATGGATCCGGAGCAGGAGCTTGCTGAAGACATGCTCGACCGCGACGCCGACGCCTCCGCCGGCCCCCAGATGGTGCGAACTCCAGGACTGGATCGAGGACGGGATCAGGATCCGTAGGCCAAGAGCAGGAGTGCCTCTTCTCCTGCTTCACGCCGCGTTCCTCCTCCAGCATCAGGAAAATCTCGCGTTGTGCGGCGATATCTTCCCTCCTCGCGTCGACTTCCGGGCGGTCGGCCCAGCGGGAAGGGAGATGACGAAGGACGTCTTCAGCAGCGTCTAGGTACCAGCGTATTCTATGGTGATAGTCCAGCAGTGAAGCGGAGATGAGCATCTCATCCACGACTTCCAGAAAGCCTGTCAGCTCGTGGCTCGGGCTCCCAGCGCGGTCCTTCCGCGACGGCATTCTTCCCACACACTCAGTACCCAGACGGAAACAGCAACTGTCCAAAAAACTCAAAACTCCCTGGTGAATTGCGTCTCGGGTTGGCATCACCGTAAACGCCGTTTTGGCAGCAGTGTACTGTCACGGGTGGCTCTCGCGAGCCACCATAAGATGCCACACAGTCACCAGAGAGTTTAGTGTGAGTTTTATTAACGGTGAGAATAGTGACAACACAAGCTGCTGAGACATTGACACTTGAGTCTACTCACAACAAGAGGCATAGGCTAAACAGCTCTACAGGTCCAGAGGAGGAGACAGTCAAGTACAGACAGACGAGGTTGGTGATAATAATAACACCGGCTGCTAAGGCAGAGACACACAAAGATCGATACACACTGGGAGGGGTAAGGCTATACAGCACACTTACTAGTCCAGGGGCACGATGGTCAAACCAAGCAGACGTGGTAGGAATAAATCCTAAGCATCCGTAGCGTGACGGAGAGTTAACAGACACTGCTGCGCCGATGCGGCCGCCGGCGCGGGTAAAAGTAGCTTGAGTGCTAACGACCACAAATGCAGCACAGCTGTTGAGGATTTGACAGCTGGGCGGAAGCCTCCCCGAGCACTATCACAATAAGAGCTCGGAGAGCTAGAATCATAACGCCGCTGTCAAACCCTGACAAGAATAACCTGAGCACCAAGGCATAGTGCTCGGATCATGACAGCTGTGTCATTATGACACAGCAATAACACGTTAGAACACACGAATGATAACACCCTTTGAATCCTCTGCTGCCAAGGCATGCCAGGAGAATCCCCGCCCCCTGAACACAGCCCCAACGTTACAATATTGAATTTTTGCTATAATTTACCATGAAAATAAAAAAGCTTCATGCTTACAAGAAGACTGAAACTTATGGAGTTTCAGTCTTTACAAGTTTCAGTCTTTACAAGAAGACTGAAACTTATGGACCCCCTCATGGATCGTCACCTTATTGTGGTGGGGGGGGGGTTGCGTGCCCCAGTGATCCCAGGAGCTATGTTGTCCGGGGCAATTTGCCTCTGATAGGGTCTCCTAAGACAAACTGGTCCTGGGTGAAGGGCCAGACTAAGAACGATCCAACAGACTCTCATGATAAATTGTATATCAAGGATTCAGTATACCCTGCCCGGTATGGGGTTACCGGGGCCCCACCCTGGAGCCAGGCCTGGGGGAGGGGCTCGAAGGCTAGCGTCTGGTGGCCGGGTTTCCACCCATGGGACCCGGCCGGGCTCAGCCCGAAGGAGTTACATGGGTCCGCCCTCCAGTGGGCTCACCACCTGCAGGAGGGATCGTGGGGGTCCGGTGCTATGTGGATTAGGTGGCGGTCAAAGGCGGAGACCTTGGCGGACTGATCCCAAGCTTTCTAAACTGGCTTTTAGTACGTGGAATGTCACCTCTCTGGTGGGGAAGGAGCCTGAGCTGGTGTATGAGGTTGAGCGATACCGGCTAGATATAGTCGGCCTCACCTCAACACACAGCTCCGGTTCCGGAACCAGTCTCCTGGAGAGGGGCTGGAGCTTGGCCTTTTCTGGAGTTGCCCCGGGCGAGAGGCGACGAGCAGGGGTGGGTATTCTTGTATCGCCCCACCTTGCTGCCTCTATATTGGAGTTTTCCCCGGTGGACGAAAGGGTTGCTTCCCTGCGCCTTCGGGTTGGGAAACGGGTCCTGACCATCATTTGTGCCTATGCACCAAATGATGTTTCAGAGTACCCACCCTTTTTGGAGTCTGTGACTGGGGTGCTGGAGGGTGCTCCTCCTGGAGACTCCATTGTCCTACTGGGGGACTTCAATGCGCACGTGGGCAACGACAGTGAAACCTGGAGGGGGGTGACTGGGAGGAACGGCCTGCCCGATCTGAACCCGAGTGGTGTTCAGTTATTGGACTTCTGTGCTAACCACAGTCTGTCCATAACGAACACCATGTTCAAGCATAAGGGTGTTCATATGTGCACCTGGCACCAGGACACCCTAGGTCGCAGGTCGATGATCGATTTTGTTATCGTATCATCAGACCTGCAACCGTATGTCTTGGACAACCGAGTAAAGAGAGGTGCAGAGCTGTCAACTGATCACCACCTGGTGGTGAGTTGGATCCTATGGCAGGGGAGGAAGCCATTCAGACCTGGTAGACCCAAACGTATAGTGAGGGTGTGCTGGGAACGTCTGGCTGAGGCCCCTGTCCGGGAGGTCTTCAACTCCTACCTCCGGAAGAACTTCAACCACATTCCGAGGGAGTCTGGAGACATGGAGTCTGAATGGGCCATGTTCTCCACCTCTGTTGTTGAAGCGGCGGCCCAGAGCTGCGGCCGCAAGGTGGTCGGTGCATCTCGTGGTGGCAACCCCCGAACCAAGTGGTGGACACCAGTGGTGAGGGGGGCCATTAAGCTGAAGAAGGAGTCCTATCAAACTTAGTTGGCTTGTGGGACTCCCGAAGCAGCTGAGGTGTACCGGCAGGTCAAGCGGAGTGCAGCTCCGGTGGTTGCTGAAGAAAAAACACAGGTATGGGAGGAGTTCGGTGAGGCCATGGAACAAGACTTTCAGTCGGCCTCAAAGAGATTCTGGCAAACTGTTCGGCAGCTCAGGAGGGGAAAGCAGCTCCCCGTCCACACTGTGTATGGTGCGGATGGGACACTGTTGACTTCGACTGGGGATATCGTCGGGCAGTGGAAGGAATACTTCGAGGATCTCCTCAATCCCACTGATACGCCTTCCACAGAGGAAGCAGGGTTTGGGGACGAGGGGGATGACTCGCCTATCACAGGGGCTGAGGTTGCCAAGGTGGTTAAAAATCTCCTTGGTGGCCGGGCCCCGGGGGTGGACGAGATTCGCCCTGAGTACCTCAAGGCCCTGGATGTTGTTGGGTTGTCATGGTTGACACGCCTCTGCAACATTGCGTGTTGGTTGGGGGCAGTGCCTTTGGCATGGCAAACTGGGGTGGTGGTTCCTCTCTTCAAAAAAGGGGACCGGAGGGTGTGCTCCAACTTTAGAGGGATCACACTCCTCAGCCTCCCTGGGAAGGTCTATGCCAAGGTACTGGAGAGGAGAGTCCGGCCGTTGGTCGAACCTCGGATTCAGGAGGAGCAATGTGGTTTTCGTCCTGGCCGTGGCACATCGGACCAGCTCTTTACCCTCTCGAGAATTCTTGAGGGTTCGTGGGAGTTTGCCCAACCAGTCTACATGTGTTTTGTGGACTTGGAGAAGGCATTTGGCCGCGTCCCTCGTGGATTTTTGTGGGGGGTGCTTCGGGAGTATGGGGTATCGGGCTTGTTGTTACGAGCTATTCGGTCTCTGTATGACCGTTGTGAGAGTTTGGTTCGTATTGCCAACACTCGGTCGGAGTCATTCCCAGTGAGAGTTGGACTCTGCCAGGGCTGCCCTTTGTCACCGATCCTGTTCATAATTTTTATGGACAGGATTTCTAGGCACAGCCAGGGAATGGAGGGTGTCATGCTTGGTGACCACAGGATCTCATCTCTGTTGTTTGCAGATGATGTTGTCCTGTTGGCTTCATCCAGCAATGACCTACAGCTCTTGCTGGGATGGTTTGCCACTGAGTGTGAAGCGGCTGGGATGAGAATCAGCACCTCCAAGTCCGAGTCCATGGTCCTCAGCCGCAAAAAGGTGGATTGTCCTCTCCGGGTAGGGGACAGGCTCCTGCCCCAAGTGGAGGAGTTTAAGTATCTTGGGGTCTTGTTCACGAGTGAGGGGAAAATGGAGCGAGAGATCGACAGACGGATTGGAGCAGCATCTGCAGTGATGCGGATGTTGTACCGGTCTGTTGTGGTGAAGAGGGAGCTTAGTTCTAAGGCAAAGCTGTCGATTTACCAGTCAATTTACGTTCCTACTCTCACCTATGGTCACGAGCTTTGGGTAATGACCGAAAGAACGAGATCGCGGATACAAGAGGCTGAAATGAGCTTTCTCCGTAGGATTGCTGGACTCACCCTCAGAGATAGGGTGAGGAGCTCAGTCATCCGGGAGAGGCTCAGAGTAGAACCACTGCTCCTTCACATTGAAAGGAGTCAGTTGAGGTGGTATGGGCATCTGATTAGGATGCCTCCTGGATGCCTCCCACTTGAGGTGTTTCAGGCACGTCCCACTGGGAGGAGACCCCAGGGCAGACCCAGGACTCGGTGGAGAGACTATGTCTCCCAGCTGGTCTGGGAACGCCTTGGTATCCCCTCTGAAGAGCTGGAGCAGGTGGCTGGGGAGAGGGAAGTCTGGGCTTCTCTGCTTGAACTGCTGCCTCCGCAACCCGGACCTCCGGAAAAGCGGTAGAAGATGGATGGATGGATGGATGGATGAAACTTATGGAGGAGAAAAACTAATACTGCCTTTACACAGGAGTGGAGATTGTTGAGAGATCACTTCCCTTTGGAGATTGATGAGAGATTGTTTTCAAAGTCAAAGTCAAAACAATCTCTCAAGTGTGGAGACTGTGGAGGTCGCTGGAAGATCATTGACAGATCTTGGTGATCACTATGAGATCATTTCAAGTTTGTTGAGAGATCTGGCCATTTTTTTTAATCTTTCAACAATCTCTCAGTGATCTCCACACCTGTGTGAAGCGGGTAGAAGAGCACTAGAAACCTCTCAGATATACAAACACCTCTTTGATGCCCCAACAAACTCTCAATGATCGCTCTGCAACCTCTCCTGGTCTACTAGTGATCTCTCAAGGATCTTTCAAAGATCTCAATAATCACCATGATAATCTTACAACGATCTCCCAAACATGTACAGAGAAACTGCTTTTTTGAGGCTTTAGGAGATAGTTGAGAGATCAGGTCAATTTCTGATCTCTGAATGGTCACCCAACGATCTCTATCTGTGTGAAGGGGTCTAAACATGAGCGGTTAAAGTGATCAGAAACAGCTGTTTACACTGAATCCCCTTACTGATGCGGTTTAATATTCCTGAACTTGTGAACAGTCGCCATCTTTCCATGAGGTGCTGTCAGTCATCAAATCAGCCTCACCTGGCACACAGCCTCTCATATCCAGCCCCAGGACCTGTCCGTCTGGGCAGGCACAGGTGTATTTGGGCGAGTGTTCGGTGATCTGCGGGGCCTTCAGACACAAGTACCGGCAGCCGCTGCTGGCCACGCTGCCCAGGTTACAGCTGTCGGGGCATGCAGGAAATGAGACGGAGGTGGAGAATCAGAATCAGCGCAGTGACGGTGGCATGAATGAGATCAGCATTAGACAGCAGAATTAGAGGGACACAGTCGTCTGCTGAATCCCTTTCAACAAAGATGGTTAATCTGTGTGCACAGAGTAACTTGATTTAATCTGTAACATGAACAGTTTGATGCTGGTTTACAAGGTGCATCGACTCCACCAGGGTCTGTCCTGGATTTAGTTTATGTTACTAAATGCCCCTTGTTGATCTGGTGAATGAATAAAGGTGCAGAGTCAAAGAAGCCTTTTACAACTTGGCCAAGAAGGGAAAATGTCGTGTTCCGCACAAAGGCGAGCACCACGAGAAGATTCAAAGTCTCAGAACAGAGCAGAGAGATTTAATACAACAGACCAAACAGATAAGCTTTGTTTGGAGAACGCTGAGTCAGCAGTGTTCAAGGCTGGGCTGCAGTCTCGCTGTCTCATGGGAACAGTACTGGGTGTGATGTCACTTATGATTACAGGAGACAGAATGAATGGACAATAATAAAAATTGTCCCGACAGGTTCTTTGGACAAAATAAGGATGAGGACGTATGAAGAACAAACTGGGAAAATGAATAAGCGACTTTTGCATTAGGAGTGCGCATGTGCGGACTATGTGAGTTCAAAGTTCACGACTACCAAACATTCCAGTAGCTGCCTTGCTTTTGTACAGAGACAGTACTGTCACACCTGAGCAACTGCCGCTTAAAGTCTGCTTTAAGCTTTAAATCGCCGTTATGCCAGGTGCACATTGTGTCATAGTGAAGTGTGGAACGGCATGTATCATCTAGAGTGGTGGAAAAATCAAACTTGCAGCATACATGCGTGTAACTTCGGGACCAGCGTGTGTACATGTCCGCTGCCATCCATGTTATATACACACGTGGACAAGATTGTTGGTACTCCTCTGTTAATGAAAGAAAAACCCACAATGGTCACAGAAATAACTTGAATCTGACAAAAGTGGTAATAAATAAAAATTCTATGAATATTAACCAATGAAAATCAGACAGTGCTTTTGAATTGTGGTTCAACAGAATTACTTTAAAAAACAAACTCGTGAAACAGGCCTGGACAAAAATGGTGGTACCCCGAGAAAAGATTGAAAATAATGTGACCATAGGGACATGTTCAACCAAGATGTGTCCTCTAATTAACATCACAGGTGTCTACAAACTTGTAATCAGTCAGTCGGCCTATTTAAAGGGTGACAAGTAGTCACTGTGCTGTTTGGTGACATGGTGTGTACCACACTAAACATGGACCAGAGGAAGCAAAGGAGAGAGTTGTCTCAGGAGATTAGAAAGAAAATTATAGACAAGCATGTTAAAGGTAAACGCTATAAGACCATCTCCAAGCAGCTTGATGTTCCTGTGACTACAGTTGCATATATTATTCAGAAATTTAAGATCCACAGGGCTGTAGCCAATCACCCTGGGCGTGGCCGCAAGAGGAGACGGATAATATGAATGGAAACAAAAGAGCCCAGAACAACCTCTAAACACATTCAAGGTGAACTCCAAGGTCAAGGTACATCAGTGTCAGATCGCGCCATCAGTCATTGTTTGAGCCAAAGTGGACTTCAGGGGAGACGACCAAGGAGGACACCACTGTTGAAAACAAATCATAAAAAAGCCAGACTGGAATTTGCCAAACTGCATGTTGACAAGCCACAAAGCTTCTGGGAGAATGTCCCATGGACAGACGAGACAAAACTGGAACTTTTTGGCAAGGCACATCAGCTCTATGTTCACAGATGCAAAAATGAAGCATACCAAGAAAAGAACACTGCCCCTACTGTGAAACATGGAGGAGGTTCTGTTATGTTCTGGGGCTGCTTTGCTGCATCTGGCACAGGGTGTCTTGAATCTGTGCAGGGTACAATGAAATCTCAAGACTATCAAGGTATTCTAGAGAGAAATGTGCTGTCCAGTGTCAGACAGCTTGGTCTCAGTCGCAGGTCATGGGTCTTGCAACAGGATAATGACCCAAAACACACAGCTAAAATCACCCAAGAATGGCTAAGAGCCAAACATTGGACTATTCTAAAGTGGCCTTCTATGAGCCCTGATCTAAATCCTATTGAACATCTGTGGAAGGAGCTGAAACATGCCATCTGGAGAAGGCATCCTTCAAACCTGAGACAACTGGAGCAGTTTGCTCATGAGGAGTGGGCCAAAATACCTGCTGAGAGGTGCAGAAGTCTCATTGACAGTTACAAAAATGGTTTGATTGCAGTGATTGCCTCAAAAGATTGTGCAGCAAAATATTAAGTTAAGGGTACCATCATTTTTGTCCAGGCTTGTTTCATGAGTTTGTTTTATAAATAATTCTGTTGAACCACAATTCAAAAGCACTGTCTGATTTTCATTGGTTAATTTTCATAGAATTTTTATTTATTACCACTTTTGTCAGATTCAAGTTATTTCTGTGACCATTGTGGGTTTTTCTTTCATTAACAGAGGGGTACCAACAATTTTGTCCACGGCTGTACATTCCCCCACGGAGCTGAAGGATCCGGACTGATGTAATTGTTGGATTAAAGCAGTAAGGAAAACTAAGGAGAACTAAGGAGCTGGTGGTGGATTGCCGCAGGCAAGGACAACCCCTCACAGCACCAGTAAATATACAGGGAACAGACATCGAGATGGTAACATCCTATAAGTACCTAGGTGTTCATCTGAACAATAAACTGGACTGGTCACACAATACTGACGCACTCTACAAGAAGGGACAGCGCAGGCTGTTCCTACTGAGGAGACTCAGGTCTTTTGGTGTACAAGGGGTGCTGCTGAAGACATTCTATGACACGGTGGTGGCATCAGCCATCACTTTTGGAGTGGTCTGCTGGGGCAGTGGCATTACGGCAGCTGATAGGAAGAGACTGAACAAACTGATCAAGAAAGCTAGCTCTGTCCTGGGGCAGCGCCTTGACCCAGTGGAGGAGATAGGAGAGAGAAGGACGGTGGCTAAACTGTCATCTCTGCTGGAGTCCGAGTTCCATCCTATGCAGGACATACTGAATGCACTGAGGAGCTCATTTAGCAGCAGACTACATCATCCTAGGTGCACAACTGAGAGGTTTCGCAGGTCCTTCCTACCTACAGTTGTCAAACTGTACAACCTAAGCAGGGCTGCTCGCAGAGATAGCAAAAAGACGTAACAACCTAATAGTTTTGAATGCAAAAGACGCAATAGACTTATACAATGGTCCCCTCCGGCATACAACTAGGAAAGTACCGGTCGCTATGGGGGGTGAGAATATGTATGGGTACATAATCATACCATGTAGGATAACTAAGTAGACGGTTGTGCTGCTCCAGTATATCTACATATTTATTCCATCTAGCTACAATGCTCTGTACTGTGTGTGTTTATATATCTACATATTTATTCCATCCAGCTACAATGCTCCGCACTGTGTGTCTATATATATATATTTATATTTATATGCACATATGTATACTTGCTGCTCTTGTTTTTTGGGTTTTTTTTTTTTTTCTCTTGCCTTCTGATTATTGCTCTGAGTGTTGCTATCCCTGTGCTGTTGCAATCCTGGAATTTCCTCATTGTGGGACTAATAAAGGCTTATCTTATCTTATCTTAAGTCTATATTATAACATACACTACCGTTCAAAAGTTTGGGGTCACCCAGACAGTTATTTTGTGTTTTCCATGAAAAGTCACATTTATTTACCACTATGAGTTGTAAAATGAACAGAAAATATAGTCAAGACATTGACAAGGTTAGAAATAATGATTTATATTTGAAATAATAATTTTTTCCTTCAAACTTTGCTTTCGTCAAAGAATCCTCCATTTGCAGCAATTACAGCATTGCAGACCTAACATGATTGCACAAGGGTTTTCTAATCATCCATTAGCCTTCTGACGCAATGAGCAAACACATTGTACCATTAGAACACTGGAGTGATAGTTGCTGGAAATGGGCCTCTATACACCTATGTAGATATTGCACCAAAAACCAGACATTTGCAGCTAGAATAGTCATTTACCACATTAGCAATGTATAGAGTGTATTTCTGATTAGTTTAAAGTTATCTTCATTGAAAAAAAAGTGCTTTTCTTTCAAAAATAAGGAAATTTCTAAGTGACCCCAAACTTTTGAACGGTAGTGTAATTAAATAGTGTTGTGTATTGTTCAAGTTCTAGCCTAATTGACACGAGTCTAAACCCTGAAGTAGTAGGTAAGGACAGGCAGGCCTGGATCTAGGATATACTGTAGTTCTTTGTATATTGGTAATGAAGCTTGATCTACACACACATGTAATTAAGGCCATTGATAAGTAGGCTGGTATAAAATAAAATTGCAAATCATTGAAAACGTGTGGTACGTAAACTATAGTAGTATCGACCTATAGATCTAAGCAAGCAGGCTATGCCTTGTAGTGAAATTTACTCAAAATGACAAAACCAAAGTTGAGCTGTCAAACCACTCGCTTATCTTCTTTGTAGTCGCTTCAGAGTCTCACAAGTAAGGGTGCTTGGTCCTTTGACAACAAAAAATCTGCTTTGTCAGCGTACATACAGGGGGGCAATTTTGGCCAATTTTTGCAATGTGGCCGCGAATACAAGCGCAACTAGTTCATCCTTGCGTTTGCGGGTACAACCGGGAAGACCCCTACACATACAATATACTCGTAGATCAGGAACTTTCCATAAATGAAATGTATCGATAGAGCATATTTGGTAGCCACATTCCCATGATGCTTTGCGCGAGCCGAGATGCGAAAGTTGCTTATTGAAAAGAAAAAAAAAACAATGTTCTTGTACGATGTCAGAAAACACAACACAGTAGAAATAAAGCACTTGGACACTGTCACCATTCATCTGAAAACTGAGATTAATGGTTCTTGGTCCGTGTCCCCCAACAGGTATGATGCTGCTTTATCTTTTATTACCATATAAATGAAGCGTTTCTACAGACCATAAATGAACAAATTCCTGACACTGATTTTCCTTGAGAACCAATATCAGGATCCTGTTTTTTCGTCCCTCTGGGAAGGTCACCAAACAAATGTTGCAGCTAAGTGTTAGAAAACCTGCTGCTCCTCACCCTGGAATGAGCAAAGTCTGGTTTGTAATAGGGGCTATGCGCAACACACTTCTGCATTCTGTGAAACAAGACGCTTCATTTCCGGTTCAGGTTCCCTGCCCTGTATTTCTGTTAAATGGCGCTATTCTACTCAAGATGCTTTCAAGAGCTACCAAAGTTGAGCTTAACCGATGTTCATCGCATATGCAGGTTGACATCTAAAGCACCTGCCACTAAAATGGACAAGGGATTTAAACTGTATTGTTCCTCCTACATATACGACTACAAGGGGACATATGTATTGTCACGAACCTCCTCGTGCGCTTTTACGCAGCGCACAGAGGACGAGAAGGAAGAATGGATTTATGAGCAGGTATTCACCACAACACATTTATTTAACACAAAGGCTGACAGTTTCAAAATAAAGACTGACAAAAAGGTAACAGGGTACACAAAATGGCATACGCGACAAGCGTGCGGTGGGCAGACCACTGTGTACTGTACAAGACAAATATGCACAAAACAATATAAAGACCCGGGTTAACTTGGAGTCCTCTGGGAGGCTCAACTGGATGGAGACGAAAACTGTGCAGAAAGCCAAAGCGTAGCAGCAGCACTGCACGAAGAAACGCGAACAGTTTTTTTTACTCACAAAGCAGGAGCTGTCCAAGATGTCCAAGTAATACAACGAGTCCACACTACCCCTCATAGACAGTACATCCAAATGACTAAGTACACATAAGATGATGCACAATGGTCCAGCAGTGTTTGACTGGCAAAGGCCGCCTAACTACAAACACTGCTGGCACCACAAATTGAGCAAACCTGGGCAAGGTGCGGGAAAGACAATCACCGGGGAGGAATCAGCTGGCTGTCAAGAGAGAGGGGGCGTGGTCAGACCGGAGGATGTTAGACAACGCCCACACGAATGTGGGTAAAAAAGGCTGCCTAACAGCCGCCAGCCAGAACGATGGCTACGGGCAAGGAAAAGAAAAAGAACAAAGACATAAATACCACAAAAACTCAAAAGATAACAATACCTAAATCACCCGGCACCTGAGCCATAGAGAACAGTCAGAACCGAGCCTACAGGAACACCGGCTCGGTTCATGACATGTATCTGCTAATCCTAGCTAACTGTTCTGAACAGGAATGTCCCCAGCAAGCTAACGCTAATTAATCTTACCATATATTAAGCATGCTGTTTTGTATACTATTGTGGAGGAACAAAATATGTTCAGGCGAGACACGGCGAGCTGAAGATTTAAGAGTTTTATTCCTCCATCATTATGACACACACTGCAGCGCTGTGCTGTGCGTCTGTGTGTGTGCTGTGAGTGCGCTCGTGAGGCATGTAAAGTCAGCTCTTTATACAGACAAGAGAGAATGCATGACACATTTACATATTGATATACATATCAGTCAGTACATATCAATCGCGTGATTAACTGGCGCCAGACTTCCTCTCCTTACTCCAGGGATGTATAACAATAGTCATTGTTCTGGTTGTCCCCCTAGGGCTCTCTGTTCGTATGCAATCCCTGCTGAGCATGAATATTATCAGTCTGAATTGTGCTGGGTGCCCACACTATATATATTTTTGTTTCGAGCTGCATAATCATTGTCACACGTTTTTTGCAGTTTCAAGTAAAGACGGGCAAACGGGTACCGTCAGTATCAGGGCAGCCTGTCACAGGTCAATGAGGAACAATGAGAAGCCTCACAGCTTGAAATTAATGTTAGGGATGGTTTGGGTGTTTTGTTCAAGTTCAGAAGAATGTTTCAGTTCACGAACAATTATCAAGCCTCTCAAGGTATGAGTACATTTAGATTAATTAATCACGATCAGATCCCCTTGACCCATAATCAGCAATGAGCCATCACATTCTGAGAGGCTTGGTAAATGCACAAACTGTTCCACATTCATTTTTGTCTTGTTTAAAGTCAAGGATATAGAGGTCACTGAGGTATAAATGGCATAAGCTGCAAAACGTTTCATTTTAAATGTTGTTCATCATGCCATGTTATTCATAATAAAGCCTTCTTATATTAAAAAATGTCTCAGTATAAACAAATCCTGGTTTTGTAATTTCATTGCTAAACTTGCCCCAGAAACCTGTAGAAACTGCATGTTGTAACTACTTTTTATGTAGAACAAATAAAACTATGTTCTCTCAGTTGAGGTGTGGTTGTAAAACTTTCTCTCCATGTACCCTTGAACAGATAGAGCTTCGTGATTCAGACCCTGTCGTCCTAATATCACATCGGTGTACCCGTGTTGCTGCCACTGCAGTGTGGAACCACACGGTTGCTTTGCTCTTTCAAACTGCCCACTACTCAGAGCTGAATCTGCAGGTTGTGCCCCCAGTCCACTCCTGCACTGAGACAGAGCAGCAGTGGCACAAGCCCAGGGTAGAGGTCAGAGTAAAGACTTATTAACCTCTTGCACTCCGGTGTACTGCAGGCGGGAACGTCTCTGCGTCCCAGTGCACCCTCGTGCGTCCTAGAATGCGCTGTGCGTCTCAGTGCGCACTCAGACGCACGTGCACACGGAAAAAAAAAAAAAAAGCTGCATTGTTCAGCTTTCTTTTCACACAGCCGTGAACAGAAAGCCAAAGGAGTGTATGATTGGTTTAGATTTGATTGACCTCTAATAAGAGCCTTGAATTGGGTTTCTGAAACCTTGAAGAACCAATGACTGAAAACCTAGCAAGAAGGACCTGCCTACCAACGGCTGCGAATACGAGCCAATTGAAGCAGAGAAGTTTGACAGTTGGCGTGCGTCTCCCTGCATAAAATCTCTTTTTCCTAAGCCGCTGGGTGACTGACATTGAGACCTGTGCGGAACGGTAGCATCAGCCAGTCTTTTTTGGATTATTTGTTTGGAAAAATGGTTTGCCAAAACCGCAAGCGTGGAAGCGGAGATGTTTTGACCAGAAGCACGAGTCCGTTACAACCGGACCAGCTTCATGTTCGTCTGACAATGAGGAACTTACTGCTGTTGTGGACAGGTAAGTGTTATAAGCTAAATTATTCTTTATCGATGAAAATAGTAATAAAAATCACTTTTGACCGATCGGTAATTCCAATGGTGCGTCATGGCCACAAGTTTTTTGGTGTGCAGAGTTCCTCTGTAGCGGGGTGGGGGGGGGTTATCCTCTGCATTGCAGCTAGATATTTTAGCATAATTTTTAGTGCACTGTAGGCTATTTTTTCTTGTAAAAAAGGCCACACATTTTTTACGTGGCATGTTTTTGTGTGTGTGTGTGTGTGAGGGGGGTGTTTGTTATCCATCCATCCATCTTCTACCGCTTTTCCGGAGGTCTGAGCCGCGGAGGCAGCAGTTCAAGCAGAGAAGCCCAGACTTCCCTCTCCCCAGCCACCTGCTCCAGTTCTCCAGAGAGGATACCAAGGCGCTCCCAGACCAGCTGGGAGACATAGTCTCTCCACCGAGTCCTGGGTCTGCCCCGGGGTCTCCTCCCAGTGGGTTGTTTGTTACCCTCTAGAAATGTAATAATGTTTTACTATAATTTTTATTGCACTTTAGGCTATTTTTTCTTGTAAAAAAAAAACAAAACCAGGAACTGTGCTGTGTATGTGAACTCTGGGAAAATAGGAGAATAGTGAAAAATAAAAATTGAACTTTGTAAATGACTTTATTTTCACATAATAGACAAACTTCAGATGAAGACTCTGGTGAGGAGTGGGTGCCAGACGAGCACTCTGCCAGCAAGCACAGAAGAAGGGAGCTGCAGGCGAGCTCGTCAGAAGAGGAAACCCCTACCCCAAAAAGAGGGACACCATTGGGGAGAGGAAGAGGAAGGAGAGGAAGAGGAGGCGAGAGTGGTGTGGGCAGCCCTCAGCCTGGGACATCGGCCGGCCCTTCATCAGCTGAGGAGAGGTGGCATGATTCCGACACCCCTGACATCATTCCACCACAGCCCATTTTTCATCCCAAAAATGCACCTGGACCTCAGCTAATTACAACAGCTTCATACACCCCCGTTCAGTTGTTTGAGTTATTTTTCACTCCATCTGTGCTAGACCACATTGTTGAGAACACCAACCTACATGGCTCTGCACACTACAACACACCCACCAGCCCCTGGATTGACCTCACACGCTCCGACCTGCTCTCATTTTTTGGCCTGATTATTTACATGGGTATAGTCAAGTGCAAATCCTTCAGTGATTACTGGCGAGGGGGACACCTGTACAGCCTTCCTTTCCCCAAGAGTGTAATGACCAGGACAAAGTTTCTCCTGATCAGCTGGGCCCTTCACCTCAGCAGCCCAGCAGCAGAAGAGGCCAATGAGCGGAAGAGAGGCACAGATATGCATGACCGCCTCAGCAAAATCTTGACACATTTTCTAGGAATCAGTATGATGATAAGTAGGATTAGAAAATTATATTTGATTGAGAGGGTATTGCTGTCAACTTGTAAAATATCCCGTCGCCAAGTGCTTGCTCACAGGGGATCGCCTGATTGCTGGGGTCTTTCTGCAACTGTGGGGGTGCTATGAGATGACTGGCACAGTTTGGCACAGTTTGGCACAGTTTGGGCTATCTAAGTGTCACCTTTCATTGGAGCCCAAGATGAAGCTTCTATGTTGAAGCATTCAAAAGTTATAGACATTTTTCCAAACTGCGCTATCAGTTCAAAAACGCCTGGGAATAACCTGAGAAAAAAGCTGTGTAATATATTCATTTTTTGTGGTATTGTTACCAAATTTGGACCTCAGCTTGATAACACTTGGTTCTACATTTCTGTTGCATTTTCCAGCCGGATCTGACAGCTGTGTGTTATTTGCAAGCATTTAAATTTAAAAAAGAAATTCATTTTCTTCAAGTTCAGTATGTTTAGATGACTGTTACTCAGTGGCAGGAGCACTTAGAGAGATTATGACTGTTTTGCCAAAAAATTCACAGTGTTTTCTTTTAAATGAGACCAACCCCATGAAGATGCTGCAAAGGGTTGAAGAACAGCTTTTGATTTACTTTGGGTACGTTATTTTTTTGGCATTTTTAGGGAAATTGACCAGAGTGCAAGGGGTTAACATGCTGAATACTCGAGGAATTTATGATAGGGGGGGGGGGGGTGAAAAGTTCATAATGGTCAAATCTGACCAAATGTGGTTTATTTTTCAGCGTAGTCTCCCCTTCGGGCCAGATTTGACCACTATGAACTTTTCAGCCCCCTCTCGTAGTATTATAGAAAAAGATACAATGGAACAACTGTATCGGATGCATGATTTCAGTATTTATTGATGTTTTACAATATCAGGAAATTTAGAAAGGGAGCAAAATATTGTTATAGTTAATTATACTGTAATATATCTTTTGGGTATTTTTGATAGCTGACATTGTCTTTTATTTTTCAGGGAGTGAAACCTTGACCAGTAAACAAACTGGTCATCACCAGACCAAGACTCAACTGCATCATGGAGGGAGGAATGAATCAGGTGAGGTCGTGATCTGCTAGAACAGCAATTACTCTAAGAAATTTTAGGGATGAGGTATATTAATGAATGCAAACAGAACAATCAGAACAAAGTAACTAAATATATGGACTCAACTGCTGTTATTTTGACAACGTTTTGATTATGTTACTTTTTGTTTATACTTAACCATATTTTAGAAGCATGTGGGACAATTTGTGTATTTGTACAAGCACTGTTACAGATTAAAACACTTGGCACATTATATTAAAAAGCAAAACATGTTCAGATTTTCTGAGGTCCAGAACAATATTCAAATACTAAGAAAAAAAAAGTAGGCTCAAATGCCTGAAATGTTAGGTTTTTTTATCACTAGTACCCCCTGCGCACTACTAATACTTATTAATAATACTTTAATTCCAACAATCATTAGATATACAGTTTCATGGTATAGGTGGTACATATGTAATTAAGTGATGTAGACAGTGTTGTTTCCCTAAATATGGTTGTAATTTCTAACAATACTACTGTCTTTCACAGACGTACACTCTACAAGGGCATAGTTGGGGACCCACTTGACCTTTCCCTGCTACAGACTGCAGACATATACAAAGACTTTGATATAATGGAGAACCCTTTAGCTGCAACTGTGGTCATCAGTGATGAGAAGCCCCTTATTGAAATAGTCTTTGGTTTGGCACAATAGGGGAGTGTGCTCTCATACCAGCAGCCTATTTTGCCCACCAAGTCTGTCAAGATGCACCCAGATTCTCCACCTTACCCACAGCTACTGCTTGTGGATTCCAGGCTTGCCCCCAACAGAATGTGTGCACGTGTGCACTGAGGAAGAGCACTTTCTTCTTCAAAACATCACTGTCTCACTGGACATGGTTCACAGGATTGAGGTGGCAACAAGGGACCACCTCACTAGCATGCAGTGGCGTGACTTTGTGATTCGTGCTCAGGAAGATATGCTAGTGCAGCGTATCAATGTCAACTCAAAGGTCACCACAATCATCAGAGAGAGGGCGGACCTGTTCTACTTTCATGTGGACATTCAGAAGCATCTTTCAGTTTCCAAAAGATGTAACCGATTGATGCCAGAGACTTGACATGGAAGTGTGACTGTGAAGAGAAATTAAATGACACATTATTAAATTGGATTTCAAAAAGTAGGAGGAAAACACATTTAAGATAAGCCTTTATTAGTCCCACAATGGGGAAATTCCAGGATTGCAACACCACAGGGATAGCAACAGATAAGATAAGAAAATAAGAGCAGTGAATATACATACAGTATGTACACATAAATATATAAATATATATACACAGTGCGGAGCACTGTAGCTAGATGGAATAAACAGCATAACCGTCTACTTAGTTACCGCACATAGTATGAATATGTACCCATACATATTGTCACCCTCCATAGCGACTGATATTGTCCTAGTTGTATACTGGAGGGGGCCATTTGTGTAAGTCTGTTGCGTCTTTTGCATTCAATACTATTAGGTCGTCACGTTTTTTTTGCTATCTCTGCGAGCACCCCTGCTTAGGTTATACAGTCTGACAGCCGTAGGTAGGAAGGACCTGCGAAACCTCTCGGTCGTGCACCTAGGATGATGTAGTCTATTGCTAAATGAGCTCCTCAGTGCGTTCAGTATGTCCTGCATAGGGTGGGACTCAGACTCCAGCAGAGATGACAGTTTAGCCACCATCCTTCTCTCTCCTATCTCCTCCACTGGGTCAAGGCATTTCCCCAGGACAGAGCTAGCTTTCTTGATCAGTTTGTTCAGTCTCTTCCTATCGGCTGCTGTAATGCCATTGCCCCAGTAGACCACTCCAAAAGTGATGGCTGATGCCACCACCGTGTCGTAGAATGTCTTCAAGAGCACCCCTTGCACACCAAAAGACCTGAGCCTCCTCAGTAGCAACAGCCTGCGCTGTCCCTTCTTGTAGAGTGCGTCGGTATTGTGTGACCAGTCTAGTTTATTGTTCAGATGAACACCCAGGTACTTGTAGGATGTCACCATCTCAATGTCTGTTCCCTGGATGTTCACTGGTGCTGTGAGGGGTTGTCCTTGCCTGCAGCAGTCCACCACCAGCTCCTTAGTTTTCCTCGCGTTGATCTGGAGGCAGTTCCCATGGCACCAGTCTACGAAGTCCTGGATAAGTCCTCTGTATTCAGCTTCATCTCCGTTGGGGATGAGGCCAACGATCGCAGAGTCGTCAGAGAACTTCTGTAGATGGCAGTGTGTTGTGTTGTGTGAGAAGTCCGCAGTATAAAGGGTGAACAGGAAGGGAGCCAAAACCCTTCCCTGGGGGGCCCCATGCTGCTGATGATCGTGTCGGACACACAATCCCGGGATCTCACAAACTGTGGCCGGTTAGTGAGGTAGTTCAGGATCCATGATGACAGGTGCTGGTCCACCCCTGCACACAGCAGCTTGTCCTTCAGGATCATTGGTTGGATGGTGTTGAAAGCACTGGAGAAGTCAAACAACATGATCCTCACCGCATTCCCGGGCTTCTCCAGGTGGGACAGGCAACGGTGAAGGAGGAAGATCACTGCATCCTCCATCCCAATGCCATGCTGGTAGGCAAACTGGAGTGGATCCATCACTGGTCCCACCAGGGGGCGGAGGTGAGCAAGGAGCAGTCTCTCCAGGGTCTTCATCATGTGAGACGTCAGGGCCACTGGTCTGTAGCTGTTCAGGTCTTTGGGGTGGGAAGTCTTTGGTACAGGTGCCACACAAGATGTTTTCCACAACTGTGGTACCCTCCCCAGCTTCAGGCTCAGGTTGAAGATGTCAGAATCAGAATCAGAATCAGAATCAGAATCAGGTTTATTGCCATTGTTCATGTAGTACACAAACTAGGAATTTGTCTCGGTACAATGCTGCAACATTAAACATGATAGGATAAGAGAAATAAACTATACATGTAATAAAGTGTAGGATAAGATTAAGTGATACTGGTCAACAGTTAAAATATATATTAGCCAGCAGCAGATACTGTGGAGAACTATATAGTGCAGTCGGTAATGCAGGAAGAAAAACAGTGATGATTGACATGAGTCTGGTTGAGCTGCTGTACATGGTGCACGAGAGTCAATAAGTCACTTAGTGTTCAGCAGTCTAATGGCAGAGGGGAAGAAGCTGTTCATGTGACGGGAGGTTTTAGTCTGGATGGACCGAAGTCTTCTACCAGAGGGGAGGGGGGCAAACAGTACGTGACCAGGGTGTGAGGGATCGGCTATGATCCGGCCAGCACGCCTCCGGGTCCTGGAGATGTACAGATCCTGGAGAGATGGGAGCTTGCAGCCGATCACCTTCTCAGCAGTGCGCACGACGCGCTGCAGCCTTAGTCTGTCCCTGGCAGTGGCTCCTGCGTACCACACGGTTATGGAGGTGGTGAGGATGGACTCGATGATGGCTGTGTAGAACTGCACTAACATCTTGGTGGGTAGCTTGAGCTTCCTCAGCTGCCGCAGGAAGAACATCCTCTGCTGGGCTTTTTTGATGAGTGAGCTGATGGTCAGCTCCCATTTGAGGTCCCTGGTGATGGTAGTGCCTAGGAAGCGGAAGGAATCAGCAGTGGTGATGGGAGAGCCTGAGAGGGTGAGGGGGGGCAGAGGAGTAGTGACTTTCCTGAAGTCTACAATCATCTCCACTGTCTTCAGAGCGTTCAGCTGCAGGTTGTTATTGCTGCACCAGGACGCCAGCTGTGCTCCACAATCCCACACAGCTGGTCTGCGCAGGACTTGAGGAGCTTTGCGCTGATGCCGTCCGGTCCCGAGGCCTTCCTCGCCTTGATCTTCCTCGGCTCCGTCCTCACCTGGGTCTTAGTGAGGGTCAGGTTGGGGAGCTGTGTGCTGGGAGTGGGGGGAGTGTTGGTGGAGTGGGGTGTGGACAGCAGGTCTCGATGACTTTAGAGGCAGCAGTGGTTGGTTTGCAGTCGGGGGGAGGGCAGTTGGTCAAACCTATTAAAAAACAGGTTCAGATTGTTTGCCCACTCCCTGCCCCCTGTGGACTGGGAGGAGGTATTCTGGAGCCCAGAGATGGTTTTAAGGTTTCTCCAGACCCCGCCGATGTCACTCCATTGCAGCTTGTCCATCTTCTTCCTGAAGCTGTCCTTGCCTTCTCTGATCTTCCTCCTCAGCTCCCTCTGTATGGACTTGAGCATCTCCCTGTCCCCCGACCTGAAGATCCTCTTCTTCTCTCTCAGAAGTGTTTTTATCTCAGGGTTGATCCAGGGTTTGTTGTTCGAGCAACACCGTATGGTCTTGGTGGGTACGGTGTTGTCCACACAGAAGTTGATGTAGTCCGTGATGGTGTGAGTGAGGCCATCGATGTCCTCACCATGTGGATCGCAGAGCTGCTCCCAGGCAGTGGTTTCAAAACAGTCCTTTAGAGCGTCCATTGCCTCCTCAGACCATATCTTCACCGTGCGCATGACCGGATACTTTCACTGTGCGTGTAACCGGAGGTTGTCTGTGTACTAGGGGTTTGTACACTGGCAGGAGATGAACAAAGTTGTGATCCAATCTCCCGAGTGGGGGGAGTGGTGATGAGGTGTACGCCTCCTTAGTGTTTGCATAGAATAAATCCAGTGTTTTATTGTCTCTAGTGTGGCATGTGACATACTGGATGAAGTATTTGATTTAATGCCTTATATCAGAATTCTAAAGTTTTCTGTAAACTTGTGCTGTTTTTACATATTTTTGCCTAAACTTCTACTGTAATCATTTCAGAATTTCTAGTTTAGCTTCAGGTTTTTAGCGTGCTCATAAGATACAGAAACTTTATACAAAGTAGAACAAATGAACATGACACACACCATTTACTCACTATTGCCTGTTACTCCATTGTAGAACATTGCTGAGATTCTTCAAACAAGGGAACCATTTACATGTTCATTGTTTATGTTCTAAAATGATACCAGAGCCTTGATGTGAGCTCTGATAAGCACTTACTGTATGGATTACTGTAATAAACATGTTTTCTACAGTCCACCAATATATTTGAGATTAAGATGCATGTTAATCTAATGGTTCTATAATTATCCTTTAAGTAGGCAATATATTGTACAATTTGCAATGAACATTTTTCCCCCCCACAAAGGTTTATTGGTGAAATCATTTTATTTGCAGTTATTCTCATGTTGAGTTTTGAATAGTTTTGCTTGTCTTATTTAATTTTAGATAATAATATAACAGAAAATAACAGCTGTCATTTTGATTTTTTTTAAACAATTCAAAGTCAAAATTATGTGAGATGTAATGCTACATTTCATACTATTTGCATTACTAAATAAATGATCTCAGGGCACTTTACATAGAAACGAAGTAATACAAGAAAACAGAACACTGTTTGAATATGTACAATAAATCTAGTCTCATTTGGTCAACAGATTTCAAGACATACAAAGGTTTACACTAAGCATCGACTTTGTCTTGAAGAAGCCACTTCTTTAACTATATACAACTTTGGAAAGACGTTCCCTCTGTTTTCTCATTGGATTATAGTGAAGGGAACTATATGTAGATGGTTAATGAAACTTTATTAAAACTGCAAATCTGATGGTGGCTTAAAACTGTTGTACAGTAACAGGTCTTTCAATGTGTACATATCCAGATTAACATGTATGTTCTTTGGCTCAAGCCTTGACCAGTGACTTGTTCTGATAGTTAGTGAGGAGGCAGGCTACTGCAAAAAGCTGGTTGATACTGCCAGCAATGGTCAGAGGGATAATGGAGTCAAACAGTTTATTCTCTTTCATGCACCTGATTGTTCTCTCCACATGGATCCTTAACCGTGTGATGTCCTGAGTCATCAGCACTTCATCTTGAGACAGCTGGGACCTTTTACTGAGAAAAGGCCTGTAAACTTTGCAGGGCACTAAGTCATTGATCCTGAATCCCTTGTCCACCATTACAGCCATGTCTTTATCCAAAAGAGGCATAATGCCAGATTGCCTGAACAATTCTTTGTCACTTACAGAGCCAGAATACAACGGGGACATTTTAAAACACGTGTTTTATCTTTCCATTAATCATCTAATAATGTTCAACAGAAATATTGGCTCCCAGTTGGCTACAAATAATCAGTACGGACATATCTCCCACAGATTTAAAAGTAATGGGGTGTACTTAAGAAACTGAAGGTGTTATATTAAAAAGTCTTAATATTTATGTAAATGTAACATTATTTTCTTAGTTAACAACAGGATATACAATTTTACTTTAACTGCACAAGTGTTTAACAGTATGTTTTTCATTTAGATAGAAAAAGAAAAGGAGTCAATATATTTCAATAAAACACGCCACTGCAAACTGAAAAGATTAAAAGTCTAAAAACTCTGGAAGTACTGCATGTCTTTTAATTAGACAAGTGTATTTCTGCAGTGTGTTGATTAATCAAACACAAAAAAGGATGTAAACCAAATGACACGTACCCGTCTACGAGGAGGATCAGTGCCCTTGTCAGGAGCTGCTGTTGTGCTGCAAGTGGAGGAACGTGAGCCAGACCGCACACGTCTCCTTGTTGCAGGGTCAGTCTGTCTCCAAAATGACAGTAGATGGCAAATCTACGAGTTAAAGAAAACAATTATCCTTTATTAAGATTAAATTAATCCTTTTATCAAATCATGATCTGGTATTGATCTTTGCCATTATCTTGCTAATACACCACTATGGCAATAGCAGCCAAGTTGATGTGGTGTTACTAAATCAACTTGGCTGATTAAATTGTGATTACATATCATTATTTGATACGTAAATAGAGTGCACTATGACCTAGAGCTGCACACCAGAAATGACTGAGATTTTGATATTTGAACAAATCCATAAAACAGTAGAGAGATAAAACAATCAGAGTGCCCACATAAAAGTGTCTGTCTACTCACCCAATATAAATAAAGGTTTAATAATTAATCATTGAAAATCAAAAGCACATGGGAATACAAGCTTAGCACTAATGTACCTGGTATAGAAGCTGATGTCTTGAATGAATGAATGAATGAATGAATGAATGAATGAATGAATGAATTTGAATGAATGAATTTATTTCGGATAATACAGTACAGGTTAAAAGAAACTGTATAATATAACAACAAGGTCAAATTAGACAAAGACTCCTTCTACTAAACAATTCCACGTGAGTTATCCGAAATGGGTGATGGCTGAAGCCGCAGCTTATATTGCCCACCCATATTCCATCCAAGAATTCAAAGGAGAAAAAAGAGAAAACAAGACAAGAGCGATTACAATTTAGAACAAAGCTAAGACAAAGTGTGACTGAGAGAAAAAAAAAAAGAAAACTAAGCTAAGCTAAGTTAAGCGGTTACTATTCAAGACAAATCTAAGACAGAATGTCACAGAGAGAAAAAAAAAAAACTAAGCAACAACACAACACAGGCTGGATATGTCAATCCTTATGTGAGTTTACATGTCGTCTTGTAAATATGTTTGGAGTATTTCTTCCTTTAGTTTTTGTTTAAATTGTCCAAGCGTTGTACATGATTTTAATTCAGGTCCATAATCGTTCCATAATCTGACTCCTTGCACTGAAATACAGTGTTGCTTGGTGGTTGTTCTCACTGTAGGCTTTTGAAATATACATGTTCCTCTGAAGTGATATCGTTTCTCCCTTGTTTGGAACAACTTTTGGATATTTGCGGGCAGTGATAAATTCTTCACTTTGAACATTATTATTGCGGTTTTAAAGTCAACCAGATCTTTCAACTTGAGAGTTTTTTGTTTAAGAAAAAGTGGGTTTGTTGGTTCCCTGTAAGCTGCTTTGTTTATTATTCTAATAGCTCTCTTTTGAAGCATAAAGAGTGGATATATGTTTGTTTTGTATGTATTTCCCCATACTTCATTACAATATGTCATGTATGGGAGTATTAATGAATGATACAAGGTGTATAGTGTGGGTTGATTCAGCAAATATTTCACTCTGTGTAATATTGCAATTGATTTGGATACTTTACCTTTAATATAATTAATATGCGACTTCCAACACAGTTTGTTATCAATTATTACTCCAAGGAATTTAGTTTCAGATACCCTTTCAATCTCTACACCATTTACACTGAGTTTGGGTACTGGATTGTTGTGATGGTTGTTAAAGACTACAAATTTTGTCTTACTTAAATTGAGCGTTAATTTGTTTGAATCAAACCACAGTTTAAGCTTTCCTAATTCCTTCCCGAGTGTATCCAGAAGTTGTTCCAAATTGTTTCCACTGCATAGCAGATTAGTGTCATCGGCAAACAATATTAAGTCCATTTTTTCTGAGACTTTACATATATCGTTTATATACATATTGAATAATAATGGTCCCAAAACTGAACCCTGTGGGACTCCACAGGTGACCTTCAGCAACTCTGAGTTTTTGTTGCTAACACATACATACTGATATCTATTCTTTAAGTAACTACTTAACCAGGACAGTGCTACCCCCCTAATACCAGAATTTTGTAGTTTCTTTAATAATAAATTATGATCTACTGTATCAAATGCTTTTTTAAGATCTAGGAATACTCCAACTGAATACTCTTTATTTTCAATGGCTGTTGATATTTTTTCTGTAAATTCCATTAGGGCATATGCAGTTGTCCTCTTGTGTCTGAACCCATATTGCTGCTCACATAATAAATCATTCTTCAGTATGAAGTTGTCAATTCTCTCATAGAATATTTTTTCAAGTATCTTGGAAAATTGCGGTAATAGTGAAATTGGTCTATAGTTTGAGAGTTCCCCTCTGTCGCCCGTCTTGTATATCGGAATTACTTTAGCTATTTTCATTGCATTGGGAAATATACCTGATTAGAGAGACAGGTTGCAGATATACGTCAGTGGTTTTACTATGCATTCGATAACAGTTTTGACTAGTAGCATGTCGATACCATCACAGTCAGTAGATGTTTTACTTTTGAATGATTTAACAATTTCAATGACCTCTCTTTCGTCTGTGTTCTTTATGAAGATGGAGTCTTTTGCAGCAGTGTTATTGCATATTGTATCACCTGTAGGCACCGTAGTGGGTATTTCTCGGGCCAGTTTAGGTCCAATGTTAACAAAAAAATTATTAAATTCATCTGCAGGTGAAGCAATATTCACACTCTGAGTCGTTTTATTATTTTTTGGAATTTTATATATTTTATTTATTTTTTGGAATATTAGTTGGGTAGCTTGTATTTCTGCTTTTATTTCCAAGGAAATAAAGATGATGAAAACCTCTCCAAACCAAAGGACTGCTTCAGTGGGATCTCCTCCAGCCTGGTTCAGAACTCCTCCATCACCTGCTGCTGAGCCTCCATTTTCTCCCAGGCTAGATCCAGAGCTGAAGGTTCTGCCTTAGCATCAGAATCGTGGCACTTGAGCAACAATTCAGCATCAATCACCTCTTCATCGGTGGATTCCTTCTCTGGACGTTGTGTTCTCTCCCAGACACTGGGTCTGGCTGCAGGCAGTCAGTAGTGGTTCCAGGCCAACAACACAGGCACAGCCCCTTCTTTCAACCGTCGTCAGCCACCTTGAATGATGTCCGTCGGGACCAAATGTCTACTACAGACTGTTGTTGTCCTCTTAATAAATAAATTCTCCCGCCTCACATCACGTATCCAGGTTTTCTTAAGGCTTCATCTTTTGGGATGTGATGGAAACTTACAGTGGAGTTGAACTTTCCCGACATGGAGCAGTGAGGAACACAGCAGGAATCACTATTAGGATGATCCTGCTGCTGATCCTTCACTGGTCTTGACAAAGACATTTAAGTTAAGGAGTTACACTCATCCATAAACTGGTAACGACCCACTAAGACTAAAATTCACTGTGAGATTAGTGTAAGTTTGTGTGGGTGATAGTTGAAGGTTAGTCCTTCTGCCACAAGAACGACACCATTTGAGCTCTTCCCATAACTTTAATATCCAGCCATAGCTGCACCCAACGTTCTATTTACAAAAACATCCCCCCACTTCACTTCCGTCACTCCTCCTTCATAATAAAAGCCTTTTTCATTCTGTGTACTTTCTCTTGCCAGACTAACACCACAAAAGAGCAAAAACAGGATAAACAAACTAAATTATTAATTAAAATGTTTAAGTATAACATTTAAACTAATCGCTTTGAATAATCATGAAAATTACTTCTCAAATCAAGAACTGCCTGTTTTCCAAAATTACCTCTTACACTACTTCCCCCTTCACCAAAGAAGCGTCCTCGCTTCACAACAACAACAGCAAAAAAGACAATCTAGTACTACATATCTGTCAGGGAAACCTTCCAAACTATTAGAGAAGAACTGGGGTGTACAGTTTTTTTTAAGTCCAGTCTGCTTATGTTTGCATATGAGGTCAATGGTGAACGCTAAACAGTGAAAGCGTCAGTTCTGTAATGCTGTGGTCGTCGAACACAACGTCCTGACTTGGTCTTCCTTTGAGAGGGAGGTTGAACAACAACAGGTGGCTGTTGTGGAGGCACAGCTGGTGAATCGTTTCTCACTGGAACATGTCCATATGGGGGTTGCTGCACATGGGGAACATCAGGTACTGGAGGTGAAGCAGGGCTTGGGTGTTGATACACATAAGGCCTCGAGCCTGAGAGTGCAGTGAGTGGTGGTGTAAATGGACTAGAGGCAGAAGGTGGTGCTGGTTCTGAGGTTTGGGGCGGTGACTGTGCTGCAGACCACGGGGATCGATAAGGCTTGAGACGGTTGTAGTGAATGACTTTTAGTTTGCCTCTGGGGTTTAACACATCCAACAGCTCATAGACCACACCACTGTCATCTGTACCAAAGTCCAGCCTCCGTAAGACTTTGAAAGGACCTGTCCATCTGGGAAACAGTTTGTGCCTAGTGAGAGAGGGAAGATCAACCCAAACCAGGTCCCCTGCTTCATAAGCCATATGTCTCTTGTGACCATCAAAGTAATGCTTCTGCTGAGCACCTGCAGCAGCAATATTATGTGCAGCAGAGTGGAACAAATCAGAGAGTTTTTCACAATAGAGTGAGCATAATCATGTGGCGCACCTTGTGTGTTTCCTGAAGCTCCAGGGGTTTCCCCAAGGAGGAGGTTAGTGGGTAGACGAGCCTCTCGTCCATGAACTAAGAAGAAGGGCGTGTGTTTGGTGGAGGAGTGGACAGTGGTGTTATAAGCAAACTCAACTTGTTCAAGATGCTCATCCCATTCTCCACCTTTGCTGAAAAGATACTTCGCTAACTGATCCTTTATGGATCTGTTAGCCCGTTCCACCATGCCATCTGACATAGCATGATATGGAGAAGTTCTTGTTTTGTGAATGCCCAAAAGTGAACAGAGACATTTTACCAAATCTGAGTCAAACTGGTGTCCTTGGTCAGTGTGCAGGCTTTGTGGCACACCATGGCGGCTGATATAGTCTTCCAACAAACATTTTGCCACAGTAACTGCTCGTTGATCAGGGAGGGCATACAGGTTAAGATATTTTGTTTAATAGTCCATTATGACAAGGATGTACCCATTACCTCGATGGGTGAGAGGCAGCTCTGTCAGGTCCATGGCTATTTTCTCAAAAGGCATTGAAGGAACCATATTTTGCATAGGGGCTTGTTGCTGTGGAGTCTGTGGCCTCCGTGCTTCACAGGCAACACACTGCAGGCACCATTCATTTATGTCACGTGCCATATATGGCCAATAACATCTACCCTGGGCACTTTGCAATGTCTTTTCAGCACTAAATGGCCAGTGAGTGAATGTCCATGTAGTGTTTGAAACACTTCTCTTTGTAAGCTGCTAGGGATCACAATCTGTAAGATTGGGTCACCTGGAGGGTGTCTTACTTTTCTACACAGAATGGAGTCAGCAACAGTAAGCTTTGGGAACTCTCTCCAAAAATGTCTGTGCTCAGGCGAAGTGTGTTTGACTTTAGCAAATGGTGGCCTGGAATTTGTCAGCACCCACTCAATGACAGTTTTTAATACCAGGTCATCTCACTGAGCGTGGATGAGATGGCTACGGCCCCTGTTTAGGAAGGAATAATTGGTGGCCATTTCAGGCTCCACATTTACCACCTGCTCAGATTGTGACGTTTTCGGGAATGTGGGTGTTTGATCAGTCTGTGTAGCAGCAGAAACAGTGCTTAAAGGGCTTGCTGAAGGGTTAGCTGTC
Source organism: Pholidichthys leucotaenia (assembly GCA_020510985.1). Taxonomy (NCBI): domain Eukaryota; kingdom Metazoa; phylum Chordata; class Actinopteri; order Cichliformes; family Pholidichthyidae; genus Pholidichthys; species Pholidichthys leucotaenia. The sequence goes on along the minus strand of CM035846.1, from coordinate 27,423,364 downwards.
AGGGGACTGGGCACCTGCTCAGGTGCTTTTTCCTGTGGGACTGCTTGAGCTGGACAGAGCTGTGCTTTTACAGATTCAATGGCCCTCGTGGATGATGGTCGGCATGACATAGAATCAGCATTAGCATGTTTACTGCCTTCCCTGTGTTCAATCGTCCAATCATAGGGGTCTATCTCGAGAGCCCACCTTGCTCTATGTCCTGTTGGGTCACAATCTAGCGTCATTTATCCCAAACCAAGAAGAGGTTTGTGATCCGTGATGATGCAAAAATGGTGTCCAGTCAAATATTGGCGAAAGTGATGAATAGACCACACAACAACCCACAGCTCCCTGTCATAGGTGGACCAGCGTCTCTCAGTCCGTGTCAGGACGTGGCTACCATAGGCAATGACTTTTTCCATATTACAGTCATTAACCTGTGATCACACACACCCGAAGGCTGTGTTGGATGCATCCGTAAAGAGCAGGAATTCTCCTGACAAATCTGGGTAGGAGAGGATGGGTGTGTGAGTTAGGGCATGGCCAAGGCAGTCAAAAGCAGACTGTTCAATTTCAGTCCAGACAAATGGTTTCCCTTTCTGAGTGAGGCTATGCAGAGGTTCAGACAGCTTAGCATATTGATAGATGAAACGGCAGTAATATGAGCATAAGCCGAGAAGCGCTCTGACTTCAGTGGGCTTCTCAGGAGTGGGCCACTCCTGTACTTTCTGAATGTTTTTGGGGTCAGGTTTCAGACCAGCTGCAGAGACTACATGCCCTAGAAATATCACTTCCTCTTGAGCAAAGTGACACTTTGATGGTTTGAGTTTTAAATTAGCTGCTCTTAGCCGATCAAACACCTCTCTAAGATGCTGCAAATGTGTGGAAAAACTGAGGCTGTACACGATAATGTCATCTAAATAAACGAGGCATGTTTTCCACGAGAAGCCTTGTAATACCAGCTGCATCAAATACTGAAATGTGGGTGGAGCATTCACAAGACCCACGGGCATAACACAGAACTGGTAAAGACCCCTACCAGTAGTAAAAGCTGTTTTGGCTTTGTCTTGCTCATCCAACTGCACCTGCCAATACCCTGATGAAAGGTTCATGGTACTGAACACTGATGAGCTCCGTAATGCATCCAAAGTATCATCTGTTCTGGGAAAAGGATGAGCATCTTTCGTGGTCACAGCATTCAAACCCCTATGATCAACACAAAAACGCCATGAGCCATCCTTTTTTCACACCATTACAACAGGGGCTGCCCAGGGACTATGGCTGATTTCAATAAGTCCTTTGTCTAACATGTCGTTCACCTGTGACTGAATCACCTCCTGCATCTGGGGTGAGGTGCGATAGGCGCGTTTTCTAACGAGGGGTGAAGCATTTGTGTGGATTTTGTGTTTGACAATGTCAGTTCTGCCAAAATCTGTAGGGCTTTTACTGAACACATCGTGATAACACAGGAGCAGTTCGGTCAGTTGAGACCTCTCAGAGGCAGTCAGAGCACCACACTGAACATCAAACGGCAATTTGTCAGAGCATTTGGGCTGCGTTTGTTGCCTTGTGTGATTGTAAAGGGCAGTTGGATACATTGCATACAGGGGCAGACTCTGACACTATGTCATCTTGTGACAGGGATGAACTGTCCTCTGTGCATACCTGGCTGCAGGGTGATGGGACTATCCGTCGGCTTCACAAGGTGTACTGTAGTCACACCATTTACTGCCGTTGTCAAGGTGCGCGTCACTGCGATGCCCTCAATGTCCATCTGGCGTGGCTCTAGGCAGCCAGCATCGTTGTCTGGGATGCCAGCAGTGATTGTGGGAGGGTTTAATGCGATCTTGCAGTTCATTTCACAACGTGGGGGTACGGTTGTGCATTCCATAACCTTTGCTGTACAGTTATCAGGGGCCAGCTGTGTAGTTTTTAACAGTGGCAGTTCCTCCCCATAAAGACTACATACACCCTTGCCCATATCCAAGGCGACCTTATGGAGCTGAAGAAAGTCTCGGCCCAACAGTGTGCTTTGAGTAACATTTCTTATCACCTGCATGTTATGATGGAACGTATGGGAGCCTAATTTCACAGCCACATCAATGGTGCCCAAAGTATCTAAACTGTGCCCAGTTACTGCTTTAGACAGAATGTAGTGCTTCATAAGAGGCTTTTTGGCTAGTACTAACTACTAACTAACCTGCACTTATATAGCGCTTTTCTAGTCACAAAGACCACTCAGAGCGCTTTCACTAGTACTAACCCTCTATTCTAAGGGCCTATAGGAAACAGATATCTAGGGACAATTTAGAACAACCAATTAACCTACAACTAACTAATTAACCTACAACTGAAATGGACATTCTGGTTGCTTCACTGATAAATGAGATATGGGAGCCTGAATCTAACAGAATGTGTGCGTCTGTACCCTCAACAAGTCCATTTACATATGAAGAAAAGGGGATCTCATTTTCCACTGCAACAGTGTTTTGATTTTCAGGAGGGGAAAATGTAGTACCTCTGTTGTCACTAGAGGGCAGCAAAGCAGTACTGATGTGTGGTGCAGATTTATTAATTTCATTTGGGGCTCCTAAGGGCCCAGCTGAAGAGTGCCCCACGTCTTCAGCTAGCGCCCCTTTCCCTGATGAGGTTTGTGGGCCCAGGTAGTCATAGTCTAAGTGCTGCTAATGGCCACAAACCAGGTGTTGGAATCCATGGCTGCCCCTCTGATGGTCCTGGAATGAAACATGTTTTACGCCGGGGACTTGGGCTCCTCTGACACAAACTCAAAGGGGGTCCTGAAGGAGAGTGGTGAGCTCCACTTCTGTTATACTGTTCGGGAGAATAATAGGATTCTTGGCTACGTGACTTGTCTGCTGAATATGTTGCTGCATTTGGGCTATACGAGTGCTGGTATTTTTCAGCTCTGTAATTGTGGGTTGGTGAATGCCGACAGTTAAATTCAGGTGAGGAGGAGGGAGAGCATCTTGAGGAGGGATGTGCATTGCAGGTCTCAGTGTATCTAGCTGGATTACGCCCATAACGTAAAGGAGACCTGTGAGAGTGTCTGCAGCCATGCGTTTCTGGCTGGTACATTCTGCTTTGCTCTTCCAGTTTTATCTTCAGTGCAACAAGATCTTTGCTCAAATTTTGGACGGTGGCTGTGAGGTCCTGGACAGCCGTTCTCACATACGTGTCATTATCAGTCACAGAATTAACTGACTGGGTTGTGTTGCCAACATCTCTGGTAGTGACATTATGTGGGCAGACTGGTGTCACTAACCTTGCAGCCTGGTGAGCACGCTCAGCTAGAGTGGCTACTTCCACAGCCTCTTGAAAACTTTTCACTCCTCTCTCATCACACTGAATTTGGAGCTCCTGATCCAACCCAGCAATGAAGCCTGACATTTTCATGAACTCGGATGCATTGTATTCAAAATCAGGGAAAGCCTCCTTCACAAGTCTGCACACATCCGCAGCATAAACCTCCATGGCCTCATTCGGTTTTCTACTGAGGGCATTTGGGAATGTCTGAAAAGAAGCGATAACATCCTTTTGACCAAAAGCAGCCTGAAGATCTTTCTTTGTATCTGCATAGGAACGCTGTGTGGTGGAAGGCAGGTTGTCCCATACAATAAACAGTTCAGGCAGCAGTCTTGTGGGGTAGCTCCAATGCCAATACTGCACCCAAATCAACACTGCAATCCTTGTACCAGGCGGCCTAAATTACCTCATAGCGGAGAGCCCATAATTAGAAGGACTCCCGACCGTCATTGCAGAATGGCGGGGGCAGCGAAATTCCTCCGGGTGGATCCTGCACTGCTGCAGGTGAAACCGGGGCAGACTGCCTGCTGCGTTGTCTGATACTGGTGTCTGGTGACTCCCCGTCAGACATAGTGGCGAGGTGTACACTCCAGAAGGAGAAAGCAATAGGTACGTGATGCCTAATAACACTGAGCTACAAAACAATGAAACGGAATTGGCGGCAACTAGCTCACTGTACGTAGCCGTTAGCTTAGCTTGTAGTTAGCCTCCAACTGTCTGATTGCTAAATAGGCTCACCAAGTTGAGAAGAGTCCTCAAAAACCAACATCGCTGCCACCAGTGTAAGCTTGCGTGGGTGATAGTTGAAGGTTAGTCCTTCTGCCACAAGAACAACACCATTTGAGCTCTTCCTGTAACTTTAATATCCAGCCATAGCTGCACCCAATGTTCTATTTACCAAATTCAAATTCAAATTCAAACATTTATTTCAAACTCAGGGTTCATATTAAATGCAGAACTGAAATGAGTAGAAAATAAATAAATAAATAAATAAATAAAAGTATATACAGATCAGCAGACACTCGGCGCTCTTGTAACAACAATAACATACAATATTGGACTCAGTATAAAATGGAACGCCACCACTTCCAAATGCTGGAGTGAAGTGTGAGTGACGAGTTGACAATTGCTGATATAAGATGATTGTTACATGCCAGCAACCTTCTCATAAAACTGTAAACATTCTTTCGTATCAACTCGCCAAAAGATGGAATGTTCACGGACACAAACATCTTGCTTGCACTCGACCTTCGTGGTATATCTAACAACCTTCTTAGGGAGTTATTATATGCAACGCGGATTTTGTTCCTAACAGCAACATTGCTATTAAACCATAAAGGCGAGCAGTACATTGAGGTACAGAAGGTCTTGAACAACATACATTTGACATCAGGAGAACATCTATGGAAATTTCGCAACAGTAAATTTGTTTGAGCATAGAGTTTCCTGAGTTGCCTGTTACAATCAACACTGGTCTTATCAGATTCAATCCACACACCTAGGTATTTGACTTTTTCAACAAAGTTCAAGCTATTACCACAAAGTGGCATAACAGGATTCGACGTATTGACACCCTTCAGTTTGAAAGCCATACACAGATTTAGTACAGTTGAACAAGATGTCATTTTTTTCACCAAATTTTTCACATACCGAAAGGAGATGTTGCATCGCTGCAGTAGACAAACTTAACAAACAGAGATCATCAGCATAGAAAATGTGATTTAACAGTGCACCGTTAAAGGAGCCGCCCACATCAGTATTGTTCAACAGTACACTGAGATCATCAACATAGACATCAAACAACAAGGGTGACAGTATACCACCTTGTTTAACACCGTTGGTCACATGAAATTTGAATGAGGTGACATTGCCCCACCTAACAACCATAGACTGCCTTCTGTACCAGTATAAAAGGATGCTAACAATGTAAATAGGAATACCTCGATCGATCAGTTTTCTAAACAAACACCAGTGGTTAATCCTGTCAAAAGCTTTGCTAGCGTCTAGGAACGCAGCATAGACACTAGTGGATTGGCTTCTGAAGTAGTCAACAAATTCATGGAGTAGGTAAACAGCCTTGTCAGTTGAAAGAGCTGACTTGAAACCAAACTGATTGTCGTTTGTCCACAGATAATCCTCAATTCTGTTCAGGATTAAACCCTCTAACAATTTGGATATAACATTTGCAGTAGCTATAGGTCTGTAGTTGTTCATATCAGACAGACTGGCACACTTGTTTTTCACCAAGGGAATAATAACAGAGTCCATCAACATGTCTGGCATGTAACCATGAACAAACATACAGTTAAAACACAATGACAACAGAATACACAAATTGAAATCAGCATTGATGAGGCATTCACTGGTGAGACAGTCAGGGCCAGCTGATTTGCCTTTCTTGAGAACTTTGATCAGTGAATCAACTTCAACAGGAGTAACAGCAGAAATATCGGAGGCATCAAACATGTTGTTATACAGGCGAATATCGTGCATAACAGAATCCTTCATTGAAACATTCTTGACTGAGTTGAAAATAGCTTCATATTGACATTTCCACTTTTCAGCAATATTAACATCACCAGTCACACCATCAATAGTGTTTGATCTAACAGACCGGTGGGAGCTCATAGCTTTCATTTGTTTCCAGAATTCTACCATGTTCAGTTCACTCATGTGACTAGCTAACTGGTCACATTTGATGCTTTCTTCATTGCGCCTACATGCTCGTAGAGCATATTTGAACCTAGCCCTACAACTTTTCATGTTATCAAATATTGGACCAGAACGTGGTTTGCTATTACTCCTCCACCACAAAAAAGCATCCCGAGCAGCTGTATGAGCCTCGCTAACAACATCATTCCAGCCTGGGACGTTATATTGGGTGGCCACACTGTGACTGGGAATGCATTCACTCACACAATAATTTAAAGCATCAACAATATCACTGTAAAACCTGTCAATATCATCCCTGTGTGCCGCACAATTACGGTCGTGACACCTGATTGTGTCCGTAGGAGCACGGATGTTACAGAGTTTCCTACGAGAAAGTTTCTTATATCTGGACAAGTCTGACGCTGTGGCATCACACCATTTGTATGTCCTACTGCCCGTTGTGGCTGAGGGAGTTCCCCGGGGGCCACTTACAGCACTAGATACCTCAATATCCATAGATAAAGGTACATGATCGGAACTCACATAATCATACAGAACTTTGATATTGGACACGTTATCATGGCCTGAGGATGTAGTCACACAGTGATCAAGCCATGATGTAGAGCCATGAGCCATGCTAACATGAGTAAAGGTATCACCTGGTAAGATAATCCTGTCCGAGATGTGTAAAGAGTAACTCTCACAAAAAGACACCAGTTCATTTCCAAAACAACTTGAACATGCTGTATTAGCGTTGAAGTCACCAACTGTATACACATATGGAGTTGGAAAATCCTCAGTGATATGTTTAACAAGACTCAGGCAGTGCAAGTATTCATCCAAGTTTCCAACACTGTCACAGGGGAAATATACACACAATATAAGACAGTGAAAGTCACCCAGGTTGACTTCAATACCTGTAACTCTTACGCACTCGTAAGTTTTCACAACGCAACTGTTTGCAAGTGACTTCCGCCATAGGATACCAACGCCGCCATAGGGGTGACCTAAGATAACACGTTCTTCCATATCCATAAAAGAGACACCTTGTCCTATAAAGTCACCATGTAGTCTTCTCAGAATAGACAATTCGTGTTCAAACAACCAGTGTTCCTGCAACAACACAATGTCATGGTTATCACATAAACTGGAGATCTCGTTAGATGAAGTTTTTACATTCTGGCAGTTGAATGAACATATTCTAAGGTTGGTCCTACTACTGAATGAATATGATGACAAACACAATAATGACAATCACATGTAGATCATTTCCTCTCAAAAAACTGTCGAAGGTATAAACCAGATGGCCACACATTTTTGTCAAGCAACTTCTTGCTGCAACTGGCAGGACATGTAATCTTAAAAGAGGCATAACCATCATACTTGGTTTCTAGTTGCTCAATCTTGAGATTGTCATTTAATTTAACATGAGTTTTGATATAGGAGCGAACATGATGGGGTCTGGTGGTGGGGTCGAGTCGACTGATGAAGACTTGGTGCTTCTTATGACCTTGACCTTGATGTCCGCCAGACCTCCTACCAGACTTCGGTACAACGCGTAACTGTGAGTGGGGGGCGTGTCTTGTTGACAACCTGTAGCTGGTTCGTGGTCTGCTTGGCAGTCGATTGGTTGTCAGACGATTGGAGTGCATTGGCGTAGGACCTCTTCTTCTTCTTGGAACGGCGACTCTCAACTTCCTCGAATTCGAACTCGCATTCCCCGGCAATTACAGCAACTTTGGCAACTTTCGCGACCCCAGAAGGGCTGCTGTCGACAGTGTCATCAGTATAGGCCTCTGTAGAGTTGGTGGCCACGTCCGCATTCTCACCGTCAGCCGTGGCAGTAGGTGGAGGACCACGGGCTGCACTGGAGACCGAGGCGTGGTCGACAGCTGCTACCACGATCTCCTCATCGCTGGTGATGTTGACAACACTCTGAGTACTGCCAGCCTCATCCTCACCTTCCTCGACCAGGACGTCAGCTGGAGGGGGTGTGTCGCCGAGTTTGGACTTTATTGCCGCCACGTCGTCCTGGATAGCAGATATCGTTTTGAACACAGTAGCAATGCTCTCTCCAAGGGTCATCACACGGCACACATCATTAGACAGCCTGGCAAGGTCAAATGACTCCAACGAAGCTGGTGGTAAATTCTTGAAGTTCTGGGCAACGTATTGTGGCGCCTGCTGACCAACCTCATTCAGCTTGTGGTATATGTCGGTGATGTTGTCTCTCTTCCGGGTGTGGCCGATCCTCTTCTTCGTCCGTGATGTTCCCTCTGGACACTGCTCGAACAGCAACTTCTTTGCTCCTTCAACCTGGTTCTCATCGTAGAAGTCGCCAACCCATTTCACAAGATAGTCCATCGAGACATTATTCATCTTGTTCTGCATAAAGCACAGCAACTCACAGACGGACATCTGACGTGGGAATGCTGTAGTTGGCCCATGCAGGGGAGGGTCGTCACTATGGTTGTCACCAGCCGTATCTGGCGTTAGTCCATTTAACCCAGCCAAAACGGTGGAGATGACTGTGGATTTCAGGCGACACCCCCCTTCATTCCCCCCACTCACCATCCTCAACAGCACAGTGTCCACGGTGGACTCCTTCAAGTTTCTGGGTACCACAATCTCCCGGAACCTGAAGTGGTCCTCCCATATTGACACTGTCCGGAAAAAGGCCCAGCAGAGGTTGTTTTTTCTGCGTCAGCTCAAGAAGTTTGATTTGCCTCAGGAGCTGCTGGTTGTCTTCTACACCGCCATCATCCAATCTGTCCTCTGCTTTTCCATCACTGTCTGGTTTGGATCTGCCACTAAACAGGACAAGACCAGACTGCAGCGGATCATTAAGTCTGCGGAGAGGATCATTGGTACCGACCTACCCTCCATTGAGAACTTATATCGGTCCATAACCAGGAAACGGGCGGGAAACATCTGTGCTGACCCATCACACCCCGGCCACAAACTGTTTGAACTTCTATCTTCTGGTCGTCGTTACAGATCACTGAAGGTCAAAACCACCCGTCACAGGAACAGTTTCTTTCCTCAAGCCATCACTCTGATGAACTCCTAACATTCACCTAGTCCTACCTGTTGCTGTACTCATGACTTTTCATCCATTATTACATTGCACATAACTCTCACACTGCTTTTTACTTCATTCACATTATATCACTGAATCTGAGTCCACATTGAAATACTGTGTGATTGTATATTTTTTCATATATTTCTGCAAAGTGTGGTTAGTCCGAGTAAATAACTGCATATATTCCTGTATATATTTGCATCCTTTTATAGAAACGTGGACAGACTGTAATTTACTGTACATACTGTGGTTGTCATTGAATCCTTATTTAAATCCTTCACCTGAACAACGAGAGCAAGTTTTTAGCCAAAGTCAAATTCCTTGTATGTGTTGTGCATACTTGGCCAATAAAAGCTGATAAAGCTGATTCTGATTCTGATTTAGTCCAGAAGACATTTCTGACAGTTATCTAACAAGATGCTGACATGTAGTTAGCTCACCAACATAAGTTTAGCGAGATAGCTTTGAAGCCCAGCAGGAGTAACGTTCAGCGAGGCTGACCATTAGATTGGCAGGGCTAACGTTAGCTTAGCGTTAGCGTTATAGAGTCTATAATTACGCTCTTGTGTGCATTAATATACACGCGCTCTTGGTTCCCCCTCACTGCGGCTCAGTTCGCCCTCCGGGGAATAACGGTAGACGACACCAGTATCTACTTCATCTCACGCAAATGTCCATTCGCCCGTCTTAGTGGTTACCTACTCACTGCAGCTGTTTATCTGGGATAGCAGCGGAGACGAAGAGCAGTCTTTAGAAAGCAGAAACGGGGCCAGAGCCACCAGAACCTTCACCGGGTCAGCGCTGTTGTCGTACGAATATTCCCCACATTTGTTGGTGGCCAACAAAAGTCCTTATTTTTAACGGTTTTACTTAAATTCTCAGCTCGTCTCAGGCATCACAGCTGCACCGGAAGTTGCGGGTCAAAGCAGCCCGTAGATTTATAAGCAGATTTATCAATGTCTCCAGTTTACAGATCAAATGTGTGAGTTTGTTACAATTCAAGACACGGATTCTGTGTGACAAAACATCCCCCACTTCACTTCCGTCACTCCTCCTTCATAATAAAAGCCTTTTCCATTCTGTGTACTTTCTCTTGCCAGACTAACACCACAAAAGAGCAAAAACGGGATAAACAAACTAAAATATTCATTAAAATGTTGAAGTATAACATTTAAACTAATCAGTTTGAATAATCAAGAAAATTACTTCTCAAATAAAGAACTGCCTGTTTTCCAAAATTACCTCTTACATTAGTTTAGCATTAATTTCTCCATCAATTCATCTGATTGCTGCGGCTGTTTCACACAACCGGATGTCATGCACGCTGTTTTCCGGTTTGGTCACGTGACGTTCGGCATAACCCCGATCCAGCAGCTCCTCTCTGCTCAGACACTTCCTCGTTTCCTCCCTTCAGAGCTGCTCCTTGATAAAGGGTGGAAACGCCACGTCACTGCAGACCCACGTGATTGTGAGGAAGTGAAACTCAGAGGAGAAATGGCGCAGAAAGGAGTTCAGCTGGACGCAGAAAGGTTCTCCTGTTCCATCTGTCTGGATCTACTCAAGGATCCGGTGATGATTGCCTGTGGACACAACTACTGTATGAACTGTATTAATAAATACTGGGATGATGATGATGAGGAGGAGGAAACTCACAGCTGTCCTCAGTGTCAGCAGACCTTCAGACCGAGGCCTGTCCTGAGGAAAAACACCATGTTAGCTGAGTTAGTGGAGGAGCTGAAGAAGACTGGACTCCTGGCTGCTCTTGGTGTCCACTGCTATGCTGGAGCAGAAGATGTGGCCTGTGATTTCTGCACGGGGAGAAAACTGAAAGCCATCAAGTCCTGTTTGATCTGTCAGGTTTCTTACTGTGAGAAACACCTTCAGCCTCACTATGACGTGGCTCCGTTAAAGAAACACAAGCTGGTGGAGCCCTCCAAGAACGTCCAGGAGAACATCTGCTCTCGTCATGATGAGATGATGAAGATCTTGTTCCATACTGATCAGCAGATTATCTGTTATCTCTGCTCCATGGACCATCTCAAAGGCCACGACACGGTCTCAGCTGCAGCAGAAAGGACTGAGAGGCAGAGAGAGGTGGAGGGGAGTCAACGAAACATCCATCAGAGGATCCAGGACAGAGAGGAAGATGTGACGCTGCTTCAGCAGCCGGTGGAGGCCATCAATCGGTCTGCTGATAAAACGGTGGAGGACAGTGAGAAGATATTCACTGAGCTGATCCATCTAATCCAGAAAAGAAGCTCTGATGTGAAGCAGCAGGTCAGATGCCAGCAGGAAACAGAGGTGAGTCGAGTCAAAGATCTTCAGGAGAAGGTGGAGCAGGAGATCTCTGAGCTGAAGAGGAGAGACACCGAGCTGGAGCAGCTCTCACGCACAGAAGATGACACCCAGTTTCTGCTCAGCTACCCCTCCCTGTCAGCAGTCTGTGAGTCCACACACTCACCCAGCATCCATGTTCTTCCTCAGAGATTCTTTGAGGACGTGACAGCAGCTGTGAAGGAGCTCAGAGACAAACTACAGGAACTTCTGACAGACACGTGGACAAACATCTCACTGATAGTCAATGTAGTGGATGATCTACAGCCACAACCAGAGCCCAAGACCAGAGCAGAATTCTTAAAATATTCACAGGAAATCACTCTGGATCCAAACACAGTAAATGGATTTCTGTTATTGTCAGAGGAGAACAGAAAAGTAACATTAACATCTCAACCACAGTCTTATCCTCCTCATCCAGAAAGATTCACTCGTTACTGTCAGGTCCTGAGCAAAGAGAGTCTGAGTGGACGCTGTTACTGGGAGGTGGAGTGGAGCGGGGGTGAACTTTATGTAGCAGTCACATGTAAGAACATCAGCAGAGGATGGAATGAAACTCTATTTGGTTATAATGACAAATCCTGGGCATTAGAGTGTAAACAAAACAGTTTTACATTTATACACAGCAGACTCAAAACTCCCGTCTCAGATCCTCGGTCCTCCAGGATAGGAGTGTTCCTGGACCACAGCGCAGGTCTTCTGTCCTTCTACAGCGTCTCTGAAACCATGACTCTCCTCCACAGAGTCCAGACCACCTTCACTCAGCCCCTCTATGCTGGACTTTGTGTTTGGGATGATGGAGCCACTGCTGAGTTAGTTAAAGTCAACTAGACTGAAGTCAGTCCAGTGGTGGTGGGTTTAAATCTCTGTTTTTAATTTTTATTTTCTCTCCATCGTTGTTGTGGTATTTCTGCAGAGATCAGCTGTCAGTCAAACACTGTGGGCGGGACCTGGACATCATCTAGTCCTTCTTTTGATCTTTTAGTTTTTTAATGTCAGACGTCTCATAACTGACAGGTTTTTTTTATTTCTTGTCAACTTTTTCTCATGACGTTAAAATAACAAAGTGGCCTGTCAACATGGGTGTGTGGATAGTTTTGGTTTATTATTATTATCTGTGTAACTTTGTGACCTTTACATCTGTGAGCTGTTTTATCTGCAGCTCTGTCAGTGTCTACTTCACCATGGAGGCCGTCACTGCTCATGAGGATTTTTACTGACTAATGTGTTTCTCCACATGAAAACGTAAACCGCTGTGTGCTCTAAATGACTGATGATGTGTGCTGTTGTGTTTGTGCACACCTTCATTTATCACACGTTTTGTTCTCCTCCCTTTGTTTAAACTGCTGCATATATAATCTGCTGTGGGCTGTTATAACTCTGTGATTATGACGGTTATGATCCACGATTTTCTTCATTTATTGGGATTCTGAACTGAACAGACTGTTGATGAAATGAAATCACTGGACAGAAGTCATGGAAGACAGCTGATGGGTTCAGTCACGAATAAACTTTTTCTTTAAGACAAACCAAATATTTTCTTCTGTCTTCATTCCATGATCTCACCAAAACTTAATACACATTAATTTAAATCAGTTTTCTGTTTGTTCACCATTAGTTTTCATCTGAGTTTCCCAGGATTTATCTGGATTTCCTTTTAATCCTCTTAATATAAGATAAGATAAGCCTTTATTAGTCCCACAACGGGGAAATTCCAGGATTGCAACAGCACAGGGATAGCAACACTCAGAGCAACAATCAGAAGGCAAGAAAAAAAAAAACAAGCAAGCAAGAGCAGCTAATATACATATGTACATATTACTATAAAATATATATATACACACACACAGACACACAGTGCTGAGCATTGTAGCTAGATGGGATGAAACAGCATAACCGTCTACTTAGTTATCCTACATGGTATGATTATGTGCCCATACATATTCTCACCCTCCATAGCGACCGGTATTTTCCTAGTTGTATGCCGGAGGGGACCATTGTGTAAGTCTATTGCATCTTTTGCATTCAAAAAACTATTAGTTTGTTACGTCTTTTTGCTATCTCTGCGAGCAGTCCTGCTTAGGTTGTACAGTCTGACAGCCGTTGGTAGGAAGGACCTACGAAACCTCTCGGTTGTGCACCTGGAATGATGTAGTCTGCTGCTAAATGAGCTCCTCAGTGCATTCAGTATGTCCTGCATAGGGTGGAACTCGGACTCCAGCAGAGATGACAGTTTAGCCACCGTCCTTCTCTCTCCTATCTCCTCCACCGGATCAAGGCGCTGCCCCAGGACAGAGCTAGCTTTCTTGATCAGTTTGTTCAGTCTCTTCCTATCGGCTGCAGTAATGCCACTGCCCCAGCAGACCACTCCAAAAGTGATGGCTGATGCCACCACCGTGTCATAGAATGTCTTCAGCACCACCCCTTGTACACCAAAAGACCTGAGTCTCCTCAGCAGGAACAGCCTGCGCTGTCCCTTCTTGTAGAGTGCGTCAGTATTGTGTGACCAGTCTAGTTTATTGTTCAGATGAACACCCAGGTACTTATAGGATGTCACCATCTCGATGTCTGTTCCCTGTATATTTACTGGTGCTGTGAGGGGTTGTCCTTGCCTGCAGCAGTCCACCACCAGCTCCTTAGTTTTCCTCGCGTTGATGTGGAGGCAGTTCTGATGGCACCAGTCCACGAAGTCCTGGATAAGCCCTCTGTACTCAGCTTCATCTCCACTGGAGATGAGGCCAACGATCGCAGAGTCATACAAGTCAACTGTGGTCATACGAGTCAACTGTGGCTCTTATACCATGGATCTATAAGTTATGATGATGAATGACACATTTTTATTGAACTACTTCAGTCATGGTTCTATACTGAATCATTTGCTTCACTTCCAGCCTTATAATTATGTAGATAATATTGTAATATGTATAAACACTAAGGATGTGCTTTGGTAAAAAAAGTAACAAATCAGTTGCACATTTTTTTATACTTGTGATTAATGGCTAAACATGTCAAAGAATCAATGAAAAAGTATTTTTTAAATGACATTTTCATTCCTACTTGTGACTCTCATGCAACAAAAATGCTATTAGAGCAACATAAATCACTTGATAATCATGAATGTAAATGCAATTAAAATGTGACAATTTATGGCAGCAATTTTTTTTAATTTTTCTACAAAACTATTTTTTGAATATTGCCACATTTCCTGTTTTATTTTAAAATAGTTAAAGCGGAAGTGCTTCTAGTTAAGGTAACTTTCCTAATCATCTCAAGTTGAAAAGGACAAACTGAGCAATTTTAATTGATTTTCAGAGCTCCTGACCTTAATGGAGAGTTTCTGACAGAATCTCTCCCTCTTTTCATACTTTTGAGTGAACAGCCCTAATCAACGTCACTATGTCTCCCAGCTGGTCTGGGAACGCCTTGGTATCCTCTCTGAAGAGCTGGAGCAGGGAGCTGGGGAGAGGGAAGTCTGGGCTTCTCTGCTTGAACTGCTGCCTCCGCGACCCGGACCTCCGGAAAAGCAGTAGAAGATGGATGGATGGATGTTTTTTGATGCATAAAAGGGCCCTCTGAAACAGTTCTATGTATCCAAGCTGAAATTATAATTATTATTATTTATTATTATTTTCAATGTGATTCCACTTTGTGCTGTGTGCTCACTTCATCCTGCCTGTGGAAGTCTGAAGTCTGGAGCTGAGAGAAAAATCAGCTGAATAATTCTACACTCTTTTTGCTTTTCTTCTTCTTCTTCTTCTTCTTCTTCTTCTTCTTCTTCTTCTTCTTCTTCTTCTTCTTCTTCTTCTTCTTCTTCTTCTTCTTCTTCTTCTTCTTTTTTTCTCTGCCCAAGGTCCTGGTCTAGTTAAAAGATCCTTTCAGATTCCTGATGGCAGCAGCAGCATAAACGGTCTCATCCTGCAGCAGGACAAACATATATGTGGTGGATGAAGCTGCTGTGAAGTGTGCAGCTCATGGCTCTGCTGTTAGAGCGATATCGTTCATTAGTGAGGAGGGAGAATGATTTTTAAAACTATAATTTTATAGTTATTGTTGTGTTTGGTGTGGAGAGCCCTTTACCTTCTAAATATGTATTTATAATGGGCTGGTCCAGGGGTGGTAAACATGTCCACCCCTGGGGTGTCCACCAGGGTGTCAGAATTTTTCTCAGTGAATTGACAGCTTTCTTTCTAAATTTCTAACTTTTTTTACTGATTAAAACATGTAAACTTGAGACATTTTTCTCCTTGAGATGAAACTTTTTTCCTCCTCAGTTTTCCATTCTTTCTCTTCTTTTTTCTGGAGAAATCAGGTAGTGTCCATCTCAGTTCAATCCATCAGCAACTACTAATGTCAAAGTGCAGCCTGAAGGGATGTCCCAGATATGGGTCATTTTCAGCCCTGAAGGGCCACTGGGTAGGAGGAAGGCTATAAATGAGAATTGGGACGGACCCCAAATCTACCTGGACTTCACTCTCACATTGCAAATATTTTTCTCCACTGTTTTACAGGATTTACTGCTGTTCATAAATAATAAGACTGTAGAGGAAGGATCAGACGAGACACGAGCTGACGACACACAACTTTATTTCCTCCAGCAAGCAGAACAGACTGACTCGGGTACCAGAGCGAATCTCTTTATTACAGCTTTATTCCCGCCCTTGGCACCTGGAGTACACACATTAACATACACGACAACAGAGCATGACTCAACACAATACTTTTGCGCCCAGCATAGCCAAGGTATGAACAGCGTCTTCCACCCCAAACAAGAGGTTCACGCCTGGCATACCAGAAGCAAAGGCACATCTTCATTTGGTTTATTACCCCCCAGCGCTCTGGCGCCCGTCCTTGGTTCCTCTCCCTTCTTCTCCTCATTTCCATCTCTCACCTCCTTCCCCCAATTCCCCAAGTCCTGGGTGGAGTGTGATCTCCTGTTGTGTCACCACAAGACAGTGTTTCTGTTTTTATGTATGAAGTATAAGGGTCATTTATATTTAAAAAGGTTGTAAATTTAGTTCAAGTAAATTTTAACATGCAATAGTCAAATTCAATTATATTAAACATAATTTTCCAACCACAAAATTGCAGCTGGTGGAAAGGCTGAGTGGCTAGTATCTTTGCAAAATCACTAGCCACAGTGGCTGGTGAGCAAAAGTGTTATTTTTTTTTCAAACTTTATTGAACAAAACAATTTACAAACTCTTGTAGGGCAAACAATACTGCACAAACAACTGAACTTAGAACAACAAAACAATGAGGGTGTTAAAATTCTTCTCCAGTGAGGCTAGAATATGAAATCAGAACAAAAGACAGTTAGTGAATGAATCAAAGAATTCTGAGATTGACTGATCTTTCTGTGCCAAAGTCTTTCAGGAAAGAATGTAGTTTTCATTTCATTTGTAAACCCAGCTAAGGATGGTAATGTGTTCTTCCATTTATTGACATGAATATGGTATTTACCCAAAATGTCAATAATGTTTAGCCTTTTCTTATTTGGAATGTTATCCAAATACAAAAGGATCTGAGACGCCTCAAGAGGAATATCGATGCCAAGATTAATCCATCTAAAAACATCGCTCCAAAACTGAGCAGATCTAGGACAGGAAAAGAACAAATGTTCAATGGTCTCAGGTTCCTCTGCACAGAAAACACATGGCTCCACCTCAAATTTAAATCTTCTCCGTTGCATCTCTGCGACTGGATAAAAAACTATTTATAATCTTAAAATGTGTTTCCTTTATCTTAGGTGGAATAGGCCACTTAAGAAAGTTATAATTTTGGTTCTTTGCCAACCAGTTTTCCAGCAGTTCCAATCTCCTTGCTGTTCCAAAATCTATAAAAACGTTTCTGTTTAAATCTATTGCCAGTTGCTTTATTATAGCACTCTTTTTTCCAAATCTTAACTCCCCCTATTTTTAACTCTGGTATTTGAGTGGACACCTTGGAATAAGTTAAAATATTCAATTCAATTCAACTTTATTTATATAGCGCCATTTCACAACAACAGTCATCTCATAGCACTATCAACTGTAGGGAGGACCCCCACAGTTGCATAAAGACCCCAGCAATCAGGCGATCCCCTGTGAGCAAGCACTTGGCGACGGTGGAGAGGAAAAACTCCCTGTATATTATTATTATACAGGGAGTATAATATTCCTGATTAACTGAACCAAGGGAAGTGGAATTGCTTTAAAGACTGAGTTATATTCTCTTACTAAACTATCCAATTTAGATTTATCAACCAATGATTTACGATCTAAAAAAGTTCAATTTTTATCCATCAAATCAATTACATATAACATATTTTTATGGACCCACTCCTTCTTCAATAAAGTTTCCCTATTGATTGTAATAAGTAGATTATTCCACAAGGTGGAGCCAGGTAGTGTAACGTTATGAGTAAATACCATTTTCCAATAATTCAGAACTTGTTTATGGAATTCTGACAACTTCAGGGGTATTTTTGACATTTCAAAATCACATTTAAGCAAAAATTCCAAACTTCCAACTTTTTCAAACAGGTTTTTTGGTTTGTGGAACCAAAGGGAATCAGGATGAGACAGAAATTGTTTCATCCACTTCAGTCTGAGCATCCCAATGACAGATTCAATTCAGCTGCTTTTAGCCCACCATGTTGCTAGTCCTGAATTATAAATGATTCCTTTCAATAATGGGTCTTCTTTTTCCAAACAAAGTTAAAAATTATTGAATTTATTTTTTAATCAGTTGAGGAGGACATACAAGGTTAATGCAGTGGTTCAACAAAAATCAATTATCTCTAAATTAGAAAAAAAAAAAAAAACAACCCAAAGATTATATTGTCTGGAAATTATAGAATAAATCATGAAATAATGGTAATGATAGATGATACCAGAATTGAAATAGAACAGGGAAATAAGTTTCTGGGGTGACGCTAGACAATAAAACCTGCTGGAAACCTCACATCAGTCACATCCAGGCCAAGTTGGCAAAATGTATAGAGATACTGGGGAAGATAAGACACATTTTGGACAATGAATCATTACCATATCGTAACTACCATGTTGAGATCTGGGGAAACACCTAAAAAACCAACCTACAGCCAATATGCACATTACAAAAAAAAAGCCATTAGGATAATTAATAATGTAGGATATAGAGACCATACAAACTCACTGTTTTTAAAGTCACATGCCATAAAGTTCATGCATTTAGTTCAATATAAGTCAGCACAAATAATGTACAGGGCAATTAATAAGCAACTTCCAACTAATATACAAAAATTATTCAAAAACGAGACAATGATTACAATTTGAGAGGAGACTTAAACTTTACAAAACTGAAGGTTTGAACAACAAAGAAAAGTCTGTGCATATCTGTCTGTGGGGTGGATTTGTGGAACAGTCTGGAGCTGCAGCTGAAACTATGTACCAACAGAAACCAATTCAAAAAGAGGTATTGAGGAAGATGAAAGCAGACGAGGCAGCGAGCTGAACAACACATGAACTTTATTCACCTTCCAACATCATGCACAGAAAATACTCTCTTCCTCCAGCAACTCCGTTATCTCCTGAACTCCCTGGGGGGTGGATAGTCCTTTCTGTTACGTCTGAGACCCCCCGGTGCCACTTCCTCCTTCAGTCCTTTGTCCCCCCCCCCCCCCGACTTCCCACTCAGGGTGGAGAACCCCCCACACACTGCCACCACAGTATAAGATAAGATAAGCCTTTATTAGTCCCACAATGGGGAAATTCCAGGATTGCAACAGCACAGGGATAGCAACACTCAGAGCAACAATCAGAAGGCAAGAAAAAAACAAGAACAGCTAGTATACATATGTACATATTACTATATATATATATATATATATATATATACGTATATACAGTATATATATATATATATATATATATATATATAGACACACAGTGTGGAGCATTGTGGTTGGTGAATGTGCAGCAGAAAGTCTAAGCTCTCTCTCCCTCCGCAGGTGCGGCGGGCCAGCTGGATGTCTTTGGGCATGATGGTGGTGACCCTCTTGGCGTGGATGGCGCACAGGTTGGTGTCCACAAAGGGACCCACCAGGTAGGCCTTGCTGGCCTCCTGCAGAGCCATGACGGCGGAGCTCTGGAAGCGCAGGTCGGTCTTGAAGTCCTGAGCGATCTCCCTCACCAGGCGCTGGAAGGGCAGCCTACGGATGAGCAGCTCCGTGGATTTCTGGTAGCGATGGATCTCTCTCAGAGCCACGGTACCAGGCCTGTAACGGTGAGGCTTCTTCACTCCGCCGGTGGCCGGAGCGCTTTTATCGAGCAGCCTTGGTGGCTAGTTGCTTCCTGGGGGGCTTTTTCCTCCAGTAGATTTACAAGCGGTCTGCACATTGTTCTCCCATGTGTATTCATTGTCTCTGTCTAAGGTGTGAAATAACCTGAGGCCCACACCCCCCCCCAGCATCTTAGATAGAACAATAGAACATCAGTCCACATGCTGTTTCGGCTTCAGTCTCCTCCCATATCTGCTGTAACTGGGGTTTACTGCCTCCGTGGCGCTGCTGTGCCGGTGGGAGGCTGCTGGGAGTGTGTCCGACTGCGGGTGAGCCGTGGAGGGGGGGGGGGGGGTTCACTCTGTCTGTGTGGCTGCTTTGATGAATCGTTCCTCTGGGGAGGTCTCTGTGGGGGTCTTCCACGCCGAGGGGCCCTCGCCAACAGCACTTGCTCATCTGCCACTACAAAGGCTGGTTTGAGTCTGTCTGTGCCAATTCTCCCCTGTCTACCCCCCAAGTCTAGCACAAAATGCTTATCCCCTGTTTCCAACACTCTGAACGGTCCATCATAGGGTGGGCGCAATGGAGGGCGGTGGGTGTCGTGTCTGACGAACACGAGCTCCGCGTTCTTCAAAGTTTTAGGCACGAAGGCACACGGAAAACTGTGGTGGGCAGGACCCGGCAGCGTGCCTGTGTTTGCGCTACGCTGCAAAAGCTGAGACGGGGAGCTGCCCGGCGCGGGATTGTCTGGTAGAAATTCCCCTGGCAGCCGTAGGGGCTGCACAAAAACGAGCTCTGCCGGGAAAGCTTCCAAATCCTCTTTTGGCGCGGAGCGCAACCCCAATAAAACCCATGGCAACCTGTCTACCCAATTTGCATCCGTCAGTGAAGCCCTGAGTGCTGCTTTCAGTGATCTATGAAAACACTCGCATAAACCATTGGCCTGTGGGTTGTACGCGGTTGTGCGATGAATTGCAGCACCCAGGCTGCGGGCCATCGCGGACCAGAGGTCGGAAACAAATTGCGGGCCCCTGTCGGACGTAATGTCCGAGGGGACTCCAAAACGCGCCACCCATGTTGTTAAAAAAGTGATTGCTACGTCCGCGGACGTGGTTGCCGCCAGCGGGACTGCTTCTGGCCAGCGCGTGGTGCGGTCCACCACTGTCAGGAGGTGCGTGCACCCCTGCGATGGCGGGAGGGGGCCCACGAGGTCCACGTGAACGTTGTCGAACCTCTTAGCTGGTACCGGAAACGGCTCCAAGGGAGCCTTCGTGTGCCTGTGTACCTTGGCTCGTTGGCACGCCACGCAGGCTGCAGCCCACTCTTTTACTTGTTTGCGTAGGCTCGGCAACACAAACTTCTCTCCCACCATTTTGACAGACGCACGCACTCCTGGGTGCACCAGAGTGTGAACCGACTCAAACACGCGGCGGCGCCACGCGACCGGGACTACCAGACGCGGGCGTCCCGTGGAGACGTCGCAGATTGGGGGGGGGGGCGCCATCTTGCAGCACCCTGCTCTCCAGTCTTAACCCTGTTGGTCCAGACTGGAGCGCGCGCACGTCTGCATCGCTAATCTGCTCCACGGCCATGGCTGCGTAATCTATCCCCACATAGACTGGGGTCACCACGGTGCGTGAGAGGCAGTCCGCCACCACATTCAGTTTACCTGACACATGCTGAATATCGGTAGTAAACTCTGAGATCGCGGCCAGCTGTCTCTGCTGCCTGCCCAACCACGGTTCTGAAACCTTGGCCATCGTGAACGTTAGTGGCTTGTGATCTACGAACGCGGTGAAGTTACGCCCTTCCAACCAGAACTGGAAGTGTCGTATGGCCAGATGGAGAGCCAGCAACTCTCTGTCGAACGCGCTCTATTTACATTCGCTGTCGCGCAAAGTTCTGCTGAAAAATGCGAGCGGCTGCCAAGCCCCAGCGACGCGCTGCTCCACGACCGCCCCTATGGCCACGTCTGAAGCGTCGGTGGTGAGCGCTATCCGGGCCGTCAGGTCCGGATGTGCCAGCAGTGCGGCGTTTGCCAGGGCTGCTTTAACTTCCAAGAACGCCCGCTCTCGCTCCGGGGTCCATTCGACCCCATCCGCGGGTTTCTGTCTCTTGAGCGCAGCGTACAATGGTTGCATGAGCCACGCTGCACTGGGAAGGAAATGGTTATAAAAATTCACCATCCCCAAAAATTCCTGCAGCGCCCTGACCGTCTGAGGCCGGGGAAAATCTGCCACGGCGCGCATTTTGTCGGGCAACGGGATCGCTCCTTCCGGAGAGACGCGGTGCCTCAAAAAATCAATCTCCGTCACGCCGAACTGGCATTTCTCCGGGTTGATTTCCAGCCCATGCTCCTCCAACCTCCGGAAAACTGTCCTGAGGTGGGTTTCGTGTTCGTCTTCGGACGTACTAGCTACCAGGATATCGTCCAGGTAGACGAACATAAACGGGAGATCGCGCAGCACTGCATCCATCATGCGCTGGAACGTCTGTGCTGCGCCTTTTAACCCAAATGGCATGCGCAGGAACTCGAATAAACCAAACAGAGTTATTACCGCTGTTTTGGGTACATCCTCCGCGCGCATTGGGACCTGGTGATAACCGCGGACCAGGTCTATTTTAGAAAAAACGCGCGCTCTGGCGAAGTGAACGGAAAAATCCTGTATGTGGGGAATTGGGTAGCGGTCGTGTGCTGTGGCGTTGTTCAACCTGCGGAAATCACTGCACGGTTGCCACGCTCCCTCAGCCTTAGGGACCATGTGTAGCGGGGATGCCCATGGGCTGTTTGATCGCCTGATAATGCCCAACCTTTCCAGGTTGGCGAACTCCTCACGCGCTATGGCCAGTTTAGCTGTGTCCAAGCGCAGAGGTCTTGCAAAAACGGGCGGCCCGGTGGTGGTGATAAAGTGCTCCACCCCGTGTTTAGCGATGGCCGCCAAAAACGTCGGGACCGTGAGTGCTGGGAACTGAGTGAGCAGTGCGTGGAACTTACCGCCTGGAGCTGTGACGCTGGCTTGTGCTGTTGGCCGGGTCCCTCGAGCTATACAGGGGAGAAATTCAAAGGACAGTGCATTAACCAGGCGCCTGTTAGCAACATCAACCAGTAAACCCTGTGCACACAGAAAATCAGCGCCCAGGAGCGGGCAACACAGTGCTGCTATGATAAAAGTCCACTCATACAAGCGGCCATATAGAGATAAGGTCAGTGTTCTCTCACCGAACGTCTTAATCTCCGAGCCGTTTACTGCCACCATTCCGGGGCCGCTAGGTCCTGCCAGCCGGTCAGCGTAGGACGGCAGGATGACGCTCTTCTGGGCTCCGGTGTCGACGAGGAAGCGTCTCCCCGAGTGCGAGTCCGTCACGTAGAGCATCTTGTTCTCTTCATCGGCGGTCGCAGCTGCTACCGACTACCGGCCTTGGCGTTTCCCGAGCGCTTGAAGTGGCACGGTGGCGCGCATCTGCGCGCGTTCCCTCCGAAGCGGCGGTGGTAGAAGCAGAGCGTGTCTTTCTGGCGTTCCTTGGCCCCCGTTGCCGCTACCGTTGGTGGCTCCTCGCCTCCCCTGGTCGTCTCGCTGGGCTCCGCTGCTGCCGCGTTGACTGTGATCGCCCTGGTGGTGAGGATGATCCGGTCTGCCTCCTGGGCTAGCGCACGGTAGTCTCGCGCGGCCAGCAACGGCGAATTGGCCAGAACTGCTCTTGCTTCTGTTGGCAGGTTCCGGAGGAAAAGGTGGGCAAACAGAAGGTGCCCGTCGTGCCCATCAACGCCAGCATCTTCTCCATCAGGCCTACGGCCGACCCATCTCCTAACTCGATCCACGCCAGGAGCCTCTCCGCTCTCTCACATTCCGAGAGTGTGTATCGTCGGATGAGCGCAGCCTTGAGCACCTCATATTTGCTGTTGGCTGGTGGCTGATGGAGCAGGCTCGCTACCTGCTGGGCTGTGCGGAAATCCAGGGCTGCTACCACATGGTAGAACTTGGTGTCGTCTGCTGTTACCCCCCGGAGGGCGAACTGGGTCTCGATGTGGTGGAACCAAGAGCGCGGGTTGTGCTGCCAGAAATCCGGTAGCTTGACTGAAACTGCGCACGCGTCGCTGGGGGTTCCAATCCTGGCTGTCTGCGGATTGGCTTCTGCATCTCTGGGGATTCCCGACTGGGCCGGCTCCGGGGTTCTTGCCTCGTGTTCCATAATACGTCTTGGGTCACCAGGGTGGAGTGTGTAAATGAAGAGGAATATTCATTTCAGACGATTTATTACACACTCACATCTCACAAGCAAGGAACAGACTGACTGGTCACATCAAGCATTCCTCTCTCTTTATCAAGTCACACTTCACAAGGTTCAAGGCACTTCCTCATCACAGCATGACATCTACACTACACTTCATTCAACCCCCTCTCACCCACTTTGGCATTGTTCTCCCATGTGTATTCATTGTCTCTGTCTAAGGTGTGAAATAACCTGAGGCCCACAATATATGTTAAAGGTGTAGTATTAATATATAAGATGCACTAAACTCACTCTGGGGCACTATGGTATGGTAGGTGGGACAGCACTGTGTATATCTGTGTTGTTTGGGGCTGGGTATAGATGTACAGTATGTATATGTATGGACTGTATGTATGTAGTGATGCATGGGTGTCAGTGTTGATATGTATAAAATATACTTATTTGTCTACTTGGGGTTCTTAATAGAGGAAATATGTATATATTTCACATGGGTTGTATTGAGGGAAAAGAGGAGTTAGAGTAAATAAGTATTAACTTATTTACTTAAATAACGTAACTTAAATAAGTACTTAAATAACTTAAATAAGTATTAACTTTAAAACAGCTAGACAGAAAATTTACAGCCATCGCAGTCTCTGAAACTTGGCTTAATGAAGAGCAGGCTCCCCTGATGGCAATAGAGGGATATCAGATGTTTCATATTAACAGATCTTAAAAAAAGGGTGGTGGTGTTGCACTGTATATTGATTACCTGTATAGGTGTAAGCTTGTAAATGGAATGTCCTTTGCACTACCAGGGATTTTGGAATGTGTTACTGTTGAGATTGACCAAGATAAAACAATAAATCTAATTATAAGTTGTATATATAGAACGCCGGGAACTTGCATTGAGACATTCAGAGATAAATTAGTCGAGCTGTACAATAATATTACTAGCAAGAAAATGGTAGTAATTTGTGGGGATTTCAATATTGATCTACTAAATCCATATCAACAAAATGTAATTACAGAGTTCATGAACTTTATGTACAACATGAGTCTATATCCCACAATAACACATCCCAGTAGAATCACAGTTCACACTGCTACACTTATTAACAACCTGGTTGTTAATATTATTGATAAGAAAATAGAAAGTGGATTATTGATAAATGATATAAGTGACCATTTGCCAACCTTTGAACTTATCCATGGCCACATGGGGGCCGATACAGAAAAAAATTTAAAATCGTTCAGATACAAATCACAAAATGCAGTCAGTTCTTTTAAAGAAGACTTGCTGAAGCAGGACTGGACAGAAGTCTATGTATCAGATGTAAATGAAGCCTATAACACATTTATAAACATTGTAACCACTCTTTAGGAAAAAAATTGTCCATTAGTAAAGAAAAAGCCTAAACATAAATTTGCCGATAAGCCATGGTTAACCAAAGGATTACAAAAGGCGTGTAAAAAGAAAAATTTATTATATAAAGTTTTCCTAAAGAAAAGGACAAAAGAAGCAGAGCAGCTGTATAAAACATACAAAAATAAGTTAACATATATAATAAGATGTAGTAAGAGAGACTATTACAGTAAAGAACTGGAGAAAAACAGAGACAATATTAAAAAATACATGGACAATACTTAACAATATTCTTGGAAATAAAAGCAGAAATACAAGCTACCCAACCGATTTTTCAAAAAATGATAAAACGACTCAGAGTGTGAATGCAGCTTCACCTGCAGATGAATTTAATAACTTTTTTGTTAACATTGGTCCTAATTTGGCTCGAGAAATACCCATTACGGCGCCTACAGGTGATACAATAAGCAAAAACACTGCTATAAAAGATTCCATTTTCATAAAGAACACAGACGAGAGAGAGGTCATTGAAATTGTTAAATCATTTAAAAGTAAAACATCTACGGACTGTGATGGTATTGACATGCTCTTAGTCAAAACTATTATTGAATGCTTAGTGAAACCACTGACGTATATCTGTAACCTGTCTCTCCAAACAGGTATATTTCCCAATGCAATGACAATAGCTAAAGTAATTCCGATATACAAGACGGGTGACAGAGGGGAACTCTCAAACTATAGACCAATTTCACTATTGCTGCAATTTTCCAAGATACTTGAAAAAATATTCTATGAGAGAATTGACAACTTCATACTGAAGAATAATTTATTGTGTGAGCAGCAATATGGGTTCAGACACAAGAGGACAACTGCATTTGCTCTAATGGAATTTATAGGAAAAATATCAACTGCCATTGAAAATAAAGAGTATTCAGTTGGGGTATTCCTGGATCTTAAAAAAGCATTTGATACAGTGGATCATAATTTATTATTAAAGAAACTACAAAATTGTGGTATTAGAGGGGTAGCACTGTCCTGGTTATGTAGTTACTTAAAGAATAGATATCAGTATGTATGTGTTGGTAACAAAAACTCACAGTTACTGAAGGTTACTTGTGGAGTCCCACAGGGTTCAGTTTTGGGGCCATTGTTATTCAATATGTATATAAATGATATATGTAAAGTTTCAGAAAAAATGGACTTAATATTGTTTGCCGATGACACTAATCTATTAGGCAGTGGAAGCAATTTGGAGCAACTTTTGGATACACTCGGAAAGGAATTAGGAAAGCTTAAACTGTGGTTTGATTCAAACAAATTAACGCTCAATTTAAGTAAGACAAAATTTATAGTTTTTAACAACCATCACAACAACTTAGTATCTAAACTCAGTGTAAATGGTGTAGAGATTGAAATGGTATCCGAAACAAAATTTCTTGGAGTAATAATTGATAATAAACTGTGTTGGAAGTCACATATTAATTATATTAAAGGTATAAACTTTAATATAAGTTTATACCTTTAATATAAGGTATATCCAAATCAATTGCAATACTACACAGAGTGAAATATTTGCTGAATCAACCCACACTATATACCTTGTATCATTCATTAATACTCCCATACATGACATATTGTACTGAAGTATGGGGAAATACATATAAAACAAACATATATCCAGTCTTTATGCTTCAGAAGAGAGCTATTAGAATAATAAACAAAGCTGCTTACAGGGAACCAACAAACCCACTTTTTCTTAAATTAAAAGCTCTCAAGTTGAAAGATCTGGTTGACTTTAAAACTGCAGTAATAATGTTTAAACCTAAGAATCTATCACTGCCCGCAAATATCCAAAAGCTGTTCCAAATAAGGGAGAAACAATATCATTTCAGAGGAACATGTATATTTCAAAAACATTCAGTGAGAACTACCACCAAGCAACACTGTGTTTCAGTGCAAGGAGTCAGATTATGGAATGATTTTGGACCTGAATTAAAATCATGTACAATGCTTGGACAATTTAAACAAAAACTAAAGGAAGAAATACTCCAAACATATATACAAGATGACATGTAAAATCACATAAGGATTGTCATATCCAGTCTGCGTTGTGTTGTAGCTTAGTTTTTTGTCACATTTTGTCTTAGCTTTGTTCTGAATTGTAATCGCTCTCGTTTTGTTTTTCTTTTGAATTCTTGGATGGAATATGGGTGGGCAACATAAGCTGCAGCTTCAGCCATCACCCATTTCAGATAACTTATGTTGAACTGTATAATCAGAGGAGTTATTGTCTAATTTGACCTTGTTGGATTTTCTTTCCCCCTTTGTTATATTATTCAGTTTCTTTTAATCTGTACTTTTAATCTATCCGAAATAAAGATTCATTCATTCATTAAACTTCTTTCTTCTCCTTTTGGAGCACTGGACACTGTCACTTTTATTGCACTTGTCATTTGTTTATTTTTACTTTACTGTTCGTAATAAAGTATCTCATCATCATCATATTATTTGTTTTCCTGAGATCACGAGAAAATTTTCCCGAGATCTCGAGAAAACCATATTTGTTTTCCCGAGATCTTGTGATAATTTTCCTGAGATCTCGCGCTAACAAATGAATTGCAGCAGAGCGAGGAGAATCACACATATGCCCTGCTGACTGATGGATATGCGAATGCAGATAAGCTGTTTTTATGCTTTCAGGCTTTCTGTTCTTTTAAAAAAGAAAGTAAGACTTGCTTGCAGCCATTCTATCAGTGTGCTCCTCTCACTTTGTCAGGTTTGTAAGGGATGCTGGTTGCAGTGCACCAAAAACACAGGAAGTAGACCACCTCACAAAAAACTCTAAAATGCTGAAATGCGCTGTTTATCAAACTGCTGGATTCAGAAATCTAGTTCACAATGCTATCACAAGGCTTGAAAGCTCTGTCATTCAGGTTTACAAGGGAAATATGTGACCTTATCTCTTCACCTGTTTGAATAATAATTCAAATTTGGGTGTGAACACAGTAATGTCCTTCTGGTTGTTGTGCTACATTATATTACCTAGCTATATGCCCTCATATCACATAGTTAATGTGATATGAGGTTCCGTTGCCTTTGTAAGAAAATTATAGTCACGAAAAGTGAGGTTATCAGTTTTGTTTGTTTCTGAGTCTCCCAGAGCTAACACTGATGTCTTTCTGTCAGCTGGACCACAATGGATGATTTGTTCCTAGCTGCCTTGAGAGACAGAGGGGAGCCTGAAGAAAACCTCGAGAAAATGTCCCAGAACAAGGTCAATAAAATGTGATTTTGAACAAACCTTCCAATAAATGACATGGGATCAATTCATGCTTAAGATTGTTTCATATGGTGGTGAAGATGATTTTGTGGTTGTTGTAGTAATAGTTATAGATAAAAAAAGCATTACTTACATGTTCAAAGTATCAATGGATAAGCATAATGTCTATGCTAATGGGAAATCAGCTTGCATACTTTCATAGAGGAAGGCTGTCCTGGTAAATTGGCTGTGTTTTGTGGTAATTGTGTGGTGATACAGTGAGCTAGTTTTTATTTATTTATTTATTTGGTCACAGTACAATTATGACCTACAGGAAAGCAACAAGTTGTAAAACTGATGTCAAAACTTTTGTTTTATAGGCTATAATTTTTACAATAAATTGAAAAAAAAAAAACCAAAAACGTTTTGTCCACCTACACTGAAAAGGGTGGTGTCATTACAGAAAGGAAATACATTTCTGTGTTGTTTCTCATACAGCCTAAACTGCTGACAACTCTCATTGCGCTGCTTTATTTCTCATTATGGTTTCCATCTCCTTAGTTGTGTTACCTACCCGATATTCTGCCGGCCGCCGAACCATGGTTGAGCAGCCCCGGGTAGCGCTAGCCCGTTTATTCTAACGCGGCTCATTAGTGGTAACAGCCAATACACAATCCAACAAACCTTTCAAGTGGGAAGAACGAGGCACTTTATTTAGACTGCAGCAACTGTCCACACTTACTGCTTGTCCCGAGCACACTGGCTTCTTACACTCTTCGTATCATTACGTACAGCTCGTTATACCTCCATCGCTACTCCCGTCTCAGCCACAACAACGCCGCCATGGGCCCCCTTTACGTCACTTCTCCTCTACACATACACACACTCACACACACATGCACACCACAACCTGTCCAGGCTAAAGGAGAGCAGGCTTGGCCTGCAACAGTTGTTACCAAACTTCTATTTAAATGTGGCATCTGTCAAATAGAAAATCTTTTAACTAATGCTGGTACCCCAGCACAACATTAATTAAAATCCTTCTGAGACCACATACAGTATCTCACAAAAGTGAGTACACCCTTCACATTTTTGTAAATATTTTATTATATCTTTTTCATGGGACAACACTGAAGATATTACACTTTGATACAATGTAAAGTAGTCAGTGTACAGCTTGTAAAATAGTGTAAATTTGCTGTCTCCTCAAAATAACTCAACACACAGCTATTAATGTCTAAACCACTGCCAACAAAAGTGAGTACACTCCTAAGTGAAAATGTCCAAATTGTGCCCAATTAGCCATTTTCCCTCCATGGTGTCATGTGACTCGCTAGTGTTACAAGGTCTCAGGTGTGAATGGAGAGCAGGTGTGTTAACCGGAGTTAGCGGAGTGGTGGCTCAGTTGGTAGAACATCCGGGAGGCCGGGGTTCAAATCCCAGCCGGGTCATGCCAAAAACCATGTAAAAAAAAAAAAGCGGAACTTCCTGCCGTCCAGCTTGGTGCTCAGCAATAATGGAACGGAGGAGGGAAATTTGATGCAGCGCCTTGCATGGCAGCGACCCCTCTGATTCTATATATGTGTGTGATTAACATCGTAGATAAGAGAAACCTAATTTCGTTATACTGTACATGATTGGCTGTATGGATGTGAATGACAATAAAGCTGGCTTATCCTTAAATTTGGTGTTATCACTCTCATACTCTCTCATACTGGTCATTGGAAGTTGAACATGGCACCTCATGGCAAAGAACTCTCTGAGGATCTGAAAAAAAACAGAATTGTTGCTCTACATAAAGATGGCCTAGGCTATAAGAAAATTGCCAACACCCTGAAACTGAGCTACAGCACGGTGGCCAAGACCACACAGCAGATTAACAGGACAGGTTCCACTCAGAACAGGCCTCGCCATGGTCAACCAAAGAAGTTGAGTGCACATACTCAGCGTCATAGCCAGAAGCTGTCTTTTGAAAATAGATGTATGAGTGCTGCCAGCATTGCTGCAGAGGTTGAAGGGGTGGGGGGGTGGGGGGTCAGCCTGTCAGTGCTCAGACCATACACTGCACACTGCATCAAATTGGTCTGCATGGTTGTCGTCCCAGAAGGAAGCCCCTTTTAAAGATGATGCACAAGAAAGCCCGCAAACAGTTTGCTGAAGACAAGCAGACTAAGGACATGGATTACTGGAACCATGTCCTGTGGTCTGATGAGACCAAGATAAACTTATTTGGTTCAGATGGTGTCAAGCATGTGTGGCGCAACCAGGTGAGGAGTACAAAGACAAGTGTGTCTTGCCTAGAGTCAAGCATGGTGGTGGGAGTGTCATGGTTTGGGGCTGCATGAGAGCTGCCAGCAGTGGGGAGCTACAGTTCACTGAGGGAACCATGAATGCCAACATGTACTGTGACATACTGAAGCAGAGCATGATCCCTTTGGAAACTGGGCCTCAGGGCAATATTCCAACATGATAACGACCCCAAACACACCTCCAAGACAACCACTGCCTTGCTAAAGAAACTGAGGGTAAAGGTGATGGACTGGCCAAGCATGTCTCCAGACCTAAACACTATTGAGCATCTGTGGAGCATCCTCGGAAGGTGGAGGAGTGCAAGGTCTCTGACATCCACCAGCTCTGTGGTGTTGTCATGGAGGAGTGGAAGAGGATTCCAGTGGCAACCTGTGAAGCTCTAGTGAACTCCATGCCCAAGAGAGTTAAGGCAGTGCTGGAGAATAATGATGGCCACATACAATATTGACACTTTGGGCACAATTTTGACTTTTTCACTTAGGGGTGTACTCACCTTTGTTGCCAGCAGTTTAGACATTAATGGCTGTGTATTGAGTTATTTTGAGGGGACAGCAAATTTACACTGTTTTACAAGCTGTACACTGACTACTTTACATTGTATCAAAGTGTCATGTCTGTGTGCTGACTCTGTCTGCACTCAGGTTGTCCGGTAGTTCCCCGTTCTCTCCTCAGGCGCACCACTTGGCCTCCAGGCTTTTATTATGACAGCGTCTCGGCGGGGCTTCCAGCTGTCAGAGCCGAGCTCCGCAGGACGGCTGGATTCCAATCAGCTGATGACATTTCATCAGCTGATTAATCTGTCAGCCCTATTTAAGGGAGTAGCTCTGTTTACTCGGGGCTGCGACCTTCGCCTTTGTCGGTCTGGTTTCCCTAAGCCCGAGGTCAGTTCTTTCCAGCGTTCGGTTCTATCCTCGCTAAATTGTATGTAAGTGTTGTGTCTCGCCTTTATTTGTGTTTTGCTCCACGAGGCTAATTATTTTGCAGTTTATGTCCTTGTTTAATAAATGTACAAACTCATCGGCTGGCCTATAGTGTCTCATTAGCGGTCTGCGAGGACCGCACCATAGCAGTAGGTCGCAGCCAAAAGGAGATGCCGGTCACCGTGAGTTTGCTGTGGTGCTTGTGTTTTTCCCCTTCTCCGGGTGCTCGTATTGCCCGTTAGCATGTCTGCTTTCGAGCATGGGTGTTGCCCCGAGTGGTTGGAGGAGATTGATGGCTACCTGACCGAAGCCCGTCTCCTTATGCCCACCTACGCTGCATACGAGCCCCTGGGTCTCGCACAGAGGACATTGTTAAGGTATCACCTTACCTCCTTTCCGGAAGGGAAGGAGAGAGTGGCATGGATTGTGGCGCAACAAGAACTGATTGAGAGAGCGGCTGTGAAGGCGGCCAAGGAACCCTCATCTCCTTCCGCGAATACAGCCGTCCCGACGAGGGAGGACACCCACGGACTGGAGGTAAACTCTGGCAGGAGGCCGACGGTGTTAGCATCCCCGCTCCTCGCCTCGGGATCCAGCTCCTGTCACCCGTCCAGCCCAGGACTGGCAGTTTCCTGACCCAACCTTTGCCTTGCCCTCTGTCAGTAGACATCGTCACAAAGCCCGTGTAAAGCCTCAGCGAGAACCCCGTCCGGATCCAGTTCCAGGTCGCCGTAGGAACTCTGCCTCCCAGCCAGCTGTTTCTCTTGCGTCACTGCAGGAGGAGAACCCAGCAGCCTCCGCCTCCGGGTCATCTGTCTCTGCTGTCTCGTCAGCTTCTCGTGCTAGGATCACCTCAGCTGTCACTCCCTCCTCCTCGACGCTTTCCCCAGCTGCGGGGAGCTCCACGAATCCTGCCTTGGAGAAGCCCGCCATCGATCCTGGTTGAACGGCTCCTCCTCGTCTTCCCGGGGGAGGGGGGGTCTCCGTCACCATCCAGCAGGGGAAGGAAAGAACGAAGCCCACCGCAGCAGTTTCCATCAGCCCTCAGCGGAACAGGCAAGTGCATTTTCATTCTTGTCCTTCACTGGGTGAATTGCCTTGTCTGACCCCTGGGGGTGGAGTTCGGGGTTCACAGTCCCCTGAGCTCCCTCCACCTGCTGCAGTGATTAATTATGAACCTGCTCCCTTTGTCTCTCCTTTCCCCGAGTGTTCTTCGGCGTCAGGTCTATGCCGTCGGACAAGGAAGGAACCTGCGGCTCTGGAATACCTGGTTCCGGCCCCGCAGCCTTGTCATGGGCAAAGGAGGAGGGTGGACTGCATTTTGGAGCCCACGCCAACGAGTAAGCGTCCCCGGGTCTCCACAGAGGGACAGTCCGACCCAGCAGGTCACGGATCTCCTGCCACCATGCCGTGCGGGCCCTCGGCGTGGACATCAGCGTCAGGGAATCTCCGGACTGTGGACACCATTATGCCGGTTGCGGAGCCCACCGTAGCCGAGTGGGAACCTGAAGACGACCTTCTTCCTTCTGAACCCAGATCGTCGGAGTCTGGGATGGCGACAGAACTCGAGATCAGGCAAGTGCTCCATTTTGTCTTTCTCCTATCAATTCTGGAGCATTTTTGCCTGTCTCTCGGGGAGATGAGCCGGGTGCAGCTGTCCGCTGCATCCGAGCTTGTCTCGCTGGGCTCTGTCACTGCCGGTGATCCTGATCCCAGTTCTCTTTCTTCTCCTGAGCCTTCTCCCAGGGTTACCGGTGCGGAGTCCATCCCGGTCGCTGTACTGGAGGTTCCGGGTTCGGGTTTGGAGGCCGTCCCTGGTCCTGCGCCGGCCCAGTCGGGGTCCGTCGCGGGTGCAACACTGACCCAGTCGGGGTCTATCACGGGAGTGGTTCCGGCCCAGTCAGGGTCCATCGTGGGTGCAACACTGACTCGGTCAGGGTCCGTCACGGGAGTGGTTCCAGCCCAATCGGGGTCCGTCGTGGATGCAACACTGACCCAGTCAGGGTCCGTCATGGGAGTGGTTCTGGCCCAATCGGGGTCCGTCGTGAGTGCAGCTCTGACCCAACCGGGGTCCGTCACGAGTGTGGTTCCGGCCCAGTCAGGATCCATCATGGGTGCAGCTCTGACCCAGTTGGGGTCCGTCATGGGTGTGGTTCTGGCCCAATCGGGGTCCGTTGTGGGTGCTGCACGGTCCCGCTTGGGATCCAACAGGATCGCAGCACCAGTCCGTGTGAGGTTTGGAGAAGAAGCTGCTGATCCTTTGCTGTTCGACGCTGGACTGGTCCCTTTCCCTTTTCTCGTCCCCTTTTCCCTTCCATCTGGGGCTGCTGGGATTTCTCGTTATCGGCTCAGCTCTCCCTCGCTATTCCTCTCAACAGGGAGGCCGTCTCCGAATTCTCCTCTGTGGTCCTGGTAGCTGAATGGCGTGGGTCAGCCGCCTGGAAGACTGCTTCGCCCATTTGGCGTTCTGGGCCGGCCACCCGACAAACTTAACTTTCTGTTTGGCGATTTGGTCCAGCCGCCAGAGGTACTGTTTTTCCTGGCCTGGGACTGGGGTAGGTCACCCGAACTTTTCCTTTTTCCCCTGCCAGCAATTTGGACGCTAGACGCAGGAAGACCCCCCCCCCCCGAACTCTTTTGCTTTCATGCTATTGTGCTCTGCCTGCTGTCATCCCTGTTTT
Source organism: Pholidichthys leucotaenia (assembly GCA_020510985.1). Taxonomy (NCBI): domain Eukaryota; kingdom Metazoa; phylum Chordata; class Actinopteri; order Cichliformes; family Pholidichthyidae; genus Pholidichthys; species Pholidichthys leucotaenia. Next base: position 27,389,006 of record CM035846.1, on the reverse strand, counting down.
TTTTGTCTGTTCTTCTGTATTTTTAGGGATGCGCTGGTGTTATTGAACTGTGATTTCGCCGCTCCTTAGCGCTTGTTTTTTTTCCTTTTCTCTCCCTCCTCTGTAGTCTGAGGGTTGTTTCTTTGTTGGCTGCCCGTTACCTGGACTACTGTGAATTGTATTGATCACTGCTTTGTAGCATGAGTTTTTTTTTCCTCCCTGGCATTATGGGAGTACGCTGCATTTTTGTGCATGTATTTGAGTTCCCTGTTTTCTCTGTGGGTTATGAAGATGTTTTTTTTTTTTTTTTCTGTGACTCTATTGGACTGATTATGGTGTTCTGTCTGCAGCCATTTGAGTTTTTCTGTCTTCTCCCCATAGGTTTTTCTTGGGTGCAGGGTGTGTGCCTGTATTTTTTGGCCCCTGTTGTCCTTACTCTGTTCTGATTGTAGTAGCCTGTTTTTTCCTTTATTTTGTCTCCCTCTATGATGAGGTTTGACTCTGGCCCTCCTGGCCTTTCCCCCTCCTCCCTCCCTGGGGCAGTCCTGTTGACCTTCTAGGTAGGGGGGGCTCGATGTTACACCACGTCTGGAATCCACTTCGTAAACAGGGCAACTGTCATGTTCCGTGTGCTGACTCTGTCTGCACTCGGGTTGTCCGGTAGTTCCCCGTTCTCTCCTCAGGCGCACCACTTGGCCTCCAGGCTTTTATTATGACAGCGTCTCGGTGGGGCTTCCGGCTGTCAGAGCCGAGCTCCGCAGGAGGACTGGATTCCAATCAGCCGATGACATTTCATCAGCTGATTAATCTGTCAGCCCTATTTAAGGGAGCAGCTCTGTTTACTCGGGGCTGCGACCTTCACCTTTGTCAGTCTGGTTTCCCTAATCCCGAGGCCAGTTCTTTCCAGCGTCCGGTTCCCTCCTCGCTGATTGTATGTAAGTGTTGTGTCTCACCTTTATTTGTGTTTTGCCCCACGAGGCTCATTATTTTGTAGTTTATGTCCTTGTTTAATAAATGTACAAACTCATCGGCTGGCCTATAGTGTCTCATTAGCGGTCTGCGAGGACCACACCATAACACAAAGTGTCATATCCTCAATGTCATCCCATGAAAACATACAATAAAGTATTTACAAAAATGTGAGGGGTGTGCTTTTGTCACTTTTGTGAGATACTGTAGCTCAAGAATTTGAATCTTGCCATTTTGCGAAATGCTCCTTATTAGAGTACTTTAACCCCTTGCACTCTGGTCAATTTCCCTAAAAACGCCTAAAAATAACGTGCCCAAAGTAAATCAAAAGCTGTTCTTCAACCCTTTGCAGCATCTTCATGGGGTTGGTCTCATTTAAAAGAAAACACTGAATTTTTTGGCAAAACAGTCATAATCTCTCTAAGTGCTCCAGCCACTGAGTAACAGTCATCTAAACATAGTGAACTTGAAGAAAATAAATTTCGCCTGGGTGTTTTTTTGGATACAAATGCTTGCAAATAACACACAGCTTCAGATCTGGGCTGGAAAATGCAACAGAAATGTAGAACCAAGCGTTATCCAGCTGAGGTCAAAATTTTGTAACAATACCACAAAAAATGAATATATTACACAGCTTTGTTCTCAGGTTGTTCCCAGGCATTTTTGAACTGTGCCAAATTGTGCCAAATGGAACAGTTTGGAAAAACGTCTGTAACTTTTGAATGATTCAATATAGAAGCTTCATCATGGGCTCTAATGAAAGGTGACACTCAGGGCTGTGTGTGTGTGTGTGTGGGGGGGGGGTTGTCCCCCCCCCCCGCTACAGAGGACGGACATCGCCCGGCGCATGGGTTCGTGCGCCGCGGTCCGTCATGTGGCGATGACGCACAGTTGTAATTTACCCATCGGTCAAAAGTAATTTTTGATTACAATTTTCAGGGATAAAGAATAATTTAGCATATAACACTTACCTGTTCACAACAGCAGTGTAGCTGGCGAACTTCTCTTCCTCATTGTCAGACGAACATGAAGCTGGTCTGCTTGTTACGAACTTGTGGTTCTGGTCTCGCGACTCGGTCAAACCATAATTCCATTATTGCGGTTTTGCGCTTCCATGATTGCGGTTTTGGCGAACGATTTTTCAAAACAAATAAGAACGGTAGTTAGAAAAAAAAGACTGGCGAACGCCTGTGTGTCACCCAGCCTTACACAAAACAGCTTTCGAACTTCTGTGCTTCAATTGGCTTGCTGTATTCGCAGCCGTTGGTAGGCGGGTCCTTCTTGCTAGGTTTTCAGTCATTGGTTCTTCAAGGTTTCAGAAACCCAATTCAAGGCTCTTATTAGTCGAATGAGAGGTCAATCACATCTAAACCAATCAAAGCACTCCTTTGGCTTTCTGTTCGCGGCTGTGTCTGTAGTGGAAGAACGGAAATGCAGGTGGGTTTTTTTTCAGTGCCTCCTAGGACGCACAGTGTGCGTACAAGGACGCCCTCGTGCGTCCTAGGACGCAGAGACGTGCCCGCCCGCGGTACACCGAAGTGCAACAGGTTAAAGGATCATTTACAAACTTGCTTTATGGCTATAAGCAGCCGCATTCCCATGGCCAGGCCTCCCCTGGTCATGAAAATTCTATAAAAGTTCTGAAATAAGAGATTTCCATTCCTGATTAAAGTGTGAAAATCATATTTTGGATTTTTTTTTTAATTATAAACTGGTTTTGTATGTTTCTCAAACTGCTCCTCTCCTCCTCTTTCTGTTCCTCTCCACTCACCTCTCGTTGTCTTCTCAACATCCTTTTCCTCTTCTCCCCTACTCCCGCTTTCATCTTCCATTTCTTCTCCTCATATGCATACAAGCTCTTCTCCCCATTTTTTCTGCTTACTTATTTTCTTGACCTTTCCTCATACTCCTGACACTCTCTTCCTGTCCCCTTCTTCCTCCCTCTTCTTTTCTTGTCCTCCTCATCCTCCTCCTGCTTCTTTTGGTTTTGAAAATTCATTGGTCAAAATGTGTGGGAACCCACACATAATTAAATAGTATATGCATAAAGTGAGTTTTAACCCCTTGCACTCTGGTCAATTTCCCTAAAAACGCCTAAAAATAACGTACCCAAAGTAAATCAAAAGCTGTTCTTCAACCCTTTGCAGCATCTTCATGGGGTTGGTCTCATTTAAAAGAAACACTTTGAATTTTTTGGCAAAACAGTCATAATCTCTCTAAGTCCTCCTGCCACTGAGTAACAGTCATCTAAACATACTGAACTTGAAGAAAATAAAGTTTGCCTGGGTGTTTTTTTTAGATACAAATGCTTGCAAATAACACACAGCTGTCAGATACTGGCTGGAAGATGCAACAGAAATGTAGAACCAAGTGTTATCAAGCTGAGGTCAAAATTTTGTAACAATGCCACAAAAAATGAATATATTACACAGCTTTGTTCTCATGTTGTTCCCAGGCGTTTTTGAACTGTGCCAAATGGCACAGTTTGGAAAAACGTCTATAACTTTTGAATGCTGAAACATAGAAGCTCCATCTTGGGCTCTAATGAAAGGTGACACTAAGGGCTGTGTGTGTGTGTGTGTGTGTGGGGGGGGGGGGTTGTTTATTCATTCATGAATGAATGAATGAACAAACAAGCCCCCCACACACAAAGAGGCATGCCACGTAAAAAATGTGTGGCCTATTTTTACAAGAAAAAATAACCTACAGTGCAATAAAAATTACACTAAAATATCTGCAATGTAGAGGATAACAACCCCCCCCCCCCCCGCTACAGAGGAGCTTGGCGCACAAAAAAATGGTCCATCAACGGTCCGTCATGTGGTGATGACGCACCGTTGTAATTTACCGATCGGTCAAAAGTCATTTTTATTACTATTTTCAGTGATAAAGAATAATTTAGCTTATAACACTTACCTGTCCACAACAGCAGTGTCGTTGGCAAACATCTGTTCCTCATTGTGAGACGAACATGACACTGGTCGGCTTGTTACGACTCATGGTTCTGGTCACGCGACCCGGTCAAACCATGATGCTATGATTGCGGTTTTGGTGAACGATTTTTCAAAACAAATAAGAACAGCAGTAATAAAAAAAGACTGGCGAACGCTACCGTTACACACAGCGTCTTACACAAAACAGATTTTACGCACGGGACGCATGCTTTCAATCGTCAAACTTCTCTGCTTCAATTGGCTCGTTGTATTCGCAGTCGTTGGTAGGCAGGTCCTTCTTGCTAGGTTTTCAGTCATTGGTTCTTCAAGGTTTCAGAAACCCAATTCAAGGCTCTTATTAGTCGAATGAGAGGTCAGTCAAATCTAAACCAATCAAAACACTCCTTTGGCTTTCTGTTCTCGGCTGTCTATACTGGAAGAATGGAAATGCAGCTTTTTTTTTTTCAGTGCGCACTGTGCGTCTCAGTGCGCACTTGGATGCACTAGGACGCACTAGGACGCAGAGACGTGACCGCCCGCGGTATCCCGGAGTGCAAGAGGTTAAAGTGAACTTTTCCTTAAGACAATAATCTTAGCATTTTCAGGTTGAATATCACTTGTCCTAATCTCATAGTGAAACTGAGATTAATGAGTGTTGTTTCTTTGCTCTGGCAGATACACCAAGATGTGGTGAGGATGATAGATGAGGAGCCTTGTCAAAGTATCTTCCTCATCTTGGAGACCGCTTGTTTGCCAAAAACCGGAGAGGCTCATCCTCAGCAGAAGCTGGGAGCAATGCAGAGAAGAAAAAGAAACTTGTAGAACGCTTATGAGCAAAAATGAGACTTCCAAGCTTTGGCCAAGTGACAACAAGCTCATCAAATCATACTTCCTCAGGACCCGGCTTGAGAAACAGGAATGCTGCACGAAAAACAAGAAAAATAGAACTGGGCTGAATGAATTATCAAGATGGTTATTTCAGGCAGGTCCGACGACCAAACTGGTGGAGGCACAAGAGAGGTCATCGCCAAGAAAGATGACACTGTGAACAAAATTCTTGGGGATGGGAAGAAAATATTCTTTCCCAGTGGGGGATCTTCAAAAGGAAGAGTTGAGGACTTTGATTTCATGGTTTGTGTGGTGGTTTCAGTGGAACCTTTAGATGGGACTCTAACAGTTGGAGAGTTGTATGATGTGACTCATCATAAACTGCTTAGGTTGTACATATCTACTTCCGATCTGTACAGATGTACAGTTCTACTTCCGGCGCCACACGAGTAGGCTGTCTTTTTGCAACAGCGGATCAATTTCTTCCTATTTCTATTTACTGTCACGGGCCGTTCTTACCGGCCCAGCTCTTATTGTGACAGCGTCTCAGCGGGCTCCCAGCTGTCAAGCTCTACCGTACAGCTGGAGCCCAATTACCTCATCAGCTGAGACGCTGTCAACCATTATAAAAGGGAGCAGCTCCGATCATTCGGGGCTGTGACCTCGCACATGATAATCCACGCTCTTCTCTGGCGTGGGTAAGGCTGGAACCCCTACGTCCAGCGCCAGCCACCCTTCTGTCATCCTGCATTGTGTGGAAGTGTTTACCCTTGTCATCGTTTGTGTTTTGGCCCCACGAGGACCTGTTCCTTTGTTCCTTTCCCCTTTTCTCAATAAATAACGCAAACTCACTGGTCTGCCCTCGGCTCTCATTGTATGGCTCGCAAGAGCCATACGTAACAGTAGGTCACAGCCAAGTGAGTTGCCGGCGGCCGTGAGTTTGCTGTTTTTGGACTTTGTTCTTCCCGGTCTGGGTGTCAACGCTGGGAGTATGTTGACTCCCAGGAACCGCGCTCGGCGCTTGGGCAACGAGCTAGCTAGCACCCTGGAGTATGTCGACGGGATGCTCTTCGCCGCTAGCCTCGACGACGACCCAAACCTGATTCGCTGGCACCTAGATTACGCTGAGGTCCTTCTTAATAATCTTCCTCGCTACGCCGACCACCCCGAAGTCAGTGTGAGGAGGGCTGAACTCGTCGTGCAGCGCAAGACTCTCCGTGGGCTGGAGGGAAATCCCAGCAGGAAGCCGAAGAGTAGGCATCCCCGCTCCTCACGCCCGGATCCCATTCCTGCCTCCACTCCGGTCCACGACTTCGCTCCACCCAGGGGTGATTCCCAATGGAGAGCTTCGTCATTCAGGAATCCCCTGGAGAAGCTCCAGCGCGCAGCTGCTTCCATCTGGGAACACGTGGCGGTGGTTTGTTCAGCAAGTCCTTCTCTGGTTTTTAATCATATGACGGCGGCAGTCAGACTGGTGGAGAGGAATCCTGTGCTAAGGGACTTCCCGGAGTTTGCTGACCTCCTTGCCTTGGTCTCGGCACAGGAGCAGCGATTCCCGAACCTTACCTTCGCCTCGCCCTCCGCAAGTAGCCGTCGTCACACTGGTCGACCTCAGCAAGAATCCCGTCCGGATCCAGTTCCGGGTCGCCGCAAGGTCTCAACTCCCCACACAGCTGTCACTCCTGCGCCTCATCAGAGGGGAAATCCCGCAGCCTCGTCTCTCGAGCCAGCTTCCCCCGCTGTTACGTCAGCATCCCGGGCCCGGCTCATCTCGGCTGTCGCCCCCTCCTCCTCCACGCATTTCCCGGCTGCTGTGTGCATCCAGAGTCCTGTCTCGGTGAGCTCCATCCCGGAACCATTGCAAGCGGCTCCCCAACGTCTTCCCAGGGGGTCCTCCGTTACCGGCCGGCGGGAGAAGGGAGGAGCAACGTCTGCCACAGCGGTCACCACCCAGCCTCCAGGAGACATGCAAGTCCCAGTTAATTCATCCACTTATTGTGATTTGCTCTGTCAGACTCCTGGAGGTGGAGTTCGGGGTTCGCAGCTCCCCGAACTCCCACCACCTGCTGTGGCTGTAATTATTAATCCCGCATCCTCTGTGTCTCCCTCCGTTGAGCAGTCCTCGACGCCAGGCCGACGTCGTGGGATTAGGAGGGTGCCTGCGGTTCTGAAGAGCCTGGTTCTGGTTCCGCAGCTACGCCGTGGGCGGAGGAGGAGAGCGGACTGCTGCGTGGAACCTGCGCCGACGACGAAGTGTCCCCGGGTCTCCACGGAGGAGTGGTCCGGTCCAGCGGGACAGGGTTCTCCTGCCACCACGCCGTGTGGGCCAACGGCGTGGGCACTGGTGCCGGAGGACTCGCAAGCTGCACATACCATCATGCCAGCTGCGGAGCCCGACACAGCTGAGTGGGAGCCTGAGGACGACCTCCTGACACCTGAACCTGGATCTTCGCAGTCCTGGACGGCGTCAAAACCCGAGATCAGGCAAGTGCTCTACTTTATCTTTCTCCTTCTCATTTTAGAGCATTTTAGCCTGTCTGTAGGGGAGATGAGCCGGGCGCAGCCGTCCGCTGCGTCCGAGCTTGTCTCGCCGGGTTCTGGCACTGCCGGTGATCCTGATCCCCATTCTTTTCTCTCTCCTGAGCCTTCTCCCAGGGTCGCCGGCGAGGAGCTGCTATTGCCCGCTGAGCCAGAGGTTCCTGGTTCGGGATTGGAGGTCGGCTCTGGTGCGGCGCTGACCCAATCGGGGTCCGACGGGGGTTCCACCGAGACCCAATCGGGGTCCGTCGCGGGAGCAGCCGTGATCCAATCGGAGTGCGACGCGGGTGCTTCAGAGACCCAATTGGGGTCCAACGTGGTTGCTTTAGAGACCCAATCGGGGTCCAACGTGGGTGCTGCACCAATGATATCCAGGTCCGGTGAGGGAGCTGTTGATCCCCTGCCATCGGACATTGGACCGGCTCATCATCATCTTCTTCCCCTTCTTCGTCATCATCATCTTTCCCCCAAGCTTCCTCCACCAGGGCCCATATGGACCTCTCACTTTAGGCCCGGCTCGCCCTCATTATCTTTCTCCATAGGGATGCCGTTGCCTCTCTCTCCCCTACGGGCCTGGTGGCTGAGCGATGCGGGTCGGCAGCCAGAGGGTCTGCCATGCCCATTCGGCTCTTTGGTGCGGCCGCCCGACCCATTGGACTTCCTGTTCGACTATCTGGTTCGGCTGCCCGAGAGACTGTGTTTTCTGGCCAGGGATCCGGGTAGGCCGCCGGAACTTTTCCCTTCACCCCTGTTGGCGGTTTGGATGCTGGGTGCGGGGAGACCCCCCGAACTGAATTTTCTCTGCTGTGCTTGTCTTTGTGTTTTTGGGTGGGTGCAGCCATGTAATCCCTTGTAATTGCTTCGCGTTTAGCGTGTTTTGTTTTGTTTTGTTTTTTTTTCTCTCTTCCCCTCCTGTTTGAGGGATGCCTGTACTTATTAGATTTCGCCCTTAGGAGTCTTTCCTCTCATTTTATGGTCTCCTGGGTTGTCTTCCTTTGAATTTGTTTGTACTTTATTGTTGTCTATGGAGTATTGTGGTTTATTCCTGTGCCTCAGTCTCTGTTTTTGCCACGTTTATCCTTTACCTAGTAGTGGTTTTTTTCTGTCCGTCCTCATATTGTTACTTATAGAGTATCGTGGGTTTTTTTTCCCTGTACCTCATTCTCTGTTATTGCCACATTTATTCTCTGCCTAGTAGAGGTTTTTTCTATCCGTCCACATATTGTTGCCTATGGAGTATTGTGGGTTTTTTTCCCTGTACCTCATTCTCTGTTATGGCCACGTTTATTCTCTGCCTAGTAGCGTTTTTTTTTTTTTTTTTTCTGTCCGTCCGCATATTGTTTATGGAGTATTGGGGTTTTATTCCTGTACCTCAGTCTCTGTTATTGCCACGTTTATCCTCTGCCTAGTAGCGGTTTTTTGTTTTTTTTTTTTCTGTCCGTACGCATATTGTTGTCTATGGAGTATTGTGTGGTTTTTTTCCCCCCTCATACTCTGTATTGTTTCATTGTTATTTGCTGATGTTTTTCCTTTTTCTGATTCTCTCCCTCCTGGCCTGCGGCCCATCCGCCCACCCTAGGTGGGTGGGTGGGGGGGTGGGGGGGGCTTGGGTGTTACTGGCCATTCTGAGCCCGGCATGGAGGGGGAGGTACTGTCACGGGCCATTCTTACCGGCCCAGCTCTTCCTGTGACAGCGTCTCAGCGGGCTCCCAGCTGTCAAGCTCTACCGGACAGCTGGAGCCCAATCACCTCATCAGCTGAGACGCTGTCAACCATTATAAAAGGGAGCAGCTCCGATCATTCGGGGCTGTGACCTCGCACATGATTATCCACGCTCTTCTCTGGCGTGGGTAAGGCTGGAACCCCTACGTCCAGCGCCAGCCACCCTTCTGTCATCCTGCATCGTGTGTAAGTGTTTACCCTTGTCATCGTTTGTGTTTTGGCCCCACGAGGCCCTGTTCCTTTGTTCCTTTCCCCTTTTCTCAATAAATAACGCAAACTCACTGGTCTGCCCTCGGCTCTCATTGTATGGCTCGTGAGAGCCATACGTAACATTTACTATCTCGCTTCTCTTGCTAATCTTTCTGATCCGGCAACACCTTATACATCGGACGAACACACGGATCGCCCAAATGTCTCCTGAGCCAGCAGACGGAGCCACTGTTTTTAGCAGGATACGTTACAGCAGAGACCAGCTGCTAGCACTTAACTGGACCAAGATGCTAGCGCAAGACTTTGACATACTGGGTGAAATAAGACAGAAACGACATGGATGCCATGCTGGAGCAAGACGGTGGGTGAGAAATATAAGGTACAGACCCGTCCTTCCATCTATTATTATGGGGAACGTTCGATCGCTACTCAATAAAACCAACGAGCTAGCGGCCATCTCCTGCTACGAGAGCGTCTTCAGAGAGAGTAGCATGATGTTGTTTACTGAGATGTGGCTAACAGAACTAGCAACAGATGCTAACATCGAACTGGAGGGTTTCCACGCAATATGGGCAGACCAGACTCCAGACAGTGGGAAGGCAAGGGGTGGAGGATTGATAATGTATGTCAATAACAGCTGGTGCAGACCGGGACATATTACGATTAAGCAACATCACTGCAGCAAAGACATTGAGTTGCTAGCTGTTAGCATGCGGCCTACCTATCTCCCGAGGGAATACTCACACGTGATCTGCATTGTTATTTATGCAAATCTGATGGCAAACGTGGGGACAGCGCATGACGTCATTCACTCAGTAACTGGCAGGCTGCTGACAGAACACCCAGATGCTCTTCTCCTCATCTCCGATGATTTCAACCATATTTCACTGTGCCCCATTCTGCCCACATTCACCCAGCATGTCACATGCCACACTAGAGACAATAAAACACTGGACTTATTCTATGCAAACACTAAGGAGGCGTACACCTCATCACCACTCCCCCCACTCGGGAGATCGGATCACAGCTTGGTTCATCTCCTGCCGGTGTACAAACCCCTAGTACACAGACAACCTCCGGTCATGCGCACGGTGAAGATATGGTCGGAGGAGGCAATGGACGCTTTAAAGGACTGTCTTGAAACCACTGCCTGGGAGCAGCTCTGGGATCCACATGGTGAGGACATCAATGGCCTCACTCACACCATCACGGACTACATCAGCTTCTGTGTGGACAACACCGTACCCACCAAGACAATACGGTGTTGCTCGAACAACAAACCCTGGATCAACCCTGAGATAAAAACACTTCTGAGAGAGAAGAAGAGGATCTTCAGGTCGGGGAACAGGGAGATGCTGAAGTCCGTACAGAGGGAGCTGAGGAGGAAGATCAGAGAAGGCATGGACAGCTTCAGGAAGAAGATGGAGAACAAGCTGCAACAGAGCGACATCAGCGGGGCCTGGAGAAACCTTAAAACCATCTCTGGACTCGAGAATACGTCCTCCCAGGCCACGGGGGGCATGGAGTGGGCGAATAATCTGAACCTGTTTTTTTAATAGGTTTGACCAACTGCCCTCCCCCTCCGACTGCACACCAACCACTGCTGCCTCTAAAGTCATCGTGACCTGCTGTCCACACCCCACTCCACCAACACCCCCCCACTCCCAGCACACAGCCCTGTGTGCTGGGAGTGGGGGGGTGTTGACAACCTGACCCTCCCTAAGACTCAGGTGAGCACGGAGCTGAGGGTTTTTGGGGGGGTGTTGTCAACCTGACCCTCCCTAAGACTCAGGTGAGGACGGAGCTGAGGAAGATCAAGGCGAGGAAGGCCTTGGGACCGGACGGCATCGGCACGAAGCTCCTCAAGTCCTGTGCAGACCCATCTTCAACCTGAGCCTGAAGCTGGGGAGGGTACCACAGTTGTGGAAAACGTCTTGTGTGGTACCTGTACCAAAGACTTCCCACCCCAAAGACCTGAACAGCTACAGACCAGTGGCCCTGACGTCTCACATGATGAAGACCCTGGAGAGACTGCTCCTTGCTCCCTTCCGCCCCCTGGTGGGGCCAACGATGGATCCACTCCAGTTCGCCTACCAGCATGGCATTGGGGTGGAGGATGCAGTGATCTTCCTCCTTCACCGTTCCCTGTCCCACCTGGAGAAGCCCGGGAATGCAGTGAGGATCATGTTCTTTGACTTCTCCAGTGCTTTCAACACCATCCAACCGATGATCCTGAAGGACAAGCTGCTGTGCGCAGGGGTGGACCAGCACCTGTCATCATGGATCCTGAACTACCTCACTAACCGGCCACAGTTTGTGAGAACCCGGGATTGTGTGTTGGACACAATCATCGGCAGCACGGCGGCCCCCCAGGGAATGGTTTTGGCTCCCTTCCTGTTCACCCTTTATACTGCGGACTTCTCACACAACACAACACACTGCCATCTAGAGAAGTTCTCTGACGACTCTGTGATCGTCGGCCTCATCTCCAACGGAGATGAAGCTGAGTACAGAGGACTTATCCAGGACTTCGTGGACTGGTGCCATCGGAACTGCCTCCAGATCAACGCGAGGAAAACTAAGGAGCTGGTGGTGGACTGCCGCAGGCAAGGACAACCCCTCACAGCACCAGTGAACATCCAAGGAACAGACATTGAGATGGTGACATCCTACAAGTACCTGGGTGTTCATCTGAACAATAAACTAGACTGGTCACACAATACCGACGCACTCTACAAGAAAGGACAGCGCAGGCTGTTCCTACTGAGGAGGCTCAGGTCTTTTGGTGTACAAGGGGTGCTTTTGAAGACATTCTACGACATGGTGGTGGCATCAGCCATCACTTTTGGAGTGGTCTGCTGGGGCAACGGCATTACAGCAGCCGATAGGAAGAGACTGAACAAACTAATCAAGAAAGCTAGCTCTGTCCTGGGGCAGCGCCTTGACCCAGCGGAGGAGATAGGAGAGAGAAGGATCAGAATCAGAATCAGAATCAGAATCAGAATCAGATTTATTGCCATTGTTCATGTAGTACACAAACTAGGAATTTGTCTCGATGCCATGCTGCAACATTAAAAACATGATGAGAAAAAGAGATAAACTAAAAAACTAAAGGACTGAAAACGTGCAATAAGTGTAGAAAAATAAGTAATAATAAGTAATAATGATAATAATAATAATAACAATACTAGTAATAATGAGTAGTACTAGTCAAGGCAGTTTTAAAAAATTAGCAAGTAGCAGATAATGTGAAGTACCACATAGTGCAGTCGATAATGCAACAGAAAACAGTGATGAATGACGTGAGTCTGGTTGAGCTGCTGTACATAGTGCACGAGAGTCAAAAAGTCACTTAATGTTCAGCAGTCTGATGGCAGAGGGGAAAAAGCTGTTCATGTGCCGGGAGGTTTTAGTCCGAATGGACCGAAGTCTTCTACCTGAGGGGAGGGGAGCAAACAGTACGTGACCAGGATGTGAAGGATCGGCTATGATCCGGCCAGCACGCCTCCGGGTCCTGGAGATGTACAGGTCCTGGAGAGATGGGAGCTCGCAGCCTATCACCTTCTCAGCAGTGCGCATGACGTGCTGCAGCCTTAGTCTGTCCCTGGCAGTGGCTCCTGCATACCACACAGTTATGGAGGAGGTGAGGATGGACTCGATGATGGCCGTGTAGAACTGCACTAACATCTTGGTGGGTAGCTTGAGCTTCCTCAGCTGCCGCAGAAAGAACATCCTCTGCTGGGCCTTTTTGATGAGGGAGTGATGGTTGGCTCCCATTTGAGGTCTCGGGTGATGGTGGTGCCCAAGAAGCGGAAGGAATCTGCAATGGTGATGGGAGAGCCTGTGATGGTGAGGGGGGGCAGGGGGGTTGTGACTTTCCTGAAGTCCACAATCATCTCCGCTGTCTTCAGAGCATTCAGCTGCAGGTTGTTGTGGCTGCACCAGGACACCAGCTGGGCCACCTCTTCCCTGTAGGCGGACTCGTCGCCGTTGGAGATGAGCCCGATGAGGGTGGTGTCGTCCGCAAACTTAATCAGCTTAACAGACTGGTGGGAGGAGGTGCAGGAGTTGGTATAAAGGGAGAAGAGTAGGGGGGAAAGTACACAGCCCTGGGGTGATCCAATGCTGATGCTAACAGAGTCTGAGACAGACTTCCCCAGAATCAGAATCAGAATCAGAATCAGGTTTATTGCCATTGTTCATGTAGTACACAAACTAGGAATTTGTCTCGGTACAATGCTGCAACATTAAACATGATAAGATAAGAGAAATAAACTATACATGTAATAAAGTGTAGGATAAGATTAAGTGATACTGGTCAACAGTTAAAATATATATTAGCCAGCAGCAGATACTGTGGAGAACTATATAGTGCAGTCGGTAATGCAGGAAGAAAACAGTGATGATTGACATGAGTCTGGTTGAGCTGCTGTACATGGTGCACGAGAGTCACTTAGTGTTCAGCAGTCTAATGGCAGAGGGGAAGAAGCTGTTCATGTGACGGGAGGTTTTAGTCTGGATGGACCGAAGTCTTCTACCAGAGGGGAGGGGGGCAAACAGTACGTGACCAGGGTGTGAGGGATCGGCTATGATCCGGCCAGCACGCCTCCGGGTCCTGGAGATGTACAGATCCTGGAGAGATGGGAGCTTGCAGCCGATCACCTTCTCAGCAGTGCGCACGACGCGCTGCAGCCTTAGTCTGTCCCTGGCAGTGGCTCCTGCGTACCACACGGTTATGGAGGTGGTGAGGATGGACTCGATGATGGCTGTGTAGAACTGCACTAACATCTTGGTGGGTAGCTTGAGCTTCCTCAGCTGCCGCAGGAAGAACATCCTCTGCTGGGCTTTTTTGATGAGTGAGCTGATGGTCAGCTCCCATTTGAGGTCCCTGGTGATGGTAGTGCCTAGGAAGCGGAAGGAATCAGCAGTGGTGATGGGAGAGCCTGAGAGGGTGAGGGGGGGCAGAGGAGTAGTGACTTTCCTGAAGTCTACAATCATCTCCACTGTCTTCAGAGCGTTCAGCTGCAGGTTGTTATTGCTGCACCAGGACGCCAGCTGGGCCACCTCTCTCCTGTAGGCGGATTCGTCGCCGTTGGAGATGAGCCCGATGAGGGTGGTGTCGTCCGCAAACTTGATCAACTTGACAGACTGGTGGCTGGAGGTGCAGGAGTTGGTGTAAAGGGAGAAGAGTAGGGGGGAAAGTACACAGCCCTGGGGTGATCCGGTGCTGATGCTAGTATAGTCTGAGACAGTCTTTCCCAGCCGCACATGCTGCCTCCGGTCCGTCAGGAAGTCGATGATCCACCTGCAGAGGGAGTCAGGCACGTTGAGCAGGGACAGCTTGTCCCGGAGCAGAGCGGGGCGGATGGTGTTGAATGCGGAGCTGAAGTCCACAAACAGGATCCTGGCGTAGGTTCCCGGGGAGTCCAGGTGCTGCAGGATGGAGTGGAGGGCCAGGTTGACTGCATCGTCTACAGACCTGTTGGCTCGGTAGGCAAACTGCAGCGGGTCCAGGAGAGGGGTGGTGATGGACTTGAGGTGGGACAGGACCAGGCGCTCAAAGGACTTCATGACTACAGAGGTGAGCGCTACAGGTCTGTAGTCATTAAGTCCAGTGATCCGTGGCTTCTTGGGGACAGGGATGATGGTGGAGGATTTGAGGCAGGATGGCACGTGGCATAACTTAAGGGAGGTGTTAAAAATGTCTGTGAATACAGGAGCCAGCTGTTTCGCACAGAGTCTCAGGGTGGAGGGAGACACGCCGTCTGGGCCGGGGGCCTTGCGCGGGTTCAGTCTGGAGAACTGTTTGAGCACATCCTGCTCACTGATGATAAGGGGAGGGGGGGAGGAGGGGGGGTGCCTTAAATGAAGTAGGGAATGTGGAGGCTGTGGAGCTGGAGGGAGGGGGGGAGTTGGACACAGATGACGAGGTGTCAAAACGGGCATAGTGTTGGGACAGTCTCTGACAAAGGGCTTTGTCATCCTGACCTTTAGGAGCCTTAGGTCGATAGTTGGTGATTTGCCTCAGTCCTCTCCACACGGAAGCCGAATCATTAGCAGTGAACTGCTGCTGGAGTCTCTCTGAGTATAGAGATTTAGCCCTCTTCAGCTCTCTGTTAAACCGGTATTTAACCTCCCTGTAGCAGTCCCTGTCTCCACTTTTCAGCGCTGCCTCCTTCTCCTTCCTGATCTGTCTGAGCTTAGCTGTGAACCAGGGTTTGTCATTAGAGTAACTCACCCTGGTGCGTGATGGAAGAATGTTCTCTTCACAAAAGTGGATATATGAGTTCACAGTGTCCGTGTACTCATCCAGATCATGCGTGGCTCCTTTAAGCATGCCCCAGTCAGATATTTCCATGCACGTTTCCAGCTTCTCCTCAGCATCACTGGTCCGTATCTTCGTAGTGCTCACAACAGGTTTAGTGAGCTTCAATCTCTGTCTGTATGTGGGAATGAGGTGAACCATCACGTGATCAGATAATCCCAGCGCAGCTCGAGGGACAGCGCGATATGCGTCTTTCACTGTGGTGTAACAGTGATCCAGTGTGTTTAATCCTCTGGTGGGGCATTTAATAAACTGTTTGTAGCGGGGGAGATCGTGGCTCAGATTGCACTGATTAAAGTCACCAGCCACAATAATCAGCGAGTCTGGAAAACTCCGCTCTGCGTGTTGAATGTGATCCGCGAGCACGCGCTGAGCTTCGCGCGTGTCCGCGTCGGGAGGGGCGTACACAGCGATCATTATGAAAGAAGCAAACTCCCGCGGGGAATAGAAGGGCTTGCAATTGATAACAAGAAATTCCCCAGCCGCACATGCTGTCTCCGGTC